>OX451739.1:422557106-423830470 GCA_948472305.1 Vicia faba | reverse complement strand
CTAACCACCACAAAATAGTATAAGAGAGAAATAAGGTAACAATTATTGGAAATGTAATTTAGTTAATGTCTATAATTCTCAATGCTTATTTTTTATTAGGGTCTTTTGACATTTTTCAATTTTAGTATAAATATGTTACCTAGACTATCAATATTGTAACTCATTCATTTCTCTATTTGATATACAATAGTAGTCCTCTTTATTATCATTCATTGTTCATTCTTCTTCCCCCTTTCATTACTTTGCACCAACAAATTGGTATCAGAGCACTTGGTTCTATTTTCTTGGGAAACACGAGTGTTTGTAAGTTGTGTGTTTGATTTTGGTTCACTGATTTTCTGTTGAAATCTTGAACAAAATCTGAACAGAATCTGATTCTGTGGATTGGGAAACAGTGCGTTTGAAGATCTGAAAAATCCGTGCAAGATTTAAAATGAGTGGAGACAGTAGTTTGAGCACCAAACTCTTAGTTTTTTATGGCAAAAACTAGAACAGATGGATGATACAAATGCGTGTGCTGATTGATACGCAAGATGTTCTGGATCTGATTACAGATGGTTATGTACCAGCTGCAGCAAATACAACTGAAGAACAGAGAACTGCTGAGAGGATGATGAGGAAGAGGGACCAGGAAGCTCTGTTCTATATCCATCAGTGTGTGGATGAAAGTGTGTTCGAGAAGATTGCTGATTCAACAACGTCAAAAGGGGCATGGGATTTACTGGTGAGATGTTACAGTGGTGGCGCATCAGTAAAGAAGGTGAAGCTTCAATCCCTACGAAAGCAATATGAGAACCTGAACATGAAGAGCAGTGAGAAAGTTTCTGAATATATCTCCAGAGTGATTCTGATCACTAACGAGATTAAGGCGTGTGGAGAAACTCTGTCTGAACAGGTAGTCATAGAGAAGATTTTGAGGTCGCTTACTCCTCAGTTTGATTACATTGTTGTTTCTATTGAACATTCTAAAAATCTGGAAACTATGAGAATAGAAGAATTGCAAAGCAGCTTAGAAGCACATGAGTTACGCATGTCTGAGAGAACTTCTGAGAGGGAAGTTGAGCAAGCTCTGAAGGCTTCTTTTGTCAAGAAAGACCAGAAGCAGAATAGACGTGGTGATAGATTCCAGAAGTCAGAAGGCTCAACTTCTGGTGACAAGAAATATCATAAAGGAAAGGAGATGTATGACAAAAGGAAGGTTCAATGTTACTCTTGTAAACAATTTGGCCATTTTGCCAGAGATTATAGGTCAAACAAGGAAAGGAAATCAGAAGAAGCATATATGGCTAAGAGAAACTCTGATGATGAACCTGTACTACTAATGGCTTCTGATTCTGATGGAAAATGCTCAGAAGATTGGTGGTATATAGACACTGGTTGTTCAAATCATTTAACTGGAAACAAACAATGGCTGACAGACTTTGACTCCAGAAGGAGAACAAAGATCAGATGTGCTGACGATAAGTATCTTAATGTAGAAGGTATGAGAGATGTCAGAGTTAGAGTGAAGAATGGGAAAGACATTCTGATCAAATACGTTTGGTATGTTCCTGGTATTAGAAGAAATCTGATGAGCGTAGGTCAGCTGATTGAGAAAGGTTTCTCAGTTGTTATGAAAAACAATCTTTTGACATTGTATGATTCCAATCAGAAATTGATTATGAAGTCTGAACAAGGAGGCAACAGAACATTCAAGGTAAATGTAGAAACAGCTGAAGCAACGTGTCTTAGTGCAGAAGTCACTGAAGGTAACAGTAAGCTGTGGCATAAAAGGTTGGGGGCATTTGAACTATATAAGCTTAAGACATATATGTTCTAAGAAGCTTGTACATGGTACTTCGAAGATTATGAAGCATGAGAAGTCATATGTGATATGCATGAAAGGAAAGCAACCTAGATTGCCATTTACATTATAAGTATCCCCCAGAGCGAAGCATGCTCTTGGAGTAGTACATTCTGATGTGTGTGGACCATTTCCAGTACCTTCACTTGGAGGAAACAATTATTTTGTGTCTTTTGTGGTTGAGTTCACAAGAATGACATGGGTAACACTCATCAAGTTCAAGCATGAAGTGTTTACTGAGTTTCATAAATTCAAAGTGAAGGATGAGAAGAAGAGTGGTCAGAAGTTAAAAATTCTGAGAACAAATGGTGGAGGTGAGTATAACTCTACAGTGTTTCAGAAGTTCTGTGAGGAGAGTGGAATAAAACATGAGGTTACTGCTCCATATACTCCTCATCACAACGGTCTTGCTGAAAGAAGAAACAGAACTTTACTTGATATGACCAGAAGCATGCTGAAAGAGAAAAAGCTACCTCACGTGCTATGGGGAGAAGTTGTTGCCACATCAGCATATATTCTGAACAGGTGTCCAACGAAGAAACTGAAGGAAGTTGTTCCTTTAGAGAAATGGACTGGAGATAAGCAGAGTGTCAGTCATCTTAAGGTGTTTGGCTCTGTCTGTTACAAACATGTTCCAGAAGCTAGAAGACAAAAATTGGATGATAGAAGCAAAGTAACGTTGCTGGTGGAGTACCACAGTACAAGTGCGTATAAACTTTATTGTCCAGAAACTAATAAATTTGAAGTCAGCAGAGACGTTGTGGTGAAAGAGTCTGAAGCATGGGATTGGAACAAATCTCAATCTGATTCTGGTGTAGTACCGACACCAGAGTTATCCTCTGAACAGGTTTTAGAAAGTTCAGAAGATGAATCTGATTCTGAAGATTCTGAAGATGAGTCAGAAGAAGATTCTGGCAATGGATCTGATTCTAATCCAGATGCTGATGATGACCCAGAATCTGGTGGTGACATAGTTCTGGAAGGGAAAACTCTGAAGGTGGTAATTCTGAAAGTAGTAGTTCTGGTGCAGCTTCAGAACAAAATCAAAGACCACAAAGAATCAGACAAAAACCAAGAAGGTTTGCAGATTTTGACATGTTGTAGGATAATGAAGTTGACTCTGAAGGAGAAGTCGTTCAGTGTGCCATGTTAGTATATTCTGAACCAGTGAGCATTGAAGAAGCTCTCAAGAAGAAAGAATGGCTTAATGCCATGAAAGAAGAACTTGAGGCAATAGAAAGGAACAAAACTTGGAAATTGACTAAACTTCCAGATAAGAAAAAAGCCATCAGCGTTAGATGGGTTTTTAAGTTGAAACTTAAGCCAGATGGTTCAATTGGCAAGCACAAAGCTAGACTAGTAGCTAGAGGTTTTCTTCAGAAACCTGGGCTAGATTACTTTGAGGTGTTTGCGCCTGTAGCTAGGCATGAAACAATAAGACTGATGATTGCTTTAGCTGCAAACAGAAATCGGCCTTTAATGCATCTGGATGTGAAGTCTGCATTTCTGAACGGTCCATTACAGGAAGAAGTTTATGTATCATAACCTCATGGATTTGTGAAAAAGAATTAGGAAGGGATGGTATATAGGTTAAATAAAGCTCTGTATGGACTGAAGCAAGCGCCTAGAGCTTGGAATCTTAAAATTGATTTATTTTTCAAGAAGTAGAGGTTTCAGAAGTGTGAGATGGAATATAGAGTTTATGTACAACACTCTGATAACAATATGATTCTGGTGTGTCTCTATGTTGATGACATTTTGCTAACATGTAGCTGCCCATAAGATATAAAGAAGTTCAAAGAAGTTCTGATGAATGAGTTTGAGATGACAAATCTAGGAAAAATGACATATTTCCTAGGGATGGAGATTCTATACTCGAAGAAGGGTATCATTCTGCATCAGTTAAAATATGAACAAGAACTTCTGAAGAGATTTAAGCTGCAGAATTGCAAAGTTGCTGTGACACCATCAGAAATCAATCAAAAATTGGATTCTGACTTTGATGGTGATTCTGTTGATTCTACAACCTTCAAACAATTGGTTAGTTCTCTAAGATATTTATGTAATACTAGACCTGACATTTGTTATGCAGTTGGATTGGTCAGCAGATTCATGAGTAATCCCAAGTGGTCTCATTTCCAAGCTGTTATCAGAATTCTGAGATATATCAAGGGAACTCTGAGATATGGAGTGTTGTTTCCTTCTGAAAGAAAGACAGAATCAGAATTAGTAAGTTATTCTGCTTCTGACTGGTGCGGAGATAGAGTGGACAGGAGAAGTACTTCTGGATACTTGTTTAAATTTCTGGGAGGTCCCATTTCCTGGAGTTTCAAGAAATAGCCTGTCGTGGCTCTGTCAACATGTGAAGCTGAGTATCTCGCAAGTGCTGTAGCTGCTTGTCAAGCAGTTTGGCTTTTGAATCTCCTGCATGATCTGAAGGTTGAAGTTGAGGAATCTCTGAAGCTGATGATTGATAATAAGTCTGCAATTGATCTTGTCAAGAATCCAGTGCTACATGGAAGAAGCAAGCACATTGAGACGAAGTATCACTTTCTCAGAAGTCAAGTGCAGAAAGAAGTGTTAGAAGTTCTGCACTATAGCACTCAGAAACATCTTGCAGATCTTCTGACAAAGGCAGTTAAAACATATCGATTTCTTCATTTGAGAGATGAAATTGGTGTTGTTAGTTTCTGATAGAATATCTAAATTAAGGGATGGTATTGGAAATGTGATTTAGTTAATGTCTACAATTTGCAATGCTTATTCTTTATTAGAGCCTTTTGGGATTTTTCAATTTTAGTATAAATATGCTACCTAGGCTATCAATATTGTAACTCATTGATATACAATAATAGTCCTCTTTATTATCATTCATTGTTCATTCTTCTTCTCCCCTTTCATTACCTTGAACCAACAACAATTACAACCACCAAACATCCGTCACTATAATTTACATACTAGTAGCACTTTCATTCAAATTGCCACTAGTTGATCTTCCAAGCTTTTAGTGGCGGTTAAAAAGCCAGCAAATTCCCAAGAAACCGCCACCTACCATAATGATTTTAGTATTACTTTTTCCATATATCACATCTCAATTCGAAAAGCTAAAGTACTGGATTGGGTTAAGGTGGTCACCCCTTAAAAAAATTGATAGACAAAGACCAAACATGTGTTTGTAGCAAGACAACATCTTTTTTAGTGTACTTTAGTTTACACATGTGCAGGAATAAACAGTAAAACACCTCATCATTAAATAATCAAATCAAAAAAATAGCTGTTAGTAACTTTTTATATTTGATATTGTATCACAATTATTTATAAAAACAGTTACTATAAACACTATTTTTGGAGATAAATATTTTTAAAATTTTAACTAATATAATTGACTGAAAATATAATTTTTATAATATATGAACAAACCAAATACTTACATAGATAATTATAAAATTTAACTATAAATTGAATGATCACGTTGAACCTAATAATTTTATTATTTGTCATTAAAATTATGACTTACAGAAGAAATATAACTTAGATTTTAAAAAAAATTATTATTATTTTATGCTTATCATATACGTTATTTTTTATTTATGTTTATAAAAAAATTTCTTTTATAAACAATCTTGTCATTTTAAAAAATTAACAATTTAGTCTCTAAAATCAAAATTCATAAATAAATTTGAAAAAAAAATCTATAAATAACATATAGATTAATTTAAAGTAAAATATTAGTATTTTGAAATGATAAAATTACTTTTAAAAAAGTTTACGGAAAGTAAATCAAAATTGACTTATCTGTCAAGGGAGAAAAGTAGTAATAACCTTAAAAAAATTGATGCTCATATGATTATATAAGCATGACCTATGCAATTATTGGATTACCTAATCCAGCAACTTTTTGCTAATATTCTTTCATTTAATTTAACATTCATAGTTGCTCTTCCCCCACCATATCGTATGCTGCTAAATTTTTCTATAAAATAATCATCAATTATTCATTGGATTGTGTAATGATACCTCTCCTCTCTTCTTGGGCTAGACTTTACATGCATTTTTTTATAACTTTAATATTTTAACCATGGAATTAATTTTAATCTCTTAATTTAAAAAAAATATTAATTTCTTAACTCTTTATAATGTATTATGTTAGTCTATTGTATATAACTAACAACAAATTTAGCATTTTACTTGTAGGTTTTTCTTTAGTTAATTAAAAGAAGAGAATTAATATTGTATATTTTAAAGAATTAAAGGACTAGTTGTATATTTTTATATTTAAGGAATAAAAGAAAATCTTAAAATTAATTTATTGGGCTAAAAAAAATTAAAATTTTGTTTGATAAGACACATTTCTGAACTTATAATTTATAATTTATAATTCATAATTTATAGTTTATAAGCTCGTATGATAATTTATATATGTTTAGTAATGACTTTTTTATCACGAGTTTATAATTTATTTTGTTAGCTTATAGTTTATTTTACAAACGACTATTTTAAATAGAGTTTTGACTTATAGTTTATAACTTATTATTTTTTCTTCTTTTTTATTCTTATTATTTTTATAAAAAAAATCCCCTTTATCCTTTATAATTTATTTTGATTTAAAATAAAATAATTATGTATTAAATATCTTTGATGTCTTTTTACATTTATATGTTAGTTAAACTGTTAATTTTACCAAACACTTCGATTAGTTTTTTAGCTATCAGTCTCAACTATCAGCTATATGTCAGTTATATGTAATAAGCTATCAGCCATCAGTCATAAACTATAAGCTATCAACTAGCTTATTACACTAAAAAAAATAATTTAATAGCGACGTGATTATCATGTCACAACGTGAAGAATCACGTCACAACAAGTTATTAGCGATGTGAATTTTCATGCGATAGTAGGGCGTGTGACAACTAAGTTGCGACGTGATTTTCACTTCACAATTTTGCCACATGACAATCACGTTGCAACACTTTGCACAGATATCAACCCAACGTTCATAGGACATAGCAGGTGCAGACAAGACATAACATGTGTCCGTTTGTTGCGACGTGATTTTCACGTGACAAAGTTGTGAAGTGAAAATCACGTCACTAAATTTAAAAGAAGTTGTGATGTGATTTTCACTTCACAACTCTGCCACATGAAAATCATGTCACTAAACTAATCAAGAACATTCCAATTTGACTTGGCGGCCAATAATCTCACACATTGATAATTTTGATTCCAACGATTTCTCAAACAACGATGTATTCATCTCATTTAACAACTGATAAAATCTTTGCGCTTCCTCATTCGGCAACTCTTCCACATCAAAATCTTCAGATTCATCATAAATCATGTTCACAACAAAAACATCACCAACCATCTCACCGATCAGATTAAAGTTTTCCACATATTCTATAGGTGATTGACTACTTGAAGCATGCACATTACTAGTCTCTGGTATGTTACTCGACAATTCTTCTCCATTTATTGTCCAAACCTAATAGTTTTCAATGAAACTCTTTTTCTTCAAATGATGTTCTACTTCCACTTGATCACTAATTATAAGTCTATATTCACATTTAAGACAAGGACATCTAACTCCTCTTTCACTTTGACAATATTCCTGAGTAAATGTCCACGTTATATTCCATTTAATTCCTTCCTTAAAATTTAGTTTAAGTCTGCATCTTCCTAGATACAACCTATCATACATCTAACTAGCACAATACATATAATATTTCATACTGCAAATTTATACGATCATTACCTTTTTAATTACAAATGTGATTTTAATATATCAACCAATTTAAATTTTTTTGATAAAATATAACTACAAATATTACTAACTTAAACTATTCTTAAACATAAATTTATATTAACTAGAAACTACTTTTAATACAAACAAATTTTCTCTTGTTTATATAACATATTTTCACATAATATATTAACTATAAATAAATTTTATAACTATTCTTAATATATAAAACCATAAAAATTTTGTTTTTGTTTTAACTAAATATTTAGTAAACATATTTTATAAATTAATCATAAATATTTTGTTTTTGTTTTAACTAAACATTTAATAAACACATAGTAATTTATGTTTTTTTATAAATAACTAATATTTTCTATTATCATATATCATAATATATAATAATCATATATTCTATTTTTTTAAATTGTTATGTTTAAAAGAAAAACTATTTCACACTATTTTATTTTTAACCAACATATTATTCTAAGAAACATAAAATATAAATATTCTATTTTATTTTGTTATAATTAAATATATATAATATATTATATTTTTAATATATGTTTTGTTTAAAAAATTAATTTTAGGATTTAAAAAAAATCAATTTTAATAATATTTTGTTTTAAATATATATATTAAAACGAAACATTTATTAAATATTTTAAGCAAAATATCCATTTTACTCCCTTAACTATACCCTTTGATTCACATTGGACCTTTAACTTTTTTTTTCCTATCACTTTAGTCCCTTAACTTCCAAAATATTTCATTTTAATCTTTTTTGTCAAATTAGCGACGAACTTAGCAATCAATTTCTAAGTTTTTCAATCGCTAACTAGACAATAAGGACTAAAATGAATCATTTTAGAAGTTGAGGGACCAAAGTGATACGGAAAAAAATGAAGAAACCAATCTGAACTCAAAGGTATAATTAAGTGATTTGGTGTTGTCTGCTGATGTTAATTAGTGTTATTATTTATTGTTAGCAGATGTGATTTTGGTGTTGTCTATTGAAGCTACAACTCATCTTCTTGTGGATTGCATGTTGGTATTTCATGTGTGGATATTTTTGTATAATTTCATTGGTTTTGTTGTTGTAGTAATCCACCTATTGTAAACTTCCTTATAATTTTGTACACTTGTGTAACCTAGATTAGTACTTTTATAACTCAATGGCTAGTTTTGAAGAATATATATGTGCATCCTAACTATTTGGTGCAATGAAATTATCCTTTATTTGTTATAAAAATACGAAATTAGCGACCTAAATATGGTCAGCGTTATGTGATAAAAATATGAAAAAAATGACCTAAATGTGGTCTTGTGATGTTGGAAAAATATGAAAAATTATGTACAAATAAATAAATTCCGAGAATGCACCTGATTTAGTTAAATATGACATATTAAATAAACATATTACATCGGGTATATTATTCAAAACCGATGTAAAAAATGATTTATTACATCGGTCGAGCACAGAAACAGATGTTAAAGGTTGTATTCCTTTTTTTTATATCATATCTAATATCTAACCGATGTGGTAGGTGGATTTTTCACATCAGACTGTAGCCCGATATAAAATGTCTTTGATTTACTACATCGCTTGAATTTACATCGGACCAAGACCCGATGTAAAAAATACTTTTCGCCCGATGTAAAATATATTTCCTACACTAGTGACAGATACACAAAATCTTATGATTTTATTGTCAATTTAAATATTGAATTGTATATCATTATTTCAAATTTATGAATTATTACTAATGTTGATAACAACTTCACAATAGTTTCTAATGAAAATATCTTTGAAATTCAACAATTCAAGTTTAAATATTAACTTTTTACAAACAAAAATATAGTTTTACTATTATACATTTTTTTATAGACAATGGAATACTATAAAAAATGAGTACAAGGGGTACTCAACCGATTACAACGACTCCGTTTACAATGAGAAAGTCCAATGGACTTTGACTCCAAAAGAAGAAACTACAACAAACTTTAGACTTTAGACCAACAATATTCCAAAGTTACGAAAGAAGTTTAACCTTATCCCCCACTTCTCCTTCATTAAAAATTAAGGACTAGAATAAATTGCATTCCTCATACTCCAAAAGAGTCGAACATTTTGCTAACCAAATAACCAATTTCTTCCTCGAACGCACTTTTCTCTGTAATGAATTCCAAAACCACCTCAAGTGCTCCACAACACCCGTTAAGTTGACCGTTTCCACCCTAGCCACGATGCCGCCTTATTCCACACCATCTTTGTGAATGGACACCATATCATTAAATGATCCAATGTTTCAAGATCTAACAACCAAAAAACACAAATCTTGTCTCTGTTGTCCGAAAGAATACCCCTCCTAACCAACTGCTCTCTAGTTGCAATCCTATCTCTAATACATCTACAACCAAAAACTTGAATTTTTTAAGGAATCAATATATCCCATAACTAAGATATTACTTCCAGTTTTCTTTCTTCAAGAGAGGAGGGATTGCTTATGATTGAGAATACCACATAGCCTGAACATACAGTATATGCACCATATGCATTATGGTACCATTTTAACATGTTCCCTACACATATCTTAGGCTCGACTACATAGAGGATATCATCAAGTTCCACTAGTTGTGTCAATACCGAACCCATAACAGACATAATTTCATGCCTCAGATTCCAACACCACCTATCACCTATGAAAGCCCTTATCAACATTAAAGAAACATAGCATTATAGTTCACTCCAAGAACACAAGAAAGGAGGAAGAAGATGAAGTTGTAACTGAATCAGTTACAGTATAATAGAATGGAACAGTAATGTGGAAGAGTATTAAAAATATAATTCATTGATTAAAATTGATCAAAAGAGGTCCATACAAGGATCTTATATATTTACAGTGTATCTAAACAGACCAATACAAAAAGGACACGTGGCTCACTATTTTATCCATCTAAACATATCTAAAATACTATACATATGCTAATATCCCCCCTCAAGTTGGACTGTGTATGCTGCAGAGTCCTAACTTGTCCAATATAGCAGACAAAGCAGGAAAATGAAGAGGCTTTATGAACATATATGTCAGTTGAGCAGATGTGAAAATTGGCAACAAATGAAGAAGTTTAGACTGAATCTTTTCTCGAATAACATGACAATCTATTTCGATATGTTTACTGCGCTCATGAAACATTGTATTGTGAGCTAAGTAAATGGCAGACTTGGAATCACAGAAAACTGCAGTAGGCTGAGGCAAGTTGACTTGGAAATCCTGCAAAATATATTGAAACCATTGTAGTTCACAAGATAGGGAGGCTAATGCACAATATTCTGCTTTAGTTGAGGAGCATGACACAGTCTTCTGTCTCTTAGATTTCTAGCACAAAAGAGAGGATCCTAGCATGATACAATACCTTGTGACAAACCTGCAAGTATCTGGACATCTGGCCCAGTCAGAGTCAGCAAATGCTGAAATTTTGAGTTGACTAGAGGCAGGATAAAAGAGACCTTTAGCTAGCATCGACTTGAGATACCTAAGAATACGAATAGCAGCTTGGTAATGAGGTGTAAGAGTTTTAGAAACATACTGACTGAGGTCTTGTATAACATAAGAGATATCAGGTCTTGAATTAGTGAGGTATATTGACCTGCTAATGAGCCTTCTATAAACAGAAGGATCCTCCAATGGTTGTACTTCACTAATTGAAAGTTTGACATTGGGATCAAAAGGATCTGAAGAGGGTTCAGATGCTAGCAATCCACTTTCTTCAAGAATCTCTAGAGTGTATTTCCTTTGATTAAGGAAAATACCATCAATGTTTCTAGCTATTTCAAAACCAAGAAAAAAATCTCAATTTACCAAGATCCTTTATCTTGAAGGTATGGTGAAGTAACAGCTTGACTTGTGTGATTTTTGTCATTGATGTGCTTGCTAAAACAATGTCATCCATACAAACAAGTAAAGCAGTGAAATCAGTATTTGACACTTTGGTATAAAGGGAATGATCAGCCTGTGATTGTCTGTATGCAATGGAAGTAAGAAATGAGGAAAGCTTGGAATATCATTGCCTGCTGGCTTGTTTTAAACCATACAAAGACTTGAGCAATTTAAAAACATGAGAAGGGTTAGAAGATTGCAGGCCAAGGGGAAGAGTCATATACACTTCTTCATGGAGGTCCCCATGAAGAAATGCATTATTAACATCTAGCTGTTCCAGATGCCATCCTTGGATGGCGGCTAGGGATAAGAGAATCCTTACAGTGGTGAGCTTGGCTACTGGGGAAAAAGTATAAAAATAATCAATTCCTTCTAACTGTGTGTATCCTTTAGCCACTAATCTAGCCTTGTGTCTTTCAATTGATCCATCTGCTCTATACTTTACCTTGTAAACCCATCTGCATCCAATAGGGTGTTTCCCAGAAGGAAGATCAACAACCTCCCATGTATTATTCTCAACAAGAGCCTGTAATTCAATATCCATGGCATGCTTCTAACAATCATGTTTTATGGCTTGGTTGTATGTTTTGGGTTCAATGTTAGAAGATATGGAACAACAAAAATGTTTATAAGATGGAGAGCATTTATGGTATGAAATGACAAAAGATAAAGGATGTAATGCATATGAGTGTATTGAATGTTTATCATGTGATGCAAGATAACAATGATAGTCTACTAGATAGCTTAGGGGATGAGAAACACAAGTGAACTTTCTTAAGGGAACAAATGGATCATCTGTTAAGGACTGATCCAAAGAAGGAGGGTAAGCAGGATGATTAGGATAGATAGCAGACATAGGGGAGGGAAAAAAGGTGTTGGATAATGGTGAAGAAGAGTGATTTGATGGAAGTGAGTCTGCATGTGAAGAGGTGTCATTAATAGCAGAAGGAGACATGGTATTATTTGGAGAACCATTGGTTAAAGGAGATGTAGAATTATTTTGGCCATTAGAGTGGTTTTGATTTTGTAAGGGTAGAGTTTGATAGGTGACAAGGTGAGAAAGGTGATTAGATGGATGAGGAGAAATGACAGTTGTGTTGTCAGAGTTGCTAGAATCAAGGGATATAGAGACATCTATAGTACTAGTAGAAGTTTGTGGAGAAGACAAGTCCTCATATATAGGGAGGTGAGAAGGTTTATCACTAGTACTGGTAGGGTTTAGGGAAGTTTTGAATGGAAAAACATCCTCATAAAAAACAATATTTCTTGAGACAAATACAATATTATCCTTCAGATCATATAGGATGTAGCCCTTTGTGCCATCTTTGAAACCAAGAAAAACAGATTTTCGAGCTCTAGGGGAAAATTTTATTCTATGGGCTTGTAGGGTGGTAGCATAGTTTAGGCAGCCAAAAACTTTTAAGTGGATGAGTGAAGGTGGTTGAGAATATAACAACTCATAGGGGAATTTTGATTTTAGTAATGGAGATGACAATCTGTTTATAATGTGAATGGAATGCTGAACTGAAAATTCCACATAGATAAAGGAATATTAGAGTGAAAATACAAAGTTCTAGCTACATTTAAAATGTGTTGATATTTTTTCTCAACCACCCCCCTTTTGTTGGGGTGTTTTAACACATGTAGTTTGATGGACAATGCCTTTTGAGAGAAGAAATTGGGATAAAGCCATGAATTCAGTACCATTGTCATATCAAAGGCATTTAAGGGTTGTTTTAAATTGGTTTTCTATATATGCTATGAATTGAATTAGACAAGCCTTAGTTTGGTCCTTGGTTTTAAGAAATATCACCCAAGTATATCTATTGTAATCATCTACCAAAGTCAGAAAATACTTATGCCCTAACATGGAAATAATGGAATATGGTCCCCATACATCAACATGTAAGATATCAAAAGGAGAAATTGAATGAGAAACACTATTAGGAAAGGGTAGTTTTCTTTGTTTACCAAGATGGCAAGAATCACAGGGACTGTTATGAGATGTATATGGTATAAAAGGAAAAAATTTTGATACAGTTTTTAAACATATATTAGTAATATGGCCAAGTCGTAAATTCCACAAATTACAAGTTTGAGTAATGGTAGAGTTACACATAGATGCCTGATTAACAGGGTCTAAAACATATAGTCTCCTTTGGAGCTTAGTTGTACCAATCATTTCCTGTGAATGATTCTTTTTGCAGGTATTAGTATCAAATTGAACGAAATAATCATTGTAGCTAGTAAGTTTGGCTATGGATATGAGATTAACATGAAAATTGGGAATATATATAGAGGACATGGTGAAGGATCAAAGAGGGAAAAATGGCTACACTACCAGAAACATAAGCTGTAAGGGAAGGACCATCAGGAAGATTAACATGTACGGGAATAATATTTTTATAGCTAGCAAATGCATGAATGTCATGTGCAATATGGTCTGTTGCTCTAGTATCTAATATCCAGATAGAGGAAGACTTACCAATGGCATTGGAGGAATGATTATTCATGACCAAAGGTGAGGTGGAAATAAAGTTGGCTTAAGAGTTCAGTTTTGATTATTGGAGCAATTCAAGGAGATTATTGTACTGCTCTTAAGTGAGATTACATGAAGAGACTGTTGATTCCTGCTGGGATCTGTCACACACAACATTGATAGTGGCAGTATTTTGATTGTTATTGCTAGAAGATTGAGTCTTGCCTTTGCCTTTAAAACCTGGTGGATAACCATGTTTGGGAAAACATGTTTCCACTGTGTGGTTAGTCCTGCCACAATGTGTGCATACACGATTGTGACCTCTACTAGGACCTTAATTCTTGCCTTTGAAGGTATTATTTCCATATTTACCATTTGAATTTCCATAGCAGGCTTGTGCTTGGCAAGCCATGACTGGTTCTTCAGGGCTAGATGAAGCTTGAACCAATGAGGAGGCAGAGTTGTTAAGCTCACGTTCTTGTTGAATGATGAGGGAAAAGGCTTTATCCAAATATGGCATAGGATTCATCATCATTATCTGTGATTTAGAATGAGTAAATTTCTCATTCAAGCCTTTTAGAAACCTAATTACTTGGTCTTGTGCCCGATATTGCTTAGCAGAAGCAATTGCTCCACAAGAACAAGATATAATGCAAGAACATGTAAGAATAGGTCTGTAATTCTCTAATTCACCCCATAGCACCTTCAATTGAGTAAAATAATTGGAAACATCTAGGTTACCTTGACGGAGCTTGTATATATCCTCTTGTAAATCATAAATGCAAAATATATCACTGTGAGAAAACCTGAGCTGCAGATTCTTCCAAACTCCAGCAACACTTTCAATCCAAAGCACTGATTTTGCAATGGAGTCAGAGATGGACCTGTGAATCCACGTGAGCACCATTGTGTTGCAGCGAATCCACGACGCATAAAGGGGATCTGAAACAGGTGGTTTGCTAAGGGAGCCATCGATAAATTTATCTTTGTTTTTGGAAATCAATGCAATGTTCATAGATCTAGCCCAACTGTGGTAGTTCTTGTCATCAAGAAGAGGAGAAACCAAAACCAGTGCAGGGTTTTCATTGGGATGGAGGTAGAAAGGATTTGTAGAATTTGTTGAAAAATCAATGAATTGTTGGTATGCCATTGTTGAAAGGTTCAAGAATTACTGTAACACGAGGGTACGATGCAAAAAAGGGAACACCAATGGCTACCAGAGCTGTGTAAGCCCTGATACCATATCAACATTGAAGAAACAGGGCATGATAGTTCACTCCAAGCACACAAGCAAGGAGGAATAAGATGAAGTTGTAACTGAATCAGTTACAGCATAACAGAATAGAACAGTAATGTGGAAGAGTGTTGAAAATATCATTCATTGATTAAAATTGATCAAAAGAGATCCATACAAAGATCTTATATATTTACAGGGTATCTAAACAGACCAATACAAAAAGAAGACGTGACTCACTATTCTATCCATCTAAACATATCTAAAATAATATACATATGCTAATAGCCCTCATCTCCTCGACTGAAGCATTCTGATTAGCCACATGATTGAGTAAATTTGAATACGCCGCTGAAAACAAAATACCACCTAACCACTTGCTTTTCCATAACCTAATTATTTTACCATCACCCAACCTACCTGATAAAACTTCTAAAAACCAGTCAACAACAAAAGTTTCAGAAATCTGAGGCACAATATCTCTCCACCATAATGAAGAGCGTCAGGTTACATTTGAAGGGGAGCCAAACAAAACATGAACATCCAATTGGCCATAACGATATTTCAATAAAAGTCTCCATAACGCTTCCCTATACATCTCCACCTCTATTTGCACAACAAGGATTCATTGAAAGCCTATATACATCTGATACGTAAACCACCATCCTCTTTACTTCTACAAACTTTCGACCAACTCACCCATGAAATATCTCTTTTATCATTACCACCACACCACAAAAGTTCTCTTTGGATCCTTCAACACCACTTTCAAAATTTTGAAGAAAGAGAAAAAGTAAATTGGAATTGTGTTCAACACTGCATTGATAAGTGTGACTCTACCACGTCAATGGAAGTCTATTTACATTTTTGTTACCATATCATGTTGCTATAATATTACCTAAATTTGAACAAAATGAAAGGTCAACTCAATCTAGCCAATCTCTATTGCATTGGACTCGTGATTCAGAATATTCTACTAAAAAAATTGATTTTAATGCAACATGCATGATATTACAAAATATCAACAAAATAAGAGTGATAAGACATTACTCTCTAATCTCAATTTAAGTTTAATCTACTTTATCAAATATTTTGTTAGCTAGAGCTATTTGGGAATTAGTATGATAAAAAACAAATTTTATTAAAATTGTAAAAAGACTTATAGTTAAAAATATAAATATCGTGTAAATGATTTGTAATTTGAAATGAAGTAATAGTGGTCAATAAGATGATAAAATTGAAGAAACAATTGTTTGAGTTTGAGGGTCATTTCACGTGAAGTTTTTAAATTAAAAGCTTAATACGTCACTTGTTTAATTGAAAAATCCATCGTTTAAGTTAACAACTATCTCAAATTTAATGACCATGTGATGAAGACAATAGTGTAGTCATTTTATATATAAAGGGGCATGTGAGTTTAGCAACGAAAACAAGACTTAGCCAATAAATTATCTAATTTTATTATAAACCAATATACTAATACCATATAATAATGAAAACCAACAAAAATAAATTAATAGAAAAAGACTAGTACTTAATCGAGTAACCCGATCTATAATTGTTTAAACTAAACGTGTAATATGAATGAGCACAAATAAAAAAGAAAAAGTTTCTTGACTCTTGTGTTAGCCACCATTATAATTTCTAAATCACATAAAAAATTAATGTACTAATTAACTAACTACTCCAATTCTTAATTTCATGTGTTTTGTCTGATTCCTTTTGTGTTTGCAAAGTGCTATGATGACAGCCTGTATGGGGCAAATAAAAATGATGAGGTACTAATTTGTTTTTGACAGTTTATAATATTCCTTTGGTTTCATGTGCATATATATAATATACATATGATTAGTTTATATACAAATAAAGGAAATTAAAAAAACATATTTTATCAAATTATTTATATTAATTATTAGTGTATTTCAACTATCAAATTGTTAGAATTTTAAATTGTTAAAACTATCATTAGAATGATAAATAAGAGTACTGATACTATTATTGGTACACTTCCAAATAAGAGTACTATTACTTAGCAACTTAAGAATACAAATAAGAACACAATTGTTAAGATTATTATTTTATTATTGATGATAGTCTTCAGAATAAGAACACTATCAAATCTAAAAAAAATTATAATATTTTAAAATTAAGAAGAAAAAAGTTAAAAACTATTTATATATATATCTATTAATCATTGTCTCTTAAAATTTGAGTGAAATCCGAACATTGATTTTAAAATCGTATGGTTGTTACTAAAAGTTCTCGGTTCACATAATAACTAAAGTTCTCATAATAACTAAACCTCCTTATTAGCATCTAACGAATTCGTCCTTATTAGCATCTTCAAACGTTGTTGTTGTTGATGTATGTTGTTGTTGTTGAGTTTATTATAATGTATATAGATTGTTTGCTTCACTAACTCTTCACTGAACATGCTTTCGTTTAAAGTGATTTAGAAAATAATATTTTGTGAATTAAGTTATATTTGAAATGCAACTTAGATCATTCAATATTTTTCGAATTGCATGCATCTTGTAATTCATCTATCGCTTTTTAACACGTAGAAATTGGTTTTATTGCCCCAAGTTCTTCAAAGCAACTATTTGTTCTCTTTTAGTTTATATTGCAAAAGATCAAATTTGTTGATAATTTCTGAATCATCTTCATCGTTGTCATCATAATAATAATCATCATCATCGATTGAAATAATGATGAAGATATCGATGATGATGATTCTGAAATAATCAACATATTGATGATTTGCAAAATAAACTAGGAATTAATCGTTGTTTTGAAGAACTTGAGGCATTTAACCAAAGAGTACTATATGTTAAGCAACAAGAGATGAATTATGATTTGTGTTGTACCCCAAAATTTTCCCTCTCATATTTTTCCAATATTTTTCTCTTACATAGGTGATTACAAACACTTTATTAAAGAAAAAATAAATTCTTTGAAGATAAACAAGGAGTCTTTGATTGGCATTTTAACAAAGTCTTTCAATTGACATGTACAAGGTGTCTTTCGATTGGCATTTGGATATACTTCGATTGAGCGCCTAACCTCCTCCAAGCTTGCCTCAAATTTCCAAGCTTCGATGAAGCCTTGGCCTTTTTCTTATTTGCTGCATACCAGCTTCGATTGGGCATGTGTTTCCTTTGAAACAACCTCCTTCAATCCAAAGGGGAATGGCCTCTTGTTAGTGCTCCTTCGATTGCACCATTGACTTTGCATGCTGGCTTGATTCACAAATGCAATGGCTACTTGTATGCAAGCTGGATTCATGCTTCGATTGGGCATTTGATGTCTTTGGAGCAAGTTTGATTCCTGCTTCGACTAGGAAAATTATCCTTCTGCGAGTGCCTTCAGTGCCAAAGCAAGAACTTCTTCAAACTGGCCTTCGATTCACAAAGTTCCCACTGTGCAAAAGGCCCCTCAGCTTGTCACCAGCGCACGTATGCCTCTTCATGCTTGCCTTGATTTCACAAAGCAAGGACCTATCAGCATGCCTTTGATTCACTAGGCGAAAATTCCTTCCATGCTTGTGTTGGAAGCATAAGGAAAAGATTTCTTATGTGCTTTCTCTCAAGGCCAAGACTCCTTTAGGTTTGCCTTCGATCCACCAGGCAAAAAAAAAGCTTCGTTTTAATCCACCAGGCAAAAGGTTTCCTTCGACCACAAGGTGCTGGTTACCTTTGTGCCAGCTTCGCCTAGGCAATGGCCTCCTTTACGCATGCCTTAAATTGCTTCATGCTAGCATCCACAAGGCATAGGCTGCCTTTATTCCAGCTTCGGCTAGGCGTTGGCCCCCTTTGAAATAATTGTAAACACTTCAACACGCATGATAGCCCATACGAAGGACACACCAAAGGCCCATTCGAAGGGTACACAAAAGGACCATCTAAAGACCCATTCGAAGGCTACACAGAGGTCCAGTCGAAAGAGGAAACTTGAGGCCAATCGAAGAGCATGGGTTTGAAGGCATTCGAAAGAGGGAAGCATGTTCAGGTTCATTCAAATTCAAAAAGGAACAAGTTTCCATGACTTTTGCAACGTTATAAAACATCATTCATGGTTTTGAAAACACTTGTTTATGGCTGTTTAAACCTTTGTTCTCTTGTCCCCTCCATTCCCTCTATATAAAGAAGACACTAGCAAGCTCTAAGGGAGGCTGGACAACAGGAGGGAGAGTCACACGAAGTCAAAAACATATTCTTGGAGGTTTCTTGAGGCTTCTCCAAGCATCCCCAACCCTTAAGCAAGTGTCTCTACATCTAGAAAGCACCAAATCGAAGTTTTCAACTATTGATACAGCCCGAGCAAGCCAGCGCGCACATGATTAAAAGACCTGGGTTCGACACCCATGTCCTATATTTTTTTTTGATAAATCAATGCCCTCACATGTGCTCCATCAGGCCCTCCCAACAACGCCCTTTGGATCGAAAGTCACATATTGCCACTGGATCGAAGGTTAACACCCTCCACGGAATCGAAAGACAACTTTCTTCCTCTGAATCGAAACCCCCATTTCTCCCTACAATCGAAGGATATCCTTTTTTTTTAAATTTTGTTTTCATTTCTTTATTGACTTTTTCTTTTTATTTATTTTAACATTAAAATCAAAATCACAAAAAAAAAAACATTAGGCTAGTTGTTTTTCTAATTAAATTAATTTTGTAAATAAATAAATAAATTATTTTAACCTTTTTCTTGAAATTAAAATTAAATAGATTTAGGTTGTATTTTCTTAAAATAAAACAAAACAAACAAAAAGATTTCCTTTCCTTAGAATTTAGACGTCCATTTTTATTTGTTTGCGCATTTATTCATTCTCGCATTTTTCATCTCATTGTAACTGCTTTCCAGTCTGTAATAGTAACTAGGACTTTACTTTTCACATTTTTATAATGTACCTCTCACAAAGCTATATAATAGCGTAGATTTAATTTCTGCACTTTAAATTTATGTATACATATCAACTGCTAGACTAATAGGATTGTATGATAAGAATAATAATCAAACGATAGCAAACTTAACAAAAAGATAAAAATAACTGAACATAATACACTTGCACATATACACCTCTAGGGTACCCCACTTTGGTTGCCTTCGGAAATAAAACAGTCATGAGATAGGGACGCTTTAGCAAAGACCCATAAATCAAAAGATCATAGTCCCTCGATGATCCTACAGTTGCCTTTCGGTAAATGATCTAGTCTCTAAACAGAAATTGCTAAAGCGTCTCTACATTGTTGCCTTTGTGACTGTATGGCCCATAAAATATCCCTCATACATCCAATGATGCGGCTTCTTATCAATCAATGGTAAGATAGCAACATCTAAAGGAGGAGGAAATGAATATTAGACCTTTTTGAGTAGGTAGGATGCTCCTAGTTGCTCGCTTGCTCACAATAAAAAAAATCATTTTTACACATACACTTTCAATAGAAACATTTTCAAAAGTCAAAGTCCTTTGTACGCATTCTTATAGAGACGAGAATTATTACAAAGGAAATTTTCAAAATCACTTTCAAAAATATATTCCACAAGCACCTTTTTGAACTATTTTTAAAAAACCAACACTTTGTACGCGTTCTTATAGAGACGAGAACCATTACAAAGACGTTTTCAAACCCATACCACAAAACACATTTTCAAACAAAAGAAAAGTAAACTAGCAAGCAACTAAGAGCCCGTAGATAATTACGGATGAAAAGGGTGCTAACACCTTCCCTTTCCATAATCCACCCCCTTACTCAGAAAATATCGAAAAGGTATTTTTCTGTTCTTTTCACCCTTTTCTTAATTTGGATAAAAGAAAAGTCGGTGGAGACTCTTGCTTACTGCAACATTTGTAAACACAAACGCAAAACTAGTATAATAGTCGGTTCTGCCATTGTATCACAAAACCGAAGACTCTGCTGGGGAAATATAAAAAGTGGGGTTACCTTAGAGTTAGTTCATTTTAAAACTTTTGTATTTTCTTGCTTTGTATGCTTTATCTTTGGAGGGTTGTTTGGGTTGTTACTATAGATCCTACACTCAGATCTGGGGGTATCTTTTTAGGTAAACAGTAATAGATCGTGGAGACTGTACGGTGTAGACCGATATGGTTGAAACGATAGCTGTGTTGGTGTGACACTTTGGTTGGTACCGATATACCTTGTGTTGAATCGAGGAGAATACGGGGCCGCCGCGTGGTGTTTTGAAGCACTAACGGACCTTAGAACCTTAGTTGAACAAATTTTCCATTAGAAATTAGTGAGATAGCCGACCTTGGTGTAAAGATAGATATTGGTTGATACTCGATGCTACACTCATTGAGATCAGACTTTTGAGATTTTCGGCCGCAAGAAAAGATTGCTAAGCTGAAATAACGCTCGATAAAGAAAGATAAGTGATATTGAGACTCCTTAGAACCCGATTACTATTGATAAGACAGGTTGAGCCAACTAAAATTCAAAATGGTATTTACCTACAAACCCCATGCAAGTCTAAACCTAAGGATGCTTGTGTGACTTGTTTGCTTTCAATGTGAACTACTTGCAGGGTTTTATCATCTAACAACATGATTTCCTTGCAGGATTTGTTTACAATCATTATCCAATAAACTGGTTTTCTTGCAAGACATACATGTCTTCATCACCCTGTATTTTTGCTTGATGCATAGCATACACATCATAAACATCACACCATAGCATTTCCTTAACCATTTCAAGGATCTCAAGGGTCTATGATGCAGGTTATGATGAACCAGACGTCTGACAAGGGGGCAAGGGGATTTATTTTCCTCTAGAAAATGCCTTCAAAAGACCAAAATACAATAACTTGAGTCAGGGGCTATGACCCACTTGATATGGTGAGTTTGACTCTTGTAGAAGGACATTCAACGATACCAAATTCTTCAATCAAAGCTACAAAATTCAACGCCTAACATTTTCTTGTGTTTACCCTGCGAGATCCTTAAAAATATTTACACATCATGCATGTCATTACATAACATGTCTTTCAGTACAAGTCTCTCATGTTCTCGTTGTCTATTTCAGCAATGGCTTTCAAACAGAACAATAGAGATCTCCAGACTCAAGAGGCTCAGTTCATGGAAATGTTCCTCAACCTATCCAAAGGGCGGGAAGAATTGAAAGCATTCATCACCGGGAATCTGAAAAAGAAACATCCTGACAACAACAAGGATGAACAAATTGAACAACTGAAAGCTGAGATGGAAGCAATGAGAATCTAGATGCTGGGGTAGACAACTCTTATCCAAGGCCTAGCCCGGGGGCAAGAAGAGTTGAGAGGCATTGTCAACAAGCTTCATCAAGACAGATGCAATCATATGAGGCAAATAGTCAAGGCTGAGGATCAAGTCATGGGACAAAAAGTTGGTTTAGAGAGTAGGGCTTTCCAAATTGCTACTACGTTGCAAATCCAACCACAACCTCGCCAACAACAACAGGGCAATCGGCGCAAGCGAGATTCATTCACTAGGCAATATACCAAACTCAACATAACAATGTCATAAGTCTTGCAACACATGCTGAAGTTGAATTTGGTCACATTGAAGGATCCTCCCTCGAAATCCTAATACTTCCGCTCCTACTTACAACCCTGATGCAATATGTGCATATCACTCCAACTGTCTGGGAAATGATACTGATAGCTGTTGGACGTTGAAATATAAAATTCAAGACCTGATCGATGAAGGAGCACTGGAATTCTCACAAGATGGTCAACTGGAATTCTTCTGCCATTCCTCAAGGGCACACCATCTGAAGTAACAAAGCCAAGACAAAGAGGCTTTTTGGTCATATAGAATTTTCAATTTGTAATTTCTTTTGATTGTTCGAACATTTGTTTCATGTCAAACTTTGTTATTTTATCAATGCATTGCATATGTTTGTCTTGAATAATTTCATTCGTATTCACTATATTCAAACTGTGTTTTTACTCCCTTTTTGTGATATTCAACTCTCGATTAAAAGCTCTAAGCCTTTAGAGGGAGGATGATGAAAACGATACCACAATCTCTATAATATGTTTTTGAACAGACCCCGCTGACGATGTACAGGCGTTGTTTCAAATCCTAAACAGTGGAGTTATAAGGAAGATAATCCCTAGTCAACCCCTTTGAGCCGAAGAAGTATGAGTTTTTCTTTTCACACAAATTAAAATCTTTAATCATAACTTGGGGCAGGGTAGTTTTCTCCGTTAATTCAAATGTGCATTCAGTCGCAAGCTCTACCTTCATGCACGACAAATAGTGTAGAAGATACTCTCTAAAAGATGGTGATGGGTCCACATAATCGTCAAGGCAGGCAATCATTGTCTCTCAAAAGAAAATCCCACTAAGTCAAAACCTATGAAGGAGACTTAATAAAAAAATTGGGGCATCCCGCTGACTGTAAACATAAAAGAAACAGTTCATGCAAAAGTAGGGATAACAAAATATAAAAAAAGAGGTCCTACAAATCCTAAAAAAAAGGTTACAAAAATGACTGACTCCTCAAGAAAATGTTCAATTTCTGAACCATCACCGAAATATCAGGGCCAACATTCCAGATCCGATCGGGATTCAAAATGTGTAATTGATTAAGCATAGGACTGGAGAGCATCACGAAGAACGGGTTGGGTGCCAATAAATTTTGATCCTTTATCCTTTGTTTCTCAAAACCGTGAACCAAGCCATGTTACAACCCTTAAAAGTCCTACTTGAAGCGTGGGTTAGCTCGAAAGCATACTGTTACAAAAGGTATCCTGACTCTTGTAGAGTTCACTATAAATCCTGAGGTGATATCACACTCTTACAAAACTTGTTTGTTTTACTAAAAAATGAATTTTCAAACTTCAAGACAGACATAAGCTTTGCATTCTTAAAATACCATTGTTTGTATATGACTATTTGTTCAACAACAGATAAATTCGCACGAAGGATATTAGATGAACATAAATCCTCTCAGTGGACAGAATCACCTCAGATGGAAAGACATTCTAGTGATAGGCCTTTCATAATCAAGGGGCATAGCATGGTGTCCAGCTGATCTGGGGAAGTCAAGTCAAGGTTCAAGGAATCTCTCAAATAGCCAGGGGCAGATCTCCATCTGAATCACTCGGGGAATTGGACATGAATTCCAGCAACGAATCATGTACAATTAAATAAACACCTTCTGGAAGTGTGACAACATTTACTATTATGGATAATGATAATTCTCTGTACCCGATGAACATGGACATAGTCGGAAAATACTACACATGAACAAAGACCCACTAGGTTGACTGCCCTAGGCAAAAATAAGGGCATCCCGGCGAACCAAAAGGTTCGAGCAAAGATCAGGGATATACGTATGAAAAAATCTGTACACCCGGCAAGTCGAAAACCTGAAAAGGTGGCTTGGGCAAAAAAGGGTATCCCGATGGACTGGAAATCTAAAAGGACAGTCCAGGAAAAAGTTAGGGATTAAAATGTACGACTAGGTCCCGTCATCTCGTCACTTTTCTATCAGTAGAAGGTTAATTACCGTGATCTACATTCACCAAGGACTCCAAGAGTTGGATAATAGTCAAACCATCCACGAGATCCCCGCAGATGTCTTCCCCGGCAGATACCTTCTCCAACAGGTATAGAGGCAGAGATATCCTATTACAAGGTCACTATCATATCCTTAGCTTACATCTAATTGATGTCAAGCGTCCTTGTATCCCCGACATAGCAAAAATCTCCAATTACTGATCCAACAAAAAAAATCCCCAGTGAAGTTGCCAAGCTTCTCAAGATTCCCCAACAGGATTTCAACAAAATCCCCAAGAAGTTTATGGAGTTCACCTTCCGCAACAGAGTTTTATAAATCTCAAGTAGTTTATAAAGCCTTATCCCCAGTAGAGTTTATTTCTCTAGCTACGGAAGTTCATCCCCCAGCGGAGTTTATTTCTCCAAATTGGTGAGATCTTCCAACAGAACTCTTGCCCTCAGCAAAATCATTCTCAAACATAAGTCGAAGATCCTCGGCAGAGAAAGGGAATCGCCAACAAAACTATCTCAATTTATTATCCCCGGCGGAAATTGAAGAATCACTTTCTTCACTCACCAACAACAGTCTGGGATTCAGCTTCCCGATACTCTTCAGCAGCTGTCAGGGATTTATTTTCCTAGACAAAGATACCGTGCAACAGCATTGCATGTTCATACAACATGGCATGTGCATACAAATACATATATCATTATCTCATTTATCTTGGGAGCATCATGTAATTCATACATCACGACATCGCATGAAATTAATTTTACCTTTTCAGGTTAAATTAGCAAACAGGCAAATACTATCAACTTTTACAGTAGGTCAAAGATTAATTCCCGAAACCAGACGGGAAACTATCTGCACGACCAAATGGTATGAATTCCGGAAGCAAGATGAGTTTACCAACAAATACAGCAGGCCATGGATTAATGCCCGAAACCAGATGGGGAAAATGTCTATGTGACCAACAAAACAAGTTCCAGATTAATACCTGTAACAAGCCAGGAGAACTATCTGTGGACGACCGACTATGGATTAATACCTATAACAAGCCAGGAAAACCATCTGTGGACGACCGACTGTGGATTAATACCTGTAACTAGCCAGGAAAACTATCTACATGAAGAAATCGAAGATTAATACCTGTAACAAGCCAGGAAAGCTATCTTTCTTTCTCAGGTCAGAGATTAATACCTGTAACTAGCCAGGACAACTATCTCAGCGACCGATGATTTTCAAGTTCCAGATCAACACCTGTAACAAGCCAGGAAAACCATATGTGGATGACCGACTGTGGATTAATACCTGTAACTAGCCAGGAAAAATATCTACATGAATAAATTGAAGATTAATACCTATAACAAGCCAGGAAAGCTATATTTCTTTCTCAGGTTAGACATTAATACCTGTAACTAGCCAGGACAACTATCTAAGTGACCGACGATTTTCAAGTTCCAGATTAATACTTGTAACAAGCCAGGAAAACCATCTATGGACAACAGACTATGGATTAATACTTGTAACTAGCCAGGAAAACTATCTACATGAAGAAATCGAAGATTAATACGTGTAAAAAGCCAGGAAAGCTATCTTTCTTTCTCAGGTCAGAGATTAATACCTGTAACTAGCCAGGACAACTATCTCAGTGACCGACGATTTTCAAGTTCCAGATCAACACCTGTAACAAGCCAGGAAAACCATATATGGACGACCAACTATGGATTAATACATGTAACTAGCCAGGAAAAATATCTACATGAATAAATTGAAGATTAATACCTATAACAAGCCAGGAAAGCTATATTTATTTCTCAGGTTAGACATTAATACCTGTAACTAGCAAGGACAACTATCTCAGTGACCAACGATTTTCAAGTTCCAGATTAACACCTGTAACAAGCCAGGAAAACCATCCATGGACGATAGACTATGGATTAATACCTGTAACTATCTAGGAAAACTATCTACATGAAGAAATCGAAGATTAATACGTGCAACAAGCCAGGAAAGCTATCTTTCTTTCTCAGGCCAGAGATTAATACCTGTAACTAGCCAGGACAAATATCTCAGCGACCGACAATTTTCAAGTTCCAGATCAACACCTGTAACAAGCCAGGAAAACCATCTGTGGACAACCGACTGTGGATTAATACCTGTAACTAGCAAGGAAAATTATCTACATGAAGAAATTTAAGATTAATACCTGTAACAAGCCAGGAAAGCTATATTTCTTTCTTAGGTCAAAGATTAATACCTGTAACTAGCCAGGACAACTATCTCAGTGACCGACGATTTTCAAGTTCCAGATTAACACCTGTAACAAGTCAGGAAAACCATATGTGGACGACCGTCTATGGATTAATACCTGTAACTAGCCAGGAAAACTATCTACATGAAGAAATCAAAGATTAATACGTGTAATAAGCCAGGAAAGTTATATTTCTTTCTCAGGCCAAAGATTAATACTTGTAACTAGCCAGGACAACTATCTCACTGACCGACGATTTTCAAGTTCCAGATCAACACCTGTAACAAGCCAGGAAAACCATCTGTGGACGACCGATTGTGGATTAATACCTGTAACTAGCCAGGAAAACTATCTACATGAAGAAATTGAAGATTAATACCTGTAACAAGCCAGGAAAGCTATCTTTCTTTCTCAGGTTAGAGAATAATATCTGTAACTAGCCAGGACAACTATCTCAACGGCCGACGATTTTCAAATTCCAGATTAACACCTGTAACAATCCAGGAAAACCATCTGTGGACGACCGACTATGGATTAATACATGTAACTAGCCAAGAAAACCATCTATATGAAGAAATTGAAGATTAATACCTGTAACAAGCCAGGAAAGCTATATTTCTTTGTCAGGTCAGAGATTAATACCTGTAACAAGCTAGGACAACTATCTTAGCGACCAACGATTTTTAAGTTCCAGATTAATACTTGTAACAAGCCAGGAAAACCATCTGTAGACGACTAACTGTAGGACTAATACCTGTAACAAGCCAGGAAAATTATCTACATAAGGAGATTGAATATTAACACCCGAAACCAGATGGGAAAACTATCTTAATTTCTTGGGTCAGAGATTAATACCTGAAACCAGCCAGGACAACTATCTCAACAACCGACAATTTTCAAATTCCAGATTAATACCTGAAACCATACAGGACAACCATCTGTGAACGACTGATTGTAGATTAACACCTGAAACCAGACAGGAAAACTATCTACATGAACAGAAGAAGCAATCTTACACGGGTTTCTTCTCATACAGTCTAACACGAGCTCATCTTGAAACAACCCTACACATGCTCTTTCTAATACATTTCCAGATAATGGTTAATTCCATTATCCCCAGCTAGTCACTGGAAACCTGGACTTCAACCAGAATACAACAAACTGTCATCTCTCCAGAGATAACTCTTCAGCAGAGCCTTGGACAACTAAAGTTCCTAGAATCTATTCCCCACAGAGTTTTCCTCAAATAGGAGAACAACAGAAACCCACATTCCCTAGAGGACTCCTCCTCAGACAGCAGGAATAGGAACCCCCAAAGGGAGCATGTGTGGAATCAACATCTACTTTGGATGGCATCTTTAAGTCTATCTCTGATGACTCTCTATCATCTCCTCCAAATGGAAGCTGTAAGCCTATTTCCTACATTATCAACCATCAGTGTTATTTTATGCGAGTGCAAATTTCTGAGCACTCTAGTGTTTAATCATATTACACCTTAAGATCACAAAAGGCAGACAAGCCAATTTGCACTCGGTGATTACAAACACTTGATTAAAGAAAAAAAATAAAATTTTGAAGATAAATAAGGAGTCTTCGATTGGCATTTTAACAAAGTCTTTCGATTGGCATGTACAAGGTGTCTTTCGATTGACATTTAGACAGACTTTGATTGAGCGCCTAACCTCCTCCAAGCTTGCCTGAAAATTCCAAGCTTCGATAGAAGCCTTGGCCTTTTTCTTGTTTGCTGCATACCAGCTTCGACTGGGCATGTGTTTCCTTTGAAACAACCTCCTTCAATCCAAAGGGGAATGGACTCTTGTTAATGCTCCTTCGATTGCACCATTGGCTTTGCATGCTGGCTTGATTCACAAATGCAATGGCTACCTGTATGTAAGCTAGATTCCTGCTTCGATTGGGCATTTGATGTCTTTGGAGCAATCTTGATTCCTTCTCCGACTAGGCAAATTATCCCTCTGTGCATTCCTTCAGTGCACAAAGCAAGAACTTCTTCTAACTGGCCTTCGATTCACAAAGTTCCCACTGGGCAAAAAGCCCCTCAGCTTGTCACCAACGCACGTATGCCTCTTTATGCTTTCCTTGGTTTCACAAAGAAAGGACCCATAAACATGCCTTTGATTCACTAGGCCAAAAGTACCTCCATGCTTGTGTTGGAAGCATAAGGCAAAGACTTCTCCTGTGCTTTCTCTCAAGGCCAAGACTCCTTCAGGTTTGCTTTCGATCCACAAGTAAAAAAAGCTTCATTTTGATCCACCAGGAAAAAAAGTTTCCTTCGACCACAAGGTGCTGGCTACCTTAGTTCCAGCTTCGCCTGGGCAATGGCCTCTGTTATACCCCAAAATTTTCCCTCTCACTTATCAAGAATTTTCTCACAAGATCTCCCTTGACTCAAGACTGAATTAGGGTTTGATCAGCTCAAGACACCTCCTTAACCACTGATGACCGAAATTAGGGTTTGAGTTTGCACAAGTATTTTTGGACTTCCAATGCCCCATATGATTTCCATGTATCATTATGGACCCCCAAGATTACTCATGTCAAGTTTCAAGCCTTGAATCACACTTTTTCTCAGTAAATTGAGCAGTTGACCTAAAAATCAGCTATATTGGGGGAAAAGTCAACTATGGCCAATTTACAGTCAAACTTCATAATTTTTGATCCACATCAACATTTCAAACTCATAGGTATCATTTGATCAAGTTTGGACCATAATTCCTCAAGAAATTTGATCAAATCTCCAAAAGGGCAAAATGGTCAAAATTAGGGTTTTGATTGGGAAAGGGCAATTTCTGATTTTTGACCTAGCAAATGATCAATTGGTTTAAGGCATGATCTAAATAGTCCAATTGCATTATTTTACCTAATAGCATGGTTCAAAATATTGCAATTCCATTAGATTGACAAATGAATTTTGCAATCAACTGATTAAAAGTCAACTGTATACTAAAAAGTCAAACTTTGACTTTTTGGTCAAATTCAAGTGCCAAAGATCATGATTCATCAAGAAATCAAAAATTCAAGATTTCATTTTGAAAAGTCAAAATTTCTAAACTTAGAAATTTTTCTAAGTGTTGGAAATTTCATGTTTTTTCATAACTTTGAGCAAAATTTTCACCATGATGAAAGATGATTCAAGAGAAACTTCCAACATGAAAGTTGTATATATCCATGATATCTACAATATTTCTTTACACAACTTCTACTAAATATGCTTGGATTTCAAGTTATAAATTCATGAAGTCATGACATTTTCATTTAACACTTAGAGAAATTTTCAGCAGTTTTGGTCAGGTTTTTATCCCAACTTCTTGGCCAATTTTCATCAAGTTCCAGTTTCATTTAACAAAAGTGGTCAACATGAAAGTTTTAGAGGGTGTTTCAAGATTTCCAAAACATCCAAGAGCATGCATTTATCATATTTGAGCTAGGAGATTCAAGAGCATGAAGTTGAACATCCATTATTGAGTTGCAAGTCATTTTAGTGAAGAACACATAACAAAACTCTTATGATTTACTGCATAATCTTATGTTGCAGGCCTCCTTTCTTGAAAATATCATCATAATTTAATGTTTACACAAGAGCTTGAACTATTACCCAAGTGTTTAAACCATTGTCAAAAATATCTTTCCATTTATGGCATAAAGGCACCATTGCTATTCTTGAAAAGCAAGCTTTTTGTACAAAGTTTGTCTTGAGCCCATACCTTGCTTGTTGCTGATTATACTCCCCCATAAATCATGGGAAGTAGCTCCTCTATACCAGAAACTTTGGTACTTCACCCTGGGATTATGGAGTACTTGACATAGTTTGATCTTTGTAATCCAACCAAACCATAACATGCTATCTTGCAAACCTAGTCAGCTCATATGCAAAAACCTCCTGCCTATAAATAGAAGAAGCATTTGCAAGAAAAATAGGTTAGAAAAATTAGAGAGAAAAGCCAAAAGTTTTATTGGTAAACCCTCAAAATCTCATATTCACAAAAGCCATAACAGTCCACAAAACTTCCACTCTTGAGTTTTAAAGTCCAAACCTTTGAACCTCTCATACCTTGCAAATTTTGTCCAACCATCTAAACACTCAACATACATCATATAGAAGTTGTTCACACACAATAAAAAATTCTGTAACATCACTATTATCACTTCCCAAGCTCAACAACAGCCCATACAGCAGCTCAAACTCAAAGCACAAATTTCAGTTTCAAGGTAAGTTTTCTTGATTTTGAACTCTTCATACAAGCATCATTAATGGTTCATTTGTGAAGATAAAATGTAGATATCATTGACTTAAAGATAACCATATGTTTGCTTTTCATTTTCACTAACCATGTGTTGAGAATTTACTTTTACATGTAGCAAAACAGTGATAAAAACAAAAAACAGCAGTAATGCGTCGACACGAAATGCTATGAGTCGACACATATAATGTCCAAAACAGGTTATGAGCCGATGAAAACCATTATGCATCGATATGAAATGTTGCATTAGTCGATACGAAATGCGAATGTGTTGACTCATATTGAGTTAATTTTTATTTTTCAGCAGCAAGGAAGTTTTCGTATCAATACGTAATGGCATGCATCAATACATAAACTGTTTTCGTATCAATACGTAATGGCATGCGTCAATACATAAAATGTTTTCGTATTAATACGTAATGGCACGTGTCAATACATAAATTGTTTTCGTATCAATACATAATGACACGCGTCAATACATAAAATTTTCTATCAATACATAAGTGTATGTGTCAATACATAAAAAAATTTCAAAACAATTTTCTTATTTATTTAATTATTTATTTATTTTTGCACATTATTTATTCATTCAATATGGTTGTAATATTAAATTAGGATTTATTTTCTTTCATCCCCCATTTGTAAATTTATATCCCCATCCCCCAAATGATGTAATAGCGTAAGATTTTAATTTCCGTAACTTATCGCTTTAATATATTGTTAGTAATTAGGGTGTGTATGGCAAGATAAAATCAACAAGTAGAAAACCCTAATACAAGACAAAACAAGCATGAAAATCAATACACTTGCACACAAGAACCCCTAGGGTAAAATCCACTTGGTTGCCTTATAATTGGCCATATTACGCATGTGAGGTATCTTAGCAAAAACAAGCAAATACAAGATCGTAGTCTCTCGATGACGCTATCTAAGTTGCCTTACAAATGATCTTAGTCCCTAAAAAATAATGCTAAGATACCTTGCAATATTTCTAATCATGGTTATACGATGACCTACGCCCGTCCCGTTTACATCCAAAGATATGGTTGCTTACCAAATCAATGGTAAGACAACAATGTCAAAGGAAAAGGAAATGAACAAGAAAGACATTTGAGTAGGTAGATTGCTCCTAATTACTTCCTCCATCTCAAAACAAACATCCTTGTTATTTTCAAAACAATCACATACACTTTAAAACATCTTACAAAATTGAAAACATTTTCAAAAGATCAACATCTTTGTATACATTCTTACGAACGAGAATCATTACAAAGATTGCCTAAACAATGGCCTCTTTAAAAAATACTTTCAAAAACCACACAAAGCACAATTTCAAACAAAAACAAGTGATCTAGCAAGTAACTAAGAGCCCATGGAAAACCATGGATGAAAAGGGTGCTAATACCTTCCCTTTTCATAATCTACCCCCCGAACTCAAGAAACAATCTCAAAGGTCTTTCCTGTGCTTTTTCACCTTTCCTTTTGGATAAAAGAAAAGTCGGTGGCGACTCTTACTAACCGCAACATTTGCAATCAAATGCAAAACCTTCAAGTCAGTTCTCCCACCATATCACAGAACTGGCGACTCTGTTGGGGAAAATTCTAAAAAAAAAGTGGGGTTACCTTAGGGCTAGATCACATTTATTTGCTTACATTATTTGACTTGTATGCTTTACATTATGGTTATTTGTTTGGGTTTGAATCCTCTACCCGACTTTGGGATACATTATGAGTAAGTAGCAATACGTTGTGGAAACTGTGTGGGGTATACCGACATAGTCTAAGCAATAGCTACGTTAGTGCGACATATTTGTGGGTATTGGTAGCCTTTGAGTTAATCAAAGAGAATACGGGGCCGCTGAGTGATGTCATGAAGCACTAATGACCTTTTAGAACCTTTACTTGACCAACTTGTCCTTTAGAATGTAGTGAGATGACCGGCTTTGGTGCAGTCTGAAGTTGGTAGATACTCGATACTACACTCATTGAGGTTTGATTTCTTGGGATATTTTGGTCGCCATTAAAGAGGCTTGGGCTGAAACAATGACCAAGGAAACAATCTAGTGATATTGAGCTCCTTAGAACCCGGTTACTATTACTAGGACAGGTTTGAGCCAACTAAACTTCAAGAGGGTACTTACCTATAAAACTCCATGCAAGCCTAAACCTAAGGATTTGTTTGCTTTGTTTGTATATACATACTTGTACATAACATCATGAACATCATAAACATCATATACATCCACTAACCATTTCAAGGATTTTAGGATTCATCTTTGTTCTTGTTTTGTAGGATATGGATTCACTTCGCAGGAAAACTATTCAAGTCAACCTTGTGAGGATCCCTCCACAACTTAAGGAACTAGCTTCAAGGATTCCTGAAAACTCTCCATTTACCGAGAGACATGGTCGCCTACTCAACTTGGTCACCTCCAACACAGATGAGGATATGATGAAGGTGCTTTTTCAGTTCTTTGATCCTTTACACCATTGCTTCACATTTCCCGACTATCAACTTGTGCCTACTTTGGAAGAATTATCCCAACTCTTGAGGATTCCCATTCTAAATCAACTACCTTTCAATGGTACAGAAAGAGACCCAAAGCCAGAAGATATTGCTCAAGCTCTACACTTGCACTCATCTGATGTTACAACTCATTGGGAAACAAGGAGTGGTGTCAAAGGTTTCCTAGCAAAGTTCTTGTTCGAAAAAGCCCAAAACTGTTGGAAATCCTTGGATTTGCAAGCCTTTGAGGAAATTGTGGCTCTCCTCATATATGGGATGGTTTTGTTCCCAAACCCTGATCAACTCATAGATATGAACGCCTTCAAAATCTTTATATCACACAACCCGATGCCTACATTACTAGGGGATATCCTACACTCTTTTTACACTCACACAATAAGGAAAAGAGGTGTCCTCATGTGTTTCACTCCTATCTTGGCAAGATGGTTTATTTCTCATCTTCCCCAATCTGTATTAAAGAATGAGCAAGGTTCAAGGTGGTCACAAAGGTTGATGACGCTCAAACATTCAGACATTCATTGGTGCTCCCGATATAAAGAGAATGTTACCATTGTCGACCGTTGTGGGGAATTTCATAATGTCCCTTTACTTGGCATTAGGGGAGGTATCACCTACAACCCCTGTTTAGCTTTAAGACAGTTTGGTTATGCCCAAAGGGATGGCCCGCATGAGATGCTGATTCAAGGTTTGGTATTTGACTATGACAACGACGATCAAGGTCTTCGCCAGAGATTTATCCGAGCTTGAAGGATGTTAAACAAGGTGGATAGAAAGACTTTGGGGCACAACAATTCCACCCCTCTTAAGCCTTACCTCAAATGGGTACGAACTCGTGCTCAGAGTCTTATGATGTCTTACCCCTACATTCTCCCAGTAATCTTTGAGCCTGTCATAGAGGGAGACATTCCATACACTATCCTACATCCTGACATGCCCACATCTCTTGAAGACCTACAAAGGAATTAGATACAACTCAAGGGAGAGCGATATACCTTTGAAGCCCAATTCTACGCAAGCAAGGAGAAGGTTTTGGAACTCACTAGACTACTTCATGAGGAGCAGACTCTGAATGCCTACATCGCACCAAAGAGGATGCGTACTACCTTTTTATCTTAAAGTTTTTGTATTATTTTGCCCAAGAGGCATTGTTGTACTCAAGCTTTAACTTATTAATATAACGTGTGTTTCCTTTTGTCTAAAACAAATTTGAATCTTTGAAATCCTTGAAATCATTACATATGCATATACCATTCATCATAACATAAGCAGGTCTTTTGCAACAAGTCTCATCATCTCTCTACTGTTTATTTCAGTAAGATGGATCTTGAGCAAACAATGAAGGATCTCCAAGCTCAGAATACATAGTTCCAGCAGTTGCTCTTGACCCTAGCTAAAGGACAAGAAGAATTGAAGACTTTGCTAGCTGAAGAGAGGAAAAAGAAGACAAAGAAGGTAAATGGAGTCCTGAACATGGGAAGAAGATTTCATGAGTAGACAAGAAGGACCTTAAACTTTGCAACAACATCCGGTGAAAGAGACAATCAGGAGGGGAAGGGCAAGGAAACAATTGTCCCATCAGAATCGGAAGAAGAAGACTACTCTGAAGAATAATACCCTCCAACTGATGACAAGTATAGACATCTCGAAGAGCGGTTGAGTGCGATGGAAATCCAAAAAGTGCCTAGCTTGGACTTTGAGGATTTGGGTTTAGTGTCGGGGATTGTTATTCCTCCGAAATTCAAAGCACCTGTGTTCGCCAAATATGACGGAGTTTCATGCCCTAAAATGCATCTTCGGTCATATGTGAGGAAAATCCATCCCCATCCGCTGATAAAGACTTATGGGTACACTTCTTCCAAGACAGTCTGTCTGGAACTCAACTGGACTGGTTTTACCAACTAGAAAGAGCCAACATTCACAATTGGGAATATCTTACTGCAACCTTCTATAAACAATACCAATACAATGCTGATCTTGCGCCTACCCGTACTCAACTCCAAAGTCTGGCCATGGTTTCCAATGAAGGTTTCAAGGACTATGCGCAAAAATAGAGAGACTTGGCTAGAAGAGTTCAACCCCCTCTATCTGAGAGGGAGTTGGTAGACATGTTCTTGGGCACCTTGTCTGGTCCTTTCTTCAATCATTTAATCGGAAGTTCATCTGCAGACTTTATTGAACTAATATTGACCGGAGAAAGGATAGAAGCCGATATAAAGAGTGGAAAGATTCAGAAAGATACATCTTCTTATGCAACCGTAAGGAAGCCTTTCATCAGAAATAGGTGGTTGCTGTATATCTACAAATAAACCAAGATCGGGCCGAGCGCCGACCAATGGTGGGGGCTGTTATGATTCCTAAGTCTGCGTCTGATTAGTAAAGAAATAATCAACCAAGGATGGAAAGGCCAGTCAGGAAGTTCACAAGAATCAACATGACCTTGTCTCAGGTATTACCGCATCTACTAAGATCCAATTTGGTGACCTTGAAAGAAGCTCCGAAAAAGCCCAACACAACATCTCCTCACTATCATCCCAATGCCCGTTGCGCATATCACTCTGAAAGTCTCGGTCACGATACTAATAACTGTTGGGCTCTAAAGAACAAAATACAAGACCTTATTGAAGCAAAAGAAATTAAATTCGATGCGCCCGAGAAGCCAAATGTCATTTCTGCCCCTATGCTCAGACATGGCCATAATACCAATGCCATTGAAGAAGGATTGTTTGTTACTTCAGTTGATGAACTTATGACCCCACTTCTGACTATTAAAATGAACTTGTTGAAAGCCAGTGTGTTCCCGGGCTATGATGAAGTTTGCCATTTCTGTTTATTCTCACCAACCAACTGTCCTTTGTTGAAAGTAGGCGTTCAGTGCCTAATAGATAACAAAGAAATTTTGTTCGAAAAGACTTATGTTCCACCTATTCCTTTTGAAGATGTTTCTATCATTACCATTTCCGCCAATTCTTCCAGGGTCTCCACCAAAAGACCCGTTAGAATTACATCAGTTCCGAAAGCAACTCCTTTAATAATCACAATGCCTGGACCAGTCCCATATGAGTCAGACAAAATCGTACCATGGAATTACGGAGGGGATATCTGCTACCATGGTATCAAGCAGGACTGGCCAGCCGCCGAAGATTCAAGTTCTGAGAAAGTGGATTCCGACGTCAGTAATATTGCAGGGACTAGTAAGATTACCCGAAGTGGTAGAATCTTCTCTCCAGAAATTGCTCCCCCAAAGGCCGTTTCTGGACCCGTAATCATCCATGTGGCTGTTCTAAAGGTTACTCCCACACCCATAATCATCTCTGCAAGTACTCCTATTGACAAAGCCGTTAGAATTCCTACTGACACTCCTGCTGCCGAGTTAACTGAGACTCGAGGAAAAAGTATTCTGATTGAGCCTGTCTGAACGAAGGCTCAGTCATTAACTATCCCTGAGACCTCCGAGAAAGAAATGGAGGAAATTCTGAAGATCATAAAGACAAGCGACTACGATGTAGTTGAACAACTGGGGAAAACTCCCTATAAAATTTCCATGATGGCATTACTACTATGTTCCGAGGCGTATGCAAAAGCCTTGGTAAAGTTCTTAAAAACCGCCCATGTACCTCAAGAGACATCTGCCGATCAGTTTAAAGATTGCGTAGCCAGCCTAACTGCAGACAATGGTTTAGGTTTTTCAGATGTTGATCTAACACCGAGGGGAAGGAAGCATAATGAGGCATTGCATGTCTCAGTTGAATGTAGGGGCACAACCCTGGCTCATGTTTTGGTGGAAACTGGCTCATCTCTGAATGTACTGCCTAAAAAAGCTCTTGATAGGCTTGACTATAAGGGATTGACATTGAAGCGAAGTAACATAGTATTAAGGGCTTTTGACGGATCGAAAAGGATGGTGCACGGGGAAGTGGATATCCCCATAAAGGTTGGAACCCAAACTTTCAATTCAACTTTTTATGTAATGGACATCCACCCTTCATATTCTTGTTTGCTAGGCCGACCATGGATCCATAATGCTGGCGCTGTTACTTCTACATTGCACCAAATGCTGAAGTATCCAATTCAAGGAAAGATTATCACCGTTCATGGAGAGGAAGAGTACATGATTAGCCATATCAATTCCTTCAAATATATGGAATTAGATGGTGAATTTATTGAAAACCCATTTCAACACTTTGAAGAAGTCCCCCAAGATGTGGCAGTGACCAAGACTGTGTCTCAGGTCCCCAAGATTACAAGGCCTCCACTTCGGATGTCATATCTGAAGGATGCCAAAGCAGTAGTAGAAGAAGGTGGGTGCACTATCTGGGGATAACTCCCGAATATCCCATATAAGTCTGACAAGTTTGGCCTAGGTTTCACTTCAAGTGCTCAGAAGGCTGTACGTCGCGCTTGTGCTGGAGAACCACCCCTGAAGATCAGCAACCGTGAAGTCAACGCGTTAGAAGATGGTTAAGATGGCTGCAATCTGGAGGATTGGATCTTCTCGTCTGTCAATGGAGGTCTCAGCAATTGGGAGGCTAGAGATTTTGTTCCGATCACTTTTATCCCGCAGTAATTTGTCTTTAAATTTTGTTGGATCTGTGACATTAAAACAATTCGCACTCTTAAAACCTTGTGTATTACCCGAGGCACAATGGTCCATTTGTAAGGTTTATTATCTCATTTTCATATGACATCAATGAATCATGGACGTTTTCGCATACAAACTTTTGTGCTCATTGTTTTTCTTTTACGTTTTTTATTTTCTTTCAAAGATAGCTATACCCTTACACACACCCATACTCACAATGCATGTATACATCCATTCAGGATCCCATGGGTAACTATACTGCTATGGCCTTTTGTGACTCTGAGAATCTAATCTACTAAGCTGAAAATGAGGGTGAGGAAGATTGTGAAGTACCAGGGGAACTTGCCAGACTACTACAAAAAGAAGAGAGAACCATTCAGCCTCACGAGGAACCCGTGGATACAATCAACCTAGGTACCGAAGAAGATAAAAAAGAGGTCAAGGTTGGTGCCAATCTGGAACCCAGTGTCAAGGAGTGTCTGATTTAGTTATTACACGATTATGTTAAAGTCTTTTCCTGGTCGTATGAAGACATGCCGGGACTTGATGCAGACATTGTGCTACATTGTCTGCCTACAAGAGAAGATTGACCGCTAGTAAAGCAAAAGGTTTGCCGCATGAGGCCTGATATGTCAGAAAAGATTAAAGCAAAAGTCATGAAGCAATTCAACGCTGGATTCTTGGCTGTCACCTCTTATCCCCAATGGGTTGCCAATATTGTTCCCGTGCCCAAAAAAGACGGCAAAGTGCAAATGTGTATGGACTACATAGATTTAAATAGGGCAAGTCCTAAGGATGATTTTGCACTCCCCCACATTGATATTCTAGTTGACAATACGGCATAACACAAAGTGTTTTCCTTCATGGACGGATTCTCAGGTTACAACCAAATCAAAATGGTGCCTGAAGACATGGAGAAAACAACGTTTGTCACGCAGTGGGGCACTTTCTGCTATAAGGTGATGCCATTCAGACTAAAGAATGCTGGGGCAACCTATCAATGTGCCATGGTATCTTTATTTCATGACACGATACATCACGAAATAGAAGTCTACGTGGACGATATGATATCCAGATCTCAAACAAAAGAAGAACATCTTGATCACTTACAAAAACTGTTTGAGATACTGAAGTAGTACAAGCTGAGATTGAATCCAAACAAATGCACATTTGGGGTACGGTCTGGTAAGCTCCTAGGCTTTATCGTCAGCAACAAAGGTATCGAGGTCGATCCTGCCAAAGTTAAAGCAATACAAGAGATGCCTGCTCCTCGTACTGAGAAGGAAGTCAGAGGATTCTTGGGATGTTTAAACTACATTGCCAGATTCATTTCTCACCTGACAGCTACTTGTGAGCCAATCTTCAAACTATTGAAGAAAGATCAAGTAGTCAAATGGAATGATGAATACCAAGTTGCTTTTGACAAAATCAAAGAATACCTACAAGAGCCTCCTGTTTTGATGCCACCAGTCGAGGGAAGACCATTAATCATGTATCTGACTGTTTTAGAAAATTCAATGGGGTGTGTATTGGGGAAACATGACGAGTCTGGCCGAAAAGAGCACGCTATTTATTACCTGAGCAAAAAGTTTACCAACTGTGAAACAAGATATTCACTGCTCGAGAAAACTTGCTGCTCTCTGGCATGGGCTGCTCGCCGGCTAAGACAGTATATGCTGACTCATACTACCCTGTTGATATCTAAAATGGATCCGATAAAATATATCTTCGAGAAGCCTGCTCTCTCTGGGAGAATAGCGAGATGGAAGATGATCCTGACAGAATATGACATACAATATACCACCCAGAAAGCAATAAAGGGCAGTGTATTAGCCAATCATCTTGCTCACCAAGCTGTAGAAGACTACCAGTCCATGAAATTCGAATTTATGGATGAAGACATCATGACGTTAGACAACTGTAAAGAATTCAGGCCATATGAAGGACCTGAACAAGGATCCTGATGGACCCTGTTCTTTGATGGAGCATCCAATGCACTTGGCAATGGTATCGGTGCTGTACTCATATCTCCGGAAGGATGTCATACTCCCTTTACCGTAAGACTCTGCTTCAATTGTACAAACAACATGGCAGAATACGAAGCGTGCATCTTTGGTCTCAGAGCTGCCATAGACTTGGGGATCAAATCCTTGGATGTATTCGGAGATTCAGCTTTGGTCATCAGTCAGATCCAAGGGGTATGGGACACCAAACACCCTAACCTTATCCCTTACAGAGAACATGTTTTGACATTGCTACCACATTTTGAGAAGATTACCTTGAGCACTTCCCGCGAGAAGAAAATCAGCTAGTAGACGCTCTAGCCACAATGTCATCTATGTTTAAACTTAATTGGGATAACGAGGCTCCCCAGATCACCATTGAACGAATGAATGAACCAGCACACTATCACGAGATTAATACTAAAGAAGTAGTGGACCAGCCTTGGTTTCACGAAGTCAAGAAGTATCTCGAGGCTCAAGAATATCCAGAAGGAGCTTCAATCAATGATAAGAAGTTCTTAAGGAGATTATCTGCTAAATTCTTCCTTAGTAATGGCACCCTATACAAACGCAATCATGACTCTGTGTTACTTCGGTGCGTAGATAAAGTTGAAGTTGAAAGGATCATGGCTGAATTGCATGAAGGCACTTTTGGCACCCACTCCAGTGGGCATACGATGGCAAAGAAAATCCTACGGGCAGGCTATTACTTGTATACCATGGAAGTAAATTGTTATCAACACTCTCGAACCTGCCATAAGTGTCAGATTTATGCTGACAAGGTGCACGTACCTCCGGTTCCTCTGAATGTCTTGACGGCTCCTTGGCCCTTTGCTATATGGGGGATTGATATGATTGGGCAAATCAAGCCGACAGCTTCCAGTGGACACCACTTCATCCTAGTGGCCATTGACTATTTTACAAAGTGGGTTGAAGCAGCCTCCTTTGCCTCCGTTACCAAGAATGTTGTTGCCCGTTTCATCAAGCAAAATCTCATTTGTCGGTACGGTATCCCGGAAAGGATCATCACTGACAATGGTACAAATCTCAACAACACTATGATCACCGCCCTGTGCGAGCAATTCAATATCCAGCATCACAATTCTTCCCCTTACCGGCCAAAGATGAATGATGTTGTCGAAGCTGCAAATAAGAACATTAAAAAGATCATACAGAAAATGATAGTCACATACAAAGACTGGCATGAGATGTTACCGTTCTCTCTCCAAGGTTATCGTACCACAGCTTGCACATTGACTGGGGCAACACCCTATTATCTGGTTTACGGCATGGAGGCTGTCTTGCCTATCGAGGTCCAGATCCCCTCTCTGAGGATTGTGAAGGATGCAGGGTTGAATGAAGACGATTGGATCAAGACTCGACTTGATCAACTGAACTTGATTGATGAAAAAAGACTTACTGCTGTTTTCCATGGTCAAATGTATCAAAAATGGACAATCAAGGCTTTCAACAAGATAGTCAGACGCCAAGTGTATCAAGTTGGGGATCTAGTGATCAAACGCATCATATTGCCACAAGGTGATCCCAGGGGAAAATGGACTCCTACCTATGAAGGACCGTTTGTAATAAAAAACATATTCTCTGGTGGGGCAATGATCTTGACCACCATGGATGGCGACGATCTACCGCATCCTGCAAACGCGGACATAGTCAAAAGATACTACGCATAAGAGACCCACTAGGTTGACATACCTAGGCAAAACAAGGGCATCCCGGCGAACCAAAAAGATTCGGGCAAAAATTATGGATAAAATATAAAAAATCTGTACACCCGGCAAGTTGAAAACCCGAAAGGGTGACTTGGGCAAAAAAGGGTTTCCCGGTGGACTGAAAACCTGAAAGTGAGGTCCAGGAAAAAGTTAGGGAATTAAAGCGTATGAATATGTACCATCGGATCACTTTATGGTCAACCTTTGGCTTCAACTGACAGATTCAGCGGTTTTGATCAATTCAATCAGCTTCAGAAAAGGCAAGTAGACAAAATGCTCAGAGATACAAAGGCTATAGCAGAATGGGAATCCCATGGGATAAATACACATAGATATCTTTTCTTTGTATTTAAATTTTCATTTTTTTTCTTACGACAATGCTCTCCTACTAGAATGTTTGTCTCATTGTACAAAAATACTTGCTCAAAATCAATACAAAAATACTCCTTTGACAGTGCAAAACTATATGTTTTTCTCCACTCTTGTGTTTGTAAAAACGTCCAATGATTCATTGTTGAACATATGCATTTGAACATAATCGCTGTTTACAAATAAACAAAATGAAAAAGGCAATTACTGATAGGTTGAAGGGATAAAGAAATACCTCTAGGATATTCCATAAGAAATCCCCCACAGTATGTCGTTTAAATCCCAGCAAAACAAAGTTTCCAATTATCAATCCCCAGTACAAATCATCCAATTTCTCCAAACAGATTTTGCAAGCAATACATGGCATTTCCCTTACAACAGAGTTTATTTCTATAAACAGAAATTCATCAATACTTCGACTTCAAGAGGTGAAGACTTACATATCCTAAGCATCGGTCAGGGATTTATTTTCCCCAATCCAATAGCAGCGCAACAAATTAGCTCACATACGCATACATTGCATCCATATATCATAAATATCGATAAAATGAATGCATTATATCATGCATTTCATACAACATGACTTTTCATTTTAGCTAACATTTTACCCTTTTCAGGATAAGGTTAACAACTACCATTAACAATGTTCAGAGCTTTCAGATACAGTACAAATACGCTCCAGACGCAGACACCATTCTGATACTCATTCAGAGTCAGCTTTCAGATACAATACAGATACGCTCCAAACACGGATGCCATTCTGATACTCATTCAGACTCATCTTTCAGATACAATACATATACACTCCAAACACGGATGCCATTCTGATACTCATTCAGATTCAACTTTCAGATACAATACAGATACGCTCCAAACACGGATGCCATTCTGATGCTCATTCAGATTCAACTTACAGATACATTACAAATACGCTCCAGACACGGACACCATTTTGATACTCATTCAAACTCAGCTTTCAGATACAATATATATATGCTCCAAACGCAGATGCCATTCTAATACTCATTCAGATTCAACTTTCAGATACAGTTCAGATACGCTCCAGACACGGATGCCATTCTGATACTTATTCAGATTCAACTTTCAGATACAGTTCAGATACGCTCCAGACACAGATGCCATTCTGATACTCATTAAGAGTCAACTTTAAGATACAGTTCAGATACGCTCCAGACACGGATGCCATCCTGATACTCATTCAGAGTCAAATTTTAGATACAGTACAAATACGCTCCAGACACAAATGCCATTCTGATACTCATTCCTCCAGCTTACAAATTACAATTCAGCAATCACATTTGGATGGCATCTACAAGCCCATCTCCAACAAATTTCTACCACCTCTCCAAATGGCATCCTTAAGCCCATTCCCTCAACAATCACATCACTGAGTGCAAATTTCTGGGCACTCTAGTGTCCAATCATCTTCCACCTTCGAGTCACGAATGGCAAAACTCGCCAATCTAACTCTTCAGGCTTAAGAAGATTGAACAGGGGCAGCTGTTATACCCCAAAATTTTCTCTCTCACTTATCAAGAATTTTCTCACAAGATCTCCCTTGACTCAAGACTGAATTAGGGTTTGATCAGCTCAAGACACCTCCTTAAGCACTGATGACCGAAATTAGGGTTTGAGTTTGCACAAGGATTTTTGGACTTCAAATGTCCCATATGATTTCCATGGATCATTATGGACCCCCAAGATTACTCATGTCAAGTTTCAAGCCTTGAATCACACTTTTGCTCAATCAATTGAGTAGTTGACCTAAAAATCAACTGTATTGGAGAAAAAGTCAACCATGGCCAATTTACAGTCAAAATTCATAATTTTTTATCCACATCAACATTTCAAACTTATAGGTATCATTTGATCAAGTTTGGACCATAATTCCTCAAGAAATTTGATCAAATCTCCAAGGGTTTTGACTGGGAAAGGGCAATTTCTGATTTTTGACCTAGCAAATGATCAATTGTTTTAAGGCATGATATCAAGAGTCCAATTGCATCATTTTACCTAATAACATGGTTCAAAACATTGCAAGTCCATTGGATTGACAGATGAATTTTGCAATCAATTGATCAAAAAGTCAACTGTATACTAAAAAGTCAAACTTTGACTTTTTGGTCAAATTCAAGTGCCAAAGATCATGATTCATCAAAACATGTCAAAATATGAAACTTATTCATCAAGAAATCAAAAAGTCAAGATTTCATTTTGAAAAGTCAAAATTTCTAAACTTAGAAATTTTTCTCAGTGTTGGAAATTTCATGTTTTTTCATAACTTTGAGCAAACTTTTCACCATGAAGCAAGATGATTCAAGAGAAACTTCCAACATGAAAGTTGTAGATATCCATGATATGTACAACATTTATTTACACAACTTCTCCTAAATATTCTTGGATTTCAAATTATAAATTCATGAAGTCATGACATTTTCATTTAACACTTAGAAATTTTCAGCAGTTTTAGTCAGGTTTTTATCCCAACTTCTTGGCCAATTTTCATCAAGTTCCAGTTTCATTTAACAAAAGTGGTCAACATGAAAGTTGTAGATGGTGTTTCAAGCTTTCCAAAACATCAAAGAGCATGAATTTATCATATTTGATCTAGGAGATTCAAGAGCATGAAGTTAAGCATCCATTATTAAGTTGCAAGTCATTTTAGTGAAGAACACATAACAAAACTTTTATGATTTGCTGCATAATCTTATGTTGGGGGCCTCCTTGCTTGCAAATATCATCATAATTTAATGTTTACACAAGAGCTTGAACTATTACCCAAGTGTTTAAACCATTGTCCAAAAGATCTTTCCATTTATGGCATAAAGGCACTAATGCTATTCTTGAAAAGCAAGCTTTTTGTACAAAGTTTGTCTTGAGCCCATACCTTTCTTGTTGCTGATTATACTCCACCATAAATCATGGGAAGTAGCTCCTCTATACCAGCAACTTTGGTACTTCACCTTGGGACTATGGAGTACTTGACATAGTTTGATCTTTGTAATCCAACCAAACCATAACATGCTGTCTTGCAAACCTAGTCAGCTCATATGCACAAACCTCCTGCCTATAAATAGAAGGAGCATTTGCAAGACAAAGAGGTTAGAAAAAATAGAGAGAAAAGCCAAAAGTTTTATTGGTAAACCCTCAAAATCTCATATTCACAAAAGCCATAACAGTCCATAAAGCTTCCACTCTTGAGTTTTAAAGTCCAAACCTTTGAACCACTCATACCTTGCAAATTTTGTCCAACCATCTAAACACTCCACATACATCATATAGAAGTTGTTCAAACACAAGAAAACTTCTATAACATCACTATCATCACTTCCCAAGCTCAACAACAACACATACAGCAGCTCAAACTCAAAGCATAAATTTCAGTTTCAAGGTAAGTTTTCTTGATTTTGAACTCTTCATACAAGCATCATTAATGGTTCATTTGTGAAGATAAAATGTAGATATCATTGCCTTAAAGCTAACCATATGATTGCTTTTCATTTTCACTAACCATGTGTTGATAATTGACTTTTACATGTAGCAAAACAGTGATAAAAACAAAAAATAGCAGTTATGCATCGACACGAAATGCTATGAGTCGACACATATAATGTCCAAAATAGGTTATGAGCCAATGCAAACCATTATGCGTCGATACGAAATGTTGCATGATTCGATACAAAATGCGAATGCGTTGACTCATACTGAGTTAATTTTCATTTTTCAGCAACAAGGAAGTTTTCGTATCAATACGTAATGACATGCGTCAATACATAAACTGTTTTCGTATCAATACGTAATGGCATGCGTCAATACATAAACTGTTTTCGTATCAATACGTAATGGCATGCGTCAATACATAAATTATTTTTGTATCAATACATAATGACACGCGTCAATACGTAAAATTTTCGTATCAATACATAAGTGTATGTGTCAATACATAAAAAAATTTCAAAACAATTTTCTTATTTATTTATTTATTTTAGTACATTATTTATTCATTCAATATGGTTGTAATAGTAAATTAGGATTTATTTGCTTTCATCCCCCCATTTAAAAATGTGTATCCCCATCCCCCAAATGATGTAATAGCGTAGGATTTTAATTTCTGCAACTTATCGCTTTAATATAATTGTTAGTAATTAGGGTGTGTATGGCAAGATAAAATCAACAAATAGAAAACCCTAATATAAGACAAAGCAAGCATGAAAATCAATACACTTGCACACAAGCACCCCTAGGGTAAAATTCACTTGGTTGCCTTATAAATGTCCATATTACGCATGTGAGGTATCTTAGCAAAAACAAGAAAATACAAGATCATAGTCCCTCAATGACGCTATCTAAGTTGCCTTACAAATAATCTTAGTCCCTCAAAAAGAATGCTAAGATACCTTGCAATATTGCTAATCATGGTTATACGATGACCCACGCCCGTACCGTTTACATCCAAAGATAGGGTTGCTTACCAAATCAATGGTAAGACAACAATGTCAAAGGAAAAGGAAATGAACAAGAAAGACATTTGAGTAGGTAGATTGCTCCTAATTGCTTGCTCCATCTCAAAACAAACATCCTTGCTATTTTCAAAACAATCACATACACTTTCAAACATCTTACAAAATTGAAAACATTTTCAAAAGATCAACATCTTTGTATACATTCTTACGAACGAGAATCATTACCAAGATTGCCTAAACAATGGCCTCTTTACAAAATACTTTAAAAAACCACACAAAGCACAATTTCAAACAAAAGCAAGTGATCTAGCAAGTAACTAAGAGCCCATGGAAAACTATGGATGAAAAGGGTGCTAATACCTTCCCTTTTCATAATCTATCCCCCGAACTCAAGAAACAATCTCAAAGGTCTTTCCTGTGCTTTTTCACCTTTCCTTTTGGATAAAAGAAAAGTCGGTGGCGACTCTTGCTAACCACAAAATTTGTGATCAAACACAAAACCTTCAAGTCAGTTCTCCCACCGTATCAGAGCCTCCTTTACGTCTGCCTTGACTTGCTTCATGCTAGCATCCACAAGGCATAGGCTGCCTTTATGCCAGCTTCGACTGGGCGCTGGCCCCCTTTGAAATAATTATACACACTTCAACACGCATGATAGCCTATGCGAAGGACACACCAAAGGCCCATTCGAAGGGTACACAAAAGGACCATCTAAAGACCCATTCTAAGGCTACACAAGAGGTCCGGTCGAAAGAGGCAACTTGAGGCCAATCGAAGGGCAGGGGTTTGAAGGCATTCGAAAGAGGGAAGCATGTCCAGGTTCATTCAAATTCAAAAAGGGATAAGTTTCCATGACTTTTGAAACGTTACAAAACATCATTCATGGCTTTGAAAACACTTGTTTATGACTATTTAAACCTTTGTTCTCTTGTCCCCTCCACCCCCTCTATATAAAGAAGACACAAGAAAGCTCCAAGGGAGGCTGGACAATAGGAGGGAGAGTCACACAAAGTAAAAAACATATTCTTGGAGGTTTCTTCAGGCTTCTCCAAGCATCCCCAACCCTTAAGCAAGCGTCTCCACATTCAGAAAGCGCCAAATCGAAGTTTCCAACTATTGATACAGCCTGAGCAAGCCAGCACGCACAAGATTAAAAGACCCGGGTTCGATACCTAGGTCCTACATTTTTTTTGCTAATGCAAGCCCTCACATGTGTTCCATCAGGCCCTCCCAGCAACGCCCTTTGGATCGAAAGCCACATCTTGCCACTAGTTCGAAGGTTAACACCCTCCACAGAATCGAAAGGTAGCTTTCTTCTTTTGAATCGAAGCCCCCATTTCTCCCTACAATCGAAGGATGTCCCCTTTGTATTTTTTACTTTTGTTTTCATTTCTTTATTGACTTTTTATTTTTATTTATTTTAACATTAAAATCAAAATCACAAAAAAAATATTAGGCTAGTTGTTTTTCTAATTAAATTAATTTTGTAAATAAATTAATTAATTATTTAACCTTTTTTCTTGAAATTAAAATTAAATAGACTTAGGTTATATTTTCTTAAAGTAAAACAAAACAAACAAAAAGATATCCTTTCCTTAGGATTTAGACGTCCATTTTTATTTGTTTGCGCATTTATTCATTCTCGCATTTCTCATCTTATTGTAACTGTTTCCCAGTCTGTAATAGTAACTAGGATTTTACTTTTCGCATTCTTATAATGTACCTCTCACAAAGCCATGTAATAGCGTAGATTTAATTTCTGCACTTTAAATTTCTGTATACATATCAACTGCTAGACTAATAGGATTGTATGAGAAGACTAATAATCAAACGCTAGCAAACTTAACAAAAAGACAAAAATAACTGAACATAATACACTTGCACATATACACCTCTAGGGTACTCCACTTTGGTTGCCTTTGGAAATAAAACAGTCATGAGACATGGACGCTTTAGCAAAGACCCATAAATCAAAAGATCATAGTCCCTCAATGACCCTACATTTGCCTTTTGGTAAATGATCTAGTCCCTAAACAGAAATTGCTAAAGTATCTCTACGTTGTTGCCTTTATGACTGTATGTCCTATAGAATGTCCCTCATACATCCAACGATGGGGCTTTTTATCAAACAATGGTAAGATAGCAACATCTAAAGGAGGAGGAAAATAATATTAGACCTTTTTGAGTAGGTAGAATGCTCCTAGTTGCTCGCTTGCTCACAAAAAAAAATCATTTTTACACATACACTTTCAATTGAAGCATTTTCAAAAGTCAAAGTCCTTTGTACGCATTCTTATAGAGACGATAATCATTACAAAGACACTTTTCAAAATCACTTTCAAAAACATATTCCACAAGCACCTTTTTGAACTATTTTTTAAAAAACCAACACTTTGTACGCGTTCTTATAGAGACGAGAACCATTACAAAGACATTTTCAAAATATTTTCAAACCCACACCACAAAGCACATTTTCAAACAAAATCAAATTGAACTAGAAAGCAACTAAGAGCCCATAGATAACTACGGATGGAAAGGGTTCTAACACCTTCCCTTTCCATAATCTACCCCCTTACTCAGAAAATATAGAAAAGGTCTTTTTCTGTTCTTTTCACCATTTCTTTAATTTGGATAAAAGAAAAGTCAGTGGCGACTCTTACTTACTTCAACATTTGCAAACACAAATGCAAAACCAGTATAACAGTCGGTTCTACCACCGTATCACACTTTGAAAAACAATGATTCATTTAAGTTGTTTTTCAAGAATAAATTAATTTGTTGGCGCTAGATTTCGAACACATGACCTAAATATATATCACAACAGTTGTATAATAAAACTGTTATGATAGGTAGAGCGCTACCTAACTTTCTACCACGGTCGCGCGACTATGGTAATAAGCATCATACATACAACCACACATTACCTCACAAAGTTGGTCCAACACTGTGGTATCACTTTTCAAACCGTTGTGGTAGGATTTTTCCGTAGTAGTGTAATATAATCACTAATATAAATTATTTTAACTTAATTAACTAAATTATTTACTTAATTATAATTTCATACTCTATCATAAACATAATCAAATTATTAATTTGGTGTACCGATTTTAATTTTCGAATCGAATTGAACTATGAATAACCATTTTTTCCAGACTCGAACTTTTATATTTAGTTTTTAAAAATGAAAATTTGTTTCCATCTTTTTTCTACAAACTTTTTAAAATATATTTTTAATTTTATTTTTTACATGATTTTTTATCATTATATTGTATAATATACGAGTGTTTAAATTCAATGTGATTCAAATGTAATAATTTTTTTTTGTTGTAAAAATTGAACAATATTTAACATGTGTGAATGAAGATAAAGGTTATTTTTGTTGAGATATAAGATATAATTCAAGTTGAGTAATACAAGTCCAAGTTCAATTATGGTTTGTTAGTCTACTTAGTGTATATGTTAGTTATATATAAATAGACATAGTTTGTAATTCAGTCTGTACAATTCAATTCAATAATAGAATCCTCATGCTGAATCGACGAAGGAGGCATGGGATATTATTATCAAGTACTATGAAGGAGATGATAAATTCAAGGTTGTCAAGTTACAAACCTCGCGACGATAATATGAATTCTTGTCGATCAGAGAAGATGAAAAGATTGCAGAGTATGTGTCAAAGGTGCAGAAACTCGTCCATCTCATGAAGGGTTATGGTGAAACCCTAACTGATAAGATGATAATTGAGAAGGTAATGCGTACATTAATGTCTCGCTTTGATCATGTTATAGTAGCTATTCAAGAATCCAACAATCTTGAAACCATAAAATTGGAAGGTTTAGTTAGTTCGTTGGAGGCACATGAGATTAGGATTGTCGAAAGAAAATGAGTTCAAGACTCGATACAAGCACTACAAGCTTAGTCATGGAAAAAGAATGGTGGTTCCAATAAATTCAAAAGCAAAATCGACAAGACTCGGGGCAAGAAGTCTTGGTTGAATCCTCACAAGAATAAGGTCGATGATAAGGCTTCTGAATCCTCTAAAAAAGGAGAAGGGAATTCCTATCAGAAAGAAAAAGAAGAGAAAAAAGGTGTGCAGTGCTATAACTGTGAAAGTGGGGTCACTTGACCAAACATTGTAGGTACATGAAAGACAAGGGATCAACAAAAGGCAAGGACGAAGGAGAAAACCTTGCACGTCAAGATTCAGATGTTCAGATATATGGTGGTTATGGTTGCAGTTGCAGGTAACCATGTCGAATCCAAGATCTAGTTGCCCAATTCAGGATGCTCGACTCATATGACTGGTCAAAAAAATATGGTTAGAGGATTTTGATGATTAGAAGAAGAGCAAGGTAAAACTTGTAGATAATAACTCGTTGCAAGAATAAGTATAATCCCAGATCTTCAACTTGGAAAAAATAGGGACCTTTAACTTGTGAGGAATTACAATTTCTGAGATTAATCAGAGATCTTCAAAATCCAACCCAGGCACTCTCTGAATCTCCATATCATTGAGACAATCTTCTAGCTGTTTGTATTTGGCATCAGTAGGAGGGTACTGTTCGTCTGAATAGTCTGCTTCTTCTTTATCAGAACCCTGATTGTTGTTCTCTTTAGCTTTCACACTTTTATCATCTTCCTCTCAGTTATCTTCTTCATTTGATGGACCTCAAAATCTAGATCCCTTTTGACTGGACCTTTGAACCTTCTACCCATATTAAGAATTACAACTGGCTTCTTAGTCTTCTTCTTTCTCTCTTTGGTGACGAGGTTCTTCAGCTCATCCTGCCCCTTGGCTAAGTCCAGGAACATTTGTTGGAATTGAGCATTTTGAGCTTGAAGTTCTTTCACGGTTTGTGCGAGATCCATCTTTTACTGAAATAAACAGTAAGAAGATAAGAAAATTTTTCTTGGGAATTACCTGCTATGATATGATGTGTATGGTATGGGAATGCATATGCAATTTTTTCAAGGATATCGCAGGATAAATAAAAAATGAAATGTTAGAAGTTGACGCTGGTTGCAGCTTTGACTGAAGAACATTATGTCTTTGAACGTCCTTCTATAAGAATCAAGCTCACCGTGTCGAGTGGGTCCTAGCCTTTGGCTCAAAAGAATGTACTTCGGTCTTTGATGGAATATGGTTAGAGGAAAATAAATCCTCTTTCCCTTTGCTAGACGTCTGGTTCATGTTAAAACTGCATCGCAAGCGCTTGAGATCCTTGAAATGGTTAATTAAAATTCTATGGTATGATGTAATGATTTTATGATGTCATGTTTTAACAGATAGCAAACATAAATAAAGCATACAATACCCTTAGGTTTAAAGGCTTGCATGAGGTTTGTAGGTAAGTACCCTCTTGAAGTTCAGTTGGCTCAACTAGTCCTAAGAATAGTAATCAGGTTCTAGGGATCTCATATCACGAATCTTTCTCGAAGGTTTTATTTTAGTACAACAACTGATTTTCCACCAAATCATCCCGCGAGTCGAATCTCAATGAGTGTAGCATCGAGTATCAACATACTCTGGACTGCACCAAAGTCGGCCATCTCACTACCTTCTAATGGCCAAGTTGGGTTAATTAAGGTTCTAAAAGTCAGTTAGTGTTTATGACACCACGCAGAAGCCTGGTGTTCTCCTCGACTGACTCAAGGGACACTAGTACAAACCAAAGTGTCACACTAACATAGCCATCAATTCAACCATATCGGTCTACGCCATACAATTTCCATGATCTATTGCTACTTACCTAAGGTATCCCCATATCCGGGTGTAGAATCTTTGCAAGAAATAAACCCGAGCAACCCTCAAATATAAAGCAAGCAAGAAAAACATGTTTAAGTAAAAATGATCTAACTCTAAGGTAACCTCTCTTTTTAAGTTCCCCAGTAGAGTCACCAGTTCTGTAATATGGTGGGAGAACTGACTTGGTTTGTGTTTTATCACAAATGTTACAGATAGCAAGAGTCGCCACCGACTTTTCTTTTATCCATTAAGGAAAGAGTGAAAAGAACAGGAAAGACCTTTAAGATTTTGAGTTCGGGGGGTAGGTTATGAAAAGGGAAGGTGTTCACACCCTTTTAATCCTAGTTATCTACGGGCCCTTAATCGTTTAGCTCACTTTGAAATTTTTCTTTTCTGTGTAAGTGTTTGAAAATATTTTGAAAAAATGCCATAGTGAGGCAGACTTTGTAATGATTCTTGTATGAGTACTCAAGAATGCGTACATAGTGTTTTGAAATTAATTGTTGTTTTGAAAGTGATGTGTGAAATGTTTTGTTTTTTTATGAGCAAACGATTAAAAGTTCTACCCACTCAAGGTAATTCTTGTAATTTTTCTTCTCATCTAGATAGTGTTATCCATACCATTAGTTAGTAGGAAGCTCTATCATTGGATGTGAAGGGACAAACGAGGGTCATTGTACAGTCATCGAAGGAAACTCGTAAGGACACTTTATCAATTTTTGTAAGGGACTAGATCATTTACCGAAAGGCAATGTCAAAGGGTCATCAAAGGACTATGATCTTGGAATCGAGGGACTTTGCTAAAGCATCCCCACGTTCGAGGGACATGAATATTTTCCGAAGGCTACAAGGGAGGTTACCCTAGAGGTGCGAGTATGCAAGTGTGTTGTATTCGTTTATTTTATCTTTTGAAGTTAGGGTTTTCTACGATTCATTTTAGTCTTTCCATGCAAACCCATGTTACTATGCAGTAAACATAAAATAATAAAAAGAGGTAAAGTGCGGAAAATAAAGGCAGAAACGTAAACCTTCAGCTATTACATCACTTCAGGACAGTTACATAATAATAGAGCAGAAAAGAAAAACCCTAAGCTATTACAACCCATAAGCAGTTACATAATAGTGGTAAAAGGAAAACAACGAATAAAAAATTACATTCGCGAAACCTATATAGCCGATCTAAAAATATGAAAGAGAAAGAAATGTTTTTTGATATTTTTTTCATGAAAAAAAGGTTTTTGAATGATGATTTAGAATAAACCTGAAAATTAATTAATTTTAATTAATAAAAGAAAAGTTAATCAATTAAGCTAATTAAAAAAAAGTAAATGGTAAAAACCTAAAACCAAATTATTTTTAGGGTTTACAAAAAATCAATTATTTTAGGTTTGTAAAAAATGGGTTTGTGGTTTTATGGTTAGGCGAAATTAGGGTTAAGAGGAGAAGAATTAAGGAAAATAGGGTTAAGAGGAAATTAGAAGAAAAATAAACATAAACTGCCAGGGGTGGATATTGAACCCACACCCTTAGCCTTTCCACCCAATAGGATCACCACTGCGCTCAGCGTGCTTTGGTGTTAGCAAGACAGAACCAGCGCGCTATATAATCCACATGCATGAAAATATGGAAAAAATGAAATAAAATCCCCAAAACACCAAAAGGTGGGGATCGAACCCACGCCTTGGAATTTTAAGGCCTTACCGCACACGCTTCTACCAATGGGGTGGTGATACATCCAGTGATATAACTGAAACAAAACAATTAAATAATAAAACAGCATGACTGGACCGGATAAGCGTCGGAGCCCTAGCTCTAGTCATCTTCTCCGACGAGCTCGTTTCTTATCCCTGCAAAATAGAAAATATTAGAGGTTTAGTGGTACCCTACCCCCCTAAATAGAGGGCCCTGAATCCAATGGTGAGGCCGTTTTGGCTTTAAAGTGGTTGTTTTAGGAGTTTCGAAGCAAAACTCAGTTCACGCCCTAATCATGGTAAGTCTTCGTCCCTGTGCCAAAGCTCACATATTATGAATCAAACCTGCTCTAATGATGTATATGAACACATGTAAACATATCAAATTAGTTAAAAATGCATAAATCAAAGGTTTGAATTTAAAAAAAAAACTACTAAAGCCGGTGAGGATGAACGTGATGTTCTGGGCACAATCTTTACTGCTTGAGGATTGGGATGGATTCCTTGGCACTTCAGGATGATAATGCAATTCTTGGTTTCAATTGAGAAGGGCTGGAAACAAGGGTTTTATGTTGCCCTAGATTCTTGAATTTTTGAAAGTGTAATAGTTTTCTCTGCAAGGGTTTCGTGTCCCTTGATGTCTGAATTGATGAAAATATATAAGCATGAATTAGGTGAAATATTTGTGGGCTTGGACCTTGTAAGAAAAGCCTTGACTTTATCTAATTTATTTTGACTTTAAAATAAATAAAAGTCAAAATAAATAGAATAAAAAGTAAAAGGGGTGTATCAGTAAGCTCAAAGGTTCATCTTGAGGTATAAAATATGCATGGACTTTGAATCACAAGCCCAATAACCCAAAATTCCAAGTTTGGTCACTTTTGGTTTCATGCATTTGCTCAAAATTTCCAAACTTACAACAATCATAACTCTCTCAATTTTATCATTTGAAGGTGATCTTGGACTTTTTGGAAATCTTAAGATGTCTTTTTGTTGACTTTTGAATTGATCTATAATATATTGACCCATATATCCAAAATGAAGCACTTTTTGGACTTGATCTTAGAGAGACAAAGTTGTAGAGAATTGAATTTCCTTCAAAATGAGCTTAGGTTAAGGAAAATCTGATGAAGCATGTGAAAGTTGTGCTTGGTCAAAGTTCAGTTGACTTCTTCTTAAGAAAACGCTAATTTGGTAACTCTTGACTTTTGATGACTTGAGAGTTTTCTTGATGAATCATGATAAACCCTTGATTAAATGATGAATGTGACCTCAAAAATTGATGTTAACCAAAAATCTTGAAGTTTAACTGTATGTTGACCATGTTGTACCCCAAAATTTGCCCTCCCATATTCTTTAAGAAATTGCCAAGTCAAGCTGCAAAATTCCCCAAGGGTTGCACAGTGCAAGAGTCTCCTATACAGTCAAGATTAGGGTTTGTGTTCTGATCAAGAAAATGAAGTTTCCAAAGGTCCAATCAAGTCTCATATACCTACAAATATGGTCAAGCATCCTCATATCAAGTTTCAAGACTTTCAGCACAAAATTGCACAGTCAAAAACCCTAGTTGCACTATAGTCAACTGTTGGGGCAAAATGGTCATTTGACAGTCAGAAGTTCAAATTTTTGGTCAACATATCATTTTGAAGCCACAAACATCATTTGATCAATGCTTGATCATGATTCTCAAAGCTTGGCTCAAAAATCATCAAGATGCAAAAGTTTCCTTATTTGGAAGCTGAAAAAGTCAACTGAAATTGACCAGGGCATAACTTTCACATGGATTATCAGAAAAATTCCATCCAAAGCTCATTTTGAAGAGAAAGACATTTCTTACAACTCATCTTCATACTTCAAGTCCAAGAAATGCTCTCACAAAAAGTTATCAATTTCAACATTATAGGTCATTTTCAAAAGTCAACAAAAAGGGACTTTAAGTCAAAGGCCATAACTTGAGATTGGTAAATCAAAATGACATGGGACCAAAGGCATTGGTTAGAGGACTCAAAGACCTTTCCAAAATGTCCAATAACATGAGGAGAGCTTACAAATTGAGCAAGTTATGCCTTGTAGAAGTTGGGAAATTTTTGGATATTTTGAAAAGTCAACATTGGCTCAAATGACCTAAAATTGCTAATGGGCCCATTTTTCTTCCATAATTCATCATCCATGACATATGCACGACTACTTGGCCCAAAGGGAAGTCTTTATTCATTTTTTATTTATTTATTTGAATTTTCATTTATAATAATTCATTTAAATCAAAATAAATGTATGAAAAATGCTAACCTAAAGTCTTAAATCTTTTTGTGCATGTTTTACTCTCAAGATTTCGTGCATGTACCAATATGGAAAGATTTGGATTGATTGGCATGATTGAGAACAAAAAGCACATGGAAAAAGATTGGAAAAAATCTTAGAAAATCAAATTTCCAAAATCATGAATGCAAGAGATTTGGAGTGGTTTCTTTGACCTAATCTGTTCAATACAAAAGCCTAAAGAGAACCCTAATGATCATACACACTGAGCTGCGCCCAAAAGCCATTACAAAACTTGAAAATTTTGCAAAGAAAGTCAATTCTGAAAACTCACTTCCAGGGCGATTCAAGCCTCAATATTGATTCTATTAGCTTGCTGAGGATTAAAAGAAGAGATTTGGATCAAAACCAAAGACTTTGACATCAAGAAACGTGAGAACACAGACGCCCTGTACAGAAAATTCATTACTTTCTTGCATCACGATTCATACACCTTTTACAATTTTTGATGTTTAATTTATATTCTATGTTCAATTCTGAAGCTAACCCATACATTTGATTGTATTTTTGTGCATTACACACGATTATGCCATGTTTGATTTTTAGGGTTTACAGAGCTTCAGATTAGGGATTTTGAAACGAGGAAAAATTGGAACCCCTGACCACCACCATTCAAACCAGCGCATTTGGACGAGGACAATGGAACCCTCGCGCTCAATTTATGAGCGTCAGAGGGCTAGTCGTTATTTTTCCAAAGCATACCTAACAGAACGCATATAAAACCGTGGCTTAATGTTTTATGTTTCAGGAATAGTGAAGAAGATGATAACGTGGCAAGACGTGATAGGCCAGTTCAAATTTCGCGCGCGTTGGGGGCCACTGACTTTCTTTTCTTTTATAATGATTATTAACTATTATATATTAAACGCATACGTAGTGGCTCAGTGGCAAGTGAAGTTGTTAGTAAAGTGAATGACCTGGGTTCGATCCCAGGTCTTCACCCTTTCCATTTGTTTTTTCCCTATCCACGTTCCCATGCAGTGCCAACATCAAGACGCACCATATGCCTTCCAGAATCCCACATCCACGTGCCCCTGGAGATCAAATCAAAGGCATAGATTGGAAGCGCATCATAAGCCTGGTCAAAGCGCTAGCACGCTACCTGGAAAAGGTCAAACGGACCAAGTTTGTTGGGCCAGAATTCTTGGATTAAACCTCCTATTTGGGGACTACTAACCCCCCTGGTTTGCAATTCTCTATATTTTCCTTATATTTTATTTTCAATTATTATTTTATTTTCTTTATTGTTTTGAATTAATCAATTATTTTCACAAAATATAAAAATACACATAAAAATCAGAAAAGAGAAAAAATAATAAAATATTATTTATTTTAGTATTTTCATAAGCAAATTTGCATGTAAATAAAATTAGTCTTAAATTAGGAGTTAATTTTAATTCTTTTGATAATAAATTAAAAAACATAGAATTAGGTTTGATTAAATTTTATTCCTTCTTATTTTTTCTTGTATAATAATTAAAATAACTAGATATTTATTTTCATAAATTAAACTGCATATAAAAATTAGGTTTAAATTAGGTTAAAATTCAATATTTTTCTTAATAAACTAAAAGTAAATTAGAATTAGGGTTTGCGTCTTATCTTAATTTTAATTAATTTTTTTTAAATCATAAATACTAAAAATACCAAAAACAAGTTACTTAATTAATTCAGCGTTAATTCAATTTTTGCAAAAGGGTCCAACGCCCTCGTTTCGTTCTTAATTTCTCATTAATTCGTAGTTATTTTATTTCTCGTAAATATTAATGTATCTCTCCCGAAGCCTTGTAAATAATTGCTCGTACATTTTTAATTCTTTATTTTCTTTTTAATTTCTTTATTTTTCTGTCAAATCGGGTCCTGGTTAATTTTGGCGATGTGGACCCGCGCCTTTTGTAATAGCTTAGAATTTACTTTTCCCGCAAATATCTTAACTGTTAAACAAAGCATGCAAGAATGAATGTCTAAATAAAATCAAGCGTAGAACACCAATAACATGACAAGATAAATACGAATGAAAATGACACACGAATCGCACACACCACCCCTAGGGTACGCCTCACTGTTGCCTTGCCTCGAAAGGTGATCGTCGAGTAGAGGATGTCTTAGTAAGTCCTCATGATCCGGGAACCTGGCATGAGGGTAGCTTCTAAGGTGTCTTCCCATTGCTCTGGTGATCACCATGTCCCGAACCTCGAATTGACCCGAACACCTCCAACGGTGGTGCTACCTACCTCTCAATGGTGGGATGGCACTACTTTAAAGGACATTTACACAGACGAATTCCTTAGGGTAGGTAGACGACTCTAGATACTTGCTCTAAATTTCAAAACAAAACAAAATACTTTTCACACCAACACATTTTCAAAAAGCTTTCGAAAGCAATTTTTCAAACATTCTTGAGGACTGATACAAGAGTCGAATTGGAATTTTCAAAGAAACTTTTTAAACCCACAATTGAAAAGCAAACAAACCATTTTTGAAAACACAATGAGCAAGTATCTAAGAGCCCATGGATAACCATGGATAGAAAGGGTGCTAACACCTTCCCTTTCTATAATCTACCTCCCGAACCGAGAGCAATCTCTTTAAGGAATTTTTCTGTGCTTTTGTCCTTTCCATTTGGAGAAAATAAAAGACGGTGGCGACTCTTGCTTCCGCGACATTTCGCGAACCAGCGTTAAACAGTCAGTTCCAGATCCACCAATCACAGAACTGGCGACTCTGCTGGGGATTAAACTTAAAGTGAGGTGTACCTTAGGGCTAGTTCATAACTGTGTTTTCAATTGTTTTCCTTGCTTGCTTTACTATTGTGGGTTGCTTGGGAGTTCTATAGATCCTAACCCGGATCTGGGGGATACCTTCTTAGAAAGTAGCAACAAGGCTGTGAGGGAACTGTGCGGGGTATACCGACATGGTTGAAACAGTCTGCTACGTTGATGTGGCACTTTGGTGTGTACCGGTAACCCTTGAGTTCAGTCAAGGAGAGTACGGGGCCTCCGCGTGGTGTCATGAAGCATCAACAGACCTTAGGAACCTTAATTGAACTATCTTGGCCTCTTTAGGGTAGTGAGATAACTGACTTTGGTGCAGTCCGAGGTTGGTTGATACTCGATACTACACTCAATTGAGGGTTGCTTTCCTGGAATATTTCGGTTGCCAGTTCAGTGGCTAAATCGAAACGATGAACAATGAAAGCAATCCCGTGATATTGGGAACCTTAGAACCCGGTTACTTTGATTAGGACAGGTTGAACCCACCAACTTCAAGAGGGTACTACCCAGACCCCATGCTGGCCTTAAACCTTAAGGGCTTGTCTTGTGTGCCTTGCGTGCCTTACATGTTTGTCTTTGTAAATATATGTGGTGTGTTTAATCATAGCATCATGACATCATCCAGCATCACATGCATTGACTAACCATTTCAAGGGTTCGAATCTTCATCTTTGTTCTTTGTTTTGTAGGACATGGAAACTGTTCGTAGAAAGACAATTCAAATCAGTCTTGTAAGGATCCCTCCTCAGCTTAAGGAGCTTATATCCAGGATTCCCGAGAATTCATCATTCAGTGAAAGACATGGAAGCCTCATCAGCTTGGTTAATACCAACATTGAGGAAGATATGATCAAGGTCCTGTTCCAGTTCTTTGACCCTCTGCATCACTGTTTCACCTTCTTGGACTATCAGTTGGTACCTACATTGGAGGAGTTCTCCCGGCTCCTGAAGATCCCTATCCTTGATCAGCTACCCTTCAACGGTACAGAAAAGGAACCTAAGCTTGAAGAGATTGCTAAAGCCTTGCACCTACAGTCATCTGACCTCAAGGGACATTGGGAAGTTAGAAGTGGTATCAAAGGGTTCTTAGCCAGGTTTCTGTTTGAAAAGGCCCATGAATGTTGGAAATCCCTTGACTTGCAAGCTTTTGAAGAGGTTGTGGCCCTCCTTGTCTATGGTTTGGTGTTGTTCCCTAACCCAGATCAGCTTATTGATATCAGTGCCGTCCAGATCTTTATGTCCAGGAATCCTATACCTACGTTGCTGGGGGACATCCTTCACTCGTGTTACACTCGAACCATGAGAAAAAGAGGTGTCCTTATGTGTTGCACTCCTCTCCTGGGAAGGTGGTTTATTTCACACCTTCCACAATCAGTCTTGAAGAATGAGCGGGGTTTGAGATGGTCACAACGGTTGATGACTCTTACACATGCAGATATACATTGGTGCCCTAGGTCCAGAGAAGAAGTCACTATCATTGATCGTTGCGGGGAGTACCCTAATGTTCCTTTACTTGGAATCAGAGGAGGTATTACTTACAGCCCATGCCTGTCTTGGAGACAGTTTGGTTATGCTCGGAGGGATGGTCCTCATGACATGTTAATTCCTGACATAGTTTTTGACTTCGACAACGATACTCAAGGACTTCGCCAGAGATTTATCAGAGCCTAGAGGATGCCAAGTAGGATAGACAGCAAGACACTGGGGCACAGGAATTCCATCCCGTTGGAACCTTATCTCAAGTGGGTACGAGCCCGCTCCCAGAAGCTAGTGATGCCCTATCCTCATATGCTCCCAGTGATCAAAGAGCCTGTCTTGGAAGGGGAAGTGTCCTACACTATTCAGCACCCTGATATGCCCACATCCTGGGAAGAGATGCAGAAGAGCTGGATCCAGCTTAAGGAAGAACGGAATTCTCTTGAGACTAGTCTACATGCCAGTGAAAAGAAGGTCTTGGAGCTCACCCGCCTGTTGCATGAGGAGAGGAATCTCAACACCTACACAGCTCCAAAGAGGATGCGTAGCATATTTTGGGATTAATTTGATTTTTGTATTATTTTGCCCATGAGGCTTTGATCTATTAAACAATGATTTCCTTAATGATAACGTGTGTTCCTTTTTGTCTACAACAAAGTTGAATTTTCGAACCCTTGAATGCATTGCATAAACACATCTCATTCATCATGTGCATAGCAGGTTTTCCCTTTTCAGGTTGCTTACAGTTCTTCGCTGTTTATTTCAGCATCATGAATCCTGACTCTGCATCAACTGAGACATCAATCAAGGCTCTTCAGGTGCAGAATGCACAATTCCAGGAATTAATCAAGGGTTTGGCTCAGGGCCAAGAAGAACTGAAGGCTATGCTCCTGAAGAAGGAGAAGAAGAAGAAGAGAAGAACTGTTCGGTTCAACTCGGGCCGAAGGTTTGGCAATACTCTGCAGCATGAAGAGGCTGGTTCTTCTGTCGGCAAGAGTAGTCCTCAGGCAGAAGCAAGGGTTCCTAGTCCGGTAGTCTCCGACAACGAGACAAATTTTGATGAAGAGCAGTACCCTCCGGCAGAAGACAGATACAAGCAACTGGAGGATAGGTTGAAAGCTATGGAGGTTCAACAGGTACCTGGGCTGGATTTCGGAGATCTGGGTTTGTCAACTGGTGTGATCATCCCTCATAAGTTCAAAGCACCATCCTTCTCTAAGTACGACGGGGCGTCTTGTCCCAAGCTGCATCTAAGGTCCTATGTTCGGAAAATTCAGTCGTACTCTGCGGATAAGAATTTATGGATCCACTTCTTCCAGGAGAGTCTTTCAGGGACTCATCTCGAATGGTTCTATCAGCTGGATGGGACCAAGGTTCGTAACTGGGAGGAGTTGGCTACTGCTTTCTACAAGCAGTATCAATATAATGCCGACCTTGCCCCTACACGTACCCAGCTCCAGGGTATGTCGTTAGGTGCAAGCGAAGGTTTTAAGGAGTACGCTCAGAAGTGGAGAGACCTGGCTGGTAGGGTGCAGCCACCATTGACTGATTGGGAGTTGGTAGACATGTTCTTGGGGACCCTATCTGGGCCGTTTTTCAACCATCTGATCGGGAATTCTTCTGCTGGGTTCACTGATTTGATTCTAACTGGAGAGAGAATTGAGGCTGGGCTGAAGTCCGGGAAGATTCCGAAGGGTGCATCATCTAGTTCTGAGAAGAAACCCTTCAAGAAGGAGTCTAGTGCCGTGTATGGTTCCAAGAGATCAGAGAGACCTGAGCGCCGCCAATCTGTCAATGCGGTAATGATTGCTAAGCCTGCTGCCGCTCCTCGACCGACCAATCCTCAAAGGGATGAAAGACCCCGGAGGGAGTTTACCCGGTTAAGCATGACCCTATCGCAGATCCTGCCACAGTTGCTATCCACCAATTTGGTGACTGTCAGGGAGGCTCCGAAGTTCCCCAATACTGCATCTCCTAAGTACAACCCGAATGCTCGTTGTGCTTACCATTCAGATAGCCCGGGGCACGCCGCTGATGACTGTTGGGCATTAAGGAACAAGCTGCAGGACCTTATTGACGCCAAGGAGGTACAGTTTGAGGCATCTGAGAAGCCTAATGTGGTGACGGCTCCCCTACCTGCTCATGGAGTAAATGCTATTGGGGACGAAGACGAAGTGGATGATGCTGAGTTTGATAGCTGGATCTACCCGGCAACCGACAGTGGATCTAACAATTGGAGTGCAAAGGACAATCTCCCTGTTTCTCTTGTTACTGAGTAATGAATTCCTATGTTTTGTTATTTTGCAATAAACAATAAATAAACTCTTTGGCCCGGTGTCTTACCCGAGGCACCGTGGTTCTATTTGTGAGGGCATATAAATTGTCATTTCATATATCATGAATGAAAATCTTGGACGTATTTTCGCATTGCAAATTTTATGCTCCTTTTCTGTCTTTATTTCCTTTACATATATTTCAAAACAGCTGTATTTACACACACACTCACTCATACAGGTTTCAATCCACTCTGGATCTTACTGGTAACAACTCTGCTACTGCCAATTATGACTTCGAAAATCCGATCAACTTAGCCGAAGACGAAGGTGAAGATGATTGCGAAGTGCCCGGCGAGCTTGCAAGACTGTTGCTTCAGGAAGAGAGGGCGATTCAACCCCATGAAGAGCCAGTGGAAACCATAAATCTGGGTACTGAGGCAGACATGAAAGAGGTAAAGATTGGTGCCAACCTAGAGCTCAGCGTGAAGCAACGGTTAACCAAGATGCTACATGATTATATGGAGATCTTTGCCTGGTCCTACGAAGACATGCCTGGGTTAGATACCGATATTGTGGTCCATCACTTGCCAACTAAGGAAGACTGCCCTCCAGTTAAGCAAAAGGTCCGTCGGATGCGTCCAGAGATGTCTGAGAAGATTAAAGCCGAGGTCATGAAACAGTTTGATGCCGGTTTCCTTGCAGTGACTTCTTATCCTCAGTGGGTTGCTAATGTGGTGCCGGTACCTAAAAAGGACGGTAAGGTCAGAATGTGTGTCGATTACAGGGATCTGAACAGGGCCAGCCCCAAGGATGACTTCCCTCTACCTCACATTGATGTCCTTGTTGATAATACAGCACAACATAAGGTGTTCTCTTTCATGGATGGCTTTTCAGGTTATAATCAGATCAAGATGGCACCTGAAGACATGGAGAAGACTACATTTGTTACTCAGTGGGGTACCTTCTGTTACAAGGTCATGCCATTTGGATTAAAGAACGTTGGGGCAACCTACCAACGCGCCATGGTTGCTTTATTCCATGACATGATCCATCACGAGATAGAAGTGTATGTGGACGACATGATCGCAAGGTCCCAGACTGAGGAAGAGCACCTAGATCATCTGCAGAAGTTGTTTGACCGGTTGAAACTGTACAAGCTGAGATTGAACCCGAACAAGTGTACCTTCGGGGTAAGATCTGGAAAGTTGCTAGGCTTCGTGGTCAGTGATAAAGGTATTCAAGTGGACCCTGCTAAGGTCAAAGCTATTCAAGAGATGCCAGTTCCTAAGACAGAGAAGGAAGTCAGAGGCTTTTTAGGACGCCTGAATTACATTGCTCGCTTCATCTCACATCTGACTGCTACCTGTGAGCCGATCTTCAAGCTACTGAAGAAAGATCAGGTAGTACGTTGGAATGATGAATGTCAGGCTGCTTTTGACAGAATCAAGGAGTATCTCCAAGAACCACCCATCCTTATGCCACCGGTTGAAGGGAGACCTCTGATACTATATCTGACAGTGCTTGATAACTCAATGGGGTGTGTGCTGGGGCAGCATGACGAGTCTGGCCGAAAAGAGCACGCCATTTATTACCTTAGCAAAAAGTTTACCGACTGTGAGACCCGATACTCACTGCTCGAGAAAACTTGCTGCGCTTTGGTTTGGGCTGCTCGCCGGCTGAGACAGTATATGCTGACTCACACTACCTTATTGATCTCAAAAATGGATCTTATAAAGTACATATTCGAAAAGCCTGCTCTGTCTGGGAGAATTGCAAGATGGCAAATGATCTTGACAGAATACGACATTTAGTACACGACCCAGAAAGCCATCAAGGGAAGTGTATTGGCAGATCACTTGGCACATCAGGCCGTAGATGATTATCAATCAATGAACTTCGAATTTCCGGATGAGAGCATCATGATAGTGACAGATTGTGAAGTACCTGGACCGGATGAAGGACCTGAACCAGGATCCCGATGGTCTATGCATTTTGACGGAGCCTCCAATGCTTTGGGTAATGGTATCGGCGCCATCATCATATCTCCTCAAGGTACTCATACTCCACTCACTGCCCGACTGTGTTTCAACTGTACCAACAACATGGCAGAGTATGAGGCGTGCATCATGGGTCTTCAAGCTGCGATCGACCTAAGAATCAAGTTTCTGAGTGTCTTCGGGGATTCCGCTCTTGTGATCAATCAGATCAAAGGAGAGTGGGATACGAAACATCCAAACCTGATTCCTTACAGAGAATGTGTGTTGACCCTGATCCCCCACTTCACAGAGATAACCTTTGAACACTTTCCAAGAGAAGAGAATCAGTTGGCGGACGCGTTAGCTACAATGTCTTCTATGTTCAAAGTTAAATGGGATAATGAGGCTCCCCGGATCATCATCTGGAAACTGGACGAACCGGCATACTGTTGTGATCTCGAGACTGAATTAGTGACTGAGAAGCCTTGGTACCATGAGGTGAAAAGATATCTGGAAACTCAGGAATACCCTGAAGGTGCATCTATCAATGATAAGAAGTTCTTGAGGAGATTCGCAGCAAAGTTCTTCCTTAGCAATGGCATCTTGTACAAGCAAAACCATGATTCAACCTTACTGCGTTGTGTAGATAAGACTGAAGCAGAAAGGATCATGGAAGAGCTACATGAAGGGACCTTTGGTACACATTCCAGTGGGCATACAATGGCAAAGAAGATCCTACAGGCAGGATACTATTGGTCCACAATGGAAGCTGACTGCTATCAACATTCCAGGACATGCCATAAGTGCCAGATTTATGCAGACAAGGTGCATGTTCCTCCGGTTCCCCTGAATGTTCTGAATGCGCCTTGGCCGTTTGCAATGTGGGGCATAGACATGATCGGCGAGATTAAACCTACGGCATCTAATGGGCATCGCTTCATCCTAGTGGCGATTGATTATTTTACGAAGTGGGTTGAAGCAGCATCCTATGCTACGGTAAGCAAGACTGTTGTGGCACGGTTCATTCGGCATAACCTGATCTGTCGGTACGGGGTCCCAGAGAGGATTATTACAGACAACGGTACCAATCTGAACAATAAGATGATTGCTGAGCTCTGCGAGCAGTTCAAGATACAGCACCACAATTCTTCTCCTTACAGACCGAAGATGAATGGGGCTGTAGAAGCAGCAAATAAGAACATCAAGAAAATCGTGCAGAAGATGACAGTGACTTATAAAGATTGGCACGAAATGTTACCGTTCGCTCTACATGGGTACCGTACCTCAGCTAGGACGTCAACCGGGGCAACTCCTTTCTCTCTGGTTTATGGCATGGAGGCGGTCTTGCCGATCGAAGTGCAAATACCCTCTCTCCGGATAATGAAGGATGCAAATCTGAACGAAGATGATTGGATTCAGACACGACTTGATCAGCTCAACCTTATTTATGAAAAGAGACTTGCTGCTATCTGTCACGGTCAGACGTATTAGAAACGGATGATCAGGGCATTTAACAAAAAGGTCAGACCACAGGAATATCAAGTCGGGGATCTGGTGATCAAGAGAATCATCCTTCCTCAGAGTGATCCAAGGGGCAAATGGACCCCTACGTACGAAGGGCCATTTGTGGTTAAGCATGTGTTCTCAGGAGGAGCCATGATATTGACCAATATGGATGGTGACGACCTTCCTCACCCCGCCAATGCAGACATAGTAAAAAAATACTACGCATGAAAAAAGACCCGCTAGGCTGACATGCCTAGGCAAAAATTAGGGCTTCCCGTCGAACCAAAAGGGTTCGGGCAAAATGAAGGGATGAAAATGAAAATTTGTACACCTGGCAAGTCGAAAACCTGAAAAGGCGGCTTGGGCAAAAATGGGTATCCCGGTGGACTGAAAACCCGAAAGGGCGGTCCAGGCAAAAATTAGGGATAAAAACGTAATACTATGTCTCATTGGATCACTTTGCATCGAGAATCCGGTATCTACATCAAGTTCAGACGGCATCGATCAGTCAGCTTCACCTTCAACCAAGGTCATCAAGTGATGAGACGCTCGGAGTTATAAAGGCAATAGCAGAGTTGAAACCCAGTGGATCATTCATATTTCACACAGCTGTTTTATTTTCTCTTGTACAAAATTTGTATAAACTCTTTTGTTCGGAGGCGTTCTCTTACTAGGACGTCAGCCTCTTGTACACAAAACGCCTATTTTCAGGCCATTCAAAAATCAATACAAATATACTTTTCAGTTAAACGTGCCAAGTGTTTTTCTTTTTCTGTTTTGTTTTGCGAAGAACGTCCAAGGTTCAATTTGTGATATATGCATTGACAATAGTTTGCTAACTCATAAATATTTGCATACGAAACAAAGTATTTTATTACAGGTGACACTAGAAACAGGGGCAATGATTAGCCGTCCAAGTGATCTAATTGTTCTGTCCTCCAAGGTATCAAGGTGGGTTCAACTGAAGAACATAACCAGACACCTTAGTTCCCCAGAGAGTGAGCCAGCCAGTCAGTGCACTCTCCCCAAGCAAGTTATGTTATCAAACCTTAAGGAAGTTGGGTATCCTCCCATAGATCTCAATACTTCCCCAGCAGCATATATTCTTAACAAGCATCCCCGACAGTCTTGGTCTGAAGATTGTTCCCCGGCGGCATATCAGCATTTAAAGGAATCGCTTCCCCGACATAGTTCAAAATTTCCCCAGGAAAGTCCAATCCAGTTCCCCAGGAAGGTCGGAATCCATCTCCCCAAGCAGTAAGCTTATCCCCAGTAAATTCTGGAAGCTTATCCCTCGCAAAGCACGAACGCGTCGTACGGCTTGATTTAAAGAGTTATTTCCTTAACAGGATATAACTGGGTTATCCTCAGCCAAAAGCCACGGAAAGAGCGTCCTCGACGAAGTCTTCTTACCCCAACGAAGTCCATCAACACTTCCAACAACAAGGGTATCCCCAGCAAATTATTATCAACACTCAACCAGGCATCCCTCTTCCCACAGAGTATTGCTTCCCATCATGGTCGCTAGAGTATCTTTTCTCCCCGCAGGATCTTCCATTTTCCAAGTTTATTCCGCAACAGAGTCATCTTCTCCTACCGGTATTCTCGCAGTTATCATCCCCAGCGGAAGCAAAATCTATTCTTCAACATCAGCCCAGGATATGACTTCCCGGCACCCGTCAAGGATTTACTTTCCTAGACGAAAACATACATTCATAAAACATCACATACATCATTATAGCATGCATAGACGCATTATGTCATACAAATCTCATTTGTGTTGAGAACATCATTGCTTGATCCATATCATGCATTGCATATGACTGACCTCTACCTTTCAGGAAAGATGCAGTTGAAATTCTCAATCATATTTCAAGACCTAGACCAGTTCAGTTAATCGACTTCGAAGATTTCTTATCCAGTCCCAGGCCTTCTCTAGTCCAGCTAAATCGACTCCCAACAGATTTTTCTGATAAAGACTCGGTAGAAGTTATCCCAGATTATAAATTCCTATTGGTTCTCTCTCTGACGGTGCATGAGATTTCCATTTTTGGGTTTTCTTTAAAGATTATTCCTTTCCTAATGGTTCCCTCTCCGATGGTGAGTGAGGTGATAATTCCTTTTCAGATGGTTCCCTCTCCAACGGTGAGTGAGGTGATAATTCCTTTTCAGATGATTCCCTCTCCAACGGTGAGTGAGGTGATAATTCCTTTTCAGATGGTTCCCTCTCCGACGGTGAGTGAGGTGATAATTCCTTTTCAGATGGTTCCCTCTCCGACGGTGAGTGAGGTGATAATTCCTTTTCAGATGGTTCCCTCTCCGACGGTGAGTGAGGTGATAATTCCTTTTCAGATGGTTCCCTCTCCGACGGTGAGTGAGGTGATAATTCCTTTCCTAATGGTTCCCTCTCCGACGGTGAGTGAGGTGATAATTCCTTTTCAGATGGTTCCCTCTCCGACGATGAGTGAGGTGATAATTCCTTTTCAGATGATTCCCTCTCCGACGGTGAGTGAGGTGATAATTCCTTTTCAGATGGTTCCCTCTCCGACGGTGAGTGAGGTGATAATTCCTTTTCAGATGGTTCCCTCTCCGACGGTGAGTGAGGTGATAATTCCTTTTCAGATGGTTCCCTCTCCGACGGTGAGTGAGGTGATAATTCCTTTTCAGATTATAATTTCCTATGGTTCCCTCTCCGACGGTGAGTGAGGTGATAATTCCTTTCAGATTATAATTTCCTATGGTTCTCTCTCCGACGGTGAGTGAGGTGATAATTCCTGTCAGATTATAATTGCCTATTGGTTCTCTTCCTGATACGGTGAAGATGGTAATTCCCACCAAGATTTTTCTCAACGAGCGTTGTTGAAGTTAAAGTCACCCAAGGTTCTCTTACCATTCATGCTAAGGTAGTAACCATCCCTGGTTCATTCATCGCCGTTTGAAGCTCCAGACTCAGCTCCCGTAACCAGTCAGGACATATCTATGCCAAGCATCGGAAATCAACTCCTGCAACGTGTCAGGTACTCATGTTTCTTTTGCAGGTATGCAGGTTCTCGCTAAGGAATCTCCTACGCGATCAACATCCAGATGGCATCTATAAGCCCATCATCCTATTCATCAACATCCAGATGGCATCTATAAGCCCATCATCCTATTCATCAAACTCTAAACGGCATCTATAAGCCCATTTCCACCATCACTACTACTATGTGAGCGCAAATTTCTGGGCACTCTAGTGTTCAATCATCTTCCACCCTCAGATTACGAAAGGCACGTCAGCCAATCTGCATCTTCCGGTCTAAGAAGATTGAACAGGGGCAACTGTTGTACCCCAAAATTTGCCCTCCCATATTCTTTAAGAAATTGCCAAGTCAAGCTGCAAAATTCCCCAAGGGTTGCACAGTGCAAGAGTCTCCTATACAGTCAAGATTAGGGTTTGTGTTCTGATTAAGAAAATGAAGTTTCCAAAGGTCCAATCAAGTCTCATATACCTACAAATATGGTCAAGCATCCTCATATCAAGTTTCAAGACTTTCAGCACAAAATTGCACAGTCAAAAACCCTAGTTGCACTACAGTCAACTGTAGGGGCAAAATGGTCATTTGACAGTCAGAAGTTCAAATTTTTGGTCAACATATCATTTTGAAGCCACAAACATCATTTGATCAATGCTTGATCATGATTCTCAAAGCTTGGCTCAAAAATCATCAAGATGCAAAAGTTTCCTTATTTGGACAGTTGAAAAAGTCAACTGAAATTGACCAGGGCATAACTTTCACATGGATTATCAGAAAAATTCCATCCAAAGCTCATTTTGAAGAGAAAGACATTTCCTACAACTCATCTTCATACTTCAAGTCCAAGAAATGCTCTCACAAAAAGTTATCAATTTCAACATTATAGGTCATTTTCAAAAGTCAACAAAAAGGGACTTTAAGTCAAAGGCCATAACTTGAGATTGGTAAATCAAAATGACATGGGACCAAAGGCATTGGTTAGAGGACTCAAATACCTTTCCAAAATATCCAAGAACATGAGGAAAGCTTAAATATTGAGCAAGTTATGCCTTGTAGAAGTTGGGAAATTTTTGGATATTTTGAAAAGTCAACATTGGCTCAAATGACCTAAAATTGCTAATGGGCCCATTTTTCTTCCATAATTCATCATCCATGACATATGCACGACTACTTGGCCCAAAGGGAAGTCTTTATTCATTTTTTATTTATTTGAATTTTTATTTATAATAATTCATTTAAATCAAAATAAATGTATGAAAAATGCTAACCTAAAGTCTTAAATCTTTTTGTGCATGTTTTACTCTCAAGATTTCGTGCATGTACCAATATGGAAAGATTTGGATTGATTGGCATGATTGAGAACAAAAAGCACATGGAAAAAGATTGGAAAAAATCTTAGAAAATCAAATTTCCAAAATCATGAATGCAAGAGATTTGGAGTGGTTTCTTTGACCTAATCTGTTCAATACAAAAGCCTAAAGAGAACCCTAATGATCATACACACTGAGCTGCGCCCAAAAGCCATTACAAAACTTGAAAATTTTGCAAAGAAAGTCAATTCTGAAAACTCACTTCCAGGGCGATTCAAGCCTCAATATTGATTCTATTAGCTTGCTGAGGATTAAAAGAAGAGATTTGGATCAAAACCAAAGACTTTGACATCAAGAAACGTGAGAACACAGACGCCCTGTACAGAAAATTCATTACTTTCTTGCATCACGATTCATACACCTTTTACAATTTTTGATGTTTAATTTATATTCTATGTTCAATTCTGAAGCTAACCCATACATTTGATTGTATTTTTGTGCATTACACACGATTATGCCATGTTTGATTTTTAGGGTTTACAGAGCTTCAGATTAGGGATTTTGAAACGAGGAAAAATTGGAACCCCTGACCACCACCATTCAAACCAGCGCATTTGGACGAGGACAATGGAACCCTCGTGCTCAATTTATGAGCGTCAGAGGGCTAGTCGTTATTTTTCCAAAGCATACCTAACAGAACGTGTATAAAACCGTGGCTTAATGTTTTATGTTTCAGGAATAGTGAAGAAGACGATATCGTGGCAAGACGTGATAGGCCAGTTCAAATTTCGCGCGCGTTGGGGGCCACTAACTTTCTTTTCTTTTATAATGATTATTAACTATTATATATTAAACGCATACGTAGTGGCTCAGTGGCAAGTGAAGTTGTTAGTAAAGTGAATGACCTGGGTTCGATCCCAGGTCTTCACCCTTTCCATTTGTTTTTTCCCTATCCACGTTCCCATGCAGTGGCAACATCAAGACGCACCATATGCCTTCCAGAATCCCACATCCACGTGCCCCTGGAGATCAAATCAAAGGCATAGATTGGAAGCGCATCATAAGCCTGGTCAAAGCGCTAGCACGCTACCTGGAAAAGGTCAAACGGACCAAGGTTGTTGGGCCAGAATTCTTGGATTAAACCTCCTATTTGGGGACTACCAACCCCCCCTGGTTTGCAATTCTCTATATTTTCCTTATATTTTATTTTCAATTATTATTTTATTTTCTTTATTGTTTTGAATTAATCAATTATTTTCACAAAATATAAAAATACACATAAAAATCAGAAAAGAGAAAAAATAATAAAATATTATTTATTTTAGTATTTTCATAAGCAAATTTGCATGTAAATAAAATTAGTCTTAAATTAGGAGTTAATTTTAATTCTTTTGATAATAAATTAAAAAACATAGAATTAGGTTTGATTAAATTTTATTCCTTCTTATTTTTTCTTGTATAATAATTAAAATAACTAGATATTTATTTTCATAAATTAAACTGCATATAAAAATTAGGTTTAAATTAGGTTAAAATTCAATATTTTTCTTAATAAACTAAAAGTAAATTAGAATTAGGGTTTGCGTCTTATCTTAATTTTAATTAATTTTTTTAAAATCATAAATACTAAAAATACCAAAAACAAGTTACTTAATTAATTCAGCGTTAATTCAATTTTTGCAAAAGGGTCCAACGCCCTCGTTTCGTTCTTAATTTCTCATTAATTCGCAGTTATTTTATTTCTCGTAAATATTAATGTATCTCTCCCGAAGCCTTGTAAATAATTGCTCGTACATTTTTAATTCTTTATTTTCTTTTTAATTTCTTTATTTTTCTGTCAAATCGGGTCCTGGTTAATTTTGGCGATGTGGACCCGCGCCTTTTGTAATAGCTTAGAATTTACTTTTCCCGCAAATATCTTAACTGTTAAACAAAGCATGCAAGAATGAATGTCTAAATAAAATCAAGCGTAGAACACCAATAACATGACAAGATAAATACGAATGAAAATGACACACGAATCGCACACACCACCCCTAGGGTACGCCTCACTGTTGCCTTGCCTCGAAAGGTGATCGTCGAGTAGAGGATGTCTTAGTAAGTCCTCATGATCCGGGAACCTGGCATGAGGGTAGCTTCTAAGGTGTCTTCCCATTGCTCTGGTGATCACCATGTCCCGAACCTCGAATTGACCCGAACACCTCCAACGGTGGTGCTACCTACCTCTCAATGGTGGGATGGCACTACTTTAAAGGACATTTACACAGACGAATTCCTTAGGGTAGGTAGACGACTCTAGATACTTGCTCTAAATTTCAAAACAAAACAAAATACTTTTCACACCAACACATTTTCAAAAAGCTTTCGAAAGCAATTTTTCAAACATTCTTGAGGACTGATACAAGAGTCGAACTGGAATTTTCAAAGAAACTTTTTAAACCCACAATTGAAAAGCAAACAAACCATTTTTGAAAACACAATGAGCAAGTATCTAAGAGCCCATGGATAACCATGGATAGAAAGGGTGCTAACACCTTCCCTTTCTATAATCTACCTCCCGAACCGAGAGCAATCTCTTTAAGGAATTTTTCTGTGCTTTTGTCCTTTCCATTTGGAGAAAATAAAAGACGGTGGCGACTCTTGCTTCCGCGACATTTCGCGAACCAGCGTTAAACAGTCAGTTCCAGATCCACCGATCACAGACCACAATTAACTTTTTGTCCAATACAATTGATTTTCAGTCATCTAAGCAATTGACTGAGCAAACTTGTGATGCATGGCTTGAAACTTGGTATGGGAATTCTTGGAGACATATAAGAAACCATGAAATCCACTTGAGGCATTAGAAACCCCGTCTTCCTTGAGAAAAGTGAAACCTTAGTTGTAGGTCCACTACTTAGGAGGGGAATTTTTCTGATGAATTCTTGAATAACCTTAAGCAAATGAAAACCCTAAGAGCATGTCTTGAATAATAGGAGGGAAAATTTTTGGGTACAACAGCTGCCCATGTTCAATCTTCTTAAACCTGAAGAGTTAGATTGGCATCTCCATCATTCGTGATTTGAGGGTAGAAGAGGATTGTCCACTTAAGTGCCCAGAAATTTGCACTCGCATGTGCATGCAGTAACGCTGTTGGTTGATAATATTGCTTGAATAGGCTTAAAGGTGCCATTAAGATAAGTGAAGGAGTGTCGTCAGAGACGGGCTTATATATGCCATCCAAAGTAACTGTTGATAGGAGTGTCAGAGTGAGTCTATGCTTGACTGTATCTGAAGAATGCCTTTCAGGACGACTCTTTGGGGAAAGTGCTTAAGTAGCTGCTTGTCAAATTTAGTCTCTGAGGGAAATGCTTGTCAAATTCGGTCTCTGAGGGAAATGCTTGTCATGTAGATAGTCGCCCCGTCCTACTTCGGGAATTGATCTACAATCTGTTTTTGTTGGTAAACTCCTCCTGTTTCAGGAATTCATACCACCTGGTCATGCCGATAGTTACCCCATCCTGTTTCGGGAATTAATATTTGACTGGTTATGTAGATAGTTTCCCCGTCTTGTTTCAGGAATTAATTTTTGCATGGTCATATAGATAGTTGCCCCGTCTTGTTTTGGGAATTAATCCAGGACCCGGTTTTTATCGGCTGTATAGATAGTTGCGCCATCTTATTTCAGGAATTAATCTTTGACCTATTTGAAAATTGCTAATGATATTCGTCTGTTTGTGAACTTAACCTGAAAAGACAAAGTTAGTTTTGTGCAATGTCATGATGTATGTAATGCATTGCGTAATGGTGTTCTCAAAATAAATGAGAATGCTATATGCGTTTTGTATGAATATGCTATGATGTTTCGTAAATGATATATGGATATGATATGTTGTTGAAGCGTATTGGCTAATTCATGTAACATTTTTAGCTGGGGAAAATAAATCCCTGACTATTATTGGGGATGAAGAATATGAATCTTCAATCTTGTTTAGAATGTATATGATGGGGATTCCTGCTTTCTGTTTGAGGATACTCCGCTGGGAATGTTTGACTTCTGCTTGGGGATAGAAGAGTTCAGGAACATTGGTTGTTCATCGCTCTACTGGGGAATTTAGTTCTTATATACCCTGACTTGGGGATAAAAGAGATGGATAACCTTCTGAAGTTTTTTCTGACCGAGTTTCCGATAGGGATACTAATTCTTCTGCGGAGGACAAAGTTAAATGATATCTGACCCGGTTCAGGTTCTGTAGTAAATCTATGGGGACAACAACCTTGACTATACTTTGCTGGAGAAGAGAATCTTTTCGGGGATTTACAATAATTAGAGAAAATGGACTTTGTTGGAAAAATAAACCCTGCTGGGGAAATAAACCCGGCTGGAGAAGAGAATTTTCCAGGGGATTCTTCTGTGGGTAATTGTGGATGACTTGAACGCTATCCCAACTCCTATAGTCTTTAGTAAATGCTTATTCTTGTTTTTATGCACATATTTGTTAACAGTAACCATATTCATATGCATATGTTCATTCAATTTAGTCGTTGGACGTTTTTGCAATCAAAATAGAGAAAGTAAAACAAATTTTGAAATTGACTTGTATTGATAATTTGCCTATAAACGGGCGGTTTTTTACAAAGAGACAGAAACCCTAGTAAGAGTAAATTTTCGTAAAATGAAAAGAGTACAAAGTAAAACAGAGAAAACCAAGCTATGTGGAAACGACCCCATCGAGTTTCAACTCTGCTATTGCCCCTATGTCTTCGAGCATCTCATCCCCTGCCATCGGAAGAAGTTGACTGAATTGATCTGTACTGCTTAAACTTGACGTTGATAATAAAACTTGATGAATGGAGATGATCCAACGAGACATAGCCTTACACTTTAATCCCTAACTTTTCCCTGGACCGCCCTTTCGGATATTCAGTCCACCGGGATACCCTTTTTTGCCCAAGCTGCCTTTTTAGGTTTTAGACTTGTCAGGTGTATAATCTTTACATATATCCTTAATTTTTTCCCGAACCCTTTTGGATCTCCGGGATGCCCTTACTTTTTCCTAGGCCAATCAACCTAGCATGCCATTTTCATGCGTAGTATTTTTTAACTATGTCCGCATTCACAGGGTGTAGAAAATCTTCACCGTCCATGGTGGTAAGTATCATAGCACCGCCAGAAAATATCTTCTTAATTACAAATGTCCCTTCATATGTGGGAGTCCATTTGCCTCTGGGATCACCTTGTGGTAGGATGATGCGCTTTATTACCAAGTCACCATCCTGATATACCCGATGTTTGACTTTCTTGTTGAAGGCTTTGATCATGCGCTTCTGATACATCTGACCATGACAAACAACTGCAAGCCTTTTCTCGTCAATAAGATTTATCTGGTCCAGCCTAGTCTGAATCTACTCGTCTTTGTCTAAATCTGTGTCTTTCATAATCCTTAGAGAAGGAATTTGAACTTCAACGGGTAGGACAACTTCCATATCATAAACTAGAGAGAATGGGGTTGCCCCAAATGATGTCCATGCTGAAGTGTGATAGCCATGAAGAGCAAATGGTAACATCTCATGCCAATATTTATATGTCACCGTCATCTTCTGTATGATCTTCTTGATGTTCTTATTAGCGGCTTCCACTGCACGATTCATCTTTGGTCGATACAGAGAAGAATTGTGGTGCCTGATCTTGAAGTGCATGCCGAGTTCTATGATAATAGTGTTGTTAAGATTGGTACCATTTTTCGTGATAATCCTTTCGGGGATGCCATACCGACATATGAGGTTATGCTTAATGAACCAGACCACATTATTCTTTGTAATAAAGGTAAACGAGGCTGCTTCAACCCACTTGGTGAAATAATCAATGACGAAGAGGATGAAATGATGCCCATTAGACGAAATACGCTTAATCTCTCCAATCATATCAATGCCCCACAATGCAAATGGTCAAGGAGCAGTCAAGATGTTCAGAGGAATTAGAGGTGCGTGTACCTTGTCAGCATAGATCTGGCATTTGTGACAGGTTCTAGAATGATGATGGAAATCAGTTTCTATGGCTGACCAGTAATAACCCGCTCTTAGAATTTTCTTAGCCATCGTATGCCTGCTGGAATACGTGCCGAAGATACCTTCGTGCATATCTTCCATAAACTTCTCTGCTTCCTTGTTGTCTACTCAACGAAGCAAAGTTGAATCATGATTGTGCTTGTATAAAATTCCGTTGCTCACGAAGAACTTAGTAGAGAACCTCCGTAAAAATTTCTTGTCATTAATAGACGCCCCCTCTGGGTACTCTTGATCCTCGAGGTATCTCTTCACTTCATGAAACCAAGGCTTTTCCTCTACTCTATCAGTATCAATTTTGTAGCAATGTGCAGGTTCGTCTAGTCTTTCGATAGTAATTCGAGGAGCTTCATTATCCCATCAGTTTTTAGACATAGATGATGGTAGCTAATGCGTCTGGAAATTGATTCTCTTCTTGCGCAATATGTTCAAAAGTGATTTCTTCAAAGTATGGAACTAATGTTAATACATTCTCTCGATAAGAAATGAGATTCAGGTGCTCCGTGTCCCAGTCTCCCCTAATCTGACTGACCACCAGGTATGAGTCCCCGTATACACTCAAGAAATTGATTCTCAGGTCGATATTAACTTTGATACCTATGATGAATGCTTCATATTTGGCCATGTTATTGGTACAGTCAAAGCACAGTCTGGAAGTGAAGGGCGTATGGAAACCCTTGGGAGAGATAATCATGACACTGACTCCATTGCCAAGTGCGTTAGAAGCTCCATCAAAAACCATTGTCCATAGGGATCCTGGCTCAGGTCCTTCATACGGTCCAGGTTCTTCACAATCTGTAACTAGCATTATATTCTCATCCGGGAACTCAAAATTCATAGACTGGTAGTTGTCTACAACTTGGTGAGCCAAATGATCTGCCAGTACACTTCAATTGATTGCTTTCTGAGTGGTGTACTGAATGTCATATTCTATCAAGACCATTTTCCATCTGGCTATTCTTCCGGAGAGGGCGGGCTTCTCGAATATGTATGTTATAGGATCCATTTTTGAGATCAACAAGGTAGTATGCGTCAACATATACTGTCTTAGTCGGCGAGCATCCCATGCCAAAGCGCAATAAGTTTTCTCGAGCAGTGAATATCTTATTTCACAGTCAGTAAACTTTTTACTAAGGTAGTATATTGCATGCTCTTTTCGACCAGACTCGTCATGTTGGCCCAGTACACACCCCATTGAGTTCTCTAACACTATTAGGTACATGATCAGAGGTCTTCCTTCAACTGGTGGCATCAAAATCAGAGGTTCTTAGAGGTACTCCTTGATTTTGTCAAAAGCTACCTGGAAATCTTCGTTCCATTTCAATGCTTGATCTTTCTTCAACAACTTGAAGATTGGCTCACAAGTAGCGGTCAAATGGGAAATAAACCTGGCAATATAATTTAGTCGTCCCAAGAAACCTATGACCTCATTCTCAGTATGGGGAGCTGGAATTTATTGAATGGCTTTTACATTGGTTGGATCAAACACAATACCTTTACCACTGACGAAAAAACACAGGAGTTTACCAGATCCTACCCCAAAGGTACACTTGTTCGGATTCAACCTCAGCTTGTACTTCTTCAGTCTCTCAAACAACTTGTGTAGGTGGTCAAGATGTTCTTCTTCAGTCTGAGACCTGGATATCATGTCATTGACGTAAACCCATATCTCGTGATGAATCATGTCATGGAACAAAGCTACCATAGCATGCTGATATGTTGCACCGACGTTCTTCAAACCGAAATGCATAACCTTGTAACTGAAAGTGCCCCACTGCGTGACGAAAGTAGTTTTATCTATATCTTCAGGTGCCATCTTGATATGATTATAACCTGAGAAACCATCCATGAAGGAAAATACTTTATGCTAAGCGGTGTTGTCAACCAGAACATCAATATGTGGAAGCGAAAAGTCATCTTGGGGCTTGCCCTGTTCAGATCTCTATGGTCTACACACATACGCACTTTTCCATCTTTATTTGGTACCGAAACCACGTTTGCAACCCATTCAGGATAGAATGTAACAACAAAGAAACCTATGTTGAATTGCTTCATAACCTCGACCTTGATCTTCTCGGACATCTTGGGTCGCATACGACAAACCTTCTACTTTATTGGAGAACAACCCTGTTTCATTGGCAGACAGTGAACCACAATATCAGTATGAAGCCCTGATATGTCTTCATACGACCAAACAAAGATCTCAACATAGTCACACAACATCTAAATTAATCTCTTTTTGACTCTATCTTCTAGGTTGGCACCTATCTTGACTTCTTTCCTGTCCTCTGCAGTACCCAAGTTTACAACCTCGACTGGATCTTCATGCGGTTGTATAGCCTTTTCCTCTTGTACTAATTGTCTGGCAAGTTCTCCAGGTATTTCACAATCTTCCTCACCTTCGTCCTCGGCTTGACAGATCATATTTTCGAAGTCATAAGTGGCAATAGCATAATTTTTATCAATGGGATCCAGAGTGGATGTGGATCTGCAATTTATTGTGTGGGTGTGTGTAAGAACACATAGCTATTTTGAAAGTGATAAAAATAAAATAAAGAGCAAAGAGCACAAAATTTGAATGAAAAATGTCCAATGTTTTATTGAATGAAAATATGCGAATAAAATGACAACCCTAACAAATGAACCGTTGTGCCCCAGGTAAGACACAAGGCTTAAAGTTATTGTTTTAAAATTACATAACCAAACTTGAAATCAATAAAAGAGAAAGTAGCATTTACTCCTGACTAAAGGAGATTGAGATAAGGTCTTCAGTCTTCTAGTTTCCGAGCCTGTTGCTGATGGTGGGAAAAATCTAGTTTTCTAGGTTATAGTCGCTATCCACATCCTCTACCGTGTTAACTCCATTGTTGCTGATGTGGAATGGTGGTCTTCCAACACGAGCACGAAGAACAGCCCTCTAAGCCTCTGCAGTGAAACCCAAACCAAATTTGTCATATTTGTACAGAATGTCAGGAAGTTGATCCCAAGTATTGCAACCACCTTCTTCCACTACAGCTCTAGCATCCTTTAAAGAAGTTATTCTCGATGGAACCTTGTAACCCTGGGAATGGTAGAAATGTCTTTAGTAGCGATAAGAGGGATAACTTCAAAAGTCTGGCAGGGAGTTTCGATGAATTCCCCGTCCATCTCAACATAGTTGAATGAATTTAAGTGACTCACCATATACTCTTCTTCACTATAAATCGTAACCACCTTCCCTTTCACGGGATATTTCAGCTTTTGATGCAACGTAGAGGTAACAACACCTGCCCCATAAATCCAAGGGCGTCCAAGTAAACAAGAATAGGTCGGACGAATGTCCATCACATAGAAGGTAGAACCGAATACATGTGAACCTACTCTGATCAGAAGATACACCTCTCTGTGTACCATCCTTTACTAACCATCAAAGACCCTGACCACAATCTCATTGGGTTTCAGCATAACCCTTTCACAGTCAAGTCTGCCTAGAGTACCCTTTGGTAGATCATTCAGCGAGGAGCCCATATCAACCAACACATGATCTAAAGTAGTGCCCCTGCATTCAATAGAGACATACACGACCTTGTTGCGGTTTCTCCCTTTAGGAGACAAATCGACGTCAAAAAATCTCAGCCCGTTATCAGTCGTCAGGCTAGCAACATAACTTTCAAATTGATTAGTAGAGGTTTCTTGCGGCACATGCACAAATTACAAGAACTTCACCAAAGTCTGGGCATGGGCTTCAGAGCATAATAAGAGGGGTAACATGGAAAACTTTGAGGGAGTATGCCCCAGCTGTTCAACAGTCTTGTAATCACTTTTTTGGATAATTTTTAATACCTCCTCCAACTCCTACCTGGAGGTATCTTCAGCTATAACTTCTTTAGGTGCCTCCGTCTGGGCAGGCTCTGTCATTTGTTCTTTTCCCCGAGTCTTAGTAATTGACTCGGTAGTAGTAACACAAACTAGTCTGATGATAGTCTTCGGAGAGATTTCCAGAGAGAAAACCATCCGCTTTTAGTAACCTTACTGGTCCCAACAATATATTCAATGTTGGGATCAACTACTTCAGTACCTTCATTCTCAACAGTCAACGGCTCTTGCTTGATGCCATGGTAGTAGACTTCGGCTCCATAGTTCTAAGGGACAACTTTATCCGAGGAATATGGAATAGGTTTGGGTGCAGTGATTATTAGAGGAGCAACTCTGAGTTTAGCAGTAATCTTTACGGGACCCTTCGAAGTGATCCTGATAGGAGTGCCGTAGATTACATATACCTCTTTTAGCTCCAAGTCTTGAAACAAATTCTCTATAGAGGGAGTCTTATCAATTATTATTATGTGGTTGTCCATCAGACTCTGAATACCTTCTTTCAGCAGTTTGCAACCATTGGGTTGGGTTGCACAGCAGTAACCTCTTTCAATACATCCCAGAAATAAACCGGCTCGCAAAAAATTCTTCTTGATAATTAGGAGGGGAATAATCAATTCATTTATAGTAGAAACATAAATAACATCATCAATAGCACTAATGCCTTTTTCGTTCTTAGGCATATGTGCAATAATCACATTGGGGGTCTCAGGAGGATCAAACTCAATCTCTTTGTTGTCAATCATGTCCTGAATTTTATTTTTCAACGCCCAACAGTTATTGGTGTCATGCCCGAGACTATTGGGATGGTAAGCACATCTTACATTTGGATTGTACCGAAGAGAGGAGGTGTTGGGATTCTGAGAAGGATCCCTCAATGTAATCAGCTCTGCTTTCAGTAAGTGTTGTAATGCCTGAGACAATGACATGTTGATCTTTGTAAATTGTCTCCTTGGTGCGTCTGATCTACGCTGATTTCCCTGTTGTTGTTATTGCATATGCACAGGATTAGAAATTAGCACCTCCCCCACAGATTGGTTGCGATCACTTCTATCACGACCCTTCTGGCCATACACAACATTTTTTCCTTCTTACCGTTGAACGTCTTCTTTACAGTACTTGAAGACGCATCCACTTGAATATTTCTACTTCTAATTCCGCTTTCAACATGTTCCCCTGTTAGTATTAATTCAGTAAAACCAGATGAAGAGCTTTCGATAAGGTGATTAAAAAAAGGCCCTATCAATGTGCCCATAAACATGTCAACCAGCTCCCTATAAGACAAAGGAGGTTGAACTCTTCCAGCTAAATCTCTCCACTTCTGGACTTACTCTTTGAAGCCTTCGTTCGAGCCCATAGTCATACTTTGTAATTGCGCATGAGTTGGTGCAAGGTCAGCATTGTATTGATATTGCTTGTAAAAAGCAGCAGCCAGGTCTTCCCAAGTATGTATATTGGTTCCTTCCAGCTGATAGAACCATTCCAGTTGTGTCCTAGATAAGCTCTCTTGAAAGAAGTGTAACCATAACTTTTTGTCAGCAGTATGGGGTTGGATCTTCCGGAAGTAAAACCTCAGATGGAGCTTAGGGCAAGAAACACCATCATATTTGGCAAAAATTGGGACCTTGAACTTGTGAGGAATTACAATTCCCGAGATTAATCCCAGATCTTCAAAATCCAACCCGGGCACTCTCTAAATCTCCATAGAATTGAGACGATCTTCTAGCTGTTTGTATTTGTCATCAGCAGAAAGGTACTGTTTGTCTGAATAGTCTGCTTCTTCTTCATCAGAACCCTAGTTTTTATTCTCTTCAGCTTTCACACTCTTTTCATCTTCCTCTTGGTTATCTTCTTCATTTGATGGGACCTCAAAATCTAGAGCCCTCCTGACCAAACTTTTGAACCTTCTACCCATATTAAGAATGACAACTGGCTTCTTAGTCTTCTTCTTTCTATCGTTGGTGATGAGGGTCTTCAGCTCATCCTGCCCCTTGGCTAGGTCCAGGAACATTTGTTAGAATTGAGCGTTTTGAGCTTGAAGTTCTTTCACGGTTTATTAGAGAGCCATCTTTTACTGAAATAAACATCAAGAAGATGAGAAAACCTATCTTGGGAATTACCTATTATGATATGATGTGTGTTGTATGGGAATGCATATGCAATGTTTTCAAGGATCTCGCAGGATAAATAAAAAATGAAATGTTAGAAGTTGAGGATGGCTGCAGATTTGACTGAAGAACTTTATGTCTTTGAACATCCTTCTATGAGAATCAAGCTCACCATGTCGAGTGGGTCCTAGCCTTTGACTCAAAAGAATGCACTTCGACCTTTGATGGCATCTGGTCAGAGGAAAATAAATCCTCTTGCCCCTTGCTAAACGTCTGGTTCATGATAAACCTGCATCACAGGCCCATGAGATCCTTGAAATGCTTAATAAAAATTCTATGGTATGATGTCAAGATATTATGATGTCATGTTTGAACAGATAGCAAACACAAACAAAGCACACAATAGCCTTAGGTTTAAAGGCTTTCATGAGGTTCGTAGGTAACTACCCTCTTGAAGTTCAGTTGACTCAACCTATGCTAAGAATAGTAATCGGGTTCCAGGGATGTCATATCACGGATCTTGCTCAAAGGTTTTATTTTAGTACAACAATTGATTTTCCACTAAAACATCCAGCGAGTCGAATCTCAATGAGTGTAGCATCGAGTATCAACCAACTCTGGACTGCACCAAAGTCGACCATCTCACTACCTTCTAATGGCCAAGTTGTGTTAATTAAAGTTCTAAAAGTCAGTTAGATTTTATGACACCACGCAGCAGCCTAGTGTTCTCCTCGATTGACTCAAGGGACACCAGTACAAACCAAAGTGTCACACTAATGTAGCCATCACTTCAACCATATCGGTCTATGCTGTACAGTTTCCATGATCTATTGCTACTTACCTAAGGTATCCCCAGATTCAAGTGTAGGATCATTACAAGAAACAAACTTCAGCAAACCTCAAATATAAATTAAACAAGGTAAACAATTTTAAGTAAAAATGGTCTAACTCTAAGGTAACCCCTCTTTTTAAGTTCCCCATCAGAGTCTTCAGTTCTGTAATACAGTGGAAGAACTGACTTGTTTTGCGTTTTATCACAAATGTTGCAGATAACAAGAGACGCCACCAAATTTTCTTTTATCCAATAAGGAAAGGGTAAAAAGAACAGGAAAATCCTTTAAGATTTTGAGTTCGGGGGGTAGGTTATGAAAATGGAAGGTTTTAGTACCCTTTTCATCCTTAGTTATCTAAGGGCTCTTAATTGCTTAACTCACTTTGAAAATTTTCTTTTTTGTGTAAGTGTTTGAAAATATTTTGAAAAAATTCCATAGTGAGGCAGACTTTGTAATGATTCTTATATCAGTCCTCAAGAATGCATACAAAGTGTTTTGAAAATATTCGTTGTTTTGAAAGTGATGTGTGAAATGTTTTGTTTTTTTGTGAGCAAGCGATTAAAATTTCTACCCACTCAAGGTCGTTCTTGTACTTTTCCTTCTCCTCTAGATAGTTCTATCCATACCATTAGTTAGTAAGAAGCCACATCGTTGGATGTGAAGGGACAAGCGATGATCATCGTACAGTCTTCGAAGGTAACTCGTAAGGACACTTTAGCAATTTTCATAAGGGACTAGATCATTTACCAAAAGGCAACGTCAAAGGGTCATCGAGGGACTATGATCTTTGAATCGAGGGACTTTGCTAAAGCGTCCCAATGTTCGAGGGACATGACTGTTTTCCGAAGGCAACAAGGGAGGTTACCTTAGAAGTGCGAATGTGGAAGTGTGTTATATCCGTTTATTTTATCTTTTGAAGTTAGGGTTTTCTAACGATTCGTTTTACTCGTTCCATGCAAACCCTTGTTACTAAGCACAAAACATAAAATAATAAAAAGTGGTAAAGTGCAAAAAATAAAGGGAGAAACGTAAACCCTAAACTATTAAATTGCTTTGGGGAAAGGAAAAGAAAAACCCTAAGCATTACAACCTGTAAACAGTTACATAATAGTGGAAAAAGGAAAACGACGAATAAAAAATTACATTCACGAAACCTATACAGTTGATTTAAAAAAATGAAAGAGAAAGAAATGTTTTTTGATATTTTTTAATGAAAAAAAGGATTTTGAATGATGATTTAGAATAAACCTAAAAATTAATTAATTTTAATTAATAAAAGAAAATTTAATCAATTAGGTTAATTAAAAAAAGTTAATGGTAAAAACCTAAAACCTAATTATTTTCAGGGTTTACAAAAAATCAATTATTTTAGGTTTGTAAAAAAGGGGTTTGTGGTTTTATGGTTAAGTGAAATTAGGGTTAAGAGGAAAAGAATTAAGGAATATAGGGTTAAGAGGAAATTAGAAGCAAAATAAACACAAACTGCCAGGGGTGGGTGTTGAACCCACTCCCTTAGCCTTTCCACCCAGCAGGTTCACCACTGCGCTCAACGCGCTTTGGTGTTAGCAAGACAGAACCAGCGTGCCATATGTTACACCTGCATGAAAATATGGAAAAATGAAATAAAATCCCCAAAACACCAAAAGGTAGGGATCAAATCCATTCCCTGACATAGTAAGGACTTATCGCGCGCGATTCTATTACTGGGGTGGTTATACATCCAATGATATAACTAAAACAAAACAATTAAATAATAAAACAGCATGACTGGACCGGAGAAGCTTCGGAGCCCTAGCTCCAGTCGTCTTCTCCGGCGAGCTCGTTTATTTTCCCTGCAAAATAAAAAATATTAGAGGTTCAGTTGTAACCTACCCCCCTAAATCGAGGGCCCTGAATCCAATGGTGAGGTCTTTTTGGCCTAAAAGTGGTTGTTTTAGGAGTTTCGAAGCAAAACTCGGTTCACACCCTAATAATGGCAAGTCTTTGTCCCTGCGCCAAAGCTCACATATTATGCATCAAACCTGCTCCAATGATGTATATGAACACATGTAAACGTATCAAATTAGTTAACAAGGCATAAATCAAAGGTTTGAATTATAAAAAAAACTACCAAAACCGGTGAGGATGAACGTGATGTTTTGGGCACGATCTTGACTGCTTGAGGATTGGGATGGATTCCTGGGCACTTCAGGATGATAATACAATGCTTGGTTTCAATTGAGAAGGTCTGGAAACAAGGGTTTTGTGTTTCCCTAGTTTCTTGAATTTTTGGAAGTTTTTTCTCTGCAAGGGTAATGTGTCCCTTGATGTCTGAATTGATGAGAATATATAAGCATGAATTAAGTCAAATGTTTGTGGGCTTGGATGTTGTAAGAAAAGCCTTGACTTTATCTAATTTATTTTGACTTTAAAATAAATCAAAATCAAAATCAATAGAATAAAAAGGCAAATGGGTGTATGAGTAAGCTCAGAGTTTCATCTTGAGGTATAAAACACAGATGGGCTTTGAATCACAAGCCCAAAAATTTCAAGTTTGGTCACTTTTGGTTTCATGCATTTGCTCAAAATTTCCCAACTTGCATCAATCATAACTCTCTAAATTTTTATCATTTGAAGGCAATCTTTGACTTTTTAGAAATTTCGAGATGTCCTCTACAATCTCTATTTTGATCATTTTTTCCTTTGAAGACTTTATCTTTAAGTAAATTTGCTTGATAAAAAGTGTCTTTTTGTTGACTTTTGAAATGAACTATAATGTATTGGCCCATATCTTCCAAATGAAGCACTTTTTGGACTTGAGCTTAGAGAGAATAAGTTTTAGTTAATTGAATTTCCTTCAAAATGAGCTTGGATTAAGGAAAATATAATGAAGCATGTGAAAGTTGTGCTTGGTTAAAGTTTCGTTGACTTCTCTTTAAGAAAACCCTAATTTGGTAACTCTTCACTTTTGATGACTTGAGAGTTTTCTTGATGAATCATGATTAACCCTTGATCAAATGATGAATGTGACTTCAAAATCTTTATTTTGACCAAAAATCTTGAAGTTTGACTATATGTTGACCATAGTTGACTTTTTGTCCTGTATAGTTGATTTTCAGTCATCTGAGCAATTGACTGAGCAAACTTGTGATGCAAGGCTTGAAACTTGGTATGAGCATTATTAGAGACATATAAGAAACCATGAAATTCACTTGAGGCATTAGAAACCCATCTTCATTGAGAAAAGTGAAACCCTAGTTGTAGGTCCATTTCTTAGGAGGAGAACTTGTATGATCAATTCTTGAATAACCTTGAGAAAATGGAAACCCTAGGAGCACGTCTTGAATAATGGGAGGGAAAATTTTGGGGTACAACAATAAGGTACTAGCAACATAGTTTTTTTAAGGAGTAATGGAGCGAAAGTTATGATCAAAGATATACTCTATGTACTTGGAATGAAATGCAATCTGCTAAGTATTGGACAACTGGTCGAAAAAGGTTTCTCAGTGGTCATGAAATATTGAGCTTTGAAACTGTTCGACACTCATAATGACTTGGTCTTGAAATATCTTATGTCGAAGAACATCACATTTAAGACCTTGATCAGTTCGACTGAGGTACAATATCTGAAAACAGTTGTCGACCACAAGAATAGATGGTTGTGGCATTTGAGGTTTGGTCATTTGAAATTTCGATCACTCAATCAAATGATTACTCAAGATATGGTAATTGGCATAACAAGTCTTAAGATTCCAAACAAACTCTGTGAAGGTTGTCTAGTCGGAACGCAATTCATAAAGTCTTTTGTTTTGACTATGCCAATGAGATCCTCATGCATACTTGAAGTTGTAAATTCATATGTATGTGGCCCATTCGAAGGACATATCATTGGAGGAATTGGGTCTTTCGTCTCATTTGTCGATGAGTACAATCTAAAACTCGGGATCTATGTTATCTAGAGAAAGGGAAAAGTATTCGAAATCTTTAAGATATTCAAGATACTTGTCAAAAACTAGAGTGAAAATAAGATTAAAGTTCTGCAAACAGATTAAGGTGGCGAATACACGTCCAAGATGTTTGAAGAGTTTCGTGATGAACATGGTATCGATCATGATGTAATTGCTCCTTATACTCCTCAACATAATGAAATTTCAGAAAGAAGAAACATGACCATATTGGATATGGCGAGATGCACGTTGAAGCAAAAGAATTTTCCAAAATCCTTATAGTGTGAAGCTGTTTCCACTACTGCTTATATTCTAAACATGTTTTCTACCATGAAATTAAATAAAAAGGTTCCTAAAGAAGTCTGGAGTTGAAAATGACCATTAGTGAGTCATCTGAAGGTGTTTGGCTCTATGTGTTCAAGCATATTCCCAATGCAAGATGAAGAAAACTTGATGAAAAGAGTGAACCTATGATTTTGGTAGGATATCATAAAAATGGTGCATACAAGTTATTCAATCTAATCAATGATAAAGTTATGATAACTTGAGATATTGTGAATTATGATAATTGAGCCTAGGATTAGATTTCTGATGTTGCAATTAACAAGCCATTGATGAGCTATGGATTCGACGAAGAAACTGATGAAGTCAAATTTGAAGAAATTATCGATATTCTAATAGAAACAGTTGTTGACACTCTCGACATTGTCGAAGTCGTAGAGGGTGTGGCTAGAACAAGCCAAATACCATAAAGATCTAGAGTTCATCCAACAAGACTTCAAAAATATGAAGTGACTGGTGATGATGAAGTCACACTAGATGAAGAATTAGTTCATTTTTCTTTACTTGCAGGTATTGAACCAATCAATTATAGCGAGGCCTTAAAGAATAAACAATGGAAGTCAGCTATGATTGAAGAGTTATGTGAAATCGAGAGAAACAAAATACGGGAATTTGTCAACTTGCCAACACACACAAAAGTTATCAAAGTGAAGTGGGTGTTCAAGTTAAAACACAATGTTGATGGGTCGATAGTAAGAGATAAGGTGATATTTGTAGCTCGAGGATTTCTTCAGAGATAAGAACTCGACTAATCTGAATTATTTTCTCTAGTAGCAACATTGGATAGTGTTTGACTAGTGGTAGCATTAGCATGCAAGCAAGGTTGGTCGACATTTCACTTAGATGTGAAGTCAGCATTTCTGGATGGGCCCTTAGACGAAGAGGTCTATGTCACACAACCTCCTTGGTTTATGATTTAAAAGGAAGCGATTAAGGTGTATAAGTTGCACAAAGCGCTCTATATAACATCCCGATTTTTATTAGCTATTTTATTAGTTATTTATTTATTTAATTATTATGTGGTATGAAAATTATTTAATTATTTAATTTTGTGATTATGTGTTAATTGGGTTATTAGGTGTATTAATGAATGAAATAACTATTTGGGCCTAATTATGAGAAATAAAAGTAATGAAGGGGTATGAGTTACTAAGTCCAATAAGAGAAACAATAGTTAGTAAGAGTTATGTGGAAATAAAGTTTAGAATCCTTATTTTGTGAAAAGAATATAAATACTCAAGAGAAGAGAAGTAGAGATAGAGGAGAAAAGAGAGAAGTGGAGGCTAACCCTAAAGTGTTCAACCTAAGGACGTAAGGGTGGGAATTCTTGTTATTATGGGTTTATATCATATGAGTAATGGGTAGGAACCATTGTGTAGGAATGGGTATCTCAAATTCTAAGTTTTTGGTATGTCTAGGTTTGAGATAAATTTTCATAAAATTGAGGTTAGAAACATGATTTGATGTTTATGTGTTGAATACATGTTACAATGCTATAATCTTGTGAATTTGGATGATTGGAATGGGTATTATGGGTCAATTTCATGAAAAGGGAAGTGCTGTCGAAAAGGAAATTTTCCCTAAAATCGTAGACGGTGCTTAGTGCATGCAGTTATGTAACTCGACGCGTAGCATGATGGAGCGTGCTTAGAGCGGCCTAAGTTATGAAATCTTGTGATTTTGATTCTTTAACTTGGGGTCCTATATGCTTATGTTTTATGAGGTATTTCCATGTATTTTAATCATTTATTCAATAGAGTTTGGATAGATTTTGAAATGAAAACCGATAAATACATGATACTTGATTTTAGTATATGTATGTTATATTTTGGTGATTGTTAAATATAACATTGGTGGGTGTAATACGGTGATAGAACTGACTGTTATACTGGTTTTGTGTTTGTGTTCGCAAATATTGCGGTAAGCAAGACTCGCAACCGACTTTTCTTTTATCTAACAAAGGAAAGGGTGAAAAGAACAAAAAAAAAGACCTTTTGAGAGTTTTCTGAGTAAGGGGGGTAGATTATGGAAAGGGAAGGTGTTAGCACCCTTTCCATCCGTAGTTTTCTACGGGCTCTTAGATGCTTAGCTCATTTTTAAATACCTTGTGCTTTGTGTGTTTAGAAAAGTATTTTTGAAATGCCAATAGTAAGGAAGCTCGCTTTATGATAACTCTTGTATCAGTCCTCAAGAGTGTTGATAAAGCATTTTGAAAATGTTTTTGAAAGCATTTTGTGTAAGTGTAAAAATTTGTTTTTGAGCATAGCATCTAGGAACTATCTACTTTTACTCGAAAGGATTATTCTTCTCCTTTAGACAGTTCTATGCTACTATTAGTGAGTAGGTAGCCCTAGTCGTTAGATGTTTGAGGGACATTCAAAGGGACATTTATAGTCACAAAGGCAACTGAGCAAGAAACCTTAGTAACTACCCTAGGATTTTAAGATCATTTTTACCGAGGCAACATCGAGAGGGTCATTTTTGATCTTTAAACGGGAGGGTAGCTATTAAAATCTCTCACGTTTCGAGAGTTGTGACTGTTTTTCCGAAGGCAACCAAAGTGGGGTACCCTAGAGGCGCGCATGTGAAATTTTGTTATATTCAGTTACTCTGGTCTTTGAAGTTAGGTTTGCTAATGTTTGCTTTTAGTCTTATCATGCAATCCTATTAAGCATACATCTAACAGTTAATATATGTACAGGAATTTAAAGTGCGGAATTTAAAACCTGACTATTACATGGCTTCGGGGAGGGGGAATTTACAAATACAAAATGGGGAAACAAAAGTAAAAAAACAGTAAATGTCCTAGTTTTTAACTATTACAAACCGGGAAGCAAATACAATAATAAGAAAACATAATGATAATACAAAAGTAATTAAACGCGCCCGATTCAAAGGGGACGTCTAAAACCCTAAAAATTCTAAGTAAAAGAGGAAAATATTTTTGTCATTTTTGTTTGTTTTAAGAAAGTAATTGGATTAATTAAACTAGATCTAATCTTAAAGAAAAAATATTAGTTATTAATGAGAATTGAAAACAAGGAAACTAATTCTTATTTTTATATTTTTTATTGTGAAAATGAAATTGAAATAAATTAAATCCTAAGTTTACTTGATTTTAAAAAGTGAGCCAAGATAATTAATTAATTAATTTACAAAATTTTAATTGAGAAAATTCTGGATCTATTTTTTTGTGATTTTTATATTTTTTTTCTTCTGATTACATAAAAAAAATTAAAATAAATAAATAAGTGAAACAAAAAAGAAAAGGATGGGCCTGATGTCAAAACAAATTGGGGGGGTGCAAGTTGGGAAAAACGTGAGGCCCAAATCTGGGGAGGCCTAGATTTGCCTTGACTCCAAGGAGGGAGACTCCTTGAGGGTCCATGGTGAGACTGCGTGTTTGGGGCGCTTGTCTCGAACCCAAGTCCTTCCTTATTGAACGCATTTGTCTCACCACTCAGTCAATCTGTCATTCGTTGATACAAATAATAAAATAACAATATATGTGAAACAAAGTCAGAAATATATTTGAATTAAAATCACGCGCGTCAGGGTTGCATGGACCAATAGTGAGACGATGTTTGGGCATCGGAGTCAGCCCACCGGAGTCAACTTTCTAGTTGTCTTCTCCGGTGGGCTCCAACCTTGAATCTGCAAAATAGCCAAAAGCAAAGATTGAAAACTACCCTATCCCCTAATTTAAACCCCTTGATTCCTAATCCGAGGTCTATTTAGCCTGAAACGTCCTAGATTTTGAGTTTCGAAGGAAACAGTTTCAAATGCCCTGACGTTGGGGCTCACATGTGAGGATTATAACATGTCTAACACTTCATCATAAACACACACAAACACATTAGAACACACAGATACGCTTAGATCAAAAGATTGAATCTCAAAATTATACTTATAGTCGGTATGCTTCGATCTGCAGTTTTGGGATGCTTTAAGGGTCGAGGAGGGATGGTATTCATTTGGACTGGAGGAGCCTGCAAAGTGTGTTTCTAATGTTGATCCCTTCGTGGGATTTTGAGAATTTGATCTGTTTTTTGAGGCAGCTTCTTGTATGTGGAACTTTGATTAGGCAATCCCCTCTGTATAGGCAATGCGTGTGTTGTATTTATAGGGGTGTGGTGGTGGATGAAAATGGCATGAATCAGCCATTAACAATGGCTATGAAAGAAAAATCGAAAGATTTTAAAAAGTTGCCACTTTTGATGATTTCCTACCATTTTGGGCTTTGAGTGAACCTGGACAGGTTTCATCCCATTAGGCGTTCATTTCAACTTTTCACATCTTATCTCTTTTGAATGCTCCCAAGCTTTGTCCTTCGATGGATGAGTTCCAATTCGAATGGTCCAAGGCCTCATCATCATGGCTTCTTCGATTGAGTCACTATCTGCCTTAGTTGTTTGATCTGAAAACTATCCAATTAGCCCAATCGAACTCAACTCTTGTTCCTTTCGATCTCCTTTCCTTCAATCATACCAATCGAAGAATCACCTCTTTATCTTGGCCTGTCGAAGCTTTGTTTTGTTCTTTCTTTCGAACACAGTTGTGTAGGTGGTTCTTCGATTCCAACTCCCAGCCTTTGCTTTTGTCTACAAGAATATCTTTCTTGCTCACTAGTTCATCTTCGATTGGTGAATACAGCTTGTATGCACCAATCGAAAGGTAGCATATAAGCATCAGGATTTCACTTCAATCATACAACACTTGTTCAGGTACATGCCAAAAGCTTTAAGGTGACTTATATTTGGCTGATTCGTCCCTAATTGTCCTTCGATCACGCCATGTTTGAAGATTGCATGTCCTTCAAACCATTAGACTTCCACATGCTTCTTTGGATGATATAAAAGCTTTCGAATTCAAAAATATTCTTCTATTCGAAGCGACCATTCAAACAACATGTCTGTCGAAGTGTGTCTTCCTTGTAATGCTTCGAATAACATACAATTCCATGGTTTGAAAATGAACCCTTCGATGACGCTCTTTACTAGCTCTTTATCAATCGAAGACTTCACAAAATCCTCCTCACGGTTTATTTAGAATTATCATTCCTTCGATCCTAGTGCTTCGTTGGGCATCAAATTAGACTGCATACTGTTGTCGAAGCTGCTTCGACCCAAAAGCTCTTAGGCACATTTTCAGCTTTCGACCTACACCTTGTTATGTACACTTGTTTTTCTTCTTTCAGCTGTGCCATTGTGCTGAGGCATATAGGGTGCCATGGAAATCATTTTAAACTTCTTGAGAAATTGAGGACCTCAATGAGCATGTCTTGAGTAAAAATGGGAGGGAAAATATTAGGGTACAACAGCTGCCCCTGTTCAATCTTCTGAAACCTGGAGATTTAGATTGGATTGTATGCCTTTCGTGATCTGAAGGTGGAAGATGATTGAACACTAGAGTGCCCAGAAATTTGCACTCGCATGAAGTGACGTTGTTGGTTGATGATATCAGGAATGAGCTAACAAATGCCATTTAGAGAAGATGACTGAGATTTGTCGGAGATGGGCTTAAAGATGCCATCCAAAGTAGATGCTGACTTCATAAGAGATCTCTTTGTGGGGATTCATATTCCTGTTATTTGAGGAGGACTCCACTCGAAAATGTTGGTTTCTGTTGTTCCCTTGCTTGAGGAAAACTCTGTGGGGAATAGAGTCTAGGAGCTTTAGTTGTCCATGGCTCTACTAAGGCGTTATATCTAGACTAGAGAGATGAAAGTTAGCTGTTTTCTGGTCGAAATCAAGGCTTCGCAGTAACTTTCTAGGGAAAATGCAATTAACTATTATTTGGAAATATATTAGAAGGAGCCTGTGTAGGGATGCTTCAGGATGAGTCTGTGTTAAACTTCATCTCGAGATATATGAGAAGGAGCATGTGTAGGGTTGCTTCAGGATCAGTCAGTGTGAAACTGCATCTGAAAATTGCGAGAAGGAATCCGTGTAAGATTGCTTCAGGATGAACCCCGTGTAAAGCTGCACCTGGAGATCATGAGAAGGAACCCGTGTAAGATTGCTTCGTCTGGTCGTGTAGATAGTCACCCCGTCTTGTGTCGGGAATTGATCCATAATCAGCTATTCACAGATAGTTGCCTTGTCTGGTTTTAGGAATTAATCTGGAACTTTCTTTTGTTGGTCGTTGAGATAGTTGCCTTGGCTTGTTTCAGGAAATAATATTTGACCTAAAAGAAAGAAAGACAGTTTCTCTGTCTTGTTTCTGGAGTTAATCTTCAATACATAGATAGTTGTTATGGCTTATTTCAAGTATTAATTTATAATCGGTTGTTCACTGATAGTTGTCCTGTCTTGTTTCAGGTATTAATATGGAACTCACCTTTTGCTGGTCGTAGAGATAGTTTCCCTGGCTTATTTCAGGAATTAATCTCTAACCTTAGAGAAAGGAAAATAGTTTCCTCGTCTTGTTTTGAGAGTTAATCTTCAATCTGCTCATGTAGATAGTTGTCCTGTCTTGTTTCAGGTATTAATCTATAATCATTTGTTCACAGATAATTGTCCTGTCTTGTTGCGGGTATTAATCTGGAACTTGTTTTTGTTAGTCGTAGAGATAATTTCCCTGGCTTGTTTCAGGAATTAATCTATGACCTGGTCTTGTAGATAGTCGCCCCGTCTTGTTTTGGGAATTGATCTACAATCAGTCGTTCACAGATAGCTTCCCTGTCTGGTTTCAAGAATTAATCTGGAACTATTGAAAATTGATGATGATATTTGTCTGCTTACAAATTTTCCTGAAAAAGGTAAAGAGTCATATGTATGCAATGTCATGATGCATGAAATGCATTGGGTAATGATGTTCTCAAAATAAATGAGATTGTGATATATGCATTTGTGCTGCATATGCTATGACGCTCGTAAAATGATATATGAATGCAATGTATGAACGTATCAGTTGTTCTATTGCAGTGTTGTTGAACTAGGGAAAATAAATCCCTGATTGTTGTTGGGGATGAAGAATGTAAGTCTTCAAATTTTGTTGAAGTTGAAATGCTGGGAGACGGGTTTCCGTTGTTAGAGAAATAAAATTTGTTGGGGAAGGGAAACTCCGTAATTCACTTGGGGATTTTTATGAAACCTTGTCAGGAAACCCAAGAAGCTTGCGAACCAAGCTAGGGAACTCTTTAAGATGCTGGGGAAATAATTGGAGATTCTTGCTCTATCAGGGATATCAGCAACTTTGACATCATTAGGTTGTGAACTGAGGATATGGTAGTGACTTTATAGTAGAATGTATCTGCCTTTGTACCTATAGGAGAAAGCATCTGCGGGGATTTGCGGATAGCCTTTAGAAATTGTCCTGTTTCTTAAAGCCCGTAGTAACTGTCTTTCTGTTTTTATGTGCGTATTTGTAAACGGTAATAACATTCAAATGCTTATGTTCAAAAATAATCACTGGACATTTTTTAAAACAAATCAGAAAAATAAAAAAAATAGTTTTGCACTTTCAAAGAAATAGTTTTTGTATTGATTTAAAGAATTTTTGCCTATAATAGGCGTCTTTGTACAAGGAGACATACATCCTAATAAGAGAATGTCGTAGTAAGAATGAAAACTATACAAAAATAATATACAAAGAAAAAAAATTAGGTGAAATGATCCTATTGGGTTCCCATCCTGCTATTGCCTTCAAGTCTTTGAGCGTCTCATCCCTGTGCTTCTTGTCCAAAGATGACTGGATTGATTAGTACCATTTGAACTTGACACTTACTACCGAAGTATGTTTATAAGGTGATCCGACGGGACATAGTTATACGCCATAAATCCCTAACTTTTTCCTTGACCGCCCTTTCAGGTTTTCAGTCCACCGAGATACCCTTTTTTTGCCCAAGCCGCCTTTTCAGGTTTTTCGACTTGCCGGGTGTACAAATTTTTCCATATGTATATCCCTAATTTTTGCTCGAACCCTTTTTGGTTCGCCGGGATACCTTTATTTTTTCCTAGGCCAGTTGACCTGGCGGGTCTTTTCTCATGCGTAGTATCTTTTAACTATGTCCGTATTTATAGGGTGCGGAAGGTCGTCACCATCCATAGTGGTTAATATCATGGCTCCATCAGAGAATATGTTCTTGATCACAAATGGCCCTTCGTATGTGGGGGTCCATTTTCCCTTGGGATCACCTTGCGGCAGGATAATACGCTTGATTACTAGGTCACCATCCTGATATACCTGACGTCTGACCTTTTTGTTAAAAGCTTTGATCATGCGTTTTTGGTACATCTGACCATGACAAATAGCCACGAGCCTTTTTTCCTCAATCAGGTTCAATTGGCCAAGTCAAGTCTGAACCAATTCATCTTTATTCAAACCTGCATCCTTCATGATTCTCAAGGAAAGGATCTAAACCTCGATGGGTAGGACAACTTCCATACTATATACCAGAGAGAAAGGAGTTGCCCCTGTTGACGTGCGTACTAAGGTACGGTAACCAAGAAGATCAAAGGGTAACATCTCATTCCAGTCTTTGTATTTCACCGTCATCTTCTGTACGATCTTCTTGATGTTTTTATTAGCAGCCTCTATAATGCCATTCATCTTCGGCCGGTAAGGAGAAGAGTTAAGATGCTGGATTTTGAATTGCGTGCAGAGCTCGGTGATCATAGTATTATTGAGATTGGTACCATTATCCGTAATGATCCTTTCTGGAATACCATATCGACAAATAAGGTTATGTCTGATGAATCGAGCCACAACGTTCTTGGTAACCTAAGCAAAAGAGGTTGCCTCGACCCACTTTGTGAAGTGATTAATGGTGACGAGGATACAACGTTGCCCATTAGATGCTGCAGGTCTAATGTCTCCAATCATATCGATGCCCCACATTGCGAATGGCCAGGGAGCAGTCAAGACGTTCAAGGGAACCGGGGGCACATGTACTTTATCAACATAGATCTGGCATTTGTAACAAGTTCTTGAATGCTGATAACAGTCAGATTTCATAATGGACCAGTAGTATCCTTCCTGTAGGATCTTTTTAGCCATCGCGTTCCCACTATACTGGGTGCCGAAGGTTCCTTCATGCAAATCTGGCATAATTTTCTCGGCTTCACTCTTATCCACACACCGAAGCAAAGTATAATCATGGTTACACTTGTAGAGGATTCTGTTACATAGGAAAAAGTTGGCAAAGAACCTTCTTAGGAACTTCTTATCATTGATGGAAGCTCCCTCGGGATACTCTTAGGCTTCGAGGTATATTTTGACTTCATGGAACCAAGGTTTGTCCACTACTTCTTCAGTATCAACCTTATAACAGTATTCTGGTTCATCCATTCTCTCAATAGTGATATGAGGAGCTTCATTATCCCATCTGACTTTGAACATGGATGACATAGTAGCTAGCACGCTCGCTAGTTGATTTTCCTTTTGTGGAAAATGCTCAAAGGTAACTTCTTCAAAGTATGGAATCAATGTCAGCACATGCTCCCAGTAAGGGATGATATTAGGATGCTTCGTGTACCATTCTCCTTTTATTTGACTGATTACTAAGGCTGAGTTTCCAAATACACTCAAGAATTTAATTCTCAAGTCGATATCAGCTTTGAGACCCATAATGCATGCTTCATATTCAGCCATGTTGTTGGTACAGTTGAAACATAGTCTGACAGTGAAAGGAGTATGACAACCTTTGGGAGATATGATCACAACACCGATGCCATTGCCGAGTGAGTTAGAAGCTCCGTCAAAAACCATAGTCCATCAGGATCCTTTTTCAGGCCCAGGTTCTTCATAATCAGTCATTAACATGATATTCTCATCTGGGAACTCAAAATTCATGGATTGGTAGTCGTCCACAGCCCGTTGAGTTAAATGATCAGCTAGTACACTTCCCTTAATTGCTTTCTGGGTTGTGTACTGAATATCATATTCGGTCAGGATCATTTGTCATCTTGCTATTGTTTCCGAGAGAGCGGGCTTCTCAAAGATGTATTTGATAGGATCCATTTTAGATATCAACAAGGTAGTTTGAGTTAACAAATACTGTCTTAGTCGGCGAGAAGCCCATGCCAAAGCGCAACAAGTTTTCTCGAGCAGTGAGTATCTTGTTTCACAATCAGTAAAAAATTTTCTAAGGTAGTATATTGCATGCTCTTTTCGACCAGACTCGTCATGCTGCCCCAACACACACCCTATTGAATTCTCTAACACTATTAAGTAGATGATCAGAGGACTCCCTTCAACCGGCGGCATCAAAATTGGAGGCTCTTGAAGATATTTCTTGATTTTTTCAAAGGCGGTCTAGCAATCGTCATTCCACTTCACTGCTTGATCTTTCTTCAGTAATTTGAAGATTGGTTCACAAGTAGCAGTTAGATGGGAAATGAATATGGCAATATAGTTTAGACGTCCCAAGAATCCCCTAACCTCCTTCTCAGTGCGGGGAGTTGGCATTTCTTGTATGGATTTAACCTTTGCAGGGTATAATTCAATACCTTTGTCGCTGACAACGAAGCCTAAGAGCTTACCCCAAAAGTGCACTTATTCGGGTTCAGTCTCAATTTGTACTTTTTCAGTCTTCCAAACAGCTTTTGCAAGTGATCAAGGTGTTCCTCTTTAGTATGAGACCTGAATATCATATTGTCATTGTAGACCTCTATCTCGTGATGGATCATATCGTGAAACAAGGCTACCATGGCACGCTGATAGGTTTCCCTGGTGTTCTTTAACCCAAATGGCATAACTTTGTAGCAGAACATGCCCCACTGCGTGACGAAAGTTGTTTTCTCCATATATTCAGGTGACATTTTGATCTGATTGTACCCAGAGAAACCATCCAAGAAGAAGAATACCTTATGTTGTGCGGTGTTATCAACCAGAACATCAATATGGGGGAGCAGAAAGTCATCCTTGGGGCTTGCCCTATTCAAGTCTCTATAATCCACACATATACGTACTTTACCATCCTTCTTAGGCACCAGAACAACATTAGAAACCCATTATGGATAAGAAATAACAGCTAAGAAATCGATGTTAAACTATTTCATGACTTCAACCTTGATCTTTTCAGACATATTTGGCCGGATACGACGAACCTTTTGCTTCACGGGAGGGAATTCTTCTTTTGTCGGCAGGCGATGAACCACAATATCAGTGTCAAGCCCCGACATGTCTTCGTATGACCAGGCAAAGACCTCAACATAGTCATGTAACATCTGAATTAACCACTTTTTGACACTGTTGTAACCCAAAATTTACCCTCCCGTTTTTCATTCAAGATGTTCTCCTAGGGTTTCTCATATACTCAAATTGGCTCAGGATTGGATCAGACAAATTCCCCTCCCGGGCATTGAGTCAACAATTAGGGTTTGCTATTTCTCAAGCAAATTTGAGTTTCCAAGGTTTCAAATGGTCTTCATGGTTCTTCATGTATTCTCAAGGATGTTCATGTCAGTTTTTAAGCCTTGCATCGCGATTTTGCTCAGTCATTGGTTCAGATGACTAAAAATGAACTACATTGACCCAAAAATCGAACTTTACGAGATCAAGTTCAAACGATTGTATCTTTTTCATTGTTTCGATATTCTTGAGTGTTTCTTTTTGCGTATGAATCTCCTTGACATCATCTCCAACTTCTCTTTACAAGTCAAGAGCTGATTACATGCGAAAGATCATCGGAAATTCGAATACTTTAGAGGTCACTTTCTGGTTTTGACCTGATTTCAGATAATTGTTTCCTGACTCCCAAGAGTCGTAATATCCTCAATTTTCAAGATCTCGAGATGGCTATTTTTGCACATTGTCATAAGAGATGTCATCAACAAGTCCTCTTCAAGAAAAAATGACCTATAATGCTTCACTAAATTTCAAGGTGTCGAGTTCTCAACACAACAACTTTTATCTTGAAGCCCACTTGTATTTATCATTCAAGGCCTTTTAGGTTTGGCTCGATTTATGATGCAAGATGAGTTGATTTGTGAACGGTCGATGCAAGGCATGCATTTTAATTATTCAAAGTGGGTTTGCAAATTTTCATATTTGAAAATTCTTTGAGAAGAAAGGTGAATTTCATGGTGTGATTAAATTCATTCCATTTCGAAAGAAGAATCTATCAATAACTCTTGGAGTTTTTATCCTTTAAAAACTCAAAGGTTAAATCGAATGTGCAAGGCATAGTTCCTTTACTCATCGACTTTTGTTTAAGACATTCATCATCATTCAAGATGTCAAGTTCTTATTCAATTCAAGAATTGGATTCAAATTTAAGATTCAAATATCATTCCAGTTTCAATTCTAATTCAAAGAATTCAAATGGTGGATAATGAGAATATGATTAAAGTCATGGTTATGGATTGAACATGGAAAGGCTAAGTAAAATTCACATGAAAATGGGAAGAGAAGGATATTATTGGAGAATGTATCATTACAAGAATATTCAAATTTAAAATAATTTCCATTTTTGGATTCATACAACTATCCATTGAAATTTCCAAGTTCATCATAAATTTAAGTTCATTCATGAGAAAGTATTTAAGCATACATTTGATTTCAAGGCTCATCCATAAATTTCATGATTCAAAACCATTACACCATTCTTGATTTCATTACAAAATTACATTCACAAGTACATGAAAACTAAAGTTCTAAACCCACACATAAACCCTATCCTAATCAGCCCCAAAACTTGTCCAAAATTAACCCCACAAGTTGTCAAAATTTGCCACTGCACTGCTACCCAAAACCTATTACATAAACTTGTCAAACATGTTCACAAATCAGCCCATAAAAATGTCAAAACAACAGCCTTGTTGCTGTCCCAAAACCTACTACTGCCCTACAAAACCAGCTACACATACTGTCTAAAGGCTGCATAATAATACCAAGGAAGTCAGTCTAAAACCTGTACCAAACAGCCTAAAGTTTGCATAAATTCAACAATACAAAAAGTGCAATAAAAAAAATCAATGAAACAGTTCCTAAAATTGTTCAAATTCATCTCATTTTCCCCTCCCAATTCAACCCCTCATGCTGCTATAAAACCAGAAATCAGAAACAAAAAAATGAGAGGAGAGGGAGAACACACAGAAAATTCAAGAAGGAAGAAATCTGAAAGACATACAGAAAATCCAGCAAGAAAAACATAGAAAATTCAAGAGAGAAACTTATTGTTTTTTTAGAAGCCCCATAGGAGAGGCTCCGATAGGTATTTTTTCTTCCTCTCTATTTATTTCTGCATAACTCTTTTCATTCACATATTTGAGTCTTCTTTGCACAACTTCTATGCCATGTGATCGTTTGATTTATTACTATACTGTATTTGTTTTGGTTGCTGCAACATTTAGAAATTTTAGAACAAGTAGTAGCAATAAGCACAAGAAAAAACAAAATAAAAACAGGTAATATAAACTTTTAAAACCTCACTACTTACCCTTCTGTTTAAGTTGTTAACCCGAATCTTGTTGTTACTAATCTCTCTATAGGTGGTAATGTTGTTTTTTTAATTATCTTCTGCAAGTGTCCTGGAAAAAAAAACAGAAACAATTCAAATTTCATGTTGTTGTTCAACCTTTTGATAATGTCCCATCTACTGCTTTAATGTTTGGAGCTACTAACATTGTTTCAAACTTCTACTACGAAAAAAGACAACCATAATCATCAAGAAAAAGCTTCAAGTAGAATACACTAAGAATAATGTCTTACAATTGGTCTTTGCATCGTATATGCCAGCTGAAGACAACATCTGCTCCCAGTCTCATACTATTAGTCTTTAAACCATCTCAATCCGTAAGGTCAACTAAATAAATATAAAGAATGTCATAGTGCATACACTGTGTAATGGTAGATTCCGACGTTTTATCCAAAAATCCAAACTCATGCAACATCACTTTGCTTCTGGATCCATTCCACTGTCATCTTTTAATATCCAATATCAATACAATGTAGGAATATGAACGTTTTCATGTTGTTGTTCAGCCCTTTGATAATGTTTCATCTATTACAGTACTCACGTACGACTCCCTCCTTCCAAGCGCTATCCACAACCAACAACATCACCCGCCATTCACAACCATTCAGTGTAATCCCTCATGAGCATCACTTCCAACCTACATCAACTTCTCACAACTCTCACCACCGATCCGCTTGGAGATTTCAACCTAGTACCTGTCAACAACCATTATTTTCTCAGAAGAAAAATCAATTATTAACATACATCCAAAATCCAATCAGAAAAAAAAACCATCATAATAGAGTTCACATCAAAGGAGTTTTTTCAGCCCTACAGAAATTCAAACATGGAATTGAATTGAATCAGAGAAGAACATTATGTTTCAGATGGGAGAACGACGACCATCATGGAGAGAGGTCGATGATGTTGGTGGTGAAACGTTTGAACGAAGGTGTTTTGGTTGGATTGGCGTTGCAGGAGCTTGAGGGAGGATGGTGTTGATTCGGGTTTTGGACGAGAGAGAGAGAGAGGAGCGCTTCGTTTTGTTTCAAATTTTTCTATTGAGGGAAGTGATGATTATGTATTTTTTTCCCTAAGCAGCAATAAATTTTTTAATCATTGTTCCTTTCCCTTTCCAACTCCATGCAGCGCTGTTTTCTTTAGTATTAGGGTTATTTTCTTTCCTTGTTCTTTCCTATAACTGGGTCAACCCCCATTGGGCCTTTTGGCCCAATCACCCAATCCGGTTATCATTTTTCTTTTGTAATATTAGGTTAATAATAATAAACGAATAGTAACTTAGCTCAGCTGGCAAGACACATTATCCATTACCCTCAAAGACTCGAGCTCGATCCCTGCTGGGGCTTTTTCTATTTTATTTTACTCTTTTAAGCCTTTTTCTTTCAATTCTAGTAAATTTGATTATATACATAGTTTAGTTTATTATAATTATTATTTCATTATAAACTACAAAAACATGTCATTAAATCGTTTAGAATATCAATTTTGTTTAGATTTTTAAAAATTCAATAGTATAAATCTCAAATTATTTAGTTTATTTTCTTAATTAATATAGTTAGGGATTTTTGAAAATAATTTTATTAATTAACTTTTTCTTTAGTCTTAAATTGTTTGTTTAATTTCTTTATAATAAAAAATAACCAAAAGACAAAATATATACAAATGATTTAATTTCTTTAATCAATTATTCTTTAATAGAATAAATTCTTTATTTTCTTCGCAAATTTTTCACAAACAAAAATATCAAGAACTTTATTTCCATACTTTGTTAATTAATTTTTTACTTCATAGATTGTTGTAGTTTCAATTAATTGTTCGGTTCGATTTGATTTTATTGATTGCCTAGTTGGACTGTTAATCGCATTGATCCATCCTCATTTGTAAGTTTGTACCCCCATTCCCGAAAGCTCTGTAATAGCGTAGAATTTTAATTTCTGCAATTTACTGTTTTTCTTTATACTGTATAGTAATTAGGCGTCTATGGCAAGACATAAAAGCAATCGCTAGACCACCCTAATCAAGACAATTAACTTGAATCAAACACACTTTTCACACGCGCGCCTCTAGCGTAACCTTACCTGTTGCCTCAAAAAAACAGTCATGTCCCTCGAATATGGGACGCTTTAGCAAAGACGCTTCGATAAAAAAGATCATAGTCCCTCAATGTCCCTCAATGTTTCCTTCGGTAAATGATCAAGCCCCTTACAAAAATTTCTAAAGTGTCTCACAAGTCACCTTCTATGACTGTACGATTGACCCGCGCCTGTCCCTTCACATCCAATGATGTGGCTTCTTACCAAATAAATGGAAAGATAGCAACATCTAAAGGAGGAGGAAAATAACATAGACCTTTTGAGTAGGTAGGATGCTCATAGTTTCTCGCTTGCTCACAACAAAAACATTTTTGCACACCAACACTTTTCTTTGAAACATTTTCAAAAGTTAAAATACTTTGTACGCATTCTTATAGAAACGAGAATCATCACAAAGACACTTTTCAAAATCACTTTCAAAAACACATTCCACAAACACCTTTTTGAACTATTTTCAAAAACCAACACTTTGTATGCATTCTTATAGAAACGAGAATCATTACAAAGACGTTTTTCAAAATACTTTTAAACTCACATCACAAGCACACTTTCAAACAAAAGCAAGTGATCTAGCAAGCAACTAAGAGCCCGCAGATAACTACAGATGGAAAGGGTGCGAATACCTTCCCTTTTCATAACCTACCCCCCGAACTCAAGAAATAATCTCGAAACGTCTTTCCTGTTCTTTTTAGCCTTTCCTTATTGGATAAAAGAAAAGTCGATGGTGACTCTTGCTATCTGCAACAATTGAGATCAAACGCAAAACAACCAAGTCAGTTCTCCCACCGTGTTACACACACTATGCTCCAGATCGACACCTATCTTAACTTCCTTCTTGTAATCCTCATTATCTAAGTTTATTGTCTCTAACGGCTCTTCATGATGCAGCATTGCCCTTTCCTCCTGTTGTAACAGTCTGACAAGTTCTCCTGGTACTTCGCAATCTCCCTGACCTTTCGTCCTCGGCTTGGTAGGTCAGATTTTAAAAGTCATAATTGTGTAAGAGAGCATAACTATTTGTATGCAAAATAAAGACAGAGAGCATTTGCATAGCTATTTGTAAGCTATTTTGATAAAATAAAAGTAGAAAAGAAAGACAGAGAGCATAAAATTTGTATGCAAAATGTCCAATGATTTATTAATGAAATATGAAGATGAAGTAATAACCCTCACAAACAAACTGTTGTGCCTCAGGTAAGATAACAAGGCTTTAGAGTTTATATTTTTTAAATATTACATATTCCAAAAACAAAAAGACAATTACTCCTAAATAAAAGTAATTGGAACAAAATCCTTGGCATCCCAATTGTTGAGTCCACCACCGATAGTTGGGAAGACCCACTTGTCCATGTCACAATCGCTATCATTATCCTCCAAAGCATTGATTCCAAAGTTGCTGATGCATAGTGGTGGTCCTCCGGCACGACGAACAACTCTTTGGGCTCGTGAAGTAAAACCCAAACCAAACTTGTCAGATTTGTAGGGGATGTCAGGAAGTTGACCCCAAATGGTACACCCACCTTCCTCGACTACTTCTTTGGCATCCTTCAGAGAAGCCATCTTTAATGGAGGTCTGGTAATCTATGGAACCTTAGTAGCAGTCTTAGTCGCAGCAACTGTCTGAGGAACCTCTTTAAAATTTTGGCAGGGGGTCTCAATGAACTCGCCGTCCATCTCAATATACCTGAAAGAGTTCAGGTGACTCACTATATATTCTTCCTCGCCATGAAATGTAACAATCTTTCTGTTAACTGGGTACTTTAACATTTGATGCAGAGTAGAAGTAACAACACCGACACCATGGATCCAAGGGCGGCCCAATAAACAAGAGTAAGATAGGCAGATGTCCATCATGTAGAAAGTGGATTCAAAAGTCCGAGTACAGACTTTAATGGGGATGTCCATCTCCCCGTGCACCATTCTCTTGGAACCATCTAAGGCCCTCACCATAATATATCTGGGCTTCAGTGTGAGTCCTTCACAATCCAATCTATCTAAAGAATTCTTAGGTAAGACATTCAATGATGAACCTGTATCCACCATAACACGAGCTAGGGTAGTGCCCCTGCACTCAATAGAGACATGCAGGGCCTCATTATGCTTTCTTCCTTTGGACGTTAAATCGACATCTGAGAAACCAAGTCCATTGTCAACTGTCAAACTAGAAACATAATTCTCGAATTGGTCGGTGAAAGTCTCTTGAGGCACATGAGCAGACTTCAAAAAATTTACCAAAGCCTTAGCATGGGCTTCAGAGCATAACAGTAAGACCAACATGGAAATTTTTGAATGGGTTTGCCCCAATTTCTCCACAACATTGTAATCACTCTTTCATATAATCTTCAGAATTTCCTCCATTTCTTTTTTAGAAGCCTCAGGAATGGCTTCTTTAGGTGCCTCTGTCCGGGCAGGCTCAACCAGTACCTCTTTGCTCCGAGTCTCAGCTGACTCAGCAGTAGGGATAACACCAGGAATGATAGTAGGGGTAGCAACGGTAGTAATACCGGGAGTAGCAGTAGGAGTGGCAACAGGAATAACCAAAGAGTAGCAACAGTCTTCGGAGATATTTCAGGAGAGAAAATCCTCCCGTTTCTGGGAATCTTACTGGTCCCAACAATGTTGTCGATGTTTGGATCAGTATCTTCAGCAACTTCATCTTTAATAGCCAATAGGTTTTGCTTGACGTCATGGTAGTAAACGTCAGCCCCATAATTCCAAGGAACAACTTTATCAGAGGAATATGGTATCGTCCCCGAAAAAGTGATAATCAAAGGAGCAACCTTAGGAATGGATGTAATCCTGACGGGTTTTTTGGAGGAGACCCTGGGAGGATTATCATAAATGGTAATAATTGATATATCTTCACACAAACTTTTTACAGGGGGAACTTCCTCAAACAGAATTTCTTTGTTGGTCATCAGGCGCTTGACACCCATCTTCAACAATAAGCAACCATTGGGTAGAGATATACACAGGTGGCAACCTTCACCACAACCCGAAAATAAACCGGCTTGCAACATATTCTTCTTAACAATCGACAGAGGAGTAACTAGTCATCAATAGAAGAAAAAAACAGGTTGTCATCAATAACATTAACACCTTGGTCATGCTTGGGCATTGCGGAAGTTATCACATTAGGGGTCTCAGGAGGGTCAAACTCAATCTCCTTTGACTCAATGAGATCTTGCACTTTGTTCTTCAGAGCCCAACAGTCGTTTGTGTCATGCCCTAGATTGTTAGAGTGATAGGCACATCGAGCATTTGGGTTGTAGCGTGGAGATATAGTATTTGGATTTTTAAGAGCCTCCTTTAGAGTGACCAGATTTGACTTCAACAAGTCCGGTAAAACCTAAGATAAGGACATGTTAATTCTGGTGAACTCTCTTCTGGGAGCATCCTGTCTGCGCTGATTGTTTTTTTGTTGATTTGACGTAGCGTTTGAGATCATCACAGCTCCTACCGTCGGACGATGTTCAGTTTTACTTTGATTTCTCTGGCCATAAGCAACACTGACCTCTTTCTTTCCACTGAAGGGTTTCTTCATTATACTTGAAGATTCATCCTTCTGAATCGTACCACTATTGATACCCGCTTCTACTCGTTCCCCAGTCAATATCAGCTCAATAAACCTGGATGAAGAGCTTCCAATCAAATGGTTGAAAACTGGACCAGACAAAGTACCCGAGAAACATATCTACCAGCTCTCTATCAGACAGAGGAGGCTGGACTCTTCCTCTAGCGACTGGTTTTTAAATCAGAGTCACCACTATTAGTTTTTATCCTAGGTAAGGGAATCTAACAGAAAACCCTAATTCGCAGACAGAGATTCTAGGTTTCGGACTTCATTAGAAGAAAGGAAGGTGTTAGGAACCTCTCATCTACTTTTTTTACAAGGATATTAGGTTTTAGGTTTAAGTTGGGTAAAATAGGGTTTTAATTTTATTAGGGGAAAGGGTTTAAGTTTTTTATAGGGGAACTCGCCACGATTTTTGATCGTATTCCTACGTATCCTCTTATGAGGAATCAGAGTCCCAATTCGTAGTTCGTATGGGGTTGGTGTTTTTTAGGGGTTGCAAACATACTTTGAATCACCTCGCATTTCGGCCGAGAGTAGTGATTGCGGAGATTTTGACTAAATGCGCAGTAAGTCAAAATCTGCTTGAAACCATATGCAAAAAAAGTTGTTTAGATTATTTGATTGTGATAAAAAGTTTAAGATTTGTTGAGTGTTTTTTTATAGATATTAATTGCAAAAATTGTTATTAATGCATGGTATTAAAATTTTTAATGCAAATAACATAAGAAAATAATATGCAATTTTTTGATGTAAAAATAATTTAAGTGATATAATAAATAAAATTAATATTTACAATAAAATTAATAATTATAATAATTATAATAATTACAAAAATATAAAAATAAAGGAAAAAATAATTTATGAACAGGGGGGTTGCGTTGCTAGTTACTAAGTGAAAACAGAGGGTGCTAAAAGGTAATAATCCTAGGTAAAGGGGTAGAAGTTCTGAAGAGGACAGAAGTTCTCCAGGGGACGCAGGGAAGTTGACTTGGTTTTAACCCAATCACATAACTTCTAGATATGGGAGATGCTAAATGGTTAGTAAAAATTAAAATATAGGGACGTCAAATTCTAGGCTAAGGCCACTACACAGAATTTCTGGAAACGGGCAGACAGAAAGTATATAATTCTAATGTTGATTCTGGACAAGGGAATAATCTGAAACCTGGGTTAAGCCCAGTTAGAACTTCTAAAATAGGAACTACATCTGAACGTAAGAAATTAGCGTGAATATATGCAATCAAAATATAAAACTGTCTACAGATCTGATTTCTATAGTTTCACCCCTGCCTATGTTCTCCTGACCCTATTCATCTTAAACCCATCATGAAAACAGTAAAAAAGCAAACTAAAATTTGTTACCTCTTTGGCACTTTTACTTCTGATTCTGATACGTGTTTTACTGTCCTTTCCTTCTTCTTCTGCAGATTCTGGTAACAATAACGACAAAAGATGGAGCGACGGTGATTGAAACTAGGGTTCCAGATATTGGAACCTCAGTTACTCTTCTGCGTGTTCTTCTTCTGGGTTTTCCAGAAATTCTACTCTCCTTGCTCTTTCTTCAAGCGTTGTCATATCGCTTTTCTCTGCAAGTTCCTCTCTCTCCTCGTATTCATTTTCTCTTTTTCTTTTTTTTGTTTGCTAATTTTCTCCTCTATTTATAATGTTCAACTTATGGGCTTGGACTATGGCTAAAGCAAAGATTGAGGATAAAATTAAAAAGATTTGATTGAAATTGGTTCTCTGGAAGTTTTGATTGAAATTTATTTAGGTGGAACATTTGATTGAAATTGATACAGTGCACGTCCAATAGATTTGGGCTTGGGTTGGTTAGCCTCTGAAACTCTGAGCTTGGACTGTGGAAGATAATCTGATTCTGCCCTTGCTTACAACTTGACTCTACTAGAAGATTTGATATTCCAGTTCTGTACCAGTACTAGCTTGTGCGTGATTCTGGCTCTGATCTGCACAACTTTTGTGTTTGTTTCTGTAAAGAATAACTTCTGGGATTTGTTTCAGAAGTTCTGTTGGGTCAGCGCTTGATCCATACAGCCTAGCACTTCTTCATTTGCAGTCATAACTTCTCCCTTAATCTCAATTCGGCCTAGCGTTAATTCTTCCCCTTTCCTTTCCATACTCCTGGATTTAATTTTCACCCCTCCTTTTTTAAATAACAACTAAATCTTCTTGATTTAAAATACACCCCCTTGATCTTGAATAAAGATAGTCCATCAGATATTGCTGTACCATCTTTAATTAAATAATTCTAAGAAAAGGATCGCTGAGGTAGGAAAAATTTGGGATATGACAGTTGCCCCTATCCAATTATCTTCCAATCGAATAGCGCGAGAAAATGGAGGTCTAGTGCATTTTGATTGGCAGTTTATTGAATACTTAGAATATCCAAAATTTGTCCGATCTACTCATAAGGTTATAATGATATAGCATACCCTCATGATCCTTGAGAAAATAAGTGAAGCCAATGATATATCGCTCACCAGGGTTTGAAGTAGTGGTTTGGATGAGGAAAGTACATTGAGGTTCAAAAACACTGTACCAAGTTTTTGCGAATACGTTGAGGCTTAGAGGCAATGTAGTGAGCTGAGAGAGTACAATGAGGATTAGAGGCAATGTACAGAGATTTGCGAATACGTTGAGGCTTAGAGGCAACATAGTGAGTTAAGAGAGTACATTGAGGCTTAGAGGCAATGTACGAAGATTTGCGAATACGTTGAGGCTTAGAGGCAACGTAGTGAGTTGTGAGAGTACATTGAGGCTTAAAGGCAATGTACGGAGTTTTGCGAATACGTTGAGGCTTAGAGGCAACGTACGGAGTTTTGGGAATACGTTGAGGCTTAGAGGCAACGTGGTGAGTTTTGGAAAGTACATTGAGGCTTAGAGGCAATGTATGGAGTTTTGTGAATACGTTGAGTCTTAGAGGCAACGTAGTGAGTTTTGGAAAGTACATTGAGGCTTAGAGGCAATGTACGTAGTTTTGCGAATACGTTGAGGCTTAGAGGCAACATAGTGAGCTGTGAGAGTACATTGAGGCTTAGAGGCAATGTACGGAGATTTGCGAATACGTTGAGGCTTAGAGGCAACGTAGTGAGCTAGGAGAGTACATTGAGTCTTAGATGCAATGTACGTAATTTTGTGAATACGCTGAGGCTTAGAGGCAACATAGTGATCTGTGAAAGTATGTTGAGGCTTAGAGGCAATGTATGGAGTTTTGCGAATACGTCGAGGCTTAGAGGCAACATATGGAGTTTTATGAATACGTTGAGGCTTAGAGGCAACGTAGTGAGCTGTGAGAGTACATTGAGGCTTAGAGGCAATGTATGGAATTTTTGCAAATACGTTGAGGCTTAGAGGAAACATAGTGAGTTTTGGAAAGTACATTGAGGCTTAGAGGCAATGTATGGAGTTTTGCGAATACGTTGAGGCTTAGAGGAAACGTAGTGAGATAGAAGGATACATTGAGGCTTAGGGGCAATGTATCGAACTTTGTTCATTATTTCATGGAGACTTAGGTAATGGACTACTTCGTAAGGAACTCATCACTTCCTGGAGACTTAGGTGATGGGTTGAATCGTAGGAGAAGTGTTTGGTTGATTGACCCTTAGATGATTGAATCGAGGGTTAGATTGTTTGTTGTATGATACATGCGTATGCATGCGTATTTGAATGTTTAGATGCATGTATAGTGTATATATGCCTTAGATATGGATATGCCAAATGTATGTATGCAATGGGTGTAAAATGCGTGTATGCCTTGAAATGTTTTGAAGATTGTTTCTGAAATTCTATCTTTTAAACCGTTGGTTTTGAATTACCAATTCCCTGGCGTTGTATGTTGTATTGTCGTAGCATTTTTTAATTTGATTTGAATATAGTGAAAAATGTTAGCAAGATTTTGAACATTGATTTCCGGTAGTGCAGGTGTAGACATAGACGAAGGTATTGTAGATTTGTATGTTGTAAGCGCAGGCGTAGACGTGGACATGTGTATAGAATTTATATTGTAGACACAAGAGTAGACATGTGCGTGGACGTAGACGTGGATTTTCTTTCGATATTTTTCTAACCAAAATGCTTTTTCAATGTTTTGGCAAATGCTTTTATTTTGTTAATTTCCCCGAAATGATTTCAAGACAATATTCACAAGTAATAATCGTACTATTTTGTAAACAAGTCAGAGAAAAGAAAAACACAATTTGGAAGATGCAAAGAAAGCAAATGTTTTATTGATATGCCTCTGAATAGGCGAGAATACAAGATGCAATTCCTATAAAGAGGTAATTATAGAAAAAATTTAAAACTGTAAATGGCAATAAAAAAATGATAATTGCTACTGCTGTTCCCCAATATCCCTTTGATGATCTTATCTCCTTTTCTTCTGAATCGTATGATTCCAATCCATCTCTTTGTGGTTCGTAGTCGTAGTTCTTAGATCACAGTCTTTTTGTTCTTTATTTTCTTTGTATGAAATCCATAACTTTTTCCTGGATTGCCCTTTCGGGTTTTCAATCCACCGGGATAGTTTTATTTTTATTTTTTATATGCCCCTAATTTTTGCCTGGATCTCCCTTTAGAGTTTTTGATCCACCGAGACGCTCCTTTTTGCCTAACTCTCCCGTTTATGGTTCGAGCTTAGCGAGCCTTTTATACATAGTATTTTTTGATTGCGTCTAAATTTTCCAGATGTGGTAGTTCTTCCCCATCCATAGTTGTGAAGATAAGACCACCTTCGTAGAATGCTGTTTTGACTACGTATGGACCTTCGTAGTTGGGTGTCCATTTACCACGTGAATCGAGGCGAGGTAGCAGAATCTTCTTGAGAACTAGATCCCTTTCTTTGAATAACCAAGGACGAACTTTCTTGTCGAAGGCTCTATTCATCCGCTTCTGATGTAACTGACTACGGCACAGAGCTATCAATCGTTTTTCCTCAATAAGGTTGAGCTGATCGAGCCGTGTCTGCACCCATTCTGCTTCTTCTAGCTTTGTTTCCATTAGAACCCTAAGTGACGGTATCTCGATTTCAACTGGAAGTACTGCCTCTATTCCATATACCAGTGATAAAGGAGTCGCGCCTGTTGATGTGCATACTGAAGTGCGATAACCATGTAGAGCGAAGGGAAGCATTTCGTGCCAATCTTTGTACGTCTTCACCATCTTCTGGATGATTTTATTGATATTTTTTTTGGCTGCTTTGACGGCCCCATTCATATTTGGTCTATATGGTGAGGAATTATGATGCTCGATTTTGAAGTCATCGCACAATTCCTTCATCGTTTTGTTGTTTAAATTGGACTTGTTATCGGTAATTATCGGGCTTAGGACACCGTATCTGCATATGATATTTTGCTTGATGAAGCGTGTAACCACTTGACTTGTCACGTTGGTGTAGTACGCCGCTTCTACCCATTTGGTAAAGTAGTCGATGGCTACCAGTATAAAACGGTGTCCGTTGGATGCTTTTGGCTCGATCATGCCAATCATATCAATTCCCCACATTGAGAATGGCCAAGGGAAGCTCATGACGTTCAGAGGAGTTGGTGGCACATTTAACTTATCGGCGTAGATCTGACATTTATGACATGTCTTCGTGTAGTGATAACAGTCGGCTTCCATTATTAACCAATAATACCCTGCTTGCATAATCTTTCTAGCCATGGCATTCCCATTTGTATGAGTCCCGAAAGTACCCTCGTGGATTTCTCTCATAAGTGTATCCGATTCTTGCTTCTCCAAACATCTGAGTAGTAACATGTCGTAGTTTCTTTTGTATAGCACTCCATTACTCAGAAAGAATTTTGAAGCTAACCTTTGCAAGGTTCGCATGTCAATGATAGAGGCATTTTCTGGATATTCCTGCTTTTCCAGGTACTTCTTGATGTCGTAGAACCAAGGCTTGTTTTATGGTCCTTCTTCAATAACAAGACAGTGCGCGGGCTCTTCGAAATGTTTAATTGTGATGTGTGGTTCATGATTCGGCCAGGTTACCTTGAACATAGCTGATAGAGTTTCCAGAGCGTCTGCCATTTTATTTTCTTCTCGCGGGATGTAGCTGAAAGTGATCTCGGTGAACTCCGCGACCAACTTTAAAACATGATCCCGATATGGAATCAGTTTTGGGTGTTTTGCATCCCATTCGCCATTAACCTAATATATGACTAATGCAGAGTCCCCAAATACTTAGAGGTGCTTTATTCTCAGATCAATGTCAACTTCCAGTCCTAGTATGCAAGCTTCGTACTTAGAAATGTTGTTGGTGCAGTTGAAACACAATCTTGAAGTATATGGCTTGTGATAGTTCTTTGTATAAGTTAGAACTACCCCTATGCCGTGCCCCAGTGCATTTGAAGCCCCGTCGAACGTGATTGTCCAACGTACCCATGGCTCGGGTCCTTCGTCGAGTCTTGGTATTTCATAGTCGGCTATAACCATGACGTCTTCGTTTGGAAAGTCGAACTTCATAGGTTGATATTCTGGAAGCAGTTGGTGAGCTAGATGATCAGCTAGTATACTACCCTTGATGGCCTTCCGAGTGACATATTGGATGTCGTATTGTGATAGTAGCATTTGCGATCGCGCGATTCTCCTGGTAAGAGCTGGCTTTTCAAATACATACTTTAGAGGATCCATTCTTGCTATTAACCACGTTGAAATTCTGGCTGCAGATACTCAATGTCATAGTCAATGTTATGACACCGTATCTGACTTTCTATATAACAGTAAATACAAAAACAGTAAAGAACACAATCAATTGTTTACCCAGTTCAGTGTGAAACAACACCTACTCTGGGGGCTACCAAGCCAGGGAGGAAATCCACTATAAGAGATATTAATTCAGGAATAAACCAACCAGTTTATCTCCTTCACTTAAGACCTACCCAATGCAACTTCAATCTAAGTTCAACTTAAACCTGAGTTCCTACTCACTCCCCCTCAATCACAGCAATGATACTTAAAACAATTGACTAATGAATTAATGAAGACACTCTTCAGAACATACACTTGATTATGCTTCACATCTTTTTAATCAAGCAACACAAACACTCTTGCTTCACAGCTTTGAGTGATACATAAACCTAACTTGACTTTGCTTCAAAGCTTTAGTCAAGAGACACAAAACACTCTTGCTTCAAAGCTTTGAGTGATACAAAACCCTTACAATTAAAACCTATTCCAAGTCACTTATCACAATGATACTTGCTTGGATTACAGTAGTTAAAACTATACAACTCCTCAAAAATATTCTGTACAAAGGGATAAATTCCAAACAACAGTCCTGTTGAATATATAGCAGCTGATTCTTCAGTTAGGGTTTCCACAAAAAGCTAGGGTTAATTCCGTTTGACCTTAAGACTTGGTCACAAGACTTTATCAACCAGGTTAGGATTGAGCTAGGTTAACCCAAAGTCCACGTGAGATTCTGTTCTGGAAAGAATGAGTCATCTTCCTGAAAAATCTCAGAATTAACCAAACTGCATAACTGCTAAATCAGAACAGGATGTCTTAACATTTGTTATGACATCAGAATTCCTGTTTACTGATTTTGGTAAATGTGATCATTTTGCAAAATGCTCAGATACACACTCATAAGTAGCAGCACCTGTATGCCATTATTTTTCTGCAAAGGTACCTAATAAACCAGTACCTAATAAACCAGAATGTTATGACATCAGTCATGACATTCACACACCTAGTTTTACCAAAAATGCATGCCAATAACTAAACACCTACAAACTCCCCCTTTGGCAGATTTTTGGCTAAAGCCCCTAAGCAATCAGAGAATAGATAGCAGCAGAAAGAATATGACTGCAGAAAAATATGATGTCTACCAAGTAATTAACACAAAATATCTCCCCCTCTTTAGCCACAAATGGGCCAAAGATACATGAACTTAAATGTGATACAGTCATCCCGAAAAAGAAAAAAAATAACAAATAAAATCTGAAAACACTTGCAAACTCCACCAGGAACCAGCAACAACTCCACCAACCTTTAAGCACTGTCACCTTCAGAGGAGCTACTTTCTTCAGAATTGAGTTGATCTTCAGCAGCACCCTCTTCCCTTCTGTTTCCTTCAGCCTCCTCCTGTTCTAACCTGTCAATTAGGTTTTCTAGAGTCTTTTTCCTAGTCTCCATCTCTTTGCAGGTCTCTTTCAATACAGCTATAACATCAGATGTTTTGGACTGAGTTTTTACAGATGATGTCTCAGCTGATGTTATGACAATATCAGGAACATGAGATCCCTGAAAAAGCTTGTAGTGTAACCCAAGAGCAGGAGCTCTTTTGCAAGCAGTATCTATTGCCACCAGGATATCAGGGTACTGTGCAAGGATAATTCCACAAAGGAGGGAGGGAAAGGCAATAGGGCCTTTGACAGCATAGCTACCAGCATGTTTTAAAGTTTGTTCAATAATATACCTGCCATAGTCAAATTCAGTCTTGGTTCCCACAGCATAAATGACTCTCCCCAATCCTGTGGAGATAGTTGATTTGTGGTTGGTAGGGACCCAGTTGGCTGCACCAATCTTGTGCAGGATGGAAAATTTCATGCTGAGTTTGCTGGCATTCAGCTTGCCTTTCAAGGGCCAGCACTTGACTTGTCTTGCTGTGATGGTTTGGCATACTTCATTGTCAGTGACTTCTAGTTCAGGGAAATCCTCATTTGATCTTCCAAGAAATTTGTTAATTTCTGATGGAGAGAAATTAACCCTTCTTCCTCTAACATAGACACATTCAAAGTCAGCTGACCTTCCATCAGCACATTCATCAGACAAGTTCACTATAAATTCCTTGACCAGATTTTCATAGCACTTGGTAAATTTTACCACAGTCTTCATTAGTCCAACAGCTTTGATCAGGTCCATGATTTCCTTGCAATCCATGGCACCATTGCTTAGTTCTCTTTGTAAAGCTATTCTCTTCAAGTAAACATACTTCCATCTGTTGGCATTGTCAGGGTGGTGAAAAGAGATGTTGTCTATTGGGACTTCAGGAACTCTAGCCATTTTGCTGGAAGGGAGTTTCCTTCTGATAGGAATGTCTTCAGCATCAATTTCAAACTCTGATTCCTCATCAGAATTAGAAGACTCATGTTCTTTTCTCTTCTTTGTAATTGGTTGTCTAGCAGGTTTTGGGAGACTCCCAGTATGCACTTGGGCTTTCACCTTCCCTTTGGACAGACCAGTCTTCACAGATTCTACACCAGTCTTGCCTTCAGTCCTGGTTTTCTTGTCAGCAGGTTTCTCTTTGGTCAGACATTTAGCAGCATTCTGATTACCCTTTCTTTTCATCATTCTCCTAGCTATGCTAGGGTTTACATTGGTAATTAGTTCATTGTCTGAGTATTCCTCATCCACATCAATAACAGGAGGATCAACAGTCTTCTCTGAAGGGTTCTGAATATCATCAAGGTTTTCAGATGATTTCTGAATGTTGTCATTTGGTGTCACAACATTCTCAGAGACATCTGGATTTGCTTCAACATTTGGGCTTGCTGATTCTTGATTTAATGGAACAGAAATCCCCGGTACAGAGTGGTTCTCACTCAGTATTCTTGTAACAAGCCTAGCAATTGCTTGATGTACCTGAGCTGATCCTTCCCTATTTGGTACAGAATATGAAGGATGAGAGGGATTACCGGAAGCAGTAGCTTGAGACCTCCCTGCATGCCTTGTTCTCAGCTTTTTGACCTTGGAGGGGTTAGTTGCCATTTCTCTAAGAGGAGTAATCTCCAGGACTTCAGAATCTATGCATGTGGTGATTGCCCGAGAATCTTGATCAGATGATGAAGATGAAGCGGTCGCCTTGGCTGAAGATGATGTTTGAGACATTTTGATTGACTTAGAGCACCAGTAGAAATTTGAGAGAAAACTTTGATTGAGAGAAAGGAATTTGTTGCAAAGTCGAGAGAGGAAGGAGGCAAATGAGAGTCTATTCAACTTCTTAATAATTTTGAAAGAATTGGGAAAACATATGATTAACCCACTCAAAATAGACTTAACAAAAATAACTCCTTCGACCCTTGTTTTAAGCAAAATTAATTGCTACAATTTCTCATGTTGGCAAATACCCAACTTGCCCCTCAAGTTTTCAAATTGATTTGCATCAAGAGCCTTGGTCAAAATTTCATCCAGTTGAAGCTTAGTGGCAACATGTTCCATATCAATTGTTTTCTCTTCTACAAGATCTCTGATTAAGTGATGACTAATGCCAATGAGCTTGGTCCTGCTATGCTGAATAGGGTTCTTGAAAAGTTGATTATACTCAGATTGTCACAGTGCAATGTCGTAACATCTTGTGTGACATTATACTCAGTGAGCATCTGCGTCATCCAGATAATTTGAGAACAGCTACTACTATCTGCAATGTATTCAGCTTTAGCACAACAATGAAAAGGAAGTCTTTTGGCATGGATCATAGCTCTGGCAGATTCCTGTATGGTCCTATTTTTCTTCTTTTCAACTCTATTTTGTTGAGGAGTTATAGGAGAAGAGAATTCATGACTAATTCCTTCAGAGGAACAAAACTCATTAAACTTGCCATTTTCAAATTCCTTGTCATGATCACTTTTGATTCTGACAATACAACCTTCTTTTTCTCTTTGAATTCTTTTGCACAGTTTTATAAAAACTTCAAACACCTCAGATTTTTCCCTAAAGATGATAGTCCAGGTGAATCTGGAATAGTCATCCATAATAGCATAGGCATATCCCTTTCCACCAAGACTTTCAACCTGCATTGGTCCCATCAGATCCATATGAAGAAGTGCTAGAACTTTAGAGGTGGTCAGATGTCTTGACATTGGATGTGACATCCTAATCTGCTTACCATCCTGACAAACTCTCCCTTCATCAATTTGTAGTCTTGGAATCCCTCTGACTGCCTCCATGGAGATAATCCTTTTCATTCCTCTTAGATGAAGATGGCCAAGTTTATGGTGCCACAGTTTCACCTCTTTTTCTTCTTTGGCAATAGAACACACAGTGGAGAAATTAGTGTTCTCAGGCTCCCACAAGTAACAGTTGTCTTTAGATCTGACTCCTTTCATTACAACTTCTTGTTTTTCATTAATTACAAGACATTCAGATTTTGAGAAATTGACCTTGAATCCATGATCACACAATTGACTGATACTAATGAGATTAGCAGTCAGGCCTTTTACCAATAGTACTTCATTCAGATTTGGAACTCCAGGCAGTCCAAATTACCAACTCCTTTGATTTCACCTTTAGCACCATCTCCAAAGGTCACAAAGCTAGTGGTGTAAGGTTTAACATTATTGAGGAGGTTCTTGATTCCAGTCATGTGCTTAGAACACCCACTGTCAAAGTACCAGTCTTCCTTTGCAAAGACTCTCAGGGAAGTGTGGGCTATCAGGGCAGTATCCTTTTTCTTCCATTGAGGAGTATGTGGTACCCTTTTAGACTTAGGTTTGACACTTGGGTTCTGATTAGGGTATCCATGCAATCTGAAGCAGAAAGGCTTTATGTGACCAAACCTCCCACAATGATGACATCTCCATCTTTGGTACCTTTTCTTCATATGTCTCTGTTCCTGATGTTGAGAGTTATATTGAGACATCTGCTTTGACATTTGTTTATCAGACCTGATCTTCTTGTCTGCACCAGATTTCTTTGCTGCCACAAATCCTAGACCAGACTTGTTACCCACATTTTGTCCAACCTGAAGGATTTCTTCCAATTTGTCAGTTCCATTTGTCAGCATCTTGACAGATTTGGTCATCTGGTTCAGTTTTGAGTTCAACATTTGAACTTCCCCTTCTAGATGACTTATAGTTTCAAGGTCTGCCCTTTTTTCAGCCTCCAACTTTATGATGAGTTTTGATTGTTTCTCATTTTGCACACAGACTTCAGCACTTCTGATACACAATTTCTTGTAAGTATCAGCCAGTTCTTCAAATGTCACTTCCTCATCACTAGTGTCACTTTCAGAGGTACATACACCAGTTAGTGCAGTAACTAGTTTGGCAGATTCTTCTTCAGAATTACTTTCTGAATCACAGTCAGACCAGGTAACAGTCATTCCTTTCTTTTGTTTCTTAAGAAAGGTAGGACATTCAGCTCAAATATGCCCATATCCTTCACAACCATGGCATTGAATTCCTCTGCCTTGATTTCCCTTCTCTTCTGACCTTGGTTTTCTGCTGGAGCTGTCAATGTCAGAGGGGATGTTATTAACATTAGACCTTGACTTTGGATCTATTCTTTTGATGAGTTTGTTGAATTGTCTTCCAAGCATGGCTATAGCTTCTGAAATATTTTCTTCTTCTTCCTCCTTGTTTTCATCTTCAGTGTTGGATACAAGTGCTATGCTCTTGTTCTTCTTGTCAACATTTTCAGTGATCCCCATCTCAAAAGTCTGAAGAGACCCAATGAGTTCATCCACTTTCAACATGCTGATATCCTAGGCTTCCTCTATAGCAGTTACCTTCATTGCAAATATTTTAGGCAAGGATCTGAGAATCTTTCTCACCAGTTTTTCTTCTGACATCTTTTCTCCCAATGCTCCTGAGGTGTTGGAAATCTCCAAGATGTTCATGTGAAACTCATGAATGGTTTCATCTTCCATCATTTTTAGATTCTCAAACTTGGTAGTCAACATCTGAAGCCTTGACATTTTTACTTTGGAAGTGCCCTCATGGGTAGTTTTGAGAGTGTCCCAAACTTCCTTGGCCAGTTCATATTGATGTACTAGTCTGAATATGTTTCTATCAATTCCATTGAACAAGGCATTTAAAGCTTTGGAATTACCCATGGCTAACTCATCTTCTTCTTTAATCCATTCTTCCTCAGGCTTCAGACTGATTGTCCCATCTTTCTCAGTTATGGTGGGATGGTTCCATCCTTTGTCAGCAGCTCTCCAAGCCTTTTTGTCCAGTGATTTTAAGAAGGCAATCATACGAGGTTTCCAGTAGTCATAATTTGATCCATCCAGAATGGGTGGTCTGTTTCCAAAAACTCCTTCTTTGTCCATAGTGCTAGAAAGTGATATCCCTAGATCTCACCCAGTAATACAGGCAGGGTGCTTGCTCTGATACCAATTGAAATTCTGGCTGCAGATACTCAATGTCACAGTCAATGTTATCACACCGTATCTGACTTTCTATAAAATAGTAAATACAAAAACAGTAAAGAACACAGTCAATTGTTTACCCAGTTCAGTGTGAAACAACACCTACTCTGGGGGCTACCAAGCCAGGGAGGAAATCCACTATAAGAGATATTAATTCAGGAATAAACCAACCAGTTTATCTCCTTCACTTAAGACCTACCCAATGCAACTTCAATCTAAGTTCAACTTAAACCTGAGTTCCTACTCACTCCCCCTCAATCACAGTAGTGATACTTAAAACAATTGACTAATGAATTAATGAAGACACTCTTCAGAACATACACTTGATTATGCTTCACAGCTTTTTAATCAAGCAACACAAACACTCTTGCTTCACAACTTTGAGTGATACATAAACCTAACTTGACTTTGCTTCAAAGCTTTAGTCAAGAGACACAAAACACTCTTGCTTCAAAGCTTTGAGTGATACAAAAGCCTTACAATTAAAACCTATTCCAAGTCACTTATCACAATGATACTTGCTTGGATTACAGTAGTTAAAACTATACAGCTCCTAAAAAATCTTTTGTACAAAGGGATAAATTCCAAACAGCAGTCCTGTTGAATATATAGCAGCTGATTCTTCAGTTAGGGTTTCCATAAAAAGCTAGGGTTAATTCCGTTTGACCTTAAGACTTGGTCACAAGACTTTATCAACCAGGTTAGGGTTGAGCTAGGTTAACCCAAAGTCCACGTGAGATTCTGTTCTGGAAAGAATGAGTCATCTTCCTGAAAAATTTCAGAATTAACTAAACTGCATAACTGCAAAATCAGAACAGGATGTCTTAACATTTGTTATGACATCAGAATTCCTGTTTACTGATTTTGGTAAATGTGATCATTTTGCAAAATGCTCAGATACACACTCATAAGTAGCAGCACCTGTATGCCATTTTTTTTCTGCAAAGGTACCTAATAAACCAGAATGTTATGACATCAGTCATGACATTCACACACCTGGTTTTACCAAAAATGCATGCCAATAACTAAACACCTACACACGTAGTGTGGGTTAACATATATTGCCTCAACCTCTTGGTAGCCCAAGCCAATGCGCAACACGTTTTCTCAAGAGTGAGTACCTGGTTTCGCAGTCAGTGAATTTCTTGCTCAGGTAATAAATCGCATGCTCCTTTCTGTCTGTTTCATCCTGCTGTCCCAAAACACAACCCATTGATCCTTAGAGCACTGTCCGATACATGATGAGTGGTCTTCTGGGAACTGGCCGCATTAAGATTTGTGGCTCTTGCAAATACTGTTTTATCGTCTCAAAGGCTTTTTTACAATCATCATTCCATGCTATCGTCTGATCTTTTTGTAATAACTTGAATATTGGCACGCATGTAGCTGTTAGATGCGATAAACCTTGAGATGTAATTCAGTCTCCCTAAGAAACCACACACTTCTTTTTCTGTCCTCGGTGCTGGAATCCCTTGTATATCTTTTACTTTGTCGGGGTCCACTTTGATGCCTTGCTGGCTTACAATGAAACCCACCAATTTTCCTGATCTGACGCCAAATGTACATTTGTTCGGATTTAACCTCAGTCGGAACTTGCGCAACCGTTCGAACAACTTTTGTAAATGTATGATGTGTTCCTCCTCCGTATGGGATTTGTCGATCATATCATCTACGTACACTTCAACCTCTTTGTGGATCATATCATGGAATAATGTGACCATTTCTCTCTGATAGGTTGCCCCTGCATTCTTGAGACCGAATGACATTACTTTGTAGCAGAAAGTTCCCCAAGGTGTCATGAAGGTAGTCTTTTCCATGTCTTTGGGAACCATTTTGATTTGATTATAGCCCGAGAAGCGGTCCATGAATGAGAATACTAAGGCTTGAGCCGTGTTATCCACCAGAACATCCATGTGGGGTAACGGGAAATCGTCTTTGGAGCTTGCTTTATTCAGATCTCAATAATCCACACACATGCGTACCTTGCCGTCTTTCTTGGGTACTGGCACAATGTTAGCTATCCAGGGTGGATAATCTACCACTGCTAAGAACCCCATGTAAAATTGTTTAAGAACCTCTTCTCTGATTTTGCTGGACATATCTGGATGAGTTCTCCTGAGTTTTTGCCTAATTGGAGAACACCCTTCTTTGAGAGGTAGTCTGTGCACCATGATGTCAGTATCTAACCCTGGCATGTATCTGTAGGACCAAGAGAATATGTCCACATACTCGTGCAGTAGTATGATCAACCCTTCCTTGACACTCTGCTCTCACCTTGCCCCTTGCTTGATTTCTTTGGGATCTACCTCTGTGCCCAGATTAATGGTCTCCACAGCCTCTTGGTATGGTTGTATGCTGTCAGCTTTTCGTTCTATTTCCCTCATAATTTCCTCAAAGAGTTCCAGATCTTCATCATCTTTCTCTCCGGCTTAGTTGATAGGAGCCTCAAAATTGTATCAGGTCACAACATTAACATTATCGGTGGTTATGGGCGTAGATCTACACGTTTATCATATTTTGGTGCACATTTTAGTATATGAGTTTTTGAAAATTCATATGCAGAGAAAGTATGGCCATTTTTAATTTTTAAGGAATAAATGCAAGAGAAAGACAATGATCTTGATTGAAAACAAAATATAACTTTTATTGGTTATAAATATTGTCTGAAACAAAATGGGGAGCCCTTACAAACAACCCATAAGCCCCAGGCTTGACATAGGTTCTTTTAAAATAAGGAAAATTACTTAGGAAATAAAAAGATCTCGGGAATCTCTACGACAGTCCAACTTTTGAGTTCTTCTCCTGGAGCGCACTCCTAGATAAAGTCCATTGCCTTTCTGGTGTGAACTTTGTTGGATATCATTGCCACGTGTCTTCCTTGATCTGTTCCCTTATTGACAAAGATCTCTATAATAGGAGGGAAGCATTCTTTCCCTTTTGGAGTAGCATTCGATGATTCATAGCCCAATCCAAAGCGATTCTTCTTCTCAGGAGTTTCTGGGAGTTTCCCCCAGCCTTTTGAGGCATCACATCCCATGGTTGCTTGCAAATCTCTCCACGACCTCACGTTAGGCTTATTACCCTTCTCGACTGGTAAAGTCACCATTGAAGCAATTTCCAAGGCTTGGAATGGGGTAGCTATACAGTCTTCGTTGGAACTGATGTATCTGTATGATTCAATGTTACTTACGAAGATATCTTCCTCGCCATCGGTTATGATTAATTTCCCTTCCACTAGGAACTTCAATTTCTGATACAAGGTCGAGGTGACCGCCCCTACTGCATGGATCCAAGGTCTCCCCAGTAAGCAAGTGTATGCTGGTTCTATATCCATGACCTGGAAAGTGATATTAAATATATGCGACCCAATTTTAACTGGAAGATCCACCTCTCCTAACACCGAGCTTTGAGAACCGTCAAATGCTTTCACTATTGTAGAACTTGGCCTCATCACAACGTTATCTATTGCTAACTTTATCAGACTGGACTTTGGCAACACATTGAGGGCAGAACCGGTGTCAGTGAGAATCCTGGATAAATGGGTAGTACCTATTTTCATAGTAATATGGAGTGCCTTGTTATGAGCTTGACCCTGTGGTGGAAATTCATTGTTTCTGAAACCCAGGTATGATCCCGATGTTAGGTTTGCTACGACATTATCAAATTGATTCACCGAAATTTCTTCCGTGACGTGAGATGAACTTAGTACCTTCATCAAAGAGTCTCGATGTGCTTTAGAGTTGATGAGTAGTGAGAGTATGGAGATTTTCACTGGAGTTTGGTGAAGCTGGTCCACCACTCTTCAATCACTTCTTTTTATTATTTTAAGAAACTCTTCTGCCTCTTGATCAGTAAAGTTTTTGCTTGGAGGTTCTGTCTCTTGACTTGTATCAACCAATACTTTTCCCTTATCTTTTGTTGGAGTCTCATCTTTATTCTTTGATGGTTCAACTCCAAATATTCGACCGCTTCATGTCATACCCCCTATTCCTGCTACATTAGAAATTGCAATTCACTGACTTGGTGAGGGCTCACTTTCTTGTTTCACTGCATTAATGTATACGTCTGAGTCATAACTCCATGGCACTGCTTTGTTACTCTCATGAGGGATATGTGAAGGTATCTTAATCACCATTGTGGCCTTTGGAATAGTTGGTATTATGAGAGTCTTCTTGGGTGCCATCCTTGTGGTTTTTGTTGATTCTTCCCACGGGATCACTAGAGTTTACTTGTTAAGATTCGGGCCTTGGCAGGGGATTACCAATGGCTTCTTTCCTTCAATCGCGGCTACATATCCTTCTTCAGGGTATGGTCTGAATTGGACTATCCCTTGGTCTATTAGCTTTTGCAAAGTTCTTTCGAAGGCTTTATTATGTTCCAACAGGAACCCACATTTGAACAGATATTCTTTTAACAAGTTGATTGGGGTTTCTGCTTGTCTGGTTGCCCCAAAGTCAGTGACTACTTCAATTGCATTTATTCTTGTCCCACCATGCGGAGGCATGGGATTTGTGTTGATGTTAGGTTTCTCAAAGGTGATATCTTGAGATTCTAACAAGTCTTGAACTTTTTGTTTGAATGCCCAACATTGCTCTATGGTGTGCCCCGGAGAATTAGCATGGTATTCACATTTGGTGTCGGCATTATACCTTCATGGGAGTGGCCCGACTGGAGGAGCTAGAGGCTTGATTTCCACCAAGGAACCAAGTGTTGTAATAACTGGCTAGGTGGCATGAGGAGTGGATCAAAGTTTCTTGGTGGCCTCATAAATCTATATTACTTCTTCCCTTACAGGATCATTAGTGGTTGTGATGCCCTTTGTTGTGAGGCTACAACGTTAATTTCTTCCTCTTTTCTTTTCGGGTAGTTTGAAGCAGGTCTTTTTGGATTATGGGGAGCGTTTGATGATCCCCCTGATATCTTCCCACTTTTTATTCCAGTCTTGATTCTTTCTCCAATAGTCACTAGATCTGAGAATCCCGAAGAGATACTCCTAACCATTTTCTCATAATATAGCCCTTGCAAAGTTCCCATGAACATGTCTATTAATTCCTTCTCTAATAGTGGTGGTTGCACACGAGGTGCCATCTCCCTCCACCTTTAAGCATATTCCTTGAAGGACTCTTCTTTCTTCTGGGATAGATTCTGGAGTTGCATGCGGGTAGGCGCCATGTCAGGTTATACTTGTAATGCTTTAAGAAAACATTAGCAAGATCTGCCCAGGTTTGGATGTGTGTTCGCTCCAATTGCATATACCAGTCTAAAGATGTACCACTCAGGCTATCCCAAAAAAGTGAATCATCAACTTTTGATTATGGTCATGGGCGTGCATCTTCCTACAATACACATGTAGATGATTTCTTGGACAGGTGAGCCCGTTATACTTTCCAAAGTCAGGTAATTTAAACTTTGGTGAAATTACCACATCAGGAACTAGGCCCATTTCGAGAGGGTCTACCTTGAAGGCCTCAAAACCTTCCACATATTTTAATCTTTCCTCTAGAGATTTGTATTGATTCATTACCAGTGGATTATCAACAACATAAGTACCAGTCATCTTTAAGGGTGCTTGGTTGGCATCCTCTGGGTCGTGGTCTCCGTATTGCAGGTCCAAGTAGTTGTCCGTGTTATTGACTGGGATTGCAGGGTCCCTTCTTTTGATGGTGGTGGGACAAACCCTTCAGCCTCAGTTTCTTGTTGGGCCATGACGGACTTTTGGAGTCCTGCCTCTGGTTCTTTCCTTAGTTGGTGACCGCTTGATGCACCAATGGTTTGGGCTACTTCTTTGAAAGCTACCCTAGGAATATGGTCCTGCCTGTCAATGATGTTCTTCAGAGCTAGAAGAACTTGGCTCAGATCTCCCTTCATTGAACTCACATCACCATTTACTTGGTCGAGATCTTACTTGAACGTAGCCTGAGTCTCCTTAATTTGTTCCATTGCTTTTTGCTGGTAGGCCCTTATTAGATATGGAGGCCAAGGAGGTGGAGATCTTCTTCTACCAATGGTTTACTGGAGAGATTTTGTGAGATATGAGTTTTGATATGATATGCAGGTTGTTGTACCCCAAAATTTTCCCTCTCATTTTATCAAGATTTCCCCTCACAAGACTCTTTGGGCTCAAGACCAAATTAGGGTTTGCTCAGCTCAAGACATCTCCTTGCACTGATGGCTTGAAATTAGGGTTTGAGTTTGCACAAGGATTTTTGGACTTATAATTCCTCATGTTACTTTCATACTTCATGTTGGACCTATAAGATTGCCCATACCAAGTTTCAAGCTTTGAATCAAATTTTTGCCCAGTCAATTGGACAGTTGACCTAGAAATCAACTATATTGGGGAAAAAGTCAATTGTGGCCAATTTACAGTCAAACCTCATAATTTTTTATCCAAATAAACATTATAGACTCATATGAACCATTTGATCAAGTTTGGACCACAACTCCTCAAGAAATTTGATCAGATCATCAAAAGGGCAAAATGGTCAAAATTAGGGTTTTGACTGTAGAAGGGAAATTTCTGATTTTTCACCTAGCCAATGGAAAATTGGGTTCAAACATTGTTTCAAGGACTCAATGGCATCATCTTTACCAAATCACAAGGTTCAAAATATCTCAAATGCATTGGATTGACAGATGAATTTTCTAGTCAACTGATCAAAAATCAACTGTACACTGAAAAGTCAAACTTTGACTTTTTGGTCAAAATCAAGTGCCAAGGGTCACTTTTCATCAATATGTGTCAAAACATGAAAATTGTTCACTAATAAACCTAATTTTGAAAATTAGGGTTTAAAATGGAAAATTTTCATAACTTAGAAATTTTCTAAGTTATGAAAATTTCTTATTTTTTCCCAACCTTTCCCAACTTTTTCTCCATGATGCAATTGGATTCAAAGAAAACTTCCAACATGAATGTTGTAGTACTCCACAAAATATACTAATTTTATTCATAAAGTTTTCCCAAAAGATGCTTGGATCTCAAGTTATGATTTTGTGAATAAGGGTCCATGAAACTTTTAACTTAGTGAAATTTTGCCCTAGTTTAGGCAGGATTTTGACCTATCTTCATGGAAACTTTTCACCTAGTTCCAAGTGGAATCTCAAAATGAATTTCAAATATGTATTATATAGCATCTTACAAGCTTTCCAAAATGTCCAAGAACTCTCCAAGATCATTTGTGGTTAGGGAGAATCGAAGGATTGGAAATGGCAAATTATCACTTTTGGCCAAGGCATTTTGCACATTGATACAAGTTGCAAATCAGTTTGGATCATGCTTGTACTTGGTTTACAGGTTCTAATACTTTCTACACTCATAAATTAAATGCAAACACATTGGATTAAGGCTTTGTTCTGAGCTTTAGAGCATTGTACAAAGAACTATTCCAAAAATGGCAAAAAGTTAAATTGCCACTTTGATAAAGCATGCTTTTGGCAATTTTGTTTGTCTTGAGCCATGGACCTGATTTCTTTATGCAAACAACATCCACAAACATCAGGAAAAGTTCACCAACTCTCAGCAGGCCTCAAGCTATCAAGTACAACCCTTAAGCTTTGTCATTTCAACTTTTGCTTCAAAAGCAAGTAACTTGCAAAAGTCAACATATCTCTTGTATCTGTTAAAACCAAGTCTTGTGCACATTTCAAACGACTTCAGCATATCACAACAAGCCAGAAACACGAGCTCCAAGCCTCTAGAACATCCAAATACACCAAAACACCAACTTCTGCCCAAAATAGGGCATCCCCTGCAGAACCTTAGCCATTTTGAATTCCACTCGTGGGTTTTGTCCCAAACCACTTCAAACACATTCTATACAACCCCCCTGAACTGTCCAAGCCATTGTTCAGTAACTGTAGCTTCATTTTCAAGCTTCACCATTTTCAAATTCTGAGTTTGCAGGTTGAGTTCTACAAGAAGTTTCAGACCATTTCAAAGCAAGCTAAGCATTGGGAAAGGTCAAGGGAACATCAAGCAAGCTCAAAAGTCCTTTAGGCCTCACTCACCACCCCTACATTGCCATACTCGAACTTGACTGAAACAGGTATTTCTCAAACTTCTATCTCCTTATTTAGGCATCATTAGGCTTAGGTTTGTGAAGCAAAAATATAGTCTCTAAGTTGCTTGAGCTGTACATATGCATAGATTCCATTTATATTATCTGAGTTAGGAGAATTTGGATGTTGAAGTTGCTGAAAAAATTAGGTCATAAATTAGGGGCACTGAAATTCTCCCTGGTTTCTTAGAGTTAGATCAAGTTTTTTACATGGTTAGAATCGTGTGATCATGAGCTATAACTTTCATGTTGCAAGATTTTGTTTTTGAGCACGTATACAGGAGTTCCAGTTTGAACAAGGGCACGCGCGTGTTTCTGTCTCAAGGACAAGGATGAAGGAGAACTTGGTCTGGGCCTGGCTTGCCTTACTTTTGACACCCCCTAGCTTACTTTCTGCACCCCCTTGGCCCTTTTATTATATTTTGTATTATTTTTTCATTTCTTTTACATTTTTGACTCTTATTTATTTTTTCTAAATATTAAAAATCACCAAAAAAAATTTCTTATATTTTCACATTTTATTTTATTTTTCTTATTATTTTTTGGCATAAGAATAGTTTATTAAATAATATATACTTTTATTTTCTTAAATAAATTTATAAATAATACAAAAATATTATATTTTTCATTTTATTATTTATACACTTAAAAGATAATATTGTCATACATATTTTATTTTTTAACATTTTTTGCATATATTTTTATTTATTTTCTTGTACAATAAATAATAATAATATATATATATATATATATATATATATATTTTGTTAAAATAAAAATGAGGATTTCTTCACCCTTTCCAAAAATAATCATTTTTGTTTTCTTATTTTTAGGCCATAAATAAACTTATTTTTACATACATAAAAATAATACAAAAAAACATTTTTTGCGTATTTACATTTATTTGCATATTTAATATTTGCTTATTTATTTATTTGTACAAATAAATTCAATATGGTTGTAATAGTTTTAGGGCTTTATTTTTTAGCAATACCCCCATATTCAAACTTGTATCCCCCTCCCCATAATAATGTTGTAATAGTCTTAGATTTACTTTTACGCATTTTATCGCTTTCAAATGCCATGATAGTAAATTAGGGTTTGTATGCAAAAGACCAAAATTAAACAAATAGTATGACTAAACACAAGACAAAAATGCATGAAAAAAGATAACACAATGCACACAAGCATCTCTAGGGTTTCACCAACTTGTTGCCTTAAAAACATGGCCATGGTATGCATGCTAGGTATCTTGGCAAAACAAAATCAAACAAAAAGATCATAGTCCCTCGATGACGCTATCTTGGTTGCCTATACAAAAATGATCTAGTCCCTCAAAAACTTGCTAAGATACTTGGCAATATTGTTATCATGGTCATACGATGACCCACGCCCGTCCCGTTTAACATCCAAATACAAAGTTGTTTACCAAATACAATGGTAAAACAACAATGTCAAAGGGTTAAAAATGTGTAGGAAAGATCTTTGAGTAGGGTAGACAACTCCTAGTTACTTGATCAATTTGCAAACATCCTTGCTAATTTCAAAAAACACACACATAATTTCAAAACAATTTCCCAACAAACTTTCAAAACATTGAAACATTTTTCAAAAGACAAACACCTTTGTATACATTCAAACAAGAATTATTACAAAGGTTGCCTAAACAAAGGCCTCTTTTCAAAATACTTTCAAAACCACACAAAGCACCATTTCAAACAATTGAAAAGCAAAAGCAAGTGATCTAAACAAGTAACTAAGAGCCCATGGAAAACCATGGATTAAAAGGGTGCTAGCACCTTCCCTTTTCATAATCTACCCCCCGAACCCAAGAAAACATCTCAAAGGTCTTTCCTGTGCTTTTTTACCTTTCCTTTGGATAAAATAAAAAGTCGGTGGCGACTCTTGCTAAGCCGAACCATTTGCGAACACAAACGCAAAACCTCAAGTCAGTTCTCCCACCGTATCACATAGGTGTTTTATGAATGCATGCATGCAGATGAATGTGTATGAACATGAAATGTCTTATTCATTTGGGTACACAATTATCTTTTGTTTATTATTATTTTAATTGGTGACTGTTTTTGAAATGGATATGCAAACGAGATACGGAAACAAAATGCCTTTATTGAAAGTAACATAATCCAGATATTGAAAAATATTACAACTTTGAATCAAAACTTGTTTACATAAACATAAATTAAGGGAAATAAATCTTCTAGGTGCGCCTGTGGATGTGTGCTCTGAAACCATCAATCATTGCTCGACAAAGATGGATAAAGTCTTCAACGTCCTTTGGGAGAGGAACCATCACACTTTCTGCGTCTCTTAGACTTCTAAGGATATCCTCAATAAGATTGTTGGCTAAGAAGACAAGATTTTCATGTCTTTCCTTGTAATACTGGTACTCTTGATAAAGATGTGGGATTATCTTATGGTTGTCTCTCCCTGCTTGGGCGATCTTGACATACTGCTATTCCCAATACATCTTTTCACCCCTCATTTCTGTATAAAGTCTCCGCTGAATAAGGAAGTCTTTTTCGAGACCCTACAATTCTAAGCATACTTCCTCGTATTCTTCAGTTTTCTGAATCAAGAGTCCTTGTGCCTCCATCCTCTCGAGGCGTTCCTTATTCTCTGCTTCTTGGCTGTCTCGTAATCCAGTGGTGAGGTACTTTATTTGCTCTTCTTGGTCTAAGTAAGCTTGTGTTAAACCTTAGATCTTGGTTCTTAGGTCCTCCTCTAGTACCTTCTTGTCATGTGTTGCCTTTTTATACCATCTGGTTAACCTTCCAATTTCAGTAGTAGCCTCCTCTAACTTTTGGTTGTGGGAGTCTAAGTTGAATGTTGCACTTAACAACCCTTCAGTTGTACGCTTTTGTTTGAGACTCTCCTTCTCTAATGCTTTTTGATCTCTCTCAATTTGTAGGTCCTTGGACTCAAGTATGAGCTGCATCTGCTTCTTCTCTTTGGTTAGATTGTGAAGGTTGAGTTCTAACTCTTTCTTTTCCCTTTGAGCTTGCTTTAGGGAATTTTTCAAATTGTCAACTTCTTCTAAGGATATAGGCGTGACCTCTGGGACCTCTGTCTTGTACCCTAGATCTAACTCAAAGGGAAGCTTGATAATCTGTACCCTATCTCTGACCCATCTGGTGTAAGGCTCTCTTGCTATGGCATTCTTTCTTTCAACTCTCCTCTTATTGACCTTATTCCAATCCAAGATAACCTTGTTAAGAAACTCTCAGTCTTTTGTACCCATGTCGTGGATGATCAATGGTTGTAGTTGTTCGTCCGTAGGTCCGTCTTCCAAAGGATACCCTAGCTGTCGCAGGGCAAGAGTATGGTTGTAGTTAATACATCCTCGTGATCCAATCAACGGGACATTAGGAATGTCTCCACAACTAATAATGATGTCAACAATATCTAGCTTCCCTGCATACCAAAGTACAGAGTTTGCAGTGAGAGACTTTATTTTCTGGGGCCATTCGCATTTGGTCAGCTTCAGAATCATATAGTCTTCTTTGTAAAGATGGGTCATGAACCAAGTATATAGGAGTGGAATGCAACAATTCAAAGTGCCTTTTCTCTTTTTGTACATCATATGCAAAGTGTAATAAATGTCAGCAAGTAGAGCAGGAGCTGGATCAGTATTAATGACTTTCGCGCCCCAAAATATGCTAATGGATGAAGGGTCAATATAGTCTGTATTCCGAGGAAATAAAATTACACAAAATACCAGTAGCCCTAAACAATCAACACAAGACTCCCATTATTTATAGTTAGCAAATTCAAGTGCCTTAGCTTCCAAGTATATCCTTTTGATTCCTTGTATTGGACCTTCCCGTCGGTAATTTTGCACTAACTCGGGGTAAGGGATCCTAAAGCCTTTTGCCAAAGCTTTGACTTCAAAAGCTTGTCCGATACCTACATAGGACTTCTCTTTGGGAAAGTTCATAATCCTGTCAAATTCTTCCAGAGTCGGTGCGAGCTAGAAGTCTTGGAAAGTAAAACATCTCAGCGGAGGGTCATAGAACTGAATGAGGGAAGATACAACATCTATTTAAACTTCTACTCTGGTCAAGTCAAGGGTATCCCCATAGCGGCGAGCTTACATTTTCAGAGCTCTCTCAGATGATTTCCCCTTTATAGTTTTGATTTCAGAAAGGTCGGGCTGGAAGACATTGACGCGGAGAATTTGTTTCCCTTTGGTTCCATTTTTTTAGACAGTCCCCAAAAACTTGATTTTATTATCTTTCATTTTGGTGCCCTGTGAATAAGGTAGATAAAAGATGCAACTGATGAATATATGGAAAATATGAATGCACGAATGTATGGATGTATGATTTAGTGGCGGGGTTTTGTGGTAAGTACCCTTAGAAGGTAGGTTCCTTAATTTTGACCTATGGTTAATCTACCCCCCCCCCCCCCCCAGAAGGTGGTTTCCTTAAGGGTATCATGAATAACACAAGAGGGAAAAGGCACAAGGGCCTCCCTTAGGTGGAGCCTCTTTACGGACCGAGACTTCCGTCTCAAAGTCGTGAAAGGTCTCGTCATGAATTTTTAGGTTAAGGCCGTTACAAAGAGTCATGGGTGACCTTCCAAAGTCCTACTCGTCAAGAGGATATCTCTTGATAAGTATTCCTTTTTCGGAAGTTCACCGACTCTAGGCGAAGTCGTCACATAAACTCGCAGGGATGATGTACCCTCTAAGTTAATAGACGAACCTTCTTTCTAAGGTTTATATTGAAAATATTTTGAGATATAAAAAACTCCGCCATACAGTATATATGATGATAAACAATAAAATAAATGTAATGAATAAATGAAAACAATGAATAAATAAAGCAATAAATAAATAAAATAAAACCCAAAATAAACCTAAAACCTAGAGTTGAATTCCCCAGCAGAGTCGCCAGCTGTAGCGATTGGTTTTTAAATTAGAGTCGCCACTATTAGTTTTTATCCTAGGGAAGGGAATCTAACAGAAAACCCTAATTCACAGACAGAGATTCTAGGTTTCAGACTTCATTAGACGAAAGGAAGGTGTTAGGCACCTTTCATCTACCTTTTTCACAAGGATATTAGGTTTTAGGTTTAAGTTGGGTAAAATAGGGTTTTAAATTTTATTAGGGGAAAGGGATTAAATTTTTTATAGGGGAACTCGCCACGATTTTTGATCGTATGCCTACGTATCCTCTTATGAGGAATCAGAGTCCCAATTTGTATTTCGTATGGGGTTGGTGTTTTTTAGAGGTTGCAAACGTACTTTGAATCACCTCGCATTTTGGCCGAGAGTAGTGATTGCGGAGATTATTTGATTGCAAAAAAAGTTGTTTAGATTATTTGATTGCGAAAAAAGTTTGAGATTTGTTGAGTGTTTTTTTATAGATATTAATTACAAAATTCTTATTAATGCATGGTATAAATTTTTTTAATGCAAATAACATAAGAAAATAATATGCAATTTTTTGATGTAAAAATAATTTAAGTGATATAATAAATAAAATTAATATTCACAATAAAATAAATGATTATAATAATTATAATAATTAAAAAAATAGAAAAATAAAGGAAAAAATAATTTATGAACAGGGGGGTTGCGTTGCTTGTCACTAAGTGAAAACAAGGGGTGCTAAAAGCTAATAATCCTGGGTAAAGGGGTAGAAGTTCTGAAGAGGATAGAAGTTCTACAGGGGACACAGGGAAGTTGAATGGGTTTTGACCCATTCGCAGAACTTCTAGAAAGGGGCGCTGCTAACTGGTTAGTAAAAATCAAAACATAGGGGTGTCAAATTCTGGGCTAAGCCCACTACACAAAATTTCTGGAAAAGGGAAGACATAAAGTATATAAGTCTAATGCTGATTCTGGGCAAGGGAATAATCTGAAACCTGGGTTAAGCCCAGTTAGAAATTCTAAAAGGGGAACTACATCTGAACGTAAGAAATTAGTGTGAATCTATGCAATCAGAACATAAAACTATCTATAGATCCGTTTTCTATAGTTTTAGCCCTGCCTATGTTCTCCTGACCCTATTCATCTTAAACCCAGCATGAAAACAGTAAAAAATCAAACTAAAATTTGTTACCCTTTTGGCGCTTTTACTTCTGATTCTGATGCACGTTTTGTTGTCCTTTCCTTCTTCTTCTGCAGATTCTGATGACAGCAGCGACGGAAGATGGAGCACGACGATTGAAACTAGGATTCCAGATATTGGAACCTCAGTTACTCTTCTGTGTGTTCTTCTTCTGGGTTTTCCAGAAATTCTACTCTCCTTGATCTTTCTTCAAGCATTGCCGTATCGGTTTTCTCTGCAAGTTCCTCTCTCTCTCTCTCTCTTCGCATTCTTTTTCTCTTTATTTTTTCGCTTGCTAATTTGCTCCTCTATTTATAATGTTCAACTTTTGGGCTTGGACTATGGCTAAATCAAAGATTGAGGATAAAATTAAAAATATTTGATTGGAATTGGTTCTCTGTGGAAGTTTTAATTGAAATTGATTCTTTGTGGAAGATTTCATTGAAATTGATACAATGCACGTCCAACAGATTTGGGCTTGGGTTTCTTAGCCTATGAAACTCTGAGCTTGGGATGTGGAAGATAATCTGATTCTGCCATTTCTTACAACTTGACTCTGTTAGAAGATCTAATATTCCAGTTCTGTACCAGTACTACCTTGTACGTGATTCTAGCTCTGATCTGCATAACTTTTGCGTTTGTTTCTGTAAAGAAGAACTTCTGGGATTTGTTTTAGAAGTTCTGTTGGGTCAGCGCTTGATCCATACAACCTAGCACTTCTTCGTTTGCATTCAGAACTTCTCCCTTAATTTCAATTGGGCCTAATGTTAAAACTTCCCCTTTCCTTTGCATACTCCTGGATTTAATTTTCACCCTCCTTTTTTAAATAACAACTAAATCTTCTTGATTTAAAATACACCCCGTTGATCTTGAATAAAGATAGTCCATCAGATATTTATGTACCATCTTTAATTAAATAATTCTAAGAAAAGGATCGCTGAGGTAGGACAAATTTAGGGTATGACACTTCCCGCAAGATCTCTGCACTTCTGGGCATAATCTTTGAAACCCTCGCTCGAACCCATAGACATGCTTTGAATTTGTGTACGGGTTGGAGCGAGGTCGGCATTATATTGGTACTTCCTGTAGAAAGTAGCGGTCAGATCTTCCCAGTTGTGAATGTTGGTTCCCTCCAGTTGATAGAACCATTCCAATTAAGTCCCTGCTAGACTTTCTTGGAAGAAATGCACCCACAAATTCCTATCAGCAGTGTGAGACTGAATCTTCCTGACATAGGATCTTAGATGCAGCTTAGGACAGGAGACACCGTCATAGTTAGAAAATGTGGGAACTTTGAACTTCTGGGGAATGAACACTCTAGAGACCAACCCTAACTCTTCAAAATCCAGACCAGGTACCCTCTGAATCTCCATAGCATTGAGACAATCCTCCAACTATTTGTATTTATCATCAGCAGGAGGATATTGTTCCTCAGAGTAATCAGCTTCTTCTTCATCAGTCCCCGGGTTATTGTTTTCTTCTGTTGGCTTCTCTTCCTGATTTTCTCCCTCTTGGCTGGTCCTCTAAACCTTCTTCCCATATTCAAGACGCCGACCAGTTTCTTTTCTTTCTTCTTCTTCTGTTTGACAATGAGAGCCTTTAGATCTTCTTGTCCTTTAGCCAGAGCCAAGAACATCTATTAGAATTGAGCGTTTTGCGCTTGAAGATCCTTAATTGTTTGTTTAAGAGCCATTTCTTTTTGCTGAAATAAACAGCGAAAAGATAAGAAACCTGTCTTGAAATCCCTGCTTATGTAATGGTATGCATGACATATTTATGAAATGTTTTTAAGGACTTTTAATATTTAAATTTGCTTAGACAAAGAGATAATGAACATTAATTGCATTCATGAGTTTAAACGGTTACAACGATGCCTCTTGGGCTTACAATGAAAGAAACAAAGATAAAATAAAACTCCTAAAACAAACAGGACTCAAGCTTCCCATGAGCGCATCCTCTTTGGTGCAATATAGGCATTCAAACTCTGTTCTTCAAGAAGTTGTCGTTTAAGCTCCAAAGCCTTCTTCTCGCTTGCGTATAACTGGGTTTCAAAGGTGCCTCGTTCCTCTCTGAGTTTAATCCAAGATCTTTGCAACTCCTCGAGAGTAGTGGGCTTGTCAGGATGGAGAATAATGTAAGGAACATCTCTCTTGGCAATAGGTTCCATGATGATAGGTAGTATGGCCTCATAAGGTATCCTGAGGTTTTGAGCGCGTGCTCCTACCCACTTAAGATAAGGCTCCAAAGGAATTGAGTTCTTATGCCCCAATTTCTTGCTATCCACTTTGTTCACCATGACCCAAGCCCGTATGAACCTCTGACGGTACCCTTGGACATCGTTCTCATAGTCGAATGCAATTCCTTGAACAAGTGCATCATGAGGTCCATCCCTCCTAGCGTACCCAAATTGTCGCAACGCCAAACAAGGGTTATAAGTGATTCCTCCCCTAATGCCTAGGAGAGGGACATTAGGTAATTCCCCATAACGATCAATGATGGTAACGTCTTCCAAAGACCGAGGGCACCAATGAATATCCGAATGCGTGAGGGACATCAACCTATTAGACCATCTCATACCTTGCTCATTCTTCAAAACATATCGAGGTAGGTGTGAGATAAACCACCTAGCCAACTGAGGCGTGAAACATATAAGGGTCCCCCTTCTCTTTACGGTGCGAGTGTGAAAAGAGTGCAAAATGTCTCCGAGTAAAGTAGGCACCGGGTTACGAGGCAGAAAAACTTTGACATCATTCACATATATGAGTTGGTCTGAATTAGGAAATAGTACCATCCCATAAAAGAGAAGGGCCAACACTTCTTCAAAGGCTTGTAAATCTAGAGTATCCCAAAAATAGTGAGCCTTCTCAAACAAAAACTTGGCTAGAAACCCTTTGACACCGCTTCTTGTTTCCCAATTTTCCACAACGTCGGACCGTTGTAAATACAGAGCTTGAGCAATCTCCTCAGGTTTTGGGTCTCTTTCCATACCGTTGAAGGGTAATCGATTTAGAATAGGCACTCCCAATAACTGATAAAACTCTTCCATGGTAGGCACCAACTGATAATCGGGAAATGTAAAGCAATGGTGTAGAGGGTCAAAGAATTGAAAGAGAACTTTCACCATGTCTTCATCAGGGCTTGAGGTGACCAAATTGAGGAGTCGACCATGTCTCTTTGAAATTCTGGCTGCAGATACTCAATGTCACGTTCAATGTTATGACACCGTATCTGACTTACTATATGACAGTAAATACAAAAGCAATAAAGAACACAGTCAATTGTTTACCCAGTTCAGTGTGCAACAACACCTACTCTGGGGGCTACCAAGCCAGGGAGGAAATCCACTATAAGAGATGTTAATTCAGGAATAAACCAACCAGTTTATCTCCTTCACTTAAGACCTACCCAATGCAATTCCAATCTAAGTACAACTTAAACCTGAGTTCCTACTCACTCCCCCTCAATCACAGCAGTGATACATAAAACAATTTGACTAAAGAATTGATGAAGACACTCTTCAAAAACAAACACTTGATTAAGCTTCATAGCTTTTTAATCAAGCAACACAATCACTCTTGCTTCACAGCTTTGAGTGATGCACACAACTAACTTGACTCTGCTTCACAACTTTAGTCAAGGAACATTCAAACACTCTTGCTTCAAAGCTTTGAGTGCTACACAACCCTTACAATTAAAAACCTATTCCAAGTCACTTATCACAATGATAATTGCTTGGAGTACAATAATCAAACCTATACAGTTTACAAATGATCTTCTGATCAACAAAAGGGATTCCTTGCAAAACAGCAGCTCTGTTGAATATATAGCAGCTGCAACTTCAGTTAGGGTTTCCACAAAAACCTAGGGTTAATTCCGTTTGACCTAAAGACCAGGTCACAGGACTTTATTAACTAGGTTAGGGTTGAGCTAGGTTACCCCTCAGAAAACGCAGGATTCTATTCTGGAAAGACTGAGTTATTTTCCTGAAAAAACTCAGACTTATCCAACCTGCAAACCTGTTAGTTTAGAACAGGATGTCATAACATCTGTTATGACATCTGAGAAAACCTGTCTACTGATTTAGCAAAATGTGATCATTTTGCAAAATGCTCAGATACACACTTATAAACATCAGTACTTGAATTACAATATTTTTCTGCAAAGGTACCTAATGAGTCAGTACAAACTAAACTAGAATGTTATGACATCAGTCATGACATTCACACATACACTTGGGTTTTACCAAAAATGCAAGCCAATACCTAAACAACTACAAACTCCCCCTTTGGCAGATTTTTGGCTAAAGACCCTAAGCAATCAGAGATAGATAGCAGCAGAAATAAATGACTGCAGAAAAATAGAATGTCTAATTGAGCAAGTACATATTAAGTACCAAAATATTCTCCCCCTCTTTAGCCATAAATGGGCCAAAGATACATGTTCATAATGATTATACAGTTATCCAAAACAAATAATAAGAGCAGCAGCACACTTCCAAACTCCACCAGATATCAGCACCAACCAGCAACACCACCAAACAGCAACCAACCTTCAAGCACTGTCATCAGACTCAGAGGAGCTAGTTTCTTCAATGTTGAGATGACCTTTAGCTTCTACACCTTCTTCCCTTCTATTTTCTTCAGCTTCCTCCTTTTCTAGCCTGGCAATTAAAATTTCTAGGGTCTTTTTTCTAGCATCCAGCTCTTTGCAAGTTTCTTAAAATAGCTATGACATCTGATGTCTTGGACTGGGTCTTCACAGACGATGTCTCAGCTGATGTTATGACAATGTCTGGAGCATGAGATCCCTGAAACAGTTTGTAGTGCAAGCCAAGGGCAGGAGCTCTTTTGCAGACTGTATCTCTTGCCACAAGGATATCAGGGTATTGTGCAAGGATGATTCCACAAAGGAGGGAGGGAAAGGCAATTGGTCCTTTGACAGCATAACTGCCAGCATGCTTTAAAGTTTGTTCAAAGATGTACCTGCCATAGTCAAAAGCAGTCTTGGTTCCCACAGCATAAATAAATCTCCCCAATCCTGTGGAGATAGTTGATTTATGATTTGTAGGCACCCAGTTGGATGCACCTATTTTATGCAAGATGGCAAATTTCATGCTGAGTTTACTGGCATTCAGCTTGCCTTTCAAGGGCCAGCACTTTACTTGCCTGGCTGTGATGGTTTGACAAACTTCATTGTCAGTTGCCTCCAGATCAGGACAATCCTCATTTGTTCTTCCAAGAAACTTGTTGATTTCTGATGGAGAGAACTTGACCCTTCTTCCTCTAACAAAAACACTTTCAAAGTCAGCTGACCTTCCATCAGCACAATCATTAGACAAGTTCACTACAAACTCCTTGACCAGATTTTCATAACATTTGTTAAATTTTAACACTGTCTTCATTAGTCCAGCATTCTTGATCAGGTCCATGATGTCTTTGCACTCCAAGGCATCATTGTTGAGTTCTCTCTCTAAAGCTATTCTCTTTAAGCAAACTTACTTCCATCTGTTTGCATTGTCAGGATGATGAAAAGAGATGTTGTCTGTTGGGACTTCAGGCACTCTAGCAATTTTGCTGGAGGGGAGCTTCCTTCTGATAGGAGTTTCTTCAATATCAATCTCAAATTCTGATTCCTCATCAGAATCAGAAGATTCAGGTTCTTTTCTCTTCTTAGAGATTGGTTGTCTAGCAGTATGCACCTGGGCCTTCTTCCCTTTTGTCTGAATACTTTTCTCAGCCATGCCTTCAGCCTTGGATTTCTTAGCAGCAGGTTTATCATTCTGACTACTCTTTCTTTTCATCAATCTCCTAGCTATGCTAGGGTTCACATTAGCAATCAGATCATTATCTGAGTAATCCTCATCCACATCAATGATAGGTGGATCAGCAGCCTTTTCTGAAGGGTTCTGAATGTTGTCTTTTTGTGTCACAACATTCTCAGTGACATCTACATTCTCAGAGACTTCCACATTTGGACTTTCTGATTGATTTAAAGGGACAGAAATCCCCGGTACAGATTGGTTTCCACTCAGTATACTAGTAACAAGCCTAGCAATAGCTTGATGAACTTGAACTGATCCTTCTCTATTTGGTACAGAAGAAGAAGGATGAGAAGAATTACCAGAGGCTGTAGCTTGAGCTCTTCCTGCATGTCTGGTTCTGAGCTTTTTGACTTTGGCTGGGTCAGTTGCCATCTCTCTGAGAGGAGTGACCTCAAGAACTTCAGATTCTATGCATGTGGTGATTGCCCTAGAGTCTTGGTCAGATGATGAAGATGATGAGGATGACGAAGTCGCCATGGTTGAAGACGATGTCTGAGACATTTTGATTGACTTTGAGTAATGGTAGCAATTTGAGAAAAATCTTTGATTGAGAGGAGGAAACAGGTTGCAAGGACGAGAGAGGTAGGGGGCAAAAGGGAGTCTTTTCAACTTCTTAAAGATTTTGAAAGAATTGTGAAAGCATATGATTAACCCACTAAAGATAGACTTAATAAAATTAATTCCTTCAACCTTTGTTTTAAGCAAAATTAATTGCTATAATTTCTCATGTTGGTAAATACCCAACCTGCCCTTCAAATTTTCAAGTTTATTTCCAACAAGAGCCTTGGTAGAAGAATCAGTCAGCTGAAGCTTGGAGAAACTATGTTCCAGTTTAAATGACTTCTTCTCTTCAAAGTCAATGTGCTTGTTCCAGTTATGGTGAATAGGGTTCAAGGAAATATTGATTGTATTCAGATTGTCACAACACAATGTCACAACATCTTGTGTGACATTGTACTCAGTGAGCATATGTTTTGACCAGATGTTTTGAGAACAGTTTTTCCTAGCAGCAACGATTTCCGCATAGAATTGGGAAGGCATTCTTTTGATATGAATCATAGTTCTGGTTGATTCTTGAATAATTTTCTGTTTGTCCAGTCCATTTTGATGGAGAGTTATAGGAGAGGAGACTTCAAGCCTCATTTCTTCAGGGAAACAGAATTTATTAGACTTGTTATTTCCAACATCCTTGTCAAGATAACTTATGGTTCTAACAACACATCCTTCTTCAAGTTTATTTGCCACATCACATATATTATCAACCTGTAGTTTTGGAGTTCTTCTGACTGCTTCCATAGAAATAGCTCTTTTCATTCTTCTTAGATGAAGAGGACCAAGCTTATGCTGCCACAGTTTCATCTCTTTTTCTTCTTTGGTAATTGGACACATAGTAGAGATATCAGTGTTCTCAGGCTGCCACAAGTAGCAGTTATCTTTGGATCTGATTCCTCTCATTACAACTTCTAGTTTTTCATTAATTACTAGACATTCAGATCTTGAGAAGTTGACCTTGAATCCTAGATCACATAATTGACTGATACTAATGAGATTAGCAGTCAGCCCTTTTACCAGCAGTACTTTATTCAGACTTGGAACTCCAGGGCAGTCCAAATTACCAACTCCTTTGACTTCACCTTTAGCACCATTTCCAAAGGTCACAAAACTGGTGGTGTGAGGCATAACATTATTGAGGAGATTTTTGATTCCAGTCATGTGTCTGGAACATCCACTGTCAAAGTACCAGCCTTCCTTTGCAGACACTCTCAGGGAAGTATGGGCTATCAGGGCAGTAGCCTTTTTCTTCCAATGAGGAGTATGTGGTACCCTTTTTGGCTTAGGTTTAGCACCTGAGTTTTGATTAGGGTATCCATGCAATTTGAAGCAGAAGGGCTTTATGTGTCCATACCTCCCACAATGATGACATCTCCATCTTTGGTATTTTTTCTTCATGTATTTCTGATGTTGAGAGTTGTGTTGAGACATCTACTTTGACAATTGTTTAACATGCCTGATCTTCTTGTCTGCACCAGGTTTCTTAGCTTCCACAAATCCTAGACCAGATTTGTTTCCCACATTTTGTCCCACTTGTAGGATCTCTTCCAATTTATCTGATCCATTGGTCAACATCTTGACAGATTTTGTCATTTGGTTCAGTTGTGAGTTCAGTAATTGAACTTCCCCTTCTAGGTGACTTATAGTTTCAAGATCTGCCCTTTTTTCAGCCTCCAGCTTTATAATGAGTTTTGATTGTTTCTCATTCTGCACACAGACTTCAGCACTTCTGATACACAATTTCTTGTAGGTATCAGCCAGTTCTTCAAATGTCACTTCTTCATCACTAGTGTCACTTTCAGAAGTACAAACACTAGTTAGAGCAGTAACTAGTTTGGCAGATTCTTCTTCAGAATTACTTTCTGAATCATAGTCAGACCAAGTAACAGTCATTCCTTTCTTTTGTTTCTTAAGAAAGGTAGGACATTCAGCTCGAATATGTCCATATCCTTCACATCCATGGCATTGAATACCTCTGCCTTGGTTTCCCTTATCTTCTGACCTTGGTCTTCTGCTGGAACTGTCAATGTCAGAGGGAATGTTATGAATATTAGACCTTGACTTTGGATCCATTCTTTTGATGAGCTTGTTGAACTGTCTTCCAAGCATGGCAATAACTTCTGATATATTTTCTTCTTCATCCTCCTTGTTTTCAACATCAGTGTTGGATACAAGTGCTATGATTTTGTTCTTCTTGTCACCATTATCAGTGATCCCCATCTCAAAAGTCTGAAGAGACCCAATAAGTTCATCCACTTTCAACTTGCTGATGTCCTGGGCTTCCTCTATGGCAGTTACCTTCATTGCAAATCTTTTAGGCAAGGATCTGAGAATCTTCCTTACCAGTTTTTCTTCTGACATCTTTTCTCCCAGTGCTCCCGAGGTGTTGGCAATCTCCAAGATGTTCATGTGAAACTCATGAATGGTTTCATCTTCCATCATTTTTAGGTTCTCAAACTTGGTAGTCAACATCTGAAGCCTTGACATTTTTACTTTGGAAGTGCCCTCATGAGTAGTTTTGAGAGTGTCCCAAACTTCCTTGGCCAGTTCATATTGATGTACTAGTCTGAAAATGTTTCTATCAATTCCATTGAATAAGGCATTTAAAGCTTTTGAATTTCCCAGAGCTAACTCATCTTCTTCTTTACTCCAATCTTCCTCAGGCTTCAGACTGATTGTCCCATCTTTCTCAGTTATGGTGGGATGAATCCATCCTTTGTCAGCAGCTCTCCAAGCCTTTTTGTACAAAGATTTTAGGAAGGCAATCATAGGAGGTTTCCAGTAGTCATAATTAGTTCCATCCAGAATGGGTGGTCTATTTCCAAAAACTCCTTCTTTGTCCATAGTGCCAGAAAGTGATATCCCTAGATCTCACCCAGTAATACAGGAAGGGTGCCTGCTCTGATACCAATTGAAATTCTGGCTGCAGATACTCAACGTCACGTTCAATGTTATGACACCGTATCTGACTTACTATATGACAGTAAATACAAAAGCAATAAAGAACACAATCAATTGTTTACCCAGTTCAGTGTGCAACAACACCTACTCTGGGGGCTACCAAGCCAGGGAGGAAATCCACTATAAGAGATGTTAATTCAGGAATAAACCAACCAGTTTATCTCCTTCATTTAAGACCTACCCAATGCAATTCCAATCTAAGTACAACTTAAACCTGAGTTCCTACTCACTCCCCCTCAATCACAGCAGTGATACATAAAACAATTTGACTAAAGAATTGATGAAGACACTCTTCAAAAACAAACACTTGATTAAGCTTCACAGCTTTTTAATCAAGCAACACAATCACTCTTGCTTCACAGCTTTGAGTGATGCACACAACTAACTTGACTCTGCTTCACAGCTTTAGTCAAGGAACATTCAAACACTCTTGCTTTAAAGCTTTGAGTGCTACACAACCCTTACAATTAAAAACCTATTCCAAGTCACTTATCACAATGATAATTGCTTGGAGTACAATAATCAAACCTATACAGTTTACAAATGATCTTCTGATCAACAAAAGGGATTCCTTGCAAAACAGCAGCTCTGTTGAATATATAGCAGCTGCAACTTTAGTTAGGGTTTCCACAAAAACCTAGGGTTAATTCCGTTTGACCTAAAGACCAGGTCACAAGACTTTATTAACCAGGTTAGGGTTGAGCTAGGTTACCCCTCAGAAAACGCAGGATTCTGTTCTGGAAAGACTGAGTTATTTTCCTGAAAAAACTCAGACTTATCCAACCTGCAAACCTGTTAGTTCAGAACAGGATGTTATAACATCTGTTATGACATCTGAGAAAACCTGTCTACTGATTTAGCAAAATGTGATCATTTTGCAAAATGCTCAGATACACACTTATAAACATCAGTACTTGAATTACAATATTTTTCTGCAAAGGTACCTAATGAGTCAGTACAAACTAAACTAGAATGTTATGACATCAGTCATGACATTCACACATACACTTGGGTTTTACCAAAAATGCAAGCCAATACCTAAACAACTACACTCTTGGTGAATGGATAATTCTCAGGAACCCTTGATGCCAACTCTTTGAGTTGAGGAGGCACTCTTACGAGGTTGACTTGGATAGTATTTCCGCGAGTGGGAGCCATGTCCTACAAAACAGATACAAAGATAAGTCCTAAAAATCCTTGAAATGGTTAGTGTGACATGCAATGTTATGATGTTATGATGTTATGTAGAAACAAATATATACAAGCATACTAAAAATTCCTTAGGTTTAGGCTTGCATGGATTCCATAGGTAAGTGGCCTCTTGAAGTTTAGTTGGTTCAACCTATCCTAGAAAGTAATTAGGTTCTAGGGAATCTCAATATCACTGATCTTTCTTCATCGGGAATTGTTTCAGCGCAAGCCTCTTTATTGGCGACCAAAATATCTTGAATGTCTTATCTAAATGAGTGTAGTATCGAGTATCAACCAACTTCAGACTGCACCAAAACCGGCTATCTCACTACTTCCTAATGGCCAAGTTGTTCAATTAAAGGTTCTAAGGTCAGTTAGTGCTTCATGACACCACACAGCGGCCCCGTATTCTCCTTGACTAAACTCAAGGGCTACCGGAACCAACAAATGTGTCACGCTAACGTAGCTATCACTTCAATCGTGTCAGTATACCCCGTATAGTCCCCATGATCTATTTCTGCGTACCTAAAAGGTGCCCCAGATCAAGGTGTAGGATCTTTTAGTAACAATCCAAAGAAACCCTCAAAACTAAAGCATACAAAACACACAATGTAAAGAAATTTAAATGAACTAAAATCTAAGGTAACCCCACTTTATAAGTTCTTTCCCCAACAGAGTCTCCAATTCTATAATAAGGTGGCAGAACCGACTGTTATACTGTTTTTACATTTTTGTTTGCAAATGTTGTGGTAAGCAAGAGTCGCCATCGACTTTTCTTTTATCCAACAAAGGAAAGGGTGAAAAGAACAGAAAAATACCTTTCGATAGTTTTCTGAGTAAATGGGGTATATTATGGAAAGGGAAGGTGTTAGCACCCTTTCCATCCGTAGTTTTCTATGGGCTCTTAGATGCTTAACACATTTTGAAATACCTTGTGCTTTGTTTGTTAAGAAAAGTATTTTTGAAATTCCAATCGTAAGGCAACTCGCTTTATGATAACTCTTGTATCAGTCCTTAAGAGTGTTGATACAGCATTTTGAAAATGTTTTTGAAAGTGTTTTGTGTAAGTGTAAAAATTTGTTTTTGAGCATAGAATCTAGGAACTATCTACTTTTACTCGAAAGGATTGTTCTTTTCCTCTTTTCCTTTAGATAGTGCTATCCTACTATTAGTGAGTAGGTAGCCCTAGTCGTTGGATGTTTGAGGGACATTCGAAGGGACGTTTATAGTCAAAAAGGCAACTGAGCAAGAAACCTTAGTAACTACCCTAGGGTTTAAAGATCATTTTTACCGAGGCAACGCCGAGAGGGTCATTTTTTATCTTTACACCGAGGGTAGCCACTAAAATCTCTCCCGTTTCGAGAGTTGTGACTATTTTTCCGAAGGCAACCAAAGTGGGGTATCCTAGGGGTGCGCATGTCAAATTGTGTTATATTCAATTATTCTTGTCTTTGAAGATAGGTTTGCTAATGTTTGCTATTAGTCTTATCATGCAATCCTATTAAGCATACATCTAACAGTTAATATATGTACAGGGATTTAAAGTGCGGAATTTAAAACCTGACTATTACATGGCTTCGGGGAGGGGTAATTTACAAATCCAAAATGGAGAAACAAAAGTAAAAAAAAAATAGTAAATATCCTAGTTTTTAACTATTACAAATGGGGAAGCAGATACAATAATAAGAAAAGCTAATGATAATTCAAAAGAAATTAAACCGCACCATTCAAATGGGACGTCTAAAACCCTAAAAATTCTAAGTAAAAGAGGAAAATCTTTTTGTCATTTTTGTTTGTTTTAAGAAAGTAATTGGATTAATTAAACTAGATCTAATCTTAAAGAAAAAATATTAATTATTAATGAGAATTGAAAACAAGGAAACTAATTCTATATTTTTATATTTTTTATTGTGAAAATGAAATAAATTAAATCATAAGTTTACTTGATTTTAAAAAGTGAGTCAAGATAATTAATTAATTAATTTACAAAATTTTAATTAAGAAAATCCTGGATCTATTTTTTGTGAGTTTTATATTTGTTTTTATGATTAAATAAAAAAATAAATTAAAATAAATAAATAAATGAAACAAAAAAGAAAAGGACGGGCCTGATGTCAAAACAAACTTGGGGGTGCAATTTGGGAAAAACGCGAGGCCCAAATCTGGGGAGGCCCAGATTTGCGTTGAATCCAGTGAGGGAGACTCCTTGAGGGTCCATGATGAGACTGCATGTTTGGGGCGCTTGGATCCATATCAGTTGGGATCTAATGGTGATGGATAGATGATGCATGGTGCACGCGTGGTGTCTAGAAACACTAGATCTGCAATACAAACGTTAGAAAAATAAAATTCAAAACCTAGTTATCTAACCCAAGTCCTTCCTTATTGCACGCACTTCTCTCACCACTCATCCAATCTGTCATTCGTTGATACAAACAACAAAATAACAATATATGTGAAACAAAGTAAGAAGTATATTTGAATTAAAATCACGTGCGTCAGGGTTGCATGGACCAATAGTGTGACGACGCCTGGGAACCAGAGTCATCCCCCCAGAGTCAACTTTCTGGTTGTCTTCTCTGGTGGGTTCCAACCTTGAATCTGCAAAATAGCCAAAAGCAAAGATTGAAAACTACCATATCCCCTAATTTGAACCTCTTGATTCCCAATCCGAGATCTGTTTAGCCTGAAATGTCCTAGATTTTGAGTTTTGAAGGAAACAATTTCAGTTGCCCTAATGTTGGGGCTCACATGTGAGGACTATAACATGTCTAACACTTCATCATAAACACATACAAACACATCAAAATGCACAGGTACGCTTAGATCAAAAGATTTAATCTCAAAATTATACCTATAGCCGGTAAGCGTCGAGGAGGGCTGGTATTCGTTTGGACTGGAAGAGCCTGTAAAGTATGTTTCGAATGTTGACCCCTCCGTGAGATTTTGAGAATTTGATCTGTTTTCTGAGGCAGCTTCTTGTGTGTGGAACTTTGATTAGGCAATCCCCTTCGTATAGGCAATGTGTGTGTTGTATTTATAGGGATGTGGTGGTGGATGAAAATGGCATGAATCAGCCATTAACAATGGCTTTGAAAGCAAAAGCGAAAGATTTTAAAAAGTTTCCATTTTAAATGATTTTCTACCATTTTGGGCTTTGAGTAAACCTGGGCAGTTTTCATCCCATTAGGTGTTCGTTTTAACTTTTCACATCTTGACTTATTCGAATGCTTCCAAGATTTGTTCTTCGATGGCTCTGAGTTCCAATTCAAATGGTTCTAGGCCTTATCATCATGGCTTCTTTGATTGAGTCATTATCTGCCTTAGTTGCTTGATATGAAAACTATCCAATCAGCCCAATCGAACTCAGCTCTTGTTCCTTTCGATCTCCTTTCCTTCAATCAGACCAATCGAAGCATCACCTCTTCATCTTGGCATGTCAAAGCTTCATTTTGTTCTTTCTTTCGAATACGGTTGTGTAGGTGGTTCTTCGATTCCAACTCACACCCTTTGCTTTTGTCTACAAGAATATCTTTCTTGCTCACTAGTTCATCTTTGATTGGTGAATACAACTTGTATGCACCAATCAAAAGGTAGCCTATGAGAATCAGGATTCCACTTCAATCATCCAACACCTGTTCAGGTACATGCCAAAAGCTTTAAGGTGACTTATATTTGGCTGAGTCGTCCCTAACTGTCCTTCGATCACGCCATGTTTGAAGATTGCATTTCCTTCGAACCATTATACTTCCACGTGCTTCTTTGGATAAGATAAAAGCTTTCAAATTCAAAATATTCTTCTATTCGAAGTGCCCATTCAAACAACATTCCAGTCGAAGTGTGTCTTCCTTGCAATGCTTCGAATAACATACATTTCCATGGTTAAAAAATGAACCATCCGATGACACTCTTTACTAGCTCTTCATCAATCGAAGACTTCACAAAAGCCTCCTCCCGCTTTCTTTCTAATTATCCTTCCTTCGATCCTAGTGCTTCTACGGGAATCAAATTAGTATGCATACTATTGTTGAAGCTGCTTCAACCCAAAAACTCTTAGGCACATTTCAGCTTTCGACCTACACCTTGTTATGTACACTTATTTTTCTTCTTTCAGCTATGACATTGTGCTGAGGCATATAGGGTGCCATGGAAATCATTTGAAACTTCTTGAGAAATTGAGGACCTTAATGAGCATGTCTTGAGTAAAAATGGGAGGGAAAATTTTGGGGTACAATAGTGGGATTGTATGTTATATGTTATTTATGAGTTGTGATGATGATTAGTACTTGTCGTACCCAAACTTTGTCCTACCTTTTACTCTTGTTTGGCTTAGACTTTGCATTTCATCTACATCATCTTCACTAGCTCATTTGCATATCATGTATTTCATGGAATAAAGGCACCTGAGGTCCAAGAGTTCAGTGGTTGTGTAATATTAAAGTTTCACAATGTTTTCGGGAAACTAGGATTTTGGATTCAAGGTTACATTGAGCTTTATCTCCTCTTACAAGTCAAGTTCTTATCAAGAGGTTTAAGGGGTGAAACCAAAGAATTTCTTCTCATATGGATCAAAATTTTATTTGAGGAGTTTCTTGAGGGACTAAATTTTAAACTAAGATTGTATTTAACATTTTCAAAATGGTTTGAATTTGTCCTGAAGATTAGAAATTGGAAGAGAAATAAAGCTTGGATTTGGATTGCAAATTAGATATAATGGAAATTGGTATTTCATGCAATGTCTTTGATTCACAAGTCACCAATTCCTTACATCACAAGTTACTATATTCAAGATTCAAGTCACTATTGATTATCTTGAAATTATTTGTTGGATTCATGCCATGACCATTTGAAACCATACAAAGGAATTTATCATTACAAGTCCAAACTATCCAAATATAACAAGCCCAAAGTTTGCACCAACCAGCCCCATAAAACAGGCCTAAAGTTTGCACCAACCAACCCCATAAAACAGGCCCAAAGTTTGCACCCACCAGCCTCATGAAATTGTCCAAACTAATGTTTTCCATTCTGCTGCAAAAACCCAGCCATCATGTCCATTATGCAATACAGCTCCATAAACCTGCATCACATTGCAAAACAAATAAAACAGTCCAAAAACATACAAAGAACAGTCTGCTAAAACTGTCAAAGTTGCTGCCAACAAATGACAAACATTACAAAAAATAGGAGTCACCCAAGTATGTAATGAAAAAGCAACAAATCAACTTACAAAATTGTTCAAAACATTTCAGATCCCCCCCCCCTCCCAAATTCCCACCTCTCAACTGATATACAAACGATAGACAACAGAGAGAAAAGAGGGGAGAGCCATATTAAGGGAGGAGAGTTTTTGTGTGAAAAAAGACAATAGAGAAAAGAGAGAGAAAAACACTGAGAGGAAGAGAGAAAAACACTGTAAAGCCAGAAAAGAATAACAGCAACAACCAAGAAACTATTTTGAACCATAAAACAGCAACAACAAAAAAACTGTAGCAACCTGAAGGAGAACAAAAACAGAAAAAACCTTTCAACCCCCTGTACAACCTTGCAGTTCTTAATACAAAGTAAGGATTGGAGCAACTTCTTGGAGGTTCACCGAAGTTGTTCTGATCATCACAACCTCTTGAGAGGTGTTCAAACTTATAACATAAATTTCAGTTTCAAGGTAAGTCTTCTTGACTTTGAGCTTCTCATTTCAAGCATAATTAGTGATTCTTTTTTGAAGATAAATGTAGATATCATACTCTTAAAGCTAACCACCTGCTTGGTTTTCATTTTTATCAATTATATGTTGGGAACTGACTTTTACATGTAGCAGAGCAATGTTAGAAATAAAAAATAGCAGTATGAGTCGACACATGTCTCTATGGGTCGATGCATATCAGGCAAAAAACAGGTTATGAGTCGACACAAAACGCACATGTGTCAACTCATATTGTGTTATTTTTGGTTTCCAGGGGAAATAAGGTGTATGTTTTGACACAAACCATTATGTGTTGACTCATACTGTGTTATTTTTGGTTTCCAGGGGTAAGAAAGGAGTATGAGTCGACACAAACCCTTATGTGTCGACTCATACTGTGTTATTTTTTATTTCCAGGGGCAAGAAAGGTGTATGAATTGACACAACACAAATGTGTCGACACAAACAAGAAATAAGTTGACACATACCATTATGTATCGACTCATAGTGAGTTGATTTTAATTTTCAAGAAACAATAAGTATCATGTATCGATTCATACATGCATGTGTCGATACATAAGAATTAAAAAAACAATTTTCCTTTTTTACACTATCTTTACATTTTTTTAAATATTTTTCTTATTGCTATTCAATATGGTTGTAATAATTTAATTAGGCTTGTATTCCGTCCCCATTTATAAAGTTGTACCCTCCATCCCCGTATGATTGTAATAGCTTAGAGTTTATTTTTTGTATGTTTTAATTGTTGCTTAATCATGCACATGCCATCCAATTAGAACATATGGCCTCCTCTTAGGCTCATCCTCAATGAAAAGGTATAAACTTACAAATTCACACTCGCACACATTTCATAGGTTGGTCCTGGGCTTTCTTACGGTGACAACTATTCGATTGGTTGTTCCAATTGGTCGTTTAGAATACTAGTGTCATGCTAGTCCCACTTTCTAGGAGCATGCATATAGCTACCCTGTATGGGCTTTTGATTTTTATCTTATCCATTGAAGCAACTCCTCTCAACTTGGTTTACATATCAAGTATCATCTTAAATGGTCTCATAGTTGAGTTTGGGCATGACTATTCTCACGAGGTTAATCAAGTCTTTCCCTTGGTTAACCATAACCCAAATCAACCACTTTGGTCCATATACCAAGTGTTTCCATGCACAAAGGGTCTCATAGTTGAGGGTAGGAGCACCTACTCACACGAGATTAATCAAGTACACCCCTTGGTTAATCATAACTCGATTTAATCCCCATACACCAAGCATTCCATTTACACCATTCATGATACTACTCATTTTGTCGTTCATGAAATAAGAAAAGGAAAAGTTAGCAAAAATTCAAGCAAAATAATATGTGAAGAGGAGAAATTCATCATTAGGGTTTGTGTCTTGAAGTCAGAATTTTATTTGTTTTAATCACCATCCATTTCTCCCTATTTTGAAAATCTCAAAACCTAAATTTTGGTTCACAAAAAAGGGAAAAAGAAAAATATACAAACTGGACAGGCAAGGCAGCAAATGCAAACAGCAAAACAGCAAGCTACCCAAATGCAGCAAAATAGGCAGCAGTTAAACCTGCAATAAAATAGCAGGCAACAAGCAGACAACAGTAGCCAACAACAGCATATAGCAGCAGAACATCAGGAAAACCGCTGATGTAAACCAAAGGCAGACTTGCAGCCAAGCTGCCAAGCAGACAACAGCATGCAACAAGCAACAAATATATAGCTAAGATGCCAAACAGTAGCATAGGCAAAACCAAACAGAGTCAAAACAACACAACAATATTCATAAAAAAAACAGTTAGCTACCACATGCTCAAACAACCTCAAGTACATCATCATTTTCCTTAAATGATATAAACCCTTCAGAATTTCAATAAGTAAACAAAGCTGTTTATTTTCATTGAAAGATGAAAGAGGAAATATGAAAGAGATATCACCTAGCCTGCATAATAACCCTATCAATACAGTCCAAAAATATGAACCAAACATGCTCCAAAACCTGTTATTGAACACAAGTTGGCCAAACAAAAAAACTGCAGCCACAAAGTAATAAAACAGTAGCCGAAATTGCTCAAAAAAGGGATCTCATTTTTCCCCTCCTAATTCAACCCCTCATGTTGCTATAAGGGCCAAACCAGCAAATATAAAAAACAGGAACACAGAGGTCAAGAGAGATACAAAAAACCAAGCAGTAAAACCAGCCAGATAAAAACCAAGAGCCGGGCCAAGACAATATAGAAAAATAGCCAAAACAGCCAGCAAGAGGGGATAATAGCCAACAAACAGGAGGACACCAAAAGCAGGTCAAGTATACAGAAATCCACACAACCTCTCCCTAAAAATGTTTTTGTTCATCTGTAAACCAAGATCACCTTCAAAACCTACTCAAAATCCCAATGATCTTACTACTCCAAACAATATAACATCAAGCAGTTCCATCACTCACATAATCCACAACTTCAACTAAAGATCATAAACCACAATACATAAACACCAACATTCAATTTGTTCATCATTTCAAACACCCAAATAACAACGTTGAAGAAGAATACAATACTGATTCGACGTCAACACACAGAAATACATTAAGCAGTTAAAATCAACAAGACATAGCAACGTCACAACTCAGAGAAAGAAAGATAAGAACGATTACCTCATTGGAGTCAGAGCTAACACCAAAAAAGCCCAAGTCCTTCAGAACTAACATCAGAAGCATTTATGCCCGATTCAAGGTGACCCACCAACATTTCTGTTTTCAATTGAACCGATAATCTTGCATGTGTTTGACTTTTTTTTGTTACTGCTCGATTTTGATGTGCTTGAATTGTTGTATTTCAAACAGAGGCCGCGATTTCACTGCGGATTTATTCTTTTTTTTTTGTTTTTTGAGAGAATAGAGAAATCAGAACAGAGATTGAGAGAGAAGAACACATAGGAAGATGAGATTGTTAGAGAGTGGAAAGAGAGGTCAGAAGTGTGGAAGATAGAGAGATATTTGTGATAATGTTGGTCATTTAGTTGTGATTACTTGATTTAATAAATTTGTTTAGGTTACCAATGTAAGCAGCCGCAATCACTCCCAAATAACTCGGGTTTATTTGTTTTAAATTCCCTTACACATTCCTCTTTTGGGCCTCAACCTAATCCGATTCCCTTCATACCAATCACCATTTTTTTAGCTTGTCCAATTTTTGTTGGAAGGGCATTTAGCAAAATTTGCAATTTTAGGCATAGTTGACTTTTGCCAATTTTGCAAAAAGGGTCAACTTCACCAATGAATAACTTCCTCAATTTTGACTCTTTGAAGGTGTTCTTGGACTTTTTAGAAAGCTTGAGATGTCCTATAAGCAACCCTTTTGGTATCATTTCAATTTGGTATTCCATGCTCATGTATGAAGCTTTGACAAAAAAGGTGTTTTTGTTGACTTTTCAAAATGACCTATAATGTCCAAATTCATAACTTCTTGTGAGTGCATATTTTGAACTTGGGAGATGAAGATGGATTGTATATAATTGCATCCTCTTCAAAATGAGATTTGGATGGGTCATTTATCATAAAGTATGAGAAAGTTATGCTTGGTCAAGGTTGAGTTGACTTTTCCTGCAAAACCCTAATTTAGCAACTTTTGGTTCTTGATGAATTATGAGCAACCCTTGATGAGTCATGATCAAACCTTAATCAAATGATGAAATATATTTCAAAATGAGTATTTTGACCAAAAATCTTGAAGTTTGACTGTATGTGGGCCATAGTTGACTTTTGCCCTAGCACAGTCGATTTTCAGGCCTTTGAGCAATTTACTGAGCAAAATTTCTCTGCAAGGCTTGAAACTTGACATGGATGATCTTGAGAATATATTAGGACAACGGTGAGCATTTGGGATCCCTTGGACTCAAGTATCTTGATGCAACATGAAACCCTAATTTAAGGTAGACTGCCTTAGGAGAGAGCTTGTCTGGTCAACCCTTGGACTTCTTTGAGCAACTTGAGGATCTTTCTTGAAATTTTTTGAGAAATATGGGAGGGAAAATTTTGGGGTACAACAGCTGCCCCTGTTCAATCTTCTTAAACCTGAAGATTTAGATTAGCTTGTCTGCCTTTCGTGATCTGAAGGTGGAAGATGATTGAACACTAGAGTGCCCAGAAATTTGCACTCGCATGAAGTTGTATTTGTCTTGTGATGTCATGGATGGGCTTAAAGATGCCATTTGGAGATTGATGATGGAATATGGGCTTAAAGATTCCATCCGAAGAAGTGTCGATCGCATAAGAGATTCCTTAGCGAGAGCTTGTATACTTGTTGTTGAGGAAGATTCCGCTGGGGAATGTTGTTCTTTGTTTTTGGGAGAAATAGAATTTTAGGAGCTTCGGTCGTCCGTTATTCTACTAGGGAATCGTCTCTGTTTCTTGAGAAAATTTGAATTTTAGGAGCTTTTATCGTCCATTATTCTTCATAGTGATAAGACCGACTGGTATATGGTCGTAATCCAGGCTTTACAGTGACTTACTAGGGAGATGAGATCAATCATTCTATCCGGTCGTGATCCAGGCTTCGCAATACCTTACTTCTTATCTGGTCATAACCCAGGCTTCGGAAGAAAATCAAGTGGTTATCCGGTCGCATCCGGGCTTCCCTTTGACTGTTGGGCCTACTAATATCCGGTCGAATCCGGGCTTCATAGTAATTGGCCAGGTGGACTGCTATTTGGTCGTAATCCAAGCTTCACAGTGTCCCTCACTGTTATGTGGTTGTAATCCAGGCTTCAGTGCTTTTTACCGCTATCTGGTCGTAATCCAGGCTTCACGACGTCTCATGCCATTATTTGGTCGAAATCCAGGCTTCATGGTGTTCAGAGGAATCAAGATACTATCTGGTTGAACTCGGGCTTCATAACTTGTATTAAAGATATACCACTATCTGGTCGTAATCCAGGCTTCGTAGTACTCTTGGCTGCTATCTGGTCGTAATCCAGGCTTCACAATGTCTTCTACCATTATCTGGTCATAATCCAGGCTTCATGGTCTTGTATTTCTATCTGGTCGTAATCCAGGCTTCACAATAACTTACTGAGGTGTTATCTGGTCGTAATCCAGGCTTCATGGCTTGTGTTTATGATATACCTCTATCTGGTCATAATCCAGGCTTCATGGTACTTGCTGAGCTGCTATCCGGTCGTAATCCGGGCTTCACGGCTTGCTGGGGATTAAACTATTATCCGGTCGCATCTGGGCTTCATAGCTTAACGATAAACCACTATCTGGTCGAATCCAGGCTTCACGGTGTTTGATACAGTTATCCGGTCTTTCTCCGGGCTTCACAATATGATGGGGTAATCAAGATACTATACGGTCGTACCCGGGCTTCATAGCTTAAATTTTGTGAGAATTTACTTGTATCTTTCCTGAAAGGTAAAGGTTAGCTGTATGTAATGCATGATATGTATCAGGCAATGATGTTATCAAAATAAATGAGATTGTGTTGTATGATGCGTATGCGCATGTCATGATGTATGGACATGCAATGTTTTTATGATATTCTCTAGTTGGAGCAAATAAATCTCGGATTGCTGCTGGAGAATGAAAGAGTTTCACTCGCTCGGGATAACGATCGAAGGTGATCGAGATGATGATCCTGCTGGAGAATAAACTGACTCTGGGGAAGAGATAATCTGCTAGAAGATTTGCTGATTTGGAGAAATGACCTCGGTTGTGGATGAATTACCGTTACTGGCGGTGATGAACTCTGTCGAGGATAAACTTTTTGTTTGTGGAAGAAATAAACTCCACTAGGGATGGTCTTCTGTTGCTGGTGATAGATGAATTCTGCTTGGGGAGAATTTTACCGACTCATTCGCGATTGCGAACCTCAGCTGGGGAAAGTTGATAATACTGTACTCTGGTACTTCCTACTCTGCGGGGAGTGTATGCATTGTTAGTCATATTCTTCAGCTAGGTCTATCCCTGGTGAATAGAACAACTATAAGGCTCGGACATTTCTTGTTTGCCCCTGCTTCTGAAATTACGAGTAATCATTTTTTTTTTGTTTCGCATGTAAATATTTATGAGCAGCAATTATTGTCAAATGCATATACCAAAAATGAACCATTGGACGTTCTTGCAAAACAAAATAGAAAAAAGAAAAATAATTTGAAATTTCTTTGTGAAAATGGATTGTATTGATTTTGAAGTTGGCTTGTAAATAAGCATTTTGTACAAGAGACTGACGTCCTAGTAAGAGAATGTCGCCGAAAGAACGGAATTTATACAATTTGTGTAAAAGAAAGAAAAACATCTATGTGAACAATCCCACTGGGTTCCAACTCTGCTATTGCCCCTATGTATTTGAGCGTCTCATCACCTTGCTACTTGGTTGAAGGTAAATCAGATTGGTTGGTGTCGTCCGAGCTTGATAGTCGATACCGAAGACTGGTTGCAAGATGATCCAATGAGACATAGTGTTACGCTTTGATCCCTAATTTTTACCTGGACCGCCCTTCCGGGTTTTCAGTCCACCGGGATTCCCTTTTTTGCCCAAGCCGCCTTTTCAGGTTTTCGACTTGCCGGGTGTACAATTTTTTCATTTTCATCCCTTATTTTTTCCCGAACCCTTTTGGTTCGCCGGGAAGCCCTTATTTTTGCATAGGCCAGTCGACCTAGCGGGTCTTTGATTATGCGTAGTATTTTTTCACTATGTTTCCATTGGCGGGGTGAGGAAGGTCATCACCATCCATGGTGGTTATAATCATAGCTCCTCCTGAGAAAATGTTCTTAACCACAAATGGCCCTTCGTACTTAGGGGTCCATTTGCCCCTGGGATCACCTTGCAGCAGTATGATGCGTTTGATCACCAAATCCCCGACTTGATATTCTTGTCGTCTAACTTTCTTGTTAAATGCCTTGATCATTCGTTTTTGATACATCTGACCATGACAAATAGCAGTAAGTCTCTTTTCATTGATTAAGTTCAGCTGATCAAGCCGGGTTTGGATCCAATCGTCCTAGCTCAAACCTGCATCCTTCATAATCCGAAGAGAGGGTATCTAGACCTCAATGGGTAAAACTGCTTCCATGCTGTGATCGGTGGATCTGGAACTGACTGTTTAACGCTGGTTCGCGAAATGTCGCGGAAGCAAGAGTCGCCACCGTCTTTTATTTTCTCCAAATGGAAAGGACAAAAGCACAGAAAAATTCCTTAAAGAGATTGCTCTCGGTTCGGGAGGTAGATTATAGAAAGGGAAGGTGTTAGCACCCTTTCTATCCATGGTTATCCATGGGCTCTTAGATACTTGCTCAATGTGTTTTCAAAATGGTTTGTTTGCTTTTCAATGTGGGTTTTAAAAAGTTTCTTTGAAAATTCCAGTTCGACTCTTGTATCGGTCCTCAAGAGTGTTTGAAAAATTGCTTTCGAAAGCTTTTTGAAAAGGTGTCGGTGTGAAAAGTATTTTTGATTTGTTTTGAAATTAGAGCAAGTATCTAGAGTCGTCTACCTACCCTAAGGAATTCGTCTGTGTAAATGTCCTTAAAGTAGTGCTATCCGACCATTGAGAGGTAGGTAGTACCACCGTTGGAGTTGTTCGGGTCAATTCGAGGTTCGGGACATGGTGATCACTAGAGCAATGGGAAGACACCTTAGAAGCTACCCTCATGCCAGGTTCCCGGATCATGAGGACTTACTAAGACATCCTCTACTCGACGATCACCTTTCGAGGCAAGGCAACAGTGAGGCGTACCCTAGGGGTGGTGTGTGAATTTGTGTGTCATGTTCATTTATTCTTGTCTTGTCATGTCATGGGTGATCTACGCGTTTGTTGTTATTTTTTGTCATTCATTCTTGCATGCCATTATTAACAATTAAAAAGATGCGGAAAGGTAAAATTCCTAAACTATTACAAAGGCGCGGGTCCACATCGCCAAAATTAAAGTCCAGGACCCGATTTGACAGAAAGTAAAGAAATAAAGTAAAGTGCGAGAAATAAATATTTACACGGCTTTGGGAGAGTTACATCAATATTTAAAAGAAGGAAATAAATAAAATGCGCAAAGAGAATAAAAAATTCGCAAGCGAGGGCGTTGGACCCTTTTTAATGAAATTGAGTTATGATTATTAAATTACTGAAATTAAAAAGAAGAAAGAGAAATGGTTTTTTGAGATTTTGGTATTTATGGTTTTTTATGTGAATTAAATGAAATTAACTAATTAACCCTAATTCTAGTTTTTTTTATTTATTAAGAAAATATTAAACTTTAACCTAAAATTAAACCTAATTGATTAATTGCAAATATTTACAAAAATAATATTAAATAATTAATTATGGTGAGGAAAAGAAAAAAAGAATGGAAAATTACTTGAACCCCTAATTCTACCAATTTTTAATTTATTAAGAAAATATATTAAAATTAACCCTAAATTTAAATCTAATTGATTAGTGAGATGTATTTACAAAAATATTAGTTAAATAAAATATATTTAATTTTTTTGTCTTTTCTGATTTTTCTATTGTTTTTATATTTTTGTGAAAATAAACTAAATTAAAGAAATTAATTAAAAAAAGGAAATAATTAAATCAAATAAAAAATGAAAAATATAAAAGACATAGCAAACCTTGGGGGGTTCTGTCCCCAATTGGAGGTGTAATTGGCATTGTTGGCCCAAGGTTTCAAGGCCTTATTTGACTTCTTCAGGAAGCATGCATATGCGTTGAATAACATCCATGATATTCTACAAATTATGGCCCTTTGATTGATCTTAGGATGCACGTGGAAGGCTTGATATGGTGGATGTATAATGAACCCTAGTACTGAAACTGCACAGAAGTATTAATAGAAAAATATCATTGAAAGGGAGGGGGACCTGGGATTCGAACCCAGGTCCCAGGGATTACCAATACGTATGCCTACCACTGGAGCTCTTCACGCGTCTTGTAAGTTATATGGCCAATGAATAATATAAGATAAAACAAAAAGTTAGTGGGACTTTTAGCGCGAATTTCAAATCAACCACTTACACCTTGCCACCTCATCTTCTTCTTCTTCGTTCGCTTTTTCCCTGAAACACAAAAGAGTTAACGGGGGGTTTTAAACCCCCTCAAAACAGGCATGTTCCAAGAATAGTGAATAGCACATGGTAGCTCATAAATTGAGCGCGAGGTGTGTGTCCAAATCGTCCAAGCACGCTGAGTTGAATGGTCTGGGTCTCACGTTCTAATTTTTCCTTAACTGGGAAACCCCAATTCAAAGCTTTGAAAACCCTAAAAGACAACAATGGCAACTTCGCGTATGGTATATAAAAACTCAATCAAACTATGTGGTTAGCTTCAGAATCAATTAATTAGTGTGAATCCATAAACAAAATGCAATGAATATGCTTGAATATTAAAACACGATTATGCATATTATTGAAAACAGTTTGACTTATAACTACCAATTCTTGATGTTTCAAGCTATGATCTCGATTCAGACTCCTTCCTTGAAGTCTCAGCAAGCCAATGGAACAATTATTTTGGCTTGAATCGCCCTAGAACCTAGTTTTCAGTATTGGATTTTTTTGAGAAAATTGCAAGTTTTGCTATGGCTTTACTGCGCAGCTTTGTGGTCTCTTGGAATAGGGTTAGCTTTGCACTTATGTATGGAATGATTAGGGTAAGAATTCAGAGCCAAAGGATCCTTGCATTGATGTGGAAAATATTTGATTTTCAAGCCATAATTTTTCAATCTTTTTCACATGTTTTTGGTGCCAATCATATCCAATTACCAAGATTCTTTCCAAATCTGATCATGCATGAAATATTGAAGTTATCCCGTGCATAAAAAGATTTGATTGACTTGCTTTGGTATTTTTCACATATTTATTTTAATTAAATGAATTATTAATAATTAAAAATCCAAATAAATAAATAAAAATGATAAAAAACTTCCCTTTGGGCCAAATGGTCGTGCACATGCCTTGGATAATGATTCTTGAAAGAAAAAGAGGCCAATTAGCATTTTTAAGACATTTGAAGCAATGTTGACTTTTCAAAATATCCAAAAATTTCCCAACTTCCACAAGGCATATCTTGCTCAATTTTTAAGCTTTTCTCATGTTCTTGGACATTTTGGAAAGGTCTTTGAGTCCTCTAACCAATATCTTTGGTCCCATGTCATTTTGATTTACCAATATCAAGTTATGGGCTTTGACTTAAAGTCCCTTTTTGTTGACTTTTGAAAATGACCTATAATGTTGAAATTGATAACTTTTTGTGAGAGCATTTCTTGGACTTGAAGTGTGAAGAGGAGTTGTAGGAAATGTCTTTCTATTCAAAATGAGCTTTGGATGGAATTTTTCTGATAATCCATGTGGAAGTTATGCCTTGGTCAAGTTACAGTTGACTTTTTCAACTGTCCAAATATGGAAACTTTTGCATCTTGAGACCTTTTGAGCCATACTTTGAGAATCATGATCAAGCATTGATCAAATTATGTTTGTGGCTTCAAAATGAGATGTTGACCAAAAATTTGAACTTTTGACTGTTAAATGACCATTTTGCCCCTACAGTTGACTGTAGAGCAATTAGGGTTTTTGATTGTGCAATTTTGTGCTGTAAGTCTTGAAACTTGACATGAGGATGCTTGACCATGTTTCTAGGCATGTGGGACTTGATTGGGCCCTTGGAAACTTCATTTTCTTTGTCAGAACCAAAACCCTAGTTTTTGACTGTTAGGAGGCCCTTGAACTGTGCAACCCTTGGGGAGATTTTGAAGCTTTGACTTGGCAAATTTTGAAGAACATGGGAGGGCAAATTTTGGGGTACAACAGTTGCCCCTGTTCAATCTTCTTAGACTTGAGGATGCAGATTGGCAGACGTGTCTTTCGTAATTCGAGGGTGGAAGATGATTGAACACTAGAGTGCCCAGAAATTTGCGCTCACATAGTAGTAGTGTGACGGGGGAATGGGCTTATAGATGCCATTTGGAGATTGATGGATAGGATGATGGGCTTATAGATGCCATGCTAAGAGATGATGGAAGGTGGATGGGCTTATAGATGCCATCTGGATGTCAATCGCGTAAGAGATTCCTTAGCGAGAACTTGCGTACCTGCAAAAAGAAAAATGATTACCTGACCTGTTGCAGGAGCTGGTCTTCAGACTCTTTGTATAGATGTGTCCTGACTGGTTACAAGAGCTGAATCTGGAGCTTCAAAAGAGGATGAATGAACCAGGGATGGTTACTACCTCAACGGGAACGGTGAGAGAACCTTGGATGATTTCAACCTCAACAGTAATCATTGAGAGAATCTAGGGACGATTACTACCTCCGCAGTAACGGGGAGAGAACCAAAGGCGACTACAACCTCAACAGCAATCATTGAGAGAATCTTGGACGACTTCAACTTCAACAGTAACGCTGAGCGAATCTGGGGATGATTACTACCTCCGCAGTATCGGGGAGAGAACCAAAGGCGACTACAACCTCAACAGCAATCATTGAGAGAATCTTGGACGACTTCAACTTCAACAGTAACGCTGAGCGAATCTGGGGATGATTACTACCTCCGCAGTATCGGGGAGAGAACCATAGGCGACTACAACCTCAACAGCAATCATTGAGAGAATCTTGGGCGACTTCAACCTCAACAGTAACGCTGAGCGAATCTGGGGATGATTACTACCTCCGCAGTATCGGGGAGAGAACCATAGGCGACTACAACCTCAACAGCAATCATTGAGAGAATCTTGGGCGACTTCAACTTCAACAGCAATCATTGAGAGAATCTTGGGCGACTTCAACCTCAACAGTAACGCTGAGCGAATCTGGGGATGATTACTACCTCAGCAGTATCGGGGAGAGAACCATAGGCGACTACAACCTCAACAGCAATCATTGAGAGAATCTTGGGCGACTTCAACCTCAACAGTAATCATTGAGAGAATCTTGGGCGACTTCAACCTCAACAGTAACGCTGAGAGAATCTTGGGACAAGTATCAGAAGGTAGCCATATCTGGGTCACATCTGAACCATCTCTAGAAAGGTGATCTCTGAATAAACAATAGAACAGCTTCCATGTCCGGAGCATCTCTAAGTTATCTGAGGGGGGGTCTGGAATAAGTGTCAGAATGCCGCCATGCCTGGGTCACATCCGAACCATATCTGGAAGGGAATCTGGAAGAAGTATCAGAACGTCGCCATATCTGGTTCACATCTGAACTATATCTAGAAGGAAATCTGGAAGAAGTATCAGAACGTCGCCATATCTGGTTCACATCTGAACTATATCTAGAAGGAAATCTGGAAGAAGTATCAGAACGTCGCCATATCCGGTTCACATCTGAACTATATCTAGAAGGAAATCTGGAAGAAGTATCAGAACGTCGCCATATCCGGTTCACATCTGAACTATATCTAGAAGGAAATGTGGAAGAAGTATCAGAACGTTGCCATATATGGGTCACATCTGAACCATATCTAGAAAGAAATCTGGAAGAAGTATCAGAACGTCGCCATATCTGGTTCACATCTGAACTATATCTAGAAGGAAATCTGGAAGAAGTATCAGAACGTCGCCATATCTGGTTCACATCTGAACTATATCTAGAAAAAGTTGCGATAGTTGATAGTAATCATCTTTGTATTGACCTTTCCTGAAAAGGTAAAGCATCAGTTGCATGCAAGATCATGATGCATGAACTGCATGATTTCAGGATGTCCTCAAAATTGATGAGATTCGTGTAGTATGATGCATATGCATGCTATAATGTATGAAGATGTGATATTTATGAATGCATTTTTGTTTTGGGAAAATAAATCCTTGACGAATGCCAGGAGCTTATCCTGGGCTGATGTTGGAGAACAATGCTTTGTTGTTTCCGCTGGGGATGATAGTTGCAAGAATACCGGCAGGAGAAGATGACTCCATTGGGGAACAAACTTGGCGAATAGATTACTCTGCGGGGAATACTCTGTGGGGAGAGGAATACTTCGTTGAGGTTGATGATAACTCCGCTGGGGATACCATTGTTATGTTGGAAGTACTAATAGACTTCGCTGGGGATAGGAAGACTTTGCCGAGGACGATCTTTCCGTGGCTTTTGGCTGAGGATAACCCAGTTATATCCTGGTAAGGAAATAACTCTTTGAATAAAGCCGGGCGATGCGTTCGCTCTACATGGAGTGAAGGTATCTTGGTCGCATTCTTCAGCTGAACCTACCTTGGCACTTCAGTGGACAGAGCAACCGGATCATTTGGACAACTCATTATTGCCCCAGTTTCTGTTGGAGAAGAAGGTACCTGTGAAGGTGTTTGATGACTGCCGATTGACAAATCTTCTTCTGGTAGGCAAGTGACGAGATGACAGGACATAGTCGTACGCTTTGATCCCTAACTTTTTCCTGGACCTCCCTTTCGGGTTTTCAGTCCACCGGGATACCCATTCTTGCCCAAGCCGCCTTTTCATGTTTTCGACTTGCCGGGTGTACAGATTTTTTCATTTTCATCCCTTATTTTTGCCCGAACCCTTTTGGTTCGCCGGGAAGCCCTTATTTTTGCCTAGGTGTGTCAACCTAGCGGGTCTTTGATTTTGCGTAGTATTTTTTCCGACTATGTCCATGCTCTCAAGATGTAGGGAGGTGCCCCTGTTATTGTGTTGCCACGCTACCAGAAGATGTTTGGTCATGCAAGATCTGTTGCTGGGAATTCATGTCCAATGCCCCAAGTGGCTCACGCGGAGGTTTGCCCCTGGCTGTTTGGCATCTTGAGAGATTCCTTGAATCTTGACTGGACTGCCCCAGATGATGGACAATGATCAGGCCATGCCTCTTGATTAGAGGTGCTTTTGTTCATTAGGCATTCGTCGTGCAAATTTCTATGTTGTTCAAACAAAAAGTCATATGCAAACAAAGTTATGTTAAAAATGCAAAGCTTATGTCTGTCTTGAAGTTTTTTGAAAATGCATTTTTAGTAAAAACAAGTGAATTTTGTAAACTGCGATGTCAACTCGTTATTTTACCGTAAGCCTTAAGGAGTCAGGATACCTTTTGTAACAGTATGCTTTCGAACTAACCCATGCTTCAGCTAGGACTTTTTAAGGGTTATAACGTGGCCTGGTTCACGGTTTAAGAAACAAAGGATAAAGGCTCAAATTTTATTTGTACCCACCCGTTCTTCGTGATGTTCTTCAAACCTAAACTCAGCTGATCGTGCGTTTAGATCTCGTTTGAGTCTTTGTCCTGATATTCCAATGATGGTTCAGATTTTGGCAATTTATTTGAATAGGCAGTCATTTCCCCCTTTTTTGTTGTTGAGGGTTTGTAGGACCTCTTTTTTTTATATTTTATTATCCCTATTTTTTGCCTGAACTATTTCTTTTGTGATTACAGTCAGCGGGATGCCCCAGTTTTGTAAGTCTCCTTCATAGGTTTTGACTTAATGGGTTTTTATTTTGAGAAATGACGACTGCCTATCTTTATGATTATTCGGAACCAATCACTGTCTTTTGTTTTGTGAGGACCTCTTTGGTGCTATTCGTTGTGCACTTGGATCAACTGAGAGACTACCCTGCCCCAGGTTATGATTAAGGGTTTTAAATTTCGAAAAGAAAAACTCCTACTTCTTTGGCTCAGAGGGGTTGACGAGGGATTATCATCCTTATAACTCCAGTGTTTTAGGGATTGAAACAATGCCTGTACCTCATCAGCGGGGCCTGTTCAAAAGCATACTGTAGATTGTGGTATTGTTTTCGTCATCCTCCCTCAAGAGGCTTAGAATTATTAATCGAGAGTTGACATCAGAAAAAATATGAAAATAATTTGCACATAGTGAATACGAATATATTGCTTCGAAACAGACATATGCGATGTATTAATGAAATAACAATGTTTAACATGAGTAAATGTTTGAACAAAATAAAATTACAACTTGAACATTCGAATGAACAAAAATTTTCTCTTCTCAGGGCCTGTCACTTCAACTGGTGAGTCTTGGAGGGACGGTAGAAAAATTCAGCCTGACCATCTTGTGTGAACTCCAATGCCCCTTCATCAATCAGGTCCGGGATTTTGTTCTTCAGAGCCCAACACTCATTTGTATCATGTCCTGGACTGGAAGAGTGGTAGGCACACCTTTTATTGGGATCATAAGTAGGATGTGTTGTGTTGGGGTTCTGGGGATGAGCCCTTAATGTGATCAGGTTCAATCTCAACAGGCGTTGTAAAGCTTGAAACAGCGACATGTTGAGCGGGGTGAATTGCCTCCTGGACTTGTCTGGTTGAAGCCGGTGAGGTTGATGCTGAATTCGTGACACTGGAGCCATTTGAGGATCTCTCCCCTTATCTCCTTGTCTCAAAGGTGGTTGAACGATGACTGGCTTTTTACCCTTAGATATTTGCCCCAGCTGGTTACCCTGAAGCAGTTGGTTGACGAGAACCCCGAGCTCGTCTTGTCTTTGAGCTAACCCTTGAATGGCAGTCACCTGCCCCAGCATCTGGACTTTCAAGGCATCCACCTCAGCTTGCAGGTGTTTCAGCCTTTCATCCTTAGCACTGTTCTTGACAAAAGTCTCCATGAGAAGTGTCCTTAGCTCCTCCTGCCCCTTGGATAGATTCAGGAGGATTTCCTCGAACCGAGTCTCTTGAGCAAGAAGGTCCTGGTTATCTTGTTGGGAAGCCATTGCTGAAATAAACAGCGAAGGGGATAAGTGACCTGCAACAAGGGTACCTGTTATGCAATGATGTGCATGACATGCATGTAATGTTTTCAAGGACCTCGCGGGATGAACAAGAAAATTGTTAGCATTTGAATTTGTAGCTTGTTTGAAGGAACTTCATGTTGTTGAGAGTCCTTCTTCAAGGGTCAAAGGCTCACCATATCCAGTGGGTCATAGCCCCTGACAACTTTGGCTAGAGGAAAATAAATCCTCTTTGCCCCTTGCTGGGATAGTTGATTTACCATGACCTGCATCACAAGCCCTTGAGATCCTTGAAATGGGTTAGGACGTATGCAATGGTATGATGTCATGATGCATGGGGTAATGTAGGTAACCCTGTTATGAGTCCCAATTAAGGACTGCAAACCAAAACCTGCAAGAAACTCAAGTAAACCTGTCATGAGTCCCAATTAAGGACTATAAACAAAACCTGCAAGAAATTTAGTACAACTTGCTATGAGTCCTAATTAAGGATTATAGACAAAACCTGCAGGGAACTCAAATGTCAGATAACAAGCATGCAAGTAGTCAAGTATGAAAGCACACAAGTCACACAGAGAGCCCTTAGAGTTTAGGCCAGCATGAAGTTTGGGGTACTACCCTCTTGAAGTTGGTGGGCTCAACCTGTCCTATCAGAAGTAACCGGGTTCTAAGGGTCCCAATATCACGGGATTGCTTTCATTGTTCATCGTTTCGATTTAGCCACTGAACTGGCGACCGAAATATTCCAGGAAAGCAACCCTCAATTGAGTGTAGTATCGAGTATCAACCAACCTCGGACTGCACCAAAGTCAGTTATCTCACTACCCTAAAGAGGCCAAGATAGTTCAATTAAGGTTCCTAAGGTCAGTTGATGCTTCACGACACCACGCGGAGGCCCCGCACTCTCCTTGACTGAACTCAAGGGTTACCGGTACACACCAAAGTGCCACATCAACGTAGCAGACTGCTTCAACCATGTCGGTATACCCCGCACAGTTCCCTCACAGCCTTGTTGCTACTTTCTAAGAAGGTATCCCCAGATCCGGGTTAGGATCACAGAACTCCCAAGACAGTCCCACAATTTAAAGCAGGCAAAGCAATACAATTGAAAACACAATTATGAACTAACCCTAAGGTACACCCCACTTTAAAAAGAGTCCCCAGCAGAGTCGCCAGTTCTGTGATCGGTGGATCTGGAACTGACTGTTTAACGCTGGTTCGCGAAATGTCGCGGAAGCAAGAGTCGCCACCGTCTTTTATTTTCTCCAAATGGAAAGGACAAAAGCACAGAAAAATTCCTTAAAGAGATTGCTCTCGGTTCGGGAGGTAGATTATAGAAAGGGAAGGTGTTAGCACCCTTTCTATCCATGGTTATCCATGGGATCTTAGATACTTGCTCAATGTGTTTTCAAAATGGTTTGTTTTCTTTTCAATGTGGGTTTTAAAAAGTTTCTTTGAAAATTCCAGTTCGACTCTTGTATCGGTCCTCAAGAGTGTTTGAAAAATTGCTTTCGAAAGCTTTTTGAAAAGGTGTCGGTGTGAAAAGTATTTTTGATTTGTTTTGAAATTAGAGCAAGTATCTAGAGTCGTCTACCTACCCTAAGGAATTCGTCTGTGTAAATGTCCTTAAAGTAGCGCTATCCCACCATTGAGAGGTAGGTAGTACCACCGTTGGAGTTGTTCGGGTCAATTCGAGGTTCGGGACATGGTGATCACCAGAGCAATGGGAAGACACCTTAGAAGCTACCCTCATGCCAGGTTCCCGGATCATGAGGACTTACTAAGACATCCTCTACTCGACGATCACCTTTCGAGGCAAGGCAACAGTGAGGCGTACCCTAGGGGTGGTGTGTGAATTTATGTGTCATGTTCATTTATTCTTGTCTTGTCATGTCATGGGTGATCTACGCGTTTGTTGTTATTTTTTGTCATTCATTCTTGCATTCCATTATTAACAATTAAAAAGATGCGGAAAGGTAAAATTCCTAAACTATTACAAAGGTGCGGGTCCACATCGCCAAAATTAAAGTCCAGGACCCGATTTGACAGAAAGTAAAGAAATAAAGTAAAGTGCGAGAAATAAATATTTACACGGCTTTGGGAGAGTTACATCAATATTTAAAAGAAGGAAATAAATAAAATGCGCAAAGAGAATAAAAAATTCGCAAGCGAGGGCGTTGGACCCTTTTTAATGAAATTGAGTTATGATTATTAAATTACTGAAATTAAAAAGAAGAAAGAGAAATGGTTTTTTGAGATTTTGGTATTTATGGTTTTTTATGTGAATTAAATGAAATTAACTAATTAACCCTAATTCTAGTTTTTTTTATTTATTACGAAAATATTAAACTTTAACCTAAAATTAAACCTAATTGATTAATTGCAAATATTTACAAAAATAATATTAAATAATTAATTATGGTGAGGAAAAGAAAAAAGGAATGGAAAATTACTTGAAACCCTAATTCTACCAATTTTTAATTTATTAAGAAAATATATTAAAATTAACCCTAAATTTAAATCTAATTGATTAGTGAGATGTATTTACAAAAATATTAGTTAAATAAAATAGATTTAATTTTTTTGTCTTTTCTGATTTTTCTATTGTTTTTATATTTTTGTGAAAATAAACTAAATTAAAGAAATTAATAAAAAAAAGGAAATAATTGAATCAAATAAAAAATGAAAAATATAAAAGACATAGCAAACCTTGGGGGGTTCTGTCCCCAATTGGAGGTGTAATTGGCATTGTTGGCCCAAGGTTTCAAGGCCTTATTTGACTTCTTCAGGAAGCATGCATATGCCTTGACTAACATCCATGATATTCTACAAATTATGGCCCTTTGATTGATCTTAGGATGCACGTGGAAAGCTCGATATGGTGGATGTATAATGAACCCTAGTACTGAAACTGCACAGAAGTATTAATAGAAAAATATCATTGAAAGGGAGGGGGACCTGGGATTTGAACCCAGGTACCAGGGATTACCAATACGTATGCCTACCACTGGAGCTCTTCACGCATCTTGTAAGTTATATGGCCAATGAATAATATAAGATAAAACAAAAAGTTAGTGGGACTTTTAGCGCGAATTTCAAATCAACCACTTACACCTTGCCACCTCATCTTCTTCTTCTTCGTTCGCTTTTTCCCTGAAACACAAAAGAGTTAACGGGGGTTTTAAACCCCCTCAAAACAGGCCTGTTCCAAGAATAGCGAATAGCACATGGTAGCTCATAAATTGAGCGCGAGGTGTGTGTCCAAATCGTCCAAGCACGCTAGGTCTCACGTTCTAATTTTTCCTTAACTGGGAAACCCCAATTCAAAGCTTTGAAAACCCTAAAAGACAACAATGGCAACTTCGCGTATGGTATATAAAAACTCAATCAAACTATGTGGTTAGCTTCAGAAGCAATTAATTAGTGTGAATCCATAAACAAAATGCAATGAATATGCTTGAATATTAAAACACGATTATGCATATTATTGAAAACAGTGTAACTTATAACTACCAATTCTTGATGTTTCAAGCTATGATCTCGATTCAGACTCCTTCCTTGAAGTCTCAGCAAGCCAATGGAACAATTATTTTGGCTTGAATCGCCCTAGAACCTAGTTATCAGTATTGGATTTTTTTGAGAAAATTGCAAGTTTTGCTATGGCTTTACTGTGCAGCTTTGTGGTCTCTTGGAATAGGGTTAGCTTTGCAGTTATGTATGGAATGATTAGGGTAAGAATTCAGAGCCAAAGGATCCTTGCATTGATGTGGAAAATATTTGATTTTCAAGCCATAATTTTTCAATCTTTTTCACATGTTTTTGGTGCCAATCATATCCAATTACCAAGATTCTTTCCAAATCTGATCATGCACGAAATATTGAAGTTATCCCATGCATAAAAAGATTTGATTAACTTGCTTTGGTATTTTTCACATATTTATTTTAATTAAATGAATTATTAATAATTAAAAATCCAAATAAATAAATAAATAAAAATGATAAAAAAACTTCCCTTTGGGCCAAATGGTCGTGCACATGCCTTGGATAATGATTCTTGAAAGAAAAAGAGGCCCATTAGCATTTTTAAGACATTTGAAGCAATGTTGACTTTTCAAAATATCCAAAAATTTCCCAACTTCCACAAGGCATATCTTGCTCAATTTTTAAGCTTTGCTCATGTTCTTGGACATTTTGAAAAGGTATTTGAGTCCTATAACCAATGTCTTTGGTACCATGTCATTTTGATTTACCAATCTCAAGTTATGGTCTTTGACTTAAAGTCCCTTTTTGTTGACTTTTGAAAATGACCTATAATGTTGAAATTGATAACTTTTTGTGAGAGCATTTCTTGGACTTGAAGTGTGAAGAGGAGTTATAGGAAATGTCTTTCTCTTCAAAATGAGCTTTGGATGGAATTTTTATGATAATCCATGTGGAAGTTATGCCTTGGTCAAGTTACAATTGACTTTTTCAACTGTCCAAATATGGAAACTTTTGCATCTTGAGACCTTTTGAGCCATACTTTGAGAATCATGATCAAGCATTGATCAAATTATGTTTGTGGCTTCAAAATGAGATGTTGACCAAAAATTTGAACTTTTGACTGTTAAATGACCATTTTGCCCCTACAGTTGACTGTAGAGCAATTAGGGTTTTTGACTGTGCAATTTTGTGCTGTAAGTCTTGAAACTTGACATGAGGATGCTTGACCATGTTTGTAGGCATGTGGGACTTGATTGGGCCCTTGTAAACTTCATTTTCTTTGTCAGAACCAAAACCCTAGTTTTTGACTGTTAGGAGGCCCTTGAACTGTGCAACCCTTGGGGAGATTTTGAAGCTTTGACTTGGAAAATTTTGAAGAACATGGGAGGGCAAATTTTGGGGTACAACACATGCCATACACCAAAGAGTAGGGTGTCGCCCATGTCGATGTCCGTGCTGAGGTAGGGTACCCATGAAGAGAATGGCAATATCTCATGTCAGTCTTTGTATGTCACCGTCATCTTCTGCATAATTTTCTTGATATTCTTATTCGCTGCTTCAACAGCCCCATTCATCTTCGGCCGGTAGGGAGAAGAGTTGTGATGCTATATCTTGAACTGCTTGCAGAGCTCGATAATCATTGTATTGTTGATATTTGTACCATTGTCCGTAATGATCCTCTCTGGTACACCATATTGATAGATCAGATTGTGTCAGATGAACTACGCCACGACGTTCTTGGTTACAGTAGAAAAGGAAGCTGCCTCAACCCAATTCATAAAATAGTCAATCACTACCAGGATGAAACGATTCCCGTTGGACGCAGTAGGTCTGATCTCTCCTATCATGTCGATGCCCCACATTGCAAAAGGCCAAGGAGCTGTCAAGACGTTTAGAAGAACCGGAGGTACGTGCACCTTATCAGCATAGACTTGGAACTTATGACAAGTTCGAGAATGTTGATAACAGTCGGCTTCCATAGTAGACCAATAATATCCTGCCCGTAGGATTTTCTTTGCCATGGTATGTCCACTGGAATGAGTTCCTAAAGTACCTTCATGTAACTCTACCATGATCCTTTCTGCCTCGTTCTTGTCCACACATCGCATTAAGGTCGAATCATGGTTACGCTTGTAAAGGATACCATTACTGATGAAGAACTTTGCATTGAACCTCCTCAAGAACTTCTTATCATTAACAGATGCACCCTCGAGGTATTCCTGAGCCTCAAGATACCTCTTTACTTCGTGGAACCAGGGTTTATCTGCTACTTCTTCAGTCTCGATGTCACAGCAATGTGCGGGTTCGTCCAACTTCTCAATGGTAATCCGAGGAGCCTCATTGTCCCACCTGACCATGAATATAGAAGACATAGTAGCTAGCGCGTCCACTAACTGATTCTTCTCTCTTGGGAAGTGTTCAAAGGTTATCTCCTCAAAGTGTGGAAGCAACGTCAATACATACTCTTTGTAACGAATACGATTTAAGTGTTTCGTATCCCACTCGCCTTTGATCTGACTGACCACTAGAGCGGAATCTCTGAATACACTCAGAAACTTAATCCTCAGGTCAATAGCGGCTCGAAGGCCCATGATGCACGCTTCATACTCCGCCATGTTATTGGTGCAGTTAAAACATAATCGGGCGGTGAACGAAGTATGACAGCCTTCAGGATATATGATCACGGTGCCAATTCCATTACCCAACGTGTTTGAAGCTCCGTCAAAATACATAGACCATCGGGATCCTTCCTCAGGTCCTTCATCCGGTCCAGGTTTTTCACAATCGGTCACCAACATGATGCTCTCGTCCGGAAACTCAAAATTCATAGACTGGTAATCATCCACTGCCTGATGTGCCAAATGATCTGCCAACACACTTCCCTTGATTGCTTTCTGGGTTGTGTATTGGATGTCATACTCAGTTAAGATCATCTGCCATCTTGCTATTCTCCCGGACAAGGACTGCTTTTCGAAGATATACTTGATTGGATCCATTTTTGATATCAATAAGGTGGTGTGAGTCAGCATATATTGTCTCAGCCGGTGAGCAGCCCATGCCAAAGCGTAGCAAGTTTTCTCAAGCTGTGAGTATCGGGTCTCACAGTCGGTAAACTTTTTGCTAAGGAAGTTGTGATCGGTGGATCTGGAACTGACTGTTTAACGCTGGTTCGCGAAATGTCGCGGAAGCAAGAGTCGCCACCGTCTTTTATTTTCTCCAAATGGAAAGGACAAAAGCACAGAAAAATTCCTTATAGAGATTGCTCTCGGTTCGGGAGGTAGATTATAGAAAGGGAAGGTGTTAGCACCCTTTCTATCCATGGTTATCCATGGGCTCTTAGATACTTGCTCAATTGTGTTTTCAAAAATGGTTTGTTTGCTTTTCAACTGTGGGTTTAAAAAAGTTTCTTTGAAAATTCCAGTTCGACTCTTGTATCGGTCCTCAAGAGTGTTTGAAAAATTGCTTTCGAAAGCTTTTTGAAAAGGTGTCGGTGTGAAAAGTATTTTTGAATTTGTTTTGAAATTTAGAGCAAGTATCTAGAGTCGTCTACCTACCCTAAGGAATTCGTCTGTGTAAATGTCCTTTACAGTAATGCCATCCCACCATTGAGAGGTAGGTAGCACCACCGTTGGAGGTGTTCGGGTCAATTCGAAGGTTCGGGACATGGTGATCACCAGAGCAATGGGAAGATACCTTAGAAGCTACCCTCATGCCAGGTTCCCGGATCATGAGGACTTACTAAAACATCCTCTACTCGATGATCACCTTTCGAGGGGGCAAGGCAACAGTGAGGCGTACCCTAGGGGTGGTGTGTGATTTGTGTGTCGTTTTCAGATATTTTGTCTTGTTCATGTCATGGGTGATCTACGCTTTTGTTTTTATTTTAACATTCATTCTTGCATGCAATTTATTAGCAGTTAGAAAAAGTGCGGAATATAAAGTTCCTAAGCTATTACAAAGGCGCGGGTCCACATCGCCAAATTAAATCCAGGACCCGATTTGACATAAAATAAAGATGCGAGAAACATAAATGTTTAATTTACACGGCTTTGGGAGAATTACATAAAAATTATAAGAAAGGAAATAAATGCGCGAATTGGAATTAAAATCGAAAGTGAGGGCGTTGGACCCTTTTTAGGAAATTAAATTATAATTAACAAATTAATTAAATTAAACTAAAAAGAAAAGATTTTTTTTTGGAGCTTTTTTATTTATTGATTTTTAATAAGAAAAAATTGAATTGGAATTAAATGAAACTAAAATATTAATTAACCCTAATTCTAGTTATTTTTAATTTATTAAAAAAATGTTAAAGTTAATCCTAGAATTTAAAAAAAACTAAATTAATTAACAAGATTTTATTTACAAAAATAATAATTAACAATTAATAATTAATAAAAGAAAAGAAAAAGTAAAAGCAATTAAAACCTAATTCTACAAATTTTAAATTTATTAGAAAATGTTAAAGTTAATCCTAGAATAAAAACTAATTAATTAATAAGACTTTATTTACAAAAAATAACATTAAATGAAATATATTTATTATTTTGTCTTTCTGATTTTTTTTATTATTTTTATATTTTATGAAAATAAATTAAGTTAAAGAATTACATTAAAACTAATTAAAACAAATAAAAATAGAAAAATACAAAAAGAATAAAAGAGCAAACCATGGGGGGTTCTGTCCCCAAATTGGAGGTGTAATTCAGTAATTCTGGCCCAATAGCCCTTGGCCTTGTTGACCTTCATGCTGGCGTGTGGCACCTCTGACTCATGCCCATGGTATTCATCAGATCTGGGCCTTTGGATTGCCCTCAGTGGCCATGTGGCATGTGTGGATCATGAGTGTATGGTGAGCGCTTGGGTTGAACACTGCACGCAAGTATGGTTAGAAAAATAATATGGAATAAGAAAGGGGGACATGGGATTCGAACCTGGGTCCCATCGCTTACCACACCATGTGCCTTGCCACTGAGCCGTTCACGCGTTTTGGTTATATTATAGGAAACAAATAACATAATGCAAATCATGAGTTAGTGGACAATTTTAGCGCGAATTTCAAATGTTCCAATCATTGGCCTACACATCACCATCTTCTCCAATGGTGCGTTTTTCCTGAAACAAAAACAACAAGATTGCGGGGGTTTTAAACCCCCACTATATACTGTGTCAAAAAAATAGCGAATAGAGTATGGTGGCTCATAAATTGAGCGCGAGGCATGGAAACGATTGGCCATGAGTTTCTGATTCTGATGGTGTGGGTCCTGTTGGCCAATTTTTTCAGAATAGGGAAGCCCCAATTTGAAACCTCTGCAACCCTAAAAGACAACAATGGCAATTCTCTGTACAAGCGATGTTAATTCAATTCAATGATGCCATGAGTTTCGTTGAGTTCATATTAGTATAAAACAAGCGTTAGAATGTGTGAATACGTCCTATAAATCAAAACACGATTATGCAATATATCATGAACAGGACTGCGCCGTTTTACCGTTTCTTGAGGTTAGGGACAATGATCTTGATTCAGACACGTTCCTTGAAGCCTCAGGAATGCAATAGAATAGTTTTCTTGCCTTGAAAAGCCTTGGAATCACGTTTTCAGTTTTGGAATTTTGCACAAAAATTTCAATGTTTCTCTTCAACTTTGGGCGCAGCTTGGAGGTCTCTAGCACTAGGGTTTGCTTCTGGCTTATGTATGGAATGATTAGGGTAAAGATTTTGATCCAAAAACCCTTTGCATTGATGGAAAGATATTTGATTTTCATGGCATATCTTCCAAATCTTTTTCCATGAATATTTGATTCCAATCATGGCAAAACCTTCCAAAAATGATTATGCACGAATCCTAAGCCTTTAAGGAGTGTTTATTCTGCACAAAAAGATTTAAAAACTTTGGTTTAGTATTTTTCCATATTTTATTTAATTTAAATGAATTAATAGCAATTTAAAATTCAAATAAATAAATAACAATGATGAATAACTTCCCTTTGGGCCAAATGGTCGTGCACATGCTTTGGATGATGAATCTTGGAAGAAAATGTGGCCCATTAGCAATTTTAAGGCATTTGAAGCAAAGTTGACTTTTCAAAATACCCAAAAATTTCCAAACTTCCACAAGGCATATCTTGCTCAATTTTTAAGCTTTGATCATGTTCTTGGACATTTTGGAAAGGTCTTGAAGTCCTCTAACCAATGCCTTTGGTCCCATGTCATTTTGATTTACCAATCTCAAGTTATGGCCTTTGACTTAAAGTCTCTTTTTGTTGACTTTTGAAAATGACCTATAATATTGAAATTGATAACTTTTTGTGAGAGCATTTCTTGGACTTGAAGTGTGAATAGGAGTTGTAGGAAATGTCTTTCTCTTCAAAATGAGCTTTGGATGGAATTTTTCTGATAAACCATGTGGAAGTTATGCCTTGGTCAAGTTACAGTTGACTTTTTCCACTGTCCAAATATGGAAACTTTTGCATCTTGAGACTTTTTGAGCCAAGCTTTGAGAATCATGATCAAGCATTGATCAAATGATGTTTGTGGCTTCAAAATGAGATATTGACCAAAAATTTGAACTTTTGACTGTCAAATGACCATTTTGCCCCTGCAGTTGGCTGTAGGGCAATTAGGGTTTTTTGACTGTGCAATTTTGTGCTGTAAGTCTTGAAACTTGGTATGAGGATGCTTGACCATGTTTGTAGGTATGTGGGACTTGATTGGACCCTTGGAAACTTCATTTTCTTTGTCAGAACCAAAACCCTAGTTTTTGACTGTTAGGAGGCCCTTGAACTGTGCAACCCTTGGGGAGATTTTGAAGCTTGCTCTTTGCAAATCTTGAAGAATATGGGAGGGCAAATTTTGGGGTACAACAGTTGCCCCTGTTCAATCTTCTTAGACCTGAGGATGCAGATTGGCTGACGTGCCTTTCGTAATCCGAAGGTGGAAGATGATTGAACACTAGAGCGCCCAGAAATTTGTGCTCACATAGTAGTGTGATGGTGGGAATGGGCTTACAGATGCCATTTGGAGATTGATGGATAGGATGATGGGCTTACAGATTCCATGCTAAGAAGTTATGGATAGGTGGATGGGCTTATAGATGCCATCTGGATGTTGATCGTGTAAGAGATTCCTTAGCGAGAACTTGCGTACCTGCAAAAGAAAAATGAGTACCTGGCATGTTACAGGAGCTGGTCTTCAAACTCTTTGTATCGATGTGTACTGACTGGTTACAGGAGCTGAATCTGGAGCTTCAAACGGTGATGAATGAACCAGTGATGGTTACTACCTCAACAGAACGGTGAGAGAACCTTGGGCGATTACAACCTCAACAGTAACGCTGAGAGAATCTTGGGCGACTTCTACCTCAACAGTAACGCTAAGAGAGTCTTGGACGACTTCAACCTCAACAGTAACGCTGAGAGAATCTGGGGACGATTACTACCTCCGCAGTAACGGGGAGAGAACCATAGGCGACTACAACCTCAACAGTAACGCTGACAGAATCTTGGGGCGATTACTACCTCCGCAGTAACGGGGAGAGAACCATAGGCGACTACAACCTCAACAGTAACGCTGAGAGAATCTTGGGGCGATTACTACCTCCGCAGTAACGGGGAGAGAACCATAGGCGACTTCAACCTCAACAGTAACGCTGAGAGAATCTTGGGCGACTTCAACCTCAACAGTAACGCTGAGAGAATCTTGGGCGACTTCAACCTCAACAGTAACGCTGAGAGAATCTTGGGCAACTTCAACCTCAACAGTAACGCTGAGAGAATCTGGGGACGATTACTACCTCCGCAGTAACGCTGAGAGAATCTTGGGCGACTTCAACCTCAACAGTAACGCTGAGAGAATCTTGGGCGACTTCTACCTCAACAGTAACGCTAAGAGAGTCTTGGACGACTTCAACCTCAACAGTAACGCTGAGAGAATCTTGGATATCTCTACTGAGTCTTTATCAGGAAAATCTGTTAGGGGTCGATTTAGCTGGACTAGAGAAGGCCTTTTACTGGATAAGAAACATGAAAATCTTAGGGTCGATTTAACTGAACCGGTCTAGGTCTTGAAATCTTCAACTAGATAAGAAACAGGGAGATCTTAGGGTCGATCTGACTGAACCAGAGAAGGCCTTTGACTGGATAAGAAACAGAAAAATCTTAGGGTCGATTTAACTGAACCGGTCTAGGTCTTGAAATCTAGTTGAGAACTTAACTGAATCTTTCCTGAAAGGTAAAGGTCAGTCATATGCAATGCATGATATAGATCCAGCAATGATGTTCTTAATATAAATGAGATTTGTAAGATATGATGCGTATATGCATGCTATGATGTATGGAAGTGCGATGTTTATGAATGTATGCTTTCGTCTTAGGGAAATAAATCCTTGACGGGTGCCGGGAAGTCACTCCTGGGCTGATGTTGGAGAATAGATATTTGCTTCCGCTGGGGATGATAGTTGCAAGAATACCGGTAGGAGAAGATGAATCCGTTGGGGAATGAACTTGGCGAATGGATTACTCTGCGGGGAGAAAAGTACTATACGATCTTGCTGGGAAGCAATACTCTGTGGGGAGAGAGGTACCTTGCCGAAATGTTGATGGTAACTTCGCTGGGGATACCATTGTTGTGTTGGAAGTGTTAGTAGACTTCGCTGGGGATATGAAGACTTCACCGAGAACGATCTTTCCGTGGCTTTTGGCTGAGGATAACCCGGTTATATCCTGGTAGGGAAATAACTCTTTGAATCAAGCTGGGAGACGCATTCGTGCTTCGCGAGGGTAAGCTTCCAGAATATGCTGGGGATAAGCTTACTGCTTGGGGAGATAAATTCCAACTTTCCTGGGGAACTAGATTGGACTCTCCTGGGGAAGTTTTGAGATGTACTGGAAGTAACTCCACTGAACGTTTGATATACCGCCGGGGAACAATCTTTAGACCAAGACTGCCGGAGATGCTTGTTAAGAATGCATATACACTTCGCTGGGGATTGTTGAGATCTGCGGGAGGATACCCAACTTCCTTAAGTTTGATAATAGCTCTGCTTGGGGGGAGTGCACTGACTTGCTGGCTCGCTCTCTGGGGAAATAAGATATACTGGTTATGTTCTTCAGCTGAACTTACCTTGGTACCTTGTGGACAAAGCAATTAGATCGTTTGGACAGCTCATCATTGCCCCTGTTTCTGAGGTGGGAGAGGAAGACCTGTGAGGTGCTGATAGTTGTTGGTGGACAAACCTTCTTCTGGTAGGCAAGTGACGAGATACCGGGACGTAGTCGTACGCTTTGATCCCTAACTTTTTCCTGGACCGCCCTTTCGGGTTTTCAGTCCACCGGGATACCCATTTTTGCCCAAGCCGCCTTTTCAGGTTTTCGACTTGCCGGGTGTACAGATTTTTCCATTTCATCCCTTATTTTTGCCCGAACCCTTTTGGTTCGCCGGGAAGCCCTTATTTTTTCCTAGGTGTGTCAACCTAGCGGGTCTTTGATTATGCGCAGTATTTTTTTTCCGACTATGTCCACGCTCTCAGAATGTAGGGAGTTGCCCCTCTTGGAAGTATTTTGTCATGCCACCAAAAGGTGTTTGATCAGGCAAGATTCGTTGTTGGAATGCCCCAAGTGACTCAGACGGAGATTTGCCCCAGCCTATTTGGCCTTTGAGAGATTCTCCGCATCTTGATTGGACTGCCCCAGATAATAGATCATGGTCATGTCTGCCCCTTGATTGGAAGTGCTTTTGTTCACTAGGTATTCATCGTGCGAATTTCCCTGCTGTTCAAACAAATAGTCATATGCAAACAATGTTATATCAAAAATGCAAAGCTTATGTCTGTCTTGAAGATTTTGAAAATGCATTATTTTCCATAAAACAAGTGAATGTTTGTAAAACGTGATGTCAACTCCGTATTTTACCGTGAGCCTTAAGGAGTCAGGATACCTTTCATAACGATATGCTTTCAAACTAACCCATGCTTCAGCTAGGACTTTTAAGGGTTATAACGTGGCCTGGTTCACGGTTTAAGAAACAAAGGATAAAGGCTCAAATTATTTGTACCCACCCGTTCTTCATGATGTTCTTCAAACCTAAGCTCAGTTGATCGTGCGTTAGATCTTGTTTGAGTTTTTGTCCTGATATACCAGTGATGGTCCAGATATTGATGATTTATTCTGAATAGGCAGTCATTTTTTTTGTTGAGGGTTTGTATGACCTCTTTCTTTTTGATTTCGCTATCCCTAAATTTTGCCTGAACTATTTCTTTTGTGATTACAGTCAGCGGGATGCCCCAGTTTTGTAAGTCTCCTTCATAGGTTTTGACTTATTGGGTTTTGAGATATAATGACTGCCTATCCTTATGATTATTCGGAATCATCACTGTCTTCTTTTTTTTTGTAAGGACCTCTTTGGTGCCATTTGTTATGCACTTGGATCAACTGAGAGAACTACCCTGCCCTAGGTTATGATAAAGGGTTTTAATTTTCGAAAAGAAAAACTCCTACTTCTTTGGCTCAGAGGGGTTGACGAGGGATTATCTTCCTTATAACTCCAGTGTTTAGGGATTAAAACATTGCCTGTACCTCATCAGCGGGGTCTGTTCAAAAGCATACTGTAAGGATCGTGGTATCGTTTTCGTCATCCTCCCTCAAGAGGCTTAGAATTATTAATCGAGCGTTGATCATCAGAAAAAATATGAAAATAATTTGCATATAGTGAATACGAATATATTGCTTCAAAACAGACATATGCGATGCATTAATGAAATAACAACGTTTAACATGAATAAATGTATGAACAAAAGAAAATTACAACTTGAAAATCCTAATGAACAAAAGTCTTTTCATCTCAGGGCTTGTTACTTCAAATGGTGAGCCTTGGAGGGATGGTAGAAAAACTCAGCCTGACCATCTTGTGTGAACTCCAATGCTCCTTCATCAATCAGGTCCTGGATCTTGTTCTTCAGAGCCCAACACTCATTTGTATCATGTCCTGGACTGGCAGAGTGGTAGGCACACCTTTTATTGGGATGATAGGTAGGAGATGCTGTGTTGGGGTTCCGGGGATGAGCCCTTAATGTGATCAGATTCAATCTCAACAGGCGTTGTAAAGCTTGAAACAGCGACATGTTGAGTTGGGTGAATTGCCTCCTGGGCTTGCCTGGATGAAGCTGGTGAAGTGGCTGCTGGACCTGTGACTCTGAAGCCATTTGAGGAGCTCTCCCCTTATCTCCTTGTCTCAAAGATGGTTGAACGATGACTGGCTCTTTACCCTTAGACGTTTGTCCCAGTTGGTTACCCTGAAGCAGTTGGTTGATGAGAACCCCGAGCTCATCTTGTCTTTGAGCTAAACTTTGAATGATAGTCACCTGCCCCAAAATCTGGGCTTTCATTGCATCCATCTCAGCTTGTAGATGTTCCAGCCGTTCGTCCTTAGCGCTATTCCTGACCAAAGTCACCATGAGCAGTGTCCTTAGCTCCTCCTGCCCCTTGGATAGATTCAGGAGAATTTCCCCGAACTGAGTTTCTTGAGCAAGAAGGTCCTGGTTATCTTGTTGGGAAGCCATTGCTGAAATAACCAGCGAAGATGGTAAGTGACCTGCAACAAGGGTACCTGTTATGCAATGATATGTATGATATGCATGTAATGTTTTCAAGGACCTCGCGGGATAAACAAGAAAATATTGTTAGAACTTGGTAGCTTGATTGAAGGAACTGCATATTATTGAGAGTCCTTCTTCAAAGGATCAAAGGCTCACCATATCCAGTGGGTCATAGCCCCTGACAACCTTGGCTAGAGGAAACTAAATCCCCTTTGCCCCTTGCTAGATGTTTGATTTATCATGTTCTGCATCACAAGCCCTTGAGATCCTTGAAATGGGTTAGGATGTATGCAATGGTATGATGTTATGGTATGCGTGGAGTGATGTAAGTAAACCCTGTTATGAGTCCCCATTAAGGACTGTAAACAAAACCTGCAAGAATCTTAGTACATTCTGTTATGAGTCCCAATTAAGGACTATAAACAACCTGCAAGAAACTTAGTAAACCCTGTCATGAGTCCCAATTAAGGACTATAAACAACAACTGCAAAGAACTCAAGTGTCAGATAGCAAGCATGCAAATAGTCAAGTTGGAAGACACACAAGTCACACAAGAGAAGCCCTTAGAGTTTAGGCCAGCATGGGGTCTAGGTATTACCCTCTTGAAGTTGGTGGGCTCATACATGTCCTATCAAAGTAACCGGGTTCTTAGAGGATCCCAATATCATTGACTACCCTCAATCGATCATAACTCCAGCATCGCAATCTTTTCTTGCGGCCAGAACCATCACGAGAGTTTAGCCTCAATGGGCGTAGCATACTGCTACTGTTCTAATGGCCAAGTTGTGTCAATTAAGGTTCTAAGGTCTGTTGGTGCTTAATGACTCCTCAGAAGACCCATATTCTCCTCGTTGCGACACAAGGGATATCGGTACAGACCAAGATGCCACACCAACGTAGCCACTGCTTCACCCGTGTCGGTCTACGCCGGAAAGGTCCCTCACAGCTTATGCTAACTAAACAGGGTATCCCCAGATCCGGGTTAGGATCTTATGTAACTCCCATGCAACCCACAATAGCGGTTAAAACATAATCGGGCGGTGAACGAAGTATGACAACCTTCAGGATATATGATCACGGCGCCAATTCCATTACCCAACGTGTTTGAAGCTCCGTCAAAATACATAGACCATCGGGATCCTTCCTTAGGTCCTTCATCCGGTCCAGGGTTTTCACAATCGGTCACCAACATGATGCTCTCGTCCGGAAACTCAAAATTCATAGACTGGTAATCATCCACTGCCTGATGTGCCAAATGATCTGCCAACACACTTCCCTTGATTGCTTTCTGGGTTGTGTATTGGATGTCATACTCAGTTAAGATCATCTGCCATCTTGCTATTCTCCCGGACAAGGACGGCTTTTCGAAGATATACTTGATTGGATCCATTTTTGATATCAATAAGGTGGTGTGAGTCAGCATATATTGTCTCAGCCGGTGAGCAGCCCATGCCAAAGCATAGCAAGTTTTCTCAAGCTGTGAGTATCGGGTCTCACAGTCGGTAAACTTTTTGCTAAGGAAGTTGTGATCGGTGGATCTGGAACTGACTGTTTAACGCTGGTTCGCGAAATGTCGCAGAAGCAAGAGTCGCCACCGCCTTTTATTTTCTCCAAATGGAAAGGACAAAAGCACAGAAAAATTCCTTATAAAGATTGCTCTCGGTTCGGGAGGTAGATTATAGAAAGGGAAGGTGTTAGCACCCTTTCTATCCATGGTTATCCATGGGCTCTTAGATACTTGCTCAATTGTGTTTTCAAAAATGGTTTGTTTGCTTTTCAACTGTGGGTTTAAAAAAGTTTCTTTGAAAATTCCAGTTCGACTCTTGTATCGGTCCTCAAGAGTGTTTGAAAAATTGCTTTCGAAAGCTTTTTGAAAAGGTGTCGGTGTGAAAAGTATTTTTGAATTTTTTTTGAAATTTAGAGAAAGTATCTAGAGTCGTCTACCTACCCTAAGGAATTCGTCTGTGTAAATGTCCTTTACAGTAATGCCATCCCACCATTGAGAGGTAGGTAGCACCACCGTTGGAGGTGTTCGGGTCAATTCGAAGGTTCGGGACATGGTGATCACCAGAGCAATGGGAAGATACCTTAGAAGCCACCCTCATGCCAGGTTCCCGGATCATGAGGACTTACTAAAACATCCTCTACTCGACGATCACCTTTCGAGGGGGCAAGGCAACAGTGAGGCGTACCCTAGGGGTGGTGTGTGATTTGTGTGTCGTTTTCAGATATTTTGTCTTGTTCATGTCATGGGTGATCTACGCTTTTGTTTTTATTTTAACATTCATTCTTGCATGCAATTTATTAGCAGTTAAAAAAAGTGCGGAATATAAAGTTCCTAAGCTATTACAAAGGCGCGGGTCCACATCGCCAAATTAAATCCAGGACCCGATTTGACATAAAATAAAGATGCGAGAAATATAAATGTTTAATTTACACGGCTTTGGGAGAATTACATAAAAATTATAAGAAAGGAAATAAATGCGCGAATTGGAATTAAAATCGAAAGTGAGGGCGTTGGACCCTTTTTAGGAAATTAAATTATAATTAACAAATTAATTAAATTAAACTAAAAAGAAAAGATTTTTTTTTGGAGCTTTTTTATTTATTGATTTTTAATAAGAAAAAATTGAATTGAAATTAAATGAAACTAAAATATTAATTAACCCTAATTCTAGTTATTTTTAATTTATTAAAAAAATGTTAAAGTTAATCCTAAAATTTAAAAAAAACTAAATTAATTAACAAGATTTTATTTACAAAAATAATAATTAACAATTAATAATTAATAAAAGAAAAGAAAAAGTAAAAGCAATTAAAACCTAATTCTACAAATTTTAAATTTATTAGAAAATGTTAAAGTTAATCCTAGAATAAAAACTAATTAATTAATAAGACTTTATTTACAAAAAATAACATTAAATGAAATATATTTATTATTTTGTCTTTCTGATTTTTTTTATTATTTTTATATTTTATGAAAATAAATTAAGTTAAAGAATTACATTAAAACTAATTAAAACAAATAAAAATAGAAAAATATAAAAAGAATAAAAGAGCAAACCATGGGGGGTTCTGTCCCCAAATTGGAGGTGTAATTCAGTAATTCTGGCCCAATAGCCCTTGGCCTTGTTGACCTTCATGCTGGCGTGTGGCACCTCTGACTCATGTCCATGGTATTCATCAGATCTGGGCCTTTGGATTGCCCTCAGTGGCCATGTGGCATGTGTGCATCATGAGTGTATGGTGAGCGCTTGGGTTGAACACTGCACGCAAGTATGGTTAGAAAAATAATATGGAATAAGAAAGGGGGACCTGGGATTCGAACCCGGGTCCCATCGCTTACCACACCATGTGCCTTGCCACTGAGCCGTTCACACGATTTGGTTATATTATAGGAAACAAATAACATAATGCAAATCATGAGTTAGTGGACAATTTTAGCGCGAATTTCAAATGCTCCAATCATTGGCCTACACATCACCATCTTCTCCAATGGTGCGTTTTTCCTGAAACAAAAACAACAAGATTGCGGGGGTTTTAAACCCCCACTATATACTGTGTCAAAAAAATAGCGAATAGAGTATGGTGGCTCATAAATTGAGCGCGAGGCATGGAAACGATTGGCCATGAGTTTCTGATTCTGATGGTGTGGGTCCTGTTGGCCAATTTTTTCAGAATAGGGAAGCCCCAATTTGAAACCTCTGCAACCCTAAAAGACAACAATGGCAATTCTCTATACAAGCGATGTTAATTCAATTCAATGATGCCATGAGTTTCGTTGAGTTCATATTAGTATAAAACAAGCGTTAGAATGTGTGAATACGTCCTATAAATCAAAACACGATTATGTAATATATCATGAACAGGACTGCACCGTTTTACCGTTTCTTGAGGTTAGGGACAATGATCTTGATTCAGACACGTTCCTTGAAGCCTCAGGAATGCAATAGAATAGTTTTCTTGCCTTGAAAAGCCTTGGAATCACGTTTTCAGTTTTGGAATTTTTCACAAAAATTTCAATGTTTCTCTTCAACTTTGGGCGCAGCTTGGAGGTCTCTAGCACAAGGGTTTGCTTCTGGCTTATGTATGGAATGATTAGGGTAAAGATTTTGATCCAAAAACCCTTTGCATTGATGGAAAGATATTTGATTTTCATGGCATATCTTCCAAATCTTTTTCCATGAATATTTGATTCCAATCATGGCAAAACCTTCCAAAAATGATTATGCACGAATCCTAATCCTTTAAGGAGTGTTTATTCTGCACAAAAAGATTTAAAAATTTGGTTTAGTATTTTTCCATATTTAATTTAATTTAAATGAATTAATAGCAATTTAAAATTCAAATAAATAAATAAAAATGATGAATAACTTCCCTTTGGGCCAAATGGTCGTGCACATGCTTTGGATGATGAATCTTGGAAGAAAATGTGGCCCATTAGCAATTTTAAGGCATTTGAAGCAAAGTTGACTTTTCAAAATACCCAAAAATTTCCCAACTTCCACAAGGCATATCTTGCTCAATTTTTAAGCTTTGATCATGTTCTTGGACATTTTGGAAAGGTCTTGAAGTCCTATAACCAATTCCTTTGGTCCCATGTCATTTTGATTTACCAATCTCAAGTTATGGCCTTTGACTTAAAGTCTCTTTTTGTTGACTTTTGAAAATGACCTATAATGTTGAAATTGATAACTTTTTGTGAGAGCATTTCTTGGACTTGAAGTGTGAAGAGGAGTTGTAGGAAATGTCTTTCTATTCAAAATGAGCTTTGGATGGAATTTTTCTGATAAACCATGTGGAAGTTATGCCTTGGTCAAGTTACAGTTGACTTTTTCAACTATCCAAATATGGAAACTTTTGCATCTTGAGACTTTTTGAGCCAAGCTTTGAGAATCATGATCAAGCATTGATCAAATGATGTTTGTGGCTTCAAAATGAGATGTTTACCAAAAATTTGAACTTTTGACTGTCAAATGACCATTTTGCCCCTACAGTTGGCTGTAGGGCAATTAGGGTTTTTTGACTGTGCAATTTTGTGCTGTAAGTCTTGAAACTTGGTATGAGGATGCTTGACCATGTTTGTAGGCATGTGGGACTTGATTGGACCCTTGGAAACTTCATTTTCTTTGTCAGAACCAAAACCCTAGTTTTTGACTGTTAGGAGGCCCTTGAACTGTGCAACCCTTGGGGAGATTTTGAAGCTTGCTCTTTGCAAATCTTGAAGAATATGGGAGGGAAAATTTTGGGGTACAACAGAAGTAAATAACATGCTCTTTTCGGCCAGACTCGTCATGCTGCCCCAGCACGCACCCCATTGAATTGTCGAGTACTGTCAAGTATAAGATCAAAGGTCTTCCCTCAACTAGAGGCATCAGAATAGGGGGCTCTTGAAGATATTCCTTGATCCTTTCGAAAGCAGCCTGACATTCATCATTCCATCTTACCACTTGATCTTTCTTCAACAGCTTGAAGATTGGTTCACAAGTAGCAGTCAGGTGCAAAATGAATCCGGCAATGTAGCTCAGACGTCCCAAAAAGCCTCTGACTTCCTTTTTCGTTCGGGGAGCTGGCATTTCCTGTATAGCCTTCACCTTTGCAAGATCCACTTGAATACCTTTATCACTAACAATGAAACCCAGCAGCTTACCAGACCTCACTCCGAAGGTGCACTTGTTCGGGTTTAACCTCAGCTTATACGTCTTAAACCTATCAAATAGCTTCTGGAGATGGTCAAGATGTTCCTTTTCAGTTTGGGACCTAGAAATCATGTCGTCAACGTATACCTCAATCTCATGATGAATCATGTCGTGGAACAAAGCGACCATGGCGCGCTGATACGTTGCCCCAGCATTCTTCAATCCGAACAGCATGAATTTGTAACAAAAGGTACCCCACTGCGTAACAAACATTGTCTTATCCATGTCTTTGGGAGCCATCTTAATCTGATTGTAGTCAGAAAAACCATCCATGAAGGAGAAGATCTTATGTTGCGTGGTGTTGTTGACCAGAACATCGATATGAGGGAGTGGGAAATCATCCTTGGGACTTTCCCTATTCAGATCCCTATAGTCCACACACATCTGAACCTTACGATCTTTCTTCGGCACCGGAACCACGTTGGCAACCCACTGTGGGTAAGAAGTAATTGCTAGAAAACCGACATCAAACTGTTTCATGACCTCAGCTTTGATTTTCTCAGACATCTCTGGGCGCATTCGGAGAAATTTCTTCTTCACTGGAGGACAGTCTTCTTTGGTTGGCAAGCAGTGAACCACAATGTCAGTATCCAACCCAAGCATATCTTCATAAGACCAAGCAAAGATCTCAACATAGTCACGCAACATTTGTACTAACCGTTTCTTGACACTAGACTCCATATTTGCACCGATCTTGACCTCTTTCTTGTCTTCTTCCGTACCCAGATTCACTGATTCCACTGGCTCTTCATGGGGCTGTATGTCCCTCTCTTCCTGAAGTAACAGTCTAGCAAGTTCACCAGGCACTTCGCAATCATCCTCACCTTCGTCCTCGGCTTGGTTGATCAGACTTTCGAAGTCATAACTGGCAATAGCAGAGTCGTTATTAGTGGGATCCAGAGTGGATGTGGACCTGTATTATGATATGTGAGTGTGTATAAGACAATATTTGTTTTATAAAGTGCAAGATAAAAAATAAAAACAGGGAGCACAATATTTGTAATGCAAAAAAGTCCAATGTTTTATTGATGAAATATGAAAATGACAAATAGTAAACCCTCACAAACAAAGCCACGGTGTCTCGGGCAAGGCACCGGGCCGTAAAAATTCAAATTGTCTGTTACAAGTCTCAAAACAAAAGTCTATTACTGTGTAATAAAAGAAACGGGCACAAAGTCTTTTGCAGTCCAGTTGTTCAATCAATCATTGGTAGTCGGGTAAATCCAGCTGTCGATATTTGACTCTTCATTATCATCTTCAATTGCATTCACTCCCTGATCATGTTTCGGCATAGGAGCAGTTATGACGTTAGGTTTCTCCGGAGCATAAACTCAATTTATTTAGCTTCAATCAAATCTTACACCTTATTCCTCAAGGCCCAGCAGTTGTTCGTATCATGAACCGGGCTATCAGAGTGATAGGCACAACGGGCATTTGGATTATATAGTGGAGAGGTGGTACTGGGATTCTTCGGAGCTTCCCTCAGAGTTACCAGGTTAGTCTTCAACAATTGCGATAAAATTTGAGATAAGGTCATACTGAGCAGAGTATACTGTCTTTGCGGTCTCTCTACTCTTTGTTGAATGTTGCATTGTGGGGCAACATTGGGTTTTGATATTACTACCGCATACACTGCTTGGCGGCGCTCAGGTCGGTTTTGGCTCCTCGAGCTGTAAACTGCACTAGCTTCTTTTCTGAAAGGCTTCTTTCTTGTACTTGATGAAGCACCTTTCTGTATCTTGCCACTTTTGATACTAGCTTCTACCCTCTCCCTAGTCAAAATCAATTCAGTGAACCCATACGATAAACTACCGATCAAATGATTGAAGTATAGACCAGACAAAGTCCCAAGAAACATATCCACCAACTCCCTATCAGACAGAGGGGGTTGGACTCTTCCAGCCAGATCTCTCCACTTCTGAGCATAGTCCTTAAAGCCTTCGCCTGTACCCATAGACATACCCTGAAGTTGAGTACGCGTGGGAGCAAGGTCGGCGTTATACTGGTATTGCTTGTAAAAAGTAGCGGCAAGGTCCTCCCAGTTGCGGACATTAGCTCCTTCCAATTGATAGAACCATTCAAGTTGTGTCCCTGACAGACTATCTTGAAAGAAATGAACCCACAGGTTTCTATCAGCAGTATAGGGTTGAATTTTTCTGATGTATGAGCGGAGATGAAGCTTTGGACAAGATACTCCATCATACTTAGCAAAGACATGAGCTTTAAACTTGTGCGGGATCACCACCCCAGATGCCAGTCCCAGATCTCCAAAGTCTAAACCATGAACCTTCTGAATCTCTATAGCACACAGACAGTCTTCAAGTTGTTTGTACCTATCCTTAACATGAGGGTACTGTTCATCATCAAAATCAGTATCATTGTCAGAAACCACAGGGCTAGGACCCTTTCTTTCCTCTTGATCCTCTCCTCCTCCAGATGAATGAGACATATCAGCTTCCTGTCGTAAATTATTCCCAAATCTGTGACCCATATTCAGCAGAACCACCTTCTTCTTCTTCTTCTTTTTGTCCTTCAAGATGAGAGCCTTCAAATCCTGTTGTTCTTTGGCCAAGTTCAAGAACATCTCTTGGAATTGAGCATTATGTGCTTGAAGAGCTTTGATGGCTTGATCGGTAGGTATTTCAGAAGACATTTTGCGCTGAAATAAACAGCAAAGAAGATGAGAAACCTGTAATGATACCTATAATGAGGTGCATGGTAATGGAATGCGTATGAAATGATTTCAAAGACTTTGGGAGATTCAAATTTGTAAACCAAAATAGAACAAACTTTATTAGATTAAACTTGTAACAATGTTTAACAATGCCTTCAAGGCGTTACAAAATAAATAAACTGAAAAGCAAATCTAAACTAGAAACAATAAAAGACATCATAAATCCCATGGCCGTTTTCCCTTCGTTCTGACATAATCATTGATTGTCCTCTCATTCTCAAGCTGCCTTGTAAGCTTCAAGATCTTCCTCTCCGGCTCATGATACTTCTCCCTGTAGGTATCCCTTTCTTCCTTTAATTGGATCCAAGATCTCTTCAATGCCCCAAGATCAGTAGGCATGTAGGGATGAAGGACTATGTAAGGAACCCCTTCTTCATTAGTATTCTCCACAATCACTAGCAGAACAGCTTCATAAGGCATTCCCAGCTTTTGAGCATGGGCTCGAACCCACTAGAGATAAGGTTGCATAGGGAGAGAAGTATTTAGTCCTAGCTCGTGAGGGTCAGACCTGTTCACCATGCCCCAATCTCGTATAAACCTACGACGATGCTCATTAACGTCCCCCTTGTAGTCAAAGACAATGTCTGTAAGAAGTAGCTCATAAAGACCGTCTCTCCGAGCGCGTCCAAACTGTCGTAAAGCCAAGTAAGGACTGTAGGTTATACCCCCTCTAATGCCAAGCAACGGGACATTAGGGTATTCCCCACATCGATCAATGACAGCTACTCTTTCCATATCTTTAGAACTCCAAAGGATTTCCGTATGAGCAAGGGACATGATTTTGTAAGCCCAACCTACACCTTCCTCATTCTTCAATATAGACTTGGGGAGGTGCGAAATAAACCACCTCTCCAGCAGAGGCGTGCAACATATGAGGGTCCCCCTTCTTCGCACAGTACGAGTATAGAGAGCATGTAGGATATCACCCAGAAGAGTAGGCACTGGATTACGAGACAAGAAGATCTTAATTGCGTTCACATCTATGAAGGAATCTGGATTCGGGAAAAGAACCAAGTCGTAGATGAGGAGAGCTAAGATGTCTTCGAAAGCTTGAAAAATCAAGTTATCCCAGAACTTTTGAGCTTGATCAATTAGAAACTTGGCCAAGAAACCTTTAACCCCGCTCCGTGTCTCCCAGTTGGATACTACATCAGCCCTTTTTAGATGTAAGGCTGAAGCAATGTCCTCAGGTCTAGGAATCTCTTCCAAACCTGTAAAGGGTTTCTGCTCTAGAATGGATATGCCTAGTAAATCAGAAAACTCCTCCAAAGTAGGGACTAGCTGATAATCCGGGAAGGTGAAACAATGATGCAACGTATCAAAGAACTGGAACAACACACTCATCATTTGCTCATCTAACTTTGAAGTGACCAGGCTAAGGAGATGACCATGTCTTCTAACAAATTAAGAAGTATCAAGAACTTTTGAGACTAACTCTCTGAGCTGAACAAGTATTTGCACGAAGTGAACTCGAATGGTATTTCTGTGTACTTAAGCCATAATCTGCAAAACAGAACAAAGATAAATCCCCTCGGTCTTTGAAATGGTTAGTAAAATGAAGTATGCATGCTATGTCAGGATGCATGATGTAATGATAAAACACACAACAGGTGTACCAGGTAACAAACATGGTAAAGGCACACAAGTCGCACAATATCCCTTAAGTTTCAGACTTGCATGGAGTCTAGGTACTACCCTCTTGAAGTTCAGTTGGTTCAACCTGTCCTAGTAACAGTAACCGGGTTCTAGAGGTTCTCAATATCACTGACCATCCTTTATCGGTCATGGTTTCAGCTCACGCAATCTTTTCTTGCGGCCGGAACTATCTCGAGAGTATGGTCTCAATGAATGTAGTATCGAGTATCAACCAGTTCTCAGCTCTATACCGAAGCCGTCTATCTTACTTCTTCCTATGGCCAAGTTGGTCAGTTATAGGTTCTAAGGTCAGTTGATGCTTAACAACCCATATAGCAGCCCCGTATTCTCCTTGTTCCTCCTCAAGGGATACCGGTACCAACCAATGTGCCACATCAACGTAGTTACTGCTTCAACCGTATCGGTCTACGCTGTACAGTTCCCTCACAGTTTATTGCTACTTACCTAACAGGTGTTCCCTATATTCGGGTTAGGATCTATAGTAACTCTGATACAAAGCCCACAAAGATAAAGCAATCAAATCAAACAATAGAAGCAATATGATGAACTAATCCTAAGGTATACCCCACAATTCATCCCCAGTAGATTCGCCAGTTCTGTGATACGGTGGCCAGAACCAGACTGTTTTAGGAATGCTGGTTTGCGTTTGTGTTCGCAAAATATCGCGGTAAGCAAGAGTCGCCACCGACTTTTATTTTATCCAACAAGGAAAGGAAAAAAGCACAGAAAAATTCCTTTTTCGAGATTTTCTGAGTACGGGGGATAGATTATAGAAAGGGAAGGTATTAGCACCCTTTCTATCCGTAGTTATCTACAGGCTCTTAGGTACTTACTCATCATTTTAAAAATTGCTTCTGTGTGTTTGTGTGATTTGAAAAGTTTTTGTTTTGACTTCGATTTAACCCTTGCTTCTGTCTTCAAGAGTGTTACGAAGCATTTTTAGAAAAATTTGTTTGAAAAGGAGTGTAAGTGTGAAAAGGTTTATTTGTTTTGAGCAAGTACTTAAGAGCTAATCTACCTACTCGAAAAAAGAATTGTTTTATGTTTGTTTCCTTTAGACATCGCTATCCCACTATTAGTGAGTAGGTAGCACCGTCGTTGGAGTTTTGAGGGTCAACTCGAAAGGGACGTACGGTTACTAAAGCAATGTTAAGACGTCTTAGTAATAACCCTAATGTCTGAGATCAATTATTCGAGGCAACAATATCCGAGGCAACTTTTCCGAGGCACTTCTTCCGAACGGGACTTTGATCTTTTCTTAGACAAGAGAGCAACCACTAAAATACCTTATACCTAATGACTGTTTACCGAAGGCAACTGAAGTGGGAGCGTACCCTAGGAGTGCGCATGTGCGAGTGATTCAATTTCAAGTTTATTATCTTTACACATTTAAGGTTAGCTAACCGTTTTAAATTTAATCATACATTCTTGTCATGTAACCCTAATTATTCATACATCTAACAGTCAATATTTGCGGAATTTAAAATGCGGAAAATAAGCCACGCTATTACAAGGCTTCGGGTATTTACATAGTGTGATACGGTGGGAGAACTGACTAGTGTTTTGCGTTCGTATTCGCACTTGTGCGGTTGAGCAAGAGTCGCCACCGACTTTTTTATTTTATCCTAAAGGAAAGGTTTAAAAAGCACAGCAAAAACCTTTTGAGATATTTCGTGGGTTCGGGGGGTAGATTATGAAAAGGGAAGGTATTAGCACCCTTTTCATCCATGGTTATCCATGGGCTCTTAGTTACTTGGTTTTTTAGATCACTTGCCTTGTTTTTCGATTGCTTTGAAAATGATGTGTGTGTGGGTGCTTTTTGAAAATGTTTTGAAAAAAGATGCCTTGTCTTAGGCTAACCTTGTAATAATTCTTTACTCGAATGTTTTACAAAGGCGTGTATCTTTTCGAAAAGATGTTTCAAAATGTTTTGAGAATTTGTTTGGAAAGTGTTGTGGATTGTGGTTTTTGAAAAGAAGACAAGTGTTTTTGCAAGTTTTATCTCAAGTAACTAAGAGTTTTGTCTACCCTATTGTACTCAAAGGTTTTTGTCATGTTTTAACCCCTTTTAACAATTTTGTTCCACCATTGAAATTGGTGGACAATCTTGCGTTTAGGAAGTTTATTCGGGACAGGCGCGGGTCATCATATGGACCATGAATGCAATGATGCCAAGTGTCTTTGGCAATTTGCTTTGAAGGGACTATGATCATACCGTTTAGGCAATATTCGAAAGCGTCATCGAGGGACTTATGATCATTTGATTTTGTTTTGCCAAAGATACTCGACGTGCAAGCATGGCCTATTTTGGAAGGCAACATGTGGGATTACCCTAGGGGGTGCAAGGGTGATTGTGTATTGATTACATGTATTTGTCTTGTATTAGGTTATCTAGCGTTTGATTTTATGTACATACAAACCCTAGGTCTAACCATGGTATAATTGGAAAACTGTAAATTGCGGAATGTAAAATCTACGCTATTACAAAGTAGTGTCCGGGAGTGGGGGTATAAATGTACAAAGGGGATGAGACTTATAATACCCAAATAAATTACAACCAAATCGAATTCGCAATCAAATGTAAATATCGAATATACAGATATAAGATAAAAATGTGTATAGGGCAATGTATTGTGTAAGTGTAAGTGCGAGATGTATATGTATGTGTAATTATGTACAAGTGCGAATTGTGAAGTTGAATCGTATTAGGGTTTTTTGACCTAGATATGTATTTTAAATGAATCTTTGATTTATGTATGCTTAATTATGTACAAAAGAAAAAGAAAGTGTTAATTAAGAATGGTATGTTCAAATTTTAATTGAATTGTATTATATATGAAAATACACTAAAATGTCAAAAAATTGAATTATGGATAAAAAGGAAGTATATTCTTAATTGTTATGTACAAAAGTATATTAATTAAAAGAATATGTTTTAACCTTATGATAAAAAATTTATTTTAATTAAGTTAGTATTTTACAAAGAATAAAAAAAGTAAACATTGTTTATAAAATAAAGTTAGTATTTTACAAAAAAAATAAAAAAAGTAAACATTGTTTAAAAAATAAAAGAGGGTTAGTGTTTTACAAAGAAAAAAAAAAGAAGTAAATATTGTTTATGAAATAAAAAGGGGTTAGTGTTTAATGGGCTTTGGGGAAGGCAGAAACGGGTCAGGCCCAGATTTGGACATTGAACGAAATTAGGGTTAACGCGTTTTGTTCAGTTTGGTAACGCATAGGGTTTGGGATGCGCCGTTTGCTGAGTTTCGTCTTCTCCGTTCAAGCTTCCTCAGTGCTCCCTTCGCTTCGAGGCCACCAGCGCTACCCTCAGACCTCTCTTCCTTCCAGCTCAGTGGATTCGTGGTTCAAGGTTTGTTTCAATGTTCCTTCTTTTTCTTTTCTCTTCTGTGAACGATACGCGTTTTAGATTTGTTTTAAGTTGAGTTTTCATTGTTATGAGTTGAAGGAGAAAAAAGATGAATAAAGCTCGCTACCTTATCCTGGAGGAGGAGGAGAGAAGAGTGGAGGCGCTGAGGAGGCCGGAGCGAGCGGAGGGGGGTTTTGCGCGATTCTTCGCTTCTTGGGGGCCCTGGTATCTTTGTTCTTACCTCTTGTTATGAAGGGTTTTATGATGATGTATACTGAGAACCTTTTATTCACTTCTTTATCTTCTTCTTCCATTCCACTGTTGCCTATGCATTGTTGCCTGAGTATTTGTATGCTTCTTGTTTGACTTCTATGAGTTGCCTAGAATTTTTGTTGAATGGTTGCTTTGAGATAAACTTGTCTCTCCTGTACGTTTTCTTGCCTTTAGACCTTTGAATGACTTGAGTTGCTTGCCTTATTGCCTAGTGATGTGTAGACTGAGGGCCTGATGGATTTGCCTTGGAAGGTTGCTTTGAATACTTTTGTTGAATTGGATGTTGTGTGTTATCTTGAACTGTGATGCTTTCTGAAATGCCTCTTCTTCTGGAATGCTGTATATTTGTTTGGATGCTATGTATTGCCTATGATGAGGAAAGAAGAACTCTGAGGCTTAGGAGTTGGTTTCATGCTTGACAGTAGGTTGAGGGATTTGGATTTGGAAGGCTAGGCCATGTTTGTTTTGCAAGCTATGCTGTGGTTTTGGGTAGCTTTTGAACAGGGTGCTGGTAGTTTTTGTTTATGTGTTTGTAGTAGGCTTGGCATTAGCAGGTTTTGAGGTTAAGACAGGGTGTTGGTCATTCTGGTATGAGGTTAATGCAGGTTGAGCATGGTGGTTCTGTTTGACAGTATGGTTGAGCTTGCAATGGGTTTGAAATATTTCTGAGTTTTTGTATATCTTTTTTCTCTCTTGCTATGCTGAACTGAGTTGTGTTTTCAGGTTTTTAGGCTTGGGTTTTGTGAGACTGATGCAGGTTTTTGGGCTTGAGATGTGTTATGTTGGGTCTGTAAGGCGGATGCAGGCTCTTGGTTTTGTATCTTTCTCCTCTCTTCTAACCTCACTTCTGAACTATCTTGTATTGGCTTGTGGATTTGTATATCTTTTTTTCTGTCTTCTCCTTACCTGCTGAACTGAGTTCTCTATATTTGTGTTATATCTTTTTTTTGTCTTGCTCCTACTGTCTATGCCTAAACCTGAACTCTGCCTACTGCTGCTTTATCTCTCTTTCTTCTCTCCTAAAGTACAGTTTTTAATATTAAACTATGTTTTCCCTGTACTTTTCTGAAGGGGCCTATGGGAAATGATGAAAAAGGATCCAAGTTGCTTGCATAACACATTTTCCTCTGCATTTTTATCTCTTTTGACAGCTTTGGTGGTTGACTTTTCCTTGATATCTTGGCAAAAATCCCTTTTTGACAGCTTTGACAGTTTTGATAGCAACTTGTACTACTTTGATTTCTTTGATATCTTTGGCATTTGATAGGAAGTGGGCATTGGATTTTTCAGTTTAGTTTGGATTGGAAGTTGAGATTCTATGCAGCTTGAATTTGTAACTTATGCTTTTGACATTTGCATTTCATGAATAAAAAAATCTTCCCTCTCTGTGAACCGGGAGAAATCCCGTGATTTGCAGAGAGGGTCAACTGATCCCAGTCAGTGGCCCCTAATGATGAGCAACTTTAACTGTCTTTTTTAATTTAACTGCTTTCTGACTTTTTTCTTCTCTTTTTGCAGATAAAACATGGAGCACCGGAGCGGAGCGAAGAGCGAAGAATTTTAGAAAATAGGATAGTTTTTTTTATTTTATGTAATATTTTAAATCAATGTATATTATTGTTCATAATTTTAAATTATAAACAACAATTTGTACAAATAATTCAAATATCAATAAAAGTCTAAATTATCCAATTAATTCTAATTTTCTTTATTGTTTATTTATTTATTTAAAATTCTTAGAATTAAAACAATTGAAAAATAAATTTCAATCATTCAATTTTTAGAATAATAAATAACTTAAATAATAACAATATTGATTAATTAAACCTGTCTCTTCCAAAATCCAAAGCAAAGCAGCAGTTAACCCAAATGGACTGATCAAACGCATTCCTTCTTCACTGATTTGCCATAAACACTGTGAACCCAATACTGCATAATGTATCTGACTGGCCCAATCAAAACGTACTGAATTCAAGCCACTGTCTCTTTTACTGATTAAACCAAGATAACGCGAATTTTAATCCAAATCTTGGAATAAACCGCAAAGTGCTGTGGAATTTAAATTCTTCTGAGAATATGCCCATAAAACTTTAATTCCTGATTAAATGTCAAATAACGCTCGCCTGATCACAATTGAACCAAAAATCATCCAAACCCTAAGCCAACTGTATGAGACAATCCAGAGCTCTGAAAATCAGTAAAAACCCTAATTTTGCTTGACTGTCAAGAAAAGTCCGTTTGTCCGATTCTTCAGCCAGTTTGAAAAGTCAGGAAATGTTTGAAGCTGATATTTCTTGGGGAAAAATGCGAGGGCAAATTTTGGGGTACAACACATAGCCAAAAACAAACCCGTAAAAAAAGGATAAATGAAAGTAAAAGATCCTAATTAATCTATTACAACTTGTGAGCAATTACATTAATATGGTAAAAATAAATAATAAAGTGCGCGCGAGAAGATTAAGAACGATAAGAAAATTAGGGTTTTGACCCCTTCTAACCTAATTGGAAGAAAAAAAAATTTTGTTGTTTTTAATTATTTTTAAGAAAAAGAATTAGGTTTTTAAAATTAAATACAAAATTAATTAGCTAATTAAATTAATTAAAGAAAATAGTTAAATTTAACCTATTTTTGTGTTTTTGGTTTTTTTTAAGAAAAAGAAAATATAATTAAGTTAGAAACAAAAACCCTAATTGTTCTAATTAAATTTAATTTATTTACAAAAACAATTAAAGTTACCTAAAATTAAATAAGCTAATTAAATTAATTAATTTTTTGATAAAAAATAAACCTAAATCTAATTGGATGAAAATATTATTTTTGTGATTTTTTTTATAAAGGGAAATAATTTGTTGGTAAAATAAATTAGTAAATTAAAGAAAAGAAAAATATAAAAAGAGAAGAAGAATAATTGGGCCTGAGAAGTCAGCAAAATGGGGGTGTGAATAGCAAGCCTGGGCCCAAAAGAAGGTGATCCACGTTTGACTTTCTGGACACCATGTTATGCATTGACTGAGGCGTATCATGGTCCCTCAAATGATGGCCATCAGATTTGGCCATTTGGAGATCCAAGGGTTAGATCTTGAGGGCATATGGTGATCCCTTGACTTTGTATGCGCGCCTGAACCTGAAAAGAAAAATAATGTGAAAGAATGAGGGGACCTGGGATTCGAACCCAGGCCCCAAAGCACTTTTCGAATGCCTGGCCACCAACTGAGTTGCACGTTCTTATTGTACATATAATAATAATAATAATAATAGATAATATGCAATAAAAGGGAGTTAGTGGAGACAATAAAAAAACGCGCCAGAATTTTGAATGGACCAACAAAATGATGCCACGCTGGTCATCCCTGTCCTCACTCTGTTGCCAAAAGTGAAACACTTTTACCTACGGACATATGTCCATAGCTACAACCTTGGCTCGTTCCAAAATCTTCCATGGGAAAGATAAATGACTTCTAATTCCATGGATCAACTCATCTGGACCTGCTGAGTATTATGATGCCCTTTTTATGGGCCAATTTTTCCTGCACACAAAAACCCTAAAACGAAGCAACAAAACCTAGCAATGGTGATTCTTGATACAGTCTATAAAAATGCAACTAAACGTTACAGATAGTTTGCAAACAAGATGGTGAACAAGAATATGTGATTAGAATGTGATGAATGTGCAAGAATAACAAGATTCAGTTTTGGAAATATGGGAAAACCGTGGGAGTCGTGGGGGCGAATTATGGGCACTAGCGCGCTTGTTTTTGATTGGTACTGCTTGCTTACACTCCCCAGAAGCGATTGGGATGGCTAGTGAGTCTTGAAAATGTCTGTAACTATGAATTCGACTCAGCACTTTTTTGTGTTTTTTTCAAGTTTGTTCTGACTTCTCACACCTCTCTAGCCTCTCCTCTAGGTCTGCAATTGTTCAATATATATCAATGATTGAATTAGGGTTGCAAACATCATCTCAATCTTCCTCCATTATAGCTTTTGATTTGGATTTGATTCACTTAAAGATACTTCCAAAAATAGGCCAAACTCAATCTTTTTGTGCACACCAAGGCTTTGCATGAATTCAATCTTTTGCCAACTGGATATAAGACCTGAAACATGCACAATATCTTGAGGTTTCAATGTTTTAGATTTTTTCATGATTTGTTTTGATTAAAATTGATTTAATTCAAATAAAAATCAAAATAAATAATAAAAACAAGATAAAGACAAGTGGCAAGAGCTAGGGCTCGTGGACCATGCTACCAACTCAAGACAAGTGCAAAAAGTTAGGCCCATTTAGCAAAATTTGCAATTTTAGGCATAGTTGACTTTTGCCAATTTTGCAAAAAGGGTCAACTTCACCAATGCACAACTTCCTCAATTTTGACTCTTTGAAGGTGTTCTTGGACTTTTTAGAAAGCTTGAGATGTCCTCTAAGCAACCATTTTGGTATCATCTCAATTTTGTATTCCATGCTCATGTATGAAGCTTTGAAAAAAAAGGTCTTTTGTTGACTTTTCAAAATGACCTATAATGTCCAAATTCATAACTTCTTGTGAGTGCATATTTTGAACTTGGGAGATGAAGATGGATTGTATAGAATTGCATCCTCTTCAAAATTAGGTTTGGATGGGTCATTTCTCATAAAGTATGAGAAAGTTATGCTTGGTCAAAGTTGAGTTGACTTTTCCTACAAAACCCATAATTTAGCAACTTTTGGTTCTTGATGAATTATGAGCAACCCTTGATGAATCATGATCAAACCTTGATAAATTGATGAAATATAATTCAAAATGGGGATGTTGACCAAAAATATTGAAGTTTGACTGTATGTGGGCCATAGTTGACTTTTGCCCTAGCATAGTCGATTTTCAGGCCTTTGAGCAATTGACTGAGCAAACTTTCTTTGTAAGGCTTGAAACTTAACATGGATGATATTGAGAACATATTAGGACAATGGTAAGCATTTGGGATCCCTTGGACTCAAGTATCTTGATGCAACATGGAAACCATAATTTGAGGTAGACTGCCTTAGGAGAGAGCTTGTCTGGTCAACCCTTGGACTTCTTTGAGCAACTTGAGGATCTTTCTTGAAATATTTTGAGAAATATGGGAGGGAAAATTTTGGGGTACAACACAATGCAATACGATGATTATGATGAAACATAAGCCTAAATCAAGAGGGTAAATTTTAGGGTGCAACACAATTATTGGTGGATAATTCAATGTGTAGAATTATAGTGATATGCTTGGATGATTAAGACCGTGAGATGGTCTTAATTGCATATATTTGTTAGTAATTGCGCACGCATTCATGGAGAGATTGTACTCCGTTTGGTGGCTTTGTTCATAGTATGGATCGAAAGAGGTTAACTATATGTTTATATTTGGACTTTGATCCTAGTTCGGATCAGAAGCGTGGCTTTGATTCTAGATAAGGAATCGAGAGAGAGGTGAGATAGATGTTCATGTTGGTACCACATGCATGAGTCGCATGGAGTTGCATTTGGAGTCTCATGTGGCATTATATGATGTTTGTTTTGATTTTTCAATATGTTATAATTGGTTAATTGTTACATGAATGTTACATTGGTGGTAATTGTGTTATATGTAATTAATGTGTGTATGGCTATACTTGTAATGCTTGTATATTGGTTACTTTCGTACTTGAATTGTTAAGCAGTTTTCTATAGATGATTATATGAAGTGTGAGGCATTCTTTTGATGAATGTTTGTTATTCATGACGTCTTATCATATGTTTCCATAATGATACAAATTCTCACCGTTCTGTTGGAATGATGTTCTATGCGACATCGCTCAGGTACCGAAGATAGTGGTGCTTTTCACGAGGATAGTTGAGGAGCTTATGTTGGTATATTTTTCTCGTTTAAGTAGTGAGTCGATGCTCTGGTCATGTAACACTGGGGGGGGATAATTTTAACTCATGTTTATTGATGATATATATTGTTATACTCTCATATTTACTATTTGTATGTTGAGTGGTCTTGGTGCCCAACATTTGGATTATACACTTTATTTTGACATGAGATTTGGCATGTGGATATATGATTATAGCATCAAACATAATCATTGTTAATTATTTGAGTGAAGAATTATTCTGTTGTGGTGTGCATAATTTGATGAAACATGAAGTTTAAATATGTGTTATAATTATGACCAAGTGTAGGGGATGTTTTTTTTTTTTGTAAACACATGTGATGCCTTTTTGACGTTCAGAGTTGAAGATAATTGAATACAAAAGAACCCGAAAATTTACACTATTCAAAAAAGAATTAAAACCCCCCAAAGACAAAGAATGCCAGCAGACACGGGACTTAGAAGGTACCAAATGAAATTGGATTTAGCAAACAGAGGGTCTATGAAGATTGGCCCTCCAAAGACATGCGTCAGAATGAAGCTGTAATGCAGATTCTAACAAAGTGGAGGCAAAACTCAAACTTAGAAGAGTAGATGCAACTAAACTTCAGAATAATGTGTCAGGATAAAGCCGGACCCAAAAACGAATGAGATAAGACTTAAATCACAGAGAATAGGCAAAGCTAAACTCTGGAAAATTACGCAGGGCAAAGTGGCTACAACGTGTGATTCTAGGAGCACCTGCTAGTCACAAAAGACACCAGTCAACCAAGTATACAGCAAACGAAAGCTGAAGTATAGTAATCAAACACTGTTAAAGGCTCAGTAAACAAAAACTAATAAATATCCAAGGAATAACATGAAACGAGACAAAACTCGACTCGAAAATACTAGAAGATCAAAACTTTCTAAAAATGAGTACCGGGACAAAACAAACTGGATTTCACGCATGAGTAACGAGGAAAAACTCGACCCATAGCAAAGTGATGAGAGTGCATGTTTCTTAGAGGACCTGCGAGTCTCCAACCACGGGTAAACAGTAAACGGAAACTGACTAAAGCATAAATGGGTATAAAAGAGACATCTCAAGTTGATGGATACAGCAATTGAAAGTCGTAATACAGTAAACAAACATTATTAAAGATTAAGTAATCAAAAACTAATAGACGACTAAAAGAGTGAGATAGGGGTTTCGACCAAGGACACGATAAACGAACACCGATAGAAGAGTCCACAGAAAGAAACAAAACAAGACGACACTCGACTCATTATAACTAGTTAGACAAAACAAACTAGATGAGTACCAGGGAAAAACAAACTGGATTTCATGCACAAGCGATGAGATCAAGACTCGACCGAAAGCAAAGTGACGAGAGCTCATGTTTCTCAGAGCACTTGCTAGTCTCGGACCAAGGATAAATAGTAAATAAAAACTGATAAAGGAATTCAAGGAACTAAGGAGACTGATTTCAACCAAGGATGCAGTTAAACTAACACTGAAAAGAGACTCCGTAAATGAAAAATGATAAAGGATTCAGTAATCAAACACTGGTGGAAGTCCAAGGTATGAAAACAAAATGATATGACACTCGACTTATTATAACTAGTTATACAAAACTAAACTAGATGAGTACCAGAAATAAAACTGGGTTTCATGTGCGGGTGAGGAGACAAAACTCAAAACTCTACCCAAAGCAAGGTGATTAGGGCGTACTACTAAAAACCTGCTGAAAATGAATATCAGGGCGAAACTAGTATTCAAAAGGTACATCAATAGACATTGGAATGAACTAATAAGGTTAGTAAAGACTAGACCCAAGTAAACTGTGCCAGAGTAAAACTGAACTACAGCCAAAAGTAGACAAGCAACCTATCAAATAATTAACATCAATGGGATATTTGTATGGGGTGAAACTGAGATACTGGGGATGAAGACCTCGCTGGGAATATAATCCAAGGTTTTATCAAATTCATTAGGGAAAACAAAAATAGTAATGGCTTATGTTCTGATGCATGTTTGAATTATTTTTCTATGGAATAGTATTCCAAGAGAAAGGAAACAATATACTTTGAGGATGCATGTTTAGATGTTTTACTGAAGAATTGGTCAATCGAGAAGCCAACAACCAAAAAGTCAAAACCTGACAGGACTTGCAAAAATAAAATGCAAAATCTGCTAGAGAAGAGAAAACATGAGGAACTGCTGGAAAGAAAGCCTCGAAGAATTGAAACTTTGTCGCGAGTAAAAATTGAGCAACTAATAGAAACAGGCTAAAAACAATGAGAGGAGTTGCAAAATTAAGTTGGGAACTCTGCTGGAGAAGATCAGATCAAAACTGTGATCTATGAAAAGAGGTGCCGATGAAAATTGGACGTTTCCAGAGAAGATCAGAGCAAGACTATAAGTTCTGAAGGAGAATGCCAAATAAAAATCGACTATTGTTGGAGAAGATCATGGCAAGACTGTAATCACTGGAAAAGACGGCGTGTATCCATGTTGGGGATGACACCGAGATAATGAATCAGATGTGAGAAGCGAAAACCTCGCTAGGGAATCAGATAAACTCTATCAAGGCCAACCTTATCGAGGATGAGATGTTCTTCAATAAGAAAACTCGATTAAAAATATTACTGTTAGGAATACACAAATCCTTGAATAGAAAATATAGTTAGAACCACACTGATGGAGACTGATGACACTCTTCAAAAATGGCCAAACCTACTGGGGAAACTTTTGTAGGAAAATCCTTTACCAATTGCCGAAGATTAAGAAACTCTCAATTAATCGACCATCATCAACAATACTGGGGATAAGGAAAGATCCTTAAATAAAGATGCCCCAAGCAACAAATTAGCTGGGAAATGAGAGATCAGGATGAGGAGTCTCTGATTGGCAACTCTGCTAGGGAATTGAAACTTCTTCAGACTGAATTCTCATCTAAGAAACTCCAATGGGGACATGAGACATCTTCAAACTTGAAGTCTCAGAATGAAGCCTTTCTTTTGAAAAAGATTTATGGGCAACAAAACTCCGCTGAGGAAACAAAACTTCACTGAGGATACAAAACTTTGTCGGGGAGTATTTGTTGGGGATTCCAAAATCTTGGGTGCCAATCTCTCGAGAAACATCCTTTTGAGGAAAAAAAAATCTATGGGGAATTCCTATTTTAACTTCCAATCAATTAAAGTTGTTGCTGGGGATAACAGATACAAAACTCTAAAAATGGAAACCCATATTGGGAATGCTTCTGCCATGGATTTCTTCATAAAGAACCCGATTGTCGGGGATTAAAGGAATCTTAGATATGCACTCATAAAATAGACCATGAAGATAGTCAAATTGTGTCAACTCTACTGGGGATACAGCGATCTCATCCAGCATCAACTCTACTTAGGATGATAATAGATTTTTATGATATTAAATGCCCTAAATCACAGCTCAGATGGAAAAATATGAACTTCTGAATGCAAACTTCAATGATAATTCAAATTGAAAGGTAAACTCCGCTGGGAATAGTCTTTATTAAGGAGCAAGATAATGCTCGTCAAGACTTAGTTTGGGAATGAAGGTATCAAAAAACCTTATCTGCCTCAAGAATCCCGCATATGACAATGATGGGAAGAAACAACTCTGCAGGGAATTCCCTGTTCCAGGGTTCAAAAGTTAGAGGTATGACTCTTACATGGGTGGTGACAAGCTGCAACTTACAGAGTAAATGACAATTCCTCGAGAGGACTTCATGGGATCCATACCATCATTGATATGCTACCCCAGAGAAGCGGAACTTTGAGAGATCGATCCTCAACCTGACTTCCCCATATTGGTGAAACGAAAAAAAACCAATTGTAGCGGTAGAAATGTTAAAGACTAAGCCATTGGATTGACTAGACTTATACAGATCAAAATAAAAATCGCCACTGCGCTTTATTTTTTCCAAAGGAATGGGAAAAGAGTGAATAACACAAAAGAGGGGAGAAAGATTCTAGGTAAGGGGGTTGGTTATGCAAAGGGAAGGTATTAGCACCCTAAACATCTACAGTACTCCGTAGGAACCTCTTTGTAAAATATGTATATTTTGGCTATAAAATATTGTAGGTAAAATAGATGGTGGAGGTCAGAAAAGAAGTGTTTTTTTATGATTTTTGCACCCGCCGTGGTTGCGAACCTTTAGTGCCTACCTACCACCTTTCGTGCAATAGGGGATCAGGGTACACGTAGTTCACCTTTAAAAGTTTAAAACACAAATGTGTTAGTTATTTTTATGAGATGAGACATCATCGTTGTTGTCTGTGGGGAAAACATACTTACTACCCACAATCATGAGAAAGGAGAATTTGCATCATCTCAAAGTGGAGGATATGGCTTGGATTTTAAAATCGACAATGCCTCACTTAACACCCAAGTGGAAAATATCTCACTTCACTACATATTGTAGAAGTATAGTTGTTTGCATCACTACAAGGATTGACAAGAGTCCAATCTTTTGAGAAAAAAGTTTTAAAGTAAAAAAGCTAAAATGGCAGAATAGTTTGAAATGAGATTGATTGACTTTTAGTCTTCTCACAAAAAAAATGTCAAAGTATTATTAAGTTGATTGAAGTTTATTTATGAAAATGTTTTGAAAATGCATGGACCTAAGTGCAAGTTTATTATGAAAGTGGTTCAAGTTTATAAACAAGAAGAGTTTTCAAAAGGAGGAGGAAGATTTTTGAAATTAATGAAAATGGGAGGAGAAGAAGAGACTATCCTAAAGCATAAGGTAAAAGCTAGGGATAAGAACCATCTAACCAACAAGAAGCCAACACTTGACATTATGAGTCAAGATAGAATTCTCATTCCTTGGATTAAAACCAAACAAGCAAAGATACTAGACTTCTTGAGAGAACCAAGCTTCAAATGTATTAAGTCTTCATAAAAATTGGGCAGAGTAACGGTTGTATACGGCTGAATTCCAGATTACAAACAAAGAATGTAATCACAATAACCTACACACAAAACAAACAAACAAACAAATATCTTGAGGTAAACCTCAAGATCTCCAGACAAAATATCACTTAAGGTCACAAGGTCTCCAACATAGGTCAAGGTTTCTAATCCTAAGTCCAATACTCCACAGTGCCAAGGATAGTAACAAAATAGTCCAAGTATCATTAAAGATTTTTATGGTTCATGTTGATTATTATGTGTCTTAAACAAAAGAAAAGCTCAAGTGATCAAAATAAAAATAACAAGAATAGTAAATGCTCAAGTGAGCAAAAATAAAAATGGCATGAAATGTAATGCTTAAAGTAAATGGTACATAAAGCATAAAAAATAAAAACATAAAGTAGAACAATTTAATAATTAGTGGTTATTTGATGACCATCTCGAAACTTGCATTTGGAACTCATTAGAGGATTGGTAGAACCAAAGCCTTCACACAACAAGTTGTATTTGCTTTTTGTCAAGTATATCATCCATTTGGAATTCTCACAAATACCCTTTAATGATCAACGATGTTTAAGTGATCCGTGTTGACCAAAAGTATTGTAGATCCATTAGAGGATTGGTATAACCAAAGCCTCCACACAATGAATCTCAAAGTTATTGGATCAAAGAGATCAAATTAACAAACTTGGGCTTGCAAACATAGGTTTGGGCCACGAATGATACTTTATTCGAATCGGGACAAAATTTAGCTCTATGTTAAGCAATCGTAAGTGGACTTATATAGAAGTCGCACCTATTTTGAGGCCGATCAATAGCAATCTATGCACCATTTGTTTTGAGATATGATATAGAGATCATGCTCCAATAACACTTAGTGCAATAAGAAAGGGATGATATGAAGAGTTGGGGGAACAATACAAACCACATTTGAATTAAATTTTAATCAAACTATTATTAAAATTATTCATGCCCTTTTATGGAGTTAAACTCAACACCATGGATCTAATGATGTTAACAAAGTTCATGATCAAAAATTCAACCCAAGACCAGACAGAAAATAATCACAAAATAATATTGCATTTAATATATACATTAAAAAAAGGTTTTAAAAAGGAAATAAGAAAGAAAAAATATCAACTATGTTCAAACTAATCAAGAAAAAATAAGTAGGACCATAGAAAAATCAGAAATGGGCTCAAACATTTTTATAAAATTTATGGTAATTTTTTAAGGTCAGAAACTATTTTTAAGCTAATTAAAATTGCTCAAACAAATAGAAAATAGATCAAAAATAATAAACATCAAAATAAAATTCCATAAAATTTTCAAAAAGTCAAAAATATGTAAAATGGTATTTATGAATTTTTTAGAATTAAAAAAATGTCAGAAAGTATTTTTAAGGTAATTAAAACAAAGCAAACAATGCAAAAATTATAAAAAATGTCAAATGTCCAAATAAAAATGTCAAAAAATTGTCATGAGATCAGAAATAATTCAAAGTATTTTTGTGAATTTTTTCATAATTTTTGGATAAAAAATAAAAGAGTTATGAATTTTTGAAAATTAAATAAATTAAAATATAAAATCAAAAAATAAAATAAAACCAAAAAGATATGGGCCATCAGATCATAGTCAAAACGCGTTAGTAAGCTAATCCAATGGACCAGACGAGCTGTGCTTGATATAGACCTTAGTTAGAAACGCATAGGATCAGAAAAAGGGCAACCAATGAAATTAAAACGTTTGGCACGCTATCATTGGCTGAGACGATACATGTCATCGTCTTCAACCTCTAGCCACCCTACAATGGAGATTTTGTGAGATCTTTCAAATGGAAAAATTAGGATCCCAGACCAGTATCATTGGATTCGTCTCTTCAAGACGATCCTAACACCACCATCGCGCCAAATTCATATAAGGTATGCAAAGAGATGTGAATCAAAAACCTAGAAAATAGCGAGCACCTTCAATTTGAGATTTCTCTCTCAATTCTCAATGAATTTAAAAATTGTAAGAAGAACGAGAATCAGGAGAAGGAGTAGAACATGGTAGTGCTTTATTTGGATCCAAATGGTGGAGAATTCTACCTTTTCGAAGTTCAAGAAAGAAGCTCTGAAACTGGATTTCTGTAGCTTGATTTATAGCTCATTTTGCTTGATTTAAGTGCTGGAGAGTTTGTATGATGCTTAAGAAAGATGAATGTGCACAGAATTTTGGAAGAAAAGGCTGGAATCTCAGAAACTGATTTAAAAAATTTAAAGTTTGTGTGAAGTTTTGTCAGGGTGTTTTTAGCTCTCAAAGCTTGAGGAAATGAATGGGAAATGACCATCTATTTATAGGGAATCAAATGGAATGTTCAAGTGTGTGAAATGATGAAGTTTGGAGGGAAATAGTGTGAACCTGATGCACGAGAAAAGTGTGATCTGATTTGCATCAAAACTCATCCAATCCTTGTGTTTTAAGGCTCTAATCCACTTTGGCAACTTGGTTAAACATGTTTAGATCACAAACGCGTGCTAATTTGATGTTTAGAAGCCAAAACATGAATTTCAAATTCTGACTTATAAAGAAACTTCTGTTCAAAGTTACCAAGTTCAATCCAATGGCATTCTCAGCTCAAGGGGTCTTAAGGCATGATTCTTGATGCTTTAGAAAGATGATATTACAAGCTTTGGAATGGAAAAAGAATGGAATCAAATGGATGTTTGAGCTGAAAGTTGCATAGAGTCAAAGTTAGGGAAAAAAGGTTGACTTTCCATACTTAGAAATATTTCAATTTTTTCTTCAAAAGTGACCTATAATGTTTTACATCCAAACAAGGTCTTCCACTTAGAATTTGCTATTGACCAAAAAAAGATGGCACTAAGCAGACCTCTTGAATGACATTTTGAGACTTGAACCATTCAAAATCTCCAAAAATTGAGAGAGTTATGAATTGTTGAAATTGGCAAAAAATCATGAAATGACCTATAATCTTTTATATTATTAAGGCATCTTCCATCCATTTTCTCACTTTGCACAATAAAGAAGGGATAAAGTTCAAATCATCAAGATCATTATGGAAAAATAGTGGCCTCAAGGTGATAAAAATTGACCAAGTTAAGATCATTTGAAGTCACACATGGGAAATTTGGGGTTCATCTGGAGGACTTGTAATCATTCTTCATCATCAAGTTTCTTCCACATAAAAACTTCTTGAAACTTTTGAAGTGATTTTTTAATAACCCAGAGAAGGATGTCTTTGGAATCACTCAAAAATACAAAAAGATGAGCAAGATATACTTCTTTGAAGTTCAAAACCCTGGCTCCTAGATCAAGAAAATGCTTTGAGGAACTTTGACAATTTTGAATAACCTTCTTGTACCAACACTTTTTCTTTGTAAATAGAAGTTGTTGAGGATGATAATGTGAACTCATAGCCACTAAAAACACTTCCATATATTGAGAATTGAGAGAAATATTCACTTATGACCAAGGGGAACAAAGTCTTGTCCAAACATGACTACTTCTTCAATCAACCCCTTGTACTTTTGAAGAAATATTGATAACTCTTAAATATGGTGAACCAAGATAAACCTTGCCATGCAATTTCTTCCAAAACAACTTCAATGGTGAGGTTTGGAGTTATCAAGCTTTATTTCCTAGGGCATGGAAATAAACTCATGAACCCATGGAGCAACTTGCTAAGCCTCATTGCCTTTACATACATTATTAACAAGTAAGACAAACCAACATTGCATTTTATTAATTAAAAATAAAATCAATACAAAATATTCATGATCACAAAAGAAAACAAGTCAAGGTGCTTGGTGATTTCTCAAAGAGAAAAGCTAAAGATAGGGAGGAGAACCAAAATCCCTAATGTGATCTTGTTGTGATTGAATCAACATGGTATGATGAAGGGATCTTAGGGGAAACAATTGGGGTACAACAATTGCCCTTATTTAAGTTTCTTCTATCCGGAGATATGAAGATTAAAAATCTTCGTGTCGACGCGATCGAAGATACTTAAATATAAAACAAACCCTATTTTTTGCCCTAAGATGCCATGCAATGCTTATGAGCATGAAGGCATACGAACAAAATCAAAGAGACGCAAAACACCACTGGGGATGCAACAAATGAAATAAAGAAACAAAAGAGAAACCCGACCAGGAAAATAAATCACTGGTGGATCAAAAGACCCGACTTATAGAGGATGATAAAAATTCAAAGGATACACCAACTTCTACTGAAGGTGAAACTACCAACGTTCACTGAAGGTAGAAAGAGGAAAGAAATAACAACGCCGATGTTTACTAATGGTGAGCTACCAACGTTTATTGAAGGTAGAGAGAAAGAATCATTGACGTTCACTGACGATGAACTGCCAACTTTCACTAAAGGTAAAAGGAAAAGAAATATCATAGCATCTTCGTTCACTGACGATGAACTACCAACGTTCATTGAAGGTAGCAAAAAGATAAAAATCACCAACTTTCACTGATGGTGACCTACCAACTTTCATCGAAGGTAGAGAGAGGATATATCTTAGCACCGCCATTCACTGACGATGAACTACCAACGTTCACTGAAGGTAGCAATAAGATAACAATCACCAACTTTCACTGATGGTGAACTACCAACTTTCATTGAAGGTGGAGAGAAAATATATCATAGCACTGTCGTTCACTGACGGTGAACTACCAACGTTCACTGAAGGTAGAGAGAAAATATATCATAGCACCGTTGTTCACTGAAAATGAACTACCAACATTCACTGAAGGTAGAGAGATAATATATCATAGCATTATCGTTCACTGACGATGAACTACCAATGTTCACTGAAGGTAGAAAAATGATAACAATCACCAAATTTCACTGATGGTGACCTACCAACTTTCACTGAAGCTAGAGAGAAAATATATCATAGCACAACCGTTCATTGACGATGAACTACCAACATTCACTAAAGGTAGCAAAAAGATAACAAGTTTTTTTAATATTCCAACGTCTACTTTTACAGGGAAGTATAAGTTGCTCAAATTAAAAGACCTGCTACTTGTTGTTATGGGAAGGATTGTAAAAATGACTTCCTGAGGAAAGAAATATCACCTCTTGGGGAAAGAATCATGACTTCCTGGGGAATGAATCGTGACTTCCTGGGGAAATTCCAATATACTCCTGCTGAGGAGATAAAGTCTTCTCATGCAAAATAAATGCACATTCTCAAACCAAAACTCGAAGCTTGCAGAAATCTAAAGTAATAATATTGCTGAGGATCAAGGATTCAAACTAAAAATAAACTGGAATAAAACGGTCTTCCAAAATACATTCTTTGAGAAATAAACTCAAGATAGAAACCCAAATCATCCAGACAAAGAGCTGTGTAAAAAGGCTAAAGCAAAAATCTTCCACGAGGGATAACTCAGTGGGGAAGTTGAAAGAATATGCACTTTCTGCTTATGGTTGATACTCTATTAGGGAGAGGATAACACAACTCTGTAAAACAGGGTAATATGTCAACAAGATATTGATGGATACAAATGAGCAATAATTTACTAAGCTTAACTATGCATGATGTATGTATGAATGTATGCGCGTTATCGTGCATATGCTGACAAAACAAACATATAATACTGGGGATAAACAAACAAAACCAACTCGGGCGCACACAACACTCATCTAAATCACATCCAAGACGATCATTCCAAAAGAAAATAAGCACCAACTGAGGAAACAAGGTCCTACTGCATGGCTTAAATTTACTGGGGAGAAACATAACATAGCGACAAAATATTACAGATACAGAGATATAACGTCCTTCTCCAGGCTTCACCAGAGAATAACACTCAGACTTCAACGGGGAAATAAATGTTTTCATGTGTAACACTTCTACTGGGGATTGCAAAATTGATTTCAAATAAGGCATATGGAAACCAAATTGTCAAAACATCCACTGGGGAATTCAGGCCAACTTTAATGGAGAAAAATCATACAGACTTCACTAAGGTAGATAATGCTTCATCATCGAAATATCAAATGGGGAATTTTGCTGACTTCATTGGGGAGGTCAACACCACGTCATCTAGGGGAAACCAAGATATGTTCTTCTCTGGGGAAACCGAAGATACATTCTTCATTGAGAGTAATTATTGCATCAACTTCTCTGGGGAGAAAGGACTTCTATTAAGTAAGCAAGGCCTTCACTGGAGAATCTTGGATTGAGTCTTCATATCATGCAAACTTATTCCACAAAAGATGCCCTGGGATAGCCTTATTAGGAAATAACTACCAACAAAAATGCCAATTACTGCCAAAAAGAACAACATTCTGCAAATAATCCCATCTCAGCACACCAAGGGAACTAGCCCTTCGTCATATTAGAGAAGACTTTGCTGGGGAATTCGGGATAGAGGATGAGAACACCTTCCTATGGAAAACAAAAAAATCTCAAAATTACAAGGGTTCGTGCATTCCTGGGATCACTACTTTTGTTTTCCTCTTGAATCACAAAATCTTAAAGTAAAAGTAAGTTGTAAATTCTTTTAAAAAAAACAATTTTGTTATTTAATCCTTTTTGCTTTGAAAATTATTATTAATAATAAATGGAGTCTTTGTAAGCTGAATAAAAGTAGGAAGTACAAAGAATTGGGTAAAAGCTCAAATTTTATTGATAGAATGGTAATCTGCGAATGGCGAGACTCCATGGAAAATTACAAAGTTTGGAAAATGGTAATATATAATGGAAAAGATACATTAAGATACAATGACCACTATTCCCTCTAACAACTTTGAAATTTTGAGCAACAGCTTCTGTTGAAGTATGGTGAGGATCCAAGAAGATTGTTGCTTCCATGATCAAGTCTTGTCTGATGTAGTTACTTGCCAAGAAAGTCCCTAACTTTTTCCTAAGCTGCCCTTGCGGGTTTTCAACTTAGCGGAAAATTTTATTCTGTTTATGTCTCTAATTTTTTCCTAGACCGCCCTTTCGGGTTTTTGGCCTACCTAGACGCTCTTTTTTGCCTAAGCCGCCCTTTCGGGTTTTCAACTTAGCGAGCTATTCTTTTATTTCTTTAAGAAAAGTATTTCTTGACTGCATCAGCATTCATGGGACGTGGGAACTCTTCGCCATCCATAGTTTCAAGAATTAATGCATCTCCAATGAAGGCTTTCTTGACAACATATGGGCCTTCAAAATTGGGAGACCACTTACCCCTAGAATCAACGTTAAAAGACATGATCTTCCTGAGCACAAGGTCACCTTCTCTGAATTCACGAGGTTTTACCTTCTTATTAAAAGCTTTCTTCATTCTCTTCTGATATAACTGCCCATGACACAAAGCTATCATTCTCTTCTCTTCGATCAAATTCAATTGGTCAAACCTATTATGGACCCATTTATCCTCTGATAACTTGGCTTCCATTATCACACGCAAAGATGAAATCTCAACCTTGATTGGGAGTACCGCTTCCATTCCATACACAAGGGAGAATGGGGTTTCTCGTGTTGAAGTGCAGACAGATGCCCGATATCCATGTAAAGCAAAAAGGGGCATTACATGCCAATCTTTATAAGTAACAACCATCTTCTAGATGATCTTCTTAATATTCTTATTAGCAACTTCGATAGCCCCATTCATCTTCGGCCTGTACGGATATGAGTTGTGATGGACAATCTTGAATTCTTCACAAAGTTCTGTCATCATCTTGTTGTTCAGATTCGAGCCATTGTCGGTGATAATTCTGCTCGGCACACCATACCGACATATAAGATTATTCTTAATGAAGTGCACAACCACCTGCTTAGTTACATTAGCATATGAAGCAGCTTCTACCCATTTGGTGAAGTAATCAATTGCTACCAAGATAAAATGGTGTCCATTCGAAGCTTTGGGTTCTATCATTCCAATCATGTCAATACCCCACATAGAGAAAGGCCACGGGGAAGAAATAACATTGAGAAGTGTTGGAGGAACATGAATCTTGTCTGCATAAATTTGGCATTTATGGCACTTCTTTGCAAATTTTTAACAGTCAGATTCCATTGTGAGCCAATAGTAACCTGCCATTAGCATCTTTTTTGCCATCAAATGTCCATTGGCATGAGTGCCAAATGAAACTTCATGAATCTCATGCATCAACATGCTTGCTTCATGTCTATCCATGCATCTGAGTAAGACCGTGTCATAATTTCTCTTGTACAACACATTTTCACTGAGGAAGAAGTTGCCAGCCAATCTTCTCAATGTCTTTCTATCTTTATTCAATGCACCAATCAGGTATTCCTGAGTCTTGAGAAAATTATTGATATCATAATACCCAGGTTTCTCATCTTATACCTCTCGTATTGTAAACACATGAGTGAGCCTATCCAATCGCCGAACTATAATTCGAGGTATATCATTCCAAGTATTCACATGATACATAGAAGCCAGAGTTTCCAGAGCATCCGCCATTTGATTTTCATCTCTGGGGATGTGATGGAATTCAACTTTATTAAAGAAGGGTTACAACCTTCTAGCATAATCTTTGTAAGGGATAAAGTCGGGGTGACGAGTATCCCACTCTCTTTTAATATGATTTATTACCAAAGCTGAATCGCCATACACATCTAGAATTTTAATTCTGAGATCAATAGCTTCCTCGAGACTCATGATGCAAGCCTCATATTCTTCCATACTATTAGTACAATCAAATGTCAAACTTGCAGTAAAAGGAATGTGTGATCCATGTGGAGTGGCAATCACATCACCAATCCCTTTACCATAAGCATTCACAGCTCCATCAAATATCATACTCCAGTGAGATTTCAGATTAGGAATTTCCTCAGGCAATGGTTCATCACAATCTTTCACTTTCATAAACATCACATCCTCATCGGGAAATCATACTTCACAGACTGATAATCATCAACTGGTTGGTGAGCAAGATAATCTGCCAACACGCTGCTTTTAATAGTTATTTGAGTGTGGTATCCAATGTCATATTCAGATAACATCTGCTAGCGGGTAATTCTCCCAGTAAGAGCAGGCTTTTCAAAAATGTACTTGATTGGATCCGTTTTGGAGATCAACCAAGTAGTGTGATTCAACATATACTGCCGCAAACGTTTTGCGGCCCAGGCCAGAGCACAACATGTCTTTTTCAGCATGGAATACCACGATTCACAATCAGTAAAATTCTTACTGAGATAATAAATGGCATACTCTTTCTTCCCTGTTTCATCTTGTTGTCCCAGAATACAACCCATGGAATTATCTAACACTGTCAGATAGATAATCAATGGTCTTCCTTCAAGCAAGATAGGAGGCTCAAGCAAATATTCTTTAATACTTTCAAATTCCCTTTCGCAGTCATCTCTCCACACACAACTTTGATCTTTCTTTAAAAACTTAAAGATTGGTTCACACGTTGCAGTCGTGTGGGAAATGAATTTGGAAATATAATTCAAACGCCTGAGGAACCCTCTGACTTGATTTTCAGTTCTCGGTGCTGGCATCTCTTGAATTTCTTTGACTTTATCAGGGTCAACTTCAATTCCTTTCTGGCTAACAATAAAACCCAACTATTTCCCTGACCGAACACCGAAGGTACATTTATTTGGATTCAAGCGGAGACGATACTTCCTCAAACGCTGAAACAACTTCAATAAATCTTCTACATGCCCTCCTTCAGTATTGGATTTAACAATCATATCATCAACATATACCTCAATTTCCTTGTGCATCAGATCATGGAATAGGGTTACCATAGCCCTCTGGTACGTTGCACCAGCGTTCTTCAACCCAAAGGGCATCACTCTGCAACAGAATGTTCCCCGGGGTGTGATAAACGTTGTTTTTGCCATGTCCTCAGGAGCCATCCTTATTTGATTATACCCAGAAAATCCATCCATGAACGAGAAAAATTTGAATTTTGCTGTGCTATCCACTAACATATCAATGTGTGGCAATGGAAAATCATCTTTTGGACTAGCTTTATTTAGATCTCTGTAATCTACGCACATGAGAACTTTTCCGTCTTTCTTTGGTACTGGGACAATATTGGCAATCCACTGAGGGTACACTGATGTCACAAGAAAACCATAATTAATCTGCTTTAGAACTTCTTCTTTGATCTTCACTGCCATACCTGGGTAAGTTCGTCACAACTTCTGTTTGATTGGCGGGCACTCTGGCTTCAACGGAAAACGGTTCTCTACATTTTCTGTATCTAGACCTGGCATATCTTTGTAAGACCAAGCAAAAATATCCACATACTCTTTCAACATCTCAATCAACCTGCTTTTCACATCAGGATGCAGTAATGCTCCAATCTTGACTTCCTTCAGTTCTTCTTCCGAACCCAAATTGATTACTTTCAGTGGCTCTTTATATGACTGAATGGCATTTTCCTCGTGCTCAAGAAACCATGAGACCACTTCTGGAATATCATCATAGTCTTCTTCTTCAGTCCCATACACAGGACATTCAAAGTTGGGAGAGGGTGCAAGGTCATTGTATTCAACAGGTTTTTTAATTAATCTGCACATATGATTTATAATTGCTTTTAGAAACTGACACATATAACAAGTGATCATGCAGACTGAATTTAAGTTATTGTTTATTTTGAAAGGTTTTTTCTGATTACCATTTTCCAAGAAAAAGCAAAAAATAAAAACACAACTTTGGGAAACAAAGACAACTTTTATTATTGATTTTAAAAGTCACAGCAAATAGATAAGCCCATACAATATCAATACTTTCACCTTGGGCAGAGTGAAAGTTTTTTCAAAAAGATTAACAAAACAAAGTACTTTGAAACATGTATGCAAGAGGGAAAATCAATACTGATCCAGTTCTGAACCCTAACTTTGTGCGTCACATAATTCGGCATTTCTGGTTCTGCTTCATCTTCCACAATGGCATTAATCCCGAAAACAGTTGGATGAAGATAACCCCCGCTACGAAAGAAATCTTGATACTTGCCTGCAACAGAATTTGGCTTCATGCTCTTACCTTTATCATTCTTCAGAGAACCCCAAGCCAGCTCTATTCTTGTTCACAGGTGGGTCAACAATCTGTCCCCAAACGTTGCTATGGCCATTACGCACAATCTGCTGCGCATCCTTAAACGAAGTTATAGAGTTATCATTTCCTCTTATGTTGTCAATGGATAAAGCTTGGAACTGCGTTCCAAAAGCAGCTTCATCCACCTCTACAATGCTGAAAGAGGACAAATGAGATATCAATAATTCTTGTTCTCCATTTATAATTACCACTTTTCCTTCACGTACAAACTTCAACTTCTGGTGTAAAGTCAAAGTGACATCCCCTGCCTCATGTATCCACGGCCGTCCCAGCAAGCAGCTATAAGCGGGTAAAATATCCATGACCTGGAAAGTAATCTGAAACAAATGTAGGCCTATATGAATAGGCAAGTCCACTTCACCAATAACATATTTCCTTGATCCATCAAACGCTTTCACAATAATTCCACTTGGGCGCATGGGCGTTCCTTGATATTTCAACTTCATAAGTGTGCTCCTCGGTATAATGTTCAATGCGGATCCATTATCAATCAGCACATTGGATAGTGAATCATTCTTGCAGTTCATAGAGATTTGGAGGGCCAGGTTGTGATTCCTTCCTTCATCGGGTAATTCATCGTCACAGAAACTCAGGTTATTACATGACGTAATGTTCCCTACCACACTGCTGAATTGGTCTACAGGCATATTACTTTCTACAAAAGCTTGGTCCAATACCCTCATCAGAGATTCTTTGTGGGCGGAGGAGTTCATCAATAAAGCCAAGATAAATATTTTTGATGGAGTCTGCAGTAGCTGATCCATAATTCTGTAATCGCTCATCTTGATTATCTTCAAAATACCGTCCACTTATTTTTCTAGCGTAGCTCCACTAGATTCACCCGTAGACTTCTTGGGTTTAACATTTTCAACAATTTTCTTTCCAGCGCTAACATCTCCACGAACAAATGGTGCAAATACACGACCACTACGGGTCACTCTGCTAGTCTCAGCAATATTTCCAACATTAAGCATTGACTGGATGGGAACTTCCATGCCATCCTCTAAAATTGTAGCATTATATTTGTAGGGTACAGCCTTATTTGACTTGTAGGGGACAGGACCTGGCAAACTAATTACCAATGGAGTAATAGCTGGCTTGATATGATATTCAACTTCAAAATGGACGGGTGCACCAAAATAAGGGACAATAACGTTTATTCCCTCTTTTACACAATCAGTCATTACAGAGTCATCTCTGGAAAACATATCTTCATCCGAGGAGAAGAACTCATTTGTAGAGGCATATTCATCCTCCGACTCTTCTTTATCCAAACAAAACTCAATCATATCCACTTCATGGTAATCATACCTTTGACCTGTAACCTAGATAGTTCCATTATCCAACAACAACTGAACACCTTTCCTAACAATTTAACATCCTCGGGAGTTCCGCAGCAAATTCGGAAAGATCCATACTGATGTTCTACCTGACCAGTCATGTGGCAGAAAGTAGCATGCAATTATACAAGATCCTCATTCATATGTTCCACATCAAAGATTCTAAACTCTCCAGGACATCCAGAAACCATGTTTACTTCATCTTCATACTCAGCCCTAGGCCTGATTATATGGATGAGGCCCTCATCCATCATCTCTTGCAAATCAGCCTTTATCTTGTCACAACCCTGTATATATGTACTGCAAATAGCACAACCGGCATGGTTATGTGTATAGTAGCTAAATTTACAGAGGCCTGCATGCATTTTCACCAAATCTCCTCTAACGAATTTAATATCAAAAATCTGGAAGTCACCTGGACAATCGGCCACCATGTTCACAACATTTTATCCTCCATGCTTTGGTAGAGGATTATATTTCACATTAGGGCTTACATCCTTGAAAGATAGAATACAGGACTTCACCAATTTTTGTACCTCAGTCTTCAAAGGATAGTTGTTCTCAAAATTATGCCCTGGTGCTCCCTGATGAAAAGCACATGTTTGGTCTGCTTTGTAATACCAAGGAAATGGTGATGGTACAACGGGAGGTGGTCTGGTCTGAACCAACTTCTTCTGAATTAACGGCGGGAGTAATTTTGTGTAACTCATAGGAATAGGGTCATAACTCTCCCTTCTCTGATTATACCCTTGATTCCCCTGCGGGGGTGATCTCTGATAAGAAATGGTGGTTGGAGTTACACCAACAACCGGAGTAACTGAGGCGACTTGCTGATGACTCTGATAATTTCTTCTAGGAGGATTAACTCTCCTTTCTTGTATGACAGCATTTGTATCCCCTTCTTTCTTTTTGGAAAACCCATAGGATGGCTTTTTCGTATTTCCATAACTTTCACCCTTCGTAAGACGACCCTCTCTTACAGCCTCTTCTAAGCAGATACCCATGCCTACCATTTCAGTAAAGTCACTTGGCATACTCGCTACCATCCTCTCATAGTATAAAGCACCCAGAGTCTTCAAGAAAATCTTAGTCATCTCCTTCTCTTCCATGGGAGGAATCACTTGGGCGGCTACCTCACGCCATCTCTGTGCATATTCTTTGAATGATTCCCGGTCTTTCTGGACCATGGTCCTGAGTTGGTCACGGTCAGGCGCCATGTCCACGTTGTATTTGTATTGTCTGATAAATGCTTCTCCCAAATCATTGAAAGTATGGATATTGACACTGTCCAAACTCATATACCACTTCAGCGCAGCACCAGTCAAACTATCCTGAAAAAAGTTAATCAATAAACATTGATCATCCATATGGGTAGAGATTCTCCTTACATACAATACAAGATGAGCACGAGGACAAGTGTTGCCCTTGTACTTCTCAAATTTTGGGACCTTAAACTTCGCAGTTATCTTAACATTCGGGACCAAGCATAAATCATTCACATTCTGCCTGAACAATTCCTTTCCCCTGAGGGCCTTCATCTCCCTCTGCATCTTGTCAAACTGCTCTTGAAAACCATCCATTCTATCATAAAGACCCAAGTCTTCACTTGGTGGAGGAAAAGGACGACACATATCATCATTAATAAATGGGACCACATTTACCGAAGGAGGCACAGCAGGAGCAGCATGCACCACAGGAGGTGCATGAGTAACAGTAGTCTGAACAACGGGAGTATCTTGAGGACTAAGATTGAATCCTTCGGGCACAAAGTTCTCTGGAATTCCCCAAGGACAACCTTGAGGCATGTGATTCTGAACAACGGCTGGAGTAGCAGACACAGGAGTAGTCGGAGCTTTGGTAGTAACCCTTGTTGGTTGTGGTTGAACACTCAGTGGCTGATTCTGAGCAGCCACCAGAGATTCCATAAGAGCAGTAAGGTTGGCCATGCTGGCCTTCAAAGCAGAAACCTCCTCACGCAGCTCGCGATTGTCTTGTTCTAAGTTGTCCATCTTCCTTCTGAAACTAGCTCAAGTGTTGTAGTGGTGAGACAACTTGCTGAACAAAGTAAAGAAGCTTGGTAAGACACCTGGATATGCAAAGAAATGCAAGAAATATGTGCAATATGATGCATGATGTGCAATGCACATGATTCGTTTTAATATTTCAAGGGACTTAAAGATTTATAGACATATTACAAATATCAAAGTAATAACATATTTGAAATACTGGAAAAAATTATTATAATAACTTCAAAATGGATTACAAGTTTCAATAATCCCAAGTACAAGATGAAAATAAAGCCTAAAACCCTAAGAAGTAAAGTTGATGAAGATCACTCTATACGCTGGAGCTTCCTTGTAAGCCTGGCAATCTGAGCCTTCAACCTCTGGTTTTCTTCCGCATACCTGGTGGAAACCTCCTTCCAATCACCTGAATCAGGAAGTGAGCAACTAGCATCTGACTGAGGCTTAGGGGAAATAAATCCCCTTGCCTCTCCATGGTCTCTACAGCCCGACTCTCAAGAATCTCAATAAAGTTGTCTTTCTCCTTCAAATATGCTCTATAGGAAATCTCTAAAGTTTGGCACTTATTCTTCCAAGCATCCTTTTCTTGTTGCATCCTGACCAAAGCAAGCTGTCATTCTTCCACATCATCCAATAAGGGAGGAGTAGTGTGGTACGGTGGCAAAACCGACTGTTTTTGAAAATGCTTGTTTGCGTTTTGCGTTTTGTGTTTGCAAAATGTCGCGGTAAGCAAGAGTCGCCACCGACTTTTATTTCATCCAACTGGAAAGGAAAAAAGCACAAAAAAATCCTTTTTAGAGACTTTGAGTACGGGGGTAGATTATAGAAAGGGAAGGTGTTAGCACCCTTTCTATCCATGGTTTTCCATGGGCTCTTAGGTACTTTCTCATCTTTTTAAAATTGCTTGTGTGTGCTTGTTTTGAAAAGTTTTGTCTTACTTTGTTTTAACCCTTGTTTATGTCCTCAAGAGTGTTACGAAGTTGTTTTGAAAACTTTGTTTGAAAAGTGTTTGGGGTGAAAAGTTTGTTTGTTTTGAGCAAGTACCTACTAGCATATACCTACTCGAAAAAGGATCGTTTCTATTCTCGTTTCCTTTAGACAGCGCTATCCTACTATTGAGAAATAGGTAGCACCGTCATTGGAGTCGTAAGGGTCAATTCGGAAGGGACGTACGATCACTAAAGCAATGTTAGGACGTCTTAGTAATAACCCTAGAGTCTTAAGATCATTTCTGAGGCAACATTTCTGAGGCAACATTTCCGAACGGGACTTTTGATCTTCGTTAGACAGGAGGGCAACCACTAAGACACCTTATACTTAATGATCTCTTACCGAAGGCAACCGAAGTGAGAGTATACCCTATGAGTGCGCATGTGCGAGTGATTTGATTTCAGTTATTATCTTTGCACATTAGGGTTTTCTAGCCGTTTTAAATTATCATGCAATCTTGTCATACAATCCTATTACCATACATCTAAACAGTTAAACTATTACATACCGTAGATAGTTACATCAATTTTGCAAAAATAATAAACGCGCACGATGAATCGAATGCCAAAATAATTAGGGTTTTGAACCCAACTAAGCCTAATTGCAACTTAAAGGAAAAATTATTTTGTTGTCATTTTTTTCATTTGAGAAAATAAAGCTCAATTGAATAATAATAAAAAAGAACCTAATTACTAATTAATTTTAATTTAAGAAAAATAATTAAATTAACCTTTTTTTGTATTTTTTTTGTATTTTTTTATTTTGAGAAAGAAGAAAAATAAAAATTAAATCAAAAGTCTAACCCTAATTTTTCTAATTGATTTTAATTATATATAAAAAAGTTAGAATTACCCTAAATTAAATTAAACTAAATTATATTAAATTCGATAAAATAAAAACCTAATTTTAATTTTTTGTGAAACTCTTGATTTTATGATTTTGTGAAAAAGAAATTAATTTTGTTCAAAAATAATTAAGCAAATTAAACTAAATAAAAGAAATTAATAGAAAAGAAAGAAAAAGAATGGGCCTGAATTAGCAAATAGCAAAAGAGGGGTGTTGTTTGCAATTATGGGCCCAACAAGCTCTTGGCCCCATTGACTTTGCTAGATCATGTGGGCATGCTTGACTCAGGCGTATGGTGGACCTTCAAGGGATAACCTTGGATCTGGGGCGTTGATGGATGCGATGGCCAGATCTGGATGGTACAAGATGGATCCCTTGCCACATGACACACTGGATTGCCCATTCACAACCTGCTACGCCATTGTCTTCTCTGTTGCTTCCGTCGTTTTAGATAAAAGACTTTTACCTACGGACATCAAGCGTAGGTATAGCCCCTTGTGTATTTCCAAAACCTTGTACACGCATGATAAATAAAAACCAATGTTACCAATTAACTCGTTTGAAGCCCACGAGCATCATGGTACCCTTATCATTGTCCAATTTTCCATGTGCAAGAAATACCTAAAAACAAAACACAAACCCTAGCCATGGCAGTTTGATGCACAGTTAATAAAAATGCAATTGAATACAACCATTAGCTTGCAAACATCTCAAGGATTATGAATATACCAATTAATCATGCTAAATATTCCAGAATCAAGATATTCGAATTCAAGAAAAGAAGCGAACCGTGTGAATCTTACAGAGTGATTCTGAGCATGGGGAGGCTTGGTAACGATTGAAACACGATCCTAGAGTGTCCAACAATTGATTGGTATGATTAGAATGGCTTGAGATGGTCTGAAACTTGGAAATTGATCTGCACTTTTTTCTTGAATTTTTGCAATTTGTTTTCTGCCTTTGCACGCCTCTCGCCTCCTTCTTTTGATCTGCTTTTGTTCCTTATGTATACTAGAGTGTATTAGGGTTGCAATTTTGTATCAAATCTCTTTCAATTATGAATATTGATTCATAATTCAATCCTTGCACCAAATCTTTCCAAAACAAGCAAATTCAATCTTTTTGTATCCATATGAAGCCTTGCATGATTTGATCTTGTCTACAGCTGTATAATGGACCTAATCATGCACAAAATCTCAAGATTTAATTAGTTTTTGATATTTTCATTATTTTATATTGATTTTATTTGATTTAAATGAAATAAAATCAAAATAAATAACAAAAATAAAAGAATGACAAGTGGAAGGGCTCATGTGTCTTGGATCACATTACAAACTCAGTGCAAGCATAAAAAGTTGGGCCCATTTGGCAAAAAATGCAATTTTGGACACATTTGACTTTTGGCAATTTTGCAAAAAGGGTCAACTTGGCCAATGTATAACTCCCTTAATTTTTACCCTAGAGAGGTTTTCTTTGACTTTTTAGAAAGCTTAGGATGTCCTCTAAGCAACCCTTTTGGTCTAATCTCAATTGAGTCTTCCATGTTCATGTATGAAGCTTTGACCCAAAAGGTGTTTTTGTTGACTTTTCAAAATGACTTATAATGTCCAAATTCATATCTTCTTGTAAGTGCATATTTTGAACTTGGGAGCTGAATATGAGTTGTAGGGAATTAAATCCTCTTCAAAATGAACTTGGTATGGGTCATTTTTGATAAAGTATGAGAAAGTCATGCTTGGTCAAAGTTGAGTTGACTTTTCCTACAAAACCCTAATTTAGCAACTTTTGGGTTTTGATGAATTGTAAGCAATCCTTGAGGAATCATGGTCAACCCTTGATCAAATGATGAATAACACTTCAAAATGAGAATTTTGACCAAAAATCTTTAAGTTTGACTGTATGTGGGCCACAGTTGACTTTTGCCCTAGCACAGTCGATTTTCAAGGCTTTGAGCAATTGACTGGGCCAACTTCCTCTGCAAGGCTTGAAACTTGACATGGATGATTTTGAGAATGTATTAGGACAATAGTGAGCATTTGGGACCCTTTGGATTTAAGCATCTTGATGCAAAATGAAATCCTAATTTGAGGTAGACTGCCTTAGGAGAGGGTTTGTCTGGTCAACTCTTGGACTTCTTTGAGCAATTTGAGGACCTCACTTGAAATGTATTGAAAAACATGGGAGGTAAAATTTTGGGGTACAACAGCTTCCCCTGTTCAATATTCTTACACCTGAGGATGTAGATTGGCTTTTCTGCCTTTCGTGATCTGAAGGTGGAAGATGATTGAACACTAGAGTGCCCAGAAATTTGCACTAGCATGAAGTGGTACTTATCTTGCGATATCGGGAATGGGCTTATAGATGCCATTTGGAAGTCAATGACGGAAGATGGGCTTAAAGATGCCATCCGAAGAAATGTCGATCGCACAAGAGATTCCTTTGCGAGAACCCGTATACCTGTTGTTGAAGGAAGATTTTGCTGGGACACGCTGGTCTTTATCTTGGGAGAAGTAGAATTTTAGGAGCTTCAGTTGTCTGTTACTCTATTGGGGAATCATATCTTAGTTGAGTAGGTGACAATGAACTGCTATCTGGTCGTGCTTCAGGCCTTACAGTGATTTGTTGAGGATAATAAGATTAACTAATATCTGGTCGTGCACCAGGTTTTACAGTGACTTACTGGGGAGATGAGATTAAACTTGCTATCTAGTCGTCCTCCAGGCTTTGCAATTTCTCAATTCTTATCTGGTCATGCTCCAGGCTTCAGAAGGAATTAAGTGGTTATCCAGTTGCATCTGGGTTTCAACTTGAATTTAAGGCATACTAATATTCGGTCGATTTTCGGGCTTCATAGTAATTGGTCGAGTAAATTGCTATTTGGTCGAATTCTAAGCTTCGCAGTACCTTATACTGTTATCTGGTCCTGTCCTAGGTTTCAGTGTCCTTTGTCGCTATCTGGTCGCGATCCAGTCTTCACAGCGTCTTATACCGTTATCAGGTCGCGCACTAGGTTTCACGGTGTCTTATACCACTGTCTGGTCGATTCCATGCTTCATGGTATCTTGTACTGCTATCTGGTCGATTTCCAGGCTTCACAATAACTTGCTGAGGGTTAAGCTGTTTTCCGGTCGATTTCCGGGCTTCAAAGCTTGAACTGGAATAGAAATCTTAGTATCGATTTGACTGAACCAGGGGAAACTTGTAGGAACTTCAACTGGGAGAGAAATCTTAGTGTCGATTTGACTGATCCCGGGAGAGGTCTCGGATTAACTTTGACTGGCATGGAAATCAGGGGAATCTTAACGGCGATTTGGCTGACCCAGACGAAAGTCTTAAAATGTCTTCAACTAGAATAGAAACCTTAGTGTCGGTTTGACTGAACTAGAGAAAACTTGTCAGAACTTGATTACATCTTTCCCTGAAAGGTGAAGAGTTAGTCGTATGTAATGTCATGATGTATGAAATGTATTGAGTAATGATGTTCTCAAAATAAATGAGATTATGCCGTATGATGCATATGTGCACGCCACGATGTATGGATATGCAATGTTCTTGTGATATTCTCCAGCTGGGAAGAATAAATCCCGGACTGTTGTTTGGAGAGTATAAGGTGAAGATGTGAAAAACACAAGAAGGGGGTTGAATTGTAAAACTTAAAACAAATGCTTAGACAACACAGTATTTTTATCCTGGTTCGTTTGATCTCAAACTACTCCAGTCCACCCGTCAAGGTGATTTCGTCTCTCTCCAACGAGGTCTTAATCCACTATTTTCAAAGGATTATAACAGCTACTTTAACAACTGTTAAAGTCTTCTTGAGTATAACCACAAACCGGTTTATCTCAAGGAAATCTTTTACAAATAATTGAACAATGATGTGTTGACGTTTTCTAACAAAACAATATATCACAACTGTGATAATTATATAACTTAAGCTTGGAATAAACTGAATTTGCTAAAGCGTTTGAGTAAGCGTGGTTTTGAATGCTTGGTAAATTATGTGAGTGCATGCATGCGTCTTTTCTCACGCAGACTTGTTTATATAGGCAAGGTAAAGATACGTTGTCCATAAAGCCATTTTAATGATAATAACGCACTTTCCTTTTGAAGAAGATCTTGTCTGAAGAGAGCCGTTAGCATTTAATTCTGTCTTGAATACTTAGTAACGCTTCAGAGTCTTCTTTGCTTATGATAACGCTTCAGAGTGTTCTTTGCTTTAACATATGATAACGCTTCAGAGTGTTGATGACTTTGGTAAAGATGTCTTTGATCAGAGTCAGATTGTATTTGTTTAAGCGCAAATTCTGGTCATCAAGCTTCAGCGTATAATCTGGTAGCTTCAGCGTGTAGCACATGTTACTGATCTTCTGATGCTGATTCCATCAAAACTTCTATATATACAAAACATAATTTTAAGAAGCATATTTGTTTTATATATATATATATATATATATATATATATATATATATATATATATATATATATATATATATATATATATATATATATATATATATATATATATATATATATATATATATATATATATATATATCTTTGAGTTTATTGATTCTTTATATTTTGTTATCATCAAAACTCTAATCAAGGGTTGTAGAATCAAACTATGTTCTAACAATCTCCCCCTTTTTGATGATGACAAAAACCAGATTTTTCAATTAAACATAAAGAATAAAGAGTATAGAATTAAGAAGAGAAACTCCCCCTGAGTTGATTACTTCCCTTTAATTCCATAAGTCTTTGAGCATCAGAACTTTATTGTATCTTTCATCAGAGTTTTGTACCTGTTCAATCTTTTCAGAAGAAAGAAATTTAAATGGATCAGAATGTTTGAGACTTATGTCTCAGTAATCCGTTATTGAAAAATATCTTATTCTTTCTTCCCCTTTTTGTCAGTTATCAAAAAGAACAAATAATCAGAGTCAAAATGCGTTTATATTGAAACCAGAAGCAATGATAAGTTCAGAACAATGTAAGAATATTACAGATAAACATGTTTTTAAAACGAGGAAATTCTAAGAGGGAGGAGGTAGACGCATGAACAAGGCTTCCAACATGCTCTTGATCTGGATGTTGGTTTCCTGTTGCTGGGTTAACATGCTTGCGATTGCATCAATTTTGTCGTCCTGTTTATCCATTCTTTCCTTCATCAAAATATCAGATCTTTTCAGGTCTTCTAGAGTCTGCCTATCATAGGAGGAAGCTTGAGAATCTTCAGTAACTGGATGCTTCTCAGAGCATTCTCCAATGTCCTCTTTTTGACCCAGTTCTTCAGCTGGAATCATCTTCTCTTGAGTATCAGTCAGATTGAGTTCTTCTGACTCTGGTTGAACTTTGGATGCTGGACGATATTCAGACCAGGGAGCATTATCCAGAGGAAGAACTTCTTCCTTGAGCAGCTGGCTCAGAACTTGATCTTTAATTACTTTCAGTAGATTACTGAAGTTTTGTTGAACTTGTCCGTAGCTCTGTTCTTGCATCTTATGAGTTTCAGAGCATACCCATCTTCTGAAACTTGTCCAAAGGTAGTCTGATGCAGCAGGATCAATCAGCTCAAGACTAGCTCGCTTCAGAGAAGTGATCCACTTCTGTACTTCTGTTTCAAATATCAATAAGCTGGTACCAACATCTGGAGAGGGTTCAGATGGTTTTGGTTTTGGGATAGCTGTTTTGTGGGTTATGGCAGCAAGACATTCAAAAACCGTTAAGTCAATGACAGTCTTGATGTTGTCATCTGGATTGTTCTTTGGTGAGGGAGTGGGAGAGTCAGAAATTATTATTGGACTGGTTGGGGAGTTTGGTGGAGTTGATTCTAGTGATGAGGGGATTTGGGGAATATCCAGGATGGTTAGAGGCATACGAATGGCCAGAGGTTCAGTGATTCCAGGAATGGGAATAGTATCAGAATCACCAGTTTGGTTTGATTGATTGTTATGAGGTTCTGGTTCACAGGATTCAGAAGGTTGATCCTCAGAAGTTTGAACTTCTGGTTGAAATAGTTTAGGTTGTGGAGAAGGTGGATGAATTTCTGGTTGAGGAGATGAAGGTAGTGGTATTTCTGGTTGTGGAGAGAGGGGAATTTCTGGTTGTGGTGCTTCTGTGGTGGTTTCAGAGTTTGGATTTTCTGGTATGGGAGCAGAAGTATGTTGGTCAAAGGTTTCTATATCCGATAGAACTTTTGCAAGTTCTTGTTGGGTTGCTTCAGTATTTGGATTTGGAGGTAGGGAGCGAGATCTTCTAAGAGTTTAAGATTCAGAGGGGTCAAATTCAATGTCAAAGTCATCAAATGTTTGTGGTGTGGGGTTTTCTGATTGAGTGGGAATTGGTATAGATGTTGATACAGAAATTGAATTTAAAATAGTTACAGAAGAAGGATTACCTCTCTTTTTAGGAGTCCGCTGGGATGATCCTTCTGCTACAGCTTTCCTTTTCTTGGTTTTCTTCAGCACAACTTCTGGAGCCTTCTGCTGCAGATCCTGAATGTTCAAATCTGGTGCTATCCCATCCGCCTTGCATGCATCCAGATATCTGACTATTATATCAGGTTTAGAATCAATCTCTGAGAACAGAGGAAAGTTATCCAGAGGGACTCTTCTGCTGGAGATTGTTGCAAAAGAAGTGACACTGGGTTCCTTCTTGATGTTCTCAATCAACTTCATCTTCTTCAGATTCTTTGCATTCAACTGTTTGCCAACAGTAGCTTCCAAAGAGCTGATTTCCTGAGCCTCTGTTAGATGATGAATCAGCTTATTCTCTGTTAGAATATCTGATATAAGCCTTCCTAGGGGTATCCAATCCCTTTTTGTGCGCTCCTCTTCTCTGGTTTCTTTAACACTAGTCCTTAGATGGTTAAACAGCAGATGAGCCAAATTCACCTTGATCTTCTAGGGGATGAAGTAGATCAGAAATTGCTGATCAATGTTGATGTAGTCAGTAGAGCTGGTAGGCTTCTTGTGGTTTATGTATCCCAGAATGATCTTGGCCCATATTTTGTGATGGTTTTTTAAATCCCTTATCTTGCTGGAGGGAAGACCCAGAGTGCAGATTTCTCTAGCAATTAGGGCAACATCAGCGCATCTTTCAGCCATATCAATGCATCGTACACCACCACCATTGTAGCCTATTAATCTTGCAATGAGGTCCTCAGTTATAACTATCTTCTTCCCCATTATGTATGAAGTAACTTGATGGTTGGAAGATGAAGCATGAATCCATAATTCCTTCACAAGGATTGGGAATGTTGGAACCACCAGTCGGTCAAAGTATCTTTCCCAGCCTTGAGCCTTTACTTCTTCAGAGAGATTAAACCCGTTCTCTTGAAGACTGTTGAAATCCACAATCAATTCTGAAAGAACTTCTAGATTCTTGATGGGTGTGAGAAGAGTTTTGTAGGGTTCTTCATATTGTTCAGAGGAATTTGTTTTCTGGGTACTGGAAGTAGGGTTGCTGGAGGAAGCCATGTTCACACTAAAGGTTTTGTGAAGAAATTGAAAGGGTTTTGAGAAAGGATGCAAACTGAAAACAATAAGTTTGTAGAGAAAATGAAAGTGAAGGTAAAAGAGTCTAAATGGTGAGAAATGTGTTTAAATAGATTTCTAAAAAAATTTGAAAACATAAACGGCAAGAGAGAGAAATTAATTATAATGATTATGAGCATTTAATGATAGTTGATTTTGGGGGATTCAGAAAGATATTGGAACGGTTACCCATGACATGTGTCTCAATGAATCTAATCAGCGCTTTTGACCTTTCAGAAACATGAACGCGTGTTCAGCCTCAGAAAGTAGCTGATGACTGGATGACACTTGTTTGCTTGAGTGAACTGCACATTTCTATCCTTGATTGTGATAGATTCTGATACAATCTGTACTTCTAAAGATCTGAAGAAGGATTGATCAGTAGTTCACGGAAAAATAGACAAAGTTCTGAAGGTTAAGATATGGAATCAAAACAGTTTTATTCTGGGCAGAGCTTCATGCTGAGATGTTTCAGAATGAAGTTGAACCTATCTTTAGAAAGAGGTTTTGTAAAGATATCAGCCCATTGATGGTCTGTGTTAATAAATTTTAAATTTAGAATCCCTTTCTGAATATAGTCCCTAATAAAATGATGTTTTATTTCTATATGCTTAGCCCTAGAATGCAAAATAGGATTTTTACTGAGACAAATAGCAGAAGTATTGTCACAGAGGATAGGGATGTTACTCTCAAATATCTTGAAGTCCTCAAGTTGACTTTTCATCCAGAGCATTTGTGTGCTGCATCCAGCTGCTGCTATGTATTCAGCTTCTGCTGTTGATAGAGCTATTGTGGATTGTCTTTTGCTAGACCATGAGATTAGATTTTCTCCCAGAAACTGGCAGCTTCCAGAAGTGCTTTTACGTTCTACTCTGTCTCCAGCAAAATCAGCATCATAGTATCCTATCAAGCTGTAATCACTTGATTTTCTATAAAATAAACCCAAATTAGTAGTACCTTTCAGAAACTTGAAAATTCGCTTAACTGCTGTTAAGTGAGATTCTCTAGGATCTGATTGGAATCTCGAACAAATGCAAACACTGAATAGAATGTCAGGCCTTGAAGTCGTCAGATAGTGAAGATACCCAATCATACCTCTGTAGACCTTCTGTTCTACCTTTTTACTTACCTCTTCTCTTTCCAGAATTCACGTGGGATGCATTGGAATCTTTGATGGCTTACATTCTGAGAGATCAAATTTCTTCAGAAGTTCTCTGACATATTTGTTCTGATGAATGTAAGTTCCTTCTGGGGTTTGATTAATCTGAATGCCCAGAAAGAATTTTAGTTCCCCAATTAGGCTCATCTCAAATTATGCCTGCATACATTTAGCAAACTTTCTTCCCAGAGAGGGTTTAGTGGATCCAAATATGATGTCATCAACATAAATCTGACATACTAAAATGTCATTCTTAACTGTCTTGTAGAACAAGGTTGTGTCCACTTTCCCTCTGGTGAATTCATTTTCTAGCAGGAAGTTACTTATTCTTTCATACCAAGCTCTGGGAGCTTGTTTCAGACCATAGAGTGACTTTAGTTTGAAAACATATTCTGGATTTTTGGAACTTTCAAAACCATGGGGTTGGTGCACATATACCTCTTCTTCTATATAGCCATTTAAGAATGCACTCTTAACATCCATCTGATACAGAGTGATGCCTTTATTAACAACAAATGAAATTAGGAGTCTGATAGATTCTAACCTGGCGACTGAAGCAAAGGTTTCTGTATAGTCTATCCCCTCTTGCTGACTATAACCTTGTGCTACCAGTCGTGCTTTGTTTCTGATGACTTCACCTTGTTCGTTCAGTTTGTTTTTGAACACCCATTTTGTACCAATGACGTTGAATCCTTTTGGTATGGGAACTAGATCCCATACGTCATTTCTTGTGAATTGATTTAGCTCCTCTTGCATTGCTAGAATCCAGTCATTGTCCATAAGTGCTTCATCAATTGTTGTTGGTTCAATTAGAGAAACCAGTCCCATGAGGGATTCTTCAGAGTTTCTGAAGCTAGATCTTGTTCTGATTGGATCTTCCTTTCTTCCTAAGATTGTTTCTTCTGGGTGATCCATGCTGCTTCTGGATGGTCTTTTCTGGAGTTGATCAACAGAAGGTGCTGGATTGCCTGCAGTTACTCTTTCTGATGTTAAGGGAGTGTCTCTATTGAGAGCTTCTGATGATTTGTCTTCAGTACCTGTGAGTTCAACTTCCATACCTGCAAGGAATTCATTCTGCTTTGACTTTTGAGAGTCAAGCTTATCATCAAAACGAACACTGATTGACTCCTCCACAATCTGTGTTTCTGTATTGTATACTTTGTACCCTCTTGAGCGTTCAGAATATCCTAACATAATACACTTTTGTGCTTTAGAGTCAAACTTGTTCAAATAATTTTTTGTATTAAGAATAAAACATGTACATCCAAATGGGTGAAAATAGGAGATGTTGGGCTTTTTGTTCTTCCACAATTCATATGGAGTCTTTTCCAGAATAGGTCTTATGGAGATTCTATTCTGAATGTAACACGCTGTGTTTATTGCCTCTGCCCAGAAGATCTTAGCAACGTTAGTCTCGTTGATCATGGTTCTGGCTATTTCTTGCAATGTTCTGTTCTTTCATTCTACAACTCCATTTTGCTGAGGAGTTCTAGGACAAGAGAAATCATGCAGAATGCCTTTATCATTAAAGAATAACTCAAAATCTTTGTTTTCAAATTCTCCACCATGATCACTTCTGACTTTGACGATTCTAAGATCCTTTTCATTCTGAACTTGGTTGCAGAAGGTAACAAACACAGAGGGTGACTCGTCCTTGTGCCTTAAGAACTTTACCCATGTCCATCTGCTATAGTCATCTACGATTACTAACCCATACTTCTTGCCACTGACTGAAGCAGTTTTAACTGGTCTAAATAAGTCAATATGCAGAAGATCTAATGGCTTGGAGGTGGAAACAACGTTTTTGGATTTGAAAGCTGGTTTTGCAAACTTGCCTTTCTGACATGCTTCACACAGAGCATCTGAATTGAACTTCAGGTTAGGAAGTCCTCTGACCAGATTGAGTTTGTTAATCTGAGATATTCTTCTTATACTAACATGTCCCAATCTCCTGTGCCAGATCCATTGCTCGTTGTTAACAGACAATAGACATTTTACATTCTGACTTTTTAGTTCAGAAAGTTTTATTTTATAAATGTTGTTTTTCCTTTTTCCATTAAATAGGATAGTCCCATCTTTCTGACTAACAGCTTTGCATGAATTTTGATTGAAGATTATATCATAACCGTTATCACTTAATTGACTTATGGATAACAGATTATGCATTAATCCATCAGCTAGTAAATAATTACTTATAGAGGGAAGATTTCAATTACCTACTGTTCCAGAGCCAATGATCTTTCCTCTCTGATTGCCTCTAAAGCCTACATGCCCTCCAGGCTTAAGTTCCAGGCTTTGGAACATATGCCTTCTTCCCGTCATGTGTTGTGAGCAGCCAGAGTCCAGGTACCATGATTGGTGTTTTTGCTTTGCTGCTAAAGATATTTGCCACATGTATTATTTTATCCTTAGGTACCCATATTTTCTTGGGTCCTGATTTGTTAGTTTTAGCAAAACTCTGGTTGAATTTTGGTTTGACAGAGTAATCACTACTTGTATATTTTATGTCGTGTGTGTGCCCATATATAAAGTGTGAATCAAGTGGAGTACTTTTTATAACTAAATCCATGGCATTTTTTGGTTTAGGTACCTTACCTTGATATCCTATCCCTTTTCTGCCATTTCTGCTAACTCCATAGATCATTGAAGCCATTTTGCTTCTGTCTATGATTTTAGCTAGAAACTTCTGAAAGTTGTGATCATACTCCTTGATGATCTCATCGGCATTTCTGGGAGTTTCAGGGATTGTTTCCTTCTGAGAGTTTTGCAATTGGTTTTCTAATTTTGAAGTTTTATCTTTTAACTCAGAATTCTCCAATTTGAGACTCTCAGTCTTATCAGAGTCAGATGTAAGATTCCTTTTCAGGTTTCTGAATTTGACTCTGATCTGCTGGTATCTTTCCATAATTTCATTAAGGCTTTCAGCTAGTTCAGCCTTAGTAAAGTTTATAGTAAAGTCAGGGAATACCTCTTTTGTATCTGATTCAGAGTCTGACTCAGAAGCTTCACTGTCTTCTGTTATGTTTTCCATGAGAGCTATGTTTGCTCTTTCATCATCTGATTCTGAGTCAGCTTCAGATGTGTCAGAATCATCCCATGTAGCCATGAGACTTTTCTTCTTTTCCTTGCCAAACTTCTTTTTAGGATTCTCCTTCTGAAGCTTTGGGCAATCACTTTTGTAGTGCCCTTGCTCGTTACATTCATAGCATATGATGTCTTTGTTGTTTGGCTTTCTGTTTCCTGAAGAACCTTCAGATCTTCTGTGTCCGGAGGAGGATTCTGACCTTCTGTATCTGGAGAAAGATTCATTCTGATTTTCTAATCTTCTGGGATTCCTGAACTTCCTTTGCCTCTGCTTCCACAATTGGTTCACCCTTCTGGAGAGGAGAGACAGTTCATCTTCTTCTGATGAGGACCCATCAGAGGTTTCTTCCACAGCCTGCAAAACTTTGGAGTCAGATTTTCTGTTAGATTTTAAAGCTAATGGCTTAACTTGCTTTTGAGGTTCATCTGCTTCTAGCTCTATCTCGTGACTTCTGAGGGAGCTGACAAGTTCCTCCAGAGAGATTTTGTTGAGATCCTTGGCTAGCTTAAGCGCTGTGACCATTGGCCTCCATTGTTTTGGCAAGCTTCTGATGATCTTCTTAACGTGATCAGCAGTGGAATACCCTTTGTCAAGAACTTTTAGACCAGCAACAAGAATTTGAAATATTGAAAACATAGTTTCTATTGATTCACTCTCTTCCATCTTGAATGCCTCATACTTCTAAATGAGTGCAAGGGCTTTGGTTTCTTTGACTTGAATGTTGCCTTCATGCGTCATTCTCAGAGAGTCAAACATATTCTTTGCAGTGTCTCTGTTTGATATCTTCTCATATTCTGAATAAGAGATGGCGCTGAGGAGAATTGTTCCGGCCTTGTGATGATTTCTGAACTCACGCTTTTGTTGATCAGACATCGTTTTCCTGTCAATCATCTGACCACGTCCATCCACTGGGTGCGTGTATCCATCAGTCACCATGTCCCACAAATCAGCATCATGGGCTAGAAAGAAACTCTCAATTCTGTCTTTCCAGTAGTCAAAGTTCTCTCCATCAAAGACTGGACGTTTGCCACTGAATCTGTCTCTTTCTTCATTGTTGTCATTGCTGATGTTTTGACTTGGTCCTGCCATTGTGTTTTTCTGACACTGGATCTTGTACTGACACGGTTAAGTGTTATAAGCTCAGAACCAGGCGCTCTTATGCACATTGAAGATGTGAAAAACACAAGAAGGGGGGTTGAATTGTAAAACTTAAAACAAATGCTTAGACAACACAGTATTTTTATCTTGGTTCGTTTGATCTCAAACTACTTCAGTCCACCCGTCAAGGTGATTTCGCCTCTCTCCAACGAGGTCTTAATCCACTATTTTCAAAGGATTACAACAGCTACTTTAACAACTGTTAAAGTCTTCTTGAGTATAACCACAAACCGGTTTATCTCAAGGAAATCTTTTACAAATAATTGAACAATGATGTGTTGACGTTTTCTAAAAAAACAATATATCACAACTGTGATAATTACACAACTTAAGCTTGGAATAAACTGAATTTGCTAAAGCGTTTGAGTAAGCGTGGTTTTGAAGGCTTGGCAAATTATGTGAGTGCATGCATGCGTATTTTCTCACGCAGACTTGTTTATATAGGCAAGGTAAAGATACGTTGTCCATAAAGCCATTTTAATGATAATAACGCACTTTCCTTTTGAAGAAGATCTTGTCTGAAGAGAGCCGTTAGAATTTAATTCTGTCTTGAATACTTAGTAACGCTTCAGAGTCTTCTTTGCTTATGATAACGCTTCAGAGTCTTCTTTTCTTTAACATATGATAACGCTTCAGAGTGTTGATGACTTTGGTAAAGATGTCTTTGATCAGAGTCATAGTGTATTTGTTTAAGCGCAGATTCTGGTCATCAAGCTTCAGCGTATAATCTGGTAGCTTCAGCGTGTAGCACATGTTACTGATCTTCTGATGTTCATTCCATCAGAACTTCTGTATATACAAAACATAATTTTAAGAAGCATATTTGTTATATATATATCTATATATATATATATATATATATATATATATATATATATATATATATATATATATATATATATATATATATATATCTATATATATATATATATATATATATATATATATATATATATATATATATATATATATATATATATATATATATATATATATATATATATAGATATATATATATATATATATATATATATATATATATATATATATATATATATATATATATATATATATATATATATATATATCTTTGAATTTATTTATTCTTTGTATTTTGTTATCATCAAAACTCTAATCAAGGGTTGTAGAATCAAACTATGTTCTAACATAAGGAGTTGAGTTCTTCGTTTTCGCTGGGGATAGTGACCGAAGATGATTAGCTGGAGACTTGCATCCGTTCTGCTTGAGAATATTCCGCCGGGAGAGACTCTGTTTGAGAATAATCCTGTGGGAGAATGACTTTGTGGGGAAGAGAGATACTTTGTTGGATGATCTGCTGATTTGGAGAAATAAACTCAGTTGGGGATGAACTTTTGTTTCTGATGATAGATAAATTCTGCTTGGGGAGAATTTTTCTGACTCATTCGCGATTATGAACCTCGGCTGGGGAGAGCTAGCACCGCTGTCTTTGGATACTTCCAACTCTGCGGGGAGTGTATGATCCTTCAGTTATATTCTTAAGCTGGCTCTATCCCTGTACCTGGTGGGTAGAGCAACTGTAAGGTCTGGACACTTCTTGTTTTCCCCTGTTCCTGGAATTACGAGTAATTGTCTTTTGTTTCTTATGTAAGTATTTATGAGCAGCAATCATTTTCAAATGCATATATCAAAAATGAATCATTGTACGTTCTTGCAAAACAAAACAGAAAAAGAAAAACAAGTTGAAATATCTTGTGGAAATGAATTGTATTGATTTTTGAAATTGGCCTGTAACAGGCGTTTTTGTACAAAGAGGTTGACGTCCTAGTAAGAGAACACCGCCGAAGGAACAAAAATTGTACAATTTGTGCAAAAGAAAGAAAAACAGCTATGTGAAACAATCCCATCGGGTTCCAACTCTACTATTGTCTTTATATCTTCAAGCGTCTCATCACTTTGCTACTTGGTCGAAGGTGGATCAGATTGATCGGCGCCGTCCGAGCTTGATAGTCGATACCGAAGTCTGGTCGCAAAATGATCCAATGAGACATAGTGTTACGCTTTGATCCCTAATTTTTTCCTGAACCACCCTTTCGTGTTTTCAGTCCACCGGGATACCCTTTTTTGCCCAAGCCGCCTTTTCAGGTTTTCGACTTGCTGGGTGTGCAGTTTTTTTCATTTTCATCCCATACTTTTTCCCGAACCCTTGTGGTCCACCGGGAAGCCATTATTTTTGCCTAGGCCAGTCAACCTAGCGGGTCTTTGATTATGCGTAGTACCTTTTCACTATGTCTGCATTGACGGGGTGAGGAAGGTCGTCACCATCCATGGTGGTTAGAATCATAGCTCCTCCCGAGAAAATGTTCTTAACCACAAATGGCCCTTCGTAGGGTCCATTTGCCCCTGGGATCACCTTGTGGCAGTATGATGCGTTTAATCACCAGCACCCCGACTTGATATTCTTGACGTCTGACTTTCTTGTTAAATGCCTTAATCATTCGCTTTTGATACGTCTGACCATGACAAATAGCAGTAAGCCTCTTTTCATCAATTAGATTCAGCTGATCAAGTCGGGTTTGGATCCAGTTGTCTTTGTTCAAACATGCATCTTTCATAATCCTGAGAGAGGGTATCTGGACTTTGATGGGTAGGACCGCCTCCATGCCGTATACCAAAGAGTAAGGTGTTTCCCCTGTCGACGTCCGTGCCGAGGTATAGTTCCCATGAAGAGCGAATGGTAACATCTCATGCCAGTCTTTATATGTCATCGTCATCTTCTGCACAATCTTCTTGATGTTCTTGTTAGCTGCTTCAACAACCCCATTCATCTTTGGCGGGTAGGGAGAAGAGTTATGATGCTGAATCTTAAATTGCTTGCAGAGCTCGGTGATCATCGTATTGTTGAGATTTGTACCATTGTCCGTAATGATCCTCTCTGGTACACCGTATCGACAGATCAAATTGTGTCGAATAAACCGCGCCACGACGTTCTTGGTTACTGTAGCAAAGGAAGCTGCCTCGACCCACTTCGTAAATTAATCAATAGCCACCAGAATAAAAGGATGCCCATTTGACGCAATAGGTATGATCTCGCCGATCATGTCGATGCCCCACATTGCGAAAGGCCAAGGAGCTGTCAAAATATTCAGAGGAACTGGAGGTACATGCACCTTATCAGCATAGACTTGGCACTTATGACAGGTCCGAGAGTGCTGATAACAATCGCCTTCCGTAGTGGACCAATAATATCCTGCCCGTAGAATCTTCTTTGCCATGGTATATCCACTGGAATGAGTTCCGAAGGTACCTTCATGTAACTCTGCCATGATCCTTTCTGCCTCGCTCTTATCCACACATCGCAGTAAGGTTGAATCATGCTTACGCTTATAGAGGATCCCATTACTGATGAAGAACTTTGCAGCGAACCTTCTCAAGAACTTCTTATCATTAACAGATGCCCCCTCGGGGTACTCTTGAGTCTCAAGATACCTCTTTACCTCGTGAAACCAGGGTTTATCTGCTACCTCTTCAGCCTCAATGTCACAACAATGTGCAGGTTTGTCCAACCTCTCGATGGTAATCTGGGGAGCTTCATTGTCCCACCTGACTTTGAACATAGAAGACATGGTAGCTGGCGCGTTCGCTAACTGATTCTCTTCTCTTGGGAAATGTTCAAAGGTTACCTCCTCAAAGTGTGGGAGCAATGTCAATACATATTCTTTGTAAGGAATAAGCTTTGGGTGCTTCGTATCCCACTCGCCTTTGATCTGACTGATCACTAGAGAAGAATCTCAGAACACACTTAAAAACTTAATCCTCAGGTCAATAGCAGCTCGAAGACCCAAGATACGTGCTTTATACTCCGCCATATTGTTGGTGCAGTTAAAACATAATCGGGCGGTGAATGGAGTATGACATCCCTTAGGAGATATAATTACAGCGCCAATGCCATTACCCAATGCGTTTGATGCTCCATCAAAATACATAGACCATCGGGATCCCTCCTCGGGTCTTTCACTCGGTCCAGGTTCTTCACAGTCGGTCACCAACATGATGTTCTCATCCGGGAACTCAAAATTCATGGATTGGTAGTCATTCACGGCCTCATGCGCCAAATGATCCACCAATACACTCCCCTTGATTGCTTTTTGGGTGATGTATTGGATGTCGTACTCGGTCGGGATCATCTACCATCTTGCTATTCTTCCGGACAAGGCAGGATTTTCGAAGATATACTTGATTGGATCCATTTTTTATATTAACAAAGTGGTATGAGTCAGCATATACTGTCTCAGCTGGCGAGCAGCCCATGCCAAAGCGCAGCAAGTTTTCTCGAGCAATGAGTATCAGGTCTCACAGTCAATAAACTTTTTGCTAAGCTAGTAAATAGCGTGCTATTTTTGGCCAGACTCGTCATGCTGCCCCAACACGCACCCCATTGAATTGTCCAGTACTGTCAAGTATAAGATCAAAGGTCTTCCTTCAACTGGAGGCATCAGAATTGGTGGCTCTTGGAGGTATTCTTTGATTCTTTCGAAAGCGGTCTGGCATTCGTTATTCCACTTTACCACTTGATCTTTCTTCAGCAGCTTGAAGATCGGCTCACAAGTGGCGGTCAGATGTGAAATGAACCGGGCGATGTAGTTCAGACGTCCCAAAAAGCCTCTAACTTCCTTTTCTGTGCGGGGAGCCAGCATCTCTTATATGGCTTTTACCTTGGCAGGGTCCACCTGAATACCCTTATCACTGACGAAGAAACCCAGCAGCTTACCAGACCTTACCCCGAAGGTGCAATTGTTCGGGTTCAACCTCAGCTTGTACGTCTTCAACCTGTCAAACAGTTTCTGGAGATGATCTAGGTGCTCTTCCTCAGTCTGGGACCTAGCTGTCATATCATCAACATAAACCTCAATCTCATGGTGAATCATGTCATGGAACAAAGCGACCATGGCGCACTGATAAGTTGCCCCAACATTCTTCAACCCGAAAGGCATTAACTTGTAATAGAAGGTTCCCCACTGTGTAGCAAAGGTTTTCTTCTCCATGTCTTAAGGAGCCATTTTGATCTGGTTGTAGCGAGAAAAACCATCCATGAAGTAGAAGATCTTTTGCTGCGCAGTGTTGTCGATCATAACATCGATGTGAGGAAGTGGGAAATCATCCTTGGGGCTTGCCCTGTTCAGATCTCTATAATACACACACATCCGTACCTTACCGTCCTTCTTAGGCACCGGAACAACGTTGGCAACCCACTGCGGATAGGAAGTGACAACTAAAAATCCCGCGTCAAACTATTTCATGACCTCAGCTTTGATTTTCTCAGACATCTCATGGCACATACAGCGAACCTTCTGCTTTACCGGAGGACATTCTTCTTTAGTCGGCAGGCGGTGTACCACAATGTCGGTGTCCAAACCAGGCATGTCTTCGTAGGACCAAGCAAAGATCTCGACATAGTCGTGTAGCATCTGTATCAACCATTGCTTAATGTTAGACTCCAGATTAGCACTTATCTTGACCTCTTTCTTGTCTTCCTCTGTACCCAAATTCACTTACTCAACTGGCTCTTCATAAGGCTGTATGGCCCTTTCTTCCTGCTGTAATAGTCTAGCAAGTTCTCTAGGCACCTCACAATCATCCTCACCTTCGTCCTCGGCTTGGTTGATCGGACTTTAGAAGTCATAACTGGCAGTAGCAGAGTTATTATCAATGGGATCTAGAGTGGATATGGATCTGCATTATGATATGTGAGTGTGTGTAAGAGAATAGCTGTTTTGATAGAGTGGGAGACAAGAAAGAAAAACAAAGAGCACAAGATTTGTAATGCAATAAAACGTCCAATGTTTCATTAATGATATATGAAAAATGACAAATAATAAGCCCTCACAAGCAAAGCCAAGGTGCCTCGGACAAGGCACCAGACCGTAAAGTTTCAAACTGTCTATTACGACTCTTAAAACAAAACTCAATTACTGTGGAATAAAAGAAACAGGTATGAAGTCCTTCGCCGTCCAGTTGTTTAGTCCACCATTGGTTGTTGGGTAGATCCAGCTGTCGATATCTGAATTTTCTTCACCATCTTCCACCGCATTAACTTCCTGATTGCTGATGTGCAGAGGTGGTCTTCCAATCCGCGTGCACCTAATAGCCCTTTGAGCCCTTGTAGTAAATCCCAAAACAAATTTGTCAGTTTTGTGCGTGAAATCAGGGAGTTGACCCCAATTTGCACACCCACCTTCTTGAATTACAGCCCTGGCATCCTTGAGAGAAGCCATCTTCATCAGAGGTTTGTCGGTGGTAACTTCAGTTGACGCTAAAGTCTGAGGGACCTCTTCAAAGATCTGACAAGGGGTTTCGATGAACTCCCCATCCATCTCCACGTAGCGAAAAGAGTTGAGATGACTCACCATATACTCCTCTTCACCTTGTACTGTTACAACCTTCCCCTTTACCGGATATTTCAACATTTGATGGAGCGTGGAAGTCACTGCCCCAGCCTTATGAATCCAAGGGCGACCCAGCAAGCAAGAATATGATGGTCTGATATCCATCACATAAAAGGTGGATGCAAAAGTCTGAGAGCCAACTTTAATAGGGATGTCCACCTCCCCGTGCACCATCCTTTTTGACCCGTCGAAAGCCCTGACCACAATATTGCTCGACTTTAAAATCAAACCTTCATAATCCAGACGGTCTAATGCTTTATTTGGAAGAACATTCAATGAGGACCCAGTATCCACCAGTACATGGGCCATAGTGGTGCCCCTACACTCGATCGACACGTGCAGAGCATCATTGTTATTTCTCCCCTTAGCGGTCAAATCTGCATCTGAAAAACCCAGCCCATTGTCGGCAGTCAAGCTAGCCACGTAATCTTTGAATTGATCGGTTGAAGTTTCCTGTGGCACATGCGCAGTTTTGAGGAATGCAATTAAAGCCTTTTCATGGGCTTCAGAACACAATAACAAGGACAGCAAGGAGATTTTTTACGGGGCCTACCCCAGCTACTCGACTACGTTGTAGTCGCTTTTCTTGATTATCTTCAAAATTTCTTCTATCTCTTGTTTCGAGGTTTCTACAATGATATTCTTAGGTGCCTCCGTCCGAGCAGGCTCACCTGTGATTTCTTTTCCCCGAGTTCCAGATGACTCAACAACAGGGGTGATGGATGGAATAGGGATTGCGATAGTAGTTGGTATACTAGCAGATGGAATGAAAACAGGTTTGTGGACAGTCGGAGGGGAAATCTCGGGAGAAAAGAGTCTTCCACTTCTGGTGACCTTGCTAGCCCCAACAATATTGCTGACATCAACATCAGCTTCCTCACTTTTCAAGTCTTGTTTAACTCCATGGTAATACACATCAGCACCATAGTGCCAAGGGACATCCTTATCCTAAGTGTATAGGATAGGACCAGGGACAATAATTATTAACGGAGCAATTCTTGGGACTGGTGTAATCCTAACAGGTTTTCTTGAGGAAACTTTGGACGGATTGGCAGAAATGGTTATGATGGAAACATCTTGAATAGGAACCAACGGAATCATAGTCTTTTCGAACAGGATCTCTTTATTATCCATCAGGCGCTGAACACCTGATTTCAATAAGTGGCAACCAGTAGGCAGAATTGAACACATGTGGCAACCTTCACCACAACTCAGAAATAAACCGGCCAACAACAAATTCTTCTTAACCGTCATCAAAGGAGTATAAATTTCTTCCACAGAGGTCACAAATAAATCATCGTCCACAGCATTTACTCCATGACCATGTTTGGGCATGGGAGTAGTTATGACGTTGGGCTTCTCCGGAGCGTCAAACTCAATCTCTTTGGCTTCGATCAAGTCTTGTACCTTGTTTTTCAAGGCCCAACAGTTGTTTGTATCATGACCTGGACTTTCGGAGTGATAGGCGCAGCAGGCATTCGGGTTATAGTGGGGAGATATGGTGTTGGGGTTCTTCGGGGCCTCCCTCAGAGTTACCAGATTGGTCTTCAATAATTATGGTAGAATTTGAGTCAGGGTCATATTGAGCCGAGTGAACTACCTTTGTGGTCTTTCCACCCTTTGTTGATTGTTACATTATGGAGCAACTGTGGGTCTTGATATCACTACCGCATTTACTGCTTAACAGTGTTCAGGTCTGCTTTGGCCCCTCGGGCCGTAGACTGTGCTAGCTTCTTTCTTACCGGTGAAAGGCTTCTTTACCGCACTTGATGAAGTATCCTTTTGTATCTTACCACTTCGGATACCAGCTTCTACTTTCTCTCCAGACAAGATCAACTCAGTAAACCCAAATGACGAACTGCCGATCAGATGATTGAAAAATGGACCAGATAGCGTCCCTAGAAACATGTCAACCAACTCCCTGTCAGACAAAGGGGGTTGGACTCTTCCAGCCAAGTCTCTCCACTTTTGAGCATAGTCCTTAAAACCTTCACTTGCACCCATAGACATACCCTGGAGCTGAGTACGAGTGGGAGCAAGGTCGGTGTTATACTGATACTGCCTGTAAAAAGAAGCAGCAAGGTCTTCCCAGTTTTGGACATTGGCTCCTTCCAACTTTTAAAACCATTCAAGTTGAGTCCCTGACAGACTATCTTGAAAGAAATTCACCCACGAATTTCTATCAGCAGTGTGAGGTTGGATTTTTCTGACGTACGAGCGGAGATGGAGTTTTGGACAGGATACTCCATCGTACTTGGCAAAAACCGGAGCTTTGAACTTATGAGGGATCACCACTCCCGATACCAGTCCCATCTCTCCAAAATCCAAACCAGGGATCTTCTGAATCTCCATAGCACTCAGACGGTCTTCTAGCTGCTTGTACCTATCCTCAGCAGGAGGATATTGTTCAACATCGTAATTCGTATCGTTATCAGAAACTGCTGGACTAGGGTCCTTTGTCCTTTCTTGGTTCTCCCCGTCTTTGGATGAGGAGGTCAGATCAGCTGATTGTCTTATCCTTTCTCCAAATCTTCTACCCATGTTCAGGATACCAACCTTGTTGTTCTTCTTCTTCTCTTTCAGAATCAGGGTCTTCAAATCCTCTTGCCATTTAGCCAAGCTTAAGAACATCAGTTGGAATTGGGCATTCTGTGCCTGAAGATCTTTGATGGCTTGATCAGAAGACATTTTTGCTGAAATAAACAGCGAAGAAGATGAGAAGCCTGTAATGGTACCTGTAATGGTGTGCATGATAATGGGATGCGCATGTAATGATTTCAAAGACTTTGGGAAATTTAAATTTGCAAACCAAAAATAAACAAACTTTATTAAATTAACTTGTAAAAGGTTCAACAATGTCTTTAAGGCGTTACAAAGAAACAAATGGAAAACAAATCTAAAACTAGAAAAGAAAAATCAAAAGTCCCATGGGCGCTTCCTCTTTGTGCTGACGTAGTCATTGATCACTCTTTCTTCCTCGAGCTTCCTGGTGAGCTTTAAAATCTTCCTTTCTTGCTCATGGTACTTTTCCCGGTAAGTATCTCTTTCCTCTTTCAGCTGAATCCAAGATCTCTGCAATGCCCCAGGATCAGTGAGCATGTAAGGATAAAGAAATGTGTAAGGAACACCTTCTTCATTGGTGGGCTCTACAATCACTGGCAATACGGCTTCATAGGGCATCCCAAGCTTATGGGCACGAGCTCGGACCCATTGGAGGTAAGGTTGCATAGGAAGGGAAGTCCTTGGTCCCAGCTCTTAGGGGTCAGATCTGTTCACCATGCCCCAAGCTCGTATACACCTCCGGCGATGCTCCTCAACATCCTCCTTGTAGTCAAATGCAATGTTCTCAAGAAGTAGCTCATGGGGACCATCTCTCCAAGCACTACCAAATTGTCGCAAAGCTAGACAAGGATTGTAGGTTATACCCCCTCTGATTCCAAGAAATGGGACATTAGGGTATCCCCCACAACAATCAATGATTGCAGTGTCTTCCATAGCCCGGGAGCTCCAAGGAATGTTTGTATGGGCAAGCGACATTATTCAGTAGGACCAACCCAAACCTTCTTCATTCTTCAACACAGACTTGGAGAAGTGCGAAATAAACCACCTCGACAGCAACGACATGCAACACATAAGAGTACCTCTTCTTTGCACAGTACGCGTGTAGAGGGTATGCAAGATATCACCCAGTGGAGTAGGCACAGGATTGCGAGAAAGGAAAATCTTGACCGCATTCACATCTATAAAGGAATATGGACTCAAGAAGAGGACCAACCCATAGATAAGGAGATCCAAGACGTCTTCAAAAGCCTGAAATCCAAATTATCCCAGAATAGATGAGCCTGATCTATCAAAAATTTGGCTAGAAAACCTTTTTCCCAATTGGATACTACATCAGCCCGTTTCAGATGCAGAGCTGAGGCGATGTCTTCTGGTATGGGAGTCTCTTCCATACTTGTGAAGGGTACCTGCTCAAGGATGGATATGCCCAATAAGTGAGAGAACTCTTCCAAAGTAGGAACCAGCTGGTAATCTAGAAAGGTGAAACAATGATGCACAGGATCGAAGAACTGGAAAAGTACACTCATCATCTGCTCATCAAGATTTGAGGTGACCAGGCTAAGAAGCTGACCATGTCTCTTAATGAACATAGAAGTCTCAGAAACTCTCGAGGCTAACTCTTTAAGTTGAGCAGGTATTTGCACAAAGTTAACTCGGATGGTATTTCTGCGTACAGAAGCCATAATCTGCAAAACAGAACAAAGATAAATTCCCTTGGTCTTTGAAATGGTTAGTGTAATGAAGTATGAATGCCATGTTATGATGCATGATGTCATGATAAAACAAACAACAGTTATAACAGATAACAGGCATGGCAAAGACAAACAAGTCACACAAAGCCCTTAAGTTTAAGGCTTGCCTGAGGTCAAAGGTAGTACCCTCTTGAAGTTCAGTTGGTTTCAACCTGTCCTAGCAAAAGTAATCGGGTTCTAGAGGTTCTTAATATCACTGACCATCCTTTATCGATCATGGTTTCAGCTCACGCAATCTTTTCTTGCGGCCGGAACTATCTCGAGAATATGGTCTCAATGAGTGTGGCATCGAGTATCAACCAGTTCTCAACTTTATACCGAGGCCGGCTATCTCACTACTTTCTAATGGCCAAGTTGGTCGATTAAGGGTTCTAAGGTCAGTTAATGCTTAACGACACACGCAACGGCCTTGTATTCTCCTCGTTTCTCCACAAGGGATACCGGGTACCAACCAATGTGCCACATCAACGTAGCTACTGCTTCAACCGTATCGGTCTACACCGTACAGTTCCCTCACCGTTTATTGCTACTTACCTAAAATGTGTCCCCAGATCCGGGTTAGGATCTATAGTAACTCCCAAACAACCCTTAAAAGTAAAGCAACCAAAACAAACAAGAGAAGCAATTATGATGAACTAGATCCTAAGGTATACCTCACTTATTATCTCCCCAGCAGAGTCGCCAGTTCTGTGGTACGGTGGCAGAACCGAATGTTTTTGAAAATGCTGGTTTGCGTTTTGCGTTTTGTGTTTGCAAAATGTCGCGGTAAGCAAGAGTCGCCACCGACTTTTATTTCATCCAACTGGAAAGGAAAAAAGCACATAAAAAATCCTTTTTCGAGACTTTGAGTACGGGGGTAGATTATAGATAGGGAAGGTGTTAACACCCTTTCTATCCATGGTTTTCCATGGGCTCTTAGGTACTTTCTCATCTTTTTAAAATTGCTTGTGTGTGCTTGTTTTGAAAAGTTTTGTCTTACTTCGTTTTAACCCTTGTTTCTGTCCTCAAGAGTGTTACGAAGTTGTTTTGAAAACTTTGTTTGAAAAGTGTTTGGTGTGAAAAATTTTGTTTGTTTTGAGCAAGTACGTACTAGCATCTACCTACTCGAAAAAGGATCGTTTCTATTCTCGTTTCCTTTAGACAGCGATATCCTACTATTGAGAAATAGGTAGCACTGTCGTTGGAGTCATAAGGGTCAATTCGAAAGGGATGTACGATCACTAAAGCAATGTTAGGACGTCTTAGTAATAACCCTAGAGTCTTAAGATCATATTCGAGGCAGCATTTCCGAGGCAACATTTCCGAACGGGACTTTTGATCTTTGTTTGACAGGAGGGAAACCACTAAGACACCCTATACTTAATGATCGCTTACCAAAGGCAACCGAAGTGAGAGTATACCCTAGGATTGCGCATGTGCGAGTGATTTGATTTCAGTTATTATCTTTGCACATTAGGGTTTTTTAGCCGTTTTAAATTATCATGCAATCTTGTCTTACAATTCTATTAACATACATCTAAACAGTTAATATTTGCGAGAATTAAAATGCGAGAAAATAAACCTACGCTATTACAAGGCTTCGGGATATGGATTAATTACATAGCTAAAAAACCCGTAAGAGACGATAAATAAAGAAAATCCTAATTTAAACTATTACATACCGTAGACAGTTACATCAATTTTGCAAAAATAATAAGCGCGCGCGATGAATCGAATGCCAAAATGATTAGGGTTTTGACCCCACCTAAGCCTAATTACAACTTAAAGGAAAAATTATTTTTTGTCGTTTTTGTCATTTGAGAAAATAAAGCTCAATTGAATAATAATAAAAAAGAACCTAATTACTAATTAATTTTAATTTAAGAAAAATAATTAAATTAAACTATTTTTGTATTTTTTGTATTTTTTGTATTTCTTGTATTTTGAGAAAGAAGAAAAATAAAAATTAAATCAAAAGTCTAACCCTAATTTTTCTAATTGATTTTAATTATATAAAAAAAAGTTAGAATTACCCTAAATTAAATTAAACTAAATTATATTAAATTTGATAAAATAAAACCTAATTTTAATTTTTTGTGAAACTCTTGATTTTATGATTTTGTGAAAAAGAAATTAATTTTGTTAAAAAATAATTAAGCAAATTAAACTAAATAAAAGAAATAAATAGAAAAGAAAGAAAAAGAATGGGCCTGAATTAGCAAATAGCAAAAGAAGGGGTGTTGTTTGCAATTCTGGGCCCAACAAGCTCCTGGCCCCATTGACTTTGCTAGATCCTGTGGGCATGCTTGACTCAGACGTATGGTGGACCTTCAAGGGATAGCCTTGGATCTAGGGCGTTGATGGATGGGAGGGCCAGATCTGGATGGTACATGATGGATCCCTTGCCATATGACACACTGGATTGCCCATTCACAACCTGCCATGCCATTGTCTTCTTTTTTTCTTCCGTCGTTTTAGATAAAAGACTTTTACCTACTGTAGTACCCCAAAATTTGCCCTCTCATTTCATCAACACTTTCTCATCACAAGACTCTTGGAACTGAAGATCAAGTTAGGGTTTGCTCTGCTCAAGACCCCTCCTTGCACTGTTGACCTAAATTAGGGTTTGAGTTTGCACAAGGACATTTTAACATACAATGCCCAAAGTTACTTTCATACTTCATGTTGGACTCACAAGTTTGTCCTTACCAAGTTTCAGGCTTTGATTCAAATTTTTGCCCAGTCAATTGGACAGCTGACTTAGAAATCAGCTGTATTGGGGAAAAGTCAACTGTGGCCAATTGACAGTCAAAACTCATGAATTTTGACCCACATCAACATTATGAACTCATATGAACCATTTGATCAAGTTTGGATCACAATTCCACAAGAAATTTGATCAGATCACCAAAAGGGGCAAAATGGTCATTTTTAAGGTTTTGACTGCACAAAGGCAATTTTTGACTGTTTGACCTAGCCAATGGCAAACCAAGCTCACATATGGACTCAAGGACACAATGACATTGTCTTGACCCATTCAACAAGTTCAAAAGATTTCAAGTGCATAGGATTGACAGATGAATTTTTCAATCAACTGATCAAAATTTGACTATACACTGAAAAGTCAAACTTTGACTTTTTTGGTCAAAATCAAGTGCCAAGGGTCATTTTTAATCAAAACATGTCAAATTATGAAACTTTTTCATCAAGAAACCCAAAAATGCAAATTAAGGTTTAAAATGAAAAAATTCATAACTTAGAATTTTTCTAAGTTATGAAATTTTCTTATTTTGTCCTAACTTTGTCCCATTGTTTAACCAAGATGAAAATGGATTCAAACAAAACTTTCAACATGAAAGTTGTAGTCCATCACAAAGTCTACAACTTTGATTCACAAATTTTCCTCAGAAGAAGCTTGTATCTCAAGTTATGATTTTTGGAACAAGGGTACTTAAAACTTTTAACTTAGGCAAAATTTATCCTAATCTAGGCAGGATTTTGACCCATCTTCTTGGCCACTTTTCACATGTTTCCACTTGGATTTTCAAGTTTCATTACAAAGATGGATTGTAGTACATGTTCCAAGCTTTCCAAATTATCCAAGAACTCATCAAACACCCTTATGGTTAGAGAGAATCGAATTCTCAAAGTTGGCAAAAAACTCACTTTTGTTCATGACCAAGGCATGTTCATACAAACTTACATTTTCAAATCAGCATGTTTGGTGCTAGCTTGCAGGCCTCAAAATCAACTTACACTCCTTAATTTAATGCTTAACCATTTAACTAAGGTTTTATTTTAGCCATTGGGTCATTACATACAAGATTAATCCTTAAGTAGAAAAAGTGACATTTCCATTTTTGCCAAAATGTGCTTTATGTCAAAACTGAATCCCTTGAGCATTGGTCCATATCTCATGCAGCAAATCAAGTCCACAAATTGGGGGGGGGGGGGGGGGGGCTAGAGGATTGTGTGCATCATACAAGATGGCTGGTACAGGCCTGTTCAAAAGACTTCCATATCATGGCTTCATAAAGGAGAGATTTGCAAAAAACAGAGAGGACTGGACATTTTTCTGTGAACACAAGCGCTCAAACTCTCCAACGTTCTAAAAAAAAGTTTTCAAAACTCTAAGATTTTTTTTCATAAAAAAGTCTCAGCGTGACTGCCCAAACCAAACAGTAACAGAACTAGCTTCAGGAAGATCCCAGCGAGGCTCCATCCACCGTCAAAAAAGGTCACCTACAGCTCTTTCAACCAAGCATTTCAAGAGGTAAGTTCTCTCTAAACTTTGAACTCTTTCATTTAAACATCATGTGCACATACCAATAAAGGAAAATGTATATATTTATAGACCATGTTTTAACATTCGACCCTAACTGCCCATATGCTGAAAACTCAACTTTAATTAGTTATACTTTGGACTTTGAGACCCATTGTTTTGTTTTTGTGCTAACCCCTGGACTGTAGTTGTGTTTGGACGTTGCATTTTAAGAACTTGAGACAGGTTTGTTATACTCTTTGATTGGCTAGCTGCACAAGCCTTTCGAATCACAATTTGAGGACCTAACATGCTTGCAAGGAGTCAGCAAGGAGCCTGTGGAAAAGCCAGAACCTTTTTGTTTCCAGACCTCAGACGAAATCCATAACCTTTCTGTTTCACATGCTTCGATACAGACATGTTCAGCACACACACACTTTCTTCGAATACACTGACCTGTAGGCCCAGACGAAAGGCACCTATTCACTGACTCCAGGCCCAATCGAAGGAGGCAGAAAGGCAGATTGCATCTTATACTGGTTCCAGGCCCAGTCGAAAGGCACAACATGCAGTCCCGTTGGTCCCAGTCGAAAGGCACAACATGCAGTCCCGCTGGTCCCAATCGAAAGACACAACATGTTGTCCCAATCTAAAGACACAACATGCTTTCCCAATCGAAAGACACAACATGCTGTCCCAATCGAAAGGCACAACATGTTTTCCCACTGGTCCCAATCGAAAGGCACAACATGTTGTCCCACTGGTCCCAATCGAAAGGCACACTTTCACTAAGTCCAGGCTCAGACGAAAGGCACTCCCATGCTGGTGCCAGCCTCCAATCGAAGTACATGACCTGACTGCTGCCAAGGCCCAATCGAAAGACGTGACTTTGTTGTTGTCATCCCCAATCGAAGGAGGCCAACAGAATGCAAATTGAAGGCTGCTTCCCCCCAATCGAAAGACACTCATTTTTCTTACTTTTATCTTATTTTTTCCTTCATATTTTTTATGCCTTTTGATATGGTTGTAATAGCGTAGGATTTTATCTTTCTTCATTTTATTTACTTTGTACAAATGCTAGTAAAATAGGGGATGTATGGCAAGATAAAAACACAAAAATAGATAATCCTAATCAAAGACAAAAGCATGAAAATAATACACAATACACACGTGCACCCCTAGGGTTTCATCCACTTGTTGCCTTCAAAAATGGGCCATGGTTGCATGTTGAGTACTTTGGAAAAACAAAAAAAACAAACAAAAAGATCATAGTCCCTCGATGACGCTATCTTGGTTTCCTAAACAAAATGATCAAGTCCCTCAAGAAAATTGCCAAAGATACTTGACACTATTGCTATCATGGTCTATACGATGACCCGCTCCTGTCCCGTTAACATCCTAACACAAGGTTGTTCACCAAATACAATGGTGAAACAACACTGTTAAAAGGGTTAAAACATAAGAAAAATCTTTGAGTAAATTAGGGTAGATAGCTCTTAGTTACTTGATCAAAAACTTGCAAAAATATCCTTGCCATTTTTCAAACACACTTCACAACACAACTACAAAACAATTTCAAAACAAACTTTCAAAAACATTGAAACGTCTTTTCAAAAATACAAACACTTTTGTAAAACATTCAAACAAGAATTGTTACAAAGGTTGCCTAGACAAGGCATCTTTTTTCAAAACATTTTCAAAAACACACACCACAAAGCACCATTTCAAACAATTGAAAAGCAAGGCAAGTGATCTAAAACAAGTAACTAAGAGCCCATGGATAACCATGGATAGAAAAGGGTGCTAATACCTTCCCTTTCTATAATCTACCCCCCGAACCCACGAAAAAATCTCAAAGGTCTTTCCTGTGCTTTTTGACCTTTCCTTAGGATAAAATAAAAAGTTGGTGGCGACTCTTGCTAAACTGCAACATTTGCAAACACAAACGCAAAACCTCAAGTCAGTTCTCCCACTGTATCACACCTACGGACATCAAGCGTAGGTATAGCCCCTGTGTATTTCCAAAACCTTGTACACGCGTGATAAATAAAAACCAATGGTACCAATCAACTCGTTTCAATCCCACGAGCATCATGGTACCCTTATCATTGTCCAATTTTCCTTGTACAAGAAATCCCTAAAAACGAAACACGAACCCTAGCCATGGTAGTTTGATGCACAATTAATAAAAATGCAATTGAATACAACCATTAGCTTGCAAACATCTCAAGGATTATGAATATACCAATTAATCATGCTAAACATGCCAGAATCAAGATATTCTAATTCAAAAAAAGAAGCGAACCGTGTGAATCTTACAGAGTGATTATGAGTGTGGGGAGGCTTGGTAACGATTGAAACACGATCCTAGAGTGTCCAGTAATTGATTGGTATGATTAGAATGGCTTGAGATGGTCTGAAACTTGGAAATTGATCTGCACTTTTTTCTTGAATTTTTGCAATTTATTTTCTGCCTTTGCACACCTCTCACCTCCTTCTTTTGATCGGCTTTTGTTCCTTATGTATACTAGAGTGTATTAGGGTTGCAATTTTGTATCAAATCTCTTTCAATTATGAATATTGATTCATGATTCAATCCTTGCACCAAATCTTTCCAAAACAAGCAAATTAAATCTTTTTGTGTCCATATGAAACCTTGCATGATTTGATCTTGTCTCCAGCTGTATAATGGACCTAATCATGCACAAAATCTCAAGATTTAATTAGTTTTTGATAATTTCATTATTTTATATTGATTTTATTTGATTTAAATGAAATAAAATCAAAATAAATAACAAAAAAAAAAGAATGACAAGTGGAAGGGCTCATGGGTCGTGGATCACATTACAAACTTTGTGCAAGCATAAAAAGTTGGGCTCATTTGGCAAAAAATGCAATTTTGGACACATTTGACTTTTGGCAATTTTGCAAAAAGGGTCAACTTGGCCAACGCATAACTCCCTCAATTTTGACCCTATAGAGGTGTTCTTTGACTTTTTAGAAATCTTAGGATGTCCTCTAAGCAACCCTTTTGGTCTCATCTCAATTGAGTCTTCCATGTTCATGTATGAAGCTTTGACCCAAAAGGTGTTTTTGTTGACTTTTCAAAATGACCTATAATGTCCAAATTCATATCTTCTTGTGAGTTCATATTTTGAACTTGGGAGATGAAGATGAGTTGTAGGGAATTACATACTCTTCGAAATGAGCTTTGGATGGGTCATTTTTGATAAAGTATGAGAAAGTTATGCTTGGTCAAAGTTGAGTTGACTTTTCCTACAAAACACTAATTTAGCAACTTTTGGGTTTTGAATTGTGAGCAATCCTTGAGGAATCATGGTCAACCCTTTATCAAATGATGAATAACACTTCAAAATGAGAATGTTGACCAAAAATCTTGAAGTTTGACTATATGTGGGCCACAGTTCACTTTTGCCCTAGCATAGTCGATTTACAGGCCTTTGAGCAATTGACTGAGCCAACTTCCTCCGCAAGGCTTTAAACTTGACATGGATGATATTGAGAATGTATTAGGAAAATAGTGAGTATTTGGGACCCTTTGGATTCAAGAATCTTGATGCAAAATGAAATCCTAATTTGAGGTAGACTGCCTTAGGAGAGGGTTTGTCTGGTCAACTCTTGGACTTCTTTGAGCAATTTGAGGACCTCACTTGAAATGTATTAACAAACATGGGAGGGCAAATTTTAGGGTACAACAATTAGTCTTCACAAACAAATCAGGCATAGGTGTTTCCCGGGAATACGGCATTTTCAACTGAATAGCTCTCGTTTGGACCCACTGAAGATAAGGCTCCAAAGAAACAACTCCTTTAGGTCCCAAGTCTTTCCTAATTTTCCTATGAATGTGACGCCAGGCCTTCGCAATCTTCTCCCTAGCTTCCTTATGGTCTTCTCCCTCTTTCAGAAAGAAACTACTCAAATGAATACTATTTGGTTTATCCCTCATCGGATAGCCAAGCTGTCTTCGTGCAAGAACAGGGTTGTAGTTAATTCCTCCCTTTGTAGCAAGAAGAGGTACATTGGGGAAACTACCATAATTGTCAACAATCTCTATATCCTTGTAAGCTCGATAATACCAATCAATATTCGAGTGAGTAAGTGCCATGATCTTAGGAGCCCACCGGGGTTCCTTCTTGATATCTCAAAAAGCATCAGACTAAGGCATATGAGAGATAAACCACTGGTACAACAGAGGCGTGCAACAGACAATCATCCCCCATGATAAGAATTTCGAAGATGAATAGAGTAATAAGCATCACCCAACAATGTAAGAACTAGGTTTCCAATCATGAAGGTCTTGATAGTATTAACGTCAACAAACTTGTCCACATTAGGAAATAAGAACAACCCGTAAGCAAGTAGAGCAAAGATAGCCTCAAAAGCGACTGTACTCTTCATCCTGGAAAAGAAACGAGCTTTCTCCAGTAAGAACTGAGATGGTAATCCTCTAATCCCTCCTTTAGTAGTCATATGGGCTTCAACCTCAGACTTCCCCAGATGAATCAAAGCAGCAATCTCATGTGATTTTGGCTCACCCTCCAAACTAGTAAAAGGAACACGATCGGTAATAGGTAAATCCAACAGATAAGAATACTCCTCCAGTGTAGGCATCAACTGATAGTCGGGGAAAGTAAAGCAATGATAGATCGGATCATAGAACTGGACCGAGGTTGAGAGAATACTCTCTTTCATCCTAAGCTTCATGAGAGGAATGATGGATCCATACTTCTTCTGAAAATCTGTAGAACACTCAATCTCGGGAATTAGACTGATCAACTCATCTATCTTAGGATCTTTGAAACTGTATTTTCTGGTCTTTCTTTTTCCAGAATCCATGGTCAAAAGGTACCTGAGATATTCACAAATGGTCAACTTTCAAGTCCCTTGAAATAAAAATTTCTTCAGAATATGCTTATGAGTGCATGGATGCATGATGCAACAATCACACACAAGATCACAAACATAGGGTTCATAGGTTCAACGTCACGAGCATGAGGTCGAAGGTACTACCCATAAGGTATGGTCTAAAAGTTATCACCTACCAAACAAGGTTTTAGAGGTTCCCAGAGTCTACATCCTTCCTTCAGATATTATCAACTTCCCGATTAACTCAGTAATTAGTAATATTCTCAAGAAAAACTCATCCGAGCGTAGTATCGCGTGACAGCTATTTCCGGATTACTCCATCATAGCTTCCACACTACACCTAAAAGGCCAAGATGGGTTAGGTATTCTACGGTCCTCAGCTTCAGCAGGCTCCCAGGTCAAAAGTAGTACGTCTTCCTGATTACTCGGTAAACGACACTACAGTCAAAGGGGCCTCCACTGAGTGGGAGATCTCATGCCTCATTTTTTGGGATTACTCCCTCAAAGTTAACATGACTATACCGCCCGTCCTATCTTAAAGTTTTCCCAAGTCCGGGTATAGGACTTATAAGTAATCACCAAGCACCCTGAAAACCAGGAAAATCCAGACAAACATATATATAACATATAACACATAAACAACAATAGCACGTATACAAATATAAACAAAGATAGACTCAACCCACTTAGGGATGGACCAGCAAGAGGTCAATCTGTCCCCAGTGAAGTCACCATTTTTTCTGTAGTGGTAGAAATGTTAAAGACTAAGCCATTGGATTGACTAGACTTATACAGATCAAAATAAAAATCGTCACCGCGCTTTATTGTTTCCAAAGGAATGGGAAAAGAGCGAATAACCCAAAAGAGGGGAGAAAGATTCTAGGTAAGGGGGTTGGTTATGCAAAGGGAAGGTATTAGCACCCTAAATATCTACGGTACTCCACAGGAACATCTTTGTAAACTCTGTATATTTTGGCTATAAAATGTTGTAGGTAAAATAGATGGTGGAGGTGAGAAAAGAAGTGTTTTTTATGATTTTTGCACCCGCCGTGATTGTGAACCTTTAGTGCCTACGTACCACCTTCCGTGCAATAGGGGATCAGGATACACGTAGTTCACCTTTAAAAGTTTAAAACACAAATGTGTTGGTTATTTTTATGAGATGAGACATCATCGTCTTTGTCCGTGTGGAAAACATACTTACTACCCACAATCGTGAGAAAGGAGAATTTGCATCATCTCAAAGTGGAGGATATGGCTTGGATTTTAAAATCAACAATGCCTCACTCAACACCCAAGTGGAAAATATCTCACTTCACTATATATTGTAGAAGTATAGTTGTTTGCATCACTACAAGGATTGACAAGAGTCCAATATTTTGAGAAAAAAGTTTTAAAGTAAAAAAGCCAAAGTGGCAAAATGGTTTGAAATGAGATTGATTGGCTTTTAGTCTTCTCACAAAAAAAAAGTCAAAGTATTATTAAATTAATTGAAGTTTATTTATGAAAATGTTTTTAAAATGCATGGACCTAAGTCCAAGTTTATTATGAAAGTGGTTCAAGTTTAGAAACAAGAAGAGGTTTCAAAAGGAGGAGGAAGATTTTTGAAATTAAAGAAGATGGGAGAAGAAGAAGAGACTATCCTAAAGTATAAGGTAAAAGTTAGGGATAAGAACCATCTAACCAATAAGAATCCAACACTTGACATCATGAGTAAAGATAGAATTCCCATTCCTTGGATTAAAATCAAACAAGCAAAGATACTAGACCTCTTGAGAGAACCAAGCTTCAAATGTATTAAGTTTTCATAAAAATTGGGCAGAATAACGGCTGTATACGGGTGAATTCCAGATTACAAACAAAGAATGTAATCAAAATAACCTACACACAAAACAAACAAACAACCCAATGTCTTGAGGTAAACCTCAAGAGCTCCAGACAAAATATCACTTAAGGTCACAAGGTCTCCAACATAGGTCAAGGTTTCTAATCCTAAGTCCAAGAAGTTCAATACTACACAATGCCAAGGATAGTAACCAAATAGTCCAAGTATCATTAAAGCTTTTTATGGTTCACGTTGATTATTAGGTGCCTTAAAAAAAAGAAAAGCTCAAGTGAGCAAAATAAAAATAACAAGAATAGTAAATGCTCAAGTGAGAAAAAATAAAAATGGCATGAAATGTAATGCTTAAAGTAAATGGTACATAAAGCATAAAAAATAAAAGCATAAAGTAGAATAATTTAATAATTAGTGGTTAGTTGGATGACCATCTTGAAACTTGCATTTGGAACTCATTAGAGGATTGGTAGAACCAAAGCCTCCACACAACAAGTTGTAATTGCTTTTTTTCAAGTATATCATCCATTTGGAATTCTCACAAATATCCTTTAATGATCAACGATGTTTAAGTGATCCGCATTGACCAAAAGTGTTATAGATCCATTAGAGGATTGGTAGAACCAAAGCCTTCACACAATGAATGTCAAAGTTATTGGATCAAAGAGATCAAATTAACATACTTGAGCTTGCAAACATACGTTTGGGCCACTAATGATCATTTATTCGAATCGGGACAAATTTTAGCGCTATGTTAAGCAATCGTAAGTGGACTTATATAGAAGTCGCACCTATTTTAAGGCCGACCAATAGCAATCTATGCACCATTTGTTTTAAGACATGATATAGAGATAATGCTCCAATAACACTTAGTGCAATAAGAAAGGGATGAGATGAAGAGGGGTAGGAAAGAATACAAACCACATTTGAATTAAATTTTATCAAACTATTATTAAAATCATTCATCCATTTTTATGGAGTTAAACTAAACACCATAGATCCAATGATGTTAACAAAGTTCATGATCAAAAATTCAACCCAAGATCAGCCAGAAAATAATCACAAAATAATATTACATTTAATATATACATTAAAAAAGGTTTTAAAAAGGTTTTGAAAAGGAAATAAGAAAGAAAAAATAGCAACTATGTTCAAACTAATCAAGAAAAAATAAGTAGAACCATAGAAAAATCAGAAATAGACTCAAATATTTTTATAAAATTTTTGGTAATTTTTTAAGGTCAAAAACTATTTTTAAGCTAGTTAAAATTGCTCAAATAAATAGAAAATAGATCAAAAATAGTAAAAATCAATATAAAATTCCATAAAATTTTCAAAAAGTCGAAAATATGTAAATGGTATTTATGAATTTTTTAGAATTAAAAAAAATGTCAGAAAGTATTTTTAAGGTAATTAAAACAAAGCAAACAATGAAAAAAATATAAAAAATATCAAATGTCCAAATAAAAATGTCAAAAAATTGTCATGAGATCAGAAATAATTCAAAGTATTTTTGTGAATTTTTTCATAATTTTTGGATAAAAAATAAAAGAGTTATGAATTTTTGAAAATTAAATAAATTAAAATATAAAATCAAAAAATAAAATAAAACCAAAAAGATATGGGCCATCAGATCATAGTCAAAACGCGTTAGTAAGCTAATCCAATGGACCAGACGAGTTGTGCTTGATATGGACCTTAGTGAGATGCGCATAAGATCATAAAAAGGGCAACCAATGAAATTAAAACGTTTGGCACGCTATCATTGGCTGAGACGAGACATGTCATCGTCTTCAACCTCCAGCCACCCTGCAATGGAGATTTTGTGAGATCTTTCAAATGGAAAAATTAGGATCCCGGACCAGTATCATTGGATTCGTCTCTTCAAGACGATCCTAACACCACCATCGCGCCAAATTTATATAAGGTATGCAAAGAGATATGAATCAAAAACCTAGAAAATAGCGAGCACCTTCAATTTGAGATTTCTCTCTTAATTCTCAATGGATTTAAAAATTGTAAGAAGCACAAGAATCAGGAGAAGGAGTAGAACAGGTTACTGCTTTATTTGGAATCAAATGGTGGAGAATTCTACCTTTTCGAAGTTCAAGAAAGAAGCTCTAAAACTGGATTTTTATAGCTTGAATTATAGCTCGTTTTGCTTGGTTTAAGTGCTGGAGAGTTTGTATGATGCTTAAGGAAGATAAATGTGCAAAGAATTTTGGAAGAAAAGGCTGGAATCTCAGAAACTGATTTCAAAAATTTGAAGTTTGTGTTAAGTTCTGACAGGGTGTTTTTGGTTCTCAAAGCTTGAGGAAATGAATGGGGGATGACCCTCTATTTATAGGAAATCAAATGGAATGTTCAAGCGTTTGAAATGATGAAGTTTAGAGGGAAATCATGTGAACCTGATGCACGAGCAAAGTGTGATCTAATTTGCATCAAAACTCATCCAATCCTTGCGTTTTAAGGCTCTAATCCACTTTGGCAACTTGGTTAAACATGTTTAGATCACAAATGCGTGCTAATTTGATGTTTAGAACCCAAAACATGAATTTCAAATTCTGACTTATAAAGAAACTTCAGTTCTAAGTTACTAAGTTCAATCCAATCACATTCTCAGCTCAAGTGGTCTTAAGGCATGGTTCTTGATGCTTTAGAAAGATGGGGTTACAAGCTTTGCAATGGAAAAATAATGGAATCAAATGGATTCTTGAGCTGAAAGTTGCATTGAGTCAAAGTTGGGGAAAAAGGTTGACTTTCCATATATTTCAATTTTTTCTTCAAAAGTGACCTACAATGTTTTGCATCCAAACATGGCCTTCCACTTGTAATTTGCTCTTGAACAAAAAATATGTTATTAAATAGACCTCCTTAATGACATTTTTATACTTGAACCATTCAAAATCTCCAAAAATTGAGAGAGTTATGAATTGTTGAAGTTGGCAAAAAAATCATCAAATGACCTATAATCTTTTGTATTCTTAAGGAATCTTCCATCCATTTTCTCACTTTTCACATAAAAGAAGAGATCTAGTTCACATCCTCAAGATCATTATGGAAAAAGAGTGGACTAAAGGTGATAAAAATTTACCAAGTTATGATCATTTGAAGTCACATATGGGAAATTGGGGGTTCATCTGGAGGACTTGTAATCTTTTTTCATCATCAAGTTTCTTCCACATGAAAAATCCTTGAAACTTTTTAAGTGATTTGTTAATAACCATTTGAAGAGAAGGATGTCTTTGGAATAACTCAAAAATACCAAAAGATGAGCAAGATATACTTCTTTGAAGTTCAAAACCCTAGCTCCTAGATCAAGAAAATTCTTTGAGGAACTTTGACAATTTTGAACAACCTTCTTTAACCAACACTTTTGATTTGCAAATAGAAGTTGTTGAGGATGATAATTAGAACTCATAGCCACCAAAACCACTTACATATCTTGAGAATTGAGAGAAATATGCACTTGTGACCAAGGGAAACAAAGTCTTGTCCAAACATGACTACTTCTTCAATCAACCCCTTGTACTTTTGAAGAAATCTTGATAACTTTTAAATGTGGTGAACCAAGATAAACCTTGCCATTCAATTTCTTCCAAAACAACTTCAATGGTGAGGTTTGGACTTCTCAAGCTTTATTGCCTAGGGCATGGAAATAAACTCATGAACCCATGGAGCAACTTGCTAAGCCTCATTGCCTTTACCTACATTATTAACAAGTAAGACAAACCAACATTGCATTTTATTAATTAAAAATAAAATCAAGACAAAATATTCATGATCACAAAAGAAAACAAGTCTATGTGCTTGGTGATTCTTCAAAGAGCAAAGCTAAAGATAGGGAGGAGAACCAAAAGCCATAATGTAATCTTGTTGTGATTGAATCAACATGGTATGATGAAGGGATCTTAGGGGGGAAAATTATGTTACAACACCAATAACCTCAAGCCGAACCCTGATAAAAATTGCAAAAATAAATTACAAATTCTTCTAGAGAAGATCAGATCAAAACTGTAACATCTGCGAGGAAACGCCAAATAAATACTTGACGTTGCTCGAGAGAGCACCAAAAAAGTGGGGCCTGTGGGAAATCAAAATCCACCTGACTTTTTGTTTGATAACTTATCAATTTCTCACCGGGGAGAACGAAACCTTATACTGCCAAGGATATGAAGATCCATGCTGGGGGTAAGAGACCTTACAAACATAACCCTTGTCGGAAATGAGATATTCTTTGTATGAGAAACTCAACAAAATATGTTATTGTTGGAAATACGAGGATCTTCAGCTCCACTGGGGAACAAGGATGTACTTCAACAAGAATAAAATCCTGTTATGATGCTCTATCCTGGGGCTAGCAACCACAATAGCATACTATTTTAGGGAAGTAACACTTATCAACATCCAGGATTGAGATCTACTGGGAAAAGAGAGAATCTTTGAATAAGTAATTTTGATGAAATGACTCCATTGGAGAAATGATAATTCCTGAATAGGAGATTTCTTGATAAGGCAACTTTACAAGGGGATGAGGATTTCTGAATAAGAAATTTCTGAAGGAAGCTCTGCTGGGGAAAGGATAAATTCTGAATATGGGATCTTAGACAAAGGTCTTTACTGGGACGATAAAATAAACCTCAACACAAATTATCTAGGGAAATGAAAACTCCTTAGAGTGAGATCTCAAATAAGGCAGCTCCATTGAGGAACGGGAAATCTTGGACAAGAGATCCTCCTCAACACCCTTCTCTGAGGAAGTCAGATGATGCTCTCATGACTTTGCTAAGAAACAGAACAGAGTTGAATAGTCTTTACTGGGGATAATAAAATATTCTCAACATAACGAACTTCAAACCATGCTTCTGTTATGGATATTAGAGAATTCTTGAACAAGAAATCTTTATGAAGTGACTTCACCGGGGAATAGGAGAAATTTCCGAAGGAACTCTCGACTTCAGCTGGGGATGAGAACACTCCACTTCAGAGAATATTCATTCTTTTTCTAGGTGATACTGAGAGACACAACTTCAAGCATCTGGAGAATAAAACTCTCTTAATTCGAATACCAATTAGTCAACCTTTAAATTTCTTCGCTTGGGGAGATTTACTGAGGAGAAATAGAAACTTCAGATCTCTGTAGAAACCCACGATTAATCTCAAATAGATTTGGTCTTCATGAAGTGACTTCAGTCAGGGTAAAGATTCTTTGCTCCTAGGAACAAATATTCTCTTACGAACACAAACATGTTAGATTTACCGGGAAATGGAAATTCCATATCAAAAGATCACAACTTTCAGTCAAAATACTTTTTTCTAGGAGATACTGGGAGACAAAGCTTTATGCATCTAGAGAACAAGACTCTTTTAATCCAGAATTCCAATTGGTCAATCTTAAAATTTATCATTTGGGAAGACTTACTTGGGAGAAGTAGAAACTTTAGTGTTGTTTAGGAGGAAACGATCCAGGTTAGGGATACTTTAATCATCTTGGAAGATGTTACTCTGGTAATGGTGAATTACACAGATAAGCAAAGAAAATGATAAATTTTGTGAAACAAACCATTGAACATGCCCCAGATAGTGTGACAACTTCGTTGGAAAGGGTCCTTTTGACTTGAGATAATCTGCCCCAGATTATTTGAGTCCTGAATAATTATCTAACACAACGGGTCCAAGGAGAGATTCGTCGAACCCTGATGTAACTGTCTCAAGTTGGCTAACCTTTGAAGAGGTTCGCCTCGAGAGGACTTCTTGAGATATGTGATAAGGATAGCAATCTTGACTTCAGTCAGAGATAAAGATCTCAACTTCTGATGAAGGAACAATAATTCAGAGACTTTAAATTTTGATGAGCTAAGGATAACAAACTTTCCGTCAAGCTCTTTACATTCATAAGTTGTTTATCCTGCAACCAGACTTAAACTGATAAACTATGAAATGGGAGAAATTCCCCTGCCTAATGCCTTTCCCCCAGTCTGTAGGGCTATTAAAGAACTTTCCTTGAAAGGACTTCCTGAGATCTGTACCATCTAGATAAAATGCCCCAGTGTTACAAACTTTAAAACACGGCCTTTGGCTAACCAAAGTTGGAAGCGGTTTCAACCATGCCTGAGTGAATGCCCATACATCTTCAGATTCTGAAAACATTCTTTCCTAATCAATGAATTCTTAGAGAGATTTGTCAAATCTCGACATAATTTCCCCAGATTGACGAAACTTTGAGAGTCAATGGATCTTGACTTGATTGCCCCAAATTAGCATAATCTTAACAAATCATTTCCTTACCTCATGCTCACAGAGGAATGAGAAGTTCACAGAGTTTGGAATTTAACACCTCCTCAAAATAATTGATTTATGTCTTAGTACACAACCAAACTTCTCAACTCAATTTGCTTCACGCGTAAGCAAATGCTTGAAGAAAATAGTCCTTTGGGACCAACTGGAAACGATACACCATTTCTCAATCGGAGATTTGGGGGGAAAAAACTTCCATACAATCATCAAACAAATCATTCTTGATCAATATCTCATACTGGTCTTCTTTAATTCAAAGGAGTAACTAGAAAGCATGCCCCAAATTAAGATCATCCTTTTCAACAGATTCCTGAAGAAATTCTTCCCTTAGGATAATCAAACTATTCATTTGATGCTCATTATGCAAGCTCGCTTGATGTTTATTCACTTTTTCATATGCAAAGAAAGTTTAATCCTAAGAATAATAAATCTAATGCAAATCATATGCTTGTCTTGAAGTTAGAAAACTTTTATTGAAAAGATGTTGAAACATCAAAAAATTACTTTACAATGAAAATAAAAGAGGGAGTGATACCAACTCAAAAAGTTTTTAGCAAGTCTCCTAGGAGTCAGGTTACCGTATTCTCATAATAGTTTTGCTTTCTAATTAACCCATGCTTCAATCAGGACTTTCAAAGGTTGTAACATGGTCTAGTTCACATTTTTAGAAAAAGGGATTTAAGGATCAAGAATTTTGGTGCCCACCCATTCTCCATGATGTTCTCCAGTCCTAAGTTCAGTTAACTCGATACGAGCACTCATATCTCAAAAGAGTTTATGATGGTTGAGGAACCACAACGATTTCTTGGACACGACAGTTACTTAACCTTTGGTTTTTGGGTGTTCGATCACACAAATTTTCTTTTAATGAGTATTTTTATTGGGTAATCCTTTTCTGCCTTTCGGGATTTTCAAATTCCGTTTCGCTTTCCCTAACTTTTTCCTGGACAAATTCTTTTGAATTTCAATTTGGAAGTCCAGCGGGATGCCTTAACTTTTTCCTAAGCGACTTTCTTTCAAGTTTCGACTTAGCGGGGATTTTTTGTTTCTTTCTTATTCATACTTTCCTTTTTGAACAAGTCGTGTGACCCTAAGTCTTTGAAATTTTTGGAAGAAAAGTGATTGCCTCATTCCTTGGTCGGAGAGGGATAACCATTGTTGTATCGATTCGATCGCAACCTCAGGATTTTTTTAGGAAATAACCATTGTATTTTTGATATTTTCTCGACCTCGTAATGCAAGGGATAAAATGTGGTGATCCTCAGATGGGAAACTCCTTCTGAAATATGAATGCTTGATCAGATTAACTGAACATCTATCCTGCCGCGGGTTAAAAAATAAGGGTTTTTTTTAACAAAAAAGAAACTCCTACTTCGAAGGTTCAGAGGGGTTAAAGAGGGTCTATCTACCTTATATATTTTATGTTTGGGGATTGAAACAAGGCCTTTACGTTGTCATCAAGGTTTTTAATCAAAAGCATACCATTTGAGATTCCAAGTAAAATTTCGTCATCCTCCCTCCAGATTTATTGCTTTATTAATAAGAGTTGAGTATAAAAAACATAGTAAAATAAATAAGAGTAATAACAAATGGATTAGTTCAAGACAAACATATTCAATGCATTATGATTTAGTATTCAAAAAGATGAGCAAGTTTGCATAAAAGAAATTACTGAACAAAACAATTAAGATTACAAATGAAAATGCAAATGAAATTGAAATTTCCATGTTGAGGAGACAAGACTCCTTATGGTCGGATTGCTTCAAACGATCTTCAGAAACCTCGAGGCTCACTTGGATAAGAGATTCCCCTCTTCTCTGCACAGAAGTCTCTGAATTGATCTGAGCTCGGACTTTATATATGGATGACAAATCATCTCCAACCGAATAGTTGAGTGCCCCAGAATATACTCACAGAAGATTCTCTTAAAATAGAAAGTGAATGTTGTACCAAGCGAAATTGCATACACTGAGTCACCAAGTATCTACTACCACACGGGAGAGATGCAACCCATCAAATAGAAATTGGACTTTGGGAAAAGATGTCACACAAATGCTGGACTTCACTTAACCCATCTTGTAAACTTCAACATCACGGCCAAATGCCCCAAAATGGGAGACACACCTAGTATTTGCATTGGGAGAGAGATTAATCAACTGAATAATCTCTAAAGCATGAAGCTTAATCAAATGAATTCACAATGGACGAGGAAGTTCTAGGATGCAAGGCATTTAGATAGTATCAACACTTCTCATGCTTCTTCTATATTTTCTTAAAATCTTTGCCCTGTGCATTCACTTGGGGAACAAACACTGACTACTGGCGAGAAGATCACGCAACCCAAAGATGTGGAGAGTGCCCCTGATTGAATAATAAGTACCCCGATGTAGTAACCACATCTGACGTTGACAACAGGATTTGGAAGGGGATTTGTAGACGGAACTGAAGTACGGAGCCTAACCCACTGAGTCTCAAACAAGCATGGAAACAAATGTGAATAAAGTACTGAGATGGGATCAAAATCATTCTCCAGACCTATTTTGCCCTTGCTGATAAAACAAACCTCTTGAATTCAACTGGTAAATGGGAGCCATCTATTGATAAGACGTTCTAAGCACTCAAGATAGTGGGTGAGACCTACAAGAAACTCAATGGTTTGAAAGAAATCCCAAAATATGAGGAGAAGAGAATAACTCGTATTGCAATAGTCGGTGTAGGATTGTTGACACTATCATCAAGACTTCCATGACCTAAATCAACTGGGTCTTCAACTTAATATCTTGCTTCTCGAAGAGTTCCTGATGATGGGCCAAGGCTTGCATGTATACCACAAATAACCACATCTGAATCTTCATCCAAGATAATACCCCATGAAGTCGTTTCATAACTGATCTCTGAACATGTGACAACAAGAATTCAAGTCTATAACTCTAGAGAGAATACCAGTTCTGAATATGAATCTCCAACTCTGAGCACCTGTTATGAATGCATGAATATGCATGAGGTGCGTGAGTGGTTGCAATGCCATGTTCGATCATTTCCATGGAACTCACATGCTTTTAATTTCGATTTTAAACCAGTAAGAGGTGGAGAAAGTGCAACACAAAGCTCACAGGCACAATTCCTTGGAAATGGGAAGAACATGTGTGTCAAAACGATGTTAACAAATTATGTGTGCAAGAACACGGGATCAAGGTTCCATAAACATGGAAAATGGTTACACTGTCTCTAAACTGAATGATGAACATCACTGGATCAAAGGTCCGACGCCACCTTGGAACACAAAAGAATCAAGTACCAAGTGGACCAGCAACTGCATGAGACCAAAATCTCGCTGTCATAAAAGATAACTGTTGAACTGCCGAAATAAACGGCCATCACAAGGTGAGAAGTCCAGAACAAAACCAGGAGATCAAGTAGTCACCAACAGGAACAAAGTCACCAACAAAACTTAAGTCAACAACATAACCAGAACAAAGAGTCACCATCAGAATATAGTCATCATCTGTACCTGGGGAAATATTCCCTCCCTACTCATGGGCAAAGTCTAAGTCAGGGTAAAGCCGAGGGTAACTCAAAATCACGGGATTTCCTAGAAGCATTATCATCACTCCATAGACGTGGAGAACGATAACACCCCATTTGTACCTCATCTAAGTGCAGACGGCATGACCACATAGTAGGACCTTCGTCCAATAGCAGTCATGTTCCACTCTATTCCTAAGTTTCCTAGATAGTGCACTCTGGCCTGGGTATTGGGCCTTTTACCTCAATAGTAACATCCCATCCCAACTGAGAAGCAGCATAATAAAACAATAGCATAATAGCATAATAGGAAACCAGAATAAAATACATATGAAATGCAAACATACTTATAGGTAAACACATATACATATGAACAAGATGTAAAGCTAAATAAACACCCAAAAGATACAGCAAACAAAAGCTAGGAATGACTCCGGGATGGACCAAAAATTGGTCGATCTATTCCCCAGTGAAGTCGCCAGCTGAAACATTCGGCTGAACCGTCATCGGATATAAAATCAATGAATTCGCCATTGAACGTTTTTTATCCCGCCGAAAGGGAAAGGTGGAAATCGAGAAAACCTGAAGGGGTGAAATCACAGTCTTGCGACCATAGAGATCGGGTAAGGCAGTCTGTTACGCGAGGGGAAGGTATTAGCACCTGACACGCCCATAGTAATCTATGGTATCCAATCTTATTATTCTAATCTAAGGGTGTGCAAAATCTATATCTAAGCTTAAAAGATAAAAAGTAAGATGCAAGGAGGGAATGCATGCAAAAGAAAGGAGAAAGTAATGTAGGGAAAATAAAAGTTATGCTCGTTAGGGCCCTACCCCAATGCATATGTATCCCTTTTAAGGAATCAGAGCAGCATAGTTAGGCTCATATATTTTGGTTGGTTTGTGTTTTTTAGTTAAAAAGACATAAACGATAATCAAGGTGGCAAAACATTAGATAAAATGACAAAACATCAGCAATGGTGATAAAACATCAAAACAAGGACGAAAAGACATCACATTGCAACACAAACTCTGATAAGATGATAAAACATCCGTATGATAACAAAATATCGGATAAGATGATAAAACATCATCATGATAGTAAAATATCAGATAAGATGATAAAATATCACACCTAACATTGGTATCGAAAATCAAAGTAGGATAACAAAAATGTGCGATGGTGAAACATCGGAGAAAACATAGTCAACTATCATGGAAAAGATTACAATACATCAAAACTTAGATGATAAAATATTGCACCTAACAATGATATTGAAAATCAAAGTAGGATAACAAGCATATGCAGTGGAGAAACATCGGCAAAAAGATAGCAAAATATCATGGCAAGAATGGCAAAACATTTCAATTTAGATGATAAAACATCACACCTAACAATGATATTAAAAATCAAAGTAGGATAACAAACATACGCGATGGCGAAACATCGACACAAAGATAGTAAAATATCATGGTAAGGATGGTAAGATGTCAACTTAACAAGGTTTAAAATAGATCCAAAAGGCGCACAAACAAATAAGATTGGTTTGTATTTTTTCATCTTGAAGAAGGATTTAAATTCATTATATATGTTTTATGATTTTCCAAGAAAAAGAAAGTTTTAGTTTTAAGATGCAATATGCAAAGAAAAGAAGACATCTAAGAGAGAATAGCCTAGCACTACCCCTAATATTATCATACAGTGTTGGCCCTATGTCGAGGATGAAAGGGGGATATCTACCTAAGTGACTATACATGGAAAAATATACTAATGTCTAGTTCGAGGACTAACCCTACACGAGTAATCCTAATGGAGCATGGTAAACACCAAACAACTGAGCAAACAAGTGCTTTGGAAAAAGCAAATAATCAGGGTATACTGACTCAGGGGTTAAGGGTATGAAGAGAAAATGCTTTAGCTAAGGGGAGCGGATCACCCAAAGCAAACAAGCGGGAGGCGGATGAAATAAAAAAATGTGATGTCCAAAGCGACTGAACACATAACCAAGGCATAGAAGATCGAGGTAGGTGACATAAGACAATATGAACGATCACAAGATGTCAGCATCGGCCAATGTGAACTCCTGACGGAGCGTGGGGGTTTGATTGCAAAACCCTTCTCTATATGACCGACTTGATACACATGATCTGCACGACTCCGAAGCATCGACGTACAACGTGAGCTAAGGAGGACACGGACTAGAATGTGCGGGGGTCGATTACGGACCCTCCCTTCTTGCCTCCTTTTGAGGGCTTATCATTTGTAATATAATGCAGGCACAAATGTAAACACACGTGCAGAATACCTACTTCAAAGGTAGAATTTTAAACAACCACAATTAGCATATAGAAAGAGGTGCCTGCTACAGGACTTTAAACAGCGACTTCGAGCGCATGCTCTTTATTTCTTACTTCTCATGATATCTAGAAAGTAGTAAAGTTCCTACTTCTCATGATATCTAGAAGACGGTAAAGCGCATAAGTAGTAAAAAGGGAAACAATGTAATACCAAACAAACAAAATTTTGTAGCACCGCAAGCAAAAATATAAGAAACCCAAAGAACTTCGAGTAAGCTAGCATCCACAACAAGAGGCTGGTCAGTAATCGGCAACGTGAAAAAAAATCACATGCACAATGTGTGCATCAGAAGCATCTATATCACAAACAGTACACCTGCATGGGAATTCACAATCCAGACAAAAACATAAGCAATGTATATTTCTCATGTAATGAGAATCAAGATAAATCGCGTTGGAAGCGAATCTCAAATCCGAAAATAAAATGGAATGGAAATGCTTTTCAATCGAAATAAATGATCAAAAGTTATTCTTGAAATGCCTTGCACATGTCAACAAATGTGTTAGAAATAACAAGGAAATGATAATTGAAATTAAGCATCTATATTACAACTTAATTTCTAAAATCAATTAAAAATATAACAAGCTTTTATTGATTTTGTAATTTTTTATAAAAAAAATTACCAAAAGGAAAAGTCATAAACCTAATATTTTTCAATGTTTTTACTACATCAATATTTTTTTATTAACAAAATTGTTATTCGACAATTATATAAAAAAAACTAAAGAAAGTCTAAAACAACTCTATATAAATGGGGGTGCTAACTAAATCTAGGAGGTGTTGAAATAGTCTAGGTGCTGGCCCATCAGGGTGAGTCCATAAATTGATTTTTTGTTTGCAAACTATTCAGTTACCAAAATAAACAAACGAGCTTAGGGGGATTCTGGCCAGACCATACAACCATCTAACAACACTTAAACCAGATTTTATTTATCACCTTATTATTATTAAATCCAAAAAAAATGAAATAATAATATAAAATGAACAAAGGTACGAGACGACGTTGTTTTGCGACTCAGGGTTCAAAATAAGGACGAATCAATTTCACGAAGAAACTTCTTCTTCTCCTTCTCAACAAAAGAATGCATCGCGAACCTCGTCTCTTTCGATGATTCTCCGTCGTCTAAATTGCGTGCTTCCTCCTATTTCTTCATCGACGAAATTCGATCGTCTCCATAGCTTCGCCTTGTCTTCTCCTTTCTGACGAATCCGTCGTTGTTTATCACTTCAATCATCTCTGATGTGGCCCAACATTCTATCTCATTTCAGATTTCTTCAACGCTAAATAGAGAGATCGGCATCATCTTCATCCTTACTTCCATCTTCATCGTGATCTCTATGACCTCTGTCTCATGGAGACAATGTCTGATGCTTCTTCGATTTCGATTCAGATGCGCATCTGCTTTGTTTGCTTCTTTCTTCTCCTTTCTATGTGATGTTGCTTGAGTTTGTTGCACGTTGAAGTTGTTCTTGTGCATTATGCATAGATTGATGATGATGATATTTCAGTGATGAAGAGTGAAGCGAGGAAGATGATGAAGGTGTTGTGTTGTTGTGGAGAAATTAGAGGAAGTTGAAGATTCTGAGAAGATGAAGTTTGAAGGAAATGGAGGTTTGAAGAGAATTTCGGAGAGAGAGGTTGAGAAGTTTTCAGAGTTCGCTCGTGATTCTCCAAAATGATTGAAAATGATTTGCGGTGTAGAATGAAGATGATGAAGATCATTGAACCTTGAAGATGCAGAGAGAGAGAGAGAGAGAGAGAGAGAGAGAGAGAGAGAGAGAATATTTTTTGTTTTTTGGTGGTGGTTCTCCTAGAAATTGGAGAATGAAGATCAATGAAGGTAAAAATGTTTTTATGTATTATGTTAATATTTAGAAAGTTTGTTAAGTGAAACTTAATTTGAGTCGTTGATCGAAAAGTTTTTTATAGAATAGATGGATGAGATTGTTTCTGATTTTGAAGCTTGCTCTAGAAGTTTGTTACTTTGTTGAGCTTTCAAATAATTTTCTGATATTTTAATTTTCTGTTCTGACATTTCTATTCTAAACTGATACAGGTTTTCTTTCTGGATTTTCTGATAAAAGCTAGTTTTTCACAGATGCAGTTAGCATTTGAGTGCAGCGGTTTAATTGATGTGAACCAATTTTGATATTGACTTTCTAGGCTAAACTGCTTTTGATCTTTATTATGCAGGTTATGATAATACTTGGTTGTGTATGTAGGGCTGTAAAGGATATATTTTGGAACTGTTTTGACAAATCTTTCATCTGTGTTGGTCAGGTTGATGAAGGCAAGTCAAGGCGCACAAGGTATATGAAGATTGTTTGGTTTGTTGAAAGCTTGACTTGATGATGAAGTTTAAAAATGAAATTTAGGATTTAGAAAATATTAATGATGTAATTATTTTTATTGTATGAATCTTGTATGAAACATGGTGACCTTTTGTAATCCTTGAGGAATTGAATGAAGTTGTTCTTGAATGTCATGTGAAAACAATATAAAATTTGTAGATTTTAAACTTGAATGTTTTATAGAGATCGTTATGAAACTTTTAGTTTTTACAAACCAACACTTCAAAAGTAATGAAATCAAACTTCATACTCTCTTTGGTTCTTGCCAAAACCTTGGATCTTACCTTGTATCTTGAAAACAACTCTTGGAACAACAATAATTTTGAATTTGGCTCCCAAATTTTCAAATGGGCATAACAAATATTTTGAAGAACAAAACACCTACTTTGTCTCAAAAATGCTTCAATTGAAACTTCAAAACTTGACAATAATGCAAGTCTTCCCAAGCAGCAAATATCGATGGCCTTTTGAAATTGACCTTGTTAAACCAAAGGTTGAAAACCCCATGATAAGCCCAAAAAGATCTTATCATAACTTCGTCATTTGAATTCAAAAATTGGACCAAAAATCTACTTGCTTTTAAAAACCAGATACAATCCCTGCCGATGAAATTCTTCATAGAAGCTCTCCTTAATTACTGAGCTTAAGAATAAAATCTTGCCTTTGAAGAAAATTTGAAGAATGATAAGACTAGAATCAAATACTAATGAACCTCAGTTGATCAAGCTCAAACATGATGAGTACAAACCCTAATCTCATACTTTAACACTTGTAAATAATGAATCCTCTAATGTCACAAAGAATCAATAAGATATCCTGAGACCTGAGAAGCCTTGGTAGCCCGATTGATCAAAATAATAAGGAGATGATATCCATATTGGACTGATTGTCAATACAACCACTTCCACAACTTTGAGAACCAAAATCCTTGATTCCATCATAATTCGTGAATGCAATGTAATATGATGAAACATAAGCCTAAATCAAGAGGGTAAATTTTGGGGTGCAACACAATTGTTGGTGGATAATTCAATGTGTGGAATTATTGTGATATGTTTGGATGATTAAGATTGAGAGATGATCTTAATTGCATATATTTGTTGGTAATTGCACATGCATTCATGGAGATATTGTACTCCGTTTGGTGGCTTTGTTCATTGTATGGATCGGAAGAGGTGTACTATATGTTCATATTTGGGCTTTGATCCTAGTCCGGATCGGAAGCATGGCTTTGATTCTAGATAAGGAATCGAGAGAGAGGTGAGATAGATGTTCATGTTGGTACCACATGCATGAGTCACATGGAGTTGCATTTGGAGTCTCATGTGGCATTATATTATGTTTGTTTTGATTTTTCAATATGTGATAATTGGTTAATTGTTACATGAATGTTATATTGGTGGTAATTGTGCTATGTGTGATTAATGTGTGTATGGCTATACTTGTAATGCTTGTATATTGGTTACTTTGATACTTGAATTGTTAAGCTATTTTGTATCAATGATTATATGAAGTGCGACGCATTATTTTGATGAATGTTTGTTATGCATGACCTCTTATTATATATTTCCATAATGATACGAATTCTCACCCTTCTGTTGAAATGATGTTCTATGCGACATCGCACAGGTACCGAAGATAGTGGTGTTTTCCACGAGGATAGTTGACAAGCTTCTTTTGGTATATTCGAATCGTTTAAGTAGTGAGTCGATGCTCTGGTCATGTAACACTGGGGGGGGGGGGGGGGGGGTAATTTGAACTCATGTTTATTGATGAGAGATATTTGTATACTCTCCTATTTACTATTTGTATGTTGAGTGGCCTTGGTGCCTAACATTTGGATTATACACCTTATTTTGACATGGGATTTGGCATATGGATATATGATTATAGTATAGAATATAATCATTGTTAAATAATTTGAGTGAAGAATTATTCCTTTGTGATGTGCATAATTTGATGAGACATGAAGTTTAAATATGTGTTATAATTATGAACAAGTGTAGGTGATGTTTTTTTTGTAAACACATGTGACGCCCTTTTGATGTTATGCATACTATCTTACTCTGATTAAGTTTAAATTTTAGTTAAATTAGAAAGGGGTGTTACACTTAAATGCCACAAGCAGGAACCTAAGGAATTAGACAAGAAAATTGACTCATACTTAGTTGAATTAGGATTCATCAAATGCAAATCTGAGTATGGTTTTATGTTTAGCTTATGGCATAAAATATAACAATCATCTACTTATATGTCGATGACTTGCTGATAACTAGAAATAGCTTGGTGAGCGTGTCAAAGTTTAAAGAGTTGTGTTGAAACCCAAAATTTTTCCTCCCATTTTTCAAGACATTCTTCTAGGGTTCTTAAATGCTCAAGGATTCTCAAGAGTTGATCAGTCAAACTCTCCTCCTAAGCAATGGGTCCACAACTAGGGTATCATCTTGCACAAGGAAGAATGAGTTTCAAAGGTCTCAAATGATTTTCATGGTTCATCATAGGTCTTCAATAATGCTCATGTCAAGTTTCAAGCCTTGCATCAGAAGTTTGTCAGTCAATAGCTCAGATGATTGAAAGTCAACTGTATTGGGTAAAAAGTCAATTATGGTCAACATACAGTAAAATTTCAATATTTTTGATAAATATCAATATTTTGAAGTTATATTCATCATTTGATAAAGTTCTGATCATGATCCCTCAAGGAAAGCCCTCAAATCATCAAAAGTCAAATATTGCCAAATTAGGATTTTCTTAGGAGAATTCAACTGAATTTTGACCAAGCATAACTTTCACATGCTTCATCAACTTTTTCCAAACCAAAGCCTATTTTGATGGAAATTCAATTCTCTACAACTTTGTATTTGTGTGCTCAAGTCCAAAAAGTGCTTCATTTGAAAGATATGAGCCCATAAATTATAGGTCATTTTAAAAGTCAACAAAAAGTTACTTTTTGACAAGGCAACTTACATCAAGATAAATTCTCCAAATACAAAAATGATCAAAATAGAAATTGAAGAGGACATCTTGAGTTTTCGAAAAAGTCTAAGGTCACCTTCAAAAGATGAAAATTGAAAGAGTTATGACCATTGCAAATTGGGAAATTTTGGTTAAATGCATGAAATGCAAAGTGAGCAAACTTGAAATTCTAGACTAATGGGCCTAACTTTTGATATTCAAACATGTTTAAAATGTGTTAGAAGACATCTAAATTCATTCATATATTTTTCATGATTTTTATTTCTTTTATTTGAATTTTTATTCATTTAAATGGAAGTAAATAAAATAAAATATAAATTCATTGGGCCAAGGCGCATGGACTTTTGATTTCAATCACATGGAGGCCCGAGAACACATGACAAACATGTCAAAACCGTGAAAACATGTTGGAAACAAAAATCTTTAAGTTTGGAATGTTTTTTTAAACAATTTTGGAAAGATTTCAATGTATTTTTTGCAATGAATTGTGACATGATGGTACAAGATTCTTGTCTTGTTCTTGTTCCATTTTATTCCTCTATAAATACATGCAATACTCAAGTGCAACAGAGACAAAAAAGCTGCCTCAAGAACCACATCAAAAATATCTTAAAATTCTCAAGAAAAGTGCAAATTCATATCATACGATCCAGCCACTCTCAAGCCAAACGAAGTGTCCAAACCTCTTCCTGGAGTCCTCAAGAACACATCCAGCCCAAGAACTAGAAGATTTGGTGTCTGGAACTCTTGCTTCAAACTCCACCGGTTTGTGTTTTTTTCATTAAATTCAATCTTAAATTCCATGCATTACTAATGTGTTTAATGAGCTCAAATATATCCAGGATATGATTTAGGACGACTTTGACGTATCACATGCAAGCTTTAATGCATGAATCTCTATATGTCATTTTAAGGCATAAAAATATGTTTGCTTCAGATCTCTCTTTACAGGCACATTCAAGAGCAAAGAACCCCACCATCGGTTTCGTTTCCAACTTTTCAATTTTATTGTTTTTATTATTTTTGCTTTTGCTACTTTTTTTATTACAATCAAAAGACCATAAAAAAATCAGAAAAAATCATTAAAAATTAGATTTAGGATTTTTTAATTAATTTAATTTTTGACCAACAAAAATTTGTTTTAATTAAATTAAATTTGTTTTTATTTCACAATTAATTTGTAAATTACTTAGAATTAGAGTTAATTATTATTATCACTTTAATTGTTTTTCATAAATAAAAACATCAAAAAATATTTTCCTAACACTTAGAAATTTTCTTTAGATTTTAAATACCTTCTTCTAATTTCTTTTCTCTTTGCTATTTAAATTCTAGAAAATAAATGTATAGGTTGGACGGTTGATTTTGTAATAACTTAGTTTATTTTCCCGCATTTTTACTTATTATATAACTGCTAAAGGATTGTAATAGTTAATTAGGATTTTATTCGCTTTCTATTTTTCCCTAAGTTTTTGCGGTTTGCATCCCTTTCCCCGAAGCATTGTAATAACGTAGGACATTTAATTTCTACCTTTACTGCTTTCTTTATAACTGTATAGTAACTAGGCTTGTATGGCAAGATTTAAAATCAATCAGTAGATAACTCCTAACTAATCAAGATAATATAACTAAACTGAACACGCAATGCACACGTACACCTCTAGGGTAACCTCCCTTGTTGCCTTCGGATAAAAAATAGTCATGTCCCTTGAACGTAGGGATACCATTAGTAAAGACCATTGGTTAAAAATCATCATAAAGATCATAGTCTCTCGATGACCCATCGATGTTGCCTTTGGTATATGATCGTGTCCCTCGATGTTTCCTACAAATACATGATGATAGTCCTTTCGAATTGCTAAAGGTATCCCTATATGTTTCCTTTATGATTGTACGATGACCCGCGCCTGTCCCTCAAATATCCAACGATAAGGCTTCCTGCTTACTAATGGCAGGATAGCACTATCTAAATTAAGAGGAAAAGAATAAAAGACTTTTAAGTAGGTAGATAGATTTTAATCGCTTGCTCATAAAAACAGCTCTTTTCATACAAACACTTTTCTGAAATATTTTCAAAACAAACACTTTGTATGCATTCTCAACTGATACGAGAATCATTACAAAGTTGTCGAACGTAGGCATTTTTCAAACACATATTCACAAAGCATTTTCAAAAGTGGGCTAGCGATTAAGAGCGCGTAGATAACTACGAATGAAAAGGGTGCTAACACCTTCCCTTTTCATAATCCACCTCACTGATAAGTGCAAAAGTGTAGTTATTTTGTATATACTTTTTGTTTCACTTTTCGACTCTAGGTTGTTAATATCAGTTGAATAACCTAAATTGATGTATAAATACGTTTAGTTTGTGTATAATGCGTTTTCTTGTATAAAGTGTATCATTTGATAGTTTTATATTTATTTTGTAGGTATTTAAGCATTGTTGGAGTAATAGAAATAAAGCTCCAAGATGCATTTTTGGATCAATAAAGGAATAAGGCCAATATTGGAAGCCATTGGAAGTTATGCAGAGAAAGCAAAAGAAGTTGCCTTCCTATCATGGATCACCGGGCGAAAGGAAGGCGTCGCCGGGCGAAATTTAAAGTCAAATTTCCATGTTATTTCTGCCATGCGTCGCTGGGAGAAAGGGAAGGTCACCGAGCGAAAATAACAAGAGTCATCGGGCGATGAATTATGGTCGTCGGATGACAGTAGATATTTGTTTCAGTTGAGGACGTGGTTTTTCCTGGGACTTGTAAATAAGAGTTGTCGTCGGGCGACGCTTTTATATCGTCGGGCGACGCTTTTATATCATCGGGCGATGGTTGTAGATCAGATTTTCTTTATATTTCCTTTTTGTTTCATTTGGAGGGGGATGGTTTTGGGGGGTGATTTTTGTTCTCCCAACTCCATCAACCTCATTTTTATAGTGAATTATCTTAGATAAAAACACTAGCTCTTTGCTTATGGATGATTGGAGGTGGATTTCCCATTGACCGGCTCTGACAAACCGGAAGATTTGTGGTTTATCTCTTCTCCTCTCTATGTATTTCTCTTTTGTTAGGTTTTGTACATGTATTTACTCTGAACTTATGTATATTTGTCGCCCATGGAATTATATTAAACTTGCTTTACAAATATTTGTCGATTATTATCTTAGATTTTTGCTCTGTGCTAGGGATTTGAGTTGTTATAGACATATACTGCTTAGATTCTTATCTAGGATGATTATCTATTAATTTCTGAACTCTAGAGATAGATTTAGAGCTGACATCTACTTGGGTATCAGTGCTTAATACCTCTGTGTGGTTATGTTGTGCTGAGAGATCGTCAGTGCTATTACATAAGTCGTCTTCTGTGTTGTTGAGGAGGTAGAGAGATCATTTCCTTGGTGATACATACGGTCTCTCAATTTTGGTTAGAAATGACTTAGGTTATGAGTGATACGTAGTGACATTGATGAGTATTGTCAGGTTGAATGTAAATGGTCGATAGATTTAAGTCTGTGATGAGTAGATTATATGCAGGCTTGATAACTTCTTCCTTAATTTTTTCTTTTGTTTAAATTTATTTTCTGTTGATAACATTTTCTTTACAAACCCATTTATCCCCAAACTCATTAACTAGAGATTTGTCGAATGACAATTTAATAACCAATCTCTATGGACTAGATAAATTCCCGGATAAATGTTTCCAAAACTTTTGTTGCTTGCGGCTACACCGCTCCAACACACCCTTACTCAGAAAATTCTCAAAGGTCTTTCCTGTTCTTTTCACTCTTTCCTTTATTGTATAAAAGAAAAGTCGGTGGCGAATCTTGCTATCCACAACATTTACGATAAAACACAAAACCAAAAGTCTGTTCTCCCACCATATTACAGAACTGGCGACTCTGCTAGGGAAAACTAAAAGTGGGGTTACCTTAAGATATAGATCACCTTTATTGCTTTACTTGTTTGCCTTGTATGATTTATATTTTGGGATATTCTTAGGTTTATTTCTTGTATAGACTTATACCCGGATCTAGGGCATTTTAGGTAAGTAGCAATAGATCGTGAAAATTGTATGGCGTATACCGATATGGTTGAAGCGATGGCTACATTATTGTGACACATTGGTTGGTGTCGGTGTCCCTTGAGTTAAGTCAAGGAGAATGCTGGGTTGCCGCGTGGTCTCATGAAGCACTAACTAACCGTAGAACCTTAGTTGAAACAACTTAGCCATTAGAAAGTAGTGAGATAGTCGGCTTTGGTGCAGACTGAAGTTGGTTGATACTCGATACTACATTCATTGAGATTAGACTCTCGGGATATTTCGGTTGCAAATTAGATGCTTGTGCTGAAACAATGCCTGGGGGAAAGATCAGTGATATTGAGGCTCCTAGAACCCGGTTACTTCTTTTAGGATAGGTTGAGCCAACTAAAACTTCAAGAGGGTACTTACCTACAAACTCCATGCAAGCCTGAACCTAAGGCTACTTATGTGACTTGTTTACGTTCATTATCTAATGACGTGAGTTCCTTGCAGGTCTTGTTTGTATTCATTATCTAATGATGTGAATTCCTTGCAGAACTTGTTTGGTATTCATTATCCAATAACTTGGACTTCTTGCAAGACTTACTTCTTTTCATCACCTTACATTTTTGCTTGGTGCATATCATACACATCATGAAATCATACCATATCATTTTCTTAACCATTTCAAGGATCTCAAGGGCATGTGATGCAGCTTATCATGAACCGACGTCTAGCAAGGGGCAAGGGGATTTATTTTCCTCTAACTAAATTTCGTCAAAGAATGAAGTACATTATCTTGAGTCAAAGTCTAGGACCCACTCGGTATGGTGAGCTTGATTCTCATAGAAAGATATTCAACAATACGAAGTTCTTCAATCAAAGTTGCAGTTGGATTCTAACATTTTCTTTGTTTACCCTGCGAGATCCTTGAAAACCTTGCATCTACATATCATGCATCATTTCATAACAGGTTTTCCAAAACAGGTATTCTCATCTTCTTACTGTCATTTTCAATAAAGATATCCCTCGAACAGACTATTAAGGACCTCCAAGTTCAGCATGCACAATTTCAAGAGACTCTCTTGAATTTGGCACTGGGACAGAAAGATCTGATGGCGCTCGTCGCCAAGAAGAAAAAGACTAAAAAACCAGCTGCTATCCTCAATATAGGGAGAAGATTCAAAGGTCCTGCTCAACCAGTTTAAGTCGACGATATTTCCTCTGAGGAAGAGGACAACCAAGAAGAGGATGGAAGAAGCATCAATCCTGAAGGTAGAAATAATCAAGGTTCTTTAGATGAAGACTACTCCGACCAACAGTACCCTTCTACAGATGACAAGTACAAGCAGTTGGAAGTCTGTCTCAAAGCTATAGAAATCCAGAAAGTTCCTGGATTGGATTTTGGAGAGCTAGGTCTGATCCCGGGGGTGGTCATCCCTTACAAGTTCAAGGTCCCCATCTTTGCTAAATATGATGGGGTCTCTTGTCCCAAACTTCATCTAAGGTCGTATGTTTGAAAAATCAAACCCCATACTGTTGACAGGAAGTTATGGGTCCATTTCTTTCAAGAAAGCTTGTCTGACACTCAACTTGAATGGTTCTATCAGCTGGAAGGAACCAACATTCATACATGGGAAGACTTAGCTGCTGCTTTTTACAAGCAGTATCAATATAATGTTGACCTTGCGCCGACTCGTGTGCAGTTGCAAAACATGTCGATGGGCTCGAATGAGGGTTTTAAAGAGTATGCCCAAAAGTGGAGGGATTTAGCTGGAAGAGTTCAACCTCCTCTGTCTGATAGGGGGCTAGTTGATATGTTCATGGGAACTCTGACAGGTCCATTCTTTAACCATTTGATTGGAAGCTCCTCATCTGGTTTTACCGAGCTGATTCTAACTGGGGAACATGTCAAAGGTAGTATCAAGAGTGGAAAGATTCCAGTGGCTGCTTCTTCAAGTTTTGTGAAGAAGACATTCAGTTATAAGAAGGAAACCAATTACATTTATGTCCAGAAGGGTCGTGTTAGCAGTAACCGCAACCAATCCGTGGGAGCTGTGCTAATCTCCAATCCAGGACCAACACAACATTAGTAGCAACGCAATAAGTGTAGGCCGGATACACCTAGGAGACAATTTACTAAGATCAACATGCCATTGTCCCAGGCACTGTAACACCTGTTGAAGGCAGAGCTGATAACATTGAAGGGTCCTCCTCAGAATCCCAACACCTCCTCTCCTCAGTACAATCCTAATATAAGATGCGCCCATCATTCCAATAGTCACAGACATGACACAAATAGCTGCTGGGCTTTGAAAATTAAAATCCAAGATTTGATTGATGCTAAGGAGATTGAGTTCGTCCCTCCTGAGCCCCCCAATGTGATCACTGCTCCCATGCCAAATCATGGCCAAGATTGAGAGCGTCTATTTCATTTTAATTTTCAAATTGTAATTTCTTTTGATTGTACGAACATTTATTTAATATCAAACTTTTTTTCTCATTAATGAATTGCATATGTTTTTCTTGAAGTAATCCACTCATTTTGACTATATTTAAATTAAGCTTTTACTTCCTTTTTGTGATATTCAACTCTCGACTAAAAGTTGTAAGCCTTTAGAGGGAGGATGATGAAAATAATACCATAATCTCTACAGTATGCTTTTGAATAGACCTTGCTAACGATGTATCAACGTTGTTTCAAATCATAAATAGTGGAGTTATATGGAAGATAATCCCTAGTCAACCCCTTTGAGCCTAAGAAGTAGGAGTTTTCTTTTCACACAAATTGAAACCCGTAATCATAACTTGGGGCAGGGTAGTTTCTTAGTTAATTCAAATGCACATGATGTCACAAGCTTTTACTTTGTACACATAGAATAGTATCGGAGACATCTTTCCAAATCAAAAGACAGTGATGGTTCCCCGTAAAACAGGCAGATCATCTCTCAAAAGAAAAACTCGCTAAGTTAAAACCTATGAAGGAGACTTAGGAAAAACTGGGGCATCCTGCTGACTGTAATCTCAAAATAGTTCAAGCAAAAAACTAGGGATAATAAAGTCAAAAATAGGTCGCTACAAATCCCGAATTAAAAATATTACAAAAAATGTATTCCTCCTCAAATAAACTCTCAGGATCCGAACCATCACCAGAATATCAGTGCTATAATTCCAGACTCAATGGGAATCCAAACGCACAATTAACTGAGTATAGGACTAAAGAACATCACGGAGAACGGGTGGGTACAAATAAATTTTGAGCCTTTTTCCTTTGTTTCTTAAATCGTGAACCAGACCACATTACAACCCTTAAAAGTACTAGCTAAAGCATGGGTTAGTTCGAAAGCATATTGTTACAAAAGGTATCCTGACTCCTGTAAAGTTTACTATAAATCCTGAGTTAAATTCATATTCTTACAAAATTCTGTTTGTTTACTAAAAATGCATTTTTAAAACTTCAAGACAGACATAAGCTTTGCATTTTTAAAACCACTGTTTGCATATGACTAATTGTTTGACTGTAGAGAAATTCTCACGATGAACGTTCAATAAACGGAAATCCCTTCAATAGAGCAGAATTGCTTCAAATGAAAACACATTTTCAGTAACAGACCTTTCATAATCAAGGGGGATGACATGGTGTCTAACTGATCTGGGGAAGTCAAGTCAAGATTCAAAGAATCTCTCAAAGGTGCTGAATAGCCAAGGGAAGATCTGCATTTAAATCACTTGGGGCATTAAACACAAATGACAACAGAGGGTCATGTACGATCAAGCAAACATTTTCTGGCAGTACTACAACACTTACTACTATGGACACTGACAATTCTTTGCACCTTGTGAATGCGGACATAGTCGGAAAATACTACGCATGAAAAAAGATCTGCTAGGTTGACTAGCCTAGGCAAAAATAAGGGAATCCCAGCGAATCAAAGAGTTCGGGAAAAAATTAGGGATACATAAATAAAATTGTACACCCGGAAAGTCGAAAACCTGAAAAGGCGGCTTGGAAAAAAAGGGTATCCCGGTGGACTGAAAATCTGAAAAGATGGTCTAGGCAAAAGTTATGGATTAAAGTGTACAACTATGTCCCATTATCTCTTGTCTATCAGTAAAAGACTCATCACCTTTATCAGCATTTACCAAAGGCTCTAGAAGTTTAGATAATGTCCAAGTCATCCATAAATCCCCACAGAGCAGTTTCCACGGAATTATCTCTACAGAGCTATTTGCACAAGCTCATCTTCAACAGAGATACATTCCCAGCAAGCCTAATATGCCTTCAAAGACAGAAATTTGGGCATCTTCCAGTTGTTAACATGATCATAATCACCAACAGATCACCTTAGCGGATAAAGGAATATGATCTTTTCCCTGGCAATATCGCTAACCTACGGAGTCCCAATCTCCACCGGAGATTACGACATCAGTACAGTTTATGGAAATTCTCTTCCCCAGCTGAGCTTATTCCTCCAAAATTGTAAAAACCCCTGCAGATTTCTTTCCTGCAGCAGCACTAATTTCCTCACCAAGAATTTTTCTCAGCAAAGTGTTTCTCCAGTAGGCTTAGGGTTTATTTCCCCAACAGGGTTTATTTCCCCAATAGATTACAGTCTCCCCAGATTGAGTCTATTTCTCTAACTACCATAAATTACCGGCAAAGGACAGTTAGGGTTGCTATCCCCAGAGAGTTGCTACTGAATCGGAAACCGGACCATGTATCGTTCAACCTTATTCTCTCTAGACGAGTCAGCATCCCTATCAGAAACCCAGTCGGTCAGCACCTCGAAAGGTTATCCATCTCTTTTATCCCCGGTCAGGGTATATAAGAATTAAATTCCCCAGTAGAGCGAGGAACGACCAATGTTCCTGAACTCTTTTATTCTCAAGCAGAATTCAAACATTCACAGCGGAGTATCCTCCAAAACATTAAGCAGGAATCTCCCAGCGGGGTATCCTCTAAAACAGAAAACGGGAATCTCCAGCGAAGACATTTTAAACAAGATTGAAGATTCATACTCTTCATCCCCAGCGACAGTCAGGGACTTATTTTCCCTGGCCAAAGATGTTACACGAAGCTACCGTCGCCGTCAACGACATCTTATATCTCATACGTCATTTACGAAATATCATAGCATATGCATATGAAACGCATATAACACACTCTCATTTATTTTGAGAAAATCATTACGCAATGCATTACATACGTAATGACATTTCATAAAGACTAACTTTTTCTTTTAAGTTAACGTCTACAAACAAGACGAATATCATCAATAATTTTCAAACAGGTCGAAGATTCATTCTCGAAATAAGTAGGGGCAACTACCAAAGACCAGGTGATATTAATTCCTGAAATAGGACGGGTTTACCAATGAAAAATAATTGTAGATCAATTCCCGAAACAAGACGGGCGACCATATGCATGAGCAAATGACTTCCTTCAAAGATTTACTTTGAAAAACATTTCCTCGTAGACTGAATTCTGACAAGCATTTCCTCGGAGACTGAATTCCGACAAGCATTTCCTCAGAGACTGAATTCCGACAAGCATTTCCTCGGAGACTAAATTCCGACAAGTATTTCCTCAGAGACTGAATTCTGACAAGCATTTCCTCAGAGACTGAATTCCGACAAGAATTTTCTCGGAGACTGAATTCCGACAAGCATTTCCATGGAACTGAATTTCGATAAGAATTTCCTCAGAGACTGAATTCCGACAAGCATTTCCTCGGAGACTGAATTTAGACAAGCATTTCCTCGGAGACTGAATTCCGACAAGCATTTCCTCGATACTGAATTTCAACAAGCATTTCCTCGGAGAATGAATTCCGACAAGCATTTCCTCGGAGATTGAATTCTGATAAGCATTTCCTCGGAGACTGAATTCTGACAAGCATTTCCTCGGAGACTGAATTCTGACAAGCATCTTACTCAGATACTGAATTCTGAAAAGCACTTCCTCAGAGACTTAATTCTGAAAAGCGCTTACCTCAGAAATTTTATTCTGAAAAGCATTTCCCTCGGAGATTTAATCTGACAAGCATTTCCTTCAGTGACTGAATTCTGAAAAACAGTTCCTTCGATGACACCTTCCAATATCTTCTTCCAGTTTATTTCGGGTGTGGACATCTTCTAGCTCAGGTTAAGTCGAGTGTAGATTTATTCTGATACTCCTTCGAAAAAGACTGTTGTAGACTCTTTCCAACATATTTTCTAGTTAAAGTCGGGAGTAGACATCTTCTACCTCAGATTAAATCGAGGGTAGATTTACTCTGATACTTCTTCCAGTTGAAGACGTGCATAGACATCTTCTGGCTGAGATTAAATCAAGCGTAGATTTATTCTGATACTTCTTCTAGTTGAAGTCGGGCGTAGATATCTTCTGGATCAGATTTAAATCGAGCGTAGATTTATTCTGATTATCCTTTTGGACCAAGTCATGTGTAAACTCACTCCAAATACATCTTCTAAGACAATGTTGGGCGTAAACTTAGTCTAATTTCTATCAACGGTTACGTTGGATGGCATCTATAAGCCCATCTCCGATGACTCTCTGTCACCTCCCCAAATGTCATATTTAAGTCTATTCCCGGTATAATCAACCAACAGTGTTACTTCGTGCAGTGGCGAGTGCAAGTTTCTGGGCACTTAAGTGTTCAATCATCTTCCACCTTCAAGTAGCGAATGGAGGACATGCCAATATAAATCTTCAGGTTTAAGAAGATTGAACAGGGGCAGCTTTTGTATCCCAAAATTTTCCCTCCCATTTTTCAAGACATTCTTCTAGGGTTCTCAAATGCTCAAGGATTCTCAAGAGTTGATCAGACAAACTCTCCTCCTAAGCAATGGATCCACAACTAGGATTTCATCTTGCATAACGAATAATTGGTTTCAAAGGTCTCAAATGTTTTTCACGATTCATCATAGGTTTTCAACAATGCTCATGTCAAGTTTCAAGTCTTGCATCACAAATTTGCTTAGTCAATAACTCAGATGATTGAAAGTCAATTGTATTGGGTAAAAAGTCAATTGTGGTCAACATATAGTCAAACTTCAATATTTTTTGTCAACATTAACATTTTGAAGTGATATTCATCATTTGATCAAGGTTTGATTATGATTTCTCAAGGAAATCCCTCAAATCATCAAAAGTCAAAAATTGCCAAATTAGGGTTTTCTTATGAGAAGTCAACTGAACTTTGACCAAGCATAACTTTCACATGCTTCATCAACTTTTTCCCAACCAAAGCTCATATTTAAGGAAATTAAATTCTCTACAACTTTGTATCTGTATGCTCAAGTCCAAAAAGTGCTTCATTTGAAAGTTATGAGCCCATACATTATAGGTCATTTCAAAAGTCAACAAAAAACAATTTTTTCCAAGGAAACTTACATCAAGATAAATTCTCCAAATGCAAAAATGATCAAAATAGAAATTGAAGATGACAGCTTGAGCTTTCCAAAAAGTCAAATATCACCTTCAAAAGATGAAAATTGAGAGAGTTATAACCATTGCAAATTGGGAAATTTTGGTAAAATGCATGAAATGCAAAGTGAGAAAAACTTGAAATTCTAGACTAATAGGTCTAACTTTTGATGTTCAAACATGTTCACAATGTGTTAGAAGACCTGTAAATCCATTCATATATATTTTTTATGATTTTTATTTCTTTTATTTGAATTTTTATTCATTTAAATGTAAGTACATCAAATAAAATATAAAATCATTGGGCCAAGGCGCATGGGCTTTTGATTTCAATCACATAGAGGCTCAAGAATACATGACAAACATGCCAAAACCATGAAAACATTTTGGGAACAAGAATCTGCAAGTTTGGAATGTTTTTTAACAATTTTGGAAATATTTCAATGTTTTTTTGCAGTGAATTGTGACATGATGGTACAAGATTTTTGTCTTGTTCTTGTTCCATTTCATTCCTCTATAAATATATGAAATACTCAAGTTCAAATGAGACAAAAAAGCTGCCTCAAGAACCACTTCAAAAATCTCTCAAAATTCTCAAGAAAAGTGCAAATTCGTATCACATATCCAGCCACTCTCAAGCCAAACGAAGTGTCCAAACCTCTTCCTGAAATCCTCGGGAACACATCCATCCTAAGAACTAGAAGATTTGGTGCCTGGAACTCGTGCTTCAAACTCCACCGGTTTCCGTTTTTTCTTTGAATTCAATCTTAAATTTCATGCATTACTAATGTGTTTGATAAGCTCAAATGTATTCAGGATATGATTTAGGACGAGTTTTATGTATCACATGCAAGCTTTGATGCATGAATCTCTATGTGTCATTTTTAAGGCATAGAAATATGTTTACTTCAGATCTCTCTTTACCGGCACATTCAAGATAAAAGAACCCCACCATCGGATTCGTTTCCAACTTTTTAATTGTCTTGTTTTTATTATTTTTGTTTTGCTACTTTTTTTTTATTAAAATCAAAAGACCATAAAAAATCAAAAAAAATCATTAAAAATTAGATTTAGGTTTTTGACCAACAAAAATTTGTTTTAATTAAATTAAATTTATTTTATTTCACAATTAATTTGTAAATTACTTAGAATTAGAGTTAATTATTATTATCACTTTAATTATTTTTCATAAATAAAAACATCAAAAAATATTTTCCTAACACTTAGAAATTTTCTTTAGGTTTTAAATACCTTCTTCTAATTTCTTTTCTCTTTGCTATTTAAATTCTAGAAAACAAATGTATAGGTCTCACGGTTGATTTTGTAATAGCTTAGTTTATTTTCCTGCATTTTTCCTTATTATGTAACTGCTAAAGGGTTGTAATAGTTAATTAGGATTTTATTCGCTTTCTATTTTTCGCTAAGTTTTTGTGGTTTGTATCCCCTTCCCCGAAGCATTGTAATAGCGTAAGACATTTAATTTTTGCCTTTACCGCTTTCTTTATAACTGTATAGTAACTAGGCTTGTATGGCAAGATTTAAAATTAATCAGTAGATAACTCCTAACTAATCAAGATAATATAACTGAACTGAACATACTATGCCCTTGTACACCTCTACGGTAACCTCCCTTGTTGTCTTTGGATAAAAAACAGTCATGTTCCTCGAACGTAGGGATACCATTAACAAAGACCCTCGGTTAAAAATCATCATAGAGATCATAGACCCTTGATGACCTATCAATATTGTCTTTGATAAATGATCTTGTCCATCGATGTTGACTATGAATACATGATGATAGTCCCGTCGAATTGATAAAGGTATCCTATATGTTGCCTTTATGACTGTACGATGACCCGCGCATGTCCCTCAAACATCCAACGATAAGGCTTCCTACTAACTAATGGTAGGATAGTACTATCTAAAGTAAGAGGAAACGAACAAAAGACTTTTGAGTAGGTAGATATCTTTTAATCGCTTGCTCATAAAAACATCTCGTTTCACACAAACACTTTTCTGAAATATTTTCAAAACAAACACTTTGTATGCATTCTCAACTGATACGAGAATCATGACAAAGTTGTCGAACATAGGCATTTTCAAAATATTTTCAAACACACATTCACAAAGCATTTTCAAAAGTGAGCTAGTGATTAAGAGCCCGTAGATAACTACGGATGAAAAGGGTGCTAACACGTTCGCTTTTCGTAACCTACCCCCCTTACTCAGAAAATTGTCAAAGGTCTTTTCTGTTCTTTTCATCCTTTCCTTTATTGGATAAAAGAAAAGTCGGTGGCGACTCTTTCTATCTGTCACATTTGCGATAAAACATAGAACCAAAAGTCAGTTCTACCACCGTATTACAAGCTGATTATGAGGGAATTTAAAATATCGAATCTGGGAAATTATCTTATATCCTAGGCATGAAATTTTAAATTTCGAAGCAAGGAATGGTGCTACATCAAAGGAAGTATGTCAAAAAGATACTCAAGAGATTCAGGATGGAGTATTTGACTCCAACATCTTCGCTTGACGAACCAAATTTGAAGTTGAAGAAGCATAGAGAGGAAGACAAAGTCGATGTAACTTTGTTTAAACGAATAGTTGGATCTCTGAGATATGTGTGCAATAGTAAGCCTAATATAGCTTTCACAGTTGGATTAAAGAGTAGATTCGTGAGTGAACAATAGTGTCACACATGAAGGCTGCAAGAAGAGTCTTGAGATACTTAAATAGATCAATAAATTATGGAATTCAATTTCGACAAGATTCTAAAAGCAGAGAAGCTACAGTTACTTGTTATTCAGATATTGATTAATGTGGAGATAAGGAAGATCTAAGAAGCACAACTGATTATTTATTTCAAATCTTTGGTGCCCCAATCTGATGGTGTTCGAGAAAGCAACCAGTGGTGGAATTGTCATCGTGTGAGGCTGAATATATAGTAGGATCCTATGTTACGTGTCAAGCAATTTGGACAGATATGTTCTTGAAGAAATAGAAGTTGAAGTGAAGAAATCGGTGGTGCTATAGATCGACAACATGCCAACCATAAATATTGCAAACAATCTAGTTCTACATAGAATGAGTAAGCATATAGAAGCTAGATTTCACTTCCTAAAGAAGAAGGTAAATTGAGGTGAACTTGAAGTAAAACATTGCTCAAGTGAAACACAATTGTCTAACATTTTCACCAAAGGATTAAAGATCGACAGATTCCTGAATTTGAGAAATAAATTAGGAATAGTTTAGATCGACTATGATTAGCTTATATTCGACAACTTGGATTATAAGGAGGTATGTTGAGATATAAGATATATTCCAAGTTAAGTAATACAAGCCCAAACCCAATTAGGATTTGTTAGCCTACTTATTGTAAAAATTAGTTGTATATAAATAGACATAATTTGTAATTCATTATGTACAATTCAATTCAATAATAGCATCTTTATTTCTTTATTCTCTCTCTTTCTCTCCTCACTCAAAGTGTCTCACGCATTAACTGTGAGTGCCACTTCACTATTAGATGTTTTGCAAGTTGTCAAAACTCAGAAAGCTAGCATTTTTGTATGGTTGATGGTATCCTTATGTCTTAAGGCACTCCTCTTCATTATAGGTCTTAGGAATCATCAAAAAGTACTTTGAAATTGACCCAACACATTGAAAAATAGTTATTGCATGTTTTTGTATTGCATGTGTCGACACATTCGATTTTCAGGTCGACAGATGTAACTCAGTTTTTAATCATGTAAGCTTCTGTAAGTCACAGGTCGACACATATAACCTTCAGGTCGACACATACTGAAAGATTTCTGAAATTACAGAAATTTTTATTTTATGTGTCGACACATTTACTCACGTTTTAAAGCATGTAACTTCTGACTTGTTCAGGTCGACAAATAGAGTCCCTCAGGTTAACACATACATTCTTTTTATAATGTATGCATCGACACATACGAATTTGAGGTCGAGTCATAAAATCTATTTTGGTTAAATTTTCAATTTATTTTATTTGGAATATGTCCTTTTTGCCCTAAACATTTCCAAACCATAAATACCCATTTATGCATCATTCCAAACTCGATCATATTATAAAATTATCCTACATTTCTTCTTCTTCCTCAACCTTCCAGTCTATGCATACACACCAACATTAAATTTTGATGATGTTCCGTCGGGGTGCCATCTAGACGAAGAATTGTGGATTTCCAATTGGTTTAGGTTGAGATTTATAAGGGTCTTCATCTAAGAAAAACCATCAGGTTTCTCCTCCAAAATCATTTGTTGAATTGGGGTTTTTCGTGCAAGGTCGTGCGAGAAGGAATCATCCATGTGAAAAATCCTTTGGAGTGTTTGAAATCTTTTCAAGGAACCTTAGAGTGTTTGAAATCTTTTTAAGGAAGTAGCAAGAATTGGATGATAGAATCGATGATCTTGTGTTGATAGTGTGCAATCCAATTTACTCGAGTGAAAAATCCCTTGGAGTGTTTGGAATCTTTGCAAGGAACCTTGAAGTGTTTAACATCTTTTCAAGTAAGTAACTTAAGCGACGAATATGTTGCATCTACCGGTCTTGGTCTTGTTGAAGATCAAAAGAAGAGAAGGAGTTGAATCGACATCAAACGGTTATATTTTATATAGTTGCTCTTGAATACTTCTCTTGTATTTATACTTTTGCAAAGTAAGAAAGTATCTCAATTCCACATTGAAATTGGGCACATACGTATCCACATACGAGGACGAAAGTGGGGAACTGTGTAGACAAATCCTTGTGTCTCTTTTCTTTTATCGCTTTTATTTGCTTTAATATTATTCAATAAATTTGTCAAAATAGAATTGCGTTATCAATTGAATTGTAAGTAATTTTCTGAACTGTTTTTTGATTTACATCAAGTGTTAATATTGTTTATAATCACTTTTATTATAAGTGCTTTTGTGTATCAAGACAATTTAAAAGAAAATTCTGAAAATTCACTTGCACACCAAGTATTTGGCAAATTATTTTGCTTGTTCAACTCAAAGGAAAATTGCAATGTTCTATCATTTACTCTCATTTACTCTTTATGTGCAATTTGTTGAATGTGTTGTTTGATTCATCAGTTCGTATATAATTTTTCTTTTATTGTTAAAGTTTAAATTGATTTATTGTTTAGCTTATAATCACTTTGATTGTAAGTGCTTTTTCATATCAACTAAGCTCAAAGAAAATTCTAAAAAATTGATTGCGCGTGACATGTTCGATAAAGTGTCGAGTTATATTTTTAATATGACTTCATTGAAAATAATAAACCATTGTGTTTTATATTAAACAGTTAATTGAGATATTATTATATTGATTGGTTTTATCATTATGCTAATTCCATATGGCTCGTGCATATCCGAGTTTCTAATAACTAGGTTCGTTTAGACTACTATATTGATCTAGACCAAAAACCTTCCGTTCAATATTATTTTTTAAATAAATTTTAAATAACCATTTTAAAAGGTAGTTTTTATTTGGAAATCTATTCACCCACCCTCTAAATTTAGTGTCGTAGTCTAACACTAACAATTTTGTTACACCTAAAGACTTATAAATAATAATATTACATTTTAAAAAATTATATTTATCAAGAACTTTAAGAGATGTTGTGATCTTGCTCCTGTTAGCTTATATTTTATCAAGAATTTTAAGAAATTGTATGGTCTTGCTCCTGTTGGCTTTTTATTATATAATTAACTTAACACTTCATTTATTTTATAAATTTTTAAATTTCATCATCTGTTGTTGTTCGTATCATTATTGGTTTTGGTGTTGGTCATTTATATACTCATTTGAAACAATTTCTAAAACTTATGATATTATAGAGCCATTCCAAAAATTTATGTCACTCAACCACATGCCATTTCATCTTTCTTTGTTCAAGGTTTGAATTCTTCTAGTATTTTAGGTATGTCTCCTTCCATATGGATCCTTAATTCTTAAGCAACACAACATATGTAAATTATTCACATCTTTAAATCCCACGTCATTTTATGTAGGTTATGACTGTTGATGGAACTATTACGTTATTATCATTAAATTGGTTGTCTCTAAATTGGTGATACAAGCGCAGTAACGAAGGGTCTCAGAAAAACTTTCCATTTTATTCTTTAATTTCTGATTAACTTGTCATTGATTCGATCTCTAACCATTTATATTTTTAAAAATAGCGCCACATTTCTCTCGGTGATCAAAACTAAGGGTAAATATATTTACATTGTTTACACATAGTATTAAATTAAATTGTTTAGATTATTTAATATATTTACATTGTTTACACAAAATATTAAAGTAAAAATATATAATAAAATTTAAATTTGATTCAACGTCATCACTGTCAGTGAAGATTAAATGACGAATCCTCGTTTCATTGAATCTTTGGGAAGATGAAATGTTGGATATTTCATGTATTTGTTTATGATATAAAACAAAAAATGGTTAGATAAATAAAATAAACATTCAGTTATATGATTATTTAATAACGCGAACCTTGAACCCAAATATTTTTTTGCTCTTGCAATCCATCATAGAGAACTCAAATATTTTTCTGCTCTTTCAAGTTTCTATAAGTTTTTAATATTTTCATGACAAATGATTTCATGATTAATTTTTTGTATTCATAATGCTTTGTTAATGTGGCTTGAGTCTTCTTAATGGATGACTTTTAGGTTTCATGTGCATCACTAATGACAGTGTCTTGAGCGTTGATACTCACTAAATGGACAACCGAGATTTTTTTAAGAACTGCGAAGAAAATCAATAAACACACTTATTTTTTCCTTCGATTATTACTTAAACCCGAGGTAAAAAGAATTTATTTTTAAATAAAAAATACAATAAATTTGGTACTTTTAACTATTGGAGTTTGACCTAACTCATCTCTACAAAATCGACTTTGTAAGGGTGAGTTAGGTCAAACTCTAATATGGTATCAGAGTCTATTAATCTACCATGGGCCGCCCACCAATTATATTCATGACCATGATTTGATCGATAGGCTCTGATACCATATTGGAGTTTGACCTAACTCACCCTACAAGTTGATTTTGTAAGGATGAGTAAGGTCAAACTCTAATATTAACATTGGTTTCTAAAAGAATCGAGGTAATAAATTACTTCTATTGCCAAAAAAATGGTGAATGGAAAAAAATTGAAGTAACATGTATTGTTTCATTTTTCAATTTTTTACCATTCACCAATTTATTTGTGTGTTGCAATATGATTAAGAATAAATTTCTCAATGTTGTCAACCGAAAAAATCAATATATATATATATATATATATATATATATATATATATATATATATATATATATATATATATATATATATATATATATATATATATATATATATATATATATATATATATATATATATATATATATATATATATATATATATATATATATATATATATATATATATATATATATATATATATATATATATATATATATATTAACAATATTGAAAATTTATTCCATTAAACATTGGCAAGAGGAGGAAACAATAACAACAACAACAACAATGAGGAGGACAACAACGACAACAACAACAACAACAACAACAACAAAAACAACAAAAATAAAAACAACACCATTACGTGTGATAGATTGCAAGAATAGAAAAATAATTTGTTAAAAGTTGGTGTAAGAAGAACAATAACACATAACCAAAAAAAAATGTGTCTCACAATCTATCTGAAATAATGATATTTAAGAGTATGGAGCGGTTGAACATGTGAGTTAGGTTTAGGGTAACATTTATTGAAGGAATCCTTTTATAGTAAAATCTAGGTATCATACCCCTTGGTCATTTGAGAAATCGAGAGAATATAATATTTAATAATAAAATAAAATATTAAATAATAATGAAGTCGCCATTTTTAAAGAAAAAAACAAAAAACTTTAGTTACTGGGACTCAAAGCATGTACCCTGAATTAATTTACCCCTCAATTTTGTTCTTAAACCGAAGGGAATATATGATAATTTCTTGAAAAAAATAACATAGCGCGATTTGGAATTTTTCCTCTATTTTTTGTTGGGTGAGATGAAAGCTTTATCATAAAATGTAATATTTATAGTAGTGTTTATTTTATTTCTAATCTCCCGTTAAGTCTTACATATGTTAATAAATTGTGTAATTATGATTATTCTGTTATATTTTCTTTCACTATTTGTTATGCAGAACACTAATTAAGACATGATGTAGTAAGAGGGACTTTATATTTTGGATGAGTCCAGAATCTCAAATACTACAGTCTCAACTTTTACTTCCAGTACTAATTTATTATCTTCTTTTTTGTTTGGAATCTTTGTCTTCTAGCTCTACTTATAATATTCTCATCTAGGAGATGTTTTGCTTATAAATTAAAGTACCTGACTTCTATTATACCTTTAAGAAAGTTATAAACATATGATGTGTAAGATTGTCGTGGTTGTAAACTTGCTAAATTTCTAGCTTTACTTTTTTATGAAAGTGTTTCTACTTCATATCCACATTCTTATTTAGTTTATTTTAATGTATGAGGTCTAATATCATCTGTTCTTACCAAAGATTGACCAAAGATCCATCATCTATTTTTACTTTCATCATATTTTTGTGTGGTAATTAAGACTCAACATAATATTGTTATAAAGTATCTTCACTATGATTTAGGTGATTAATATATTTTTAATAAATTCTCTGAATTACTTGCATATGATGGTAATATTCATCAATCATCTTATATTAATACTCCTCAACATAATTGAATTGCCGAATGAAAACATTGTCACATTGTTGAAAATTTTCGTTCCCTTTTGTTGCCTACTTTAGTTCCCGATGAGTTTGGGTGGGGGAGGGGGAGTAGCTCTTATTTCTATTTATGGTATTAATAGAATTTAATTTCATGTCACATCAGATTTTCCTCCTCCCCTACCTCCTCCTAATTTTCCTACACTTTAACCGTCTTGTGACGGTTAGTCCACTCAATTGTATGATTTTTCTATTTCGTATTTTTTACTTTTTTTCTTTAATAACCTCTATTCATAGGTTGTTTGTGTTAAATTGTAATTCATATGTGTCAAAATTAGATTTGATTTTGTTTTAGATTTAAATAGATTTGAATTTAAGTCTAGAATAGATTTGATTAGATTTGATTTAGTAAAAAGATATTTTGGGCTTGGGTTTTAGCTTAGGGAGCAAGCTAATCTAAATCTATAAATAGAGGGAGTAACCCCTATTTTGTAATCAAGTTATTCATAGTATTTTGCAGTTGCAAAGTGATTAATAAAATTTCCACAGTTTGTGGGCAGAGAGAAACTCTGCAGAAATATCTCTATTGTCTTTTCTTTGTTTGTCTCATAACTAATCATCAGTGGTGGGCGAAATTCATCATAGAGTATTGGTGGATTTCCAACATCTGGTATCAAGAGCTTGTGTTTTGATTCAAGGGAAGTATCAATCAAGAACGATTGAAGAATTCACGATGACAAGTTATGAGAATGCAAACTATCCAGCAACGCTGCCAATTCTGAAAGTTGACAACTATGAGAATTGGTGCAAACAGATGAAAGTCCTATTAAGGTGTCAAGGCCTTTGGGACCTTGTAAAAGATGGAGTCGAAGCGCTTGGCAAAAACGCTTCAGAAGAAGAAAAGAAGAAATATACAGAATCTGAGAAGCAGAGTTATAAAGCATTATTTATAATTCATCAATGTGTCAGCCCAGACAATTTCGAAAAGATTAGTGATTCAGAATCTGCAAAAGAAGCTTGGGAGATCCTTGAGAAGTCTTTTAGAGGCGCTGAGAAGGTGAAAGAAGTGAGGTTACAAACTCACAAAAGGACCTATGAACTACTTTAGATGGAAGACAGTGAAAACATATCTGATTTCTTCACTAGAGTTACAAAACTAGTGAATCAAATCAAGGCATGTGGAGAAACATTAACAACAAGAGCTGTTGTTTCGAAGATATTGAGATCTTTAGCTCCTAAGTTCGACCACATAGTGGTGGCGATCGAAGAGGGGAAAGACTTGTCGAAATTGACAAAGGAAGAGCTTCAAGGGACGCTCGAATCTCATTAACAAAGAATGAACGAAAGAGCTGCAGGAAAATCGAAGAGTGATGTGGCCTTACAGGCACATTCAGCAAAAGAGACCAAAGGCAAAGGAAAGTATTTCGACAGAAGTAGAGGTGGCTACAACAAATCGAATGGTAGAGGAAACCAAATCGAAGGAGACATGTCGAATCAAAGAAGACCACGCCAAGGCAACCAAAGAGGTGGTGCTGCAAACAGAGAAGAGGTGGTGGTAGAAAACCTGATAAAAGTCACATTCAATGTTACAATTGTCAGAAATATGGACACTATTCGAGTGATTGTCCAGAAAAACGAAAGAATCAAGAAAGTGATGCAAAGCTTGCAAAACATGAAGAAGAAGAAGAGATGATGTTGATGGTCACAACAAAAGATGAAGATAGATTCAAGGACCAATGGTACTTGGATTCAGGATGTTCATCACATATGTCTGGAAGGAAAGACTGGTTCGTCAATATAAAACCCTCAACGAAAAATATGGTAAAATTTGCAAATGACAACACCCTAGCAGCTGAAGGTATTGGTGATGTTATGATCATGAGGAAAGATGGCAAGAAGTCAGTAATTTCGAATGTATTGTACATACCAGGCATGAAGAGCAATCTGCTCAGTATAGGGCAGTTGGTCGAAAAGAATTATAAAGTGTCAATCGAAGATAAGTTGATGAGAGTTGTTGATGCAAATGGGAGAGTAATCTTGAAGGCTCCTATGTCTCAGAATCGAACCTTCAAGATTGAACTAAATGTGATGGAGCACAAGTGCCTTTCGACTACAGCTAGCAGAGATGAATGGATATGGCATTATAGACTAGGTCATCTCAACTTCAGAGACATCAGAGATTTGAAGAGAAGAAATATGGTTTCAGGACTTCCTGAAATTGACATTCCAAATGAAGTATGTGAAGAATGTGTGCAGGCGAAGCAACACAAGAATAGCTTCAGCAAGGATGCAGGAAGCAGATCGAAGGCTAGTCTCGAAGTCATATACTCTGATGTATGTGGACTAATCCAGGTGGATTCGATGGGAGGTAACAAATACTTTGTTACATTCATAGATGATTTCAGTCGAAAGTTATGGACTTACCTGATCAACAAGAAAAATGAAGTGATCGAAGTATTTACCAAGTTTAAGTCCATGGTCGAAAGACAAAGTGGTCGAAAGCTCAAAGTTTTGAGAACTGATGGTGGTGGATAATATGTGTCGAAAGACTTCGACAGATTATGTGAAAAAGAAGGGATTGTGCATGAGGTGGTGCCACCCTATACTCCACAGCAAAATGGAATTGCAGAAAGGAAAAATTGAACCATCATGAATATGGTGAGAAGTATGCTGAAAGGAAAGAATTTACCTAAAGAGTTCTGGGGTGAAGCTGTTTCGACTGCAACTTATATTTTGAACAGATGTCCTACAAAGAAGCTGGAAGGAATTACTCTAGAAGAATGTTGGTCTGGTGTGAAGCCTAGCTTAAGCCATCTGAAGGTATTTAGATCTATAGCACATAGACATGTACCAGATCAGTTGAGAAGAAAACTTGATGACAAGTCAAGTTAAATGATCCTAGTTGGATATCATTCGACAGGAGGTTACAAGTTGTTCGATCCAGAGAACAAGAAGATTGTGATCAGCGGGGACGTGATCATAGATGAGTTTAAAGAATGGGATTGGACTGCAATTGTCAAGAAAGATTCAGTGGGAATCTTATTCGAAGAGCCAGAAACTCAAGTCGAAAGAGAAGTTCGAAAAGAGGAACCAGCAGATATACCAAGTACAAGCAGGCCTCAAAGAACAAGACGCATGCCTGCAAGATTGCAAGATTGTGTGATTACATCAGATGATGTAATAGATGATGAAGGTGAGCTGGTACATTATGCTTTCTATGCAGATGTCGAACCTGTTAATGCAGCTGAAGCATTAAAGGATTCGAAGTGGGTGAAAGCAATGAACGAAGAAGTAAGGTCTATCGAAGACAACAACACTTGGTCACTTGTCGAATTGCCTCAAGGCAAGAAGGCAATTGATGTCAAGTGGGTATACAAAGTGAAGACGAATTCGAAAGGTGAAGTAACTCGACACAAAGCAAGACTTGTGGCGAAAGGATTTCTACAGAAAGAAGGAATAGACTTCGACGAAGTCTTTGCACCTGTTGCTAGGATCAAAACAATCAGGCTGGTTGTTGGTCTAGCAGAAATCAACAGTTGGCACATATGTCAGATGGACGTGAAGTGTGCATTCCTAAATGGACCCTTAGATGAAGAAGTCTATGTTAAACAACCAGCTGGGTTTGTGAAACATGACGAAGAAAGAAAGGTGTACAGGCTACATAAAGCCCTGTATGGATTGAAACAAGCTCCAAGGGCTTGGAATAAGAAAATTGATAGTTTTCTAAGGGAGAAGGAATTTGTGAAGTGCATAACTGAACATGGAGTATATGTAATAAGAAGCAAGAGTAAATTGCTTATACTATGCCTCTATGTAGATGATATGTTGATAACAGGTAGCTGCAAGAGTGAGATCGAAGACTTCAAAGGTGATCTCAGCAAGGAATTCGAAATGTCTGATTTGGATGAGATTTCATATTTCCTTGGTATCGAATTCTACAAGAGCAGTAGAGGTTTGATGATGCATCAAAGAAGATATGCAGGAGAAATTCTCAAGAGGTTTGAGATGGAAGAATGCAACTCAACTTCGACACCTGCAGAACCAAGACTGCAACTGTCGAAAGATGCAGATGAAGATGATGTTGATCCAACCAAATACAGAAGACTTATTGGATCATTGAGATACCTTTGTCATACAAGGCCTAACTTAGCATACAGTGTAGGTATGGTAAGTAGATTCATGCAGAAGCCAAAGGTATCACATCTAGCAGCAGTGAAGAGGATACTAAGGTATCTCAAAGGAACTTTCGATTATGGCATTTTATTTCCTGCAGTTGATAAAGGAAAAGAATGCAAGTTAGTGGGATACACTGATTCGAGTTGGTGTAGTGATGCTGAAGATCGAAATTCAATAGCAGGATATGTGTTTATGCTTGGTGGTGCACCAATTGCTTAGAATTCAAGAAAGGAACCAGTAGTGGCATTATCATCATATGAAGCAGAATACATAGCTGCTTCTCTTTGTACATGTCAAGCAACTTGGATGATGAGCTTGGTCGAAGAGATAACAAGAAAAAATCATGGAGCAATTACCATGAAGATAGACAGCATGTCAGCTATTAATCTGGCGAAGAACCCAATAGCACATGGTCGAAGTAAGCACATCGAAATGAGGTTCCATTATCTTCGAGAGCAGGTAGCAGATGGGAAGATGAATTTGGAACACTGCAGAACTGAGAATCAGATTGCAGACATCATGACAAAGGGAGTGCAAGTCGAAGTATTCAGAAAGCTAAGGGTCATGATGAACATAGACAGTTTAGACACAATGAATTAAGTGGTGTGTTAAATTATAATTCATATGTGTCAAAATTAGATTTGATTTTGTTTTAGATTTAAATAGATTTGAATTTAAGTCTAGAATAGATTTGATTAGATTTGATTTAGTAAAAAGATATTTTGGGCTTGGGTTTTAGCTTAGGGAGAAAGCTAACCTAAATCTATAAATAGAGGGAGTAACCCCTATTTTGTAATCAAGTTACTCACAGTATTTTGCAGTTGCAAAGTGATTAATAAAATTTCCACAGTTTGTGGGCAGAGAGAAACTCTGCAGAAATATCTCTATTGTCTTTTCTTTGTTTATCTCATAACTAATCATCAGTGGTGGTCGAAATTCATCATAGAGTATTGGTGGATTTCCAACAGTCTGAGTCATATTCCCATATAAAGGCAATATTAATTCATATTTGACAATAGACTATGATAGAAGAACTTTCGGTTTTTTCCAAGACAAATAATTGGAAATTAGTAGTATTCCTCTTAGAAAATATGTTATTGGATCTCGTTGGATATAGAAAAATCAAAACTAAGTTAAATAGGTCACTTGAGTGCAATAAAGCAAGTTTTGTTTCTAAGGAATTCTCTTAACAATATAATTTGAATTATACATAAATCTTCGCTCCAGATGTTAAAATGACTACTATTTATATTTTTATTGTAGTTTAGTTTCATTGGATCGCCAGTTCCACATTTTTCAAAAAGATGTTAAAAATATTTTTCTAAATAGTAATATTCACGATGAATTTTTTATGGTACCTTCCTCATGTATTTCTCAAGAAAGTGTGTAAGTTGAAAAACATGTTTTATATGATTTGAAACAACCTCTAAGAATTTAGTTTGAGAAGTTTGTCATTATTCTTAAATCTCTTGGTTTTTATTTTAGTGATTATGATGTAGTTTTTTTTCAAGATCACTCCCATAAATGTATTTTACTCTTATTATATATTAATGATACGATTATCACACCTTTTATTTTATTCTTATTATATATTGATGATACAATTATCACATATGAAAATATCAATGATCCAAACATCTTGACAAAAGACTTCGGCACTCTTTACTACTTTTCTAAACTTAACTCTTAAACACATTTAAACAAAAATTGTATGTTATATTAGTGATATTAGCTAATCAAACCCTTCAAATGTGTGTTTGGATTAACGGTGGACATAATTGATTTTGATAGAATTGAGTGTGATAATTTGATTTTAATAGAATTGAGTTTAACATAATTGATTTATATTTAGATACATTTATGTAAAAGTGACTTGAACAACAAATTTCAATGTAAAAATTACGTTTAAATTCATAAGTCATAAATTCTAACTTCAAATAAAATCAATTATAGAAGCAGGATTAATTTTACTTTAGAAGATCCAAACACTTCAAAATACTCCAGAATTAATTTTAAATCTCTAAAATTACTTTTATCTCTTTCAAAAGCCAAACCGAACATGATCTAATTGGTTGTGTTCAAAACAAAATTCCAATACATTTAGATGAAAGTAAAGTTAATCAATTAAATTTTATAACAAAAATCATATTTAAAGTTAAAGGCTATGAAATATAATTTTAAGTAAGAATCAATTCTAAATACAAAATAAATTTTTATTTGACAACATTTTTTTATTATAATTAATTTTATACGTCTCAAATTAACCATCCTTATCATAAAACCAAATATATAATAAATGTCATACCTAAAAATGTGAGGCCTCTATAGCATTTGGTGCAACACTAGACTTTACTAGATACCATACATGCCAATTAAGCATGAATATGGCAAAGCTGTTTCTTTCCCTTTAATTAGAAAGGACGATTAAAAAGACAATACTTCATGAAGCATTTAAACAACAAAATCCTTGGTCCATGGTAGATATGTTCCATCTTTTCTCACAAAAAGATAAGCTTATGGTTAGTACTCACTGATAATTTTAAACTTAAATAGGAGCATATTTTTTATATATTTTTTATCAATATTATTTTTTAATTTATCTTTTTTTTTTTAAATTGAATTATTATTTAGTTTTTTTATAATATTTATATTTTGGGGTCCTATCATTTATTACAACAAATAATGTTTTGTATAACTAAATTTTCACTATGAATAATAAAAAATTGAGGGTATATGTAATTGGAGTATTTTATTTTATTTTTTAAAAAAATTAATTGGTTATCTTGATTTTAACAAAAATCGACATAAATATATGTTTAGGATTTGAGATTCGATTCTCAACTTCTACAATTTTGTGTTTTATTTAGAAAACAAAAAGGCGTCTTTATTTTTCATAGATTTTACGTCAAAAATATTTTCTCAGTTTTCTATAAAACCGAGATAAAATGTCTCTAATTTTTTATTCTTTTTGAAACCAAAAAAGCGTCTTTATTTTTTATAGATTTTACACTGAATATGTTACTTCGATTTTCAGTAAAACTGTGATAAATATTCTTTATATTTTTTATTTCCTCATTGTCTACCTCATTCACTTTTCGAGCCATGGCAAAAGAACACTTCTCCAGTCAACGAAAGAACTCTCTCACCATTACTCTCCAAGGAGGACAGAAGCCCTAGCGACAGAAAAAACTCTTTCACCATTATTCTCTGGTATATTATTCTTGTTGTTGTTGTGCTTGTTATTGTTTTTGTCCATTACCGTTGTTCTTTTTGTTGTTGTTGTTGTTGTTTCCATCGTTGATGTTGTTGCCATCGTTGTTGTTGTTGTTATTATTACGGTTATTGATATTGAGTGCTCATTTTTGTTGGTCGTGTACTATTTTTATTTTTTTCCAGGAGTATTATGTGATTATGTATCATAGTTTGATGAAAATCAATAGATTAAGTAAAGAGTATGAGATTGAAGTGATACAATTTCTTGATTTCGCGGAAAAAACCTTCCTGACAATAATCTGATTTTTTGGTGTCCTTATAAAAAATGTTATAATATGAAGGAAAAAAACATACAAGGGATGTTATATTCAATCATTGTGGCTGTGACGGAATTACTCAAAATTACACGAAATGGGTATGCATGGCGAAGGGAGAAAAATAGACCTCTATCACATACAGTTGAAGATGAAGATGAAGAATTTAAGAATGATAATATAGAAGATATGATTCGTGATATTTGGTAGATACTTTGCAAAGAGGCATGAGAGATTCGTTGTATCCGGGATGTAAAAGTTTTACAAGATTATCAATTGTGTTAAGACTATTTAATCTTAAGGAAATAGATGGGTGGACGGATAAAAGTTTCACTAAATTGCTTGAATTGTTGAAAGAAATTATTCCCGAAGGTAACACGTTGTCGAACGATACTTATGAGGCCAAGAAGATATTGTGCATAATGGGTTTGGACTATGTTAAAAGACATGCATATTGTAATGATTGCATATTATATAGTAAAGAGTTTGAAAACTTGAAGGAGTACCTGAGGTGTGGGGCGTCACGATACAAACAGAAGGACAATGGTGTTGATGGCAATGATGGTGTAACTAACAAGGGTGTTCCTGTCAATGTGATGTGGTGCCTAACAATAATTCCAAAGCTCAAGAGATTGTTTGCTAATGTTAGTGACGCAAAGAATACTAGATGGCTACAGATGAAAGAGTGTGAGATGGAAAAAAATTTCATGTGGCTAATTCAGTGCAATGGAATAAAATTGATTCCTTGTTTCCAGACTTTGCCCTTGAATCGAAGAACCTTAGGCTTGGACTTGCCACCGACGGAATGGACCATTTTGATCATTTGAGTACTAACAATATGTCACGCCATGTATTTCTCATAATTTACAATCTATCTCCATGGTTGTGCATGAAGCGCAAGTATATGACGCTATAGATGATGATTTCGGCTCCAAACAACCAGTGAGCGACATATATGTTTATTTAACTCCATTGATTGAAAATGTAATACTTTTGTGAGAGGAAGGTGATGATGTTGATGATGCGTACACATGTGATAACTTTAAGTTGTGTGCCATGTTGTTTTGCATAATTAATGACTTTTCTGCATACAGTAATTTATCTGGATACAACGTCAAGGGACATAAAGCGTGTCCTTTATGTGAAGTTGATACATGTCACCATCAATTACAAAAAGAAAGAAAAAGACAATTTATCTTGGGCATCAAAAATTTCTAAGATCTAATCATCCATATCATAGATTGCAAAAGGTTTTTATTAGAGAGTGGGAGTTTGATCTCGCTCCAAAGCCCTTAACCGGAAAAGAAGTTTATAAAAGACAACACATTAATGTTTCCTTTGGAAAGAAACAAAAAACACGTGGAGAAAAATATTTGGAAAAAGGTCGGTATTCTTTGATCCTCCATACTGATCTAGTCTTGATGTAAGACATTGTCTTGATGTGATGCATGCGGAGAAAAATATATGTGATAGTTTAACTAGAACACTTCTCATCATTAAAGGCAAGAGAAAAGATACTAATAAATCCCGCAAAGATATGATTGTGATGGGTATGTGGCAAGAGTTAGCCCCAAAAGAAGTAGGAAATATAAATTATTTTCCCCTAGCATGTCACACTCTGTCTAAGAAAGAAAAAAATTGTGATTGTTTGCAGGGTATCAAAGTTCCCCAATGGTATTCATCAAATGTGAAAAAACATGTGTCAGAGAACGATCACAAATTAGTTGGCTTAAAATATCATGATTGACATGTCTTGATGCAACTACTTCTACCAGTGGCTATCTGTGGCATTTTACCAAGAAATGTAAAGATAACTAAAACCAGATTGTGTTTATTCTTCAATGTTATATGTAGTTACGTTATTGATCCTGGAAATTTAGATGACTTGGAACACGAAGCTGGAATTATCTTGTGCCAATTAGAGAGGTTTTTCCCTCCATCATTCTTTGACATTATGGTTCACTTAGTTGTTCATCTAGTAAGGAAGATTAGAATTTGTGTTCTAGTTGATTTACGGAGGATGTATCTGGTAGAGCGTTACATGAAGATTTTTAAAGGGTATATATAGAATCATCATCGTCTAGAATCTTCAATCATAGAAAGGTACATCACAAAGAAGCTATTGAGTTTTGTACAAACTGTTTTTTAGAAGCGAACTTTATAGGAATTCATGAATCTTGTCATGATGGATGCTATGATGGTAGATGTATTCAAGGTTTAAATGTTAAGATATTTGATTGATAAATAGTTCTTCAAGCATATTTTTATATATTGAATAACCTTAGTGAAGTTCAACCTTACATGACTGCTCACAAAAGTCTTATAAAGGAAAAATTCACTCAGATGAATGAACAATGGTTATTGACAGAGTATAATAAAACTTTTATAACTTGGGTTTAATGAAAGTATTTCTTGAAGGTACATGAAACACAATAAAGGGGGGGGGGGGGTGGATTGGGTTTCTAGATTTGAAACTTTTTCTACCCAACTCAAACAAATATGAAATAAGAATTAAAATAGATGAACACAATTATTTTTATCCTAGTTCACTGTTAACAAAGTTAATCCAGTCTACCCATCAATATGATTTTGCTTTTCTCAACAAGGACTTAATCCATTATAACCAAATTGATTACAAACCACAAAGACTACCCATTAACGTATTCTTGAGAAATTCTGACTAAACCCTAATCTCTCAAGGAAAAATCAACTCAAATGTTGAGATACAAAAGGCGTGTTTACAAGATGCTATTAAGAAGGCAGATTTACACAAGTTGAAATATAAGTATGAACGCCAAAGTGTTTCTATCAAGTATATGAATAAATATTCATTGCTTTACAGCTCTTTGCACAAATATGAAATACTTTCTCTGATGGATATAAGTCTATTCTGGACTTTGGTTGATCTAGATTCTCAGAAAGAACTTGAGTTCTCCCATCAGTCTCATTTCAAATTTAGTCGGCATAGACTTAGCAAACTCTTTGCACAAGGTAGCATTAGCAGAACTTAATATAATATTATTGAAACTACGCGGCCGAGACCTGTCATCTGGATGTTAATGAAACATCAATAAAGTCGCCACCGAACGTCTTTTATCCCGCCGAAAGGGAAAGGTAAACATCGAGAAAACCTAAAAAGGGAGAAATCACGGTCTTTCGACCGAGAGATTGGGTAAGGGAGTCTGTTACTCAAAGGGAAGGTGTTAGCACCCCACACGCTCGTAGTACTCTACGGTATCCACTCTTGTTGTCTAATCTAATGGGTGTGGTCAAATCCTATGTCTACGGCTTACAACTGAAAAGGGAATGCATGCGAAAGAAGAGAAAATAATGTAGGGAAAATAAAAGAAGTGCTCGGTTGGGCCCTACCCCAATGCCTACGTATCCCTTTTAAGGAATCAGAGCAGCTGTAGTTCGGCTTATGTGTTTTGGTTGGTTTGTGTTTTTTAATTAAGACAAACAAAGATAGTCAAGATGGCAAAACATCCAGTAAAGCAATCAAACAAATGAGGTGATCAAACATCGACTAAGTAATAACAAAGTAACATGTCAAAGATGGCAAGATATCAAATGATAAAACGGATGACAAAACATCACACCTAGCAATGATATTGAGAATCAAAGCAGGATAACAATAGATGCGATGGTGAAACATCGGCTTCAAATAAATGTGTAATGGTGAAACATCGACCAAGAGATAACATGGTAAAGATGGTGAAACATCAATAAAATAGATAGAAAAATATCACACCTATCAATGATATTGAGAATCAAAGTAGGATAACAGACATGTGCGATAGCGAAACACCGACTTCAAACAAATGTGCGATGGCGAAACATCGACAAAAAAAGATAACTATGATATCATGGTAGAGATGGCAAAGCATCAATAAAACAGATAGAAAAATATCACACCTATCAATGATATTGAGAATCAAAGTAGGATAACAGACATGTGCGATGGCGAAACACCGGCTTCAAAATAACACAGGAAAAGTAAGATTGGTTTGTATCTTTTATTCTGAAGAGGAATTTGAATTCATTAGAGGTGTTCTTATGATTTTCCAAGAAAACAGTTTTGTTTTAAGATGCAAAAATGCAAAGAAAGAAAAAACAACTAAGGGAAATTAGCATAGTACTATCCCTAGTGTTATCATACAATGGTTAACCCTAAGGTTGAGGATAAAGGGAAGATCCTATCCTAATTTTCATGTTAAAGGGAACTCAACAAAACTATCCTATAGGGAACATGCAATGAGAGCGAAGTCGTGATCTCAATTTCTAAATTGAGTGACTCATCGATCAATAATTAAAGAGGAAAAGCAATAAAGATCCTATAGGGAACATGCAATGAGAGCGAAGTCGTGATCTCAATATCTAAATTGAGTGACTCATCGATCAACAATTAAAGAGGAAAAGCAATAAAGATCCTATAGGGAACATGCAATGATAGCGAAGTCGTGATCTCAATATCTAAATTGAGTGACTCATCGATCAACAATCACAACACATGCATCAGATAAAAACCAGAGGGCCTCCTGACCTATATCAGCAACATAGGTCTCATCATGCAATCAGAGAGTTATGCAAAATGAAAATGGGAGAAAGGAGGTAGTACAATACCAAACAGATAACTATCTGTAGCAATCAAGCAAGAATAAAAGAAACCCAGAGAAACTTCAAGCAAGCTGGCATCAGTAGACAAATTGAGTCAGCAATTGCACCATCAAGATGTAAGCAAATTGTCAGATATGAACAAATATCATGGGCACAATATGACATTCACACTCATAGATGTGTGTATCATGCATAGACCATCAAGCATGCCAAACACAAAAATAATGCTAATATAATAAATTGTGTTCCACAAATAAAGTGGAACACAAAAGCCTCAAGCCAAAAGTGGCAACTTTCTCAGAGTACCTCGCACATTCAACAACCAAGTTAGTATTCCATAAGGTGAAAAAGTGATAACAAGTCATGGTGGCAATTACCAAATATTAGACATTATAAACAAGAAGAGACAAGCATATGCACAGATTAGGTCAAAAGAATAAGAGGAATGTTACTCTTTCCTATCACCATGTTGAATTGACAATTGAGTGGAAATCAAGGATCATAAGAGCTTAAGAATAATATGAACAAGAACCATAAAGGTCAGTAGCAAACACATTTTAATCATGCATGGCTAATTTAAACACAACTTCATGAATACAAAAGGTGATGAAACCTATATAATGCATTAGATGGTTCAAAACATTCAAACATGAGGCTTCTAAGTGAAATAGCTTGGGCTAACATGGGCAAGTCAGAACCAACATTATCATTAGGTTCCCAATTATAGGCTTCCCTCAAGCTCATTGGCCACCAAACAAATTGCAACAAAACATGCAAACATAATTGGGTACCTTCACTTCAAAATTACACCAAAAATAGAAACAAGGATCCATAATTCAAACCAAAAATATCTTAACATCTTGGAAGTGTTTAGAAGTCAGAATTCAAGCCCTAAGTTCATGAATGATTGGGAAGGAGGTCAAATGAAATGCAAAATTTAAGACTAGTTGGCAAAACTACCAAACTAGACAAGTTTTCAAAATTATTTGTGGAACAATGTCAAACAAAGTCAAAATAATTCAATAAAAATAGTTTTCAAATTCCCAACACATTCATGAACCAAGATCAAGACCTGAAATCCAATAAAATTCCAAGGCACAAGGGTTTTGAACATAAAACTTGCACCATAAGCAACAAAACCCTAAATTTTGACTTTTAATCCCAAATATTAATTAAATAGGATCAAAACCCAAACAAACCAAACCAAGGTCATTCAAAAATATCAAGAAACCCTAAATGTCAGAAAATACATTTTTCCATATTTTTTTGAATTAGGAAAATACAAAGAATGGAATAAAATTCAAACAATTAGGTAATTAACAAATATTCACATATCAAAATGATATTTAAATTAAAAAGTTAGAAAAATGGCCAACTAACATTATATTCAAATATTATGACTAAAAACATACATCCCTGAATTTTTTGTGAACTTTTGGATAAAAGGAAAATATTAAAAATAAGAAATCAAACAATTAATATTTGAATTATTATTTAAAGGCAAGAAAATACAAATCATAACCAAAAATCACAAAAAATGCAAAACAAAAATATAATCATATTCTATGATTAAAAACAAGATTACGTGATTTTTTTTGGAATTTTTTGAATTAATAGAAGTATAAAAATAAAATAAAAACAAATATTACAAATATCCTTTTGAAATTAAATTTTTAATCAAAAATAAGAAAAAAATGATGAACCAAAGTCAGAATCAATTTTCACATTATTTTGGGAGTCTCAAATAATTTTTGTAGATTTTTTAGGTCAAAGTAACCATTAAAATAAAAATTATCTTTGATCAATTAATTAATTAAATCTAACAATTTTTGAACCAATCAAAATTTTTTCAAAAAAATATCAAAAAAATACACGAAGTAAGAAATATTATTTTGAATTTATGATAATTTTTTCAGAATTTTCCAATCATTTTTGAGCAAGAAATAAAATTGTCGAAATCAATTTATAAAACAAAAATTCAAATAAACCAAAATTTCAAATGAACCAATCATGATGTGCCACCACATCATCTTCAACCTCCGGATGTCCAAAAAATGCGCGCATATCTCAGGCTTAGGGCACACTTTCAGATCAACACAACTCATTCAATTTTGCATCATTTTTTATGAAACCAAAAGCAAATTAAAGCTAGCATGGCAAGGAATCCATAGCAATTTGAATCAAATCAAATCATCAATCATACTGTCCACAATCAAGTCATGAACATGAACAAAAACATGCTGCATCTCGAGTTTCAGAACATTCAAACATGCACAATTCATCAAATTAAATGCTATAAAGCTTCAGAATCATTCCATAGACTTCAAACAACATGATTATGAACTTAAATCACACGAAGCATAGCTAGAAATCAGAATTCAAAGTTGAGAATTCGAACCTTTGAGAAAAAATGGATCTACTGTCTCTTTCACTCCAGTTGCAATCCAAGGGTGCTAGCTTGATCTACTTGCTTTGATGAAGCACAATCCACAAAAAATTTGAAGAAAACACCAAGGAATTGGGAGAATTGAAGCAAGTTGCAGAAGATGGAAGAAAATTTCAGATATGGAATTCTTGGAAATGGCGCATCCTATCTCTCTCTCTTTGCTTGCTTTCGCTTATATAGAGCTTGTAGAGAAGGTTAGAAGTGGAAGTTTGTCCTTAAATCCGTTGGAGGGCAGGATTGAGAATTTTGGCCAAAAATGGAGTGCATAGTGAATCATGCGTTTTTCTCGTGCATTTTCTTGCTTCTTATGCATTTTTTGAGCCAAATGAAGTCAGAAATCCATGCTCAAAATGCCAGCCCACGATTACTTGAAATGAGAGTGTTGGGGAATTGGACATTTTGAGCAAGTTTTTGTATTTTTGATTCCAACATGTGCAATACCATATGGGGCACGAAATAGTGAGTATGATGGGCCTCAGCATGTCACAAATTACCAATGGTCTTGATTAGAAGCAAGAAGAATGGCTAAAACTTGAGTTTGCAAGAAAAGGCCATTTTGCACATTTGCCAAATTTCAATGAAATGCTCCAAAATTCCAAAACTCATAACTTGCTCATACTTTTGAATTTTGGCACAAATGAATACAATTTGGAAAGGTCTTCAAAAGATCTACAATCCCTTAGTTTTTAGTTTTTGCAGTTGAGTCCATTAAGGGTCTCAAAATTTGGCTTGAACGTCACTAATTTTGAAAAATAACATATAATTTTGTAAATTCAAAAGACCATAACTCTTGATTCCTTGCCAATTTGAATATGAGACAAAAAGGAGATGAAAGATCATTCTCTTAGCTTTCCAAGCATATTTCATTTGCATCTTCTTGATCAAGAATGAATAAAATATGATTTTTTTGAAATTAAGTCCTTATTTTCCAAAATTAGTAACTTCTAGGGTTTCTTCAAGAACAAGTTTCAATCCAAACTTCAATATCTTTAATCCAATGACCAAAATGGACTTGAATTATGAAAAGTACATCCTTGATTTGATGGTTGGACAAAAATTCACTTGGTCAACCTTGACTTTGAGTGTTTTGACCAAAATGACCATTTTCCCTTCTGAATCAATTGATCCACCTCCCTTCAAAATTGATGATCAAAACTTCAAACATATGATATTCCAAACATATAAAGGCCATGTGCAAAGTTTCACTTAAAAATTATCAAGAAATCTTGATGAAATCCCAAACCCTAATTTTGGTCAACAGTTTAGGAGACTGATGAATCATCTTCAAAACTTCAAATCCTCTGGGCATCTTGATCAATTTCTTGTAAAAAGACCTTTAAAATATCAAAGAAATGTTGTAGCTCCCTAAATCAAGCCTTATACATTGGCCAACAACCTTGCTCAAGCAAACCCTAATTTGCCTAGTGAATCCAAAGAGTGATTCTCCTTGTGATCAAACACAAACTTCAATCCTCTGATGATCCAAAGAGATGGGTGAAAACATCTTGAGATATGCTATAACCTTTTAAGCTCAAAAGATCCAGAGATTTGGATGGTAAGATATTTCTTGAGTAACTTGTCAATACAAATAACCTTCAAGGCTTGAGGAAAACTTGGTCATCAAATTTCTTTGACCCTGTCACATTGTATGAATGTAATGTACTATGATGCTCATGCTGAAACATAAGCCTAAATCAAGAGGATAAATTTTAGGGTGAAACAATCATCAACATATATTTAAACTACTATAATATCATTTTTGAATGTTTTAAAGAACAAAGTAGTATCCATCTTTCCTCTGGTAAAACCATTTTCTAAAAGAAAATTGCTTAGTCTTTCATACCATGCTCTAGGAGCTTATTTCAGACCGTACAATGATTTCTTAAGTTTGAAAACAAAATCTGGATTTTTATGATTTTCAAACTTAGGAGGTTGGTGTACATATACTTCTTCAGTTGTGTAACCATTCAGAAATGCACTCTTAACATCCATCTGATACAAGATGATGTTATGATTAATAGAAAAAGAAATTAAGAGACGAATAGACTATAACCTAGAAACTAGTGCAAATGTTTCTGTATGGTCGATGCCTTTTTGTTGACAATAACCTTATTCTACCAATGGAGCCTTGTTTATTAACACTTCTCCTTTAACATTGATCTTGTTTCTGAAGACCCACTTGGTTCCAATAACATGATTACCTCTGGGCCTGGGCACAAGATCCCATACATCATTTATGGAGAATTGATTAAGCTCTTTTTTCATTTCCAGAATCCACTTTTTATTCATAAGTGCTTCATCAACAGATGTAGGTTCTATGAGGGACACCAAATCCATAAGCGTCTCTTTAGAAGGTTTGAATGAGGATCTGGTTCTGACCAGTTCAGTCTTGTCATCCAGAATCAATTCTTCAGAATGTGAAGATCTTTGTCTGTGTTTCCTCAGAGGAGTCTGAATATCACCAGCTTCTGGTTGAATATTATCATAATCCTTTTTCTTAGGTTCTTTTGCAATAGCTTCTTCATCTTCATAGTATGAATAAGTGATTTCCAAATATGCAAACTTTTCAACTAGCTTTGACTTTTCAGGGTCAAGAATATCATTAAATCTAACATGAATTGATTCTTCAATAATTTGTGTTTCTGTGTTATAAACTTTATATCCTTTTGAGTGTTTATAGTATCCTAACATTAAACACTTATTTGCCTTAGAATCAAACTTGTTAATATTTTCCTTAGTGTTTAGAATAAATCAATCACACCCAAAAAGATGAAAATATAAAATGTTGGGTTTTCTGTTCTTACACAATTCATATGGATTCTTATTCAGAATTGGCTTAATAGAAGTCATGTTATGAATATAACACACTATGTTAACTGCCTTAGCCCAGAAATGCTTTGCCATGTTAGCCTTATTGATCATGGTTTTGCCCATTTCTTGCAAAATCTTATTCTTCCTCTTTACAACACCATTTTGTTGTGGAGTTTTAGGGGAGGAGAAATAATTGGAAATGTCATTTTCATATTTTTTTCAAAAAGCATATTTTCAAATTCACCACCATGATCATTTCTGACTCTAATAATTTTAAAATCCATCTCATTTTACACCTGTGAGCGGAATATAGAGAACATAAAATGTGACTCATCCTTGTGTCTGAGAAACCTAACCCATGTTCATCTGTTGTAGTCATCAACGATGACTAAATCATATATCTTGCCCTTGACATAAGCAATTTTCACTGGTCCAAAGAGGTCAATGTGTAATAGTTCTAAAGGCCTAGAGGTAGACACAAAATTCTTTGGTTTGGAAGAATTTTTAGAAAAATTACCTTTCTGACATGCTTCACAAAGAACATCTGAAGAAAACTTTAGCTTAGGAAGTCCTCTGACTAAATCAAGCCTATTTAGTTGAGAAATATTTCTCATGCCAACATGGCCCAATCGTCTATGCCATACCCATTGAGCTTCACTAACATGCATGAGGCATTTTACATTTTTATCTTTAAGATCAGCAAGTCTAATATTATAGATGTTGTTATTCCTCTTGCCATTAAAAAGAATGGATTCATACTTCTCACTAACAGCTTTACGAAACTTTTGATTAAAGATAATATTATAACCATTTCTACTTAATTGACTTATGGACAATAGATTATGCATTAATCCATCAATAAGTAAGACATTAGTAATAGAGGGTAGATTACCATTACCTAATGTTCTATAGCCTGTGATATTCCCTTTCCAATCACCTTCGAAACCCATAAAGCCACCAGACTTAAGTTCGAGGCTTTGAAATATATTCCTTCTTCCCGTCATGTGTTGCGAGTACCCGGAGTCCAAGTACCATGACTAGTGTTTAAAATTGGCTGCAAATAATATCTGCAACATAGATTATCTTATCTTTAGGTACCCACATTCTTTTGGATCCTTTCTTGTCAGTACTCCCAGAGTTCTTAACAAACTTGGGTTTCTAAGTAGGATAAACATATTTATATGAATAGTGAAAATGACGAGGTGCAACTTTTGATTTTGCCATAGGTCTTGAAATAAGTTTTTCTTTAGGCACATAACCAATAGGTACAAAGTGAGACTTAAGAGTATTTTGTTTTTCATCTTTTTTCAGAAGTAGAGTCTTCATCAAAATCATAATCAATTCTTCTTGTCCCAATTCTGCTGACACCATAGATAATTGAAGCCATTATTCTTCTATCTTGGCTTCTAGAAAGGAATTTCTGCAACGATTTGTCATACTTCTTTATGACATCATCAGAACTCAAAGAACCTATAGAAAGAATTTCATCCTCAAGCTTAGAACTCTTGCTTTTAGTGGCAGAGTTGTCATTCTTAAGAATAAAATTTTCTTTATTTAAAATGGAAAATTATTTCTTAAGCTTGTTGTGAGCTTCATAGTTAGATACATGAACTTGTTTCAGATCCTTGTATTTGTTCTAAAGCTCCTTATATTTTTCCAGAATCTCCCAGAAACAAAATTCTAATTCAGAACGAGGGAGTTTGTAAAATACCTCTTCAGAATATGATTCAAATTCAGATTCTAGCTCTGACTGAATCTTCTCATTAAAAGCTTTGCTGCTTTCCATCAATGCCACATTCGCCCGCTCTTCCTTAGAATCATCTTTTGAAGAATCAGAGTCATCTCAGGTAGCCATCAACCATTTCTTCTTTCTATTGAAGAGTTTCTACTTTGGCTTGTCTTTTCTGAGCTTGGGACATTTATTCTTGTAGTGATATGGCTCCTTGCATCCAAAGCACATGATGTCTTTTCTTTCACCTGATTTTCTTTGTCCAGAAGTTGATTCAAAGTGATCACGTATCCTTCTGAATCCTATGCCTTTGCCTAGCCTTTTCTTCCAGAGTTGATTAACCCTTATGGAGAGAAGTAACAATTCATCTTCTTCTTCTGAATCTTCTTCATATTCTTCTTCTTCTTAAACTTGAAAGGCTCTAGTCTTTTCATACTTTCCCAAAGATTCAGAGCCACTGATTTTTCCTCTTCTTTGAGGCTCATATTATTCAATCTCTATCCCATGACTTCTCAAATAACTAAATAATTCCTCCAAAGAAGTGTAGTTCAGATCCTTGGCCAATTTCAGTGCAGTTACCATAAGCCCCCTTTTCTTGGGTAGGCTTCTGATAATTGTCTTGACATGATCTGAAGTAGAAAACACTTTTTTCAGAACCTTCAGTCATACAACAAGATTTTGAAATCTTGAGAACATGTTCTCAACAATTTTATCATCTTCCATCTTGAAGGCTTCATACTTCTGGATCAAGGCAAACACCTTGGTTTCTTTTACTTGAGCATTCCCTTTGAAATTCTGGTATGACACAACTCAGATTTCCTATGACACGTCGAGACATATGATCTGACTTAAATATTATGGAAAGGTATCAACAATTAAAAACCAGTACTAAAAATCATAAACAACACACATGAATTGTTAACCCAGATCGAAACAACCTTCCTACTCTGGGGCATACCAAGCCAGGGATAAGTCCACTAAAATAGTATCAATTCATAGACCCTACATCAAACATCCAATTTACGATCTACTCACTTAATCACTATCCTCGCTAGACTTATACCTAAGAATCACATAGATATGAGGCCATCCTTAACCCCTCATCAATCACAGACAGCGATTGGATCAAAACAATTCTGAACAAAAAGGAAGACACACTTCCATGATAACACCTAGCTAAGACTCAAAGTTAAACTCCCAGATTTACAACTTTTCTCCTAACTAAGAAAAACAACTTAGAGTTTCTTCAAAGTTTCTTCCAAGAACCATACTTAACTCATTACCTACAGGTTTCTGAGTGAGAATATAGTGACCATCTCACAACTCAAGTAATTCACATAGACAAAGCCCTAATGATCTACATCTTGGACCCGTACATAACTAGGTTACAAACCCTTCTATTTATAACTTATTCCCAAATGGATTTGGGCCTTAAATCACAACATATCAGCTGTTACAAACCAGCAGAAATTTCTTCCACAAACAAGGCCTTCAATCATTTGTTTCCTAAAATATCTCCATATTTAGAAATTGCATAATCTTCAATATTCTGACTTGATTCTTCTTGAACTTTAATTCAGCGCCACATAGGATTACATAATATTATCATAATATTTTGCATCAGTTAAATCATAACATAATCTAAATGTCCTCTTCAGCTCAGGCATGGTGTCGTATGCTTCTTCATAGGACATCTTATCTGACATGTTGCTTCAGATGTTGAAACACTTCAACTCAACATGTCCCAACATAAAATAGGACTTCTTTCTTAACATGTTCTTCATAGCAAGATAGCACATCCTATTTAACATATTGCTTCTATATATTTTTTTTACAAAAATTAATACCAACCTTAAATCTAAGGAACTTACAATCTCCCCCTTTGGCAAATTTTGGCTAAAACAAATACATTAAAATTACAACCTAGATTACAACAATAACAAAAGTACAATCCTTCAACAGTAGTCTTCAGCAACTACTGAAATCAACAGTACAACACCATAGAATCAGTCTTCAGATAAGATGTCAGGACATCTTATTCGACATCTTCTTTCTAGCATTTTGAATAAGCTCCATTATAGTGCCAAATCCATCACCAAAGAACAAACCTTCAAGAAAAGGAGTAGAAAGTCCTGAAGTCATTTGGTGTACATGAGTGTTGCACCCCAAAATTTTCCCTCCCATATTCTTCAAGATTTGCCAAGAGCATGCTTCAAAATCTCCCAAGGGTTGCACAGTTCAATGGCCTCCTAACAGTCAAAAATTAGGGCTTTGGTTCTGGAAAAGAAGTTGAAGTTTTCAAGGGTCCAAACAAGTCCCACATGCCTACCAACATTGCCAAGTATCCTCATGTCAAGTTTCAAGACTCACAGCACAAAATTGCACAGTCAAATGCCCTAATTGCTCAGCAGTCAACTGTAGGGGTAAAATGGTCATTTGACAGTCAAAAGTTCAAATTTTTGGTCAACATCTTATTTTGAAGCCACAAACATCATTTGATCAATTCTTGATCATGATTCTCAAGGCATGGCTCAAAAAGTCTCAAGATGCAAAAGTTTCCATATTTGGACAGTTGAAAAAGTCAACTGCAACTTGACCAAGGCATAACTTCCACATGGTTTATCAGAAAAATTCCATCCAAAGCTCATTTTGAAGAGAATGACATTTCCTACAACTCCTCTTCACACTTCAAGTCCAAGAAATGCTCTCACAAAAAGTTATCAATCTCAACATTATAGGTCATTTTCAAAAGTCAACAAAAATGCACTTTAAGTCAAAGACCATAACTTGAGATTAGTAAATAAAAATGACATGGTACCAAATGCATTGGTTAGAGGACTTCAAGACCTTTCCAAAATGTCCAAGAACATGATCAAAGCTTAAAAATTGAGCAAGATATGCCTTGTGGAAGTTGGGAAATTTTTGGGAATTTTGAAAAGTCAACTTTGCTTCAAATGCCTCAAAATTGCTAATGGGCCATATTTTCTTCCAAGAATCATCACCCAAAAGCTATGCACGACCCATTGACCCAAAGGGGAGTTATTTCATCATTTTTTATTATTTATTTGAATTTTTATCACCATTAATTCATTTAATTAAATAAAATATGACAAAAATACTAAACACATGTTTTCCAATCCCTTTTTGCAGCATATTCTCTCCATAAAACCTCAAGATTTCGTGCATCACTAATATGGAAAGATTTGGCCAGATTGGTATCAAAAACACATGGAAAAGATTGGAAAAGATACCATTAAAAATCAAATATTTGATTCATCAATGCAAAGGTTTTTGACTTGGATTTTTACCCTAATTCAGTCACACATATATACCTAATGCAAACCTAATGCCTAAAACCTGAAAGCTGCGCTCAAAAGCAAATACAAACTTGGCATTTTTGGACCAAAAATTCAAAACTGAAAACACATCTAGAGGGCGTTTCAAGGCAAGAGAACAATTCCATTACCTTCCTGACGTATCAAGGAGGCTTTCTGAATCAAAACCATAGCCTCTCACCTCAAGAATCGGTAGAACGAAGCCGTCCTGTTCTTGATATTTTGCATTTTTGTGTTTTGATTTATATGCCATATTCATACATTCTAATGATCGTTTTGTACTAATATGAACTCAACAAAACTAATGGTGCCATTGAATTGGATTAATATTGCTTGTATAGAAAAATGCCATTGATGTTTTCTAGGTTTTCAGAGGTGCGAATTTGGGGCTTTCCTCTTCTGGAAAAATCAGACAACAAGACCTATGCCATTAGAATCAGAAGCTTCACACGAATTAATTCCACATGTCGCGCTCAATTTATGATCAACAGGGTTCTATTCGCTATTTTTGTATGTGTCATTTAGTGGGGGTTTAAAACCCCCGCTATTTAGTTTGTTTTTTAAGGCAAAATAAAGAACAAGTGGAGAAGATGATGCATGGACGAATGTGGTTGGTGGATTCAAACGTTGGCGCGTTTTGTTTCTGTCCAGCATAGTATCGTTTATTCACATATCATGATTGTTGTCCAATAAACATAAAGGCAAACGCGCTAGTTCAGTTGGTGGGCAACGTGGACAATAGGTACTGGGACCTGGGTTCGATTCCCAGGTCCCCTCCCTTCTCAATATTATTTTGCTTTCCATATTTCTGTGCAGCGTACCTTTCAGGGACCACCATACAACTCTATCTCTGGGCACGCCACATGTCTCAGGAGATGAATCCAAGGGCCAACACAGGATTTCCACCATGCACCTTGGTCAGCAGATCCACACGCGTCCTTGAAAAGTCAACCAAGGGCTTGAATTCATTGGGCCTGATTGCTGATCATACCTCCAAAATTGGGGTCAACGCCCCCCATTGGTTTGCATATTACTTTCTTTCTTTTCATTTTTTCTATTTATTTGTTTTATTTATTTTAGTTAATTCTTCAAAATTAATTTTCATAAAATATAAAAAAAACAGAAAATCATAAAACAATAAAAAATATGCTTTGTTAATATTAATTAATATTATTTTATAAATAAATTTAATAATTAACTTAGTTTTAATGATAGGTTTAATTCTAATTTTTTTCTTCAAATAAACTAAAAAATGTAGAAATTAGGGTTTTAATACTTTTATTCTTTTTCTTTTCTTTTACCATATTTAATTATTAATTATTTTATAAATAAATTTGAAATTAAATAATTAGGTTAAAACTAGGTCAAACTTAAACATTTTTTTTAATAAATTAAAAATAGTTTAGAATTAGGGTTTTAATTCCAATTTAACTTTCTCATTAAATTCCATAAATACAAAAACTCCAAAAATAAATTCTTTCTTTTATTTAACTTAATTAATTTATTAATTGTAATTTAATTTCTTTAAAAGGGTCCAACGCCCCCGCATTCTCGATTTTATTTCTTTTCGTACATTTACTTTTATTTCTTTTTTGAATTTCATGTACTTGCCCCAAAGCCTTGTAATAGATTAATTAGGGTATTTATTTTCCACATTTTTATTTTATTCAAATCGGGTCTTGGATTAATTTGGCGATGTAGACCCACGCCTTTGTAATAGCGTAGGACTTTTATATTTCCGTACCTTTTAACTGTTAATAACCACATGAAAGAATGAATGCCAAAAATAAAAACAAAGCGTAGATCACCAATGCATGACAAGATAAACATAATTGAAAACGACACACAATTCACACACCACCCCTAGGGTACGTCTCACTGTTGCCTTGCCCCTCGAAAAGTGGTCGTCGAGTAGAGGACGTTTTAGTAAGTCCTCATGTCCATGAACATGGCATGAGGGTAGCTTCTAAGGTGTCTTCCTATTGCTCTGGTGACCACACTGTTGCCTTGTCCCTCGAAACGTGGTCGTCGACTATAGGACGTCTTAGTGAGTCCTTATGTCCCATTGATCTGGTTGCCTCAAAACAAGTTGCCTCGGAATAGTTTCCTCGGAATAAAAGATCAATGGCATAAGGGTAGCTTCTAAGGTGCCTTACCGTTGCTCGGTGACCACACTGTCCCTAATCCTCGAATTGACCCGAACACCTCCAACGGTGGTGCTACCTACCTCTCAATGGTGGGATGGCACTACTTTAAGGACATTTACACAGACGAATTCCTTAGGGTAGGTAGACGACTCGTAGATACTTGCTCTAATTCAAAAAAAAACAAAAACTTCTTTTCACACCGAAACTTTTCAAAAAGCTTTCAAAACCACTTTTCAAACACTCTTGAGGACTGATACAAGAGTCGAACTGAAATTTCAAACGAAACTTTTTTTAAACCCACAGTTGAAAAGCAAACAAACACTTTGAAAACACAAATGAGCAAGTATCTAAGAGCCCATGGATAACCATGGATAGAAAGGGTGCTAACACCTCCCCTTTCTATAAATCTACCTCCCGAACCGAGAGCAATCTCTATAAGGAATTTTTCTGTGCTTTTGTCCTTTCCATTTGGAGAAAATAAAAGACGGTGGCGACTCTTGCTTACCGCGACATTTCGCGAACCAGCGTTAAACAGTCAGTTCCAGATCCACCGATCACAATGAGGAAGAAGATAACTGACACTCCCCCTTAAACCAAGAACCATTCCTTGTCACAAAAGACTAATGGTGGCATAAGAGATTATTTAACCACTTTTTGATCAGCAGCCACCAGTCGACCTAGATAAAACAACCATCACTCCTGGTAACTCAGAACATAGGTCATAACTGTGTTCATAACTCATATCACAAGTCACAAAGCAATGCACCAGAAACTTGATAGAATTTCATATCTGATATCTTTGTTATAGATCTATAAAATTATCCTCCAAATTAATCAGCCGAGCACTTTATTCATCATATCTCTCCCCCTTTTTAGCCAAAACTTTGCAAAGGAAGCTTTCACAATACCAGACCCAGGAACAACTTTCCGAAATCCGAATAAAACCCATTATTATGATGAACACTCGACAGGAGAACCCTATACAAATAGTTGAGCAGTTACTCATGAACTAACGCTCTTTGAATACAGTAATGTTCTTGGTCAAAGAAAACGTTATTTGAGGAGAAAAACTGCTAAAATTAATGTGCATAGTCCAAGACAGCTTTGAACGACTTTTATTAGCTCTAAATTATATCTGCTTAAAAGAACCAGTCCCAATACATGCACATGTATAGTCAAACACACCTTCTGACATGTGTTTGATCAAACTGTCCACCGAAACTCCTTTGTTGATCATACATGAATCATGTCCTGAATAATTTCCTGACATCCAGTCAGACATTGTCTTCTTTTCTTGCACATTGACCAACACATCTTCATCCGTTGGATTCTAAGTGTTCTCCTTTCACTTAGACTTAGTAACACACACCAAGAAATTAGAATATCACATTTGTGACATCTCTCAATAATACATACCCTTGGAGAGTCCTTCAAAAATCTGTAGAGAAAATAAATTATCTTAGACATAACCATTTAATAACTAGAGAGATTATGTGAATTCCTGATTTAAACACCCAGCTTCACATGGCTAAAACCAACCATGCCTTGTCAAGATCACCAATAACTTCATAATGTCACAACATGTTGTCTGACATCACACCCTTATAAGAGGCATAAGATCTCCACAAGTTTTAACAACACACAAACAATATATGTACCATTGCACCAACAATCTATAGAAAAATACATGACTCCCCCTGTCATGAGTAACCAATGCTCCAACTGAAGATAAAAACTTGAGCACTAGATGAAAGCACGTGAAAGACTTCATGCTTTCATGTTGAAGGACAACACTTCCCGCATATGATGAACCCCAACTCCCTTAGTAGAGTCAAACCAGAGTCATATACTCTCACTCCTTGAAAATACATCCAAGCACTCTGACTTCTTCATAACACAAGGACAAATCTGATTACTATCCTTTCATAACCATACTATGTATCATGACCTTTTGAATAGGCAAGATGTCATGCATACTAAGTGTGAAGTCACTCAAAATTTTCAAAACTTCTTAGTTTGCTTAAAAGTTTTACTAAGATCCAGATTATCAACACTCATATGGAGTGACTTGTAGAAGAATAAAAAAACCTCCTCAAAACACTCTGCTCATACCTCAATATCTGTCAATAGTCTTCTGCTCTTATATCCACTAGTAATTGCTGATACTAGTGGAGTCTTCAATAAAGTAGCCATGCATTCACCAAGCATACTACTATAGACAAGATTAGATTCTCTATAATCTAATCCACATAGTCAGAAATGCCACTTCTGATAATAATGCTTGAGTATTCAACTTCACACGCACAATCCCAAGCATTAAAAACAAAACAGCCATCAATTATCATGATGTTATAACATCACTTGGGACATCAGCTTATTAATACAGAACACAATCACTCTGGTTCTTAAATCAATTCAAAGGACTCATTGTGCATATAAATCCTTTACGAAGCTCCTAATAGAACACACAGCCAGTGCAACTTACACAGGTTATTCCAAACATCTGAATGCTATAGAGAGAAATAAACTCTCACATGCTCTCTGAAACCCAATGTTCAGAATGTAGAATTGCATAACTCCTTAGACAAATACTTATTCTCCCGTCAAACTATTCACCATCAGTCTCATGCACAACCTCCTTAGAGGATAATCAAATACTCAGCTCCCATCAAAGTATTTATCATAGGTCAGATAATATTACCTTCTCACACAAGGTATGACATTTGTTCTGACAATCTTATTCTGCACACATCTGGCACCAGCTGATGACATTCATTTACACCATAAAATATTCCAGATTAGGTCAGTGGCTTGAACTTAAACTCCACTATGGACAACAACATATTCCTTGGCTGAAGGAATAAAACCCACTTTGAGATGATGTTCCAACATCAGGTCCGACATCAGTCTCAAACACATAAATTTCACCATTACCTATGGTCTGGAGACACCATAGTAATTCATAACTCTTGCAGGGGACACAAGAGGATCAACCATCAGTAGCTGATCAATATTCAAATCTAGATCATCCATACATGAAGGAACCTGCATTTTATACATCTCAAGAATCTTCTTCTTAAACTTTTAACATTCAGACCTTATGTATGACTTTGAGATGTTGGATGACATCCTTCTGCACCTAAAGAGAAGATTTACTCTAACAGGTATCTGCAATAGACTTTAATAACCATGGCATTGAATGATCACTGTACACCACAAACAGACTGTTCAGACTAAGTCTGCCTGTCCCAATACACAAGGATCCCCTTCAATCAATCCTTGCAAAACATTTGTTCCATTATGTGAGGACACCACATAACTGAACCCTAGCAGAGAGAGAAAGTTCCCATAGATACCAGTGAACCATAATCTTTGGTCCCAAAACTAATAACTCCTCTTTGCTTTAAACAACTGAAATTCCCATCCTAGGTGATTTAGATGACACTTCAACAGTGCTGACACCAATCAATCACATAATTCTGGTTAACATAACTTCAATGCAGACCATCCTTGAAATACCTTTCCACAACAACAGAACAAGAGTTTCATGCTCTCATAGACTTGATAAGAGTACCAAGTTAGATTAAACAACTTTCATCCTATTTATGAAAAGTACCACCAAACATATTGAGAAAAATAAACTCCTAATACAAAGATGTCAAGACATTATGTCTGACATTTCTTTAAGTTCTTCTAGATTCAGATTAAGGACTTCCCTTTATTAACTGCTAAAAATTCCTTGAGAATCATACAGTAGTTGCACATCCTGTGGTTAATCCATTACCTCCCTCAAATAGAATATGTTCTATGGCCATAAACAAGATTCCATAAATCTGTCTCCTTTGATCAGAAGGATCTTCCAGATGTCTAGAGAGAATGTCCTTGACATTTGAGCTTGACCTCCACATATAAAGAATATAGATGAGATATCTTTATCAAGCCTCCACAAGAGAACAACGCACATCCTCTGCACTCCATCTTGCTTGAATCAGAGATAAACTAACCCAACAAGTAACCATATGTTGATCGTGTCCTGACCAACATACTTATCTAAGATATGTTTCTAAGTTAGAAACTTCTTAGACACAGATGCCTCCTTTTTCAGATCAGGAGTAGGTTCCAAACATAAGTGATCAATACACAGTTGTTTAGCACCCAAGCATTTTCTATGCCCTACCCTTATCCAACAAGATTCTACACAATCTGCTGCTTTGATGTTCCAACATCTGGTAGGACATCAGTTCCCTTCACAAGGAACACACCGAGAGATCCTCTATCAAAGCCTGGAGATTGGCCTTTTAGGGTTGAAAGAAAAAATAAATTGCCTCTACCAAATCTTTCTTCAACAAACTCATATAATAGTGTCTTTATGAGTGGACTTGGGATAAACCTCGAGAGGTGAATAGAGTGTTACATACTCAACACACAAAACCACCAGGAGTTTTCCATCAGATATATATGCAGTGGAACACAAATCAAAAAACTCCTTAACAACCTTCAGGCACAACATAAACCTTTGCACTAACACACCATACTCCAGATGCAACAGGTTAACCTAGGTTTGAAATAAATCAAATCCTCAACACAGTAGCTTGCCACCAAAGCTACACGCTTGAAAATAATGCATACAAGTCCAATATACACCCTGTCACGAATAGTCCATCCTCCACTTCAAGGGACCATTAAAAAAAAATTAACTATATAAGTTCAAATAACTTTTCAGTAAAAACCCTCTACCTTGCACATAAACCAGAAAGTATCTCCCATGGATCTCATCCAGAAATAGACAGGATGCCTGCTCTGATACCCATTGAAATTCTGGTATGACAGAACTCATATGTACTATGACATGTCGAGACATATGTTCTGAATTAAATATTACGGTAAGGTATAAACAATTAAAAACCAGTACTGAAAAGCATAAATAACACACATGAATTGCTAACCCAATTCAAAACAACCTTCATACTCTGGGGGCATACCAAGCTAGTGATAAGTCCACTAAAATACTATCAATTCATATACCCTACAACAAACCTCCAGTTTACAATCTACTCACTTATTCACTATCCTTGTTAGATTTCTATCTAAGACTCACCTAGATATGAGTCCTTCCGCAATCCCTCATCAATCAAAGACAATGATTGGATCAAAATAATTCTGAATAAACAGGAAGACACACTTCCATGACAATACCTAGCTAAGACTCAAAGTTAAACTCCAACCTTTACAACTTTTCTCCTAATTAAGAATAATAACTTGAAGTTTCTTCAAAGCTTCCTCCAAGAACCATACTCAACTCATTACCTATAAGTTTCTGAGTGAGAACATAATGACCATATCTCACAACCTGAGTGGTTCACATAGACAAAGCCCTAATGATCTATATCTTGGACCTGTACATAACTAGGTTACAAACCCTTCTATTTATAACCTACTCCCAACTAGATTTGTGCCTTCAATCACAGCATATCAGTTGTTACAAATCAACAAAAACTTATGCTACAAGCAAGGTCTTCAATCATTTGTTTCCTAAAATATCTCCATATTTAGAAACTACATAATCTTCAATATTCTGACTTGATTCTTCTTGACATTTAATTTAACGCTATATAGGATTGCATAATATTCCCATAATATTTTACATCAGTTAAATCATAACAGAATCTAACTATCCTATTCAGCTCAGACGCGATGTCATATGCTCTTTCATAGGACATCTTATCCGACATATTGCTCCAGATGTTGAAACACTTCAACTCAACATGTCCCAATATAAAATAAGACTTCTTGCTTAACCTGTTCCTCATAGCAAGATAGCATGTCCTATTTAACAATTGTTGTTATATATTTATTTTACAAAAACTAATGTCAACCTTAAAACTAAGGAACTTACACCCTTTGTGAGTCATTTTCAAAGAATCAAATATAAACTTCACAATGTCTCTATTTTTGATTTTCTCATACTCGGTATAAGAAATAGCACTCAACAGAATAATTCTATATTTATGATGATTCTTGTAATATTTCTTTTGTTGCTCGTAGCTATCAATAGGGTGTTCATAGCCATCAACTACCATATCCCATATATCTACATCGTGACCAAGCAAGAAACTTTATATTCTGTCTTTCTAGTAGTCAAACTTTTCTCCATCAAAGACTAGAGGTTTGGCATTATAGTTATCTCTTTTATTTGCAATGGGTGCAACATGTGGAATGATTCTTGCCATTGTGTTTCAACAAAAAAAATCTGGATCTTTATCTGAAACGGTGAAGTGTTTGATAAACAATCAATATCAAAACTGGAGCTCTGAACAATCAATATCTTGACATTTCTTATAAACAATCAATATCAATTCTTAGAAGGATCAAAATCAGAAAGAAAATCTTTAAAACCTTGTCTTCAGAGTCTTTAGAACTTGTTCAGCAGAACCTTGTCTTCAGAGTCTTCAGAACTTGGTCTTCAGAACCTCAGAACTTGAAGGCGCAGGATCTTCAAAACCTAGTCTTTAGAGTCTTCAGAACTTATTCAGTAGAACCTTGTCTTCAGAACTTGGTCTTCAGAACCTCTGAGTTTGAGAAGTCCTCAAAAGCTCTTCCATCAGAGTCATAGTCATAAGCTTTAGACTAACGTTCTTCAGAACCATTGTTTAGAAGCATTCCAGAACTTGACAATGTCTTTGTAACACGTACTTTGTATCTACCCAGAGTCAGAGTGTGTTGATTCCAAAAACTGATGACGTCACGTGTCATTCTATCAAAGTCAGAACCTGTTAGCAAAAGCTACACATTATACAAAACTATTAGGGTACAAAATTTTTCTCTAACAAATAAAGTATTGTTATCATCGAAACTAAAGGTCAGATGTAAAACTAAATCTTGTTCTTACATTTCTAAAGAGATTAGTGCATCATATACTTGCAAATGATTGTCACATATGCCTAAGTTTAATCTAATTACTTGAAGTGCGTACGACATTAGTAAATATTCATTCTATACAAAATCAAAGGATGATCGTAGCACCCTGCAAAATAGTGGGGTTATGGTTGAGGTTGAATACATGTACTTTTTTAGTTCCAAAGATAACAATCTTGTACTAGCATCTAGAGCGTACTTTGGGGTCATTGAGGAGATTTGGGAGATTGATTATGTTTCTTTTAAAGTGCCTTTAATTAAGTGCAAGTGGATTGAGAGTAACATTGATATAGAAATCGATGAATTAGGATTCACACGGGTTGATATTCGAAAGACAACTTATAAAAACGAACCATTCATCATGACAACCAAAACAAAACAATTATTTTATGTCACTGATCCTTCTAACGTTATATAATCAATTGTTTTACAAAGAAAACATATTTTCGATAGTACTGATGAAGATCAAGATTTTAACTATGAGACGCCTTATTTAACAACACGTATACGTCAATCATCTAAAAAAAATAATTAAGATGGTGTACATGTTATTTGTCGTGATCTTGAAGAGGGGATATAAAAAAACTAATAAATAAATATTGATTAATCGTTTGTATTAGATATTATTTGTCGTAATCATAAAAAAGAATATCGAAAAATTAGTAATTTTAGCAAGTGGATTGAGAGTAACATTGTGTACTCGATTTAATAATTTGGTTTGAAAAATTCTATTCCATACAGATTTCTTTAAAAAAAACACATAAAATAATTCTAATATTAAATTTTGTGTATTTTCAATTTTAGTTTTGACCTATATTCAGATATTACCCATAAGTGCACTTTGGTATCTTTATTTAACAAGAACAAGAAAGGTGAAAAGTGAAAGCAAAATGGTTGTGAAACTTTCTTGAACAAGTTGAGGAGTGGCGTTTTGGACAAAGATAACATAACTGACAATTTAATCACAACGGGCACAAGAAAAAGAAAGACTAGACTACGTGGACTTATGAGGCTTTTTCACATAATTAATAATCTTATATATGAACGTTGCACCTACAATAATTTATACTTCACGTGGGACCTTATGTTCTACAAATTGACTCATCCCTATGGTTCATCCTACTAGAACTCTCCTGCATGATTCACTAGTTGTTCTTAGAATATTTTACAGACAAATAGGTTTATTTTACTATTTTGATTTCAGTTTTTCAACTCTAGAGTGTATGTAACATGCATTTAGTTTTTTTTAGTATGGTAGTTTATAATTTATTTTTTCACAAAACATGGCTTTGAACCTTTGACAACTATGAACCAAATATGATATGACTAGTGTAAAACCATGTGGGGAAAATGAGTATACAATTCATTTTTTATATTAAATTTTTGTTTGTTTTACTATACAAACAATCTCATTTATTTTAAATCATTTTGAAGGAAATATTACATCTAGTAATTTTTTTAAATCATAAAAAATTAATATATTTTCGAAAAAAATTCATAAAAAATTAATATGTCAAAAATGTGTTTTCAGTTATAAGAGTTTGACACATTAAAAAACACACTTCAAATTTTAACATTAATATAATCATAATTAATAATAATTTTTTATTCTTTAAAAAAATATGGCTAAAATAAATGAATAATAAATGCATTTGAATTATATATGAAATACATTGATTATTTAATATATTAAAAAAAAATATGTCTCTTTGTTTTATAATATTAATAATATATTTTGTCCAATTATACAATATAATTGTTAATTACTTTTTTTCTAAATTATTTTATCTATCTTTCTCATATCACTAACAAAAAAAGAAAATTATAAAATAAGTAATTTATAATATGTCTTATTCATATGTATTCTTCTGATCTTATTTATAAAAAAAGATTATATTTTAAATTGATCAAATAAATAATATATTTTGTATATATTATATAGATAATTAGTTATTCAATGTATCTAACAAAAATTAATTACAATAATTTTTTAATTTATGTAGAATATAAAAGTGATAAATTCTTTAATAGGATACCTAATCTCAAATTGTGATAGTTTAAAATTTGTTAACAAAGAGAATTTTCTTTGTTGAAGAGATTGAATTGTAAGAGTAGAACAATATACAATATTATTGGTAGGTCAAGAGTCGCTATATGAGTGAGCGTTTCCTTCACTACAAAAAGATTAACCATTTGGCATTGTCTTCTCATTCATTCTCTCCCTTCTTTTTCTTTCCCTACTCCTCCCTACTCTATTTCTTCTCTCTCTTTCTCTCTCTACCACTACATTCTCTTCAACAATCATTTAATCATAATCACAATAACAAACAATGACACAAACAACAACAACAACCTCTTCAGAAACAACCACCACGACAACAACCTCAAACTCCTCCACCTCTTCATCTTCTTCACCACTACCCTCACATTCAACTCAAAAACAAACCTCAACAAAGCCCAAAGACGACAAAAACAACAACAAACACCCAACCTACCATGGAGTAAGAAAACGCAGCTGGGGAAAATGGGTGTCAGAAATTCGAGAGCCTCGCAAAAAATCACGAATCTGGCTCGGAACATTCTCAACACCAGAAGCAGCAGCTAGAGCACACGATGTAGCAGCTTTAACCATCAAAGGCAAAACCGCAATCCTCAATTTTCCTAATATTTCAAACATGCTCCCTATACCTGCCACGTCAGCACCTAGTGACATTCAAGCTGCAGCAACAGCAGCAGCAGCTATGGTTGACTTTGATGAACCTGTCGCGCACGTGACAGTACAATGTTGTTCTGAATCTGAACAAGAACAAGAACAAGAACAAGAGCTTAGTCAAATTGTTGAACTTCCTAAAATTAATGAAGGTGAAGATGACTCGGTTGTTGACTCAGCTGGTTCTGAGTTTCTTTTGCTTGATGACTCGGTTAATAGTACTAACTGGGACGTTTATCATCATCCTCTTACTCCATCAATTGGTTTTGAAGATGGAATTGAATTCTATGCTACTTTTTCTGATGATTTTTTATCACCCATTTGGGATTGAAGATTAAAAATTGAAAATTGAAATCATGGGTTGTTTTCAGTTTCATCAAATTTTCTACTTTTGGAATAGGAACATTACTGTAATATATATATACTATATTTTCAAACATTGTTATTATAGATTAGTTAAGGTCATAGGTGAGAAACTCAGCCTTTTCTTTTTTGCATAGTCTTTGGTGGCTTCTTCTGTTTACAAGAAACAGATAATGTGAATGTTGAATAAGTTTCAGCCACAAAATAGTGAAATAATGGACTTCAAATAATAATTTTATCACTGTTTGATATATACCTTGGTGTTCTTTCAGTGATATCTTTTTGCTGTAGTTAGTAGCTAGTGACCATCAGCAAGATAAAAGTGTGATGATTTTGAAAGAGAAGTTAAGTACAATGATTAGTTTTCAAGTTTATATGAAGTCGTATAATAATACTACTTGCAAAAAAGAAATTGGAGGTAATAATTCTTTAAAAAAATTTATCTACACTTTTAATCTTTTATTAAAATTATAGTTAATTCAATAATTAAATAGTAAGTTTTCATTAAAATGATCTTTAATTATATTGTTAAGTTGCAAAAATCGATGCTAAATTGCAGAAGAGATAAAAAATATGTAAATTTTTTTAAGAGGATCATTTTTAAATAAAAAAATTAAAAACTAAAATTGAATTTTAGAATATTATAAGACCCAAACTTATTTAACTTTAAAAAGTTTGACACTTTAGTATGTCTTCCCTCTCATTGGTTGAATATTTATGATGGTGAGTTATTTGGGTCAATATCGGGAAAGGCTTGAGTGAAATATCTTTTTTTATTTAAAGTTTCTTTTTACCAAATACAAACAAAATTGATAATTAATAAACTAACCGTGGCTTAACTTATAACCTAGCGAATGACGGATATGATGCCAACAAAGTTAACTTATTGAATTTGTATTATGAATAAGACTTATGTACACAAATACAAATCCTTTAAATTTAGGCATACTCACAATTGATAGTGTTAAAACCTTTGAAAAAGCTACAAGTATGGACTCGAGTTATTATTTACTCACTCCATTTTTTTATAAATGTTGTTTTAAAAGTGTTTTTTTTTAATTTCTATTTAAGTGTTGTTTTTATAATTTAATGTTATAAATTATCAATTATAATCTTATTTTTTTAATAACTTCACTTCATATTTTTCATGAAATTAATTATTTTTTCAATTATTTATTGAAAAAAGAACAAATAAATAAGAGTATAATAGAAAAAATAATTCTAACAATCTATTATCTTAATTGAAGAGTTTTATACTAAAATGACATTTAAAAAGGAATGGATGAAGTCTTAAAATAAAAAGGTACGAATGCAGGGCTAAACACTTTAGTATCCATCTTGCTTCATATACTCGTATAATATATATTTATCTATTTCAATTTAGATTATTACATACAAATCTATGTCTATCATTTAAAAAAAAATACATAAATATAAAACTATTACATATTTTAATATAAATATTTGTTTATTTTATAATTCAATAATAAACTTTTTAAAATTTTATTTAATATCCTTAAAAACTTAAATTGATTATATGATATTTTATAATTGATTAATTTATTTTTATTAGAGATGCGGGTAATGGATACAAGTATGAGTATTTATATATCCATAGAGTTCGGATACGGGTGTAAATGTTAGTGCCCAAGCAAGTATGAACTCGAGTATGGGAATTTTTTCATACTACAGGTATGGGACGAGTATTATAACACCCATCATGGCCAAACTCTGTTCATTGTTATCCCATACTAAAACATTTTCATGCATGAATAAATTGAACTATTTGTTTAAAGTTGATGTAATATGGTTCTAGTCAGTTAGCCGAAGATTTGAATCAAGAAACACATGAATGTATGATTCAAATCTTACCAAATCTCAATTCAAATAAGCATTTAATTTTTCTTAAAAGTTGAACTTTTCAAAGTGTGGTTTTAATCATAGAATTGACTAACTCTCATCAAAAGTGGAATGTGAAAGCCATATTTTTTATTATGTATTTCTAATAGAATCATGAAATAACATGACTCGAATCAAAAGTTGAATCTGAAAAACAATATCTTTCTTCTGTATTTCTAATTTGAATCATATAAATGCTTGACTCATATCATGGAGGTCTTGATTCGAATCACAAAATAACATGACTCGGAATAAAAAATTACATATAAATTTGGGATTTTGATTATGTATTTCTGACTTAGAACATGAGTTTGCCTGACTTGAATCAGTGAATTGAATAACTAATTCGAATCAATGCTACGATTTATTGGGTTTTTACTTCTTGATTCAAATCATTCACTCACTCGACTCGAACATACCATTTTCTCTTGACTCGAATCAAATGGGTATTCTCTCTTAATTTTGTGCACTATCTTCAACACATGTATAAATTATTTTTTCTCAATCTCTCTCATAATATAACACAACATGCTTATGATTTTGAGAATCATAACACACACAACACACTTTTTGTGAGTGCAACTTGCCTTTAGATGTTTTACTTGATGATAAAACTAACATAACTTAGTATTTCTCTATATTGGACGATATCTCTGAGTTGTTTTTGCACACCCTTGCATTAGAGGTCTTAGGAAACATCTAGAACAACTTTGGAATTGGTATAAAACATGAAAAATCAAATTCTGTATAAAACTTAGTTGCATGTGTCTGCACATACGGTTTTAAGGGCCAACACATGTACCTCAATATTAAAGCCTCTAGTCTTTGTCATTCACATGTCTGCACATAAACCATTTCAGATCGGCACATTATGAAAAATAACAATATGTGTCAGCACATACGACAACATTATTAAAGCTTGTAGCCTCTTTTTCTCATGTGTCGACATATGACTTGTTTCAGGTCGGCACATCCTGATTGTTTGGTTAATTTTTTAAACTATTTTTTAAATCTGAAGTATCCCTTTTTGCCACCATATTCCCCCAACTATAAATACTTCATACATACATCATTTTAACTTGATGAAACTATAAACACTTACCATCATTTCTCTTCATCTTCAACTCCAACCTATGCATATACACTAACAAACTACACATAATCATTTTTTGTTGGGGTGCCATCTAGACGAGATTTGATAACGTCCAATTAAGTTTGTGTTACCGAGTATATTAGATTGAGAATTATGATGAGTTTCATCCATAAAAACCTAGGGGTTGTCTTCCAAGATCTTTGGTAGACTTGGGGGTTTTGTTCAAGACTTCTCAATAGTGGATTCGTCCAAGTGAAAGCTTTGAAGATTGGAGATCTTCAAAGGAGTGGCGTGAGATAGTGGATTGTAGTGGAAGTTCTTGTGGTTAATTATTCACAATTGGATTCGATCGAGTGAAAGCTTTGGAGATTATGGATATCACAAAAGAGTAGCGTGAGACGGTGAATCAATTGGATCTCTTGTGTCTTGGTCTTGCTCAAGACCAAAAGAAGATAAGAGGTTGAATCAACATCAAACAGTTAGGGTTTGTAGGGTTGCTCTTCGAAAACTTCTCTTGTAATCAACTTTTTGCAAATTAAGAAATTTATCTCAATTCTAAAATAGAATTGAGGGGAGGCGTAGCCATAGCGAGAACGATTGGTGAACTTCCTAAACAAATCCTTGTGTTATTCTCTCTCTCTCTCTCTCTCTCTCTCTCTCTCTCACACTCTCATTTACTTTCTATATGAAATTTGTTGAATTTAGTGTTTGATCGATTCGTATAGAATTTTTCTTTGATTGTTAAAGCTTAAATTTCTTTGTTGATCTGCTTATAATCACTTTGATTGTAACTGCTGTTTTCAAATCAACAAAGCTCAAAAGAAAAATCTAAAAAACTGATCGTGCACCAAGTGTTTGATAAATTGTTAAGTTCTATTTTTTAATACAATCGCATTGGAAATAAGTTGCTAAAGTGTTTTGTGATAAATGATTAATTGTGAAACTGTTGTGTTAATTGTTTATATATTGTTATTCTATTTGGCTCTTGCATATCCGAATTTCCAATAACTAGGTTCGTTTAGACGACTTTTCAATCTAGGCTAAAAATATTCTATGCAATATTGTCTTTCAAAGTAAATTCTTAATTACCATTTTGAAACGTGCTTTTACTTGGGTGTCAATTCACCCCTTCCCCTCTAGATAATTCATCGTCTAACAAGTTGTATCACGAGCTTCGATTAATTTTGTGCTTCAAAACTTTTATTAGAAAATGGCTAGCAAACATAAATGGGCGTATAATAGAGCGCCAATTTTAATAGGAGAAAACAATGGTTATTGGAAAGCCTGTAGGCGTATTTATATCGTCATATGAAAAAGGTGTGTGGAAAGATATTTTAAATGGTCTAACACCGGTCACTCAAATCGATGCTAATGGTGTTGCCACACCTAAGTCGGAAGCACAATGGAATGATGGTGATAGAAAGAAGCGGGGACATGATTGGAAAACACAAAATATTCTCATATCCGCTCTTGGTGCATTGTGGGACACATTGCAAGTTGCTCATGAGAGAACCAATGAGGTTAAACAATCTAGAATTAATACACTTAATCAAGAGTATGAACTCTTTCGCATGAAGCATGGTGAAACCATTGCTCAAATGCAAAAAAGGTTTGCTCATCTCATTATTTGTTTAAACTCACTAGGTAATCATATTTCCAATGTTATTGTTACTAACAAAGTTTTGAGATGTCTTACTAGGAATTGGTAACCAATGGTCACCGTGATCAAGGAAGCTAATGATCTTACAACACTTGATTTCACTATTTTGTTTGTAAAGCTAGAAGAACATGAGCAAGAACTCACTTGCTTAGAGAAACATGAAAATAAACATGAGAAGAAGATGAAAAAGGAGAAAGACATGGATAAGGAGGAAGGAACAAAGTCTAAAGCTCTTAGGGCATCTTGTTCAAGGTTCTCAAAAGGTGAGAACATCAATGAAGATGATATTAGTGACAATGATAAATCGGATGATGAAGAAATGGCATTGTTTGTCAAAGAATACCATAAGTATTTGAAAAAGAATAATGAAAAGAAATTAGACAAAAATTCTATCAAGACCAAAAGACAATCTACATCTTCTAAGGAAGAAAAATTCAAAGGAATAAATTCAAGACGTTTATGTTTCAATTGTGGGAAATCTAGCCATTACCGGCCAAAGTGTCCATATCTTGATAATAATGAAGAGAAGAGTCAACACAAGTAGCCTAGCAAAACCAAGAAGGTGTATGTGGCTTGGGAAAGCGATGTTGAATCCTCAAGTGATAAAGACTCTAGTGATAATGAAGAATCGCCCACCTTTTGTCTTGCAACTCACTTTTATGACAAAAATAAAAAGGGGTTCAAACCATAAAAATATGACGAAGTTTGTTTATCGGGACATTATCATGAAAAGAAGAAGGAATAGGTCAAGTTATAAAAATGCAATGAGGTTTGCCTCTCCGATCACTATCATGAAGAAACGAAGAAGGACATAAAATCATCAAAAAGTGATGAGAGTTTCCTTTCTAGCCATTATCAAGGAAGGAAGAAAAATAAGGTAAGTCCTTCCAAATATGGACATTTTGATAGATTTTCTCATTCCGATTTATTAAAGGCTTTTAAAAATTTACATAAAGAAGCAATTGAAGCTTGGCCTCAGATAAAAGAATTTTTTACACTTAGAGGCAAAAGTTTTAGAAATCGAAAAGAAAATGAAAGCTTTATCGCAATTTATAGTAGATTGTCAAAAATTCAAAGATGTAAAGAATGATAATTCCTGTTGGTTTGGTTGTGAGACTTGCTATATTTGGCATAAAGAAGTTAACATTATTAAGGACAAAATAGACAAGGCACTACAACCAAAGGTCACCTTTGCTATTGATCCAACAAAGTTCAAAAAGTCTTTAAAACCTCCTTATAAAAGGTACATCTTTGTTGAAAATAATTCAAATATAAAATGTGACAAACTTCAAAATTTGACTTGTCATTGTTGTACCCCAATTTTTGCCCCTAAGATCCCTTCATCATACCATGTTGATTCATTCACAACAAGATCACACTAGGATTCTTGGATCCCCTCCCTACATTTAGTTTTGCCCTTTTTGAGGGATTACCAAGCACCTTGACTTATGTTCCTTTTAAGATCATGAATATTATTATTTATTTCTTCATTTAACTAATAAAATGCAATGTTGATTTGTCTTGCTTGTTATCCATGTAGGTGAAGGCAATGAGATTTAATAAGTTACCCCATGGGTTCATGAGTTTATTCCCATGCCCTAGTCAATAAAGCTTGAGAAGTTCAAACCTCACCATTGAATTGGTTTTGGAATAATTGGCATGTAAAGGTTTCTTTGGTTAATCACATTTCAAGGTTATTAGATTTGACTCAAAAATACAAGGGGTTGATTGGAGAAGTTGTCATGTTTGGACAAGGCCTTGTTCCTATTGGTCACAAGAGAATATTTCTCTCAAGTGGTTTTTATGGCTATGAGTCCTCATTATCATCCTCAACAACTTCTATTCACAGAGCAAGAATGTTGGTACAAGAATTTTGTTCAAGCTTGTCAAATTTCCTCAAAGCATTTTCTTGATCTAGGAGCTAAGGTTTTGAACTTCAAAGGGGTATATCTTGTTCACCTTTTGGTATTTTTGAGTGATTCCAAAGACATCCTTCTCTTCTAAGGGTTATCAACAAATCACTTCAAAAGTTCCAAGGATTTTTCATGTGGAAGAAACTTGGTGAAGAAGAAAGATTACAAGTCCTCTAGATGAATCCACAATTTTCCATGAGTGACTTCAAATGGTCATAACATGGTCAACTTTTATCACCTTGATACCATTCTTTTTCCAAAATGATCTTGAGGATGTGAACTTTATGCTTTATTTTATGTGTAAAGTGAGAAAATGGATGGAAGTTGCCTTAAGGAAACAAAAGATTATAGGTCATTTCATGAAATTTTTCCAACTTCAACAAGTCATAACTTGCTCAAATTTTGGAGATTTTGAATGATTCAAGTTTCAAAATGTCATTAAAGAGATCCACTTCATGCCATATTTTTTGGTCAAGAGAAAATTCCAAGTGGAAAGCCATGTTTGGATGCAAGACATTATAGGTCATTTTTGAAGAAGAATTTGAAATATTTCTAGGTATGGAAAGTCAACCCTTTTTCTTCAACTTTGACTCAATGAAACTTTTATCTCAAGCATCCATTTAAATCCATTCTTTTTCCATTGCAAAGCTTGTAACCTCATCTTTCTAAAGCATCAAGAATCATGCCTTAAGACCCCTTGAGTTGAGAATGCCATTATCTCAAAAATGGTAACTTGGAATTGAAGTTTCCTTGCAAGTCAGAATTTGAATTTCATGTTACAACCTCTAAACCTCAAATTAACACGCGTTTTGGGTCTAAACACGATAAGCCAACTTTCCCAAGTGGATTAGTGCATCAAAACACAAGAATTGGATGAGGTTTTGGTGAAGTTTGGATCACACATCACTCGTGCATCAGGTTTGCACGAATTCCCTCCAAAACGCATCATTCACTCTCCTTTTTGATCCCATTCGCTTCTCCTATAAATACATGAACTATCCCATTCATTTTCCCAAGCTTGGATAGCCAGAATCACCCTGCCAAACTTGTTTCATAACTCAGAATTCAACAACTTCAAAATCCATTCTCGAGCCTTTTTCAATCCAATTTTTCCATCAGTTCATCTTCCTTGATCTTCCCTGAAGCTAACCATATAATTACTTTCAAGAATCGTGCCCTATACTGCTCCATAGAAGTCCAGTTTCAGAGCTCTGCAACTCAACTTCAATAGGTAGATTCCTTCATCAGTTCTTCAAAACTCTGATATCATTGTGTTGCTCTTATTGCCCTGGTTCTAGTCGCAACACTTACCTTTCACTGGAAACACGTTTTGACCATGAAATTTCAAATCCCTTTTCAAAATTTTCCTTCCAAATTGCTTGAGCTACAGTTTATATAAATTTGATGCGAGGGTGTGGTTGTCTTCGTCTTAAAGAGACGAAGCAAATGGCATAGGTCTGAGCTTCTGATTTTACAGTTTGAGAGACCTACAATTCGTGATGGCTGGAGGTTGAAGATGACTAATGTGTCATCTTCCAACCAACGAAGGCGCGCCATCTGTATTTTTCAAATTCTGATTTAATTAATGATTCTGTATAATATTCACTAATGACCATGATATGCACAGTGCGCCAGATCCCTTGGATTTGATTACTAACGCGTTTTGAATCTCATCCAATGGTTTACATATTTTACTTTTATTTTCTTTTTCTGATTTTTATATTTTAATTGTTTTAAATTTCAAAAAATCATAGAAAATTCATTTTTAGTCCAAAAAATCTGAAAAAATTATGAAAAATATATTTGGTTATTCTCTTTCTGATTTTTATGTTTTCACAATTTAATTTTGTGTTTTGGTATTTTTTATAAATTTTACACTTATTTGATTTGTTTTAAATATTTAAAAATACTTTTATACATTTTTAAATTCTGAAAAAATTATGGAATGATCCAATGATATTGTGACAAATATTAGTGACCTTATTTTATTTTTGTTCCCGACTTTACTATTTTTTTAATCATTTTTTCTTTATTTTACCCATTTCTTTTAATTTTAAAAATAGTTTCTGACTTTAAAAAATTACCAAAAAATTTGTAAAATTATTTGAGCCTTTTTCTGATTTTTCTATGGTCTTAATTTTTATTTCTTGATTAATTTGAACATAGTTGATATTTTTCTCTTTATTTTCCATTTTTAAACATTATTTTTAACCCCTTTTGTATATATTAAAATGTAATATTATTTTGTGACTATTTTCTGGCTGATCATGGGTTAAATTTTGGATCATGAACTTTATTAACATCATTGTGTTGTACCCCAAATTTTGACCTAAGACGTCTCCTATCTGCATCTTTACATTACATTTGTCTTGATCCGTCGATTTTAAATTTCATGACTTTTTCGGGCCAAGAGCTATTTATGCTGAACATTAAATCATTTAATCGATTCGTGCAAAAAAAAAATGATGTTTATTAATTATCTATTATCTAAGACTTAAATAATTGAAATTCATTTTTTGATTATTATTTAATTTAAAGATGTATGGATAATAAAATAAACATCATAGAAGAGGCGCATTAATTGTGCGGACGTTTTTTTATTTACTCATTATTTTTAAATTTAAGTAACTAGAATTTATTCTTAGTTATTATATAATTTAAAGGTTATGAATAATATAAATAAGCATTTGAGGAAATTCATTGGTCAATAACGACTGTTTAATCGTTCGTCGTTCTAGGTTAAATAATTGAAATCCTATTTTAATTATTATAATTTAGTTGAGAATGATGGATTAAATAATCGAAGGTATTAGTTGGTCAATGATAATTATTATTTATCTGTTTATTATTTTAAATGTAGGTAATTGGAAATTTGTTTTCAATTATTATTCGTTTGGAGAAATAATAAACGATAAATAAATAAAGAAGAAGAATTAATGGACAAATAGTTTCTTTTATTCATTTTTTTTTTGGTACAAGTTATTTTGTAAATATTGTATATATTGCAGTAAATTACAATAATGAATTGCCAAAATTAAAATGAAATAAACTAGTCTATCTTAATTCTAAAGCTTCCAATCCAATGCGTTTGTCCGCTCATTTAATTTTACCTGCACAATTAAAAGAAAAGAATTAGAATTCAAATAAATAATTAAATGCAGAAAATAATTTTTAATGTTCATCATTAAATGTAATGGCCGGAATCAGTTATTATTTTTTTGCAAATCACGGGATTACTCCCGGTTCACAAAAAAAAAAAGAAAAGGTTTTCAAAGCATATGCATAAATTATTTTCCAAAACTGCATACTTAAGCTAATTACATTAGTTTTTAATCCCAAATGTAATTTCAAAACATATAGCATAAGCAACAAATATGCAGTAACCATATGCAAGCATGCCCCTTTTAACGTGGCCTATACATCAGGAAGCAAACAACATTTGGATTAAAAGCAAATATGCAGTTTGACTATTCTTGCAAGCAACAAAATTCCTTTTTCTTTCATCATTTTTCAGCCACTACATTTTCAGAAAATAGACAGCTTATCACTCTTTTGTCAAAGCCATTCTGAGAGAGAAAAAGAGAGGGAGAAGTGTGGGATTTGCAGGCTTAGCTTAGGCAGAAAGAGGTATACAAGACAAATAAAAAATATAGCCAGTAAAACCAATAGCTTAGAATAGGAATAGAAACAAAATGGGAGGGTCAGCATAGTGCAGATTACTCAGGGAGATCCCAAGAGATTTGTTTTCAAAATTCCTGGCCTGTAGCGAAGAGAAGAGAGAAGAGCTGCTATATTACAACAAAAGAGAAAAAAAGTAATCCATCTTCATAAAACAGCATAAAAGAGAAAACGAAATATACAAGTTATCAGAACAACATAGTCAAAAAACCTGCATCAATCTCTCACAAAAACCCCAAATCTCTACCAGCATCATAACCTGCTAATGCCTTAGCTCTTTGTCAACACATAACCCATCACTGAGCTATCCCAAACCAATGCTAAAAACCAAAACAAAACCTGCATAATCACTGAGAAAACGATTTTCCAAACCATACAAAAAAAACATTACCAACTGATTGAGCCCCCTATAGCCAATATCACCATCCCCTGTCATCGAAAAACCTCAAGAAATCATACAGAAATTCCATATCCATCATCATGAACAACCAATGCCCAAACCTACGCATTATCCATCCAATAACCTGAAATTCTACACAACCAACTAAGCCTCAGTGCAACATCATCGGCTTTCCAAGCGTTCTTTTCTCGAGCCTACATCATTTCTGCAAACCTTTTCTCAGACCAACAAGAGCAAGTGCAGTATCACATTCAATCAGAAGAGGAAAGAAACAAAGTTTGGTTTCAACAAGTTTCAAGAAGAACAAGGTAGCATCATATTCAAGAAGAAGAAGAAAGAGCCAAAGTGCAGTTCAACAGGTTCCAACAATAGCAAACACAGTAGCACGTTCAAGCAAAAGAAAGGGAGGATCGCAAATACCGTTCACCATCGTGTGCGCCTGCCGTCTCCCTGCTGTCCGGCCTCCATCACCCCAAGCTCCTCCTCCTTCTCCACCTAGGTAACACGCTTTCTTCCATTCTTTTTCCTTAAACGCCATTCAAATCGACATGGACAGTAAAATGGAAAACTAGTCAGAATCAACCAAGAAACCATAAAGTCAACCAAGAAATTGTAAAATCAACAACGAAACTGTGAAATTTACACGCGAATTAAATCAAACATTAACGAAAACGATTTGTCATTACCGTCTCCGCTTAAAGCCGCCGCGTCAACAATGGAGGGAAGAGAAGCTTGGCGTGGGTGGCCGGAACAAGGAAACATTGACAGTGGAGGCAAAGAAAACGAAGGAGCTGCGCGAGAGAGATGAAGATAGTGAAGAGAGGCGCCGTTCTGCCTTAAGCCAAACCCTAAATCCCTTTGTACAAACAAACACAACCCTAATCATAACTTAATCCCTTGGACCCTATTCTCAACTTAAGCCCACGAATTTGTACACCCCCCCCTTGTCTTCATCACGCTTGGGTTTTATCCCAATCATCCAGCCCATTCCATTTGCTATTCATCCCATCTTTTATTAGTTTAATTCCTTTCTTTTTCTTAATTAATTTAGATTAGTTAATTTTTCTTAGGAATAACATATAATTTTCAATAGATAATCTTTAATATATTTTACTCAAATCTCATTTAGTTTAAATTTATGTTTATTTAATAATTTTGGTCTTGCTTATTTTTAGTTCAATTCATGGTTTGATTTAATTCAAAGAAAATATTTAATATCTCTAAAAAACATGTAAAAATGAGAAAACTAAAAGACATTTTATTTTATTCCCCTCATTTTGATTAAATACCAATATAATAAAAACATAAAAAATAGAAACATATAAAATCTAAAAAACATTTCTCTTAATTCTCGTTACCCTTTTATCATAAAAAATGCGTAAAAGAAGTGAAAAATCAATTAAACTTTTTCTTTTCGCCTATTAAACAAAATCATATAAAATGCATGTTCACGTTTAATTGTTGTGTATCATTTTCTGTCAATTATTTCATCGTACTTGATTATCATGTTTGCACCAATCCAAAGGGAATAGTCTAATTTTTGTTGACTTCATGTCCTCAAAAAACGATCGAGCGAGTACCCTCATTTCATTGAAACTTAGGATAATCTTTCCAAATATCCGATTTCTCCAAAACTCACACCTTTTAAGTCAAAACTTCAACGTTAGGTTATCGTATCTTCAAAAACCGTCCGTACCCCTTTTCGGCCAAAACAATTTATTTTCGATTAAACAAATCAATTTTAAACAAAACAGATATTTCAAAAGGTTCCTATAGAGTACTATAGATACAGTGGGTGCTAATACCTTCCCATTGTATAACCAACCCCCGAACCATAAGATCTCTTTTCAAAAACGCTTTGTATTTGTATTTTATTTACATTGCATATTTAGGGTTTTATTTCGCTCTTTTCCCTTTTCCTTTGGAAACAATAAAGCGCGGTGGCGACTCTTGCTTTTGTGAGACGAATTAATCAATAATTCGATCTCCGATTTACCCCGCTACATTTTTTTATCGCTACAGAATTGGCGACTCTGCTGGGGACAGGTTGACCTCTTGCTGGTCCATCCCTAAGTGGGTTAAGCCTAATTTGTCTTATCTGTTTTACTATTATTTGATTTGCTTGATTATATGTTTAAATTGGGGTGTTTGGGTTTTTTGAAGGACGAATCCTATACCCGGATTAAGTAACACTTAAGGAATAGGACGGGCGGTATAGTCATGTTAACTTTGAGGGAGTAATCCCGAAGAAGGAGGCATGAGATCCCCCACTCAATGGAAGGCCCTCTTGAACTTAATATTTGTTTACCGAGTAATCGGGAAGACGTTATTATTTTCGACCTAGGAGCCCGAGAAGTTGAGGACCGTAGAACCCTAACCCATCTTGGCCTTTTTAGGTGTAGCGCGGAGACTATCACGGAGTAATTCGGAAGTAGTTGTTACGCGATGCTACGCTCGGACGAGTTTCTCTTGAGAATATTGCTAATTATTGAGTAATCAAGACGTTGGTAATATCCGAAAGAGGGATGCAGACTCTGGGAACTCTTAGAACCTTGTCTTACAGGTGTGATCGAAACATTAGTACATACCTTTGGGTGGGCCTTACCCTCGACTCCATGCTGAACTTTGAACCTTTAAACCCCATGTTTGCAAACTTGTGTGTGACTGTCGCATTATCATTCATTCATGCATTCATCAACATCTTTGTAAAAACTCGTTTTTCAAGGAACTTTGGAATGATTTTTGCAAACGTCTCAGGGTATTATGGAACTTGGAAGGAGAAATACTCGAAGCTTTAGCTTCAAGGAGCCCGAAATTGAAGAACTGAAGAGTTTGATTCCGAAGATAGAGAGTCCGACAGATCTTCAGAAGAAATACGGGTCCATCGTACCGCTCATGAAGCGCAAGATGAAGAAAGGCATCCTCAACACGCTGGTTCAGTTCTATGATCCCCTATATCGATGTTTCACCTTCCCGGATTATCAGCTGATGCCTACCTTAGAGGAGTACTCCTATATCCTTGGTTTGCCGATCGTCGACCGTGTTCCTTTTTCCGGATTAGAAGAGGAGCCTAAATCTCATGAGATAGCAGCCATCACCCATCTGAAGAAGTCAGAGATAGAAGAGAATATGACTACAAAAGGAGGAATCCGGGGTTTGCCGGCACAGTTTCTGTTGAAGAAAGCTCGTCATTTTGCTGATACAAAGGATACCGTTGCCTTCGAGGACGTGTTTGCTTTACTCGCGTATGGTCTTTTCTTATTCCCTAACGTTGATAAATTTGTGGATGTCAATGCCATCAGAGTTTTCCTGATTGGAAATCCGGTCCCTACGCTGCTAGGGGACACGTATTACTCTATCCATCTTCGAAACTCTCGTCAAGGAGGAATGATTATTTGTTGCGTGCCGTTGCTGTATCAGTGGTACGTCTCGCATTTACCTGGGTCCGATGCTTTCTGGGATCTCGAGAAAGAACCGCGTTGGGCGCCAAAGATTATGGCTCTCACTCATTTCGACATTGACTGGTACAATCGAGCTTACCATGACGTAGAGATCATTGACAGCTGTGGTGCTTTTCCCAATGTACCCCTTCTTGGTACGAGAGGTGGAATCAACTACAACCCTGTTCTAGCGCGTCGTCAGTTCGGATACCCGATGAGAGATAAGCCGAACAGTATCCATGTGAGTGGTTTCTTTCTTCAGGAAGGACAAGATCATCAGACTGCTAAGAGAGAGATTGAAGGAGCTTGGCGCCATATCCACAAGAAAGGGAGAGATATGCTGGGACATAGAGGTGCCGTCTCTTTGGAACCTTACCTACAGTGGGTCCGTGCTAGGGCTTGTGCTCTCAAGATGCCATATAAACTTGAGAAACCTTTGTTCCCTGCCATCGCACCATCATCAGTTGCTATCCCAATCGCAGATGTAGGAGAATATCAAGGGAACCTGGCTAGGATGAAGTCCGAGAGGGATGCTTGGAAGGAAAAGTACCATATGTCCGAGTACGAGAATCGAGTCCTGACTCGACAGCTGAAAGAAAAGAAGGAGTTGTTGCTTATTCAAGACGGCCGGTTCGTTGACCACGATGAGAAGCTTCGCCAGAAGGATGCCTTGTTGAAGAAATACGCGAGTGAAAGGAAGAGGAAAAGGGAATGTTCAGTAAACGTGGCTCTCGTTCCTAGTCCACAAGAAGAAATCATCGATCGACTGATAGCGGAAAAGAAAGATTTGGAAGACTTTTATGAAGAAAAGATCAAGAAGCTCCGACTACAGCTGGTGTTTGGTCCGTCATCTGAGGATTCTGAGTGAGCTTTAGCTTTAGTTTATTTTATTGATGTCATTTTGTAAAACTATGTAAAAGAGCTTCATGCTCCGAAGTTGTAATTTATTGTTTTATTAAGGGCTTCACGCTCCGAAGTTGTAACTTATTGTCTTATTTTGGGCTTCATGCTCCAAGTTGTAATTTACTGCTTCATGTTTTAAGATGTAATTTATCACTTTATTATGGTTTTCATGTTGCAAGTTGTAATTTATTGCTTTCATTAGTGGATTTGTTATCCCAAGGTTGTAATTTACTATTCCAAATTGTAAGTTGTAATTTATCGCTTTCGATTAACGGATTGAGTTTTTGTTATTCCAAATTCCTTTACCATTGATGTATGCAAAGTTACTAAAGTTCCTTGAAAAACTTTTAAAATGAGTCATCATTTGTATCACCATCATGCATCATTTCACATCCCACATCACATGTTTTCTAGAGTCTCATTCTTGTTCTTTTTTCCACCGAAGGTTGCCAAGCTGTCTCACCAACACGACACTCGGGCCAGTCGTCAGAAAAGAATGGAAGATTTGGAACAGGAAAATCACGAGCTTCGTGGGGAAGTTGCTACACTCCGTGCCGAGATGGAAAAGTTAACAGCGTTGGTGGAAAGTCTGGTGGCTGTTCAGAATCAGCCATCGACTACGGCTGCCGAGATTCAGACTTCAACTCCAGTGGTTTCCGAGATTGTTATCGCTCCTGCCTCTGCAACTCAAATCAACTCTCCGATCCAGCATCAGATGCCGAAAGGTTTTCCTTGGGGAATGCCTTACAACTTTATGCCAGAGGGGTATCAGCCTACCGCCCAACCTATATTTCAGCCTGCTTTGTCTCACCCTCAGCCAGAGACGACTGCACTGCCGCCAGTAATTCCGTCGGTAACACCTTTTCCGCAACCAGTTATGACGACCGTTGCTCCTGTGGTCCACTCAGTGCCATACTTGAATGAACCAATTTATCCTGCCGAACCTGCTGAAAGTATGGGCCTCTTTGATAGAATGGAGGAATTTCAGGATCAGTTCCAGGAAATGCAGAAAGAGCTTAGAGCCTTGAAGGGGAAGGATCTGTTTGGGAAGAGCACACATGATCTTTGCCTGGTTCCGAATGTCAAGATTCCGGCGAAGTTCAAAACACCAGACTTTGAAAGATACAAGGGGGATTCGTGTCCTAGAAGCCATTTGACAATGTACGTGAGGAAGATGTCCACGTATTCTGATAATCATGATTTATTGATTCATTATTTTCAAGATAGTTTGACAGGTGCTGCCTTGAAGTGGTATATGGGATTGGACAGCATTCGAATCCGCAATTTTAACGATCTCAGTGAAGCCTTTGTCCATCAGTACAAGTATAATGTTGACATGGCGCCGGACAGGGATCAACTCCGGGCAATGTCGCAGAGAGACCGAGAATCTTTTAAGGAGTACGCCCAGAGGTGGCGTGAAATTGCTGCTCAGATCCATCCACCTCTGGAGGAGAAAGAGATGACTAAGATATTTTTGAAGACTTTGGGATCCTTTTACTATGAGAGGATGATAGCCAGCGCGCCCAGTGACTTTACCGAGATGGTGAGCATGGGTATGCGATTAGAGGAGGGAATTCGTGAAGGACGTTTGATTAAGGAAGGGAGTACGTCCAGCAGTGTGAAGAAGTTCGGAGGTGTTTTCCCGAAGAGGAAAGAGCAAGATGTTAGTGCTTTGTTTCCAGGTAGGCCTAGGAGAGGCTACTCTCACGTCGCGGCAGTCACTCCGGCTGTCCGCCCAGCTTTGGTAGCCCCATCTCATCAGATTCCACCACCTCAACAACGACCTTTTCAACAACAGCCTCGACAACAGGCCTATCCACTCAACAATCAGAATCGCTCGCCCATAAAGCCGCAGTTTGATGCCATTCCTATGACGTATACTGAATTGTTTCCCGCTCTCATTAGAAAGAATCTCATCACAACAAAACCACCTCCTGTCGCACCGAACAGTGCTTCCCCGTGGTACAAGGCGGATCAATTCTGTGAATATCATCAAGGGTCGCCGGGGCACAACCTTGAGAATTGCTTTGCGTTGAAGGCGGATGTGCAGAGATTAATTAAGCATGGCATCTTGTCTTTTAAGGATGTGAATCCAAATGTCAGAGATAACCCTTTGCCCCGACATGGGGCAGCTTCTGTGAATATGGTGGAGGGTTGCCCGGGGAAGTTCCGAGTTTTCCAAGTCGAGCACATCAGAGAATCATTGATCAGGTTACACCAAAGTTTGAGAAGACTTGCCTTTGTTAGGCACCAACATGACTATGACGTTTGCCAGTTTTGTTCAAGAGAAGAGGATTGTCCTATTGTGAAGGAGGACATTCAGAAGTTGCTAGATCAGAGAATTATTACTATTACCTATGACCGAAATCCCGAAGATGAAGTGAATGTTATCACCCCACAGTTTAATTTGCCAGAATCAGTAGAGATTGCTTACAACAGCCAGACTGCGTCTGCTGATCCTTTGATTATTTACCCACCTGGCCCTGTGCCTTATAGCTCAGACCAAGCCGTGCCGTACAAGTATAACGCCACCATGATCGAGAACGGGGTAGAAGTCCCCATACCAACTAGACCGTCTTTCGTTAATATTGCCGATGTAAGTAGAGTGACAAGAAGTGGGCGTGTTTTTGCCGCGGGTACCGACAAGAAGACCAGAAGTTCAAGTAAGGAGGCCCATGCCGGCGGAGATTCCTGTAAGAAATGAACCAAGGGTTGAGATGGGTCGATCCAGTGGACCTATCCCTCACCCTGAAGAAGATGAAATCTTAAAGCTTATCAAAAGAAGCGAGTATAAAATTGTGGACCAGCTTCTGCAAACACCTTCCAAGATTTCCTTGCTTGCCTTATTGAGAGATTCTGGGGCACACAGAGAAGCCTTGATGAAAGTGTTGGACCAGGCGTTCGTAGACCATGATGTGACAGTTGATCAGTTTGACGGGATTGTGGGGAATATAACCTCGTGTAACAACTTAGGTTTCAGTGATGAAGAACTCCCGGAGGAGGGGAGAAACCATAATATGGCTCTGCACATTTCAGTAAGTTGTGGGAACGATACCTTATCAAGCGTGTTAGTGGATACCGGCTCGTCATTGAATGTGATGCCCAAGACCACGTTGTCTCGACTTTCATATCCAGGTGCTCCTATGAGGCCTAGCGGAGTAATTGTTAAAGCCTTTGACGGTTCCAGGAAGACGGTTATCGGTGAAGTGGATCTTCCCATAGTGATTGGCCCCCACACTTTTCAAATCACTTTCCAAGTGATGGACATCCGTGCTGCTTATAGTTGTTTATTGGGCCGTCCCTGGATCCATGATGCCGGGGCAGTCACCTCCACGCTCCATCAGAGATTAAAATTTGTGAGGCATGGGAAACTAGTGATGATTGGGGGAGAGCAGGCCATGGTGGTAAGTCATTTATCATCGTTCTCTTTTATTGATGCTGACGAGGACGTCGGGACCCAGTTTCAGGGCCTATCTGTTGCTAAGGATACCGTGAAGAAGCAGGGGGCATCCATCTCTTCTTTTGAGGATGCACGGCGAGTAGTGGAGAGTGGTTCGGCCGAAGGATGGGGCCAGGTGTTGACGTTACCCGAGAACAAGTCTGGGGAAGGTTTGGGTTTTCATCCAATAGCTGCAAGGGTCAAGAAAGAGGTGGTTGTTCGTCCAATTCAAGAGGTCTTTCGGAGTGCAGGGTTTGTACATCCTGAGGTTGATGCTGTCATAGATGATGATTCCGAGGAGGATTTGCCCGTGTTTGTGACGCCTGGATTGGCCTGCCAAAACTGGATAGCTGTTGATATTCCTGTGGTTATGCACGTTTCCGAGTAATGTTTTGTTCATTTTTCTTTAAAAAAAAAATCGCTCTGCCCAAGGCGAAACGTATTTTGTGTCGGGCTATGAAAAATAACTCCTTTTGCTCTGCCCAAGGCAAAAGAGAAATGTCTGGGCTTGTTGTTTCAAGTATTTCCTCTTTAATGAATAAAAATGTTATTTTGTCCACTGCTGTTTTATTTTTCATTTTTCGGGAAATAATAATGAAAATTGGTTAAGAGCATTTTGTTTTATTTGCACAAATCGATTTCTAAAATAAAGCATAATCATGTGTGCAGATTACTTCATGACTTAACCATCGAAAACAATGATCCTATGCCCTCCCCCAACTTTGAATTCCCTGTGTTCAGAGCCGAAGGAGAGGATGATGAAGAGGTTCCTGTTGAGATTTCCCGTTTGATCGAGCAAGATGAGAAGGTCATTCAACCATTTGAAGAGCCTGTAGAGTTGGTCAATTTGGGTGATGAAGAAGTTAGAAAGGAAGTCAAAGTCGGAGCTTTGCTTATCCCGGAAGTTAAGGAGAAGATGTTGGAGCTTCTCAGAGAGTATGTTGATGTGTTTGCATGGTCTTACCAAGATATGCCGGGGTTGGACAACGACATTGTGGAGCATCGTTTACCGTTGAGACCTGAGTGTCCACCGATCAAACAGAAGTTGAGAAGGACTCGTCCTGACATGGCCGACAAGATTAAAGAGGAAGTTCAGAAGCAGATCAACGCAGGTTTTCTTGTGACGTCGGTCTATCCTCAGTGGTTAGCCAACATCGTGCCTGTTGCTAAGAAGGATGGTAAGGTTCGGATGTGTGTAGACTACAGAGATCTGAACAGAGCTAGTCCGAAAGATGATTTCCCATTACCCCATATTGATGTATTGGTCGACAGTACTGCCAAGTTCAAAGTCTTTTCTTTCATGGATGGTTTCTCTGGTTACAACCAAATCAAGATGGCACCGGAAGATATGGAAAAGACCGCTTTCATTACACCGTGGGGAACTTTCTGTTATCGAGTTATGCCGTTTGGTTTGAGGAATGCTGGTGCAACGTACCAAAGGGCCATGACTGCTTTGTTTCATGACATGATGCATAAGGAGATCGAAGTGTATGTGGACGACATGATCGCCAAATCGCAGACTGAAGAAGATCACTTGGAGCATTTGTTAAAGTTATTCCAGCGTTTGAGAAAGTACAAACTCCGTCTGAATCCCAATAAGTGCACTTTTGGCGTTCGTTCAGGAAGACTTTTAGGTTTCATTGTCAGTCAGAAAGGTATTGAAGTAGATCCCGATAAAGTCAAAGCTATTCGGGAAATTCCCGCACCCAAGACGGAAAAACAAGTAAGAGGTTTCCTTGGGAGACTGAATTACATTTCTAGGTTCATATCTCACATGACTGCTACTTGTGGGCCGATTTTCAAGCTTCTCCGCAAGAACCAAGGGTGTGTGTGGACGGAGGATTGTCAGAAAGCTTTCGATAGTATCAAAGAATATTTGCTCGAACCTCCCATTTTGATTCCTCCGGTGGAAGGAAGACCCTTGATTATGTACTTGACCATATTAGAAGATTCCATGGGATGTGTGCTTGGTCAACAAGACGAGACCGGAAGAAAGGAGCACGCTGTATATTATCTGAGTAAGAAATTCACAGACTGCGAGTCTCGATATTCATTGCTTGAGAAAACCTGTTGTGCTTTAGCCTGGGCTGCTCGCCGTCTGCGCCAGTATATGATTAATCACACTACTTGGTTGATCTCCAAAATGGACCCAATCAAGTATATCTTTGAGAAGCCCGCCTTATCTGGAAGGATAGCCCGTTGGCAGATGTTGTTATCTGAATATGACATTGAGTATCACACTCAGAAAGCGATCAAAGGGAGTGTTTTGGCCGATCATTTGGCTCACCAACCAATCGACGACTATCAATCCGTCAAGTTTGACTTCCCCGATGAAGATGTTATGTACCTGAAAGCTAAAGACTGTGAAGAGCCGTTACCTGAAGAAGGACCTGATCCTGAATCCCGATGGGGTTTGATATTTGACGGAGCTGTGAATTCCTATGGAAATGGAATTGGGGCAATCATCGTTACTCCCCGAGGTACTCATATCCCGTTCACGGCTAGACTGAAGTTTGACTGTACGAACAACATGGCGGAGTATGAAGCGTGTATTATGGGTCTCGAAGAAGCAGTGGACCTGAGGATTAAGATTCTGGATATTTATGGAGATTCGGCACTGGTGATTAATCAAATCAAAGGAGAATGGGAAACTCGCCATCCTGGTTTGATCCCTTACAGAGACTATGCTAGAAGGTTGTTAACCTTCTTCAACAAGGTGGAATTACATCATATCCCTAGGGATGAGAATCAAATGGCTGATGCCTTGGCTACTTTGTCTTCAATGTTTCAAGTGAATGATTGGAACGACGTGCCTACAATCCGAGTTATGCGCCTCGACCGACCTGCTCATGTGTTCGCAGTAGAAGAGGTCACCGACGACAAACCTTGGTTCTATGACATCAAACGTGTTCTTCAAACTCAAGAGTACCCGCCTGGGGCATCCAATAAGGATAGGAAGACGTTGAGAAGATTAGCAAGCAGTTTCTTTCTCAATGAAGAAGTGTTGTATAAGAGGAATTATGACATGGTCTTGCTCAGATGTGTAGACAGACGTGAAGCAGACATGCTGATGCAAGAGGTACACGAAGGATCCTTTGGCACTCATGCCAATGGACATGCAATGGCTAGAAAGATGTTGAGAGCTGGTTACTACTGGATGACCATGGAATCTGATTGCTGCAAGTATGTGAAGAAGTGTCATAAATGCCAGATTTATGCGGACAGGATGCACGTACCGCCGACCCTCCTCAATGTTATATCTTCACCTTGGTCTTTCTCCATGTGGGGCATTGATATGATTGGGATGATTGAACCCAAAGCTTCAAATGGTCATCGTTTCATCTTGGTAGCGATCGATTATTTTACTAAGTGGGTGGAAGCCGCATCTTATGCTAATGTAACCAGACAGGTGGTAGTCAGATTTATCAAGAATCAGATTATTTGTCGGTATGGTATCCCGAGTAAGATCATCACTGACAATGGGTCGAATTTAAATAACAAGATGATGAAGGAGCTTTGTGAAGAGTTCAAAATCGAGCATCATAATTCTTCTCCTTACAGACCGAAGATGAATGGGGCTGTTGAAGCTGCTAACAAGAATATCAAGAGGATCGTCCAGAAGATGGTGGTAACTTATAAGGACTGGCATGAAATGCTTCCGTTTGCTTTACACGGGTATCGTACTTCAGTTCGAACTTCAACAGGCGTGACCCCTTTCTCCCTAGTTTATGGTATGGAAGCAGTACTCCCCGTGGAGGTTGAGATTCCGTCTCTGAGAGTGTTGATGGAAGCCAAGCTTTCTGAGGCCGAATGGTGTCACAGTAGGTACGATCAGTTGAATTTAATCGAAGAAAAGAGATTAACAGCTTTGTGTCACGGTCAGTTGTATCAGCAAAGAATGAAGAAGGCTTTTGATAAGAAGGTTCGACCGCGCGAGTTCAGAGAAGGTGACCTCGTGCTCAAGAAGATATTATCTTTCCAACCCGATTCTAGGGGCAAATGGGCTCCGAACTATGAAGGACCGTATGTTGTTAAGAAAGTTTTCTCTGGAGGTGCCATGATTCTCGCCAATATGGATGGCGAAGACCTCCCGCGTCCCCTGAACGCCGATGCAGTCAAGAAGTATTTCGCTTAAGTAAATTTCTGGTCCAATCAGTCTCGGCATCTGAACACATTCTGGAATTCAAAGTTTGTTAGGGAGAATAGTGATCATTGTTTTTGTATGACCTTTTATTTCACATACTATTTCCCCAAACTTTTGTAAACCGTTGGAGTCGCATTGTTAGCGAACTACCATCTTATTAATGAAATTTGAGCATTTACCTTTTGTGGGCAAAATTTTAATTTTATGGAAATACTTGAAACGAATTTACTTAAAATATTCTTATTTCTGAAATGTGTCGTGAATAACGAAAGGAATATCAACAGTCGTTCCGAAGATGGCCAAGCCATGAAATGCAAAACAGTACAGTAATTTATACTTGCAGGATGAATTTGTTTTCTTTCAAAATCATCATGAAGTGTTGGCTGTGTACATGCTTGGTTATGGTGGTGCTAAATTTGGTGACTCCCCAGTTTGTTCCAGTTAAGTGTGGTTTTAGCTACCTTTGTTTGGGAGATTTTGAAGTGCGGTACACTTCGTCTCATGCCAATGGTTTATTGGTGCTAGAAGATTGGATTTGATTGTTTGTCTCCTCAGAAGACTTGAGCCTTGTGGCGTGACATCTTCCGACGTTGCTTTGTATTCCGTTTATCTTCCATCATTTCAAGAGTGGCCGAGCATTTACGTTGCTGTGACACCTTATTATCTCCAAGATATCCCATCTGTCTGTTTTGTCAGCATATACATGACATTCACTTATTCATCCACACTCGCATCATGCACACACAGTTGTATTTGTTAATGTCATTAAATTCGTACATCTTAGTTGTGTCTTTTCAAATAGCGTATTTGATCTTCCCAAATAGGGTGTCAACTTAAGCATAAAGTGCGCCTCCTTTCTAATTCCCCAGCTGAGCTAATCCTCGTGGATGATTTTTGATTCAGCTTACCTTGTCCATTTCTGGATAGGATAAATTCCCCAATCGAGTTACTTTCTCATTGGGTAGAGTCTTGTTTGACTGTTTTCTCTCTGGTTACTCCTGGATGAAGTTGTTGCCTCTTGCATAGGCTATCTCTTTGATTTTCCCCAGTGAAATCGCGACCCAGACAGTTGGTGCATTTATTTTGCACGTTAAAGTATATGATCTCCTCGGGAAGGATTGGTTCAGGGTCCTCTTTGACGAGGATTTCATTCTCTGCCAATATCATTGCATTTTCCTTCTGAGTTATTCTTTGGAAAACGGCAAGCGGCAGCTCTTCATGAGCAACTTGTACGTTATAGGCACCATTGGAAAACGACAAGCGGTAGCTCTTCACGAGCAACTTGTACGTTACTATCTTCGACAAGCGCCGAGCAGTAGTTCTTCATGAGCTACTAGTGCGTTATTTTATCTTTCGGAAAGCGCCGAGCAGCAGTTCTTCATGAGCTACTAGTGCGTCATCGTCATTTTATCCTTTTTGGGAAGCGACAAGCAGCAAACTCTTCATGAGTTACCAGTACGTGTTACCAGTACGTTATTATTCTTCGGAAAACAGCAAGTGGTGGCCTCTTTATTTGAGCAGCTTGTATGTTACTGGTATTTTCTTTGGACGACAGCAAGTGGTAGCCTCTTTATTTGAGCAGCTTGTTTGTTATCGGTATTTTCGTCGGACGACAGCAAGTGGTAGCCTCTTTATTTGAGCAGCTTGTTTGTTATCGGTATTTTCGTCGGACGACAGCAAGTGGTAGCCTCTTTATTTGAGCAGCTTGTTTTATTATTGGTATTTTCTGTGGACGACAACAACTGGCAATTTTCTTTATTTGAACAACCTCCGTATCTACAGTCTTATCACCTCAGCATTAATGAGTATACCTCTGAAAATCTCGCAGAGAAGTCTGGTACGAATCTACACCTCCAGAAGTCGGTAATCAGTTATCAGTAATTTGATACTCTCTGTCTATCGTCGACCTCGAGTTGCGAACTCACTGTTTGGATCAATAATCCGTTATGGCCTATGCAAGATGCCCTTTTCGTTAGGGCTAGACGTCGTATTCCCTCAATTTTATTCGCTGTCAGAAGTCTGTCGTTTGAAGTCGATAATTCGTTCCCCCAGTAGCGTACACCTTATGTCTCTGTGTTTTGTTGGTGTTCGGTTCCTCCAACATTGTTTTGTTCCATACAATATCTTTCTCTGTGAATTCGAGCACTACATTCATACCAAACATGATGACGGCATCTTAGGACAAAATTTGCGTAGTTATGTATTTAAGTACCTTCAATCTCGTCGACACGAAGATTTTAATCTTCATATCTCCGGATAGAAGAAACTTAAATAGGGGCAGCTGTTGTACCCCAAATTTTGACCTAAGACGTCTCCTATCTGCATCTTTACATTACATTTGTCTTGATCCGTCGATTTTAAATTTCATGACTTTTTCGGGCCAAGAGCTATTTATGCTGAACATTAAATCATTTAATCGATTCGTGCAAAAAAAAAATGATGTTTATTAATTATCTATTATCTAAGACTTAAATAATTGAAATTCATTTTTTGATTATTATTTAATTTAAAGATGTATGGATAATAAAATAAACATCATAGAAGAGGCGCATTAATTGTGCGGACGTTTTTTTATTTACTCATTATTTTTAAATTTAAGTAACTAGAATTTATTCTTAGTTATTATATAATTTAAAGGTTATGAATAATATAAATAAGCATTTGAGGAAATTCATTGGTCAATAACGACTGTTTAATCGTTCGTCGTTCTAGGTTAAATAATTGAAATCCTATTTTAATTATTATAATTTAGTTGAGAATGATGGATTAAATAATCGAAGGTATTAGTTGGTCAATGATAATTATTATTTATCTGTTTATTATTTTAAATGTAGGTAATTGGAAATTTGTTTTCAATTATTATTCGTTTGGAGAAATAATAAACGATAAATAAATAAAGAAGAAGAATTAATGGACAAATAGTTTCTTTTATTCATTTTTTTTTTGGTACAAGTTATTTTGTAAATATTGTATATATTGCAGTAAATTACAATAATGAATTGCCAAAATTAAAATGAAATAAACTAGTCTATCTTAATTCTAAAGCTTCCAATCCAATGCGTTTGTCCGCTCATTTAATTTTACCTGCACAATTAAAAGAAAAGAATTAGAATTCAAATAAATAATTAAATGCAGAAAATAATTTTTAATGTTCATCATTAAATGTAATGGCCGGAATCAGTTATTATTTTTTTGCAAATCACGGGATTACTCCCGGTTCACAAAAAAAAAAAGAAAAGGTTTTCAAAGCATATGCATAAATTATTTTCCAAAACTGCATACTTAAGCTAATTACATTAGTTTTTAATCCCAAATGTAATTTCAAAACATATAGCATAAGCAACAAATATGCAGTAACCATATGCAAGCATGCCCCTTTTAACGTGGCCTATACATCAGGAAGCAAACAACATTTGGATTAAAAGCAAATATGCAGTTTGACTATTCTTGCAAGCAACAAAATTCCTTTTTCTTTCATCATTTTTCAGCCACTACATTTTCAGAAAATAGACAGCTTATCACTCTTTTGTCAAAGCCATTCTGAGAGAGAAAAAGAGAGGGAGAAGTGTGGGATTTGCAGGCTTAGCTTAGGCAGAAAGAGGTATACAAGACAAATAAAAAATATAGCCAGTAAAACCAATAGCTTAGAATAGGAATAGAAACAAAATGGGAGGGTCAGCATAGTGCAGATTACTCAGGGAGATCCCAAGAGATTTGTTTTCAAAATTCCTGGCCTGTAGCGAAGAGAAGAGAGAAGAGCTGCTATATTACAACAAAAGAGAAAAAAAGTAATCCATCTTCATAAAACAGCATAAAAGAGAAAACGAAATATACAAGTTATCAGAACAACATAGTCAAAAAACCTGCATCAATCTCTCACAAAAACCCCAAATCTCTACCAGCATCATAACCTGCTAATGCCTTAGCTCTTTGTCAACACATAACCCATCACTGAGCTATCCCAAACCAATGCTAAAAACCAAAACAAAACCTGCATAATCACTGAGAAAACGATTTTCCAAACCATACAAAAAAAACATTACCAACTGATTGAGCCCCCTATAGCCAATATCACCATCCCCTGTCATCGAAAAACCTCAAGAAATCATACAGAAATTCCATATCCATCATCATGAACAACCAATGCCCAAACCTACGCATTATCCATCCAATAACCTGAAATTCTACACAACCAACTAAGCCTCAGTGCAACATCATCGGCTTTCCAAGCGTTCTTTTCTCGAGCCTACATCATTTCTGCAAACCTTTTCTCAGACCAACAAGAGCAAGTGCAGTATCACATTCAATCAGAAGAGGAAAGAAACAAAGTTTGGTTTCAACAAGTTTCAAGAAGAACAAGGTAGCATCATATTCAAGAAGAAGAAGAAAGAGCCAAAGTGCAGTTCAACAGGTTCCAACAATAGCAAACACAGTAGCACGTTCAAGCAAAAGAAAGGGAGGATCGCAAATACCGTTCACCATCGTGTGCGCCTGCCGTCTCCCTGCTGTCCGGCCTCCATCACCCCAAGCTCCTCCTCCTTCTCCACCTAGGTAACACGCTTTCTTCCATTCTTTTTCCTTAAACGCCATTCAAATCGACATGGACAGTAAAATGGAAAACTAGTCAGAATCAACCAAGAAACCATAAAGTCAACCAAGAAATTGTAAAATCAACAACGAAACTGTGAAATTTACACGCGAATTAAATCAAACATTAACGAAAACGATTTGTCATTACCGTCTCCGCTTAAAGCCGCCGCGTCAACAATGGAGGGAAGAGAAGCTTGGCGTGGGTGGCCGGAACAAGGAAACATTGACAGTGGAGGCAAAGAAAACGAAGGAGCTGCGCGAGAGAGATGAAGATAGTGAAGAGAGGCGCCGTTCTGCCTTAAGCCAAACCCTAAATCCCTTTGTACAAACAAACACAACCCTAATCATAACTTAATCCCTTGGACCCTATTCTCAACTTAAGCCCACGAATTTGTACACCCCCCCCTTGTCTTCATCACGCTTGGGTTTTATCCCAATCATCCAGCCCATTCCATTTGCTATTCATCCCATCTTTTATTAGTTTAATTCCTTTCTTTTTCTTAATTAATTTAGATTAGTTAATTTTTCTTAGGAATAACATATAATTTTCAATAGATAATCTTTAATATATTTTACTCAAATCTCATTTAGTTTAAATTTATGTTTATTTAATAATTTTGGTCTTGCTTATTTTTAGTTCAATTCATGGTTTGATTTAATTCAAAGAAAATATTTAATATCTCTAAAAAACATGTAAAAATGAGAAAACTAAAAGACATTTTATTTTATTCCCCTCATTTTGATTAAATACCAATATAATAAAAACATAAAAAATAGAAACATATAAAATCTAAAAAACATTTCTCTTAATTCTCGTTACCCTTTTATCATAAAAAATGCGTAAAAGAAGTGAAAAATCAATTAAACTTTTTCTTTTCGCCTATTAAACAAAATCATATAAAATGCATGTTCACGTTTAATTGTTGTGTATCATTTTCTGTCAATTATTTCATCGTACTTGATTATCATGTTTGCACCAATCCAAAGGGAATAGTCTAATTTTTGTTGACTTCATGTCCTCAAAAAACGATCGAGCGAGTACCCTCATTTCATTGAAACTTAGGATAATCTTTCCAAATATCCGATTTCTCCAAAACTCACACCTTTTAAGTCAAAACTTCAACGTTAGGTTATCGTATCTTCAAAAACCGTCCGTACCCCTTTTCGGCCAAAACAATTTATTTTCGATTAAACAAATCAATTTTAAACAAAACAGATATTTCAAAAGGTTCCTATAGAGTACTATAGATACAGTGGGTGCTAATACCTTCCCATTGTATAACCAACCCCCGAACCATAAGATCTCTTTTCAAAAACGCTTTGTATTTGTATTTTATTTACATTGCATATTTAGGGTTTTATTTCGCTCTTTTCCCTTTTCCTTTGGAAACAATAAAGCGCGGTGGCGACTCTTGCTTTTGTGAGACGAATTAATCAATAATTCGATCTCCGATTTACCCCGCTACATTTTTTTATCGCTACACATTGGATCCATGGTGTTGAGTTTAACTCCACAAAAATGGATGAATGATTTTAATAATAGTTTGATTAAATTTAATTCAAAAGTGGCTTGTACATTCTCTCTCATCCCTCTTCATCTCATCCCCTTCTTATTACACTAGATGTTGTTGGAGCATGATCTCTATATCATGTCTCAAAATAAATGGTGCATAGATTGCTATTAACCGGCCTCAAAATAGGTGCGACTTCTATATAAGTCCACTTAGGATTGCTTAACATAACGCTAAAATTTGTCCCGATTCGAATAAATGATCATTTGTGGCCCAAACTTATGATTGCAAGCCCAAGTATGTTAATTTGATCTCTTTGATCCAATAACCTTGAGATTCATTGTGTGGAGGCTTCGGTTCTACCAATCCTCTAATGGATCTACAACACATTTGGTCAACGCGGATCACTTAAACATCGTTGATCATTAAATGGTACTTGTGAGGATTCCAAATGGATGATATACTTGATAAAAAGCAAATGCAACTTGTTGTGTGGAGGCTTTGGTTCTACCAATCCTCTAATGAGTTCCAAATGCAAGCTTCAAGATGGTCATCCAACTAACCACTAACTATTGACTTGTTTTACCTTATGCTTTTATTCTTTTTTATGCTTTATGTACCATTTACTTTTAGCATTTACATTTCATGCCATTTTCATCTTTGCTCATTTGAGTATTTACTTTCTTGCCATTTTTACTTTGCTCACTTGAGCTTTTCTTTTACTTTATTAAGATACTTAATAATCAACATAAACCCTAAAAAAATCTTTAATGGTACTTGGACTATTTGGTTACTATCCTTGGCTTTATGGAGCATGGGAATTTTCTTGGACTTAGGATTAGAAGCCTTGGCCTACCTTAGAAACCTTGTGATCTTATCTGATTATTTTGTCTGGAGTTCTTGAGGTTTACCTCAGGACATTGGGTTGCTTGTTTGTTTTTGTGTGCAGTTTTTTGTGATTACACCCTCTGTTTGTAATCTGGAATTTACCCGTGTACAGCCGTTACTCTGCCCAATTTTTATGAAGACTTAATACACTTGAAGTTTGGTTATCTCAAGAGGTCTAGTATTTTTTTTGCTTGATTGGTTTCAGTCCAAGGAATGGGAATTCTATCTTGGCTCATAATGTCAAGTATTGGCTTCTTGTTGGTTAGATGGTTCTTATCCCTAGCTTTTACCTTATGCTTTAGGACAGTCCCTTCTTCTCCTCCCATCTTCTTTAATTTCAAAAATCTTCTTCCCCCTTTTGAAAACTTTTCTTGTTTTTGAACTTGAACTACTTTCATAGTAAACTTGGACTTATGTCCATGCATTTTCAAAACATTTTCATAAATAAACTCCAATCAACTTAATAATACCTTGACATTTTTTGTGAGAAGACTAAAAGTCAATCAATCTCATTTCAAACCATTTTTCCACTTTGGCTTTTATCTTTAAACTTTTCTCAAAAGGTTGAACTCTTATCAATCCTTGTAGTGATGCAAACAACTATACTTCTACAATATGTAGTGAAGAGAGATATTTTCCACTTGGGTGTTGAGTGAGGCATTGTTGATTTTAAAATCCAAGTCGTATCCTTCACTTTGAGATGATGCAAATTCTCTTTTCTCATGATTGTGGGTAGTAGGTATGTTTTCCACACGGATAATGACGATGATGTTTTATCTCGTAAAATTATCCAACGCATCTGTGTTTTAGATTTTTAAAAGAGGAACTACGTGTACCCTGACCCCCTATTGCACGAAAAGGTGGTACGTAGGCACTAAAGGTTCACAACCACGGCAGATGCAAAAATTATAAAATAAATATATTTCTTTCCTCGCCTCCACCATCCATTTTTTTATATATACAACATTTTTTATAGCTAAAATATACAGATTTTACAAAGAGGCTCCTGCGGAGTACCGTAGATGTTTAGGGTGCTAATACCTTCCCTTTGAATAATCAACCCCTTACCTTGAATCTTTCCCCTTCTTCTTTGGGTTATTCGCTCTTTTCCCATTCCTTTGGAAATAATAAAGCGCGGTGGCGATTTTTATTTTGATTTGTATAAAGTCTAGTCAATCCAATGGCTTAGTCTTGAACATTTCTACCGCTACAGAAAAATGGCGACTTCACTGGGGAAAGATTAACCACTTGCTGGTCCATCCTTAAGTGGGTTAAGCCTATCTGTTTTTATATCTGTATATGTGATATTACTGTTTTTTGTGTTATATGTTGTATATATGTTTTGTCTGGATTTTCCTGGTTTTCAGGGTGCTTGGTGATTACTCATAAGTCCTATACCCGGACTTGGGCAAACTTTAAGATAGGACGAGCGGTATAGTCATGTTAACTTTGAGGGAGTAATCCCAAAAAATAAGGCATGAGATCCCCCACTCAGTGGAGGCCCCTTTGACTGTAGTGTCGTTTACCGAGTAATCGGGAAGACGTACTGCTTTCGACCTGGGAGCCTGCTGAAACTGAGGACCGTAGAATACCAAACCCATCTTGGCCTTCTAGGTGTAGTGCGGAAGCTATGACGGAGTAATTCGGAAATAGTTGTCACGCGATACTACACTCGGATGAGTCTTTCTTGAGAATATTACTAATTACCGAGTTAATCGGGAAGTTGGTAATATCCGAAGGAAGGATGTAGACTATGGGAACCTCTAGAACCTTGTTCGGCAGGTGATAACTTTTTAGACCAACACCTTATGGGTAGTACCTTCGACCTCATGATAGCGACGCTGAACCTATGAACCCTATATGTGTGATCTTGTGTGTGATTATTGCATCATGCATCCATGCACTCATAAGCATCTTTTGATGAAACCATATGTCAAGGGATTTAAAGGTTGACTATTTGTGAATATCTCAGGTACTTTTAACCACGGATTCTGGAAAGAGAAAGACTGGGAAATATAGTTTCAAGGATCCCAAGATAGATGAGTTGATCAGTCTAATTCCCGAGATTGAGTGTTTTACAGACTTTCAGAAGAAGTTTGGATCCATTATTCCTCTCATGAAGCTGAAGATGAAGGAGGGTATTCTCTCGATCCTGTTCCAGTTCTATGATCTGATGTATCATTGCTTTACTTTTCCCGACTATCAGTTGATGCCTACACTGGAGGAGTATTCTTATCTATTGGATTTACCTGTTACCGATCGTGTTCCTTTTACTGGTTTAGAGGGTGAGCCAAAACCACATGAGATTTCTGCTTTGATTCACCTGGGGAAGTCTGAGGTGGAAGCCAATATGACTACTAAAGGGGGGATTAGAGGATTACCAGCTCATTTCTTATTGGAAAAAGCTCGTTACTTTGCCAGGATGAAGAGTACAGTTTCTTTTGAGGCCATCTTTGCTCTGCTTGCTTACGGGTTGTTCTTATTTCCTAATGTGGACAAGTTTGTTGACATTAATGCTATCAGGATTTTCATGATTAGAAACCCAGTTCCTACATTGTTAGGAGATGCTTATTACTCTATTCATCTTCAGAATTCTTATCATGGGGGATGATTATCTGTTGCACGCCTCTGTTATACCGATGGTTTATCTCTCATATGCCTCAGTCTGATGCTTTTTGGGATGTCAAGAAGGAACCCCTTTGGGCCCCTAAAATCATGGCACTTACTCACTCAGATATTGATTGGTATCATCGAGCTTACCAGGATAAAGAGATTATTGACAGTTGTGGTAGTTTCCCCAATGTACCTCTTCTTGGTACAAAGGGAGGAATTAACTATAACCCTGTTCTTGCACGGTGACAGCTTGGTTATCCGATGAGGGATAAACCGAATAGTATTCATTTGAGTAATTTCTTTATGAAGGAAGGGAAGACCATAGGGAAGCTAGAGAGAAGATTGCGAAGGCCTGGCGTCACATTAATAAGAAGAGTAGGAAGGATTTAGGACCTAGGGGTGCTGTTTCTTTGGAGCCATATCTTTAATGGATCCGATCGAGAGCCATTCAGTTAAAGATGCCATATACCTGGGAGACACCCATGCCTGATCTATTTGTGAAGACCGCTCCTCCCTTATTAGATAATCTGGAAGAGCTGCAACTTGCTTTGGTTAGGATGCAACAAGAAAAGGATGCTTGGAAGAACAAGTTCCAAACTTTAGAAAGTTCCTACAGAGCAGACCTGAAGGAGAAAGACGACTTGATTGAGATCCATGAGAGTTGAGCGGTAGAGTATATGGAGAGGCATGGGGATTTATTTTCTCCTGGGCCTCAATCAGGTGTTGATCACTCACTTCCTGATTCAGATGATTGGAAGGAGGTTGCCATCAGATATATGGAATAAAACCAGAAGTTGAAGGCTCAGATTGCCAGGCTCACGAGGAAGCGCCATCGTATAGAGTGATCTCTATCAGTTCTTTTTCTCAGGGTTTTATATTTTTATTTTCATCTTGTACTTGGGATCATTGAAACCCTTAATCCATTTTGGAGTTATTATAATAAAAAGTTTTCAGTATTTCAAAAGCGTTATTACTTTGATGTTTGCAATATGTCTAATAAACTTTAAATCCCTTGAAATATTAAATAACAAAGTAAAAATAATCATGTGCATTGCATATCATGCATCATATTGCACATATTTCTTGCATTTGTTATGCATATCCAGGTGTCTTACCAAGCTTCTTTACTTCGTTCAGCAAGCTGACTCATCACTACAACACTCAGGATAATTTCAAAAAGAAGATGGACAACTTAGAACAAGAGAACCGCGAGCTGTGCGAGGAAGTTTCTTATTTAAAGGCCGGCATGGCCAATCTGACTACTCTGATGGAAGCTCTGGTGGCTACTCAGAATGAGCCACCGAGTGTTCAACCTTAACCAACAAGGGCAAATACGGAAGCTCCGACTGTTCCCGTATCTGCTACTCTGGATGTTGTTCAAAATCGCGCGCCTCAAGGTTATCCATGGGGAATGTTAGAGAATTTTGCACCTGAAGGTTTCAATCTTGGTCCTCAAGATACTCCAGTGGTTCAGACTATTGTTACTCTGGAACCTCCTATGGTGCATGCTGTTCCTGCTGCACCTCCTTTGGTGAATATGGTTCCGTTTGTTAATGATGATGTGTGTCATCCTTTCCCTCCACCAAGTGAAGACTTGGGTCTTTATGACAGAATGGATGATTTTCAAGATCAGTTTGACAAGATGCAAAGAGAGATGAAGGCCCTCGGGGGAAAAGAGCTATTTAGGCAGAATGTGAATGAGCTATGTTTGGTCCTGAATGTTAAGATACCGGCTAAGTTTAAGGTTCCGGAGTTTGAGAAGTACAAGGGCAACACTTGCCCTCGTGCTCATCTGGTGATGTACATGAGGAGAATGCCTACCCATACTGATGATCAGCGTCTGCTGATCCACTTTTTTCAGGATAGTTTGACCGGTGCTGCGTTGAAGTGGTATATGAGTTTGGACATCGCCAATATCCATACTTTTAATGATTTGGGAGAAGCCTTCATCAAACAATACAAGTACAACATGGACATGGCGCTTGACCGTGATCAACTTAGGGCCATGGTTCAGAAAGACAGGGAATAGTTCAAAGAGTATGCACAGAGATGGCGTGAGGTAGCCGCCCAAGTGATTCCTCCTATGCAAGAGAAGGAGATGACTAAGATTTTCTTGAATACACTGGGTGCTTTCTACTACGAGAGGATGGTAGCAAGTGCGCCAAGTGACTTTACTGAGATGGTAGGGATAGGTATCCGCTTAGAAGAGGCTGTAAGAGAAGGTCGGTTGACGAATAGTGAAGGATCCGGAGGTGTGAAGAAGCCATATTATGGGTTTACCAAGAAGAAAGAAGGAGATGCAAATGCTGTTATACAAGAGAGGAGGGTAAATGCTCCTAGAAGGAATTATCAACATCATCAGCAAGTCGCCTCAGTTACTCCTGTTATGAATGCCGCTCCAACTATCATTGCTTATCAGAGACCATCCCAACAGGGGAATCAAGGGTATAATCAGAGAAGGGAGAGTTATGACCCTATTCCCATGAGATATACAAAGTTACTACCGGCATTGATTCAGAAAAAGTTGGTCCAGACCCGACCACCTCCTGCCGTACCATCACTATTTCCTTGGTATTACAAGGCAGACTAAACATGTGCTTTTCATCAGGGAGCACGAGAGCATAGTATTGAAAATTGTTATCCTTTGAAAACTGAGGTACAAAAATTGGTAAAGTCTGGTGTTATATCTTTCAAAGACGTGGGACCTAACGTAAAAGATAATCCCCTACCTAAGCACGGGGGAGTAAATGCTGTGAATATGGTGGTCAGTTGTCTAGGCGACTTCCGAATTTTTGATATTAATCTGGTTAGAGGAAATTTGGTGAAAATGCATGCAGACCTCTGTGAATGTAGCTACTATACACATGACCATTCCAGTTGTGTTATTTGTAGTACAAACATACAGGGTTGCGAGAAGGTAAAGGCTGATTTATAGGAGATGATGGATGAGGGCCTCATCCATATAATCATGCCTAGGGCAGAGTATGAAGAGGAAGTGAACATGGTTTCTAGATGTCCTGGTGAATTCAGAATTTTTTATGTAGAGTATATGAATGAGGACCTCGTGCAGTTGCATGCTTCCCTCTTGCCATACGGCTGGTCAGGTGGAACACCAATATGGATCTTGCACAGTTTGCTGTCGAGACCCCCGAGGATGTTCAATCGTGAAGAAGGGTGTTCAGTTGTTGTTAGACAATGGAACTATCAAGGTCATAAGTCAGAGGGATGATTACCATGAAGTTGATATGGTTGAGGATTGTTTGACTGGAGAAGAGTCAGAGGAAGAGTATGCCTCCGCAGATGAGTATTTCTCTTTAGACGAAGATTTGTTTTTCATAAATGACTTATTAATGATTGATTGCATTGAAGAAAGGGTAAAATTCATTGTGCCTTGTTTTGGTGCACCCTCCCATTTTGAAGTGGAGTATCATAGCAAGCCAACTGTTACCCCATTGGTGATTAGTTTTCCAGGTCCTATCCCCTACAAATCAGATAAGGCCGTGCCTTACAAATACAACGCTACTATCTTAGTAGATGGAGTGGAAGTTCCCATCCAGCCAATGCCTGATGTTGGAAATATAGATGAAAATAGCAGGGTGACCCGTAACAGTCGTGTGTTTGCGCCGGTTGTTCGAAGAGATGTTGATGCTGGAAAGAAAATTGCTGAGAATGATGAACCAAAGAAGACTACATGTGAGACTAATGGAGCTACGTTAAAAAAGGAAGTAGATGATATTTTGAAGATAATTAAGATGAGCGACTACAGAATTGTAGATTAGCTACTGCAGACTCCTTCAAAAATATCTATCTTTGCTTTATTGATGAACTCCTCTGCTCATAGAGAATCCTTGATGAGGGTACTAGACCAAGCTTTTATGGAGAGTGATATGCCAATAGATCAATTCAACAGCGTAATAGGAAACATTACTTCATGTAATAACCTGAGTTTCTGTGATGATGAATTTCCAGATGAAGGGAGGAATCACAACTTGGCCCTCCACATCTCTATGAACTACAAGAATGATTCACTATCCAATATGCTGATTGATAATGGATCCACGTTGAATGTTATACCAAGGAGTACTCTCATGAAGTTGAAATATCAAGGAACGCCTATGCGCCATAGTGGTATCATTGTGAAAGCGTTTGATGGGTCAAGGAAATCTGTCATCGGTGAAGTGGAATTACCTATCCATATAGGACCACATTTGTTTCAGATAACCTTCCAGGTCATGAACATTCTTCCCGCTTATAGTTGTTTGCTAGGACGGTCGTGGATACATGAAGCAGGGGCTGTCACTTCAACTTTACACCAGAAACTAAAGTTCGTGCGTGAAGGGAAAGTGGTGATCATAAATGGGGAGCAGGCATTGTTGATATCTCATTTGTCTTCTTTCAGTATTGTAGAAGTGGATGAAGCTACTGTTGGAACCCAGTTCCAAGCCTTATCCATTGATAACATAAGAGGAAATGAGAATTCCATGGTTTCGCTGAAGGATGCGCAACAGGTTGTGCGTAATGGTCATAGTGAAGTTTGGGGACGAATTGTGGATCCACCTGTGAACAAGAACAGAACTGGCTTAGGGTTCTCTTCAAAGAATGACAAGGGAAAGGGCATGAAGCCGAAGTCTATTGCAGACAGGTATCAAGACATTTTCCATAGTAGAGGCTATCTTCATCTGACTATTTCCAAGATTAACGCCATTGTGGAGGATGAAATAGAGCAGGAAATGCCGAATTATGTGAAGCACGGAGTCAGGGTTCAGAACTGGATCACCATTGATGTTCCCTCTTGCATACATGTTTCAAAGTAATTTGATTTGTTAATCTTTTTTTTAAAAGCTTTCACTCTTCCCAAGGTGGAAGTATTAATGTTGTAGGGCTTATCTGTTTGCTGTGACTTTTAAGATCAATAATATAAATTGTTTTTACTTCCTGAATTGTGTCTTTATTTTCTGCTTTTTCTCGGAAAATGGTAATCAGAAAAAAAAACCTTTCAAAATAAATTATAACTGAAATTTAATCTGCATGATCACTTATTATATGTGTCAGTTTCTAAATGCAATCACAAATCATATGTGCAGATTAATTAAAAAACCCGTTGAATGCAATGGCCCTGGACCCTCTCCCAACTTTGAATGTCCTGTGTATGGGGCTGAAGAAGAAGTTTATGATGAGATTCCAGAAGAGGTCTCACGGTTGCTTGAGCACGAGGAAAATACCATTCAGCCATATAAAGAGCCTTTGGAAGTAATCAATTTGGGTTCAGAAGAAGATCCAAAGGAAGTCAAGATTGGAGCATCACTGCATCCCGATGTGAAGAGAAGGTTGATTGAGTTGTTGGAAGAGTATGTGGATATTTTTGCTTGGTCTTACCAAGATATGCCTAGTCTAGATACATACATCGTCGAGCACCGTTTGTCGTTGAATCCAGAATGTCCGCTGATCAAACAGAAGCTGAGAAGAACTCACCCAAATATGGCAGTAAAGATCAAAGAGGAGGTTCTAAAGCAGATTAATGTTGGTTTTCTTGTAACGTTAGTGTATCCTCAATGGATTGCCAATATTGTCCCAGTACCAAAAAAAGACGGAAAAGTTCGCATGTGCGTAGATTACAGAGATCTAAATAAAGCTAGTCCAAAAGATGATTTTCCATTGCCACATATCGACATGTTAGTGGATAGCACAACAAGATTCAAAGTATTCTCGTTCATGGACGGATTTTCCGGGTATAATCAAATAAGAATGGCTCCAGAGGACATGGAAAAAACAACGTTTATCACACCCTAGGGAATATTCTGTTACAGAATGATGCCCTTCGGGTTGAAGAACGCTTGTGCAACGTACCAGAAGGCTATGACAACCTTATTCCATGATCTGATGCACAAGGAAATTGAAGTATATGTTGATGATATGATTGCCAAATCCCAGACTGAAGAAGGGCATATAAAAGATTTGTTAAAGCTGTTTCAGCGTTTGAGGAAGTATCGTCTCCGCTTGAATCCAAATAAATGCACCTTCGGTGTTCGATCAGGGAAGTTGTTGGGTTTCATTGTTATCCAGAAAGGAATTGAAGTTGACCCTGATAAAGTGAAAGAAATTCAAGAAATTCCAGCACCAAGAACTGAAAATCAAGTCAGAATTCCCTCGCTGCGTGTGATAATGGAAACCAAGTTGACAGAGGCTGAATGGGTCCAGAACAGGTTTGACCAATTGAATTTGATTGAGGAGAAGAGAATGACAACTTTGTGTCATGGCCAATTATATCAGAGAAGAATGAAGAAAGCTTTTGATAAAAAGGTCAAACCTCGTGAATTCAGAGAAGGCGACCTCGTGCTCAGGAAGATCATGTCTTTCAACACTGATTCTAGGGGCAAGTGGACTCCCAATTATGAAGGCCCATATGTTGTAAAGAAAGCCTTCTCTGGCGGTGCATTAATTCTTGAAACTATGGATGGCGAGGAGTTCCCACGTCCCATGAATGCTGATGCAGTCAAGAAATACCTCGCCTAAAGAAATAAAAGAATAGCTCGCTAAGTTGAAAACCCGAAAGGGTAGCTTAGGCAAAAAGGAGCGTCTCGGTAGGTCGAAAACCCGAAAGGGAGGTCTAGGAAAAATTAGAGACCTAAACAGAATAAATTTCCCGTTAAGTTGAAAACCAGCAAGGGAAGCTTAGGAAAAAGTTAGGGATTTTCTTGGCAAGTAACTACGTCAGACAAGACTTGATCATTGAAGTAACAATCTTCTCGGATCTTCACCATACTTCAACATAAGCTGCTGCTCAGGATTTCAAAAGTTGTTAGAGGGGATAGTAGTCATTGCATCTCAATGTATCTTTTCCATTATATGTTACCATTTTCCGAACTTTGTAATCATCTATGGAGTTTCGCATTTCGCAGACTACCATTCTATTAATAAAATTTAAGCTTTTACCCAATTCTTTGTATTTCTTATTTTATTTAGTTTGCAAAGACTCCATTTATTATTGATAATAACTTTCAAAGCAAAAAAGATTAAATAACAAAATTGTTTTTTTCAAAAAAAGATTTTACAATTTACTTTTACTTTGAGATTTGTAATGAAATAATGACAACAAAAATGGTGATCCCAGGAATGGACAAACTCCAGTTGTTTTGAGAAGTTTTTGTTCTCCTCGGGAAGGTCTACTCGGGATGTTTTCTTTGTATTGGGTTTATGATTCTGGTATTCTTGGTCAAGTTTGGATCCATTTCTCTTCTTTTTTGAGTTTTCATGATGTGAAGTTTCAATTCGCATTTTCTCCAATGAAACAGGCCTGACTTCCCCAGTGAATGTTTGGATGTTTGGATGTTTGGATGTTTCAGTGTCAGTCTGCTTGGTCTTGCAATCTTCAGTAGGCATGTTACTTTTGAAAGAACACTGGTTTCCCCGGTGAAGACTGAAGAAGGATGTTCTATCGATGTATCCGTATTATTTCATCACTTTGATTTATCTATCTCCGAATCATGTTTCTCCTCAACAAAGTTAAAGCAGGCAGTAGGTTTTGTTTCCTCAGCTGGCCTTTACCTTTCTTGGAATGATCATCTTGTATGAAGTTTAGCTGAGTGTTGTTAGTTCCCGAGGCAATTTTGCCTAGTTATTTCTCGTGTTGTATATCTGTTGTGTCAGCATACGCACGATAACACTCATACATTCATGCATACATCATGCATAGCTAAAATTGGCAAATCATTGTTCATTAACATTTGTTAATATTTTTGTTGACATATTACCCTGTTTTGTAGAGTTACGTTGTCCTCTTTTCAATAGAGTGTTGGTCTTAAGCAGAAAGTGTATATTCTTTCAATGTCCCCACTGAGTTGTCCCTCATGGAAGATTTTTGCGTTAGCCTTCTGGCATAACTCCTTGTTTGGATTTGTTTTCCCTCTTGAGTTTATTTCTCAAAGGATGTATTCTGGTTGACTGTTTCATTCCAGTTTATTTCTGGTTTGAATTTGTGGTTCCACGACAATATTATTTACTTTGGATTTCTGAAAACTCCAAGCTTTTGTTGGTGCATTTATTTTTCACGAGAAGACTTTATCCCCTCAGCAAGAATATCATGGCATCTCCCCAGGAAGTCATACCTCCTTCCCAAAAAGACATTTCTTTTTACAATCCTCCGTGACAATAAGTAGCAAGTCTCTTTATTTGAGACAACTTATGTATTATCCTTTCTAGGCGGAGTGCCTTGGTTAAAGAAGAAGTTGAGACCCGTTCTAGGTGAAACACCAGAATCTTGGGGAAACTTGTTATCTTTTTTCTACCTTCAGTGAATGTTGGTAGTTCATCGTCAGTGAACGGCGGTGCTATGATATTTTCACTTTCTACCTTCAGTGAAAGTTGGTAGACCATCGGCAGTAAATGTCAATGTTTGTTATCTTTTTGCTACCCTCGATGAGCGTTGGTAGTTCATCGTCAGTGAACGGCGGTGCTATGATTTTATCTTTCTACCTTCAGTGAAATTTGGTAGACCATCGGCAGTGAATGTCGATGTTTGTTATCTTTTTGCTACCTTTAGTGAACGTTGGTAGTTCATCGTCAGTGAACGATGGTGCTATGATTTTATCTTTCTACCTTCAGTGAAATTTGGTAGACCATCGGCAGTGAATGTCGATGTTTGTTATCTTTTTTCTACCTTTAGTGAACGTTGGTAGTTCATCGTCAGTGAACGGTGGTGCTATGATATTTTCTCTTTCTACCTTTAGTGAAAGTCGGTAGACCATCGGCAGTGAACGTTGATGTTTGTTATCTTTTTGCTATATTCAGTGAATGTTGGTAGTTCATCGTCAGTGAACGACGGGCTATGATATTTTCTCTTTCTACCTTCAGTGAAAGTTGGTAGACCATTGGCAGTGAACGTCGATGTTTGTTATCTTTTTGCTACCTTCAGTGAACATTGGTAGTTCATCGTCAGTGAACGGCGGTGCTATGATATTTTCTCTTTCTACCTTCAGTGAACGTTGGTAGACCATTGGCAGTGAACATCGATGTTTGTTATATTTTTGCTACCCTCAATGAATGTTGGTAGTTCATCGTCAGTGAACGGCGGTGCTATGATATTTTCTATTTCTACCTTCAGTGAAAGTTGGTAGACCATTGTGATCGGTGGATCTGGAACTGACTGTTTAACGCTGGTTCGCGAAATGTCGCGGAAGCAAGAGTCGCCACCGTCTTTTATTTTCTCCAAATGGAAAGGACAAAAGCATAGAAAAATTCCTTATAGAGATTGCTCTCGGTTCGGGAGGTAGATTATAGAAAGGGAAGGTGTTAGCACCCTTTCTATCCATGGTTATCCATGGGCTCTTAGATACTTGCTCATTTGTGTTTTCAAAATGTTTGTTTGCTTTTCAATTGTGGGTTTTAAAAAAGGTTCTTTGAAAATTCCAGTTCGACTCTTGTATCGGTCCTCAAGAGTGTTTGAAAAAATTGCTTTCGAAAGCTTTTTGAAAAGGTGTCGGTGTGAAAAGTATTTTTGAATTTGTTTTGAAATTAGAGCAAGTATCTAGAGTTGTCTACCTACCCTAAGGAATTCGTCTGTGTAGATGTCCTTTAAAGTAGTGCCATCCCACCATTGAGAGGTAGGTAGCACCACCGTTGGAGGTGTTCGGGTCAATTCGAGGTTCGGGACATGGTGATCACCAGAGCAATGGGAAGACACCTTAGAAGCTACCCTCATGCCAGGTTCCCGGATCATGAGGACTTACTAAAACATCCTCTACTCGACGATCACCTTTCGAGGCAAGGCAACAGTGAGGCGTACCCTAGGGGTGGTGTGTGATTTGTGTGTCATGTTCATTTATTTTATCTTGTCATGTTATGGGTGATCTATGCGTTTGTTTTTATTTATTGTCATTCATTCTTGCATGTATTTATTTAATAGTTAAAAATTGCGAGAAAGATAAAATTCTAAACTATTACAAAAGGCGCGGGTCCATATCGCCAAAATTTCCGGGACCCGATTTGACAGAAAAATAAAGAATTAAAGTAAAAGTGCGAGAAAGTATGAAATTACACGGCTTTGGGAGAGATACATAAATATTAAAAGGAAAAGAAATAAATATGCTAATTGAAATTTAACTTAGAAACGAGGGCGTTGGACCCTTTTTAATTAAATTAAATTAAACGATTAAATTAATTAAATTAAAGAAAAAGAAATTATTTTTTTAGTTTTTTTTTTGTATTTATGAGAATTTAATGAGATTAATTGGAAAAATGCTAAACCTAATTCTAATTGTTTTTTTTTAGTTTATTAAAAGAATATTAAAGTTTAAACCTAAGTTAACCTAATTATTTACATGCAATTTTGATTTATAAAAATAATAGGAAATATTTAATTATTATGAAAGAAAAGAAAAAAGATAAAAATTAATACAAACCCTAATTCTACCAAATTTTAAATTGATTGAGAAAAATATTAAAATTTAAACCTAATTAAAAAACTAAAATTAATTAATGCAATTTATTTACAAAATATTAAAATATTAAATGAAAATGCTATTTTTTGTCTTTTTCTGATTTTATATTATTTTTTATGTTTTCTATAAAAATAATTAAATTAGAGAAACTAATTAAAAAAATAATAATTGAAATAAGTAAAATAAAGAAAAGAAATAAAAATTCAAACCTAGGGGGGTCTGTCCCCAAATAGGAGGTTTTTGTTTAGCCATTTGGGCCCAATGGCCTTTGGCCTGGCTGACTTTTCCACTAGCGTGCCCAGGCGTTGACTCACGTTTACCATGCTCTCCAGATCATGGCCCTTTGATTGATCTCAGGGTGCACGTGGAAGGTTTGATTTTGTGGACGTACGGTGATCTTCAGCGTTGAAACTGCATGCAAACACGTTAATAAAAATATCATGAAAGGGATGGGGGACCTGGGGTTCGAACCCAGGTCCCAGGGGTTACCAGTGCACACGCCTGACCAACTGCTCCATTTGCACTTTCTGTATATTAAACAATAAACAATTATTATAATATGAAACAACGTGTTAGTGACCTTTTAGCGCGAATTTTTAAACGGACCAACCACCGCTCGCCACTTCATTATCTTCTTCGTTGGCTTTTTTTTTCTTTTCTGAAACAAAGAACAATCAGCAACGGTTTTACACCGTTCCAAAATAGGCCATTTGGGAAAATAGCGATTAGCTCAGGGAGGCTCATAAATTGAGCGAGAGGGTCCTGTCCTTTTCGTCCAAGTGCGCTGAGTATGGTCATGGCATCGTGGTGGTCTAATTTTACAGCGTTAAGAAACGCCCAAATTGAAAGCTTAAGAACCCTAATATCCAACAATGGTGAAACCGCATATGAGTGATAAAAATGCAATTAAACAAATGGGTTAGCTTCAGAATCATTCAAGAAACATAAATCAAACATTAACAAGCATTGAAATCGCATGAATCATGATGCAAGCATATGAAAAAATTTCTGTACAGGGTGCGATCATTCTCACTTTTCTTGGTGTTAAAGCTTATGGTTTTTGATCCAAATCCCTTCTTTGAAGCCTCAGCAAGCTAATGGAACTGATCTTTGGCCTTGAATCGTCCTAGAAATTGGTTTTCAGTTCTTGAGTTTTTTGACAAAAGTGCAAGTTTTATTCTTTGGATATGGCGCAGCTTGTAGTCCCTTTAGCATTAGGTTTTGATCAATATATGTATGGCATCAGATTAGGGTTAGAAATTGGATCAAAAAATCCATGAATTGATGAAAAGAATATTTAATTTTTAAGCCATGATTTTCCAATCTTTTTCAAGCATCTTTTATACAAATCATGTCTAATTCCATTGATTCTTTCTATATTTAGTTAGGCACGAAATCATAAGCTTATTCCTTGCACAAAAAGATTTGGAAAATTAGGTTTAATATTTTTCATGTATTTTAATTAATTAAATGAATTATTAATGATTAAAAATCCAAATAAATAAATAAAAATGATAAAAAACTTCCCTTTGGGCCAAATGGTCGTGCCCATGCCTTGGATGATGAATTGTGGAAGAAAAAGAGGCCCATTAGCAATTTTAGGTCATTTGAATCAATGTTGACTTTTCAAAATATCCAAATATTTCCCAACTTCCACAAGGCATAACTTGCTCAATTTTTAAGCTTTGCTCATGTTCTTGGACATTTTGGAAAGGGCTTTGAGTCCTCTAACCAATTCCTTTGGTCCCATGTCATTTTGATTTACCAATCTCAAGTTATGGCCTTTGACTTAAAGTCCCTTTTTGTTGACTTTTGAAAATGACCTATAATGTTGAAATTGATAACTTTTTGTGAGAGCATTTCTTGGACTTGAAGTATGAAGAGGAGTTTTAGTAAATGTCTTTATCTTAAAAATGAGCTTTGGATGGAATTTTTTTGATAATCCATGTGAAAGTTGTGCCCTGGTTAAGTTACAGTTGACTTTTTCAACTGTCCAAATAAGGAAACTTTTGCATCTTGATGATTTTTGAGCCAAGCTTTGAGAATCATGATCAAGCATTGATCAAATGATGTTTGTGGCTTCAAAATGAGATGTTGACCAAAAATTTGAACTTTTGACTGTCAAATGACCATTTTGCCCCTACAGTTGACTGTAGTGCAATTAGGGTTTTGACTGTGCAATTTTGTGCTGAAAGTCTTGAAACTTGGTATGAGGATGCTTGACCATATTTGTAGGCATGTGGAACTTGATTGGACCCTTGGAAACTTCATTTACTTTGTCAGAACCAAAACCCTAATTTTGACTGTTAGGAGGCCCTTGAACTGTGCAACCCTTGGGGAGATTTTGAAGCTTGACTTGGCAATTTCTTGAAGAATATGGGAGGGCAAATTTTGGGGTACAACAGTTGCCCCTGTTCAATCTTCTTAGACCTGAGGATGCAGATTGGCTGACGTGCCTTTCGTAATCCGAAGGTGGAAGATGATTGAACACTAGAGTGCCCAGAAATTTGCGCTCACATAGTAGCAGTGTGATGGTGGAATGGGCTTATAGATGCCATTTAGAGATTGATGGATAGGACGATGGGCTTATAGATGCCATGCTAAGAGATGATGGAAGGTGGATGGGCTTATAGATGCCATCTGGATGTTGATCGCATAAGAGTTTCCTTAGCGAGAACTTGCGTACCTGCAAAAGAAAAATGAGTACCTGACAGGTTGCAGGAGCTGGTCTTCAGATGCTTTGTGTAGATGTGTCCTGACTGGTTACAGGAGCTGGGTCTGGAGCTTCAAATGGTGATGAATGAACCAGGGATGGTTACTACCTCAACAGGAACGGTGAGAGAACCTTGGGTGACTTTAACCTCAACAGCAATCGTTGAGAAAATCTTGGGATTACCACCTCCGCAGGGTCGGGGAGAGAACCATAGGCGACTACAAACCTCAACAGCAAACATTGAGAGAATCTTGGTGGGAATTACCATCTCCGCAGTATCGGGGAGAGAACCATAGGCGATTACAACCTCAATAGCAATCATTGAGAAAACCTTGGATGGAATTATCATCTCCGCAGTATCGGGGAGAGAACCATAGGCGATTACAACCTCAATAGCAATCATTGAGAAAACCTTGGATGGAATTATCATCTCCGCAGTATCGGGGAGAGAACCATAGGCGATTACAACCTCAATAGCAATCATTGAGAAAACCTTGGATGGAATTATCATCTCCGCAATATCGGGGAGAGAACCATAGGCGATTACAACCTCAATAGCAATTATTGGGAAAACCTTGGATAACTTCTACTGAGTCTTCATCAGAAAAATCTGTTTGGGGTCGATTTAACTGGACTAGAGAAGGCCTTGGACTGGATAAAAAATCTTTAGAGTCGATTTAACTGAACCGGTCTAGGTCTTGGAATATCTTCAACTAGATAAGAAACAGGGAGATCTTTGGAGTCGATCTGACTGAACCAGAGAAGGCCTTTGACTGGATAAGAAATCTTTGGAGTCGATTTAACTGGACCAGACAAGGTCTTTGGAGTCTTCAACTGAGTCTTCAAAAAGAAAAACCTTTAGGAGTTGGTTTAACTAGACCAGAGAACGCCTTTGACGGGATAATAACCAGGAAAATCTTTGGAGTCGATTTAACTGAACCAGACAAGGTCTTTGGAGTCTTCAACTGGGTTTTCAAAAGAAAAACCTTTAGGAGTCGGTTTAACTAGACCAAAGAACGCCTTTGACTGGATAATAACCAGGAAAATCTTTGGAGTCGATTTAACTGAATCAGACAAGGTCTTTGGAGTCTTCAACTGGGTCTTCAAAAGAAAAACCTTTAGGAGTCGGTTTAACTAGACCAGAGAACGCCTTTGACTGGATAATAACCAGGAAAATCTTTGGAGTTGATTTAACTGAACCAGACAAGGTCTTGAAATATGATTGAGAACTTAACTGAATATTTCCTGAAAGGTAAAGGTCAGTCATATGCAATGCGTGATATGGATCAAGCAATGATGTTCTCAACATAAATGAGACTTGTAAGGTATGATGCGTATATGCATGCTATGATGATGTATATGATGTTTACAAATGCATGTTTTTCGTCTAGGAAAGTAAATCCTTGACGGGTGCCGGGAAGTCACTCCTGGGCTGATGTTGGAGAATAGATTTTTTTTGCTTCCGCTGGGGACGATAGTTGCAAGCATACCGGTAGGAGAAGATGACTCTGTTGGGGAATAAACTTGGCAGATGAATTACTCTGCGGGGAAGAAAAGTACTCTAGCGATCTTGCTGGGAAGCAATACTCTGTGGGGATAGAGATACTTTGCTGGAATGTTGATAATAAATTGTTGGGGATATCCTTGTTGTGTTGGAAGTGTTAATGGACTTTGCTGGGGATAAGAAAGAACTGTGTTGACGACGACCTTTCCGTGGCTTTTGGCTGAGGATAACCCAGTTATATCCTGGTAAGGAAATAACTCGTAGAATAAAGCCGGAGGATGCGTTCGTGCTCTGCGAGGATAAGCTTCCAGAATCTACTAGGGATAAGCTTTCTGCTTGGGGAGATGAATTCCAACTTTCCTGGGGAAGTTTTGAATTGTATTGGAAGGGACTCCAATGAATATTTGATGTACCGCCAGGGAACAATCTTTAGACCAAGACTGCCGGGGATGCTTGTTAAGAATATATATGCTGCCGGGGAATGTTGAGATCTGCTGGAGGATACCCAACTTCTTTAAGTTTGATAGTAGCTTCGCTTGAGGAGAGTGTATTGACTTGCTGACGTACTCTCTGGGGAATTAAGATATGCCGGTTATGTTCTTTAGCTGAACCTATCTTGGTACCTTGGAGGATGGAACAATTAGATTGCTTAGACAACTCTTTATTGCCCCTGTTTCTATGGGAGAAGGCACTTGTGGGGGGCTGATAGTTGTTGATAGACCAAGCTTCTTCTGGTAGGCAGGTGACAAGATGACAGGACATAGTCGTACGCTTTAATCCCTAACTTTTGCCTGGGCCGCCCTTTCGGGTTTTCAGTCCACCGGGATACCCATTTTTGCCCAAGCCGCCTTTTCAGGTTTTCGACTTGCCGGGTGTACAGATTTTTTTCATTTCATCCCTTCATTTTGCCCGAACCCTTTTGGTTCGTCGGGAAGCCCTTATTTTTGCCTAGGTATGTCAACCTAGCGGGTCTTTGATTTTGCGCAGTATTTTCTTGACTATGTCCGCGTTCTCAGAATGTAGGGAGTTGCCCCTATTAGAAGTGTTTTGTCATGTTACCAGAAGATGTTTGGTCATGCAAGATTTGTTGCTGGAATTCCCAAAATGATTCAGGCGGAGATTTGCCCCAGGCTGGTTGACCTTTTGAGAGATTTTTCGAATCTTGACTTAACTGCCCCAGATGATGGACAATAGTCATGCCATGCCCCTTGATTGGAAATGCTTTTGTTCACTAGGTATTCATCGTGCGAATTTTCCTGCTGTTCAAACAAAAAGTCATATGCAAACAAAGTTATGTTAAAAATGCAAAGCTTATGTCTGTTTCGAAGTTTTTGAAAATGCAGTTTTTTAATAAAACAAGTGAGTGTTTGTAAAACGTGATGTCAACTCGTTATTTTACTGTAGGCCTTAAGGAGTCAGGATACCTTTCGTAACAGTATGCTTTCGAACTAACCCATGCTTCAGCTAGGACTTTTAAGGGTTATAACGTGGCTTGGTTCACGATTTAAGAAACAAAGGACAAAGGCTCAAATTATTTGTACCCACCCGCTCTTCGTGATATTCTCCAAACCTAAACTCAGCTGATCGTGCGTTAGACCTTGTTTGAGTCTTTGCTCTGATGTTCCAATGATGGTTCAGATGTTGATAACTTATTTCGAATAGGCAGTCATTCCTTTTTATTGAGGGTTTGTATGACCTCGTTCTTTTTTGATTTTGTTATCCCTGTTTTTTGCCTGACTGCTTCTTTTTGAATTTGCAGTCAGCGGGATGCCCCAGTTTCGTAAGTCCCCTTTGTAGGTTTAGACTTTTTGGGCTTTTTATGAACCTTTTTTTTTGATAATGACTGCCTGTCTTTACGATTGTTTGGAACCATCACTGTCTTTTGTTTTTGGAAAGACTCATTTGGTGCCATTCATTGTGCACTTGGATCAACTGAGAGACTACCCTGCCCCAGGTTATGATAAAGGGTTTCAATTTTCGAAAATAAAAACTCCTACTTCTTTGGCTCAGAGGGGTTGACGAGGGATTATCTTCCTTATAACTCCAGTGTTTAGAAACTGAAACAATGCCTGTACTTCATCAGCGGGGTCTGTTCAAAAGCATACTGTAGATTATGGTATCGTTTTCGTCATCCTCCCTCAAGAGGCTTAGAACTTTAGATCAAGAGTTGACATCAGAAAAAATATGAAAATAATTTGCATTTAGTGAATACGAATATATTGTTTCAGAACAGACATATGCGATGCATTAATGAAATAACAATGTTTAACATGAGTAAATGTTTGAACAAAAGAAAATTACAACTTGAATTCAAATGAACAAAAAAGTGCTTTCTATCCTAGCCATGTTTTGGCATGGGAGCAATGATCACGTTGGGAGCCTCGGGCGCCTCGAACTCAACCTCCTTTGCATCAATCAAATCTTGGATCTTATTTTTCAAGCTCCAACAATCATCTGTAGTATGCCCCGGGCTGTCAGAGTGATAAGCGCAGCGAGCGTTGGGGTTATACTTCGGTGACGTTGTATTTTGATTCTTCGGAGCTTCTTTTAGAGTTACCAGCTTGGTCTCCAGCAACTGTGGCAAAATCTGGGATAAGGTCATGCTGAGCCGAGTGAACTGCCTTTTCTCGCTCTTTTGTTGGTTGTGATGTTGAAGAGTACCAGCAGGTTTTGAGATCACCACTGCATTGACAGCTTGGCGGTGTTCTAGTCTATTCTGTCTCCTTGAACCATAGACCGCAATGGATTCCTTCTTAAAAGGTTTTTTATCGGTGCTCGATGAAGCATCCTTCTGTATTTTCCCGGACTTGATACCGGCTTCAATCCTTTCCCCCATCAAGATTAGATCTGTAAACCCAGCAGAAGAATTCCCAATCAGATGGTTATAGAATGGACCAGACAGGGTCCCCAAGAACATATCAACGAGCTCCCGGTCAGTCAAAGGTGGTTGTACCCTCCCAGCAAGGTCTCTCCATTTCTGCGCATACTCCTTAAAACCTTCACTTGAACCTAGCGACATACCCTGGAGTTGGGTACATGTAGGGGCAAGGTCGGCATTATATTGATACTGCTTATAGAAAGCAGTAGCCAACTCCTCCCAGTTACGAACCTTGGTCCCATCCAGCTGATAGAACCATTCGAGATGAGTCCCTGAAAGACTCTCCTGGAAGAAGTGGATCCACAAATTCTTATCCACTGAGTACGGTTGAATCTTCCGAACATAGGACCTGAGATGTAGCTTGGGACAAGACGCCCCGTCGTACTTAGTGAAAGATGGTGCTTTGAACTTGCGAGGAATGATCACACCAGTAGACAAACCCAAATCTCCGAAATCCAGCCCAGGTACCTGTTGTATCTCCATAGCATTCAACCTGTCTTCCAACTGCTTGTACTTGTCTTCCACAGGAGGGTATTGTTCGTCGTTGAAATCGGTCTCGTTGTCGGAGACCACTGGACTAGGCAACTCTCTCTCATGGTGACTGATTTCCCTCACAGATGGAGTGGTCCTCTCCGTTTCAATCTGCAGTGTATTCCCAGGTCTACGTCTAAGGCTGAACAAAACAGTCCTCTTCTTCTTCTTTTTCAGGAGCAGAGTCTTCAGATCTTGTTGGCCCTGGGCCAAACTCATGATCAGCTCTTGGAACTGGGTGTTCTGAGCCTGAAGGGCCTTGATGGACTGCTCAGTTGAGGATTCAGGATTCATGACGAGAAATGCTGAAATAAACAGCGAAGAAGGTAAGCAACCTGTCAAAAGGGGTACCTGCAATGCAATGATATGTATGATATGCATGCAATGTTTTCAAGGACCTCGCGGGGTAAACAAGGAAATTTGTTAGCATTTGGGTCCGGTAGCCTGATTGAAGGAACGTCCTGTTGTTGAGAGTCCTTCTTCAAGGGTCAAAGGCTCACCATATCTAGTGGGTCATAGCCTCTGACAACCCTGGCTAGAGGAAAATAAATCCTCTTTGCCCCTTGCTAGATGTTTGATTCATCATGACCTGCATCACAAGCCCTTGAGATCTTTGAAATGGGTTAGGATGTATGCAATGGCATGATGTTATGATGCATGGGGTAATGTGAGTAGCCCTGTTATGAGTCCCAATTAAGGACTGCAAACCAAAACCTGCAAGAAACTTAGTAAACCCTATCATGAGTCCCAATTAAGGACTATAAACGAAATCTGTAAGAAACCCGGTAGACCTTGTTATGAGTCCTAATTAAGGACTACAAACAAAACCTGCAAGAAGCTCAAGTGTCAGACAACAAGCATGCAAATAGTCAAGTACGAAGGCACACAAGTCACACAAGAGAAACCCTTAGAGTTTAGGCCAGCATGGAGTCGAGGTATTACCCTCTTGAAGTTGGTGGGCTCAACCTGTCCTATTAGAAGTAACCGGGTTCTAAGGGTCCCAATATTACTGGATTGCTTTCATTGTTCATCGTTTCGATTTAGCCACTGAACTGGCGACCGAAATATTCCAGGAAAGCAACCCTCAATTGAGTGTAGTATCGAGTATCAACCAACCTCGGACTGCACCAAAGTCAGTTATCTCACTACCCTAAAGAGGCCAAGATAGTTCAATTAAGGTTCCTAAGGTCTGTTGATGTTTCACGACACCACGCGGAGGCCCCGTACTCTCCTTGACTGAACTCAAGGGTTACCGGTACACACCAAAGTGCCACATCAACGTAGCAGACTGTTTCAACCATGTCGGTATACCCCGCACAGTTCCCTCACAGTCTTGTTGCTACTTTCTAAGAAGGTATCCCCCAGATCCGGGTTAGGATCTATAGAACTCCCAAGACAGTCCCACAATTTAAAGCAAGCAAAGAAAGCAATTGAAAACACAGTTATGAACTATCCCTAAGGTACACCTCACTTTAAGTTTAACATCCCCAGCAGAGTCGCCAGTTCTGTGATCGGTGGATCTGGAACTGACTGTTTAACGCTGGTTCGCGAAATGTCGCGGAAGCAAGAGTCGCCACCGTCTTTTATTTTCTCCAAATGGAAAGGACAAAAGCACAGAAAAATTCCTTATAGATATTGCTCTCGGTTCGGGAGGTAGATTATAGAAAGGGAAGGTGTTAGCACCCTTTCTATCCATGGTTATCCATGGGCTCTTAGATACTTGCTCATTTGTGTTTTCAAAATGTTTGTTTGCTTTTCAATTGTGGGTTTTAAAAAAGTTTCTTTGAAAATTCCAGTTCGACTCTTGTATCGGTCCTCAACAGTGTTTGAAAAAATTGCTTTCGAAAGCTTTTTGAAAAGGTGTCGGTGTGAAAAGTATTTTTGAATTTGTTTTGAAATTAGAGAAAGTATCTAGAGTTTTCTACCTACCCTAAGGAATTCGTCTGTGTAGATGTCCTTTAAAGTAGTGCCATCCCACCATTGAGAGGTAGGTAGCACCACCGTTGGAGGTGTTCGGGTCAATTCGAGGTTCGGGACATGGTGATCACCAGAGCAATGGGAAGACACCTTAGAAGCTACCCTCATGCCAGGTTCCCGGATCATGAGGACTTACTAAAACATCCTCTACTCGACGATCACCTTTCGAGGCAAGGCAACAGTGAGGCGTACCCTAGGGGTGGTGTGTGATTTGTGTGTCATGTTCATTTATTTTATCTTGTCATGTTATGGGTGATCTATGCATTTGTTTTTATTTATTGTCATTCATTCTTGCATGTATTTATTTAATAGTTAAAAATTGCGAGAAAGATAAAATTCTAAACTATTACAAAAGGCGCGGGTCCACATCGCCAAAATTTCCGGGACCCGATTTGACAGAAAAATAAAGAATTAAAGTAAAAGTGCGAGAAAGTATGAAATTACACGGCTTTGGGAGAGATACATAAATATTAAAAGGAAAAGAAATAAATATGCTAATTGAAATTTAACTTAGAAACGAGGGCGTTGGACCCTTTTTAATTAAATTAAATTAAACGATTAAATTAATTAAATTAAAGAAAAAGAAATTATTTTTTTAGTTTTTTTTTTGTATTTATGAGAATTTAATGAGATTAATTGGAAAAATGCTAAACCTAATTCTAATTGTTTTTTTTTAGTTTATTAAAAGAATATTAAAGTTTAAACCTAAGTTAACCTAATTATTTACATGCAATTTTGATTTATAAAAATAATAGGAAATATTTAATTATTATGAAAGAAAAGAAAAAAGATAAAAATTAATACAAACCCTAATTCTACCAAATTTTAAATTGATTGAGAAAAATATTAAAATTTAAACCTAATTAAAAAACTAAAATTAATTAATGCAATTTATTTACAAAATATTAAAATATTAAATGAAAATGCTATTTTTTGTCCTTTTCTGATTTTATATTATTTTTTATGTTTTCTATAAAAATAATTAAATTAGAGAAACTAATTAAAAAAATAATAATTGAAATAAGTAAAATAAAGAAAAGAAATAAAAATTCAAACCTAGGGGGGTCTGTCCCCAAATAGGAGGTTTTTGTTTAGCCATTTGGGCCCAATGGCCTTTGGCCTGGCTGACTTTTCCACTAGCGTGCCCAGGCGTTGACTCACGTTTACCATGCTCTCCAGATCATGGCCCTTTGATTGATCTCAGGGTGCACGTGAAAGGTTTGATTTTGTGGACGTACGGTGATCTTCAGCGTTGAAACTGCATGCAAACACGTTAATAAAAATATCATGAAAGGGATGGGGGACCTGGGGTTCGAACCCAGGTCCCAGGGGTTACCAGTGCACACGCCTGACCAACTGCTCCATTTGCACTTTCTGTATATTAAAAAACAAACAATTATTATAATATGAAACAACGTGTTAGTGACCTTTTAGCGCGAATTTTTAAACGGACCAACCACCGCTCGCCACTTCATTATCTTCTTCGTTGGCTTTATTTTTTTTTCTGAAACAAAGAACAATCAGCAACGGTTTTACACCGTTCCAAAATAGGCCATTTGGGAAAATAGCGATTAGCTCAGGGAGGCTCATAAATTGAGCGAGAGGGTCCTGTCCTTTTCGTCCAAGTGCGCTGAGTATGGTCATGGCATCGTGGTGGTCTAATTTTACAGCGTTAAGAAACGCCCAAATTGAAAGCTTAAGAACCCTAATATCCAACAATGGTGAAACCGCATATGAGTGATAAAAATGCAATTAAACAAATGGGTTAGCTTCAGAATCATTCAAGAAACATAAATCAAACATTAACAAGCATTGAAATCGCATGAATCATGATGCAAGCATATGAAAAATTTTATGTACAGGGTGCGATCATTCTCACTTTTCTTGGTGTTAAAGCTTATGGTTTTTGATCCAAATCCCTTCTTTGAAGCCTCAGCAAGCTAATGGAACTGATCTTTGGCCTTGAATCGTCCTAGAAATTGGTTTTCAGTTCTTGAGTTTTTTGACAAAAGTGCAAGTTTTATTCTTTGGATATGGCGCAGCTTGTAGTCCCTTTAGCATTAGGTTTTGATCAATATATGTATGGCATCAGATTAGGGTTAGAAATTGGATCAAAAAATCCATGAATTGATGAAAAGAATATTTGATTTTTAAGCCATGATTTTCCAATCTTTTTCAAGCATCTTTGATACAAATCATGTCTAATTCCATTGATTCTTTCTATATTTAGTTAGGCACGGAATCATAAGCTTATTCCTCGCACAAAAAGATTTGGAAAATTAGGTTTAGTATTTTTCATGTATTTTAATTAATTAAATGAATTATTAATGATTAAAAATCCAAATAAATAAATAAAAATGATAAAAAACTTCCCTTTGGGCCAAATGGTCGTGCCCATGCCTTGGATGATGAATTGTGGAAGAAAAAGAGGCCCATTAGCAATTTTAGGTCATTTGAATCAATGTTGACTTTTCAAAATATCCAAAAATTGCCCAACTTCCACAAGGCATAACTTGCTCAATTTTTAAGCTTTGCTCATGTTCTATGCCATTTTGGAAAGGTCTTTGAGTCCTCTAACCAATGCCTTTGGTCCCACGTCATTTGGATTTACCAATCTCAAGTTATGGCCTTTGACTTAAAGTCCCTTTTTGTTGACTTTTGAAAATGACATATAATGTTGAAATTGATAACTTTTTGTGAGAGCATTTCTTGGACTTGAAGTATGAAGAGGAGTTGTAGGAAATGTCTTTATCTTCAAAATGAGCTTTGGATGGAATTTTTTTGATAATCCATGTGAAAGTTGTGCCCTGGTCAAGTTACAGTTGACTTTTTCAATTGTCCAAATAAGGAAACTTTTGCATCTTGATGATTTTTGAGCCAAGCTTTGAGAATCATGATCAAGCATTGATCAAATGATGTTTGTGGCTTCAAAATGAGATGTTGACCAAAAATTTGAACTTTTGACTGTCAAATGACCATTTTGCCCCTACAGTTGACTGTAGTGCAATTAGGGTTTTGACTGTGCAATTTTGTGCTGAAAGTCTTGAAACTTGGTATGAGGATGCTTGACCATATTTGTAGGCATGTGGGACTTGATTGGACCCTTGGAAACTTCATTTACTTTGTCAGAACCAAAACCCTAATTTTGACTGTTAGGAGGCCCTTGAACTGTGCAACCCTTGGGGAGATTTTGAAGCTTGACTTGGCAATTTCTTGAAGAATATGGGAGGGCAAATTTTGGGGTACAACAACCATCGGTAGTGAACGTTGATTTTTTTTATCTTTTTACTACCCTCAGTGAACGTTGGTAGTTCATCGTCAGTAAACGGAGGTGCTATGTTATTTTCTCTTTCTACCTTTAGTGAAAGTTGGTAGACCATCGACAGTGAACGTCGATGTTTGTTATCTTTTTGCTACCTTTAGTGAATGTTGGTAGTTCATCATCAATGAACAACGGTGATATGATATTCTCTTTCTACCTTCAGTGAAAGTTGGTAGACCATCGACAGTGAACGTTGATGTTTGTTATCTTTTTGCTACCTTCAATGAACGTTGGTAGTTCATCGTCAGTGAACGGCGGTGCTATGATATTTTCTCTTTCTACCTTCAGTGAAAGTTGGTAGACCATCGGCAATGAACGTTGATGTTTGTTATCTTTTTGCTACCTTCAGTGAACTTTGGTAGTTCATCGTTAATGAACGGAGGTGCTATGATATTCTCTTTCTACCTTCAGTGAAAGTTGGTAGACCATCGGCAGTGAACATCGATATTTGTTATCTTTTTGCTACCCCCAGTGAATGTTGGTAGTTCATCGTCAGTGAACAGAGGTGATATGATATTCTCTTTCTACCTTCAATAAAAGTTGGTAGAACATCGGCAGTGAATGTCGATGTTTGTTATCTTTCTCTCTGCCTTCAGTAAACGTTGGTAGCTTCGCCTTCGGCATAAGTTGGTGTATCCTTTGACCATTCTACCATCCTCTTTGATTCAGGTCTTTTGATCTACCAGTGATTTATTTTCCTGGTGGGGTTGCTCCTTTGTTTCTTTATAATTGTTACATCCCCAGTGATGTTTTGCGCCTCTTTGGTCCTGTTCATATGCATTCTTGATCATGAGCATTTGCATGGCATCTTAGGGCCAAAAATAAGGTTTGTTTTATATTTAAGTATCTTCGATCGCGTCGACACGAAGATTTTTAACCTTCGTATCTTCGGATAGAAGAAACTTAAATAAGGGTAACTGTTGTACCCCAATTTCCCCCCCTAAGATCTCTTCATCATACCATGTTGATTCATTCACAACAAGATCACACTAGGTATCTTGGCTCCCCTCCCTACATTTAGTTTTGCCATTTTTGAGGGATTACCAAGCACCTTGACTTATGTTCCTTTTGAGATCATGAATATTATTATTGATTTCTTCATTTAACTAATAAAATACAATGTTAGTTTGTCTTGCTTGTTATCCATGTAGGTGAAGGCAATGAGATTTAATAAGTTACCCCATGGGTTCATGAGTTTATTCCCATGCCCTAGTCAATAAAGATTGAGAAGTTCAAACCTCACCATTAGATTGGTTTTGGAAGAATTGTCATGGCAAGGTTGCTTTGGTTCATCACATTTCAAGGTTATTAGATTTGACTCAAAAATACAAGGGGTTGATTGGAGAAGTTGTCATGTTTGGACAAGGCCTTGTTCCTATTGGTCACAAGAGCATATTTCTCTCAAATTTCAAGATATGGAAGTGGTTTTGGTGGCTATGTGTCCTCATTATCATCTTCAACAACTTCTATTCACAAAGCAAGAATGTTGGTACAAGAAGTTTGTTCAAGCTTGTCAAATTTCCTCAAAGCATTTTCTTGATCTAGGAGCTAGGGTTTTGAACTTCAAAGGGGGTAAATCTTGATCACCTTTTGGTATTTTTGAGTGATTCCAAATACATCCTTCTCTTCAAAGGTTATCAAAAAATCACTTCAAAAGTTCCAAGGAGTTTTCATGTGGAAGAAACTTGGTGAAGAAGAAAGTTTACAAGTCCTCCAGATGAATCCACAATTTTCCATGAGTGACTTCAAATGATCATAACTTGGTCAATTTGTATCACCTTGAGCCCATTCTTTTTCCAAAATGATCTTGAGGATGTGAACTTTATGCTTTATTTTATATGCAACGTGAGAAAATGGATGGAAGTTGCCTTAAGGAAACAAAAGATTATAGGTCATTTCATGAAATTTTGCCAACTTCAACAAGTCATAACTTGCTCAAATTTTGGATATTTTGAATGATTCAAGTTTCAAAATGTCATTCAAGAGATCTACTTCATGCCATCTTTTTTGGTCAAGAGCAAATTCCAAGTGGAAAGCCATGTTTGGATGCAAGACATTATAGGTCATTTTTGAAGAAGAATTTGAAATATTTCTAAGTATGGAAAGTCAACCCTTTTTCTTCAACTTTGACTCAATATAACTTTCATCTCAAGCATCCATTTAACTCCATTCTTTTTCCATTTCAAAGCTTGTAACCTCATCTTTCTAAAACATCAAGAATCATGCCTTAAGAGACCCCTTGAGCTGAGAATACCATTGTCTCAAAAATGGTAACTTGGAATTGAAGTTTCCTTGCAAGTCAGAATTTGAATTACATGTTACAACCTCTAAACCTCAAATTAACACGCGTTTTGGGTCTAAACATGATTAGCCAACTTTCCCAAATGGATTAGTGCATTAAAACGCAAGAATTGGATGTGTTTTGGTGAAGTTTGGATCATACTTCACTCGTGTATCAGGTATGCACGAATTCCCTCCAAAACGAATCATTCACTCACCCTTTTGATCCCATTCGCTTCTCCTATAAATACATGAACTGTCCCATTCATTTTCCCAAGCTTGGATAGCCAGAATCATCCTACCAAACTTGTTCCATAACTCAGAATTCAGCAACTTCAAAAACCATTCTTGAGCCTTTTCAATCCAATTTTTCCATCAATTCATCTTCCTTGATCTTCCCTTAAGCTAACCATATAATTACATTCAAGAATCGTGCCCTATACTACTCCATTGAAGTCCAGTTTCAGAACTCTGCAACTCAACTTCAATAGGTAGATTCCGTCATCAATTCTTTAAAACTCTGATATCATTGTGTTGCTCTCATTGCCCTGGTTCTAGTCACAACACTTACCTTTTACTGGAAACACGTTTTGACCATGAAACTTCAAATCCCTTTTCAAAACTTTCCTTCCAAATTGCTTGAGCTACAATTTATATAAATTTGGCGCGAGGGTGTGGTTGTCTTCGTCTTGAAGAGACGAAGCGAATGGCATAAGTCTGAGCTTCTGATTTTTACAGTTTGAGAGACCTACAATTCGTAATGGCTGGAGGTTGAAGATGACCAACATGTCATCTTCCAACCAATGAAGGCGCGCCATCTGTATTTTTCAAATTCTGATTTAATTAATGGTTCTGTACAATATTCACTAATGACCATGATATGCACAACACGCCAGATCCCTTGGATTTGATTACTAACGCGTTTTTACTCTCATCCAATGATCCACATATTTTACTTTTATTTTCTTTTTCTGATTTTTATATTTTAATTGTTTTAAATTTCAAAAAATCATAGAAAATTCATTTTTAGTCCAAAAAATCTGAAAACATTTTGGTTACTCTCTTTTTGATTTTTATTTTATCACAATTTAATTTTATGTTTTGGTATTTTTTATAAATTTTACACTTATTTGATTTGTTTTAAATGTTTAAAAATACTTTTATATATTTTTAAATTCTGAAAAAATTATGGAATGATCCAATGATATTGTGACAAATATTTGTGACCTTATTTTATTTTTGTTCCTGACTTTACTATTTTTTTTATCAATTTTTGTTTATTTTACCCATTTCTTTTAATTTTAAAAATAGTTTCTGACTTTAAAAAATTACCAAAAAATTTGTAAAATTATTTGAGCCTTTGTCTGATTTTTTTATAGTCTTACTTTTTATTTCTTGATTAATTTGAATATAGTTGATATTTTTCTCTTTATTTTCCATTTTTAAACATTATTTTTAACTCCTTTTGTATATATTAAAATGTAATATTATTTTGTGACTATTTTCTGGCTGATCTTGGGTTAAATTTTGGATCATGAACTTTATTAACATCATTGGATCTATGATGTTGAGTTTAACTCCACAAAAATGGATGAATGATTTTAATAATAGTTTGATTAAATTTAATTCGAAAGTGGTTTGTACATTCTCTCCTATCCCTCTTCATCTCATCCCCTTCTTATTACACTAAATGTTGTTGGAGTATGATCTTTATATCATGTCTCAAAACAAATGGTGCATAGATTGCTATTGATTGGCCTCAAAATAGGTGCGACTTCTATATAAGTACACTTATGATTGCTTAACATAGCGCTAAATTTTGTCCTGATTCGAATAAATGATCATTCGTGGCCTAAACTTATGATTGCAAGCCCAAGTATATTAATTTGATCTCTTTGATCCAATAACCTTGAGATTCATTGTGTGGAGACTTTGGTTCTACCAATCCTCTAATGGATCTACAACACCTTTGGTCAACGCGGATCACTTAAACATCGTTGATCATTAAATGGTACTTGTGAGGATTCCAAATATATGATATACTTGACAAAAAGCAAATGCAACTTGTTGTGTGGAGGCTTTGGTTCTACCAATCCTCTAATGAGTTCCAACTTTAAGCTTCAAGATGGACATCCAAACTAACCACTAACTATTGACTTGTTTTACCTTATGCTTTTATTATTTTTTATGCTTTATGTACCATTTACTTTTAGTATTTATATTTCATGCCATTTTCATCTTTTCTCATTTGAGTATTTACTTTCTTGCCATTTTTACTTTGCTCACTTGAGCTTTTCTTTTACTTTCTTAAGATACTTAATAATCAACATAAACCCTAAAAAAATCTTTAATGGTACTCAGACTATTTGGTTACTATCCTTGGCATTATGGAGCATGAGACTTTTCTTGGACTTAGGATTAGAAGCCTTGGCCTACCTTGGAAACCTTGTGACTTTATCTGATTATTTTGTCTAGAGTTCTTGAGGTTTACCTCAAGACATTGGGTTGCTTATTTGTTTTTGTGTGCAGGTTTTTATGATTACACCCTCTATTTGTAATATGGAATTCACCTGTATACAGTCGTTACTTTGCCCAATTTTTGTGAAGACTTAATACACTTGAAGTTTGGTTATCTCAAGAGGTCTAGTATTTTTTTTGCTTGATTGGTTTCAATCCAAGGAATGGGAATTCTATCTTGGCTCATAATGTCAAGTATTGGCTTCTTGTTGGTTAGATGGTTCTTATCCCTAGCTTTTACCTTATGCTTTAGGATAGTCCCTTCTTCTCCTCCCATCTTCTTTAATTTCAAAAATCTTCTTATCCCTTTTGAAAACTCTTCTTGCTTTTGAACTTGAACCACTTTCATAGTAAACTTGGACCTATGTCCAGGCATTTTCGAAACATTTTCATAAATAAACTCCAATTAACTTAATAATACCTTGACATTTTTTGTGAGAAGACTAAAAGTCAATCAATCTCATTTCAAACCATTTTGCCACTTTGGCTTTTATCTTTAAACTTTTCTCAAAAGGTTGAACTCTTGTCAATCCTTGTAGTGATGCAAACAACTATACTTCTACAATATGTAGTGAAGAGAGATATTTTCCACTTGGGTGTTGAGTGAGGCATTGTTGATTTTGAAATCCAAGCCATATCCTCCATATTGAGATGATGCAAATTCTCATTTGTCATGATTGTGGGTAGTAGGTATGTTTTCCACACGGACAATGACGATGATGTTTTATCTCGTAAAATTATCCAACGCATATGTGTTTTAAATTTTTAAAAGAGGAACTACATGTACCCTAATCCCCTATTGCATGAAAATATGGTACGTAGGTGTGATCGGTGGGATAGAACTGACTGTCTTGGAATGTTGGTCCGTGTTTTGCGTTTGTTTTCGCAAAATGTCGCGGTAAGCAAGAGTCGCCACCGTCTTTTATTTTATCCAATAAAGAAAGGACAAAAGCACAGAAAAATTCCTTTTTTGAGATATTTTCTCGGGTTCGGGAGGTAGATTATAGAAAGGGAAGGTGTTAGCACCCTTTCTATCCGTGGTTATCCACGGGCTCTTAGGTACTTGCTCATTGTGTTTTCAAAAGTTTACTTTTCTTTGTGTTTGTGGGTTTGAAAGAAGTTTTTGTTTTGAAGAGGGTGTAAGTGCGAAAAGTTTTTTTTTGTTTTAAAAGGAGCAAGTACTTAAGAACCATCTACCTACTCGAAAAAGGAATTAAATTGTGCTAATGTCCTTTAGACAATGCTATCCCAATATTGAGGAGTAGGTAGCATCGTCGTTGGAGTTTTCAGGTCAATTTGATTAAGGGACGTGTGGTCACTAAAGCAATGTTAGGACGCCTTAGTGGTAACCCTAATATCCTAGATCATTTTTCCGAGGCAACTGTTTTGAGGCAACTATGATCTTTGGACAAGAGGGCGACCTCTAAAACTTCCTATACTCAATGACCACGTTCGAGGCAACCAATTGAGGCATACCCTAAGAGTGGCATGTGCAAGTGTGTTATTTCGATTAATTTTATCTGTACATGTTATGGGCGAGCTATGTTGATTTTAAGTTCATACATTAGATCTTGTCATGCATTCCCTATTATCAAACATCTAACAGTTAATATTGTGCGGAAATTAAATTGCGGGAAATTAAATCTAAGCTATTACAAGGCGTCGAGTATTTACATCTCCAAAAGCAAACCCTTTAATTTAAATTGCGGAAAATAAAAATAAAGCGATAAATTAAAGTCCTATTAAAACTATTACATACCGGAAGCAATTACAATATTGGAAATAAATAGATCGCGTGCGAAAAATAAAGACGACGCATTTTTAGGGTTTTGACCCTTTTTTATTAAAGAAAGCAATTTTTTGTTATTTTGAATTAAATGGAAATTAAATCTAAGTTAATTAATTAATTAAAATAAAAAATATATTTTTGGGTTTTAAAATATTTAAGGAAACAAAAATAAAATTGATTTAAAATTATTAAAACCTAATATTCTAAATTACTTTTAATTTATTGCAAAAATGTTAAAATTATACCTAATTAAAAAACTAAGTCAATTAAATTATTTATTTACAAAAATAATGAAATTAATAAAAATAATATTTTGTTTTCTGTTTTTATGAAAAAAATTATTATTTTGGTTAACTTTAAATAATAAAAACAAATAATAAAACAAATAAAATAAGAAAAATATAAAAAGAGAGAGGTAACCCAATGGGGGTGTGGGCCTGAATCTGGGTGTATGTTTGGCAATTCTGAGGCCCAAAATTCTCCCCCCTGCTTTGACCTTCCCAATCCAGCGTGCGCTTGTTGACTTGGAGTATGGTGAGCTTGCAATCTGGACCCTTGGATTTGGCCTGGAGGCCATCTGGCGCCTGGATCCATGAGGCATATGATGTTCTACACCTTGGGCGTTGCATGAGAATATCTGAAGAAAAATTAAACAAAGGTTTTGGGGGACCTGGGATTCGAACCCAGGTCCCAATGGTATCCCACTCACGCTTCCACCAACTGAGCCATGCTGTCTTATTGTTAATGTAATAGACAAATAATATTATATAAAAAAAAGAAAGCAATATACTGGAAAACAAAAAATGCGCGAATCTGATTTGAACGGGCCAATGAAAGGAAGACACCTAATCGTCTTCTTCACCAAAAACCTAGTTTTCTTACCTGTGGATTTTTATCCGCAGGAAGATTCGTGGGATCATCCTATAAGCAATTCTAGATCACAAAAACGTAAACCAAACCCATAATCTTGTTCGCCTTGTTCTCCTGAGTCCATCCAAGGCCATAGCTTGTCTTGATTTCACCTATAATTAAAACGCCTAGAAACAAAGAAACCCAAACCCTAGTTTCTGGTAGGGCCTTACAGGCTACGAAAATCAAATTGAATAATGCAGAAATGTTGGAATTTAAACGTTAAGCATGATAGTACAAGACAATTGGAAAAAAGATGCAAGAAAAACGATTCAAGATTCCATGTACAGGGCCATGTTCGTGACGACTTACAGGGCAATTCTGGTGGTCCCAGGACTTGATTCTGGTTGCTATAGCTTCAGGAGATTGCAAGCAAGAACACCACGTTATGATTTTGGATTGAAACAAGCCCTAAGTGTGATTTCAGTTTCCACTTTTTCCAAGCTTTTTTCAAACTTTGTATGGCTGTTTCTTGCAGTTTCAGGTCGTCTCCTTTGTATGTCTGGCTTGTACATGTATATTGGAGTGAATTAGGTCAAGAGTTTGGCTTTCAATCCATGTGCATTCAAGGTTTGGGATTTGATATGATCACCATTGATAAACTTTCCATAATTGTATCTAATCTGATTTTTTGTGCATAATAAAGCTTGATACAGATTTGATTTGGTTCATGATGATAATTGAAGTCTATACCAATCACAAAGATATCATTCTATCAATTTTTAGATTTTATTTGAATTAATATTGATTTAAAATGAATTAAATCAATAAAAATTAAATAAAATAGAACAATTAATGAATGGACTTGAAATTGAAGATATGACACGTGTGTGGTGTGACAAGATCATATCAAGTGGAAAAAAGTGGGCCCTTTTGTCAAAAATTGGAATTTTGAGGATAGTTGACTTTTGGCACTTTTGAAAAAATGTCCAACTTCAACAATGCATAACTTCTTCAATTTTGAACTTTTTGAAGTGTTCTTGGACCTTTTAGAATCCTTGAGATGTTCTCTAACCGACCGTTTTGGTCCCATCTAATTTTGATATTCCATGCTCAAGTTATAAGTTTTGGCAAAAAAGGTGTTTTTGTTGACTTTCAAAAATGACCTATAATGTCCAAATTTGTAACTTTTTGTAAGAGCATTTCTTGATATTGGAATGTGAAGATGGATTGTAGGAAATTGAATCCTCTTCAAAATTAGATTTGTATGGTTCATTTCTCATAAAGTATGAGAAAGTTATGCTTGGTCAAAGTTGAGTTGACTTTTCCTACAAAACCCTAATTTAGCAACTTTTGAATCTTGATGAATCTTGAGCAATCCTTGATGAATCATAATCAACCCTTGATCAAATGATTAATTATCCTTCAAAATGAGAATGTTGACAAAAAATCTTGAGGTTTGACTGTATTTGGGTCACAGTAGACTTTTGCCCTAGCACAGTCGATTTTTGGACTTCTTGAGCAATTGACTAACCAAACTTTCTCGGCAAGGCTTGAAATTTTACATGGATGAACTTGAGAGCATATTATGAAATTGGGGAGCACTTGAGACCATTTTTATATGAGTACCTTGATGCAACACAAAACCCTAATTTTGAATTGACTGCCTTAGGAGGTGATTTGACTGTCCAACTCTTGAGCCATCTTGAACAACTTGGAGATGATTCTTGACATGTCTTGAGGAATATGGGAGGGAAAATTTTGGGGTACAACAGTTTCCCCTGTTCAATCTTCTTAAACCTGAGGATATAGATTGGCGTTCGAGCCTTTCGTGATCCGAAGGTGGAAGATGATTGAACACTAGAGTGCCCAGAAATTTGCACTCACATGAAGTAGTATTTGTCTTGCGATGTCGTGAATGGCCTAACAGATGCCATTTGGAGATTGATGATGGGATATGGGCTTAAAGATTCCATCCGAAGGAGTTTCGATCGCGTAAGAGATTCCTTAGCGATAGCTTGTATGCCTGTTGTTGAGGGAGATTTCGCTGGGGAATGTTGTTCTTTGTCTTAGGAGAAATAGAACTTTAGGAGCTTCGGTCGTCCGTTATTCTACTGAGGAATCATCTCTGTTGAATTTTAGGAGCTTTGGTCGTCCCTTATTCTACTGAGGAATCATCTCTGTTGAATTTTAGGAGCTTCGGTCGTCCATTATTCTATTGAGGAATCATCTCTGTTGAAGAGGTGAGAGTGAACTACTATTTGGTCGCAAACCAGGCTTCATAGCGATAAGACCGACTGCTATCTGGTCGTAATCCAGGCTTTACAGTGACTTACTAGGGAGATGAGATTAAACTTACTATCCGGTCGTAATCCAGGCTTTGCAATTTCTCACTTCTTATCTGGTCGAAATCCAGGCTTCGGAACAAATCAAGTGGTTATCCGGTCGCATCCAGGCTTCCCTTTGACTGTTGGGTTTACTAGTATCCGGTCGAATCCGGGCTTCATAGTAACTGGCTGGGTAAACTGTTATTTGGTCGTAATCCAAGCTTCAGTGTCCCTTAACGCTATCTGGTCGTAATCCAGGCTTCACGATGTGTCATACCACTATCTGGTCGAAATCCAGGCTTCATAGTACTCTTAGTTGCTATCTGGTCGTAATCCAGTCTTCACAATGTCTTTTACCATTATCTGGTCGTAATCCAGGCTTCATGGTCTTGTATTGCTTTCCGGTCGTAATCCAGGCTTCACAATAACTTGCTGAGCTGTTATCCGGTCGTGATCCGGGCTTCACGGCTTGTGTTTATGATATACCACTATCTGGTCGAATCCAGGCTTCATGGTGCTTACTGAGCTGCTATCCGGTTGTAATCCGGGCTTCATGGCTCACTGGGGAATAAACTATCATCCAGTCGTTCTCCGGGCCTCATAGCTTACTTTTGAGATATATCACTATCTGGTCGTAATCCAGGCTTTACGGTAGTCTGATATTGTTATCCGATCGTAATCCGGGCTTCACAATATGCTGTAGAAATCAAGATATTATCCGGTCGTACCCGGGCTTCATAACTTGAATTTTGATTGTATCTTTCCTGAAAGGTAAAGGTCAATTTTATGCAATGCATGATATGGATCAAACAATGATGTTCTCAATATAAATGAGATTGTATGGTATGGACATGTAATGTTTTAGCTGAGGAAAATAAATCTCGGAGCTGCTGGAGAATAAAATTGAATGCTTCGCTTCCGCCAGGGATGGTGAACGAAGATGATTGTGAGGATAAACCTGCAGGAGAAAAGAACTCCGTTGGGGATTCTGTTGAAGATTTTAACGATAAACTCCGCTGGGGATTCTGTTGATAAGATCTGCTGGGGATTTCAATGATAAACTCCACTGGGGACAATTTTAATGATAAACTCCACTGGGGATGATTTTATGCTTGCTGGGGAATATCTTTATACTCCGTTGAGGAATATTAAGACCTTCTGGGGATACCAAACCTTTTTAGCGCTGATGGTGGATGAACTCTGCTTGGGGAGAGTATTGCTGATTCATCCGTAGTTGCATGTCTCAGCTGAGAGAGTTATCATTACTGTCTTACCCTACGGGGAATGAAGGTATCTTAGCCATATTCTTCAGCTGGATGTACCTTGGTACCTGGTGGACAGAGCAACTTGTACAGTTCAGACAATTCTTATTTGCCCCTGTTTCTATTATTACCTGTAACTCATCTTTCGTTTCGCATGTAAATATTTATGATCAGCAATTAATGTCAAATGCATATATCAAAAATGAACATTGGATGTTTTTTGCAAAACAAAACAGATAAAGGAAAAACAACTTGAAATTTCTGAATATGAATTTGTATTGATTTTGAAGTTTGGCCTAAAAATAGGCGTTTTTGTACAAGAGGCTGACATCCTAGTAGGAGAACGCCGCCGAACAAATAAAATTTATACAATTTGTGAAAAAGGAAACAAAACGGCTATGTGAATAATCCCACTGGGTTCCAACTCTGCTATTGCCTTTATATCTTCAAGCATCTCATCACTTTGCTGCTTAGTTGAAGATGAATCTGATTGATTAGTGTCGTCCGAGCTTGATAGTCGATACCGAAGTCTGGATGCGAAGTGATCCAATGAGACATAGTGTTACGCTTTAATCCCTAACTTTTGCCTGGACCGCCCTTTCGGGTTTTCAGTCCACCGGGATACCCATTTTTGCCAAAGCCGCATTTTCAGGTTTTCGACTTGCCGGGTGTACAGATTTTTTCATTTTCATCCCTTATTTTTGCCCGAACCCTTTTGGTTCGCCGGGAAGCCCTTATTTTTGTCTAGGCCAGTCAACCTAGCGGGTCTTTGATTATGCGTAGTATCTTTTCACTGTGTCCGCATTGACGGGGTGAGGAAGGTCGTCACCATCCATGGTGGTTAGAATCATAGCTCCTCCTGAGAAAATATTCTTAACCACAAATGGCCCTTCGTAAGTAGGGGTCCATTTTCCCATGGGATCACTTTGAGGTAAGATAATGCGCTTGATTACCAGGTCCCCAACTTGATACTCCTGTCGTCTAACTTTCTTGTTAAATGCCTTGATCATCCGTTTTTGGTACGTCTGACCATGACAAATAGCAGTGAGTCTCTTTTCGTCGATTAGGTTTAACTGATCAAGCCGAGTCTGAATCCAGTCATCTTCACTTAAACCTGCATCCTTCATGACCCAAAGAGAGGGTATCTGAACTTCAATAGGCAAGACTGCCTCCATGCCATAAACCAAGGAATAGGGTGTTGCCCCTGCTGACGTCCATGATGAGGTACGGTATCCGTGAGGAGCAAATGGTAACATCTCGTGCCAGTCTTTGTAAGTCACTGTCATCTTCTGCACAATGTTCTTGATGTTCTTATTTGCCGCTTCGACAGCCCCATTCATCTTAGGCCGGTAGGGAGAAGAGTTATGATGCTGTATTTTGAATTGCTCGTAGAGCTCGGTGATCATCTTGTTGTTGAGATTGGTACCATTGTCTGTAATGATCCTCTCGGGTACACCGTATCGACAGATCATATTGTGCCGAATGAACCGTGCCACGACATTCTTGGTTACAGTAGCAAAGGAAGCTGCTTCAACCCACCTTGTAAAGTAATCAATTGCTACCAGGATGAAACGATGCTCGTTGGATGTCGTAGGTATGATCTCACCGATCATATCGATGCCCCATATTGCAAAAGGCCAAGGTGTTGTCAGAACATTCAGAGGAACTGGAGGTATGTGCACCTTATCAGCATAGACCTGGCACTTGTGAAATGTCCGAGAATGCTGATAACAGTCGGCTTCCATTGTGGACCAATAATATTCTGCCCGGAGGATTTTCTTTGCCATGGTATGTCCACTGGAATGAGTTCTGAAAGTACCTTCATGCAGCTCTGCCATGATCTTTTCTGCTTCAATCTTATCCATACAACGCAGCAAGGTTGAATCATGGTTACGCTTGTAAAGAATGTCATTGCTGATGAAGAACTTCGCCACGAACCTCCTCAGAAACTTCTTATCATTAACAGATGCACCCTCGGGGTATTCTTGAGCTTCAAGGTACCTCTTTACCTCATGATACCAGGGCTTTTCTGTTACCTCTTCAGTCTCAAGATCACAACAATGTGCAGGTTCGTCCAATCTTTCAATAATGATCCGAGGAGCCTCGTTGTCCCAATTGACTTTGAACATAGAAAACATCGTAGCCAGCGCGTCCGCCAACTGATTCTCCTCTCTAGGGAAGTGTTCAAAGGTTATCTCCTCAAAATGGGGAAGTAACGTCAACACATACTCCTTGTAAGGAATAAGATTTGGGTGTTTCGTATCCCACTCGCTTTTGATCTGACTGATCACGAGAGGGAAATCTCCGAAGACACTCAAAAACTTAATCCTTAGGTCAATTGCAGCTCGAAGACCCATAATGCACGCTTCATACTCCGCCATGTTGTTGGTGCAGTTGAAACATAGTCGAGCGGGGAACGGAGTATGAGAGACTTTAGGAGATATGATCACAGCGCCAATGCCATTACCCAAAGCGTTTGAAGCTCCATCAAAGTACATAGACCATCGGGATCCCTCCTCAGGTCCTTCATCCGGTCTAGGTGTCTCTCAATCAGTTATCAACATAATATTCTCGTCCGGAAATTCAAAGTTCATAGACTGGTAATCATCCACTGCCTGATGTGCCAAATGGTCTGCCAATACACTTCCCTTGATAGCCTTTTGAGTTGTGTACTGGATGTCATACTCAGTCAAGATCATCTGCCATCTTGCTATTCTTCCGGACAAGGAAGGCTTCTCGAAGATATACTTGATTGGATCCATCTTTGATATCAACAAGGTAGTGTGAGTCAGCATATACTGTCTCAGCCGGCGAGCAGCCCATGCCAAAGCGCAACAAGCTTTCTCGAGCAGTGAGTATCGGGTCTCACAGTCCGTAAAATTTTTGCTAAGGTAATAAATAGCATTCTCTTTTCGGCCAGACTCATCATGCTGACCCATCACACACCCCATTGAGTTATCGAGCACTGTCAGGTATAAGATCAAAGGTCTCCCTTCAACTGGTGGCATCAGAATAGGTGGCTCTTGGAGATACTCTTTGATTCTTTCGAAAGCGGCTTGGCATTCATCATTCCAACATACCACTTGATCTTTCTTCAGTAGCTTGAAGATTGACTCACAGGTAGCAGTCAGGTGTGAGATGAATCGGGCAATGTAGTTCAGTCGTCCCAGAAAGCCTCTGACCTCTTTCTTTATTCTGGGAGCTGGCATCTCTTGTATAGCTTTCACCTTGGCAGGGTCTACTTGAATACCTTTGTCGCTCACGACGAAACCCAGTAGCTTACCAGATCTCACCCCGAAGGTGCACTTGTTCGGGTTCAACCTTAACTTGTACAACTTCAACCTGTCAAACAGCTTCTGGAGATGGTCAAGGTGTTCTTCCTCGGTCTGGGACCTTGCAATCATATCGTCAACGTATACTTCAATCTCATGATGGATCATGTCATGAAACAAAGCAACCATGGCACGCTGATATGTTGCCCCAGCATTTTTCAACCCAAAAGGCATGACCTTATAGCAAAAGGTACCCTACTGAGTAACAAAGGTGGTCTTCTCCATGTCTTCGGGAGCCATTTTTATCTGATTATAACCGGAGAAACCATCCATAAAGGAGAATACCTTATGCTGAGCAGTATTGTCAACCAGAACGTCGATGTGAGATAGAGGGAAGTCATCCTTAGGGCTCGCCCTGTTCAAATACCTGTAGTCAACACACATTCGGACCTTACCATCTTTCTTCGGCACAGGAACCACATTGGCGACCCATTGAGGGTAAGAAGTCACTGCTAGAAAACCGGCGTCAAATTGTTTCATAACTTCAACCTTGATTTTCTCAGACATCTCTGGGCGCATTCGGCGGACCTTCTGGTTTACTGGAGGACAATCTTCCTTGGTAGGCAGGAGATGAACCACGATGTCAGTATCCAAACCAGGCATATCTTCGTAAGACCATGCAAAGATCTCAACATAGTCACGCAGCATCTGAATCAACCGTTGCTTCACACTAAGCTCCAGATTTGCACCAACCTTGACTTCCTTCTTATCTGTCTCTGTACCCAGATTCACTGATTCTACCGGCTCTTCATGTGGCTGAATGGCCCTCTCTTCCTGGAGTAGCAGTCTTGCAAGTTCGCCAGGCACTTCGCAATCATCTTCACCTTCGTCTTCGGCTAAGTTGATCGGATTTTCGAAGTCATAACTGGCAGTAGCAGAGTCGTTACCAGTGAGATCCAAAGTGGATGTGGACCTGTATATGTGAGTGTGTGTAAAATAGCTGTTTTGCAATATATAATAAAGAAAGACAAGGAGCGCAAGATTTGAAATGCAAGAACGTCCAATGCTTTTATTAATGATATATGAAAATGACACACAAAAGCCCTCACAAATGAAGCCACAGTGCCCCGGGTAAGACACCGGGCCATAAAGTTTAAAACATTGTCTATTACAAATTCAAAACAAAAGTTTCATTACTGGGTAACAAAAGTAATAGGGATGAAGTCCTTTGCTGTCCAGTTGCTTGGTCCATCGTTGGTCGTAGGATAGATCCAACTGTCGAATTCAGACTCTTCCACATCATCTTCAATGGCATTCACTCCCGAGTTGCTGATGAACACAGGAGGTCTTCCGATCCTTTCACTTTGAACATCCCTTTGAGCTTCTGCAGTGAAACCCAAACCAAACTTGTTAGTCTTTTGTGTAAAATCAGGAAGTCGTCCCCAATTTGCACACTCACCCTTCTCAATAATAGCCCGAGCATCTTTTAAGGAAGCCATTTTCATAGGAGAATCTTCAACTACAGTCTCAGCTGATGCCAGTGTCTGGGGAACCTCTTCAAAGTGCTGAAATGGGGTCTCAGTGAACTCCCCATCCATCTCTACGTATCTGAACGAGTTGAGGTGGCTGACCATGTACTCTTCCTCCCCTTGTACTGTCACAATCTTCCCTTTGACCGGGTACTTCAGCTTCTGGTGGAGCGTTGAAGTTATGGCCCCAGCTTTGTGGATCCATGGACGACCCAGCAAACAAGAATAAGATGGCCAGATATCCATCACATAGAATGTAGAATTGAAGACCTGAGAACCAACTTTAATCGGAATATCAACTTCACCGTGCACCATCCTTTTAGACCCATTAAAGGCCCTGACAACGATGTTACTTGGCTTTAGCTCCAACCCTTCACAATCCAACCGGTCTAGAGCTTTTTTGGGCAAGACGTTCAATGAGGAACCAATATCAACCAATACATGTGCAAGAGTAGTGCCCCTGCATTCAATGGAGACATGCAGGGCATCATTATGATTTTTCCCCTCGGTAGTCAAATGAGCGTCGGAGAAACCCAAACCATTATCAGCAGTTAAATTGGCCACACAATCGGTAAACTGATTAGCTGATGTCTCTTGTGGCACGTGGGCAGTCTTCAGGAAGGTAATCAGAGCCTTGGCATGGGCCTCTGAGCACAGCAATAGTGACAACATAGAAATCTTGGATGGGGTTTGCCCCAGTTGCTCAACTACGTTGTAATCACTCTTCTTAATAATCTTCAGAATCTCTTCCATCTCCTATTTGGAAGCTTCAACAGTGATTGTCTTCGGTGCCTCCGTCTGGGCAGGCGCATCAGTGGTGATCCCTTTACCCTGAGCGTCAGATGACTCGACGACAGGGGTAAGAATAGGAACTTGATCAGGAATAGTGGTAGGTACACTTGCAGGTGTAATAACGACAGGTCTTCGGACAGTTGGTGGAACAATATCAGGTGAGAAAATTCTGCCACTGCGGGTGAGTTTAGCAGGTCCTATAATGTTGCTGATGCCAGTATCAGCATCCAACTCTTGCTTAACTCCATGAAAATAAACATCAGCCCCATAGTGCCAAGGGACAGCTTTATCAGAGGTGTAGGGGATGGGCCCCGGAACAGTGATGATCACAGGTGCGATCTTCGGAACAGATGTAATTCTAACAGGCTTCCTCGAGGGAGCCTTGGAAGAATTGTCAAAAATGGTGATGATGGCGACTTCTTTAGTAGGAATGGAAGGAACAACAGTCTTCTCAAATAGGATCTCCTTACTATCCATCAGGTTTTGGATACCTGACTTCGGGAATGGGCAACCGGTAGGTAAAATAGAACACATATGGCAACCTTCGTGTTAACCCGAAAATAAACCGGTTAGCAATAGGTTCTTCTTGACAGTCATCAGAGGGGTAACAATGTCATCCACAGAAACTACAAACAAGTCTTCCTCTACAACATTTACTCCATGTTTGGGCATGGGAGCAGTCACAACATTAGGCCTCTCGGGCGCCTCGAACTCAATCTCCTTTGTATCAATTAAGTCTTGTATCTTGTTCTTCAAAGCCCAACAATCATCTGCATTATGCCCCGGGCTATCAGAGTGATAAGCGTAGTGGGCGTTAGGGTTATACCTTGGTGACGTTGTATTTGAATTCTTTGGGGGTTCCCTTAGAGTCACCAGATTAGTCTTTAACAACTGTGGCAGAATCTGAGATAAGGTCATGCTGAGACGAGTGAATTGCCTCTTAGGTCTCTCGTCCTTTTGTTGATTGTTGTACTGAGGAGAACCAACATGTTTTGAAATAACAACCGCATTGACAGCTTGGCGGTGTTCAGGTCTATTTTGTCTTCTTGCACTGTAGACCGCACTGGACTCTTTCTTAAACGGCTTCTTCTCGGTGCTCGATGAGGCACCCTTCTGTATCTTCCCAGCCTTAATACCAGCCTCAATCCTCTCACCAGTTAAAATAAGATCTGTAAACCCAGCTGAAGAGCTTCCAATTAGATGGTTGAAGAATGGCCCAGACAGGGTCCTTAGAAACATGTCAACAAGCTCACGATCAGCCAAAGGTGGTTGTACTCTACCGGTGAGGTCTCTCCATTTTTGAGCATAATCTTTGAATCCTTCACCCGTTCCCATTGACATACCCTGGAGTTGGGTATGCGTAGGAGCGAGGTCGGAGTTGTACTGATACTGCCTGTAGAATGCAGTAGCCAAATCTTCCCAACTGCGGATACTGGCTCTGTCCAACTGATAGAACCACTCAAGCTAAGTCCCTGAGAGACTGTCTTAAAAGAAATGGATCCATAAGTTCTTATCAGCAGTGTAAGGCTGGATCTTCCTCACATATGACCGAAGGTGCAACTTCGGACAGGAAACTCTGTCATACTTGGCAAAGGCTGGTGCCTTGAATTTATGGGGAATCACCACCCCAGATGATAGACCTAGATCTCCGAAGTCCAGACCGGGCACCTTCTGAATTTCCATAGCGCTCAAACGGTCCTCCAGTTGTTTGTACTTATCCTCAGCAGGAGGATACTGTTCTTCATCGTAGTCCGTCTCGTTGTCGGAGACCACAGGGCTAGGAGCCCTCCTTTCTTGTGGACTATCTTTCCCTCCAGATGAGGTGGTCAGATCAACTTCATCCTGTAACCTGTTTCCAAACCTAGGACTAGTGTTGAACATGATTGTCCTCTTCTTCTTCTTCTTTTTTCTCCTTTAGAATCAAGGTCTTCAGGTCCTGTTGACCCTTAGCTAGGCTCATGAACAACTCTTGAAATTGGGCATTCTGGGCCTGGAGGGCCTTGATAGCTTGCTCAGTTGAAGGTTCAGTAGTCATGATGATTGCTGAAATAAACAGCGAAGAAGATAAGAGACCTGTAAAGGGTACCTGTTTATGAAGTGCATGGGATGAAATGCGTATGATTTATGATTTCAAAGATAATCGGGATTCAAATTTGTAAACAAGAAAGAAAACACACTTTATTAGATTTAAACTTTAAAATTTAAATTGTTCAACGAATTGCCCTTAAGGCGTTACAAGAATGGAAATACTGAAAAGTAAACAAAAACTGGAAAGGAAATCATCAAAGGTCCATCAATTCTCCCATGGTCTCTTCCTATCAGTGCGGACATAATCGTTGAGAATCCGCTCGTTCTCTAATTTCCTAGTCAGCTTCTAGATCTTCTGCTCATGCTCATTAAACTTCTCCCGATAAGAATCCCGTTCTTCCTGCAATTGCATTCAAGATCTCTTCAGTGCCCCAATGTTAGTGGGCATATAAGGATGGAGAATGGTTGGAAGAACCCCTTCTTCATTAGCAACTTCAAGAGTGACAGGCCGGACAGCTTCATATGGCATACCTAACTTCTGGGCACGGATGCGGACCCATCTGAGATATGGCTCCATTAGCAGAGAAGTCTTTGGACCTAAATCATGTGGATCTGATTGGTGAACTCTGTCCCAAGCCCTTATGAATCTACGACGTTTCTCGTCGCTATCTCCCTGAAAATTAAAGATGATATGAGGCATCAACATCTCATGAGGTCCTTCTCTTCTGGCTCTTCCAAATTGACGGAGAGCTAAGCATGGGTTGTAAGAAATTCCACCATGGGTTCCTAGCAGGGGAACATTGGGATACTCTCCACAGCGATCAATGATAGTCACCTCATCCATACCTTTGAGAGTCCAGATAATGTCATTATGAGAAAGACACATCACCCTGTAAGCCCAGCCCATTCCTTCTTTGTTTTTCAGTACTGGCTTGGGGAGGTGCGAAATAAACCACCTCGACAATAAAGGAGCACAACACATCAAGGTTCCCCGCTTTCAGGCAGTACGATCATAGAGCTGATGAAGAATGTCACCCAAGAGAGTGGGTACATGATTCTGAGAGATGAAGATCTTTATAGCATTCACATCAACAAAAGTGTCAGGATTCGGAAACAATACCAAGCCATAAACTAGAAGAGCTAGAATATCCTCGAACGCCTTAAAGTCTAGGCTATCCCAGAAGTAGTTAGCCTTGCCAACCAAGAACTTAGTCAGAAATACTTTTTCTCCACTCCTAGTCTCCCAATTGGCCATTACCTCCTCTTTGGTCAAATGAAGGGCTGCAACAATTTCTTCGGGCCTAAGAGTCTTCTCCCAACCAGTAAACGGAGTCTACTCCATAACAGAGATACCGAGCAGCTCAGAGAACTCTTCTAGGGTAGGAACCAGTTGGAAGTCGTGAAAAGTAAAACAATGGTACAACGGATCATAGAATTGGACCAGGACACTCATCATCTGCTCGTCCAATTTGGAGGTGACCAAACTGAGAAGAGAACCATGCCTCCTGATGAAGGAAGTATTGTCAGGCATCTTGGCAACCAACTCTTTAAGCAAGGTAGGGACTTGGACAAAGTTGATCCGGATAGTATTCTTACGCATGGGCATCATGATGACCTACAAAACAGAGCAAAGATGAAACCCTCCTGTCTTTGAAATAGGTTAGTCCTTATGCAAGATGTATGCAATGCTATGATGTCATGATGTCATGATAAAGGCACACCACAAGTATCCACAAAAAGCAAACATGGTAAAGGCACACAAGCCACACTGAGAGCCCTTATATTTCAAGCTGGCATGGAGCTTAGGTACTACCCTCTTTCAGTTCAGTTGGTTAAAACCTGTCCTAAAAATAGTAATCGGGTTCTAGAGGATCTCAATATCACTGACTACCCGCAATCGGTCATAATTCTAGTTTAGCAACCTTTTCTTGCGGCCGAAATCATCGCGAGAGTTTAGTCTCAATGAGTGTAGCATACTGCTACTATTCTATGGCCAAGTTGGTAAATTTAAGGTTCTAAGGTCAGTTGGTGCTTAATGATCCCTTAGAAGACCCATATTCTCCTCGTTCCAACACAAGGGATATCGGTACAGACTAAAGTGCCACACCAATGTAGCTACTGCTTCATCCGTATCGGTCTACGTCGTACATATCCCTCACAGTTTATTGCTACTTACCTAAAGGGTATCCCCAGATCCGGGTTAGGATCTATAGAACTCCGATACAAGCCCACAAAATTAAAGCATACAAAGCATACAATTGAAAACATAAATGATCTAATCCTAAGGTACACCTCACTTATAAAATCCCCAGCAGAGTCACCAGTTCTGTGATCGGTGGGATAGAACTAACTGTCTTGGAATGCTGGTTCGCGTTTTACGTTTATTTTCACAAAATGTCGCGGTAAGCAAGAGTCGCCACCGTCTTTTATTTTATCCAACAAGGAAAGGACAAAAGCATATACAAATTCCTTTTTTGAGATATTTTCTCGGGTTCGGGAGGTATATTATAGAAAGGGAAGGTGTTAGCACCCTTTCTATCCGTGGTTATCCACGGGCTCTTAGGTACTTGCTCATTATGTTTTCAAAAGTTTGCTTTTCTTTGTGTTTCTGGGTTTGAAAGAAGTTTTTATTTTGAAGAGGGTGTAAGTGCGAAAAGTTTTGTTTTGTTTTAAAAGGAGCAAGTACTTAAGAACCATCTACCTACTCTAAAAAGGAATTAAACTGTGCTAATGTTCTTTAGACAATGCTATCCCACTGTTGAGGAGTAGGTAGCATCGTCGTTGGAGTTTTCGGATCAATTCGATTAAGGGACGTGTGGTCACTAAAGCAATGTTAGGACGCCTTAGTGGTAACGCTAATATCCTAGATCATTTTTCCGAGGCAACCGTTTCGAGGCAACTATGATCTTTGGACAAGAGGGCTACCTCTAAAACTTCCTATACTCAATGACCACGTTCGAGGCAACCAAGTGAGGCATACCCTAAGAGTGGCATGTGCAAGTGTGTTATTTCGATTAATTTTATCTGTACATGTTATGGGCGAGCTATGTTGATTTTAAGTTCATACGTTGGATCTTGTCATGCATTCCCTATTATCAAACACCTAACAGTCAATATTGTGCCGAAATTAAATTGCGGAAAATTAAATCTAAGCTATTACAAGGCGTCAAGTATTTACATCGCCAAAAGCAAACCCTTTAATTTAAATTGCAGAAAATAAAAATAAAGCGATAAATTAAAGTCCTATTAAAAATATTACATACCGGAAGCAATTACAATATTGGAAATAAATAGATCGCGTGCGAAAAATAAAGACGACGCATTTTTAGGGTTTTGACCCTTTTTTATTAAAGAAAGCAATTTTTTTTGTTATTTTGAATTAAATGGAAATTAAATCTAAGTTAATTAATTAATTAAAATAAAAAATATATTTTTGGGTTTTAAAATATTTAAGGAAACAAAAATAAAATTGATTTAAAATTATTAAAACCTAATATTCTAAATTACTTTTAATTTATTGCAAAAATGTTAAAATTATACCTAATTAAAAAGCTAAGTCAATTAAATTATTTATTTACAAAAATAATGAAATTAATAAAAATAATATTTTGTTTTCTGTTTTTATGAAAAAATTATTATTTTGGTTAGCTTTAAATAATAAAAACAAATAATAAAACAAATAAAATAAGAAAAATATAAAAAGAGAGAGGTAACCCAATGGGGCTGTGGGCCTGAATCTGGGTGTATGTTTGGCAATTCTGAGGCCCAAAATGCTCCAGTCTGCTTTGACCTTCCCAATCCAGCGTGCGCTTGTTGACTTGGAGTATGGTGAGTTTGCAATCTGGACCCTTGGATTTGGCCTGGAGGCCATCTGGCGCCTGGATCCATGAGGCATATGATGTTCTACACCTTGGGCGTTGCATGAGAATATCTGAAGAAAAATTAAACAAAGGTTTTGGGGGACCTGGGATTCGAACCCAGGTCCCAATGGTATCCCACTCACGCTTCCACCAACTGAGCCATGCTGTCTTATTGTTAATGTAATGGACAAATAATGTTATATAAAAAAAAGCAAGCAATATACTGGAAAATAAAAAATGCACGAATCTGATTTGAATGGGCCAATGAAAGGAAGACACCTAATCGTCTTCTTCACCAAAAACCTGGTTTTCTTACCTGCGGATTTTTATCCACAGGAAGATTCGTGGGATCATCCGATAAGCAATTCTAGATCACAAAAACATAAACCAAACCCATCATCTTGTTCGCCCTGTTCTCCTGAGTCCATCCAAGGCCATAGCTTGTCTTGATTTCACCTATAATTAAAACGCCTAAAAATAAATAAACCCAAACCCTAGTTTCGGGTAGGGCCTTACAGGCTACGAAAATCAAATTGAATAATGCAGAAATGTTGGAATTTAAACGTTAAGCATGATGGTACAAGACAATTGGCAAAAAGATGCAAGAAAAACTATTCAAGATTCCATGTATAGGGCCATGTTCGTGACGACTTACAGGGCGATTCTGGTGGTCTCAGGACTTGATTCTGGTTGCTATAGCTTCAGGAGATTGCAAGCAAGAACACCACGTTGTGATTTTGGATTGAAACGAGCCCTAAGTGTGATTTCAGTTTCCACTTTTTCCAAGCTTTTTTCAAACTTTGTCTGGCCGTTTCTTGCAGTTTCAGGTTGTGTCCTTTGTATGTCTGGCTTGTACATGTATATTAGAGTGAATTAGGTCAAGAGTTGGGCTTTCAATCCATGTGCATTCAAGGTTTGGGATTTGATATGATCACCATTGATAAACTTTCCATAATTGTATCAAATCTGATTTTTTGTGCATAACAAAGCTTGATACAAATTTGATTTGGTTCATGATGATAATTGAAGTCTATACCAATCATAAAGATATCATTCTATCAATTTTTAGATTTTATTTGAATTAATATTGATTTAAAATGAATTAAATCAATAAAAATTAAATAAAATAGAAAAATTAATGAATGGACATGAAATTGAAGATAGGACACGTGTGTGGTGTGACAAGATCATATCAAGTGGGAAAAAGTGGGGCCTTTTGTCAAAAATTGGAGTTTTGAGGATATTTGACTTTTGGCACTTTTGGAAAAATTCCCAACTTCAACAATGCATAACTTCTTCAATTATGAACTTTTGGAAGTGTTCTTAGACTTTTTAGAAACCTTGAGATGTATTATAACCATCCTTTTTGGTATCATCTCATTTTGATATTCCATGCTCCAGTTATAAGTTTTGGAAAAAAAGGTGTTTTTGTTGACTTTCAAAAATGACATATAATGTCCAAATTTGTAACTTTTTGTAAGAGCATTTCTTGATCTTGGGGTGTGAAGATGGATTATAGGAAATTGCATCCTCTTCAAAATGAGCTTTGGATGGGTCATTTCACATAAAGTATGAGAAAGTTATACTTGGTCAAAGTTGAGTTGACTTTTCCTGCAAAACCCTAATTTAACAACTTTTGAATCTTGATGAATCTTGAGCAATCCTTGATGAATCATGATCAACCCTTGATCAAATGATGAATTATACTTAAAAATGAGAATGTTGACAAAAAAATCTTGAGGTTTGACTATATTTGGGTCACAGTTGACTTTTTCCCTAGCACAGTCGATTTTTGGACTTCTTGAGCAATTGACTAACCAAACTTTCTCTACAAGGCTTGAAATTTGACATGGATGAACTTGAGAGCATATTATGACATTGGGGAGCACTTGAGAACATTTGGATAGGAGGACCTTGATGCAACACAAAACCCTAATTTTGAATTGACTGCCTTAAGAGGTGATTTGACTGTCCAACTCTTGAGCCATCTTGAACAACTTGGAGATGATTCTTGACATGTCTTGAGGAATATGGGAGGGAAAATTTTGGGGTACAAAATTAGGCACTAAAGGTTCGCAACCGCGGAGGGTGCAAAAATTATAAAATAAATATATTTCTTTCCTCACCTCCACCATCTATTTTTTTTATATATACAACATTTTTTATAGCCAAAGTATACAAATTTTACAAAGAGGCTCCTGCGGAGTACCGTAGATGTTTAGGGTGCTAATACCTTCCCTTTGCATAACCAACCCCCTTGCCTTGAATCTTTCCCCTTTTTCTTTGGGTTATTCGCTCTTTTCCCATTCCTTTGGAAACAATAAAGCGCGGTGGCGATTTTTATTTTGATTTGTATAAAAGTCTAGTCAATCCAATGACTTAGTCTTGAACATTTCTACCGCTACAGTCATTATTGTTGTATGAAAGGTCACACTATTAATAAATGCAAACTTATGAATTTTTTAGTTCATAATGGCATTTATCAATGGTTGTCCAAGTGCAACAAATATTTCACTTACCCCCAAGGACCCAGTTAAGATGGGGTACATAGTTTGTCTTGTTGATATTGCAGGAAAAATGTCTTGACTCTATAAAGAAATTTTGTTTATAGTAAGCTCAAGACATTTGATAGATACATATTCAAATCTCATTGGCTTAGTTATAAAAAAGGAAGAATATGTGACCTAGGATGCAACAATAAGAAGTCTCTCCTTGATAAAAGCTTTGTGGTATCTTGAAGAAGTGAAAAAGAAGTAAGAAAGCTGTTGTTTTTTGAATTCATGGAACTATTTGCATTTGTTTCAACTCTTGTTATAGAGTTCCTTGCGAAATGGTCATGCTTGCTCCGTCTTCTATACAGTGAGGTTATATCATTTTCAAGTTTCACTCCATGAGTAAGTCATTCATTTTACTTGTTTATGTTTAAATAATATTTCAATGCATGTTGTGTAATGCTTGTTTTTGTGTGTTCATTTCCAAAAAACTCAATTAAAGTGTAAGTGCTATTCAATTTATATGCTTATAGTGACCTTAATCAAGTTTCATCTTGTGTTTGTCTTATTTTATTTATCTTATATGTGCATATGTGTATATTGCTTGTTCAAAATATATCAAATCATGATTTTTTTGTTTCAATAATTGTGAATATCATAATCACTCATGCATGCGTCAAGATTTGTCACTCAAAACCTAGCCAATACAAAGTAACAAAAAAATTATGCCAAGACATTTTCCCTCTATTTCACCTCATATGTCATCATTTAGTAAAATCATGTCATCCTACACAATCATCTTAGTATGCGCCGACACGAAAATCGTATCTGCTGGCACATAGAATGTATTTTCAACTTCCTCTCATTTTGATTTAGTATGTGTCGACACAAATATTTGATGTGTCGGCTCATTAAATAAGTTATCAAATTTTTTTGTTTTGGGTTCAGTACATGCTGACACATGAGTCGAATGTGCTGACACATAACATATTTTAGGCTGACACTTGTGGAGAGATAAGCCTCTTCAGTCTGATTATATTCATCTTCTCATAAAAAATACCTATGTTATGTGAACACAACCTAAACTATTTTTTCCCACTCATATTTTGGTCTAACTTCTATCTTCAATTACCACTAATCATCTTAAAACCTTGTCTCCTCAAATCATCAATTTATTCCTCATCCAATGTTCACATTCAATTTTCCCAAGGCATCCTCTCCACAAATACGACCAAGGTTTGCATCTTTACAACATATTTCATTCAAAATTGCATATCATTTGTGTAAAACTATGAAATTTGTGCATTATACATCATCATTTCATTGTTAGACATATATGGGAATCCAAAAGTTTCTCAAAATCATACTATTTTCACTTGGGATTTTTGTCAAACACCTTGTGTGCAAGTTTTGTTTGAATAATTCCTAATGGCTCCTAAGGTTGCAAAAGAAAAGAATGTTAGAAAGTATAAGAAGAATGTTGATGCATCTTCAAGTGCTCCAGAAACTGCTTTCTAGTTTGTGCATGATGAGATTCTTTAATTCTTTGATGACAAGTGTTAAGGTAGAATTATGGCCAAGCAACACTACTACAAAGTTAGAATTGTTGAAGACCTTCGCATTCCATAAGTTTTGGGCCGTATAAATCATCAAGACATCAACTAATTTTTGCAGCTTGCTCAAGAATACAATGAATACTTGATTGGTGTATTCTATGCTGGTTTACATGATCGTAGGTGATCTAAATTCAACTTTCTTATGGGAGGTAAGGCGTATACGTTTACTAATTCTATATGAAAATCTTTATTTGGGATCACAATAGAAAATAAGCCCCGAGTAACTAATACAAGTGCTCACTCATAATTTAAGTGAAGAATGCATCTCAATGAACAGCTGGAGGTACCACGAGGTTGATGACAACTACAAAAATGTAACCACTGGCCATATGAAGCATGTGCCCCGCATCTTGCATTGGATTGTTTCTCACATAATGCATCAAAAAGGAGGAGGATTCTCTAAAATTGATAATATTGAAATAAACCTCATCTACATCCTTCTCACCAATATCAAAATAAATTGGTCACATTACTTTGTATCTCGGATGTTTGCAATCCAAAAATGCAACAAAGGAAGTTTATTCTGCTATGCATCTATGATTGCCAAAATCATCAACTCTTTTGAAATTGATGTTCCTAATCTAGTGTACATCTCTCCAAGTTTTGGTCAAGAGTTAATTCAACCCACTATGAAAAATATGAGGTATTTATGGGATACTAAGAAGAAGGTATATTACTTTCAGGTGGCAGTATCAAAGAAGAAAGTCTACAATTTTGATGATCCTGCTGAATTTGAGGATAATGTTGATGATAGTGATGAAGAACAAATAGGTGATGCTCCTCAAGAAGATGTGCACATGTCATATGCGGATTATGAACATGATGAGGATTGGTTGAATTTTGTTGCATATCAAACGAATGAGAGTGAACCAGGCTGGGGTCAATGGCCACATCATGCTTAGACACAACAAGGAGGACTACCAGGGTTTTGATGTAGGTTCTCATTATTTTGCTTCTGGATCACAAGGGAACATGTATGGATCTTGTGATGGATATGACTCTGATGTCACCACTATGCTCCAAAATATGCAACTGCAGCAAAATCAAAGGTATGAAGAAGAGCTGAAGTGGAGAGCTGATTTTCAAGCTGCTCATGATGAACAGATAAGACTTATTCATGAGCACATGTCCACTCAGGATAAAAACTTTAACACCTTTCCATCTTTTGTGACTGCTCATTTCAAGTCACTTCATGATGGAATTAACTCCCATAATCCAGCCATGCAAATCAAAATCAACAACATGATTAGCAACTCAACACACAATCATGAGGAGTCTTCCCAATTCTACGAAGAAAGTGTGACTCTATAGATATGGGTGTGAGAACTTATTAGAGAGGCTAGAGAGGTCCTAGGGGTCATTGATTGTTTGTGTCTTCTATTTGATTTTGTTTGGCTAAGTGTTTTGTTTGTTCTAATTCTTCATGCATATTCATGACATTTTCATATATGCTTTTGAACTATCTTATGTTTGATTAGAATTGTATGAACAAGTTATGTCTTACTTTAATAATGTTTTGGTGGATAATTTGGTTAAATTGTCCTCTATTTTATTTATGTTAATCTTGCATCATTCCATATATATGTCTATATGTGAGTACACACTCTTATTTTTCAAAAATGCCTCGGTATGACATATTGGAAATTGAGTTGAATTACAATACTTCTAATCATGTGCTTTGTCTCCTTTTGATGTTGTCAAAGGAGCAGAAGCATGTGAGAGATGAAGTTAGGAAGAACATAGTCAAGGGTAGCATCAAATAAAAAAATGAAATGCATCGTCGCAATTTTTCCATCATCAAAAAAGGGGAGTATCTGAGTGCAACTTGCCTTTAGATGTTTTGCATGATGACAAAACTAGGAGAACTTAGCATTTATGTATATTGGATGATATCTCTGAGTAAGTTTAGTGCACCCTTGCATTAGAGGTCTTGGGAAACATCTAGAACAACTTTGGAATTGGTATCAAACATGAAAAATCAGTTTCTACACAAAAGTTAGTTGCATGTGTCAGCACATACAATTTTCAGGCCGACACATGTATCTCAATATTAAAGTTTATAGTCTTTGTCTTGCATTGGTCGACACGTAAACCATTTCAGGTCAGCACATTATCAAAAATAACAGTATGTGTCAGCACATATAATTTTCAGGCCGAATGATGTGCTACACTATTAAAACTTATAGCCTTTGTTTCTCATGTGTCGACACATGGCTTTTTTCTGGTCGGCACATGTGTTAATTTTTGACATCATGTGTCGACACATAACTCATATGTGTCGGCAAATCCTGATTATTTGGTCTATTTTTTAACTATTTTTTCAAATTCAAAGTTTCCCTCTTTGCCACCATATTCCATCAACTATAAATACTTCATACATGCATCATTTCAACTTGATGAAACTATAAACATTTACCACCATTGCTCTTCATATTTAACCTCCAACCTATGCATACACACTAACAAACTACACATAATCATTTTTTTTTGGGTGTGTTGAAATGCTCCTTACAGGGCAAGTATTTATATTATCATTTTCCACAGAGATTGGTGTGATATTACCGCCATTCTACATTTATAATAATTTTAAGATAAAGTTTCATAAAAGGGTTTGATTTTGATTTTACTAACGGAAGATGTCGATTTCATTCAAAGTATCAAATATAGGTAAAACAAAGTTTCGGTTTTAAATGCTTGGTAAAAGCGTGTCAAGATTAGGGCTCGATAATTTCTTTCAGACATATTTTCTGAATCAAGTATGTAAACTCATTAACCATAAACATAATCACATATCCTCTCAATGTGTTTCATCTCTAAAACAAATTATGAGTTTTATCAAATTTATCCTTAGATGATCTCTCTACCTAACTATCAATTTGATAACTTTAAAAGCTCAATATTAGTGAATATCAACTCAAAAAACTATTACTAGAAAATTTTCATTAATAAGTGAAAACCTATGTCAAGAGATGAACATACTTCTCAATAATGATCAACTCAAACCATAAAATAAGAATTTTTACCATATATTTATTATCAACATGTTCACATACAAATGGTCAAGCTAAATACATACAAAGATGAAGATTATTCACCTCTAATATTGACACAAAGAAGGATTTAGCTACCCATCACCATGGTAGTTTGATCAACAAGTAGAGTATAAAGCTTGATGAACATCAACTAGAAAACATCAAATATTTAAGGTAGAAATATTTGATCTTGAGTTAAAAATGATAAAAATATTTCTTAGACCTAGATATCTGATTTTTGTGTGTTTGACAAGAGTTGGTAGCCAAAGTATCACAAACAATGCTACTTATACAAGTGTCCAAAAAGTGAGTCCCGCTAAGCGGCCCTAGCACGCTAAGCGGGCTCAACGCAAATATATTTTTTCATGACTCAGTGGATTGGGCTAAGTGGGATGAGGCCGCTTAGCAGGCCCCAAAACATGTCATTCTATCAAATGCGCAAAACATCAAAGCACACTGCAATTTGTACTTAGCGCGCTAGCCTGAACAAATCTTCAACTTTTGACTTGTTGCACCCCAATCTTGGATCTAGCTTGCCCAAAGCTCCAATGCTCCAATGACCAACATCAAAACCTACAAAATGAGCATAAAACTAAGTAAACAAAGTGATTTACCTCATAAACCATATAATTGCTTATTGACATCTATTTACAAACTTAAACACTACTAATTATCAAAATTGTTTACAAGTATATCAACATTTTTGTCCTTAAAAACTCTCCCCAACTTAGCATTTTGTTGGTCCCTAAACAAAAATTCTCCAACTAAAAGAAAACCAGGACAAACCACAAAATTAGGAAACAAAAAGCTTTTAGAACAAGACAATTTTATGATTCAAATGAACAAGAATAAACAAAATAATTCTTACCATTAATTAAATCCAACCATAAGGATAAAACAACGGTTAAGTGCAAAATACATATCAAAATTTCCAAAACAGTACAACTCAAAAATGAATCACACCTAAACACATACTCCTCAATGGATGAGAAACAACAAAAGGGATTTTTCACTCATCCAACAACCATGCCAACATCCGGAGCAAATCATGAATTCATCACACAAAAAGCATCAAACGCGTTAAGCGAGAATCACACGACATTGAAAGGGTTGTAATTTGGATTAGTTACAAGGAAGGGATATCTATCAAGGTAATTAAAACTAAATTGGCTAACGCATGAGAACATTCAATTATTCACACCAATACACAATTCAAACATTTTTATCCCTCTTGTGATCTTTTCTTAGATATAACATACAACCCTGAGCTCTTATGCCGACACAATTTATGCCCTTGGCTTATCAATTATTTTTCTTTTTAAGGGCTCAATTTCATTGATTCTTTTTCTCAATCATATTTTTTTTCTTCAATTTTTCTTTCAACCACTTTTTCTTTCTCAACAAAAACCTACATATTTCTCCCCAACTTTGAACACAACCCAATATAGTAGCAAGAATGTTCCCATACACCAAGGCAAAGAAAGAATAGAAGCAAACACATTGAGGTTGAGGGTTCACAAATTTATCAAACAAAAATCAATATCCTTACTAAAAACTTAATGATGAATTTGTTATTCATTTTCAATATTTACACAATTCAACCATCACAAGGATCTTGATAGAAAGGCTCAATTGGGGCTAACAAGTGATCACTCACTCTCAAGGTAGATTGATTATTCATTTGGTTCAAGTGATTTTTATCAAAATAAAACAAGAAACTCCTTTGATCATTTTCCAATTTTCACACATCAACACACATGCATGATTAAACATAACAAGATCTAGTTAACAAGAATGTTGGTTTCCCGCATTTTAGTGCATAATGAAAAGCTTCCTCGTGTAAAGATAAGTTCTAAAGTGATTCACAATTGACAGGTATTGTAAAAGAATTAAAGGTATGACATTATGCATAAACCACAAGTTTCATATTTAAGCTAAGCTTAAAAATCAATAAACATGTACCTTGAAGTTGTTACTACAATTTAATTCATATCATCACCACTTAGTTGCAAGTTGAACCGCATTTGTACAAGTTCACTTGGTTTCTTCAAAGTTATAAAACTAAGGAACAAAGATAAGCTTTTGCTTTTTTTTAACAATTTTTTTTTAAAACAAACTAACCAACTCTATACACAATTTAACCTTACTAATATAATACCTTAAAGTTAAGAATAAAAAAAACAAACACCTCAAAGTGGTGTACCAAAAGCATTCATGGCATAAAATGCCTCCAAAAGTTGTAGAACTAAAGTACAACCAAAAAACACCATCCTTAATAGGATGGAACAACATCAAGATAATTGTCTGAAAATTAAAAAAAGAAAGAATAAATAAAACATAAAACATAAAAATAATGATAATAACGACAAACCAATCCCCGCCAATTCAACTGCTTAACTCGTAATCGCTCCCCGCAACTTCTTCATCTTCTTGCTCTTCATCACTACTCTCATAATTAGTTGTTGCCCCCTCTCGGAAGAATGGTCTGTGCATAGGGTAATTTTCATTAGCAGAAAACTCCTCCCGAGTCGGAAAAGTCAGAACCTCATCCGATACAACCTGATGAGGATATAACAGCTGCATAGAATCATGAAGGAAGAAAGAAGCTTTCATCTGAGCCTCCATCATCTTCCAGTTGTAAATACGTGCTTATTGTTCATTATACCGAACCGGACCCGCCGAAGGAGCGTGCGCCCGAGGTTGAGGGGCTGCCTCACCGGTCAACTTTGGCACACAATGTCGAAGAACATAATCCTCATTCACAATACTACTAATCCTTTTGGTAGCCACATCCGGAATATCAACTCCAACCTTCCTACACAACCCCATAATAAGAGCCAGAAAACCAAGAGTCATCAGAGTCCTATTACCATGAGAATGGCCACTGATCTCTATTTTTCTAATCTCATTAGATTTAACCTGAGCCACATCAATTTTCCACCCCTTAATCATGTAGTACAACAGGAAAGTTGTATCAATAGGAGTGGTAGAAGTGTGACTACTGAGCTTAATGTTGTAAAGCAAAAGAGTCGTATACAATTATGCCTTTGTATTCATGTCACATCTTTTGAAGTGCACATGCTGGTTGGAAGCATTGAGAAAAAAGCCATGATTAGGAGTAACAACTAAAGTCTCACCAACTAAATCCAATCTCCAATTCTTACTTGCCACCCTCTTTGATAAGAACAAAGTTCACCCCTTTGAAGAGTGAAAGGATGACCCAAGTATTGACTAATCGAATTTCTATCAAAAGACACTGCTCTCCCCTGTACAAATGTAATAAGAGTAATAGACATATTTTTAATTGGCATTGCGTTAGCATAGAACTCTTGAAAAATGTCAAAATTTAGCTCGGTCAAAAGAGTTAACAAGACACCCAATTTTCGCTTCTCCATATCATCTACAATGTACCTATAATCCCCTTAAGGATTCCACGTGAAAATCTTCTTAGGCCAGACTTATCGCTCAGCCAAGCTATAGAACCAAGCTTGTTGAAGAGGTTATATGAAACGGTTGTTGTCAAACTCAACATGTTTAGCTTTAGCACTTTGTCGAGAATGGGATGAGGATCCAGCAACAGAGGGAGAACGTTTTTCTTTGGTTTTCCCTTGAACTCATTTGTAAATAAAAAAGAGAAAAACAAGGAAAAACCCATCAAAACTGTTCTAGAAAATTCTCAAAAATTCCCAAAAACTTTGATAAAATATAATACAAACACAACCAGAACAGAAATTAAAAAGAAAAAAATTTCAACTTCCAGCATGCCGCGCTAAGCCAGATTGAGGCCGCTTAACGCGCCTGCAAAATCTGTGAATTTCTGTTCTTTTTATGTCATGGCAGAAACTTCCTAAACTAATAAACCCACACCAAAAACATCTCCCTAGCACATTAGATCACTAATTAATCAAAGAAAAACTTCATAACATTCAAGAACAACAACTACCTAACCCTAACATTTCAAAATTCTAATCTAACTATGTACAATTTCGTGGTTTCTTACGTAAAGTTAAATAACATAAAACATTCACATGCAACCCTTAATTCTTGACAAAACAGTAATTAACCAAGTTTAGAGCTTACCTTGATGGATTGGAAAGATATAAGAGAATATATTTTACATAAGGAAAGGAAATGAAGCTTGAAATCTTAAAGTATGAAGGAAAAACTTGAGAGAAAGAGTGACAAAGCTATGACATGGAGTTGAAAATATGATGAAAATGACAATTTCTACCCTAGCTGCGTTATTAGGGTGCTAACTGGGCCTTGGGACTGGGTCAGGCCCCACTGGCCCACATTTTTTTTTCTGTACAAAAATGATCGTGCTAAGCGTGACTCAGGCCGCTTAGCGGGATCAGAAATTCTACTAAAAACAGAACAGACAACATGTTATGTTCTGATTTGTCGGCTCCACTGCATTCTAACATTACAAAAATGGAAAAAGACAAGAATACTTACAATGTTGGGGTGCCTCCCAAAGAGAGATTTGTTTAACGTCATTAGAGCTCGACGATCTATGGTGATTTCACAGATCACCAAGACGGACCACACTTATTTCTCGATTTACCTCACCTCCAAGGTATACTTTCAACCGATCGCCATTCATAGTCCAAACTTCCTTTAAGATTGGATCCTCCAACACAATCGCTCCATAGTCTTTCACATTATTTTATCACGAACAAACCCGACCATTTGGACTTTAACTTTCTCAGAAAAATTTTTAACCGTGAATTGAAAAGAAGCACCTTTTGGCCAACTTTGAATTCTTTGTGCCGAATTTTCTTGTCATGATAGAATTTGACTTTTTCCTTATACAACTTGTTGGAGTGGTACACATCATTTCACAATTGATCTAGACCCTGCAATTGAATTTTTCTTTTTTCTCCGTCCAGGTTAGAATCAAAGTTTAAGAATTTTAATGCCCACAGAGCCTTGTGCTCAATTTCTACTAGAAGGTGACACGTTTTTCCATACACCATTTCAAATGGTGTCAAACTAATATGAGCTTTGTAAGTGGTGTGATACGCCCATAAAGCGTTATCAAGCTTAAGTGACCAATCCTTCTGTGAATTTGACATGGTCTTTTCCAAAATCCTCTTAACTTCTCTATTTGAAACTTCGGCTTGACCATTAGCTTGTGGATGGTACGGAGTCTCCACTTTATGATTTACACCATAGTTTTCCAAGACTTTTTCAAGAGGTGTATTACAAAAGTGTGATCCACCATCACTAATTAAAACACGCGGAGTGCCAAAATGGGAAAAAATATTTTTCTTTAGAAATTTAATAACCATTTTGCCATCTGCTATAGGACAAGCCATCGCTTCCACCCACTTAGAAACGTAATCCACTGCAATAAGGATAAATTCATTCAAAAATGATGGGGGAAAAGGTCCTATAAAATCTATGCCCCAAAAATCAAAAACCTCTATTTCCAACATGCTATTCAAAGGAATCTCATCTCTTTTTCCAATTCCTCCACTCCTTTGGCATTTATCATAATTCTTAGCATGCAAGTGTGCATCTTTGAACAAAGACGGACAATAAAAGCCCGATTGAAGGACTTTTGTTGTCGTACATAAACCATTAAAATGACCTCCATACAGAGAATTGTGACAATGCCAAAGTATACTTTTAGAGTCCTCTAATGATACACATCTTCTTATCAAATTATCACTTCTAAGCCTAAAAATATAAGGCTCATCCCACACATAAAATTTTGCATCCGCAAAGAATTTCCGCTTTTGGTCCCAAGTTAGATCCTCTGGTATCAATCTGGATACCTTGGGATTCGCAAAATCGGAAAACCATGGTCTAATTTATACCATAAAAAGCTTTTCATCTAGAAATTCTTCTCTAACCTCACTTTCTTGGTTAGTAACCTCTACATTGACCAAACGGGACAAGTGATCCGCTACCAAATTCTCGAAACCTTTCTTGTTGCAAATTTCTAGATCAAATTCTTGCAACAAAAGTATCCATCGAATAAGTCTTTGCTTAGAATCCAATTTAGTAAGCAAATACCGTATCACCACATGGTCAGTATAGACTACAACCTTTGATCCAATGAGGTAAGATCTAAATTTTTCTAATGCATACACTATAGCTAACAATTCTTTTTTATTTGTTGCATAGTTAATTTATGCTTCATTAAGAACTTTGCTAGCATAATGTGTAGTATGTAAATTTTTTCCTTTTCTTTGACCAAGAACCGCACCAATGACATAATCGATAGCATCACACATTAGTTTAAAATATATTTTCTAATTTGGTGCTACAATTATGGGTGCGGTTATCAAATTTTGTTTCAAATTATTAAAATCTATAAAACAAGCATCATCGAAAATAAAAGACTTATCTTTGTTGAGCAGGTTTCTCAATGGCCTTGCAATTTTGGAAAAGTCTTTGACAAATCTTTGGTAGAAGCCCGCATGACCAAAAAAACTTCGGATTCCTTTCACATTCAATGGTGGTGGGAATTTTTCAATAACCTCCACTTTGGCCTTGTCAAATTTAAGCCCCTTGGATGAAACTTTGTGACCAAGAACAATTCCCTCGGTAACCATGAAGTTACATTTCTACCAATTAAGAACTAAGTTGGAGTCTACACACCTCTTCAAAACGGTATCCAAAATTTTCAAACAAAGATCAAAAGACGCCCCAAAAACGGAGAAGTTGTTCATGAAAACTTCCATAGTTTTCTCAATAAGATCGGAAAATATGGCTTGCATACACCTTTGAAAATTTTCCAGTGCATTGCACAAATCAAAGGGCATCCTCCGATACACAAAAACTCCAAACGGACAAGTGAAAGCCGTTTTCTCATGGTCTTCCGGATTAACCAAAATTTGGTTATACCCGGAATACCCATCCAAAAAACAATAGAACTCTTGACCTGATAACCTTTCTAGCATTTCATCCATAAAAGGAAGAGGTAAGTGATCTTTCCTAGTTGCTTGATTAAGCCCCCTGTAATCAATAAACATTATCCATCCCATTACGGTTCTTGTCCGAATCAATTCATTCTTTTCATTTCTAATTATGGTCATTCCACCTTTTTTTGAACCACATCTACCAGACTCACCCAATCAGAAATAGGATAAATCATCCCGACATCCAATAGTTTCACAACTTCCTTTCTCACGACCTCTTTCATTGTCAGATTCAAGCGGTGTTGAGGTTGAGCTACCGTCTTAAAATCCCCTTCCATAAAAATCTTGTGCATACAATAAGTCGATCTTATGCCTTTCAAATCCGCTAAAACCCAACCTATTTCTATTTGATTTTCTTTCAAAACTTGAACTAAACAATGTTCCTCCTTTTCCGACAAAGCATTACTAATGATTACCAGTTTATTACCACCATCATCAAGAAACACATACTTTAAGTGAGAAGGAAACATCTCCAATTCAAGTTTGGATTATTCTTTTTTATCTTCCTTATTCAAAATTTCAACTTCTTCCTCCAAAGGTTGAACTTCTTCTAAAGTCTCAAGTTCCTTCATACACTCTTCCAATTCCTTTTCTTCATGGACATCAAGAACTTGACTCACATTAGTTAATGTTTTCTCAAGAGGTGTTGAAAGATGAACTTCACTAGAAACATCCCAAATAGCTTCTTCAATAGCATCAATTCTAAAACAAGCTCTGTGATATGGTGGCAGAACCGACTATTTTTACTGGTTTGCGTTTTTTGTTCGCAAATGTCGCGGTAAGCAAGAGTCGCCACCGACTTTTATTTCATCCAATCATGGAAAAGGAAAAAGAACATAAAAAACCTTTTTTCGAGATATTCTGAGTACGGGGAGGGGGGGGGGGGGGGTAGATTATAGAAAGGGAAGGTGTTAGCATCCTTTCTATCCATGGTTTTCCATGGGATCTTAGGTACTTGCTCATTTTGAAATTGCTTGTGTGTGTGATTGTTTTGAAAATGTTTTACTTCGTGATAACCCTTGTATCAGTCCTCAAGAGTGTGACGAAGTTTGTTTTGAAAATTGGTTTTGAAAGGTGTTTGTGTGAAAAAAAATTGTTAAGCAAGTACTTAAGATTCTACCTACTCGAAAAAAGATTGTTCGTTCCCGTTTCCTTTAGACAATGTTATCCAATATTAAGGAGTAGGTAGCCCCGTCGTTGGAGTTTGTAAGGGACATTCGAAAGGGACAAGTACAATCACTAAAGCAACAGTTAGAAAACTTTAATAGTAACCCTAGAGTCTTAAGATCTTTCTGAGGCAACATTCGAATGGGACATTTTGATCTTTTAGACTGGAGGGAAAACACTAAAATCTCCTATGCTTAATGACTTTTTTACCAAAGGAAACCGAAGTGGAGTAAACCCTAGGAGTGAATATGTGCATGTGAATTTTTTGGTTAATTTAGTCTTTGCAGATTAGGTGATCTACCGTTTTACTTTCAAGTAATCTTCCCATACAATCCTATTAACATACATCTAAGCAGTTAAAGATTTGCAGGAATTTAAAGTGGGAGAAAATAAACCTAGCTATTACAAGGCTTTGGCAGTTACATAATCATCTTGATGGAAAATAACAATGCAGAATTTAAGACCCTAATTACTATTACAAACTTGGAGCAGTTACAATAGTAATAAAAAGAATTAAAATGCGCGCGGCGAATTAAATGCGAGAATGGTTAAAACTCTAAAAATCTAATTGATGAAAATATTTAGGTTATTTTGGAGAAAATAATTAATTAAGTTATGTACAAAATTAACCCTAATTTCTAATTAGTTTTAATTATAAAAAAATTGAAATTAACCTAATTTACTAAATTAATTAATTAAATAAAATAAAATATTTTATAAAAAAGATTTTTTATGTTTTTGTGATTTTGATTTGAGCAAACAATTTAATTACAAATTTAAAACCTAATTTCTAATTGTTTTTAATTATGAAAAAAAGATGAAATTTAATTGCCCTAATTTAAATTAAATTAATTAATTCAAGGGAAAAAACAATTTTTATGAAAAAAATATTTTTTGGTGCTTTCATGATTTTTGATTAAATAAAAAATGATTTTTGATGTTAATTAAAATAATTAAGTAAAATAATAAAAGAATTAAAAATAAAAAGAATGGAAAAAGAGAAGAAATGGGTCTGTGTTATGCTGAATGGGGGGTGTATTTCTGAATTTTCCAGGCCTAATAGCCATTCAAGCCCAGTCAGCGCTTGATTTCCTGTGGCGTTGACTTGTGGGTGTACCATAGATCCCTCATTACTATGCGTTGGATCTGGTTGACTATGCATCTGCTGGCTAGATAGTGGTGGCGCATGGTAGTCATCTGGATAAGAGATGCACATGATCTGTAAATGGAAAAATAGAAAACAATTTTGCTGGGACCTGGGATCAAACCTAGGTCCTTATGTTCACCAACAATGCGCTCTTCCACTGGGCCAACTGGCTTATTTGTTATTATACTGAAAACAAAAATATAATATGGCAAAATAAATGGTTAGTGGATAAAATGCGTGAGATTTCAAGTGGACAAATAGTTGATTGCCACGCCATCGTCTTCTCCAAGAATCTGTCGTTTTTGGCAAAGACCTATACCCACGGACAAACCTCTATGGCTAGAAACCTGTACAACTCAAAAACTCACAAAATGCAATATAAATGGAATTGAAGACCAGGGTTCAGCTGGTTATGATGTCACGGTCATCATGGTACCTTGTCTGTGATCTAATTTTACCTGTAGCCAAAAACTCCAAAACGCGTGTGGAAACCCTAATAATGGCAAGTACAAATATAGGCTTCAAAAATGCAATTAAACTATTCAGTTAGCTTGCAAACATGATAAAGATCACAAATATGTCAATCAAATATGCTAATAATGCCAAAATTGATGTAATCGATTTCAAGAAATAAAGCAAACCATGTGAGTAATAGCGTGCGTTACTGAGCGCGAGAGGACTGGAAAGTGATCCAGTTAGCTTCAGAGATGCTCCAGGATGCGATTGGCAATGTTGGAATGGCTTGAATTGGCCTGTAGTTTGAAATCCGATTCACAATTTTCTTTGAAATTTTGGAGTTTTGTTTTTGCTTTTTCACGACTGCAACCCTTGTCTCATGCCTTGTACATGTTAGAATGAATTAGGGTTATAAAATTGGCTTGAATCTTTTGGAATTAAGAAGATTTGATATGATTTTCATGCCATAGGTAATCTTTCTAAATTGAGCCAAATCGTTCCTTTCTTGTACCAATCATCCTTGATTTGTTTTGGTCTTGATATCTCAGCATATTTTGATTGCAAACCTGTCAAAAAATCAAATCAAAACATATCTTTGCTATTATTTACCAATTATTTGATTTAATTGAAATTTTAATAAAAAAATCACAATAAAATGGAAAATGCAGAAAATAACATGTGGATGGATAATTGGGTCGTGGACCATATCATAAGTGAGGTGCAAGCATAAAAAGTTAGGCCCATTTGGCAAAAAATGCATTTTTGAGCATATTTGACTTTTGGCAATTTTGCAAAAAAGGTCAACTTTGACAAGGCATATTTCTTCCAATTCTAACCATAGAGAGGTGTTCTTGGACTTTTTAGAAAGCTTAGGATGTCACCTAAGCAACCCTTTTAGTCTCATTTCATTTGGGTCTTCCATGTTCATGTAAGAAGCTTTGACCCAAAAGGTGTTTTTGTTGACTTTTCAAAAGGACCCATAATATAGAAATTCATATCTTTTTATGAGGTCATATTTTGAACTTGTGGGATGAATATGAATTGTAGGTAATTGCACCCTATTCAAAATGAGCCTTGGATGGAAAATTTCTGATAAAGTATGTGGAAGTTATGCTTGGTCAAAGTTTGGTTGACCTTTCTTGAGAAACCCTAATTTAGCAACTTTTGGGTTTTAATGAATTTGGAGCATTCCTTGAAGAATCATGATCAATCCTTGATCAAGTGATGAAAGTCACTTCAAAATTTTGATATTGACCAAAAATCTTGAAGTTCGACTGTATGTGCGCCACAATTGACTTTTTACCTAATATAGTTGATTCTCAAGCATCTGAGGAGTTAACTGAGAAAACTTCTTGTGCAAGGCATGAAACTTGACATGGAGGGTCTTGAGAACATATTAGGACCAAGGAGAGCATATGAGGCCTTTGTGGTTCACCCATCTTGATGAAAATGGAAACCCTAATTTGAGACATACTGCCTTAGGAGAGAATTTGTCTGGTCAACTCTTGGGCAAACATGAGCAAATTGAGGATATCTAGGAGTATGTATTGAGTAAAATGAGAGGGAAAATTTTGGGGTACAACATCTGCCCCTGTTCAATCTTCTTAAACCTGAGGATGTAGATTGGCTCGTCTTCCTTTCGTGATCTGAAGGTGGAAGATGATTGAACACTAGATTACCCAGAAATTTGCACTCGTATGAAGTGATACTTGATCTGATGATGTCGGCAATGGGCTTAAAGATGCCATTTGGAAGTTGCTAGAGAATTGTCAGAGATGGGCTTAAAGATGCCATCCAGTATGTAGATTTCCTGAGATATTCCTTTGATGAGAATTCCTGTTCCTATTGTTGATGAGGAATCTGCTGAGGAATGTTGGTATCTGTCTTGGGAGAAATAGAATTTTAGAAGCTTCAGTTATCCGTTAATATACTGGGGAAATAACTCCTGCTCGAGGAAGCGGAAGTGAATGGCATATCTGGTTAGAGTACAGGCTGCACCGCGACTTACTAGAGAAATGCGAAACTAATCGTGTTTGATCAGGTCCAGGTATTACAGTGTTGTGGACTGCTGTCTGGAGATAAGAGAAACGAAACCTGGATGGTAAGGTTATGAGAAGGAATCTGGATAGTAGGGTTACTTCAAAATGAAATCCTGGATAGTAGGGTTGTGAGAAGGAACCTGGATTGTAGGGTTACTTCAATATGAAAGCCTGGATAGTAGGGTTGTGAGAAGGAACCTGGATAGTAGGGTTACTTCGATATGAAAGCCTGGATAGTAGGGCTGTGAGAAGGAACCTGGATAGTAGGGTTACTTCAATATGAAAGCCTGGATAGTAGGGATGTGAGAATGAACCTGGATAGTAGGGTTACTTCGATATGAAATCCTGGATAGTGGGGCTGTGAGAAGGAACCTGGATAATAGGGTTACTTCGATATTAAAGCCTGGATAATAGGGTTGTGAGAAGGAACCTGGATAGTAGGGTTACTTCGATATGAAATCCTGGATAATAGGGTTGTAAGAAGGAACCTGGATAGTAGGGTTACTTTGATATGAAAGCCTGTATAGTAGGGTTGTGAGAAGGAACCTGGATAGTAGGGTTACTTCGATATGAAAGCCTGGATAGTAGGACTGTGAGAAGGAACCTGGATAGTAGGGTTACTTCGATATTAAAGCCTAGATAGTAGGGCTGTGAGAAGGAACTTGGATAGTAGGGTTACTTCGATATGAAAGCATGGATAGTAGGACTGTGAGAAGGAACCTGAATAGTAGGGTTACTTCGATATGAAAGCATGGATAGTAGGGCTGTGAGAAGGAACTTGGATAGTAGGGTTACTTCAATATGAAAGCCTGGATAGTAGGGCTGTGATAAGGAACCCGTATAGTAGGGTTACTTCGATATGAAAGCCTGGATAGTAGGGCTATGAGAAGGAACCTGGATAGTAGGGTTACTTCGATATGAAAGCCTGGATAGTAGGGCTGTGAGAAGGAACCTCGTTCGTAGGGTTACTTCGATATGAAAGCCTGGATAGTAGGGCTGGTGGGAAGAAACCTTGATAGTAGGGTTACTTCAAAGAGATAACGTAGATTAGTTGACCCGTTTTGTTTCGGGAACTGAGTCTCCATTAGTCGTTTATAGATGTGATCTATATAACTACTGAATTTGTTGAAGCTAATCCTCTTTCCTGAAAAGATAACAGGATGAATTATGTGTGATGCATGAAATGCATGGTGAGGTCTTGTTCTCAAATAAATGAGATAATGTTGTATATGATATGTACGTGTATGTTCATGATGTATGTTCATGAAATGCTATCGAGGTATGCTCGTGTCTGGGAAAATAAATCCCTGACAGTTGCTGGAGATTTGTAAATATTCTGTCGGGAAGAGATGCTGCTTGAGAATAAACTTTGCGGGGAATGAACTTAGGAAGAAGAGATACTTTGTTGGTAGATCTGCTGATCCGGGGGAATAAACTCAGCTGGGGATGAATTTCTATTGCTGGAGATGATGAGCTCTGTTGGAGATTGAGCTTCTGTTGTAAGAGAAATAACCCCTGCTTGGGGATGAAATTTACTGACTCACCCGCGATTATGAACCTCAGCTTGGGTGGTTACATCCTGTTTCGGGAAAGTTGACATCAATGCCTTTGGATGCTTTTACTCTGTGGGGAGTGTATGTACCAACAATCATGTTCTCAAGATGGCTCTATTCTGATACCTGCTGGGCGAAGTAACCGTCGGGTTTGGCACTTCTCGTTTCTTCCCTGTTTCTGGAATTACGAGTAATTGTCTTTTGTTTCTTATGTAAATATTTATGAGCAACAATCATTTTCAAATGCATATATCAAAAATAAATCATTGGACGTTCTTGCAAGACAAAACAGAAAACAAAAACAAACTCGGAGTGAAAATAATTTTGTATTGATTTTTTTGAAATTGGCCTGTAATAGGCGTTTTTGTACAAGGAGGATGACGCTCTAGTAAGAGAACACCGCCGAAAGATAGAAATTATACAATTTGTGTAAAATAAAGAAAAACAACTATGTGAAACAACCCCATTGGGTTCCAACTCTGCTATTGCCTTTATATCTTCAAACGTCTCATCACTTTGCTTCTTGGCCGAAAGTTGATCAGATTGATTGATGTCGTCTGAGCTTGATAGTCGATACCAAAGTCTGGTCGCAAGATGATCAAATGATACATAGTGGTACGCTTTATATCCCTAAATTTTTCCTGGACCTCCCTTTCGGGTTTTCGGTCCACCAGGATACCCTTTTTTCCCAAGCCTCCCTTTTTGGTTTTCGACTTGCCGGGTGTACAGATTTTTCATTTTCATCCCATACTTTTGCCCGAACCTTTTTGGTTCGCCGGGAAGCCCTTATTTTTTCCTAGGCCAGTCAACCTAGTGGGTCTTTGATTAGGAGTAGTATTTTTTCACTATGTCTGCATTGACAAGGTGAGGAAGGTCATCACCATCCATTGTGGTTAGAATCATAGCTCCTCCAGAGAAAATGTTCTTAACCACAAATGGCCCTTCGTACGTGGGGGTCCATTTTCCCCTGGGATCACCATGCGAAAGTATGATGCGTTTGATCACTAGATCCCCGACTTGATATTCTTGACGCCTGACTTTCTTGTTAAAAGCCTTGATCATTCGCTTTTGGTATGTTTGACCATGGAAGATAGTAGTAAGTCTTTTTTCATCGATTAGATTCAGTTGATCAAGTCGGGTTCGGATCCAGTCGTCTTTGTTCAAACCCACATCCTTCATAATCCTTTGAGAAGGTATCTGGACTTCAATGGGTAGGACTGCCTCCATGCCATATACCAGAGAGTAGGGTGTTTCCCCTATTGATGTCCGTGCTGAGGTATGGTATCCATGAAGAGCGAATGGTAACATCTCATGCCAGTCTTTATATGTCACTGTCATCTTCTGTACAATCTTTTTGATGTTCTTGTTAGCTGCTTCACCAACGCCATTCATCTTCGGCCGGTAGGGAGAAGAGTTATGATGCTGTATCTTGAAATTTTTACAGAGCTCGGTGATCATTATGTTGTTGAGATTCGTACCATTGTCAGTAATAATTCTCTCCGGCCCACCATATCGACAGATCAGATTATGTCGGATAAACCGCGCCACGACATTCTTGGTTACTGTAGCAAAGGAAGCTGCCTCAACCCACTTCGTGAAGTAATCAATGGCTACTAGGATGAAGCGATGTCCATTGGAAGCGGTGGGCCTAATTTCTTTGATCATGTTGATGCCCCATATTGCAAAGGGCCACGGAACTGTCAAGACGTTTAAGGGGATCGGAGGCACATGCACCTTATCAGCGTAGATTTTGCATTTATGACAAGTTAGAGAGTGCTGATAACAATCGGCTTCCATAGTGGACCAATAATATCTTGCCCGTAGGATCTTCTTAGCCATGGTATGTCCACTAGAACGAGTTTCTAAGGTGCCTTCATGTAGATCTGTAATGATCCTCTCTGCTTCGCTCTTGTCTACACACTGTAGTAGTGTGGAGTCATGGTTGCGTTTATAGAGGATTCCATTACTGAGAAAGAAATTTGCAACGAACCTTCTTAGAAACTTCTTATCATTGACAGATGCGCCTTCGGGATACTCTTGAGCCTCAAGATACCTTTTCACCTCATGAAACTAAGGTTTGTTCGCCACCTCTTCGGTATCGATCTCACAGCAGTGTGTTGGTTCATCCAACCTCTCAATGGTGATTTGGGGAGCTTCATTGTACCATCTAACCTTGAACATAGAAGACACGGTAGCTAGCGCGTCCGTTAATTGGTTCTCCTCTCGTTGGAAATTTTCAAAGGTTACCTCCTCAAAGTGTGGGAGAAATGTCAGTACATACTCTTTGTAAGGAATGAGATTCGGGTGCTTTGTATCCCACTCGCCTTTGATCTGACTTATCACCAGAGCGGAATCCCCAAATACACTTAATAACTTGATCCTAAGGTCAATAGCAGCTCGAAGACCCATAATACATGCCTCATACTCCGCCATGTTGTTGGTGCAGTTGAAACATAATCGGGCGGTGAACGGAGTATGACAGTCCTCGGGAGATATGATTACAACGCCAATGCCGTTACCCAGTGCGTTTGAGGCTCCATCAAAATACATAGACCATCGGGATCCCTCCTCAGGTCCTTCATCCGGTCCAGGTTCTTCGTAGTCAGTCACCAACATAATATTCTCATCCGGGAACTCAAAATTCATGGACTGGTAGTCATCCATGGCTTGATGAGCCAAATGATTAGCCAATACACTCCCCTTTATTGCTTTTTGGGTTGTATATTGTATGTCGTACTCAGTTAAGATCATTTGCCACCTTGCTATCCTTCCGGAGAGAGCGGGCTTCTAAAAAATGTACTTGATCGGATCCATCTTTGATATCAATAAGGTAGTGTGAGTCAGCATATACTGTCTCAGCCGGCGAGCAGCCCATGCCAAAGCACAACAAGTTTTCTCGAGCAATGAGTATCGTGTCTCACAGTCGGTAAACTTTTTGCTAAGGTAATATATTGCGTGCTTTTTTCGACCAGACTCGTTATGCTGCCCTAGCACACACCCCATTGAATTGCCTAGCACCGTCAAGTATAATATCAAAGGTATTCCTTCAACTGGAGGCATCAGAATTGGTGGTTCTTGAAGGTATTCCTTGATTCTTTCAAAAGCGGTCTGGCATTCATCATTCCACTTTACCACTTGATCTTTCTTCAGAAGCTTGAAGATTGGATCACAAGTAGCAGTCATATGTGAAATGAACCTAGCGATGTAATTCAAAGGTCCCAAGAATCCTCTAACCTCTTTCTCTGTGCGAGGAGCTGGCATCTCTTGTATCGCTTTTACCTTCGTAGAGTCTACCTGAATACCCTTGTCGCTGACAATGAATCCCAGAAGCTTACCAGACCTTACCCCGAAGGTACACTTGTTCGGATTCAACCTCAACTTGTATGTCTTCAACCTGTCAAACAATTTTTGTAGATGATCAAGGTGCTCTTCATCAGTCTGAGACCTGGCTATCATGTCATCAACATAAACTTCGATCTCATGGTGAATCATATCATGGAACAAAGCGACCATAGTGCGCTGATAAGTTTCCCCAGCATTCTTCAACCCAAAAGGCATCACCTTGTAGCCGAAGGTGCCCCACTGTGTAACGAAGATTGTCTTCTCCATGTCTTCAGGAGCCATCTTGATCTGGTTGTAGCCAGAGAAACCATCCATGAAGGAGAAGATTTTATGTTGCACGGTGTTGTCGACTAGAACATCAATGTGAGGAAGTGGGAAGTCATCCTTAGGGATTTCCCTGTTCAGATCTCTATAATCTACACACATATGTACCTTACCGTCCTTCTTAGGTACCAGAACGATGTTAGGAACCCACTGTGGATAAGAAGTGATAGCTAAGAATCCTGCGTCGAACTGTTTCATGACCTCTGCCTTAATCTTCTCTGACATTTCAGGGTGCATACGACGAACCTTCTGTTTAACCGGAGGACAGTCTTCTTTAGTCGACAGGCGATGTACCACAATATCAGTGTCTAAACCAGGAATGTCTTCATAGGACCAGGAGAAAATCTCAACATAGTTGTACAACATCTGTATCAACCTCTGTTTGACGCTAAGCTCCAGATCTGCACCTATTTTAACCTCTTTTCTGTCTTTCTCAGTACCCAAGTTCACTGTCTCAACCGGCTCTTCATGAGGCTGTATGGACCTTTCTTCCTGCTGTAGTAGTCTAGCAAGTTCTCCAGGCACCTCACAATCATCCTCACCTTCGTCCTCGACTTGGTTGATCAGATTTTTGAAGTCATAACTGGCAATAGCAGAGCTATTATCAATGGGATCCAGAGTGGATATGGATATGCATTATGATACGTAAGTGTGTGTAAGAGAATAGTTGTTTCGATAAAGTAAAAAAACAGAAAAGAAAAATAGAGCGAAAAATTTTTATGCAAGAAACGTCCAATGCTTTATTAATGATATATGAAATGAAAAATAATAGCCCTCACAAGCAAAGCCAGTGCGCCCCGGGCAAGGAACAAGGCTATAAAGTTTTAAATTGTTTATTACAAATCTTAAAACAAATAAGTCAATTACTGCGGAATAAAAGAAACTGGTATAAAGTTCCTAGCCGTCCAATTACTCGGTCCACCGTTGGTAGTTGGGTAGATCCAGCTGTCGGTGTCTGAGTCTTCCTTGCTATCTTCAATGGCATTAACCCCACGATTACTGATGCGTAGGGGAGGTCCTCCAGCTCGAGCGCATCTAACAGCCCTTTGAGCCCCTGTAGTAAAGCCCAAACCAAATTTGTCAGTTTTGTGAGTGAAATCAGGGAGCTGGTCCCAATTGGCACACCCACCTTCTTCAATCACGGCCCTGGCATCCTTGAGGGAAGCCATCTTCGGAGGAGGTTTGTTGTCGGTAGTAGTTTCAGTCGATGCCAATATCTGAGGGACCTCTTTGAAGTTCTGACAAGGAGTTTCTATAAATTCCCCGTCCATCTCTACATACTTGAAGGAATTGAGGTGGCTCACCATATACTCCTCCTGCCCTCCCACAATGACAATCTTTCCTCTTACTGGATACTTCAGCATTTGGTGGAGTGTGGAAGTAACTGCCCCAGCTTCATGGATCCAAGGACGACCCAGCAAACAAGAATACGACGACCTGATATCCATCACATAGAAAGTGGGCCCAAAAGTCTGAGAACCTACTTTGACAAGGATGTCCACTTCCCCGTGCACCATTCTCTTCAATCCGTCAAAAGCCCTTACCACAATGTTACTAGGCTTTAGAGTCAAACCTTTGCAATCCAACCGATCCAACGCCTTCTTTGGCAGAACATTTAGTGAAGACCCAGTATCTACCAACACATGAGTCATAGTGGTGCCCTTGCATTCAATCGAGACATGCAGTGCATCATTATGCAGTCAAGACTACATCTGAAAAACCCAGCCCATTATCAGCAGTCAGGCTGGCCACACAATCTTTGAACTTATCAGCTGAAGTTTCCTGCAACATATGTGCAGTCTTGAGGAATGCAATCAAAGCCTTCGCATGGGCTTTAGAACACAATAGAAAAGACAACATGGATATATTTGATGGGGTCTTCCCCAGCTGCTCGACCATATTGCAGTCGCTCTTCTTAATTTATTTTCAGTATTTCCTCTATCTCTTGCTTAGAGGCTTCCACAATAATTTTCTTAGGAACCTCCATCCGGGCAGGCTCACTTATAATTTCCTTGTCGCGGGTATCAGACGATTCACCACAAGGGGTAACAATTAGAGTAAGAACAGGAGAAGTACTTGATGTACTAGCGGGAACAACAGATGGAATGACAATAGGTTTGTTGACAGTCTTAGGGGAAATCTCGGGAGAGAAGACCCTCCCACTTCGGGTAACTTTGATGGTTCCGACAATGTTACCAATATCAGGATCAGCCTCTTCATCTTTAAAATCTTGTTTGATGCCATGATAGTACACATCGACACCATAATGCCAGGGGACAGCTTTGTCCGAGACATACGGGACAGGACCAGGAACATTGATTATCAGCGGAAAAATTCTTGGAGCAGATGTAATCCTAACAGGTCTTCTCGGGGAAACCTTGGAAGGATTGGCAGAAATGGTTACAATTGCAATGTCTTCAGATGGAACAACGGGAACCAAAGTTTTCTCAAACAAAATTTCTTTGCTGTCTATCAGGCGTTGAACACCTAATTTCAGCAAACGGCAACCAGAAGGTAGAAACGAACACATGTGGCAACCTTCACCACAACCCGTAAATAAACCGACCAACAGCAAATTCTTCTTGACAGTCATGAGAGGAGTAGAAACTTCATCAACAGAGGTAACGAACAAATCAGTGTCAACAACATTAATTCCACGACCGTGTTTAGGCATGGGAGTAGTTATAACATTTGGCTTCTCCGGAGCATCAAACTCTATTTCCTTGGCTTCAATCAGATCTTGTACCTTATTCCTTAGAGCCCAACAGTCATTGGTATCGTGGCCAGGACTCTCAGAATGATAGGCACACTGAGCATTTGGATTATATCGAGGAGATGTAGTATTTGGATTCTTGGGAGCCTCTTTCAAGGTTGCCAAGTTGGATCTCAGCAGATGAGGTAGCACTTCAGCCAATGTCATGTTGATTCTGGTAAACTGCCGATGTGGCCTTTCCACCCTTTGTTGATTGTTGCATTGTGGAGAAACTGCAAGCCTAGGTATCATTACGACACATACTGTCTGACGATGCTCAGCCCTGTTTTGACCCCTCAAGCTGTAGATGGCACTGGCTTCCTTCTTACCAGTAAAAGGCTTCTTTACTGAGCTCGAAGAGGCATCCTTTTGTATATTTCCGCTCCAAATCCCAGATTCTAATCTTTCTCCAGTTAGAATCAGCTCGGTGAAACCAGCTGATGAGTTATCGATCAAATGATTGAAAAATGGACCAGATAGCGTCCCCAGAAACATATCAACCAACTCCCTATCAGACAACGAGGGTTGAACTCTCCCAGCCAAGTCTCTCCATTTCTAGGCATAGTCTTTAAAGCCTTCACTTGCACCCATGGACATACTCTGGAGTTGAGCACGAGTAGGAGCAAGGTCGGCATTGTACTGGTACTGCTTGTAGAAAGCAGCAGCTAGATCTTCCTAATTTCAGACATTGGCTCCCTCCAGCTGGTAGAACCATCCAAGTTGAGTCCCTGACAGACTATCTTAAAAGAAATGAACCCGCAGATTTATATCAGTAGTGTGGGGCTGGATCTTTCTGACATAAGAACAGAGATGGAGTTTTGGGCAGGACACCCCATCATACTTAGCAAAAACTGGAGCTTTGAACTTCTGTGGGATGACCACTCCTGACACCAATCCCAATTCTTCGAAATCCAGTCCAGGTATCCTCTGAACTTCCATGGCACTCAAATGATCTTCCAACTGCTTGTATCTATCCTTAGTAGGAGGATATTGCTCATCATTGTAGTCGGTATCATTGTCAAAAACTGCAGGACTTGGATCCTTCTCTTCTTCTTGATTCTCCCCTTCCTTGGATGAAGAGGTCAGATCGACTTGTTGCTTCAACCGCTCTCCAAACCTTCTGCCCATATTCAGAATACCAGCAACCTTCTTCTTTTTCTTTTCCTCTTTCATGATGAGGGCTTTCAGATCCTTCTGTCCTTTTTCCAGTCTTATGAACATTTGTTGGAACTGGGCGTTCTATGCCTGAAGGTCCTTGATGGTTTGGTCGGAAGACATTTCGTGCTGAAATAAACAGCGAAGAAGATGAGAAACCTGTAATGGTACCTGTACATGCAATGTTATGAATGGGATGCGCATGAAATGATTTCAAAGACTTTGGGAAATTTAAATTTGCAAACCAAAATAAAACAAAGATTTTATTAGCTGAATTCAAAGTTCAAATGCCTTTTAGGCGTTACAATTAAAAAACAAATCTAAAATTATAAAAGACATCAAAATTCCCATGGATGCTTCCTCTTTGTGCCGAGATAGTCATTGAGTCCTCTTTTTTCATGGAATTGCTTTGTGAGCTCTAAAACCTTCCTCTCCTGAGCATGGAACTGATCCCTGTAAGTATCTCGCTCCTCCATCAACTGAATCCAAGACCTCTGTAATTCCCCAAGATCAGTGGTCATATAAGGATAGAGAACTGTGCAAGGAATACCCCCTTCAGTAGTGGGTTCCACAATCACTGGTAAAACGGCCACATAGGGCATCCTAAGCTTCTGGGCACGAGCTCGTACCCATTGGAGGTAAGGTTCCATAGGAATGGAAGTTTTTGGCCCCAAAGCCTTGGCTCCAGATCTGTTTACCATACCCAGAGCTCGTATGAACCTCCGGCGATACTCGTGAGCGTCATCTTCATAGTTGAATACAATGCCCTCGATAAGTAACTCATGGGGACCATCCCTTCGAGCGTAACCAAATTGTCGCAGAGCTAAAAAAGGATTGTAGGTTATACCCCCTCTGATACCAAGCAACGGGACATTAGGGTACTCCCCACAGTGGCCAATAATAGCAGTGTTTTCCATAGCTCGGGAACACCAAAGAATATCCATGTGAGCGAGTGACATTATCCTTTATGACCAACCCAAACCTTCTTCATTCTTCAGTATGGACTTAGGGAGGTGAGAAATAAACCACCTCGATAGCAATGGCATGCAACACATAAGAACCCCTCTTCTCTTCATGGTACGAGTATGGAGAGTGTGCAAAATATCCCCGAGCAAGGTAGGCACAGGGTTGCGAGAGAGGAAGATCTTGATAGCATTCACATCTACGAATGAGTCCAGATTAGGGAATAGGACTAACCCATAGATTAGAAGGGCCAAGACCTCCTCAAAATCCTGAAAATCCATATCATCCTAAAATAGTTGGGCCTTGTCTATCAGAAACTTAGCTAGAAAACCCTTGACTCCGCTTCTTGTTTCCCAATTTGATACCACATCGGCCCATTTCAGATGCAAAGTTGAGGCAATGACTTCTGGCTTAGGAACTTCTTCTAGACATGTGAAGGGAAACTGTTCAAGAATGGGTATATCCAACAGTTGAGAGAATTCTTCCAAGGTAGGTACCAACTGATAGTCTAGAAAGGTGAAGCAGTGGTGCTTGGGATCGAAGAACTGAAAGAGTACACTCATCATGTTTTCATCAAAGTTTGAAGTAACCAGATTGAGGAGTCAACCATGTCTCTTAGTGAATGAAGAAGTTTCATAAACCCTTGATACTAGCTCTTTGAGTTGGGAAGGTATCTTCACAAAGCTGATTCGGATAGTGTTTCTACAAACGGAAGCCATGATCTGGAAAACAGAACAAAGATAAATTCCCTTGGCTTTTGAAATGGTTAGTGCAATAAGAATGGATGCTATTTAATGATGCATGATGTCATGAGAAACCACAGGTATAACAAACACAGGTATAGCAAACACAGTCAAATCACACCAAGTCCTTAGGTTTAAGGCCTGCATGAGGTTAAAGGTAGTACCCTCTTGAAGTTTAGTTGGTTTCAAACTTTTCTTAAAAAGTAACCGGGTTCTAAGGGATCTCAATATCACTGACCATCCTTTATCGGGCATTGTCTCAGCTTAAGCAATCTTTTCTTATGGCTGAAATATCACGAAAGTCTGATCTCAATGAGTGTAGCATCGAGTATCAACCAATCCTTAGCTCTACACCAAGGCCGGCTATCTCACTACTTTCTAATGGCCAAGGTTGTTCAACTAAGGTTCTAAGGTCCGCTAGTGCTTTACGACACCACACGGTGGCCCCGTATTCTCCTCGTTTCCCAATGAAGGATACCGGTAGCAACCAAAGTTCCACACCAACACAGCCATCGCTTAAACCATATCGGTCTACGACGTACAGTCTCCACGATCTATTGTTGTTTACCTAATAAGTTCCCCCAGATCTAGGTGTAGGATCTATAGTAACCCAAGCAAGACCCTTTAAGAATAAAGCAAACAAACAAGAAAGAAATTCGAAATGATCTAGATCTTAAGGTAAACCCCACTTTATTTACATATCCCTAGTAGAGTCGCCAGTTCTGTGATACGGTGGCAGAATAGACTGTTTTTACTGGTTTGCGTTTTTTGTTCGCAAATTTTACGGTAAGCAAGAGTCGCCATTGACTTTTATTTCATCCAATCATGGAAAAGGAAAAAGAACATAAAAAACCTTTTTTCGAGATATTCTGAGTACGGGGTAGATTATAGAAAGGAAGGTGTTAGCACCCTTTCTATCCATGGTTTTCCATAGGCTCTTAGATACTTGCTCATTTTGAAATTGCTTGTGTGTGTTCTTGTTTTGAAAATGTTTTAATTGGTGTTGTACCCCAAAGTTTGCCCTCCCATATTTCCCAAGACATGTCAAGAATAATCTCCAAAGTTGCTCAAGATTGCTCAAGAGTTGGACAGTCAAATCACCTCCTAAGGCAGTCAATTCAAAATTAGGGTTTTGTGTTGCATCAAGGTCCTTACATCCAAATGAACTCAAGTGCTTCCCAATGTCCTAATATGTTCTTAAGTTCATCCATGTCAAATTTCAAGCCTTGCAGAGGAAGTTTGGTCAGTCAATTGCTCAAGAGGCCCAAAAATCGACTATGCTAGGGCAAAAGTCAACTGTGACCTACAAACAGTCAAACCTCAATATTTTTTGTCAACATTCTAATTTTTAAGTATAATTCATCATTTGATCAAGGGTTTATCATGATTCATAAAGGATTGCTCAAGATTCATCAAGATTCAAAAGTTGATAAATTAAGATTTTGTAGGAAAAGTCAACTCAACTTTTACCAAGCATAACTTTCTCATACTTTATGAGAAATGATCCATCCAAAGCTAATTTTGAATAGGATGCAATTTCCTACAATCCATCTTCACACCCCAAGATCAAGAAATCCTCTCACAAAAAGTTACAAATTTGGACATTATAGGTCATTTTTGAAAGTCAACAAAACACCTTTTTTTTCCAAAGCTTATAACTTGAGCATGGAATATCAAAATGAGATGAGACCAAAAGGGTTGGTTAGATAACATCTCAAGGTTTATAAAAAGTCCAAGAACACTTCCAAAAGTTCAAAATTGAAGAAGTCATGCATTGTTGAAGTTTGGAATTTTTCTAAAATTGCCAAAAGTCAACTATCCCCAAAGCTTCAAATTTTGTCAAATGGGCCCACTTTTTTCCACTTGATTTGATCTTGTCACACCACACACGGGTTCTATATTCAGTTTCAGGTCCATTCATTAATTTTTCTATTTTATTTGATTTTTATTGAATTAATTCATTTTAAATCAATATTAATTCAAATAAAATCCAAAAATTGATGGAATAAGATCTTTTTGATTGATACAGCTTTCAATTACCGTGATGGACACAATACCATGCCATATTGTGAACAAAATATTTGATTTGGGACAATTTTGGAAGCTTTGTTAATGGTGATCAAATCATATCTTCAATCATCAATTCATATGGAGTCAAAGCCCAATTCTTGACCTAATTGCTTCCCATATACTCACACAAGGCAAAGCACACAAAGACACGACCTGAAAGCTGCAGAATACACAAAACCAACCTTGAAAAAAAGCTTGAAAAGCTTGAATCTGAAATTGATCTTAGAGATGTTTCCAAAGCAAAAACTCCACACTACTCTCTTGCTGGACGTCCACTGAAGCTATAGCAATCAGAACCAAGTCCTCTCGTCACCTGAATTATGCTGTAAGTGTCCATGCACATAGCCCTGTACATGAAATCGTGAATCCATGTTCTTGCATCTTTTTGCCAAATCTTTTGTACAATCATGCTTAACGTTCAATTTCCAGTCTTTCTGCATCATTTGATTTTGTTTTCATGAGCTATAGCACCATACCCGAATCTAGGGTTTTGGAGGTTCGTTTTTGGGCATTTTCTTTGCAGGTAAAATTGGAAAAAACCATGGACATGGTTGTATTCAGGGAGAAGAGAAAAACATGGTGATGGTCTCTGTTTGCGTTTACATGGCCTATAGCGCATTTTAGGACGAACCCACGAATCTTGCTGCGGATAAAAATCCGTAGGTAAGATAACCAGAAACCTGTGGAGAAGACGACTATGTGTCTTCCCCTGATTGGTTGATTTAAATATTCGCGCTATTTTTTTATTTTTTCAGGCATAATTGTTTGTTTGATATATAATAATTGTTGTATAATATAATAACAAAAAGAACAAAGTGATGTAGTGGAAAGCGCGCTAGTGGAAAGTCTCATGGGACCTGGGTTCGAATCCCAGGTCCCCCAATATTTTTTGCATTTTTCTTGCAGATGTTCCAGCGTGCTAAATCAGCTATGGTCCACCATGTGCCTCCAAATCCCAAGCGCCAGATGTCCTTTAGGCCAAATCTGAGGGTCTAGATTGAGCATCCACCATATGTCAAAGTCAACATGTCAACATGGAATGGCAAAAGTCAATCAGGACAACATGGGTGGGCCTCTCAAAATTGCAGATCACACCCTCCATTTGGGCCTTAACCCCCTGAGTATTTCTTTTATTTTTTTTCTTTATTTTCGTTATTTATTTATTTGTTTTGTTAACTATTATTATTATTTAAAACTAACCAATTAACATTTTTCTTAATAAAATCAGAAAACACAAAAATATTATTTTTATTAATTTCATTATTTTATTTTTGTGAATAAATACTAATTAAATTAATTTAGTTTTAAATAGGTTTAACTTTTAATATTTTTGCAATAAATTAAAATTAATTTAGAATATTAGGTTTTAATAACTTTGACCAATTTTACTTTGTTTCCTTAATTATTCAAAAATCCAAAAATATTTCTTTTAATTAATTAATTTAATTATTAACTTAGATCTAATTTCCATTTAATTCAAAATAACAAAAACATGCTTTCTTTTCAAAAAGGGTCAAAACCCTAAAAATTCGCCCGATTAGTTTTCTTGCACGCGATCAAGTTTACCAATATTGTAATTGCTTCTAGAATGTAATAGTTTTTTAATTAGGACTTTAATTATTTATCGCTTTATTTTACTTTCCGTAATTTAAATTAAAGGGTTTGTTTTTAGCGATGTAAATACCCGACGCCTTGTAATAGTTTAGATTTAATTTCCGCAAATTTAAATTCCGCAACTATACACTGTTAGATGTTTGAATAATAGGGAATGCATGACAAGATCAAATGTATGGACTTAAAATCAACATAGCTCACCCATAACATGTACGAAGATAATATAACCGAACTAACACACTCGCACATGCGCACTCTTAGGGTACACCTCACTTGGTTGCCTTCGAACATGGTCATTGAGTATAGGAAGTTTTAGAGGTCGCCCTCTTGTCCAAAGATCATAAGTTGCCTCGGAAAAAATGATCTAAGACATTTGGGTTACCGCTAAGGCATTCTAACATTGCTTTAGTGACCACACGTCCCTTAATCGAATTGACCCTTAAACTCCAACGACGGTGCTACCTATTCATCAATAATAGGATAGCGTTGTCTAAAGGATATTTGCACAGATTAATTCCTTTTTCGAGTAGGTAGATGGTTCTTAAGTACTTGCTCATTTTAAAACAAAATAAAACTTTTCGCACTTACACCCCTTTCAAAACAAAAACTCTTTCAAACCCACAAACACAAAGAAAAGCAATTTTGAAAACACAATGAGCAAGTACCTAAGAGCCCATGGATAACCACGGATAGAAAGGGTGTTAATACCTTCCCTTTCTATAATCTACCTCCCGAACCCGAGAAACATCTCGAAAAAGGAATTTTTTTGTGCTTTTTTCCTTTCCTTGTTGGATAAAATAAAAGACGGTGGCGACTCTTGCTTACCGCGACATTTTGCGAAAACAAGCGCAAAAGGCGAACCAGCATTCCAAAACAGTCAGTTCTCTTTCCCACCGATCACACTTGGTGATAACCCTTGTATCAGTCCTCAAGAGTGTGAAGAAGTTTGTTTTAAAAATTGGTTTTAAAAGGTGTTTGTGTGAAAAGTTTTGTTGAGCAAGTACTTAAGATTCTACCTACTCGAAAAAAGATTATTCGTTCTCGTTTTCTTTAGATAGCGCTATCCTACTATTAAGGAGTAGGTAGCCCCGTCGTTGGAGTTTGTAAGGGACATTCGAAAGGGACAAGTACAATCACTAAAGCAATGGTTAGAAAACTTTAATAGTAACCCAAGAGTCTTAAGATCTTTCCGAGGCAACATTTCTGAGGCAACATTCGAATGGGACATTTTGATCTTTTAGACTGGAGGGAAACCACTAAAATCTCCTATGCTTAATGACTGTTTTACCGAAGGCAACCGAAGTGGAGTAAACCCTAGGAGTGAATATGTGCATGTGAATTTTTCGGTTAATTTAGTCATTGCACATTAGGTGATCTACCATTTTACTTTCAAGTATCTTCCCATACAATCCTATTAACATACATCTAAGCAGTTAAAGATTTGCAGGAATTTAAAGTGTGAGAAAATAAACCTAGCTATTACAAGGCTTTGGCAGTTACATAATCATCTTGACAGAAAATAACAATGCAGAATTTAAAACCCTAATTACTATTACAAACTCGGCGCAGTTACAATAGTAATAAAAAGAATTAAAATGCGCGCGGCGAATAAAATGCGGGAATGGTTAAAACCCTAAAAATCTAATTGATGAAAATATTTAGGTTATTTTGGAGAAAAGAATTAATTAGGTTATGTAAAATTAACCCTAATTTCAAATTAGTTTTAATTATAAAAAAATTGAAATTAACCTAATTTAGTAAATTAATTAATTAAGTAAAATAAAATATTTTATAAAAAAGATTTTTTATGTTTTTGTGATTTTGATTTGAGCAAACAATTTAATTACAAATTTAAAACCTAATTTCTAATTGTTTTTAATTATGAAAAAAAAGATGAAATTTAATTTCCCTAATTTAAATTTAATTAATTAATTCAAGGAAAAAAACACTTTTTATGAAAAAAAGATTTTTTGGTGTTTTCATGATTTTTGATTAAATAAAAAATGATTTTTGATGTTAATTAAAATAATTAAGGAAAATAATAAAAGAATTAAAAATAAAAAGAATGGAAAAAGAGAAGAAATGGGCATGTGTTATGCTGAATGGGGGGTGTATTTCTGAATTTTCCAGGCCCAATAGCCATTCAAGCCCAGTCAGCGCTTGATTTCCTATGACGTTGACTTGAGGGTGTACCATGGATCCCTCATTGTTATGCGTTGGATCTGGTTGACTATGGATCTGCTGGCTAGATAGTGGTGGTGCATGGTAGTCATCTGGATGAGAGCTGCACATGATCTGTAAATGGAAAAATAGAAAACAATTTTGCTGGGACCAGGGATCGAACCCAGGTCCTTATGTTCACCAATAACGCGCTCTTCCACTGGGCCAACTGGCTTATTTGTTATTATACTGAAAACAAAAATATAATATGGAAAAATAAATGGTTAGTGGACAAAGCGCGCGAGATTTCAAATGGATAAATAATTGATTGCCACGACATCGTCTTCTCCAAGAATATGTCATTTTAGGCAAAGACCTATACCCACAGACAAACCTCCATGGCTAGAAACCTGTACAACTTAAAAACTCACAAAACACAATATAAATGGAATTGAAGACCAGGGTTCAACTAGTTATGATGTCACGGTCATTATGGTACCTTGTCTGTGATCTAATTTTACCTGTAGCCAAAAAACCCAAAATGCGTGTGGAAACCCTAACAATGGCAAGTACATATATAGGCTTCAAAAATGCAATTAAACTATCCAGTCAGCTTGCAAACATGATAAAGATCACAAATATGTCAATCAAATATGCTAATAATGCCAGAATTGATGTAATTGATTTCAAGAAATAAAGCAAACCGTGTGAGTGATAGCGTGCGTTTCTAAGCGCGAGAGGACTGGCAAGTGATCCCGTTAGCTTCAGAGATGCTCCAGGATGCGATTGGCAATGTTGGAATGGCTTGAATTGGCCTGTAGTTTGAAATCCGATCCACACTTTTCTTTGAAATTTTGGAGTTTTGTTCTTGCTCTTTCACGACTGCAACCCTTATCTCATGCCTTGTACATGTTCCATATATATGTTAGAATGAATTAGGGTTATAAAATTGGCTTGAATATTTTGGAATTAAGAAGATTTGATTTGATTTTCATGCCATAGGTAATCTTTCTAAATTGAGCCAAATCATTCCTTTCTTGTACCAATCAGCCTTGATTCGTTTTGGTCTTGATATCTCAGCATATTTTGATTGCAAACATGTCAAAAAATCAAATCAAAACATATATTTGCTATTATTTACCAATTATTTGATTTAATTGAAATTTTAATTAATAAAAAATCACAATAAAATGGAAAATGAATCAAATAACATGTGGATGGATAATTGGGTCGTGGACCATATTATAAGTGATGTGCAAGCATAAAAAGTTAGGCCCACTTGGCAAAAAATGCATTTTTTAGCACATTTGACTTTTGGCAATTTTGCAAAAAATGTCAACTTTGACAAGGCATATCTCTTCCAATTTTAACCCTAGAGAGGTGTTCTTGGACTTTTTAGAAAGATTAGGATGTCCCCTAAGCAACCCACTTGGTCTCATTTCAATTTGGTATTCCATGTTCATGTAAGAAGCTTTGACCCAAAAGGTGTTTTTGTTGACTTTTCAAAAGGACCCATAATGTAGAAATTCATATCTTTTTATGAGTGCATATTTTGAACTTGTGGGATGAAGATGAATTGTAGGGAATTGAATCCTCTTCAAAATGAGCCTTGGATGGAAACTTTCTAATAAAGTATGTGGAAGTTATGCTTGGTCAAAGTTTGGTTGACCTTTCCTAAGAGACCCTAATTTAGCAACTTTTGGGTTTTGATGAATTTGGAGCATTCCTTGAAGAATCATGATAAAACCTTGATAAAATGATGAAAGTCACTTAAAAATGTTGTTATTGACCAAAAATATTGAAGTTTGACTATATATGGGCCACATATGACTTTTAACCTAATACAGTCGATTCTCAAGCATCTGAGCAGTTAACTGAGAAAACTTCTTGTGCAAGGCATGAAACTTGACATGCAGGGTCTTGAGAACATATTAGGACCAAGGAGAGCATATTAGGCCTTTGTGTTTCACCCATCTTGATGAAAATGGAAACCCTAATTTGAGACATACTGCCTTAGGAGAGAATTTGTCTGGTCAACTCTTGGGCAAACATGAGCAAATTGAGGATCTCTAGGAGTATGTATTGAGTAAAATGAGAGGGAAAATTTTGGGGTACAACAAGCTCCTTTATTATTAGAATGTTTCATAAATTCAAAGAGACTAAAACTTACTTCTTCATCTTGAACTCAGACCTTCATCAAACCATCATCGATGTCGATCATCATTCTTGTCGTCTTCATGAATGAAAAATTTATCCACTTTCACTAGAAAATATTGAGCTACATCGTAAGTACGGGTGATGGATTTGTCGGCTAGTTGAAGTGTCATCTTTTTTGACTTCATCTCGATGCTCCCCAATCTTTCCATAATAGACAAAGGAATCAAATTAATGCTAGAACCCAAATCAATCAATCCCTTACCGACACAAACATCACCAATGGTAACCGATAAAGTAACCCTTCCCGAATCACTTTCCTTATTCGGTAGAGTTTGTTGAATGATAGCATTACAACTTGCATCAACCATGATAACTTCTTGATCCTTCGATCTTCTTTTTTTGTAAGGGTATCTTTCATTAACTTTGCATACATAAGCATTTGCTCCATAGCTTCGGAAAATGGGATATTTATTTGCAATTACTTAAATATATCCATAAACTGAGCATAGTGAATAGTGTTATCCTTCTTGGAAGGAGGATGAGGATACGACAAATTTTGAACCAGAATAGTATTCACTTTCCCCCTCCCCTTCCTCTTTCTCATTTTTTCTTCTATTTCTTTCTTTTCCACTTCTTCCTTCTCCAATTGGTCTTTTTCAACTAAGTCCTCCTCAACATTTTTTTCTACCACTTTCTCATCTTCTACTTCCTCTTCTACCATAATCTCTTCTTCAACAACCTCGTCACCCTTATTTGAATTTTCTTCTCCACCAACTTCTCTTACACTCATTGTTAAAATTAACTTTCAATGCTCCTTCAGATTTGCTTGAGTTTTTGCGGAAAAGGATGGCCCCGTTTGTTGTTCGGATAGTTACTTTGCAAGTTTCCCAACTTGGTTCTCAAGATTTTTTATTGCCACTTCATTTTTCTTTTGGTTTTCCATCGAAATTTGCATAAACTGAGTGAGCGTTTCTTCCATCTTTGAATTACCACTTTGAGATTGTGAAGTTTGAGTGGTATTTTGGTATGGATTTTGTCTATTTACATTCCCATCATCTTGCCTTCAACCTTGTTGGTAACCTTGATTACCCCTTTGTTGGTAACCTTGGTTATTTTGATAATTTTGTTTTCTTGGTTGGTAGGCTTGATTTTGGTTTTGATTTCCCGTGTAATTTGATTCTTCTCCCACCGGAGGATAAAATCCAGTTTGATGATCACCTTGACATAACTCACAAAAAGCTATTTGTTGTACTTGCTTGCTCGAACTTTCCTGCATCTCCTTGATTTGTTAAGGTAGTTTGGCCATTTTCTTTGTAAGATTCTTCACTTGTTGAAAAGGTAATTTATTTTGAGCTAGGATAGCATCATTTGTTCCTAATTCATGAACTCCTGGATTCCTTTGTGAGGTCCCCCGGTCGTGTTGAACTTGACAATCATTTCTCTCCATCTTCCTAATGATTTCAATTGCTTCCTCAGAAGTCTTTAACATTAATGAACCACCTGTTGTAGCATCCAACAACAGTTTTGGTTGAGGTTGAAGACCATTTAGGAAAATGTTTAATTTTGTAGTCTCATCAAAACCATGGCTAGGACACTTTCTCAACATTAACTTGTACCTCTCCCAAGCTTCATTGAGAGATTAATTACTACCTAGATAAAACATAGATATTGCGGTTTTGGCCTCCATAAACCTAGATTTAGGAAATAATCTTTCTAGAAATTTCTCTTCTAAAATATTCCATTTCGTCATAATTTGAGTGGGTTGGTCAAGATACCACTCTTTGGCCTTCCCCACTACAGAATGAGGGAATATTCTCTTGAAGACTTGCTCTTCTTCAGCTCCCACGGAACCGGAAATCTCATAGAATTTTGTGAGATGGTAGTACGGGTCTTCATGATCTAGGCCAGTGAAAGGATTTGAACACAAAAGCTATAGTATTCCAGTTTTCATATCAGAATTCCTTGTATTGGCTTGGCGAGCAAATTGAGAATCCTGTCTGGGACTATTTATGCATGGACCTCTAGGAGGAGGTGGTGGATCCGCCATAACTTCTTCTAGATTTTGGACTGTCAAAGAAGTAGATGCTTCCTCTCTTTCGTTCCTTTCCTTAGCTAGCTTTCTCCTCCTTCGTGTCTTGCTATTAAGTCTTCTGCAAGTCCTTTCAATTCCAGGATCAAAAAGGAGTTGATCTTCAGAAACACTTCCTCTCATAAACAAAAGTATGAAAACACTAGCCAAACAAGTGAAAAACAAGAGATATTATAATGTTATAATTTAACTTAAAACAATAGAACTATTGCAAAGCTTGCAATATCAAATGCCAATCCCCGGCAACGACGCCATTTTGTTGAAATTATCTTTACAGGGAAAGTATTTACATTATCATTTTCCACGGAGATTGGTGTGATATTACCTTCGTTCTACAGTTATAATCATTTTAAGCTTAAGTTTCATAAAAGGGTTTGATTTTGATCTTAGTAACGAAAAATGTTGATTTCATGCAAAGTATCAAATATAGGTAAAACAAAGTTTCAGTTTTAAATGCTTGGTAAAAGCGTGTCAATATTAGGGCTCGATAATCTATTTCAGATGTATTTTCTCAATCAAGTATGTGAACTCATTAACCATAAACATAATTACATATCCTCTCAAGATGTTTCATCTCTAAAACAAATTGTGAGTTTTATCAAATTGATCCTTAGATGATGTCTCCATCTAACTATCAATTTTATAACTTTAAAAGCTCAATATTAGTGAATATCAACTCATAAAACTATGTCTATAAATTATTCAATGATAAGTGAAAATCTAGGTCAAGATATGAACATACTTCTCAATAATGATCAACTAAAATATAAACCATAAAACAAGAATTTTCACCATATATTTATCATGAACATATTCACATACAAATGATCAAGCTAAATACATACAAAGATAAAGATTATCTACCTCTAATCTTGACACAAAGAAGGATTTAGCTACTCGTCACCATGGTAGTTTGATCAACAAGTAGAGTATGAAGCTTGATGAACATCAACTAGAAAATATCAAAGATTTAAGGTAGAAATCTTTGATCTTGAGTTACAAATGATAAAAAAAATTCTTAGACCTAGATATCTGATTTTTGTGTGTTTTACAAGAGTTGGTAGCCAAAATATAAAAAAGAATGCTACTTATACAAGTGCCCAAAAAGTGAGTTCCTCTAAGCAGCTTGAGCGCGCTAAGAGGGCTCAACGAAAATATCTTTTTTCATGACTCAGTGGCCGCACTAAGCGGGATGAGGCCACTTAGCGAGACCAAAAACATGTCATTCTATCAAATTCTCAAAACATCAAAGGGCGCTGCAATTTGCGCTTAGCACGCTAGCTTGAACAAATCTTCAATTTTTGACTTGTTGCACCCCAATCTTGGTTCTAGCTTGCCCAAAGCTCCAATGCTCCAATAACCAACATCAAAACCTACAAAATGAGCATAAAACTAAGTAAACAAAGTGATTTACCTCATAAACCATATAATTGCTTATTTACATCTATTTACAAACTTAAACACTACTAATTATCAAAATAGAATGCAAAGAACACAAATTGTCTACAAATATATCAACATTTTTGTCCTTAACAGGGTTCCATCTATACGAGGTTTGATAACTTCAAATTAGGTTTGTGTAACCGAGTATATTGGATTGAGAAATATGGGAGGTTTTATCTGGAAAAACCTAGGGCTTATCCTCCAATATCTTTGGTAGATTTGGGGGTTTTTGTTCAAGGCTTCATAATAAGGGATTCGACCGAGTGAAATCTTTGAAGATTGGAGATATTACAGATGAGTAGCGCAAGACGGTGGATGGTATTGGAAGTTCTTATGGTCAATAGTTCATAATTGAATTTTATCGAGTGAAAGATTTGGAGATTGCAGATCTTGCTAATGAGTAGCGTGAGACGTTGAATCAATTGGATCTATTATGTCTTGGAATTGCTCAAGATTAAAAGAAGAGAAGGGTTTGAATCAACATCAAACGGTTAGGGTTTGTAGAGTTACTCTTGGAACACTTCTCTTATATTCAACTTTTTGCAAAGTAAAAAATTTATCTGAATTGCAAAATGTAATTGAGAGACACGTAGCCATAGCAAGGATGATTGGTGAACTACCTAAACACATCCTTATCTCTCTCTGTCTCTCTCTCTCTCTCTCTCTCTCTCTCTCTCTCTCTCTCTCTCTTACTCTCATTTACATCCTATATCCAATTTGTTGAACTTGGTGTTGAATTGATCGATTCGTATATAACTTTTCTGTAATTGTTAAAGCTTAAATTGCTTTGTTGATCTGCTTATAATCAATTTGGTTGAAAGTGTTGTTTTCAAATAAACAAATCTCAAAAGAAAAATATGAAAAATTGATCGCACACCAAGTGTTCAATAAATTGTCAAGTTCTATTTTTTAATACAATTGCATTGGAAATAAGTTGCTAAAGTGTTTTGTGATTGTTCCTGTGCAGAACAATTATTCATCCAACTTTCTAGGAGGTTGCTTGGGATAGCCTACCGGAGTTAGTTTATAAGATTATTGGGGGATTTGGGAGCTACGGCACTGATGTGTGCGTCCCAAGATGAATGTCTTGCTTATCCCTCTGTCGGAAGCCCCTTTTATAGAGTTCTTTCTATGTGTCATCAAGAGCTTCCATTAATGAGCAACTCTTGAGTTTCATAACTACATAACCTCCATCGTCTCCATCAATGAATATGATTAGTATTGTGTAACGTGTAATGAATGTGTCGTCGGTGGTTACTGGCTTTAATGAGCCGAAATGATGACCGGTTACGGGCAGATTCCTCCTGGCTACCTACCCTATCCAGGTCGATGGTGATGACGGGTTTCTACCCAGGTCCATGGGTCATCCGACACTCCCTTAGCTGAGTTTCACCCCGGGTACCTTCACCCTGATCCGACTACTAGTTTATCCTTTCTCCTTGCTAATTACACTACCCGGTCGAGCCTTTTTTTTCTTAATTTGTACATAAGTCCCCAGAGTTTAAGACCTCTCTTTGTGAGGACACCGTATTTGGTCATGTAGTCATGGAAGGTAATACACACGTTGTCGGGTCGCTGCTCTTTCCTGTCCCATGCAACATGGAGGGAAGAGTCATAACTTTCTCTTTCCTGAGGTAATGATGACTTCCACCTAAACCCTTATTCATTGGGTGACGCTTCCCATGCCTAGTGCGCTATTCACTAGACACTAATAAAGACTATATTTTCTTCTTTACTTTTCTATCTTTGGTAACTCCAGAAGGAGATTATTCTTTCAAGAGATAATTTTAATCTCCCTCAAGTTTTTCTCCATTTTCCAGGTATTTACTCTTTCATTTACGTTTTTGACTTTTTAGATTATGGTTGTCTTGAGAGAGTGTGACAATGAGGGAAACTTTGTGAAACCCTCTAGTGTTTAAGAAAGGAGAGAGTTATGGGACCAATGCATGAGAGAGATGAAGGATGTTCTAGGTCAGGAGGAGTTTAATTAGATCACTCATGAGGTTTATGGTTTTACCCTCTTTTCTTTGAGTGATTCTGACCAGGATTCTTCCTCCTCAGGTTCTGTAGAGTTTCTGATCGCTGTGTCTAACCCTTTTTTCATTGAAGTCATGGGTTATAAGAATAATGTGCTTGACGATACAGAGAATTCCAAACTCGGGTCTTTGATAAGGGTTTCCTCGATTAGGGAGGAAAGGGATGTCGTCCTTAAATCTTGTGTCTCAGGGGATCGTGTGTGTGTACTTCGTCAGAGGGATACTGATGAAATTTTATTTTACTTCTATGCTGGGCTTTTGGAGGATTTACAAGTCCGTATACCCTTCACCAAGTTTGAGGCCGATGTTTTGAAGTCCGTGAATGTCGCACCCTCAGAGCTTCTCCCCAACAGTTGAGGCTTTATAAAGGCTTTTGAAATTGTTTGTGAGGCGATGGACATCATTCCCACAGTCGGTATGTTCCTCTCCTTTTATGAGGTAAAGGGGGCCGAGAAGATTTTGTGGATCCAAGTTAATAGCCTTCCTCACAGAAGCTTCCTCCAGGTGTATACCTCTAACTATAAGGGTTTCAAGGAACGGTTTCTAAAGGTGAAATATAGGTCGAGGTGCCTCCAAGTATTATACTCTTTGGGAGGGAACCCTGTTTTCCTTTCTACTGGACCCGTGATCCTTCTCCTATATATGGGTTTACATTTGAGAAGTTGAGTAACTTGGAAGTCCAAGCTTTAAGCGTTCTTGATTCCTTCCGTATAATGAAGGTCAAATATTTATTGTCTCTAATCTTTAAACAGATCCTCAACTTCCTTGGTAATAGTCTTTGTTTTTGTTTTAACAATCACACACACTTATGCAATACTTACAATGTCTCCTTGTTTCTTTGCAAATAAGATGACATATCTTTCGGTGACTGAGCAAAAGAGGTTGATGATGGAGGTAAGGCTTGCCCGGAGGACTGCATGTGAGTCCTCTATGATCAAGTTGGACTTATTCGGGCTGGAGACTCGGACATCGAAAAAGCACAAAGGGGGAAGCTGTGAGGCTAACTCTAGTGTGCCTGAGCCCCAAGTCTCCATCTCGGTTATCCAAGAGGAAGTCTAGTGAAGCACTCCCAAAAGGATGAAGTCCATGAAGAGTGATGAAGTTTGCCGAGCTGAAATGGAGATTACTTCTTTTATGGGAGAACTCGGGTATAGCCACGCTGCTGAGGAGTTCAAGTTTTGGTCCAACAAATTCGATGGACTCCGATTTCTTTATGATCATCTCAACACCGCCGAGGATGTTAACAAGGGTAAGTCTGTTGGCCGTCAAAAAATGACACAGAATCTAAGCTCCTATCTTATGAGGTGCGCAGTTCTGACCCGGGGTCTATTTGAATCTTCTGATGATCATGAGGAAATAGAGACGAAGCTGGAGGAGGAGATAAGTCGGTTGAGGGAGACCCATAAGGCTCAGTCCGAGAAGTTGTCTGATGTGGAGAAAGCATTGGTCAAGGAAAAAGAGTGATGAGAGACTCTAGAGCCTGAAAAAAAAGGTCACTCTAACCCAACTCAACGAGAGGTTGAAGGTAGAGAAGGCCACCAATGACGAGTTGAAGGCTACTATTATTTAATTGAGGGAAACTCTCAAGAAGTCTCAGGTGGACGTTCTCTCTACTGGTGATAAAGCTTTTGAGTGGGTTAAGGATCAGATATTGTGTCTTTATCTTGGCTTGGCTATATTGGAGATGGGCTTTTTTAAGGTGGTGCAGGATGCCCACCTAGTTGATATCGAAGATTTGGAGAAGACTCCTTATCCTCAGCCGAATCCCGAGGACCCTTCTGTCGAGGAGAATGTCAACAATAATGATGCCGAAAAGGAAGACCCTTAATGCATAATGTTTTGATGTTTTGTTAGTTATCCGATAAGGATGCGCTTATGTAATTATTTTTGCAAGGAGAGGTTTCGCCATCCTTTTTGTTACCTTTGAACTATCGCCTCCGGGCTTTGTACTTTTGATTGCCATTTTGTGGCTTTTATGTAATCGTTTCTTTTTGTTTATCTGCATTTTAACTTTTGCGCATTATATGCGTTGTTTTTGAAGATAATACAATATATGTATAAGCCCCTCAAATATAAAGTCCATCGGGTTGAACATGTTTGATCATTTAGCGTCAGGAATTTATCTTAAAAGTTTTCTTAGTCACTTTCTATGTCTTTTAATGGGTACCACTTGAAATATGGTCATACCGGCCTGACATTTGTTTGGTGTTTTTATGAACTCCACCCTAATGAGGAGAGTAAGTTTGTAGAACTCGACCCTGATGAGAGAAGTAGTTTGTAGAAATCGACCCTGGTGAGGGGAGTAGTTTGTAGAACTCGACCCTGATGAGGGGAGTAAGTTTGTAGAACTTTACCCAGATGAGCGGAGTTGGTTATAGAACTCAACCCCATGTAAGGGGAGTTGGTTATAGAACTCAACCCAGATGAGGGGAGTAGTTATAGAACACGAATCAGATGAGGGGAGTAGTTATAGAACTCGACCTAGATGAGGGGAGTTGTTATAGAACTCGACCCGGATGAGGGGAATTGGTTTGTAGAACTCGACCCTAGTGAGGGGGGTGAGTTTGTAGAACTCGACCCAGATGAGGGGAATTAGTTATAGAACTCGACCCAGGTGAGGGGAGTTGGTTATAGAACTCGACCTAGATTAGGGGAGTTGGTTATAGAACTCGACCTAGATAAGGGGAGTTCGTTATAGAACTCGGCCCTGATGAGAGGAGTGTTGAGTGGAGTTTGCAAAGGGTGTGAAGTATGCTTCAAATTCTGTCGGATCAAAGTCTAATGAGGGTGACTGAGTTTGCAAGAGGCGTAAAGTGCGCTTCGACTTTTTCCCAGATTAGAGCTCTATTGTAAAGTTGGTCGAGTAGGTTCAGAGCCTTAGCAAGGGTAACTGAGTTTGCGAGAGGCGTAAAGTGTGTTTCAATTTTTTGTCAGATCAGAGCCCCATTGTAAGGTTGGCCGAGTAGGTCTATAGCCTTAGCATGGGTGGCCGAGTTTATGAGAGGTGTAAAGTGCGCTTTGAATTTTTGTCGGATCAGAGCCCCATTGTAAGGTTGGTCGAGTAGGTCAAGAGCTTTAGCAAGGGTGACCGAGTTTGTGAGAGGTGTAAAGTGCGCTTCGACTTTTTATCGGATCAGAGCCCCATTATAAGGTTGGTAGAGTAGGTCCAAAACCTTAGCGAGGGTGACCGAGTTACGAGAGAGGTATTACAGATATATGATTTTATTTTGGGTGCCTCATTAAAAACTCTTGCCCCTACAAGGGAAAAGAGTGCACCCCATACATTTATTTAGTTGTTTTATTACATAGTTTTTAACTAAAATAAAGCCTGATATTGGATACATTCTAAGTCTTAGGGATCTCTACCCCGTCCAAAGTTTCTAACTTGTAAGCCCCATTGTTCAGCTTGTGAATTACCAAGTAGGGGCCTTCCCAGTTCAGAGACAACTTTCCCTAGTTCTTAGGACCAATGATCTTTTTGAGGGCTAGATCTCCTGTTTGAAAATTTCTTTACCTGACTTTCAAGTTGAGCTTCTTAGCTAATCTTCTCTTGACTGTAAACTCTCTGACCCGTTCTATTTCTCGAATTTTTTCCACCATATCAACCGAACTATTTAAGTCGTCCTTGTTGGTTTCTTCCTCAAAGTGCTCCCTTCTCCAAGTAGGGGTACTAATATCGACTGGTATCACGACGTCCGCTCCGTACACCATTCAGAAAGGTGTTTCTCGAGTTTTGGAGTTGGGGTTGTATAGTATGACAAAATGATCTATGGCAAGTATTCGTCCCATAGTCCCTTTGTGGCATCCAACTTCTTTTTCATTCCTGTCAAGATGATCTTTTTGGCCGCTTTGACTTGACCATTGGCTTGAGGATGATCCACTTATGTGAGCCTATTCTGGATACCCAAGTCACTGCAGAATTCTACCACGACCGAGCTTGCAAACTGTATTTCATTGTCGGACACTTTGATTATGTGCAACTCGAACCTGCAAATAATGTTTTTCCAATAGAAATGACATACTCTTTCGGCGGTAATGCATGCTACAACCTCGGCTTCCACCCATTTTGTGAAGTAGTCGACGACCATAATGAAAAAATTTAATTGTCCTGGTGTTGTGGGGAATGGCCCCAGTATGCCTTCTCCCCATTGGTAAAATGGCCATGTGGAAAAGATAGAGTGCAGCAACTTGGTCGGGGAATGTATGAGTGGTGAGTATACATGTCATTTGCCACACTTGCTTATGAATTCAACATAATCTTGTAACATTCGAGGCCAATAGTACCCGACTCAGAGTATCTTCTTGAACAAGGCTCTTCCTCCAATGTGTCTTCTGCACGCCCCTTCGTGGACCTCCTTCATTACTAAGGTAACCTCTACTTCTGCCACACATCTCAGCATTGGTAGGAATCTCCCCATTTTGTATAATTTGTCAGACACTATCAAATAGTGAGTGGATACCTTTTTAATGCGCCTGGCTTCATTGGTTTCTTTAGACAGGATTCCTTGTGTTAGGTATTGGATCATCGGGGTCATCCAGCCGGTGATGTGCTCGATTGATATGGCTTTCTCCTGCTCGATGTTTGGCCTTTCTAAGATTTTTTATATCATTGTTTTATTTAACAGTGATCCCTTGGTACTGGCGAGCAGGGCTAGTACATTAACTTGTATGGTCTCTTCCCTGGGGATTTTATTAACCTCAAATTCTGTGAAGGTTTTTGACAGCCCTTACGTTATCTGGATATACTTCAATAGTGTCGAGTCCCTTGTTTGATACTCCTATTTCATCTTCGCTGCAATCAATTGAGAATCAGTGTTAGTGGTCAGATGGATGACTCCCACCTCCTTAGCTAATTTCATCCCTGTTATGAGGGCTTCGTATTCTGCCTGGTTATTGTTAGCCTGAAAGTTGAAGCTCAAGGAGTATTCTAATACAAAGTTGTCGAGTCCTTCAAGGACGACCCCGACCCCGCTCCCTTTAAGGTTGGATGAATCATCAACATGAAGAGTCCACTTACTCGTATTTTCTTCGGATATTGGGTCACTTATTCCACTACAAAGTTGGCTAGTGTCTGTAATTTAATGGTGGTTCTCAAAGTGAAGTCGATATCATATTCTAAAAACTCTACAGCCTATGCGACTATCCTTCCGGCTAGATCCGGATTCTTCAATATCTACTTGATAGGGTAATTAGTCCTCATGGTTATTATATGACCTTGGAAGTAATGTCTTAATTTTCGGGCTGTCATAGTCAGTGCTAGCGCCAACTTCTCAATCTTCTGGTATCGCAGATCGGCTCCTTTCAGAACCTTGCTAACAAAGTACAACGGTCTTTCCCCCTCTTCCCCTTCCTAGACGAGTAATGAGCTCATAGATTTCTCAAAAACTTCCAGGTATAAGATTAAGGGTGCATTCACTTCTAGTCTTGTCAAGATTGACGGGGAGGACAAGAAGCATTTTACTCTTTGAAAGGCTTCCTCGCATGTTGTCTTCCATTCAAACTCCTCTGAATTCCTAAGGGCTGCAAAGAAGTGGATCTCCCTGTCCCCGGAGCATGACAGGAATCGGGACAAAGCGGCTAATATTCCCGTTAGCTGTTGTACCTCCTTTTTTGAATACGGGCTACACATGTCTATAATCACTTGACATTTATCCAGATTGGCTTCTATCCCTCGGTTAGTGAGCATGAATCCCAAAAACTTGTGGCTTGAACTCCGAAGATACATTTGTCTGGGTTGAGTCTCATGTCGTACCAACTTATGGACGCGAATGTTTTCAAGTTGGTTACATGCCGCTTTTCAATAGTGTTTTTAACAATTATGTCGTCTACGTATACCTTCATGTTCCTTCTGATTTAGGTGATGAATGCCTTATCCATTAATTGTTGGTAGGTGGCTCCTGCATTCTTGAGACCAACAACATCACCTCATAATAGTAGTTGGTCTGGTCTATCATAAAGGTGGTCTTTGGCGCGTCTTCCGGGTTCATGCGGATTTGATTATAACTCGAGTAGGCATCCATGAAGCCGAGGAGCCTATACCCTGAGGTTTCGTCAATGAGTCGATCTATTTGAGACAACGGGTATGAATCCTTGGGACATGCTTTATTGAGATCTGTAAAGTCAACGTACATGTGCCAGTTTTCTATGTTCATTTTTACCATTACCATGTTGGCCAGCCAGGTAGGGTATTTGACTTCTTTGATGAAGACGGTATCGAGTAACTTCTCGACCTCATCTTTTATGGCCTTCTTCTTTCCTTCTCCACCTTTCCTCTTCCTCTGAGATACTGTTTTGGTATTCAGATCCAAGACTGGGTGATGGCACATGAAGTTGGGGTCTATCCCAGGCATATCCAAAGGCTTTCAAGCAAACAAGTCAACATTTTCTTTCAACAGCTCCACGATCTTCGTTTCTTCTTCTCGGGAAAGATTGCATCCTATGTAAGTTATCTCGGAGGGCATGATGCCGATTTGGAACCTATTTATTTCATCGTGGGGAGAAAGGCTTTCTTCCTGTGTATCATCCCGAGGGTTTATGTCAATCATGTTGATTTTCAGCTCATTGGATCATTCGGACCCTTCGAATTGTATCTTTTTTAACTTCAGGCTATCTTTATAGCATTTCCTGGCCAATCCTTGGTAACTTTTAATCACCCCGACTCGGCCTCCCCCCAGGGGGTATTTTATAGTGATGTACAAGGTAGATAAAGTGGCTTCTAAGGTATTGAAGGAAGGTCTCCCTATGATGACGTTATAGGGTGAGGCAACATTGATGATCAAGTACCTTACTCTGACAATTTTGGCATTTGCATCGCTTTCGATGGTAATGAGTACCGAGAGGTGTCCCAATACTTGTACTTGGTCTTTAGAGAACCCGACCAAGGTGCCATTGAAAGGTAAAAACTCGAACGTATCAAATTCCATTCCCTTGAAGGCTTCCTAGTAGAGTACATCGACTGAGCTACTAGGGTCCACCAGTACCATTTTCACGCTCCAGTTCTAGATTTGTACCTTATGACCATTGGGTCATTTTCGTGGGCCATAATTCTGATGGCATACCTCTTGGAGAAGCTAACTGAGTTGAGATCTTGTTCCCAGACCATTGCTATATCCTTGAAGACGTGCATTACAGTATGGGCATACTTCTTTCTGGATGAGCTGGTTTCGCCACTGCCGGTGAATCCGCCAGTGATGGTGTTTAGCATGTGGCAAGATGTCTTGTTCTTGTGCACTTCTTTAATACCCTTCCCCTTTTTTTGGGAAGGCTCCTCTGGGTTTGTATCTTTTTATCAAGTATCTCTTTTTCCATCTAGGATTTTTCCATCTTTGACATAAGTCAACAGGTGCCCTCTCTGTATAAATTTCTTGATTTCTTTCTTTAGATGGAGGAAATCGTTAATGAGATATCCTCGGAGCCGATGATAGTTACACCAAGCCCCGATAAAATTCCCCAATACGGCATTGACTTTCTACCTACAGGGTGCTTCCGGGATCAGGTTTAGGTATGCTACCTCCTACAGGATTTAGCCTCTTCTCGTGTTTAAGGGTGTCCCCGCGTCACCTGAATTAAAGGGACGTCGGTTAGGTCTCTGAGTCGTGCGTTCAAGGGCATGTCTCTTGAGGTCGCCCGAGAAGACTCGTGTTTTCTTCATGATCCTTCTTCTTTGGTATTGTTTCTCTCTGGAGCATCTCTGAACCATTTTCTAGGTTGCACTTCTCAACATTTATGTAGTTGTCCTCCATGGTGATGATTTTGTTCATGTCAGACGCAAGCTTCTGGGCTAAGGATTCATTGAATTGTCCTTCTCGAAGGCCCTGTTGAAATGCTCCAATGAACGGTTCTTAGTTTGGGTGAGATACTTTGATGGTCTCTTCGTTGAACCGGGCTAGGTATTCCTAGAGAGACTCTGCTTGACCTTATCAAACGTTGAACAATGATGTCTTAGAAACCTTACGGTGCTTGATAGTGGAGAAGTGTTAGATTAATTTATTAGTCAGGTCTGCGTAGATTTCCATGGATAGTCGTGGTAGGCTCATGTACCACCACAGGGCCAGATTCTTGAAGGTGTTGACCATCAGTTTACATTTTAATGAGTCAGTGGGGACAATTATCGTCATTTGGTTGTTGATGGCCATAACATGCTCCTAAGGGTCCGTTTTCCATCATACACCATCAATGATGGTGATTTGAATTTCTCTGGGACTTGGTCATCTAATCAGTTGTTTTTCCACCTTTATTTAGAGTTGATTTTAATTATAGTTTTTTTATTTTGTCAAGTGTGTTAGTCCATTCTTCTATGTTTTATGCGTTGGTTGTGTATTTTGTTGTTTTCAGGCTCAGAGGAATAAAACCAGGAAAACCAGTGCGAAAAGTGTAGAATTCAGAGTTTCAAAGGAAGTCCAAAAAACTAAGCTACATGGTACTTGACATGGCCACCCTTGTATCCTGGCACGGGCCGTGTCAGGAGAGGATGCTCAGCAAGTGGGTTGAAAGGTAGAGGCAGAGGCTGACACGGGTGCTCGTGTTAGCTGACACGGCCCGTGTTAGAAGGTATGGGCGAGAGGATTTTTTGGTGTGATGGACAGAGAACGACATGGGTTCCCGTGTTAGGTGACATGGCCCGTGTTGGCCAGGACGCTGATTTAGAGTGTTTTTATGATTTTTCATGATTTGGGACCCATATGGGCGTTTTGGGCATTTTCGACCGAGACAAGTGGATTGTTCACTATTTTACCATGTTTGAAAGAGGAATGAGGGAATTTTTTGGCAGCGAAGAATATTTCACACGACTGAAGATTGGAGAAGTCAAGGTTTTAGGAGAGCGGGAGATTTTCAAGTGCGAAAGAAATTGAAGATCAAAGTTTATCCCAATCCTTGTAATATCTATATTTTGTCTTATGATTATTTTGAACGATATGAGTACCTAAGCCCTCCAATGCTAAGGGGTGTCCCTGATTTGAATCTGTAATGATTATGAATTCTCGAGTTCTTTAATAAAGTTTTCTCTATTCGACTTAATTGTACAATGCTTTTATGCCTTCCTGATCGGATAAATTAGGATTGATTTACGGTTAACAACCACCTGGACCGTGGTTTTTAAGGTTTTTATATAATTAAGTTATAGTAGATATCACCTAGGACTAAAGATACCCTGTAGTTACTGGATTTAACCCTTGATAAAATAAAGGCTTGACTCCATGAGATATCTCTAAGGAATTAGGATTTAGGATGAATGGTTAAAGGTTTTCCCACTAAGGACTTAGGGGAAGTTAATCTAAAGGGCTGGTAATTGAAGGATACGAACTTGTTGAAGAGCAGGATTCAAGATTGTTATAGGGCAAATTATACACCATACCCCTAGCATGCTCTTCATATTTGTGAAAAAGCCCTAATTTACATTCTGCTTATTTTTATTTCTACTAAGTGACAATTCCTAAACCAAAACCCCATTTAAAGTTTTTGTTTAATTGAACGTGAGTTGAACTCGATAATTGCATGTAGTCCTTGAGATCGACATTTGGGGAATTTCCCATTATTACTGCATGGCAAAAATAGTACACTTACTATTTTTCCCATCAAGTTTTTGGCGCCGTTGTCGGGGACTGTCTAGTTATTGTGTGTAATTTGAGTTCAATTAGAATTTTGTTGCTTTGCAACTAAAATTTCTTTTCTGTAATATTTATATTTTTGTTATTACTGATTTTTCCTAATCTTTGCATGCAAGGATAATCCTCAGCTTAATTTCCTTTGATATACATACTTAGGTTCAGAATCATAACCCAAAACTATGGGTGAAAATCCACCACCACTGGAGAGACTTCTTGGGGATTACGGAGGAGCAAATGCTCCAGCATATTGGTTGACTATTGTGAATCAACTGGTCAATGTTGAAAATTTTCAACTGCATCCTTCAACCATCCGCCAGCTCGAGAACAAATCTTTCACCAGAAAGATCAATGAAGATGCCAATAAGCATTTGTAGAAATTCCTCACCATGAGTACTACTTTGAAGATTGAGGGGAACTCTGAAGAAGCCAAGAAATTAAGGATGTTTCCATTCACTCTATCTGAAGATACTAAAGAGTGGTTTTACTCATTGCCTTCTGGAAGTATCACCACTAGGGATCAAATGGAGAAGTCGAGGTTTTCGGATAGCGGGATATTTTCGTGCGCTGAAGCACTTGAAGATCAAAATTCATCCCAATCCTTGTAATGTCTATATTTTGTCTTGTGATTATTTTGAACAATATGACTAGCTAAATCCTCCAATGCTAGGGGGTGTCCCTGATTTGAATATGTAATGATTATGAATTCTTGAGTTCTTTAATAAAGTCTTCTTTATTCGATTTAATTGTACAATGTTTGTATGCCTTCCTGATCGGACAAATTAGGATTGGTTTACGGTTAACAACCAGTTGGACCGTGGTTGTTAAGGTTTTTGTATAATTAGACTATAGTAGATATCACCTAGGACTATGGATACCATGTAGTTACCGGATTTAATCCTTGATAAAATAAAAGCTTGACTCCTTCAAATATCTCTAAGGACTTAGGATTTAGGATGGATGGTTAAAGGTTTTCCCACTAAGGACTTAGGGGAATATAATAGAAAGGGTTGGTAATTGAAGGATATAAACTTGTTGAAGAGTAGGATTCAATATTGTTATAGGGAAAATTATACACCATACCCTAGCATGCTCTTCATATCTGTGAAAAAGCCCTCATTTACATTCTGCTTATTGTTATTTCTGCTAAGTGACAATTCCTAAACCAAAACCCCAGTTAAAGTTTTTATTTAATTAAACGTGAATTGAACTCGATAAAATTTCATGTAGTCCTTGATATCGACATTCGGGGAATTTCCCATTACTACTACAAGGAAAAATAGTACACTTTCTATTTTTCCCATCAAGTTTTCGGTGCTATTGCCGAACTTTTATTGATGAATACTTTCCTGCTTCTGTTTATGTTCACAAAAGATATGATATTGTGAATTTTAAACAGAAGGAAAGAGAGTCACTAGGTGATGCTTAGAAGAGGTTCAAGAGGTTATTAGTAGTCTGTCCCACTCACAACATGGGTCAAACTGAACAAATGCAAATGTGTAAATGGCCTCAGAATGAAGACAAATCAGCTTATTGATACAGCTGTCAGTGGATCATCCAACTTTACAACAGCCATTGGCATGAAGAAGATTATTGAAGCCATTACTGCAAATGAGCATCTAGAGCTATATTACAGAGTTGTAAGAACACCAGAGGGAGTGATTGATTTGAAGTTAGAAATTAATAAGCAGTTGAAAATTGAAGAAGTAATTGCTGCAAAAGTAGAGAAAAAGCTGAAAGCAATGAACATGGGTACTCAACAGGTAGCTCGGGTTCAACAAGTACAGAAGGTGGCTTGTGAAATTTGTAGTGGACCGCACCTTATGGTGCAATGTCTTGCAACTCCACAACAAATTGAGGGGATAAAATTCTTGAGGCAAAATAACCCATATTCTAACACATATAATCTTGGGTGGAAGAATCATCCTAACTTCTCCTGGAAAGATCAGCAGCAACAAGCTCCTCAGAATGAAGAGTGGGAGGTGGTTATTGAAAAGATGGTAGCCCGTACCTCTCAATTTCAAGAAGAGACAAGGAGTAATCACAGGAATACCACAACTACAATAAAAAATTTGGAAGTTCAAATAGGTTAGATTGCACAATATGTAGTGCTACGAGCACAAGAAAATCAGAAAAGTCATGACAATGTGAATGCTGTTAAAATAAGGAGTGAGAAAGTTACTAGAGAAAAAGAAGATGGGGTGAAGTTTCATGACAGTATAATAGAAGTAGAGCTGGAAGTGAGAGAGATCAGGAAAAAACAGGAAGAAGTGGTATCACCTGTGAAGCCAGTTGAAGAGAAGACTAAACCAGTGATCAAGTTACCATATCCATCTCGAGTGGCAAAGAAGGACACAAATAAGAAAGAGTTTGATAAATTTTTCCAGTTGTGTAAAAATCTAGATATCAATATACCATTCTTTGAATCACTTAAGAAAATGCCTTTATATCAGAAATTCATGAAGAAGGCATTATCAAAGAAGAGATCAAAAGGAGAGGGATTGGTACCCTGTGATGAGAAATTATGTGTGATTGCACCCGAGAGGAAAATACCTGTCAAGCAGAAGGATCCGGGGTCAGTTGCAATACCATGCACCATAAAAGACAGAACTTTCAAGAGGGTTCGAGTTTATTCTGACTCTAGTGTGAGTTTAATGCTATAACCGATTTTCAAGAAGCTCGGTATTGAGAAGATAAGTGGGAGTGGGACAAAATTGAAATTTTCTAATCACACCATCAAGAAGTCATATGGGATAGCTGAAGATGTATTAGTAGAAATTGACAATTTTGTTTTTCCAGTTGATTTTCAGATCATGGACATACCTGAAGATGAAGAGACTCCTATAATTCTTGGTCGAACATTTATGTTGACTAGTTGATGCAATTTTGATATCGAGACAGGTAATCTGACACTGAAATCATTTGATGAGGAGATAACCTTAAAGGTGTTAGAAATCAAGAAGCAAGGTAGATGTGGAAAGAATAAATCTTCAATCGAAATGATCAAAGTAGAAGGAGAAAGCAACAGTTCAAAATCACTCCCAGAAGAAGTCTCGGGAAAAATATCTCAAGTGGCATCAATAGAAATTCCTAAGCTCAGTCTAGAAGGAAATAAGAGAAAGAAGAAGGAACACTGAGCTGAGAAGATGAAAGTTGGAAGTGGCTGGAAGCATAAATTGGTTGATACTTTTGATCTGAATGAGTTATGGATAGCAGAAGAGACAAGCAACAAGGTGTGGAAGAGTAAATACCCCCCATAAGGGGATGAACCGTCGAGCCATGCAACGTTAAACAAAGTGTTTCATAGGAGACAACCCACACTTTTAACTTAGTTTTTGTTTAATTTTGTCTGCAGGTAATAAAAAGGGAGTCTTACTGGTGAAAGCTAGGGGGCAGCATCATGTATTGCATTCCCCTATGAAAGTCACCTTCCTCGAGCTTGTTCTAAAACATTGGGGCCAATGTTTAGTTCAAGTTTAGGGGGGGGGGGGGGGGGGGGGGGTTACTTATTTTCTTTTCTAGTTATTTGTTGGTTTTATGTTAATTACTGTGTAAATCCATGAGTTGAAGTCCTTCCCAAATTTTGACTGAAATTTTTTGTTTTGGTTTGCACAAGAGCTTTTAACTCAAAGAAATTAGAAAAGTATATAGAGATAAAGGGATGGTTGTTTGGAGGTAGGATGTTTGAAATAATATGATTGTGATACAAGTCTAACGAGTATATTTGTACCATAGTGCTTGAATCTTGACAAGTACTTCTAAAGTAGTTTATCTTTATAGTCTGGCATAATATAGATTCACATGCATGTATGATTGGTGGAGAAATAAATAATTTTGGCACCAAATGATGAAAAGGCGGTAAAAGGCAATTGGCTCGCTAAGTTGGGTAGCCCTCACCCGGTTATTCCGCCCAAAGGGGGTTGATCCCCAAATGTCGTCCAAAAGGATAATATATAACTGTAATTTTGAAAATTTCACCGGTAATTAAAAGTAGTGAATGCTGCTATTTGGTGCTTAAGAAAAAATTCTTGATTAGTCTTGTGCATGTGATGATCATCATAATTCTCACTGCCTTAATTTTACTGCCCAAATGAAAAAGGAGGAAAATCGAAAAGAGACTTAAGTACAAAGCATAATTAGAGAGCTATCCGAAAAGTAAGCTCTAGATTAAAAGGTTCTTACACAAAATCTTCGCGTTATGTGAACATCAAACGGACTACTTTTTGATCAATTTGAACAGATGTCTCACGTATGAGTATCGGACTACTGTAATTTTCATGAGTTCTTGTAATGGTCACTTGAGGTCAAGCAACAATTTATGTTTGGGGGAGCTTGATCAATGGTTTTTCCACCTTTATTTAATGTTGATTTTAGTTATAATTTCTTTATTTTTCCAAGTGTTTTAGTCCATTCTTCTATGTTTTATGCGTTGGTTGTGTATTTTGTTGTTTTCAGGCTCATAGGAATAAAACCAGGAAAATTAGTGCAAAAAGTGAAAAATTCATAGTTTCAGAGGAAGTCTCAAAAACCAAGTTATAGGGTACCTGACACGACCACCCGTGTCGCCTAACATGAGCCGTGTCAAGAGAGGATGCTCAGCAGGTGGTTTCAGAGGCAGAGGCTGACACAAGTGCCCTATGTCAGTTGACACAGGTGCCCCGTGTCAGAAGGTCTGGGCGAGAGGATTTAATGGTGCAATGGAAAGAGAACGAAACGGGTGCCCGTGTTAGGTGACATGGCCCGTGTCGGTAGCATGCTGATTTTGAGTGTTTTTATGTTTTTTCATGATTTAGGACCCAGAGGGGCGTTTTGGGCATTTCCGACCGAGACAAATGGATTGTTCACTATTTAACCACGTTTGAAAGAGGAACAATGGAATTTTTTGGCAGCGAAGAATATTTCACACGACTGAAGATTGGAGAATTCAAGGTTTTAGGAGAGCGGGAGACTTTCATGCGCGGAAGCAATTGAAGATCAAAGTTCATCCCAATCCTTGTAATGTCTATATTTTATCTTGTGATTATTTTGAACAATATTAGTAGCTAAATCCCCCAATGCTAGGCAGGTGTCCAAGATTTTAATCTGTAATGATTATAAATTCCTGATTTCTTTAATAAAGTCTTCTCTATTCGATTTAATTGTATAATGTTTTTATGCCTTCCTGATGGAACAAATTAGGATTGATTTACGGTTAACAACCAGTTGGACCATGGTTGTTAAGTTTTTTGTATAATTAGGCTATAGTAGATATCACCTAGGACTAGGGATACCCTGTAGTTACTAGATTTAACCCTTGATAAAATAAAGGCTTGACTCCATCAGATATCTCTAAGGACTTAGGATTTAGGATGGATGGTTAAAGGTTTTCCCGCTAAGGACTTAGGGGAAGATATTCTAAAAGGATGGTAATTGAAGGATATGAACTTGTTGAAGAGATCCAAATTCAAGATTGCTACAGGGAAAATTATACACCATACCCTAGCATGCTCCTTATATCTGTGAAAAAACCCTAATTTACATTCTACTTATTTTTATTTCTGCTAAGTGACAATTCCTAAACCAAAACTCCAGTTAAATATTTTGCTTAATTGAACGTGAATTGAACTCGATAATTGCATGTAGTCCTTAAGATTGACATTCGTGGAATTTCTAATTATTGCTGCAAGGCAAAAATAGTACACATTTTTTCCCATCATCGTCCCAGATAGCTTGAGATAGAGGTTGAGGTTCCAGAAACTCCTCTTCTGGACCGTCGTCCCCTACACTTCTTTGTTGTAGGTCTATGACGCTATCCTGTAGAGTTTCGTTCTGCTGCCCGAGGGCCTCCACCAAGGCTAGTAGTTGTGCCATGTTTGGGGGTCTCTAGGTGACAATATTCTACATAAGGTGAATTGAGCTGTGGCCTAGGAATAATTTTACCAAGGCCCCATGGTGGGCGTTAATGTTCCTGTGTAGAAAAAAATATTCGGTCGAATTCCCATGAGGTTGCTAAGGAGAGCCACCAGAGTGAGTTTATAAGATGATTAGGGGATTCGGGAGCTACAACAGTGATGTGCATGTCCTAAGATTAATGTCTTTATTATCCCTCTGTCAGCAACCCCTTTTATAAAGTTCTTTCTTTGTGTCATCAAGAGCCTCCATTAATGAGCGGCTCTTGAGTTCCATAACTACATAACCTTCGTTATCTCCATGAAAGAAGATGATTAGTATTGTGTAACATAGTAATGAATGCATTGTCGGTGGTTAATGGCTTTAATGAGCCAGGATGGTGATCGGTTACGGGCAGGTGCCTCCCGGATACCTACCCTTGAAATTCTGGCTGCAGATACTCAATGTCACGTTCAATGTTATAACACCGTATCTGACTTACTATATGACAGTAAATACAAAAGTAGTAAAGAACACAGTCAATTGTTTACCCAGTTCAGTGTGCAACAACACCTACTCTGGGGGCTACCAAGCCAGGGAGAGAATCCACTATAAGAGATGTTAATTCAGGAATTAACCAACCAGTTTATCTCCTTCACTTAAGACCTACCCAATGCAATTCTAATCTAAGTACAACTTAAACCTGAGTTCCTACTCACTCCCCCTCAATCACAGCAGTGATACATAAACCAATTTGACTTAAGAATTGATGAAGACACTCTTCAAAAACACACACTTGATTAAGCTTCACAGCTTTTTAATCAAGCAACACAATCACTCGTGCTTCACAGCTTTGAGTGATGTACACAACTAACTTGACTCTGCTTCAAAGCTTTAGTCAAGGAACATTCAAACACTCTTGCTTCAAAGCTTTGAGTGCTACACAACCCTTACAAATAGAAACCTATTCCAAGGCACTTATCACAATGATAATTGCTAGGAGTACAATAAACAAATCTATACAGATTACAAATGATCTTCTGATCAATCAGCAGGGATGTCTTGAAAAACAGCAGCTCTGTTGAATATATAGCAGCTGCAACTTCAGTTAGGGTTTCCAAAAACCTAGGATTAATTCCGTTTGACCTAAAGACCAGGTCACAGGACTTTATTAACCAGGTTAGGGTTGAGCTAGGTTACCCCTCAGAAAACGCAGGATTCTGTTCAGAAAGGACTGAGTTATTTCCTGAAAAAACTCAGACTTATCCAATCCTGCAAACCTGTTAGTTCAGAACAGGATGTCATAACATCTGTTATGACATCTGAGAAAACCTGTCTACTGATTTAGCAAAATGTGATCATTTTGCAAAAATGCTCAGATACACACTTATAAACATCAGTATTTGAATTACAATATTTTTCTGCAAATGTACCTAATGAGTTAGTACAACCTGAACTAGAATGTTATGACATCAGTCATGACATTCACACATACACTTGGGATTTACCAAAAATGCAAGCCAATACCTAAACACCTACAAACTCCCCCTTTGGCAGATTTTTGGCTAAAGACCCTAAACAATCAGAGATAGATAGCAGCAGAAATAAGTGACAGCAGAAAAATAGAATGTCAAGTACTAATTAAGCAAGTACCAAAATATTCTCCCCCTCTTTAGCCACAAATGGGCCAAAGATACATGTTCATAAAATTATACAGTTATCCAAAACAAACTAGTAAGAGCAGCAGCAGCAAACAATTGAATACACTTCAGCACCAACCAGCAACACCACCAAACAGCAATCAACCTTCAAGCACTGTCATCAGATCCAGAGGAGCTAGTTTCTTCAATGTTAAGATGTCCTTCAGCTTCTACACCTTCTTTCCTTCTGCTTTCTTCAGCTTCCTCCTTTTCTAGCCTGGCAATTAGAACTTCTAGGGTCCTTTTTCTAGCATCCAGATCTTTGCAAGTTTCTTTTAAAACAGCTATGACATCTGATGTCTTGGACTGGGTCTTTACAGACGATGTCTCAGCTGATGTTATGACAATGTCTGGAGCATGAGATCCCTGAAACAGTTTGTAGTGCAGGCCAAGGGCAGGAGCTCTTTTGCAGACTGTATCTCTTGCCACAAGGATATCAGGGTATTGTGCAAGGATGATTCCACAAAGGAGGGAGGGAAAGGCAATTGGTCCTTTGACAGCATAACTGCCAGCATGCTTTAAAGTTTGTTCAAAGATGTACCTTCCATAGTCAAAGGCAGTCTTGGTTCCTACAACATAGATAAATCTCCCCAATCCTGTGGAGATAGTTGATTTGTGATTTGTAGGCACCCAGTTTGCTGCACCTATTTTATGCAAGATGGCAAATTTCATGCTGAGTTTACTAACATTCAGCTTCCCTTTCAATGGACAGCACTTTACTTGCCTGGCTGTGATGGTTAGACACACTTCATTGTCAGTTGCCTCTAGATCAGGACAGTCCTTATTTGTTCTTCCAAGAAACTTGTTGATTTCTGATGGAGAGAACTTGATCCTTCTTCCTCTAACAAAAACACTTTCAAAGTCAGCTGACCTTCCATCAGCACAATCATTTGACAAGTTCACTACAAACTCCTTAACCAGATTCTCATAACATTTGTTAAACTTTATCACTGTCTTCATTAGCCCAGCATTCTTGATCAGATCCATGATGTCTTTGCACTCCAAGGCATCATTGTTGAGTTCTCTCTCCAAGGCTATTCTCTTTAAGCAAACATACTTCCATCTGTTTGCATTGTCAGGATGATGAAAAGAGATGTTGTCTGTTGGCACTTCAGGCACTCTAGCAATCTTGCTGGAGGGGAGCTTCCTTCTGATGGGAGTTTCTTCAATATCAATCTCAAATTCTGATTCATCATCAGAATCAGAAGTTTCAGGTTCTTTACTTTTCTTAGAGATTGGTTGTCTAGCAGTCTGCACCTGGGCCTTCTTCCCTTTTGTCTGAAAACTTTTCTCAGCCATGCCTTCAGCCTTGGATTTCTTAGCATCAGGTTTATCATTCTGACTACTCTTTCTTTTCATCAATCTCCTAGCTATGCTAGGGTTCACATTAGCAATCAGTTCATTATCTGAGTAATCTTCATCCACATCAATGATAGGTGGATCAGCAGCCTTTTTAGAGGGATTCTGAATGTTGTCTTTTGGTGTCACAACATCCTCAGTGACATCTACATTTTCAGAAATTTCCACATTTGGACTTTCTGATTGATTTAAAGGGATAGAAATCCCCGGTACAGATTGGTTGCCACTCAGTATACTAGTAACCAGCCTAGCAATAGCTTGGTGAACTTGAACTGATCCTTCTCTATTAGGTACAGAAGACGAAGGATGAGAAGAATTACCAGAGGCTGAAGCTTGAGCTCTTCCTGCATGTCTGGTTCTGAGCTTTTTGACTCTGGTTGGGTCAGTTGCCATCTCCCTGAGAGGAGTGACCTCCAGAACTTCAGATTCTATGCATGTAGTGATTGCCCTAGAATCTTGGTCAGATGATGACGATGATGAGGAAGACGAGGTCGCCATGGTTGAAGACGATGTCTGAGACATTTTGATTGACTTTGAGTAATGGTAGCAGTTTGAGAAAAAACTTTGATTTGGAGGAGAAAACAGGTTGCAAGGAACTGAAAGGTAGGGGATAAAAGGGAGTCTCTTCAACTTCTTAAGGCTTTTGAAGGAATTGTGAAAGAATATGATTAACCCACTAAATATAGACTTAATAAAATTAATCCCTTCAACCCTTGTTTTAAGCAAAATTAATTGCTATAATTTCTCATGTTGGTGAATACCCAACCTGCCCCTCAAATTTTCAAGTTTATTTCCAACAAGAGCCTTGGTAGAAGAATCAGTTAGCTGAAGCTTAGAGAAACTATGTTCCAGTTTATATGACTTCTTCTCTTCAAAGTCAATAAGGTTCAAGGAAATGTTGATTGTTTTCAGATTGTCACAACACAATGTCACAACATCTTGTGTAACATTGTACTCAGGGAGCATCTGTTTTGACCAGAATTTATTAGACTTGTTATTTCCAACATCCTTCTCACGATGACTTAAGGTTCTGACAACACATTCTTCTTCAAGTTTATTTGCCACATCACATATATTATCAGCCTGTAGTTTTGGAGTTCTTCTGACAGCTTCCATAGCTTTTTTCATTCTTCCAAGCTTATGCTGCCACAGTTTCATCTCTTTTTCTTCTTTGATGATTTGACACATAGTGGAGATATCAATGTTCTCATGCTGCCACACGTAACAGTTATCTTTGGATTTGATTCCTCTCATTACAACATCTAGTTTTTCATTAAATACTAGACATTCAGATCTTGAGAAGTTGACCATGAATCCTAGATCACATAATTGACTGATACTAATGAGATTAGTAGTCAACCCTTTTACCAGCAGTACTTTATTCAGACTTGGAACTCCAGGGCAGTCCAAATTACCAACTCCTTTGACTTCACCTTTAGCACCATCTCCAAAGGTCACAAAACTGGTGGTGTGAGGCATAACATTATTGAGGAGATTTTTGATTCCAGTCATATGTCTGGAACATCCACTGTCAAAATACCAATCTTCCTTTGCAGAGACCCTCAGGGAAGTGTGAGCTATTAGTGCAGTAGCCTTTTTCTTCCATTTAGGAGCATGTGGTACCTTTTTCAACTTAGGTTTGACACCTGAGTTCTGATTAGGATATCCATGTAGTCTGAAGCAGAAGGGCTTTATGTGACCATATCTCCCACAATGATGACATTTCCATCTTTGGTACCTCTTCTTCATATGTCTCTGTCCCTGATGTTGAGAGTTGTGTTGAGACATCCGTTTTGACATTTTCTTACCAGTACCAGATTTCTTTGCTTCCACAAATCCTAGTCCAGATTTATTTCCCATATTTTGTCCAGCCTGAAGGATCTCTTCCAATTTGTCTGTTCCATTGGTCAACATCTTGACAGATTTGGTCATTTGATTCAGTTGTGAGTTCAGTAATTGAACTTATCCTTCTAGATGACTTATAGTTTCAAGATTCGCCCTTTTTTCAGCCTCCAGTTTGATAATGAGTTTTGATTGTTTCTCATTCTGCACACAGACTTCAGCACTTCTGATACACAATTTCTTGTAGGTATCAGCCAGTTCTTCAAATGTTACTTCTTCATCACTAGTATCACTTTCAGAAGTACAAACACTAGTTAGGGCAGTAACTAGTTTGGCAGATTCTTCTTCAGAATTACTTTCTGAATCATAGTCAGACCAAGTAACAGTCATTCCTTTCTTTTGCTTCTTAAGAAAGGTAGGACATTCAGCTCGAATATGTCCATATCCTTCACATCCATGGCATTGAATACCTCTGCCTTGGTTTCCCTTATCTTCTGACTTTGGTCTTCTGCTGGAACTGTCAATGTCAGAGGGAATGTTATGAACATTAGACCTTGACTTTGGGTCCATTCTTTTGATGAGCCTGTTGAATTGTCTTCCAAGCATGGCAATAGCTTCAGATATGTTTTCTTCTTCATCCTCCTTGTATTCAACATCAGTGTTGGATACAAGTGCTATGCTTTTGTTCTTCTTGTCACCATTATCAGTGATCCCCATCTCAAAAGTCTGAAGAGACCCAATAAGTTCATCCACTTTCAACTTGCTAATGTCCTGGGCTTCCTCTATGGCAGTCACCTTCATTGCAAATCTTTTAGGCAAGGATCTGAGAATCTTCCTCACCAGTTTTTCTTCTGACATTTTTTCTCCCAGTGCTCCTGAGGTGTTGGCAATCTCCAAGATGTTCATGTGAAACTCATGAATGGTTTCATCTTCCATCATTTTTAGATTCTCAAACTTAGTGGTCAACATCTGAAGCCTTGACATTTTTACTTTGGAAGTTCCCTCATGAGTAGTTTTGAGAGTGTCCCAAACTTCCTTGGCCAGTTCATATTGATGAACTAATCTGAAAATGTTTCTATCAATTCCATTGAACAAGGCATTTAGAGCTTTGGAATTTCCCAGAGCTAACTCATCTTCTTCTTTACTCCAATCTTCCTCAGGCTTCAGACTGACTGTCCCATCTCTCTCAGTTATGGTGGGATGAATGCATCCTTTGTCAGCAGCTCTCCAAGCCTTTTTGTCCAGAGATTTTAGGAAGGCAATCATACGAGGTTTCCAGTAGTCATAATTGGTTCCGTCCAGAATGGGTGGTCTATTTCCAAAAACTCCTTCTTTGTCCATAGTGCCAGAAAGTGATATCCCTAGATCTCACCCAGTAATACAGGCAGGGTGCCTGCTCTGATGCCAATTGAAATTCTGGCTGCAGATACTCAATGTCACGTTCAATGTTATGACACCGTATCTGACTTACTATATGACAGTAAATATAAAAGCAGTAAAGAACACAGTCAATTGTTTACCCAGTTCAGTGTGCAACAACACCTACTCTGGGGGCTACCAAGCCAGGGAGAGAATCCACTATAAGAGATGTTAATTCAGGAATAAACCAACCAGTTTATCTCCTTCACTTAAGACCTACTCAATGCAATTCTAATCTAAGTACAACTTAAACCTGAGTTCCTACTCACTCCCCCTCAATCACAGCAGTGATACATAAACCAATTTGACTTAAGAATTGATGAAGACACTCTTCAAAAACACACACTTGATTAAGCTTCACAGCTTTTTAATCAAGCAACACAATCACTCGTGCTTCACAGCTTTGAGTGATGTACACAACTAACTTGACTCTGCTTCACAGCTTTAGTCAAGGAACATTCAAACACTCTTGCTTCAAAGCTTTGAGTGCTACACAACCCTTACAAATAGAAACCTATTCCAAGGCACTTATCACAATGATAATTGCTAGGAGTACAATAAACAAATCTATACAGATTACAAATGATCTTCTGATCAATCAGCAGGGATGTCTTGAAAAACAGCAGCTCTGTTGAATATATAGCAGCTGCAACTTCAGTTAGGGTTTCCAAAAACCTAGGATTAATTCCATTTGACCTAAAGACCATGTCACATGACTTTATTAACCAGGTTAGGGTTGAGCTAGGTTACCCCTCAGAAAACGCAGGATTCTGTTCAGAAAGGACTGAGTTATTTCCTGAAAAAACTCAGACTTATCCAATCCTGCAAACCTGTTAGTTCAGAACAGGATGTCATAACATCTGTTATGACATCTGAGAAAACCTGTCTACTGATTTAGCAAAATGTGATCATTTTGCAAAAATGCTCAGATACACACTTATAAACATCAGTATTTGAATTACAATATTTTTCTGCAAATGTACCTAATGAGTTAGTACAACCTGAACTAGAATGTTATGACATCAGTCATGACATTCACACATACACTTGGGATTTACCAAAAATGCAAGCCAATACCTAAACACCTACAACCCTATTCGGGTTGATGGTGATGATGGGTTGATACCCAGGTCCATGGGACATCCGGGACTCCCTTGGCCGAGTTGCACCCGAGTACCTTCACACTGAGCCGACTACTAGTTTATCCTTTCTCCTTGTCGATTAAACTACCCGGTTGGGCCTGTTATTTACGGGATGTACAATGATAAACTATTAATTGTGAAACTATTATGTTAATTGTTTATATAATTGTTATTTCATTTGGCTCTTGCATACCCGAGTTTCCAATAACTAGGTTTGTTTAGATGACTTTTTGATTTAGGCTAAAAATCTTCCTTGCAATTTTGTATTTCAAAATAAATTCTTAATTACCATTTTGTAACGTGTTTTTACTTGGGTATCTATTTACTCCCTCTAGATAAGTCATCATCGTCTAACACTTTTCTCTCAAACTTTTAAAAAATCATTTGAAGTTTTTGTTTTTGAGAGTGCATCTGAAATTTCACCTCACCTTCAACCTATTTTTATTACCATTTTTGTTTCGGTTTAGCTTCTAACCCTTGGGTATGAGATCTGCGTGAGGAGGTTTGTTTGGATTTAACATTTTTGTGAAGGTTTGAATATTTCATGTTGGCAGCTATTGTGTGGTTGTGGTTGAGATTGACAATCTAGCATTGAAAAAAGAAGGAGTGTTTTTTTCAAGATTGCTTTGGTAAAATTGTATGGAAGTTTCTATGAACTAAGCAAGAGTTTCTATTTCCTTTATACATATCAAGACCTTGACAAGAACTCTGTAGGAGGAGAAGTTGTCGTGTAACTGACGCTTGGAGCATAATTCTTGAATATGGAATATGGAAGTTAAGGTTGTGTGAAGATCTTGCAGACATCATTTTCATATGATGTATACATTCAATTGAGAAGATTCAGATACAAGATTGTTTAATTTTCAAAATTATCTTGAATTTTGTGATTGTATTAAAAGACTCTATAAAACAGTTGTCAAATTATTGTGGAAGAGTATGAATTTTCAATGGTTTTCCATTATAGAATGAATTAGGCACAAAGTACGGACGAATTTGTTGAACCACTATAAATCATGCCTACACTCTCTCATTCCATATCTTTTTTTTTGGTATTATAATTGTATGCATGAGATTTATCATTATCTTAAAAATTGCATGTTGTTAGGTTTTACCACCTTCATAACAATTTCTTGTATAAATTTAGGTTTATGTTAGATAGAGATTCTGAATGATCTTACTTCTGATTAAAATTGGAAACAATATCCATAGATTTATTAATCAATTGACTTCAATTTACACATCTTGTGTAAAATGAATTTAGATTAATTTAGGCATTGATTTCTTTACCTTCTTCATTTTACTTTTTAGTTAATTGTATACGACACAATCATTTCAATTTCATCTATTGTACAAAATCCGTTATGCTGAGTAATTTTATAAAACTCTAATTTTTAAAAATAAACTTTTTTTATCAGTCTTTTTGAGAACGATCTACTCAACCCCCTTCTAGACCATTTGAGTCCATATTCTCCCCTAACAAGAGATTGTTAGAATTCAAGTATGAGTGGTTAAGTCAGGTGACCCATGTAATTAATACCTTAAGGTTTTTGACTGGTATGTGGTGTTAAGGTATCTCAATGTCTTGGATGTTTTACCCGTTGTAACTCAGGGTTCTCCTTAAACTCTCCAATAAGTGGTATATGAGTCATGGTTAGGTTTAGTAGTGAAATGAGAGTATGATCATAGCATGGATTAAGTCTAGTGACATGGGTGAGTCAAATTTAATTGGGAGATTGTTGAAATTGATCAAGTGTGAGTTGTTAAGTCACATATCGACTAAAAATGAAGGAAATGTTGGATATTGAGAAAGGTAACTCATATTCGTGATGCCTTAATGTTTTAGATTGAGAAGTGTCAAAATCTCTTAAAGCCTGGAAGTTTATTCCATTAAAACTCATGGTCCTTGGACTCCCAAACATTTTACCACCTTAACTTTTGTGAGGAGTTCACCCTTGTAAAATTATAGTAATTTTACATTAAAAAATTACTATTGTATTTTGCCAATGATTTTTCTCCTTGCAAACTAAATTTCACGCCCTTGAAAATATCCTTATTAAAAACTAAGCTAACTATTATTTGGATTCTTGGATCCATTATAATTGATCTTATTGAACTGAATGATATCTTATTAATTATATTTCACCACTTCCTTTTTTATGAGCAAATTTTTACCTTTTACAGTAGGTTCTCTCATGGTAAGCTGACAGGCGTCAGTCACATAGGTGTTGGAGATGAGACTTCAAACACAAGAGGGAGGTGAATTGTGTGAAATTGAAAATTTATTTTCAAAACAAACTCTTTTTCAAAAACTAAGCTTAAAAAGCTTTTGTAAAATAAATATAGTATAATCAACAAAGATAAGAAAACGAAATTGCAACAAAAATAGATGTATGGAAATTAAATAATTAAGGGATAAGAGAAATGTACCATAGTTATAGAGGTTCGATCTAATAAATTGATCTACTTATCTCCCCCAATAATTCCTTCTTGAGAGTTTCCACAATCTTGAGAGCTTTTAATAGGATATGTCTGTAATATCCTTATACAATTGGAGTTTTTCAATGGCTAAGTTCACAACTAAGACAGAGTTTTAAATACGAAGATTTCCAAAACCAACTGATAGTTTTTTGGTGTCTTAGAAACTATAAATTAGCCCTATATTTATTGGACATAAGGTGACTCAAATAAGGAATCAATACATGAGCTTTTCAATGCTAATAATCGATGGCCCCAAGTGCATAATCAATTATGGAAACCCAAAATGGAAGATTTTGATTTCTATTTGTTGCCAATAATTAAGGGACTTATCAAATCGATTTTATGCATTAAAAGTTATATAATTGACTGTGCTTTATGTATAATCAATTATTCCTTTGTAAAACATGTTTCTAATTGATCAACGGTTCTCTAATCAATTGGTTAGAGCTTAAAAATATTTTTAGCACTACTAGTAATTATATATTTTATGACAACGATTTTACCTCACATAATAAAAGTTTTGAGGTATAATATTTGTAGGCGCCGTATTTTTTTTCTTTCTAAAAAAACAATTTATTTTGTCGGTTTTAGTAGAAAATCGAGAGGTACACTAATTCAGGTTCGAATCCCAATAATTGCAGATTTTATTTTTATTTATTTAAAAGTGACATCTTTCTTTTTATTTTAGTTTTTATTTAATTATTAAATAATCTATTCCATCCGTTTTTCTAATAACTGAGGAGCATGCTACCAAAATTTAACTATAAAAGGACCCATTCACTAAGTTTTATCCTAAATCTAACTCATATATACAACTGCTCCATACTCGTAAACATCATTCTTTGGGATATATTACAAGATAAAAAAAAAAAATTGGTTTTGTGTTATTTTATTCTTGCAATACACGTAATGGTATTGTTTTGGTTATTGTTGTTGTTGGTGGTGGCGATGGTGGTGTTTCCACTTCTTGCCAATGTTGAATGATAAAAGAAAACATTGTTATATTTTGGAATAACTCCCCAATATTGTCAATAAAAGAAAATATTCTATAATAGATTGCTTTCTTTGGTTGACAATATTGAAAATTTTATTCCTAGTCATACTGCAATTTATTTTGAATGTAATCATTTGTTTGATTATTGCAACACACAAAGAAGTTAATGAATGGTAAAAAATTGAAAAAGGAAACAATACATGTTTCTTTTAATTTTTTTCCATTCACCATTTTTTTTGCAATAAATATAATCTAATACCTCTGTTGATTTAGGACCCAACAGGAAAAGTCCAAATTTTAGTTTTTTTATTTAAAAAGTAATCCATTTTTGACTCAATATATCTTTGTCATCCATTTGTAAAGTAACACCACTCAAGATATTTCCAACACATCAATACACAAAAAATCCTCTACATCCAATCAAAACGCGAACACCGCCACTATATATCTAGGACACTATATTGTGAAACTCAAACATTGATAATGAAAGAATTTGTCATGTAAAAAGTGAAACTAAAAAAAACTTAGAAAATATTTCTATGATGGATTGCAAGAGCAAAAAAAATTTGGTTAAATGTTGGTTTTCTTACATAATTTATTATCATGTAACTGAAAATTTGTTTTATTTATCTAATCATTTTTTATTTTATATCATAAATAAATGCATACAATATCAAACATTTTATCTTCCCCAAGATTCAATGAAAAAAATTGACCTTCATCCTAAATTAACAGTGATGACGATGAACCAGATTCAGAATATGTCAAATATTTATACTTGTAGATTGAAACGAAAATAATGTAAAATAAGAAACATTGCATATTAATAAAACAAGAAATATATATATATATATATATATATATATATATATATATATATATATATATATATATATATATATATATATATATATATATATATATATATATATATATATATATATATATATATATATATATATATATATATATATATATATATATATATATATATATATATATATATATATATATATAATCTATCCGTTATTCTAATAATCGAGAGGTAAAGTAATGCCTTTAAAAAATGAATAAGCAGTAGTTGGGGATCGACTACTACAAATTCAACCTTTACCCTAGGTGGAGTTTCAACTGAGAGATAAAGTGGCACGCTTTTTATGACACCATTCCTTACCCCGCCTTTGAAACCGAGGTAACACCTCATATCCAACCGAGGTTAAATTTATTTTCCTAGTAGTTTAGGTGATTTTAATAAAAGAAGATAGGCTTTTAATGGGTTTAAAAGTGTGTGTATTTGATTTGTCTTAGTAAAGTTGAGATTTAGTCTTATACATTTATAAACACCGATCACTTGACATAGACATAAGGATCTTTCACACTTCCTCTATTTCACAACTCTAAAGCTTTTGGTTCCTTGCCATATTAATTTTTACTTTAGAACTTAAATAGAACCATGAATCTTATTCTGACGAGGCTTGATATAACTCTTCATGATAATCTCCACAATAGAGAACCTATTGATTATAGATCTTTGTTGACTTCAGCAAACGTCGCTTAACATAAGGTGTTATCCCCACAAATAGGCACAAATAACTTGGTCTCCAAGCATAAAAATCTTGATCACCACAACTTGATCAACACCACTTGATCAATAACAACTTTGATTAGGACAACTGCAACTTTATTTTCAAGCTCATCCACATGATCATGACATTAGATGATCTTCAGACTTCATCTTGATCAACACAACTTTATCAATACATCTTGATCGTTAAGCCCTATCACTTTGTCAACATGTCAAGTACCATCACTTGATCAACATATCAAGCATCATTACTTTATTAACATATCAAGTGTCATCGCTCGATCCACATATCAAGCAACATAAATTGTTTCACATATCAATCATCATCACTTGATTAGAATGTCAAACACCATCACTTGATTATAAACATATCAAACACCATTACTTGATCAACATATGAAATGATATCAGGTGAATCAACAAGCCTTGAACAATAAGATTGGAGAAGACTTCTCTTAAGAGAATTTTCAACATCAAAACTAAATCAATAGGTTACTGTAGACTTCATACGTATATGCACATAGATCCATATTCTCCCTGTTTTTTATGATGACAACACATCTTTTAGAGAGATAGAAAAACAACGAAACATAGGTGATAAATTGGAATGGTTAAACTTTCCTTGACAAATATAGATATTATATCCTAGTCCCCCTAATAGTATATTTATATGTCTCTGCCATTATCAAAAAGGCAAGAAAAATAAACAGATAGACAAATATGGAACGTACCTATTACATAGATCAAAACATGCTAAAACATTTAAAGCAAGAAACATAATTCATTAATTAAAACAATACCAGATTACAAAGAAATAATAAAAATATAGGAAACACGCAAGAAAACAAAGCAACTACTACTCTTAGTCATCATCCTCGTCCTCAGTGAACAAACTCAATTGCATATAAATTTGAGTCTCATGTTTTACTTTCAGAATATTCGAAATACACTTGCAAGATGCTAGTTGTGTAGCCCCTCCTCCCTGAACTTAACAATCATGTCATCCATGAGTACCCTCACTATTTCATCTATTTACTCTTTGAATACCTTATTCGTCATCCTTTGGCATTTTCACCCCTGCATTCTTCAAACCAAAGGGCATCAAATTATACTAGTAGTTGGCTTGCTCGAGGTGGCTTTCTCTCTATCTAGCTCGTATGCATCCATAAATGATAGAAGCTTGTACTCGATCGAATTGTCAAATAACTAATATATGCTTGAGAACGGGTAAGAGTACTTAGGGTATGTTTACAATATTAGTATAATCAACACAAATTATCCATTTCCAGAAAGATTTCTTGATTAACACCATATTGGATAGCCATTCAGTGTATTTTATTTTGAAAATATAGTTAGCGTCTAATAAACCTTGGGATGCCATTGAGTCGCCTCGGCCTTTTGGAGAGATTGTCGCCTTCCTCTCTAGGGCACGTACTGGGCCCTAGGATTGATTTTTAACTGGTGACATTGTACATTGGGACCTATGTATGGGCTCTCGCGAGGAGAGACGACGGAAATATCATAATTTTCCCTTAAACATTCATTCCCTTCTTGACTTTGGAAGGTAGGTCGACTCCTATCTTCACCAATTTCATTGGGTTATCATTCAACTGAACAACTTTAAGTTCTCCATCCGGGACTTGCCTTAAGACTTCATCTTGATTCCGGACTAGGAGCCTAGTTCATCTCCTTGAGGGGGTTCATCTTCGTGCACGTCGAAATCGACTAGTTTGGCGTTTTATGAGCTTCCCTATTTTTTCCTCAAGGATAGGAAATTTTTCAATATTGCTTCATTTATTTGTTGTGAGCCACACAGGTTAGTTTTGACTATAACTAGTCTGTCAAAATCGTTATAATACCTCAATTTCAGGTGGATAGGGGGAGGCAATCGTGTTTTGAGCTACTAGAATGACCAATTGAGACTGTCGTTATAGACACTTTCGCATGGAATCACAAAGAAACAAATGCTCATTATTTTCTTATTTCTCCCCATTTTCAAGGAGACCACTAAATAAACTTGTCAAGATGGATGAGTAGGAGAATGATTGAATGCTAAGAGGCTATGACCTTGATATGGCCTCAGATATTGCTTTCTTAAGCCCAACTCTCTGAAGATTCTAAGGCATATCAAATTTCAATAACTTGCAACATCGACGAAGATCCCTAAGACAGTAATTAGTGATGATAATGGTAATGATTAATAGAAATTTCACATATATAAGTTTAATTAATTAATAAGAAATAAAGTATCTTGTGTATGAAATGTATATTTCACAAATTTTTAAGTATAAAAAAATATAATATATTTTTCTAAGATATATTACTTCTATTTTTTATAATAAGTTATTTTTAATTTTTCACACGTATTAAGAAAAATAATAATTATTGTATGAAAATAAGAAATTATGAATGTTTTTACAAAATTATTATTTATTAATGACATGAGAAAGATAACTTTAAATAATTGAAAAGAGAGATAATAATAATCTTTGAAGGATATAGTAAAAAAAATAGCATTATTTATTTATTAGTAATGTAAAATGACTTATATTTTGGTACAATTTTTTTCCAAATCGACTTATAATAAAAGACAGAAGGAAGACTGGTGTTTCGTGTGTGATTTAGATTAAAATGAAAAATATATTATAATATTATATTTATTTAAAAAATATAAAAAATAATAATAAATTAATAATAAATAAATTATCTTGTGTATAAAATGAATACTTCAACAACTTTTTAAGTGGCAAAAAATAAAATTAACAAAAGTGTGAAAAGTATGGTTAAACTATTATAATAAAATTTGAATTACATCTAATTCAATCTTATAAAACTAATTTATAAAATACGGGATGTCACTTTATCTAAATTATTTTAATGTTTTATCTTTGATTAATGTGAGATTTTAATATATTTCTAACACACTCTCTCACGCTCAAAATTCTTTTTGAGCGGAATGTGCGGATTTAAACCGTGAACAACCTAAAATTCAATTGATAAGTTCTAATATTATATTCGAGTTTGACTTAATTCAATCTTACAAAATCGATTTATAAAATAATAAATGCCATCTTATATAAATTATTTCAATATTCCATCTTTAATTAATGTAGAAGTTTAAGATTTTCCTAACATTAAGAAATACTTATTTTATTATAATTATAATCTCTATGTTTATATTAGTTACTATATTCTTAGTTTCATTTGGAAATTGTTAAACAACTATAAAATTGAGCTAATTAATGTCAAATATTTGTGTCGGGTACCAATAGTATTATCTAATGTTTTTTAGCAATTAATTTTTTGAAGGAAAAAAAAAACGTGAAAATTTAAAGTCTGGAATTTTTTTAGTTAGTATTTTATAACTCTTCTCACATTATCTTGATGGTATTAAAACATATTAAGTTTGTTATAAATATTTTTTCCTGTGTAATTTTTATGGTAAATTATGATTAATTTATTAGTTTTTTATTTAGAAGTTATTAGAAAACTAAATTTAATTGATTTATGGTAATATTTTTTCTTTTTTATAAAATTTATATGCTTCAACACCTTAAAGTTCTAAGAAGAAAAAAAGCAACCGATTTAAATTGTGAAAAATTATTGTTAATTTATAAATGTTTTAAAAATCGAATCGATCATCAAATTGATGAGGATATTAAATCATTGTTTCATTGGTCAAATCATTAGGTCAATGTATAAGTAAATTAGATTAAATGAGATAATTTAATTGAATAATCTAATCTCTATAACAAAAACATATAGTTATTAAATCAATAGAATCAAATAACTCGACCTTTAAAAAAATCACGACACATATAATATTTTAAAATTTTAAAATATCATAGTCTGACAAGTTCATTCTTTAAATTCAATTCCCAAATATAATAATCATACAGAATAAAATAATACAAAATACAAATCCAAATAAAATAAACTTGAAAACAAAATAACACATTGTCTAATAAATTATATCAAATGAGGAAATGGTGTTCCAAATAAGCTATGAAGTCTAATTATATTTTAATTTAATTTTTTTAAATCCACTATCAAACTTTAGTTTTAATTTATTTATTTTTTAAAATTATTATAAAAACAACGTCGTTTTGTGTGAGAGAAAAAAGAGCAAGCAATTAATCGGTTGGTTTTCCAAAACCGTCCGCTCTTCAACTTTTACTGGTTCTATCATCTTGCATTAATGATACTTAGAATATATCAATAATAAATAAAAATGATTTAGTAAAATTATCATTTTATCGCTTTTATTTATCACATTTTATTAATCTAAAGTATCATGACACTTATTTTAGGACGAAGGCAGAGTAGTCTTTGAGGGTGTGTAAGACAGCCTATAACACATAGTCTCACATTTTTTAATTATTAAACTATGGTAAAAAGGACTTCTATATACATATTTGACAGTTGTTTTTCGATTAAATAGGACTCCTTAAACAAAATTCATGACTCAACTGAAATTTACTTCAGCATGTTACACGAGACCTCTCAAAAGCTTGAGACGACTCTGGACAGGAGAGAGTAAAAAACTTGATTTAACTTATTTCATAATAACAAACATTTTTGTTTTGTGTAAATTTAAATAATTTTAATCCGTTCTCTCTTTTTGCCCTAATAGTTGACGTAGTGTCTATTTTTTAACTTATATTTTTTACTTATAAAGTTTCACAAAAGATTCGTATATGATAATTTGTCATACTTCACAAGTGATAATTCATTTAAAATGGACAAATGATCAATTTTAAAAAGAAAATTGTGAGAGAGATATCAAAAGTGTTTAAATTTAAAATATAACACTAATTTTATAAAACAAAATGCTAATGAGTATCTCGAAAGCACTTTTTAATAGATTAAAAAGATAAGTTGAACATTCTTTAAGAAATTAAAAAAATTAATTATTTAAAAAAAATCAAATGTATTGAAAACAGAAATAATTAAATATTTTAAAAAATATTATATGTATTTAATACATTAAACATATAATTTTTTATTTGAAATTTTTAATCAGTCTCTTGGATATTCTGATTAATATGATCTTTTAATAAAATAGAGAAATCAAAATTATAATTAAAAAATATAAATAAATATATTAAAATCACTGAGCATAAGATATATATATATATATATATATATATATATATATATATATATATATATATATATATATATATATATATATATATATATATATATATATATATATATATATATATATATATATATATATATATATATATATATATACCAACTTGAATATAATAGAGATAAATGTAATAGAAAAAAAGAACAGTACAATGACACTCAAACTAAAATAACTGTATTCGCCTTTGTCATTTAACGAAGAAAGGTTAGACGGATAGCCTTCATTAATATCGATAATTCTAATTTTTATTAATAAATTATAAAAATTATTAAATTTAGTATCTAACTAATGAGAAATATCTGTCATTAGTATGAATTGTAAGTTTAAATAACATCTTTGATTATTTATTTTTTAAAATAATGAAAATCATAGTTAATATATTATAATAGCTTTCTTTTTTATGTCGCCAAAATTATTTAAAAACCCAAATTTATTTAATTAATTTTTAGAGACAAAATTATCCTATATACAATTTTATAATAAATTATAATTAATGTATGATATTGTTCTAATATTAAGATATAAAAAGTATTAAAATTTAATTAATTAATGGAATATACATTTTTTCTATTATTTAAGTTTATGCTCCAATCACTTATTTAATGACTTATTTGTAGAAAAATAATATAAACAAATAATTGATATATATTTAATAAATTATGCTGGTGCAACAACAACAAACAAATTTTATCCCACAAAATAAAAATGGCTATATGGATAAAATTTTACCATAATGTTATATCAAAACCATATTTTGTCCTCTTTTCTTTGTTATCCTCTCATCTTCCTTTGTGATCTTTCTTTTTCTTATGTTGTGTGATCTCTCTGGTCTATTATAAATCTATAAAAATGATAGTCTCTGAAAATTACCACAACACCACAGCTGAAAAAATTCATTGTTGGTCTATTGTATTGGGGTAAAATTGGAAACTCCAAAATATCTTGCACCACATTGATTTGAATCTGATGTGGCACTCCCACAATTTTTCACCACATTTTCAATTTTTTTTTCAAATAAATCTCACATATTATACTGTTTTTTAAAATAAAGAACCAATTCAATTTATTGTGCAGGCAGCGTGAGAAACCCAACCATGAGAAATACCAATTCATTATTCCTTGCCATTCATTGTGCCTCTCTTCCTCTTCCCCATGCCAAACCATTATGCCTCTCTTAATCAGAATTCAAATTCAAATGGAACACCAAAACTTTTTCACTCTTCCTTCAATCCTTCCCCAATGTGTACTTATGTATAACCTCCATTGCTTAACACCTTCCAGTCGTTTTCATTCACGCAAGCCATTGCTACAGACGTCCCTTTCGTTTTCATTCACGCAAGGCTCTCTGCACTGTTACGAATCGCTGCGTGACGATGGCGCGCCCAATCGAGTATATCAGTAGCATTGACGATTCGAAGGATTTGTGGAAGGTTGCTGTTAGATGTAAGCATCTGTGGTCTGTTACCAGTTCTCAGAATAGAGAGCACTTAGAGCTTATTCTGTTTGATTCAAAGGTATAATACAATCTAAACGTTTCTGCTTTGCCATTCTGATTTTGTTGTAACAGTACTGGTATATGATACTGATTTCAAGATGTTTGTATTTTCACAGTTGGATTTGATTCAAGCCATTGTGCCATCTTATTTGGTATCAAAATTCAAAACACAGCTTGAACTTGGTTGTTCCTACATAATGCAGAATTTCAAAGTTTCCAGCAATGATTTCTCCTTCAAATCCACTGATCATAAGTTCAAATTGATTTTCTGTGGTTCAACTTTCGTCAAAAAGGTTCAACTTGCTGACATACCTCTGAACCACCTCAAGTTAATTGGAATAAATGCTATTATTGAGGGTAAATACAGAACGAATTTGTTATATGGTGAGTTACATTTTTTATGTTATAATAGAACGCATTGTATTGTGACTTCTCCGTTATACATAACTGTCTGTGGTGAACTTTTGTGCAGATATAATTGGTGGGGTTACTGAAATATCCCAAGCCCAGATAATTCCTGATAACAACAAAAGCAAGGTTGTGTTTTCATTAACTGATCTGAGGTAGGTGTTTCATTTTGTTTGTTAACATTGATGCTGATAAATATAAAAGTCTAACATGTTCATGTTGTTTGTTTTGTAATTCCTGTCAATCAGCAAACATCATGTGCAATGTACTATTTGGGGTAAATTAGATGTGCAACTGAATGAGTATTATACGACTCATAAGGCTGATGGTAGTATTGTTCTCCTACTTATGAATGCAAGGATCAAGGAACCTCAAGGTATGCTATGTGACTATTTCTTATTATATCCAATTATTATATCCAACTTTAAGTGTTGTCATTTATAAATATCTCAATTTTCAGGAAATTATCCTTTAAATGTATCAAATGCTTGGAACGGCACAAAACTGCTCATCAATGATTTGTCTATTGAGGAGGTTAAAAACCTTAAAGAGAAGTAAGTGATTTCATTATGAAGTTATGAATTAGCAACCTATGATTACTAACAGCCTGTTTTCATTCTGATCTATGTACATCAGACTTAAAGATGATATGCCGACGCTCTCATCCTCGAGCATGCAAATGGAAACCACAAATACCTCTGTTTTTTCTGATTTGGACAAATTTGTATGGAAAGCTGAAGTGTTGAGTCTGTCTGATATTGCATATCTGCAGACTGTAAGTTGCTCTTTAATACATGACTGTCTTAGATTGAGGAATTACACAGACTGGGTTTTAATCCATTTTTTGAGACATCATCCCATCTTTCTGTTTCAGGAAACTACATGTGTGACTGTTGCGACTCTGGAGAAGTTTGAATGTGGGCAGTCAGGATGGTATTATGATGGATGTAGTGAATGTACCAAAAGTGTGACTTTGAAGGATGGAAAATTCATGTGTTATTCTAAACACATCAGTTCTGAGCCAGTCCCAAGGTAACTTCTAAGTATTGCATATCAATGATTATCATCATATAACCAAACGCTTCATTACTGACAATTTCTTATTTTGATCACGCATGGTACAGATTTAAGCTTGAAGTGCTTGCCTCCGATGGAAAGTTAAAATACAAGTTCGTATTTTGGGATGTAGATTGTGTAAAGTTGATTGGGAAGTCCGCCCTTCAGATGAAGTTGGATTTGATGGAGGTATTTTCCATTTGGCTAATATGTAAGTTATATAATTACCACATAAATAACATATATTGTTTTAATCATTTAGACTGGAGATTTTGATCCCCTTGAATTCCCTTATGAACTTGATGTGATGCTGAAGAAGGAGTTGGCTATAAGAGCAGTGTTTCAACCAAACAAGGCCAGTCTTTCTGTAATCGGATTTAAGGCAGATGAAGTGCTACGTACCAAAATAAAGGAGAGGTTTAAATGTGAAGAGGTACTCTTGTACTCATGTTTTACTGTTGTTAAAATCAGTATCATGTGCATTGGATTTTTTTAACAATTGTTTAAAACTTGCAGCACACTTCAAAGATTGTCGTCTCAACAGATGACACTCGGGATGATATGCATACAGCATCGGTATGTTTTAAATAGGAACGACCTATTACTCTTGCCATCACATTTTGAACAATTGTCTAACGTTTATTTCTTGCGTTTTTTAACTTGCAGTGTACTCCGACCATCACCACCTCGGAAAAACAGTCTCATGATGATCCACAAACAGTTTCAATGCGTTTTTTTTTTAGCTTTCAACATTAACAAATTAGCCTATTAAACAATGTCTTACTTCATTTTTTATGCTACTGATTTTGTAATGACTCTTTAATGGCAGGATCCGTTATCAATCACTGCAGATTATGACCCTTCCGTTGCCAACTCTGCACTTACACCGTCAAAAAGATCTATTCCTGTGACAGTTGAAGAACTCGACAGTGCCCAACTATCGTCCACCAAGATAATAAGGGACATCAAGCTAGAGAAATGATGCAGTCAATTATCGTCGACGATTTATTTTTACTTTAAGCTGTTTTGGACAACATTGCACACCTTATTTTGATTGATGTAATGAAATATTTCTGGTTTACATTTTGTTTATTCTGGTTTATGAGGATTTGATTTGTCATTCTTGCTTTTTGTTTGATCCTTTTGACATTGTATATGAAAGAATGATATGATTTTAGTCATTTAAGCTGCAAAAAACTATGTATAATTTACACTGCAAAAAGCAATATGATGTTGGTAATTCCTTATTTTGTTTAATATAATAAATTTATTCTGTTTTCTTTTGGAAAATCAGTGGCCAATTGTGTATGCAACGGAGTGTTTTTGGTTACCCCACACAACATCCTTTTCTTTTTTCATTTACATATTTGGAAACCTTTGAAAAACATTATCTCACCTAATGACGGAGTATTTGGAGTTACCTTATCACCACATCCTTTTCTTTTTTCATTTACATGTTTGGAAAACTTTGAAAAACATTATCACACCTAATGATTTGTTTTACCTTACACAATTGTTACATATTTTTTCTCCGTAATTCTAAACCATTAAAATATAATCCCACAATTTGCCATTTCAAAATTCTTTTTGATGACGGATGTATATTTGTTATGAATTGAACTTTGATATAACTTTAATGTTGTATTTAGTGGCGCTTTAAATTACACTGTCATCTAATCTGTTGAGTTGTTAACTTAGTGTCTTTGAAAGGAAAAAAATGTTTCTCTTTATGTCTTGATGCTGGACAATCCATATTGTTTTGCATACTTTATGCATAATACACGGTAGTATATCAGCATACTGTACATTAATCTAAAAAACTAATACATGAATAACAGATTATGCATAGCAGAAATCCATAAAACTTGATTAATATAAATTGTTACCGGATAATACCGGAAACGATATGCAATTATCTCATCAACGCAAGATATGGAACTAATTTCGTATCATCCCATTTAACAAATCATAAGCAGATTGTACATTGAGTCGTAGCCCAACAATATCAAATGACAAAACTAATAACAAAGACAAATGGGCATCAAATAGATTTTCAAAACAAATAGTTATGCATTTCCGCCCATACAAAAATAATCCCTCCTTTTTGCCATGATGCTTCCCATGTAATCCAATCAACAACTCCTTTCAATGCTGCCCTCTCTCAACTTTGACCAATATACGTTCCACAGGAGGATGCTCTACACTGAATAAGAGAACGTCACCTTTCGACAGCTCTTTGTCCTTTGCAAATTTAAACCAGCCCCTTGACAGAAACTTCTCGGTCATGTTCTCCCTGGATTTGAAAACACATTGGTACGTAATACCCGAGTCTGTGTCATGAAGATCAATATATGATCTTGGTTCCATGAAGATTTCCTTGATGACTGCTGTTGGAAAGTGCTGCAACATTAAAACTTTATTAGCTATGTCTATTCATTCAATGTTATGCATCCTTACGAACTGTAACAACAAACAGATCAAGAGCTTACAAGAACTTGATTTTTTATCTGGCTGCTGCTCTTAACAACTTTCTGCCATCTGCAAACAAGTTTCTCTTGCATGGCAGGAGGTTGTACAACATCAGCAGCATCAGTAGTGTTGTTCTCCTTGCTGCATTAACAAACACGATTATTTAAACTACTAATTTGCAAAGTCAAATATTCAAATGTATATATGTAACCTAAAAGCCCTTGCCTGTCCAACACATCGCCCGCTTTTTCCATTGCTTCATCAGTGGAATTCTGTTCAGGCTCATCGTCTGATATGTCAACAAGCCATCCCTCCTCTCTGGCTATTTCAAAGTACTTTTCCACTGATAGACAGCTTCTCACCTTTCCTGTTCTCAGTTCGTACGATTCCTCTCTTTCGACATACTCATAGTATTTGTCCATAAGTTCAGCACGTGTAAAATTTATGCAACTCCTGCTGCTTAATCAAAAAAACAACAAACATCATGCATTCAATTTTTTGTTTTTTTCACTATCAATATGAAAATACACTCATTCCAGAATATTGTTTTACCTTGAAGAACTTTCAGCTTCCTCTTTCCTCCTCTTAGCCTCTACATGCAACTTTCTCCATTCTTCTGCTCTGTCCCGCTTATCATCTGATTGCTTCCAAACCTTTTGGATAGCCAGATTTTTCCATTTAGGATTAGGAGTCGTGGTTGTGTGACTTCTACCAACGAATCCCCTGCATATAAATTCATTCATGCCCATCATGCACACAGACATCTTTGTATAAACCCTAAATGATCTCATTGCAAGTTTAGAAATATGTGTGTCAAAATGGAAGAACTTACACGCGGGAACACCAACATAGATACTCTTTCTTCATCGTATTGGTTGGCCGGCGCTGTCTGGAGCAAAACGCTGTTTCAAAGGTGTACCGTCTTCTTGGAATGTTGTTTCTGATGGAAAACCGAAGAGATAGGGAGATGGAGTAAAACTGACGTTAGACAATAACTTTTGTTGGCCCAACAAGCAAGCATTAGTTACATAAGACACTATACATGACATGTAGAATACAAACAGTTTCTGATCATTCCATTTTATATCCCTTGGAAAATGTATATTTTTGGAAGTACTTTTAATTTTACACATTTACATCAAACCATGGTTACATGTTACAAACAAAAATAAAATGATGATAGTATAGAATACAATAGGAATAACCTTTGGTTTCCAATGGCAATTTTGTGTTTCCAACATAACAGTATTTAATGTCATATTATAATATTTGGTGTTCTAATAATTGTTTAAAGTTTGGCCAACATATGGTATTGATGTGACATTAACTTTTTTAACCTCTACCCATAATTGTTAAGCTTTGGTAGCATATACTGTAATGATGAAACACAATTAATGTTATATAGCAACTTCACTGATGCAATGCACTGTACCCTATCTCACATCCAATGTACAAATAGAGTATCTGAGTACACTTAAAAATTAGAATACAAATGTTATGAACTGCAAAACCAAACAATTCCATATAGGTTTGTTACTCTTACATTCATTATGTTATACTTATGAAGAGTTGTAAGTTATCAACCATATTCTCTTTCAACTATGAACAACCATTTTGTAGATAGGAAATACTCTGCATCACTTGCAAGACAAAAGAGGAAGCATGTTCTTGATGAAAGAAGATTTAAGAAGAATAGAGTTAATGAAAATTCAACTGAGCACAACCATGACCTAAATAATTCAAGTTATGTAAGCAAACATCATACAAGACAGCCACTGTCTGATATCAGTTCTGTTTTTGTCAATGGCCATGGAGATGTTTCTGCACGAACAGAGTGCGTAATGCTTAATTCCCAACAAAGGAGAAGGAGTGTTGGTTTTAACCAGTGCACAACCCCAACACCTGCATCTTCCCCCAGCTTCTCATGCATTTCTACTGATACAATTTCTCCCAAACAAATTTCTGCTTTAGCACGTCAAAGAAGGAGGTCAATAATGAAGCGTAAGAGTCCCCAAAACAACAGCCATCGTGGTCATCTGCAGATCAAACTCGCTGATAGAATGCCCTTTTGTTCCCCTTTACCGTTTGATGCTAACACACCTCTGAGTGGCGTTACCTCCTCATCAAGTATTAAATGCAAAAATAATTCATATGGACTACCGACTTCCTATGCATCTTCATCCAACAAACATCTTGATCCAAATCTAATTCGTTCAACGACTGCGAATCTATTAAAAACCTTTTCAAGTGTTACAGAAACGACGTCAACTTCCCTTAATACCAATCTGTTCAGAAGTGCTGACTCAGTGAACCCAGTTCAACAATCAGTTGCAGACTATTCATCCGATGAATCTTTAACCGATAGTTCGTGTGAATTCATAAATGAAGATCCGGATTATGATACAAGTTCAAGTCTGGACAACGACGAAGATCATTCTGCAAATGTCCCAACAATTGATTGCACAAATGCTGGTATGTATTGCTGGAATTATTATTAATAGCAAACCATAACTTAAATTCACTGTCATGCAGTTTGGTGTCTATGAATATACTGATGTGTATAAGATATATGATGTTTCGTTCTATCTGATAAATATATGATATTCAGATATTGGTGATCCTTCCATTGAATGCACTCAGTGTGGAGCACAAATGTGGTATCAGGAGAAGGTTGTCAAGAGAAAACATAGTGCAGTGCCTAAGTTCCAATTATGTTGTGGAAAGGGTAAAGTTGTGTTGCCACTTCTGAGAACACCACCACCGTTTCTTAAACATCTTCTGTCGAATGAAAACGATGAACTGTGTAGAAATTATCAGCAGAATTGCAGAATGTACAACATAATGTTTGCATTTACGTCTCCTGGAATGAAAATTGACAATAGATTCAATAATGGAAATGGACCACCTAACATGAGAATTCAAGGGCAGGCTTGCCATAGAATTGGTAGCATGATGCCTGTGCATGGCGAAAAACCGAAATTCGCTCAGCTTTATATATACGACACTGACAATGAGATTCATCATAGGATGCAAGGAATAGGGTTATGTTTCTTAAGCCAACTGAGATGCCTACTTTATATTACCTTTGTTATTATCGTCCATGACATGTGTCTAATTTTTTAATGCAGCAACAACCAGAATATTATTGAAGAAACTGTTAGCCGAATACAGAACATGCTTGACGAATTCAACACACATGCTAAATCTTTTAGAATGGCATCAGCTAGACTAAAGGATTGTCCTGTACCTAACCTCAAGTTGAAGTTAATATCTGATAGATTAAAGGACGGACGAATTTACAACCAACCCACCGTGTCTGAGGTTGCAGCCCTCATTGTTGGTGATGTTGATACAGGCTCAAAAAGGGATATTATCCTTGAAAGACAAAGCGGTAGACTAAAACGAATAAGTGAGTTTCATCCGAGCTATCTTGCATTACAATATCCACTTCTGTTTCCATACGGGGAAGATGGATTTAGACTTGGTGTTCTACACAGAGAGACAGTTCCCAAAAAAAAAGGAAAGATGAACAAACTTACTATTAGAGAATGGCTGGCCTTTCGCATTCAGACCAGACAACGTGAAGCTCACACACTGCTCAGGTCAAGGAGATTGTTTCAGCAATTTTTGGTTGATGGATTCACTATGATGGAGTCACAGCGATGTTTTCATTAAACTACTGTTGTATTGATTCTTTTCATTTGAATGTCAAGATGAGCAACATGCAATCTTTGAAACCATAATGGACGCCGTCAAGAAACAAAACGGAGGGGTGTTTTTTTTACATGGATACGGCAGAACCGGTAAAACGTTTATGTGGAGGACATTTTCAAGTGCACTTCGTTCAGATAAAAAAATTGTTCTGGCTGTTGCTTCAAGTGGCATAGCTTCCTTATTATTGCCAGGTGGTAGAACAGCCCATTCAAAGTTCAAAATTCCCATTCCAACGCTTGACAACTCTACTTGCAATGTTGACAAAGACTCTGAGCATTCACAGTTATTCGAAGCTACTAATGTCATAATATGGGACGAAGCACCCATGGCTCATAAGAATTGTTTTGAGGCCTTGGATAAGACCCTTAAGGATGTCATGAGCGATAAGGGTTTTGCAAATACAATTTTTGGTGGCAAGGTAGTTATATTTGGAGGAGATTTTCGACAGATACTTCCAGTTGTTCCAAGAGCAGGCCGTTCTGATATTGTTCATGCTTCCATTTGTTCTTCTTATGTGTGGGACTATTGCCAAGTCTTAACACTAACCAAAAACATGAGACTAAAGAATGGGAGGGACGGTACAACTTCTGATGAACTTGCAAAATTCTCTAAATGGATATTAAATGTTGGCGACGTTAAAATATGTGAACCTAACGATGGATTAGCTGATATAGAAATTCCTCCGGATTTGTTAATTTCCAATTTTGAGGATCCAATAAGAGCTATAGTTGAAAGCACATACCCAAATTTGCTTGCCGACTTTCAAAATGTAGAATTTCTACAAGGAAAAGCAATACTTGCTTCGACCATTGAAGTTGTTGATAAAATTAATCATTACGTGTTAGACATGATACCGGGTAAACTATTTTTTCTTTTGATGTTTATTTTCGTGTAGATGTTTTGTTATTAAATTATTCTTGAAAAAACATTATAGATTGATTCGCGTTTTCCCATTTCTTAGGTGAGGACAAAGAGTATTTGAGTTTTGATTCGATTGATAGAACTGATTCAAGTTACACCGAAGCCTATGAATGTCTTACTCCAGAATTTCTTAGCAAGCTTAGGACTTCAGGTGTCCCAAATCACAAACTCAAATTAAAGGTCGGTACACCAATAATGCTTATGAGGAATTTGGACCAAAACGATGGTTTGTGTAACGGAACTAGACTAATTGTTACAAGGTTGGCAAATCACGTTATTGAGGCAAAGATCATGTCTGGTAAGAATGTTGGTAACATCTTTTACATCCCTCGAATGTCTATGTCACCTTCCGAGTCACCGTGGCCATTTAAGTTGATTAGGAGACAGTTCCCAATTATTGTGTCGTACGCAATGACAATTAATAAGTCTCAAGGCCAATCACTTGATACAGTTGGATTGTATTTGCCTACTCCTGTATTCAGTCATGGCCAGTTGTATGTAGCCATTTCAAGAGTTACAAGCAAAAGTGGTCTAAAGATCTTAATACATGATAGTATGAATGTATCAACATCTATCACTACAAATGTTGTATACAAAGAAGTTTTCCAATCTCTTTGTTGATCGGTAAGTACATAATAACAAATATTTTCTTTAATATAAATTGTTTCCGTAAATGCTGTCTAATTTTTGCATAATTTATTGTGCAGGTCAAAAAGTTGAAAACATCGTTTCCAAGCTGGTTGCGTTGTATCTGAAGACTCGTGATAGTTTCTTATTTTGAAGAGTCATCACAGTTTCTTATTTTGTTATACAATCATGATTTCAGTTTACATTTTTTAATGTTGTCAAATAAGTTTGATACACTAAATTTGGCCGAATTAGATGAACTTTTATTGAATTACATAAAAACGAATTTACTGTTACATGACAACATTAGTTCCATGTTTTATGAATTATCGACCGGCCCCGTGCAACAGCACGGGTTATCGACTAGTAGTTGTTTAAAAAAATGTGACAAAATTGAAGTTTAAAAACATTACCGTGAGTGTAATATAAAAATTTAGTCTAATAACCTATAGATTAAAATTTCAAATCTTCCTGAAAACAATTGCAAAATAACGTATAACTTTTATCAATAAAAAAAATCTCATCTTCTCTATTTTCTAAAGTTGTTCTCACGTGTATATTGTGTTTATTAAAACACTAAATGTGTACTTGGTCCGGCATTAGCATAAATAATTTTGAATGATTTAATTTTGTAAAATTAATTCTGATTAAGTATGAACTAAAGTTAAAATGATGTGTTTTGAATAGAGTTGAACAGTAAATTTCAAATATAGAAATCATATTTAAATTAAAAATTTAATTTTAAAGGTCATACTTAATTCTATTTTTGATAAATTTAACAATTGTGTATATTAGTGTTTTTGTGTATAAATTGTATTGTTTATTAGTTTTTCATTTATTTTGTAGGAATTCAAACATTATTGGAGCAAAAGGAATAAAAGTTTCAAGATTCATTTTTGATCAATAAAGGAATAAGACTCAAGAAGAAAAGTCATTGCAAGTTGTGCAGAAAAAGCAATAAAAGTTGATGTTGTGGTGTTTGTTGTCGGGCGATGCTCAGGCGAGGAGCCATTGCGTCTGTCGCCGAGCGACATAGGAGCGAGAGGAAATATCCATTTCTCCAGTAGCCACTGACTTGGGCTCACCAACAACTCACTGAACGAGGAAGCATTGCGTCGTAGGGCGAAATTCCCTTCGTTGGGCGAGACTAGATATTTTGCCCAGTTGCGTGCATGGCACAGGCTGGGCCAAGGAATAATGTAGCTTCGCCGGGCAACAGTTGTGGGACATAATTTTGTATTCATTTTCTCTTTATTTTATTTGTTGTGGTTATGGGTTTTGGGATAATTTTAGCTCCCAAATTCATCAATCCTCATTTTCCTTAGGATTGGCTTAGAAAACAACATTGAAGCTTGCATACGATGATCTGGGGTGGATTGCTCTTCGATCGGTGCTGACAAACTGGTAGATTTGTGGTTCATTTTTCTTCTTCTTTGTGTATTCTTTATTTGTTGAGTTTGTATATGTATTTACTTTGAACTCATGTATATTTATTGTCTATGGCGTTGTATAAAACTTGCTTTACAAATATTTGTTGATTATTGTCTTGGATTTTTGCTCGGTGCTTAGGGATTGGGTTGCTATAGACATATACTATTCGAATTCTTATCTAGGATGATCGTCTAATAGTGTATAGATTCTAGAGATAGATTTAGTGCTATTATTCACTTGGGTGTCTCTGATTAATGCCTCTGTGTTGGTTGTGTCATACTGAGAGATCGTCGACGCGATTAATAAGGTTGACTTATGTGTTGTTGAGGTTGGTTGAGAGATCGTTGCTAAGATGATATAATGGGTGTTGTATTTGACACATGATGATATTGATAAGTATTGTAGGTTGAGTATAATTGGTCGATAGGTTGATGTTTGTGAGGAGTGGATTATATGCATGTCTAATAAGTTCTTCCTCTGAAGAGTGAATTTATTTCCTGTTAATAACTTTTAATTCCCGCACCTTACAATTTAAACCCATTAAACCAAAACTCATTAACGAGAGATTGTCGAACGACAATTCAATAACACTAATCCCTGTGGAGAAGATATGATATAACCTATAAAAATACTTTTGCTTGTCGCTTTACTGCTTCAGCAAAATGGCGCTGTTGACAGAGATTGGTGTTTATTATTTCACATTGCGATAGTTTCTTTGTTTTTGAGTTTTGTAATTAATGTATATGTTGTATAGAATTTGTTAATGAACTTTTTTATGTTTAATTGTATATCTATTTGTATATGTTTACTAAACTTGTAAATTGTTACATGTTTTCTATACTTGTATATATTTTTTTCTTTTCACGTTTGTCAAAAGTGTGGTTAGATGTGTAGTTTCGGTTAGAGCTCGAAGATATGAGAGCAAAAGGCGAGAGTGAAAGAATTTGGCTCATTCGAAGTAATGTGTTGGTTTGTAAATAACATGCGTTGAGCTTACGATGTAAAACAAGCATGTTTTTATTTTTATTTTTGTTAGTTTAGGTAGTGTGTTGATTGTTGTTTAAACATGTTGAAATTGGACCTGTTCTAAATCTCAAATCTTCACTTTTCAACTTGTTTATTAACTTTCGCATAGTTTTTCCAAAAGCTTGTTTTTATTAGCTTGTCGATATGTGTGTAATTTTGTTTTTCTAATTCTTTTGTTGTTGTTTGGACTCAATTTTGGTCCGATAACTTGAAGAATTTTGAGGTGATTTTCTGATTTTGATTGATTCAACTTGCGGATATATGGTAATGATAGTTTTCAAAATGGTACACGCCAGGTACTCGTTTATCGCTTTCTATAGCATAACATGTTTAGGAAACTTTTCATTTGTATAAATACTATACCATTCATTCTTTTTACATTACTTGTTTTTATTGAATCACTTAGTTCCCTTTTTACCCCAAAATATAAGGAAGCTTTCCATTGTTCATGTATGGTGGAGGCCACAATTCTTGTTTTAACTAGATTTATTATGTTTAATCTTTTATTTGTGTTGATTGTATGAAAGCATGAAAATAATCAAGGCATTTTGTTTGATTTTGAGAACAACTACCTAACCAAATAGTCAATTCACCTTGTGAGTGTGTGAACTTTTGTTAACCCCTTTTGAGCTCTTTTTGTCAATGTCCATGTTATTTTTTAACCTAATGTTTGTCTATGAGTGTTTGGTTTTCCTTTTTGAATGGATGTTGATTCTTTATTTTCTAGAACTCTCAACTATGATTTTTAGTTGAATTTTTATCTTGCCTTAGAAAGTAGGGAGTATTCACTTTAATGTTGGTTGAATTCAAGTTGGGGAGAGAATTGTTTACTTGGTCTTGTATGTATTACTATGAGGTTGAGAAAAAGAAAAGGAAAAGAAATGAAAAAGTGAAAAAGAAAGAATAGAAAAAGAAATAAAAAAGAGAAAAGTTTTGAAAAAGAAAAACAAAAAAAAGAGTATGTAATAATGTTGTGTTAATAAGTATGGTGTTTTGGTTTGACAACTTTGGGATGAAGAAGAAAGTTGATGGAAATTTTTTGTTTGAACTTTTGTGAGTTGATCACTCCCTTAGGTTTAATCAAGTTTTTGTTTCTATTAACTTTAGGACTTATCCCTTGTTTGTTAACCAAGCCACATTACAACCTTGAAAATCCCTTGTGATTTGCGCCTTTGTATTTTCAATGTGAATTTTTGGATGAATGCATAATTTAGTCTTTTGTTTGCAATATTGTTGGATGAGTGTCTATGTCCCTCATTTTTGTGTGGTCTTCATCTACCGATGAATTTTTATTAGGTTGATTCATGATTGAGCTTGTTTTGTTTTAGAATGTTTAGTATGATTTTTGTACTTAATATTCGTTTCATTTACATGTTGTCATTGTAGGATTGTTGTAAGTATTTGCCTTGCTTGTGCATTTTTGGTTGAACCATACATTTGTTTTCGTTTTTCAAACTTGTTGATTTTTCGGTTGATTACTTTTGCTTCTTTAAGTTTGTTTGACCTGGTTTGAGGATAAACAAGTTCAAGTTGGGGAGAGTTTGATAAGTTCAAATTGTATCTATTTTTGTATATACTTTTTGTTGAACTTATGGACTCTTTATCGTTAATAATCATTGAATAAACCTTAATTTTATGTAAATTTGTTTAGTTTGTGCATATTAGTGTTTTTGTGTACACATTGGATCATTCATTAGTTTTCCATTCATTTTGTAAGAATTCCAGCATTTTTGGAGCAAGAGGAATAAAAGTTTCAAGATGCATTTTTTATCAATAAAGGAATAAGGCTATGGGAAAAAAGCCATTGCAAGTTGTCTAGAAAAAACAACAAAAGTTGTTGTTCTGATGTTTGTTATCGAGCGATGCTCAGGCGAGGAGCCATCGCGTCTGTGTCACCAGGCAACGGTGGATCGAGAGGAAAGATCTATTTTTCCACTAGCCACTGACTTGGGCTTGCCAGCATCTCGCTGGGCAAGGAACCGTTGCATCGTCAGGTGAAGCTTCCCTTTGTCGAGCGAGAGTATATATTTTTCCCAGTTGTGTATGTGGCGCAGGTTGGGTCAAGGAATAATGTAGCATTGTCAGGTGTCGTGTTTTGCTCGTCGGGCGAAGGTTACAAGACATAATTTTATATTTATTTCTTCTTCATTTCATTTGGTGTGGTTATGAGTTTGGTGATAGTTTTGGTTCCCAACTTCATACCCTCATTTTTCCTTAGGATTAACTTAGAAAATAACATTAAAACTTGCATACTGATAATCTGAGGTGGATTGCTCTTTGATCGGCACTGATAAACCGGTAGATTTATGGTTCATTTCTCTTCTTCTTTTTGTATTTTTTATTTGTTGAGTTTGTATATGTATTTACTTTGAACTTATGTATATTTATCGCCCATGGCGTTATATAAAACTTGCTTTACAAATCTTTGTCGATTATTGTCCTGTATTTTTGCTATGTGCTTAGGGGTTTGGTTTGCTATAGACATATACTACTCGAATTATTATCTAGGATGATCGTCTAATAGTTTATAGATTCTAGAGATAGATTTAGTGCTATTATTCACTTGGGTGTCTATGAATAATGCCTCTGTGATAGTTGTGTCATGCTGAGAGATCGTCAGCGCGATTAACACGATTGACTTCTGTATTATTGAGGTTGGTTGAGAGATCGCAGCTTAGATGATATAGTGGGTTTTTTGTTTGACACGTGATGATATTGATAAGTATTGTAGGTTGAGTATAACTGGTTGATAGGTTTAAGTTTATGAAGAGTGGATTATATGCATGTCTGATAAGTTCTTCCTCTGAAGAGTGAATTTATTTCCTGTTAATAACTTTTAATTCCTTCACCTTACACTTTAAACCCATTAAACCCAAACTTATTAACGCGATATTATCGAATGATAATTCAGTAATACTAATCCCCATGGAGACGATATGATATAACCTATAAAAATACTTACTTTTGCTTGTCACTTTACCACTTCAACACTTTTCAGGTGAAATAGCTGAGACTGTCAGAGATATTGAAAATGTTAAGATGGTCGACTCAGTCACTGATCCTGACCTGGATTCGGTTGCTCCCGAGCAGCGCGACTTCGTTTCTCATTACGCGGTGTCTCTAGAGGACGCGTTCCAGAATGTTGCTTACAAGGAGGATGACCCAGACGTCAAGAATTAGAAAGTACTCAGGCCCTTCGCGAGTAAACAAATTTGACCGTTTTACCAAAACAACCTTATTCCTATAATTTTCAAAGAGCTGGGGCTTCGGGGCTGCCCTTCACTGACTTCCATATCGCGTGTTCACACATCTGTCTTTAGCGCCCTCCCAATTACACCCGAACGCGATCACATTTATGTCGGCATTCGAGATAGTATGTATATATATACATATTGGCGCGACGACCCCTCTCTTCTTCTATCATTTTCATATCCAGCGACATATCGTGGAAGGAAAACATGGTTGGGCCTATTTGAAGCATACAAAGAACAAGTTCTTTACGATGTACCTGAAGTATGTCTGTGACTTTAAGAACAAGTACTTCCTCGTCAAGCCAGTGTCTGGCGAAGAATTTGATTCGAAACTGGAGTAAGTGACCCTGGTCGATGATGAAGGTCGCCCGCTTCTCCATGAAAACGGGAAGGTGCATACGAAGGTGGTTTCGAAGTTCACCCTTCACTGGACTTTGGCTCACTTTGACCATCCTCGGCTATTACGCTACCCCAGATGGGCCCATGGGCAAGGAGGATTATGCAACCCATGCCAGACTTCATAGATTCATCGAGGGCTTCTCTCCCGCCCAATGGGTGATAAGGGATGAAATAGATTACCTTGACGAAAATGGGTGATGAGTGCTAAATTGTTGTGAATTTTAGTGTGAATAATTAGCACTCATCGGCTTAATTCATTTGCTTTTTGTCAGTAAACCTCAACTTTAGTGTATATTCGGTATAGTTTATGTTATAGTGTATTTATTGTGTTATTGTGTAAATATCATTGAGTTTAAATTATTTTATCTCATTTTTGTAGGTATTCAAGCATTATTATTTAGGCATTGTTAGATAGAGTATTGAATAATCTTTCCAACGCTTCCGACCGTACGCGGATCAGAGTTACGGTTCAAAACTTATGGCTGAATCTATGTTGGTTTTTCAACTTTCTGCCATCTGTCGTCGGGAGACACTTTCTGGTCGCCGGGTGATTTTGGAGCGACCTGAAGCGTGGAAAAAATGCAGTTTTGGTCGTCGGGTAACACTTTTTGGTCGTCGGGCGATGCAGGACAGTCAGAAATGCGTATTTATGGGTAAACACACATTTTTGGGGGATGACTTTGGGTGTTTTTGACTTGGGTATTTTTTGTCCCAATCCATTAAACCTTAAATTTTTGGTAGAGAGAGCTTAGAAAACAACTTCGGAGCTTGCATACGGATGTTCCAGGGTGGATTGATCATCAATCTGCGCTGACAAACTGGGAGATTTTTGGTTCATTTCTCTTCCTCTCTATGTATTTCTCTTTTGTTGGGTTTTATATATGATTTTACTTTGAATTCATGTATATTTGTTGCCCATGGAGTTATATTTAATTTGCTTTACAAATCCGTGTCAATTGTTATCTTAGATTTTTGCTCTGTGCTCGGGGTTTGGGTTGTTATAGATATATACTGCTCAAGTCTTTATCTAGGATGATTATCTGTTATTTTCTGGATTCTAGAGATATATTTAGAGCTAACAATCTTTATGGGTGTCAAAGCTTAATGCTTCTGTGTTGGTTGTGTCGGTTGAGAGGTCGTCGATACGAGTAATATGGATGTCTGTTGTGTTGTTGAGGTTGACTGAGAGATCATCACCGGAATAATATAGTAGTTCTCTCTACTTTGGGTTATAAATAACTTAGAGAGTGAGCGATGCTAGATGACTCTGAGGAGTATTGTAGATTAAGTGTAATTGGTCGATAAGTTTAAGTTTGTAAGAAGCAGATTATATGCATGCTTGATAAGTTTTTTCTCTCTAGATAATGAATTCTTTCTTGTTCATATTTACTTTTATGTTCTTATGTTTTACCAATTCAACCCAAACTCATTAAAGAGAGATTTGTCGAACGGAATTTCAATTCACCAATCTCTATGGACAAGATAAAATTATGGATAAATATTTCCAAAACTTTTGTTGCTTGCCGCTATAATGCATCCAACAAAATAGCGCCATTGTCGGGGATTGGTTCTATTGTCTTCGTATTCCGATAATTCTTTTGTTTTTGAGTTTTGTAATTAATGTATATGTTGTATAGAAATTTTACATTAACTTGTATATGATATTTGTGTATATATGTGTTTTCACGTATTGTTGTGATTTGTCTCGTCTTCATAACGTTTATTATGTGATTATTAGAACACTTTCTTTAGGTTTGCGCGGTGTGACAATATCATGGCATGATGAGAGGAGGTTACTAGCTCTCACAATAAAGGTGTCGAGCTTACGCCGTAAAACAAGCATGTTTGTTTGTATTTGTTTATGTGTGTGGTGATTTATGCTTTAACAAGTTGAAATAAGGAAATGTTCTGAATTTCAAATCTTCACTTTTCGACTTGTTAATTCATTTTCACCCGATTTTCATATCATTATTTGTATCTGTTTTGTTATGTCAATTTGTGTTTTCCGAAAGCTTGTTGTGTTTAGCTTGAGGAGTTTTGTTCATTGTATATATTATAAATTTTGTACATTGAAATTTTGTAAGAGTATTATTTTTCTAATTCTTTTGTTGTTGTTTGCACTCTAGCTTTGGGCCGGTAACTTGTAGTGTATTGAGATGATTTTTCAAGTTTGATCGTTTTGACTTGCGAATGCATGGTAATGATTTTGTTATAATTTTGTATACGTTCGAGGTATGTGTTTATCACTTTCTATACTTTATAATATTCTTGATACTTAGAATTTTTACAATTTTTATGCCATTCATTCTTTTGTATACTTGTTCATTTGTGAATCACTTTAGTTCCTACCCTTTTTGTGAGGTAGCTTTCTATTGTTCACATATGCTAGAGACCATAATTCTTGTTTTAACTGGATTTTATTATGTTTAATCTTTTGTTTATGTTTATTATATGAAAGCTTGAACATGATCAAGACATTTTTTGTTTCATTTTGAGAACAACTACCTAGCCAAATAGTCAATTCACCCGTTGTAACTCAGGGTTCTCCTTAAACTCTCCAATAAGTGGTATATGAGTCATGGTTAGGTTTAGTAGTGAAATGAGAGTATGATCATAGCATGGATTAAGTCTAGTGACATGGGTGAGTCAAATTTAATTGGGAGATTGTTGAAATTGATAAAGTGTGAGTTGTTAAGTCACATATCGACTAAAAATGAAGGAAATGTTGGATATTGAGAAAGGTAACTCATATTCGTGATGCCTTAATATTTTAGATTGAGAAGTGTCAAAATCTCTTAAATCCTGGAAGTTTATTCCATTAAAACTCATGGTCCTTGGACTCCCAAAGATTTTACCACCTTAACTTTTGTGAGGAGTTCACCCTTGTAAAATTATAGTAATTTTACAGTAAAAAATTACTATTTTATTTTGCCAATGATTTTTCTCCTTGCAAACTAAATTTCACGCCCTTGAAAATATCCTTATTAAAAACTAAGCTAACTATTATTTGGATTCTTGGATCCATTATAATTGATCTTATTGAACTGAATGATATCTTATTAATTATATTTCACCACTTCCTTTTTTATGAGTAAATTTTTACCTTTTACAGTAGGTTCTCTCATGGTAAGCTGACAAGCGTCAGTCACATAGGTGTTGGAGATGAGACTTCAAACACAAGAGGGAGGTGAATTGTGTGAGATTGAAAATTTATTTTCAAAACAAACTCTTTTTCAAAAACTAAGCTTAAAAAACTTTTGTAAAATAAATATAGTATAATCAACAAAGATAAGAAAACGAAATTGCAACAAAAATAGATGTATGGAAATTAAAGAATTAAGGGATAAGAGAAACGTATCATAGTTATAGAGGTTCGGTCTAATAAAGTAATCTACTTATCTCCCCCAATAATTCCTTCTTGAGAGTTTCCACAATCTTAAGAGCTTTTAATAGGATATGTCTGTGAATATCCTTATACAATTGGAGTTTTTCAATGGCTAAGTTCCCAACTAAGACAGAGTTTTAAATATGAAGATTTCCAAAACCAACTGATAGTTTTTTGGTGTCTTAGAAACTAGAAATTAGCCCTATATTTATAGGACATAAGGTGACTCAAATAAGGAATCAATACATGAGTTTTTCAATGCTAATAATCGATGACCCCAAGTGCATAATCAATTATGGCAACTCAAAATGGAAGATTTTGATTTCTATTTGTTGCCAATAATTAAGGGACTTATCAAATCGATTTTATGCATTAAAAGTTATATAATTGACTGTGCTTTATGTATAATCAATTATTCCTTTGTAAAACATGCTTCTAATTGATCAGACAGTTCTCTAATCAATTGGCTAGAGCTTAAAAATATTTTTAGCACTACTAGTAATTATATATTTTATGACAACGATTTTACCTCACATAATGAAAGTTTTGAGGTATAATATTTGTACGCGCCGTGTTTTTTTCTTTCTAAAAAAACAATCTATTTTTTCGGTTTTAGTAGAAAATCGAGAGGTACACTAATTCAGGTTCGAATCCCAACAATTGCAGATTTTATTTTTATTTATTTAAAAGTGACATATTTCTTTTTATTTTAGTTTTTATTTAATTATTAAATAATCTATTCCATCAGTTTTTCTAATAACCGAGGAGCATGCTACCAAAATTTAACTATAAAAGGACCCATTCACTAAGTTTTATCCTAAATCTAACTCATATATACAACTGCTCCATACTCGTAAACATCATTCTTTGGGATATATTACAAGATAGAAATTGTGTTGTTTTATTCTTGCAATACACGTAATGGTGTCGTTTTGGTTATTGTTATTGTTGGTGGTGGCGATGGTGGTGTTTCCACCTCTTGCCAATGTTGAATGGTAAAAGAAAACATAGTTATATTTTGGAATAACTCCCCAATATTGTCAATAAAAGAAAATATTCTATAATATATTACTTTCTTTGGTTGACAATATTGAAAATTTTATTCCTAATCATACTGCAATTTATTTTCAATGTAATCTTTTGTTTGATTATTGCAACACACAAAGAATGTATGAATGGTAAAAAATTGAAAAAGGAAACAATACATGTTTCTTTTAATTTTTTTCCATTCACCATTTTTTCCGCAATAAATATAATCTAATACCTCTGTTGATTTAGGGCCCAACAGGAAAAGTCCAAATTTTAGTTTTTTTATTTAAAAAGTAATCCATTTTTGACTCAATATATCTTTGTCATCCATTTGTAAAGTAACACCACTCAAGATATTTTCAACACATCAATACACAAGAAATCCTCTACATCCAATCAAAACCCGAACGCCACCACTATATATCTAGGACACTATATTGTGAAACTCAAACATTGATAATGAAAGAATTTGTCATGTAAAAAGTGAAACTAAGAAAAACTTAGAAAATATTTCTATGATGGATTACAAGAGCAAAAAAAAATTGGTTAAATGTTGGTTTTCTTACATAATTTATTATCATGTAACTGAAAATTTATTTTATTTATCTAATCATTTTTTATTTTATATTATAAACAAATGCATACAATATCAAACATTTTATCTTCTCCAAGATTCAATGAAAAAATTGATCTTCACCCTAAATTAACAGTGATGACGATGAACCAGATTCATAATATGTCAAATATTTATACTTGTAGATTGAAACGAAAATAATGTAAAATAAGAAACATTGTATATTAATAAAACAAGAAATATATATATATATATATATATATATATATATATATATATATATATATATATATATATATATATATATATATATATATATATATATATATATATATATATATATATATATATATATATATATATATATATATATATATATATATATATATATATATATATATATATATATATATATATATATATATATATATATATATATATATATATATATATATATATATAGAGAGAGAGAGAGAGAGAGAGAGAGAGAGAGAGAGAGAGAGAGATAGATAATTTATCTGTTATTCTAATAATCGAGAGGTAAAGTAATGCCTTTAAAAAATGAATAAGCAGTAGATGGGAATTGAACCTACTACAAGTTCAACCTTTACCCTAGGTGGAGTTTCAACTGAGAGATAAAGTGGCACGCTTTTTATGACACCATTCCTTACCTCGCCTTTGAAACCGAGGTAACACCTCATATCCAACCGAGGTTAAATTTATTTTCCTAGTAGTTTAGGTGATTTTAATAAAAGAAGATGGGATTTTAATGGGTTTAAAAGTGTGTGTATTTTATTTGTCTTAGTAAAGTTGAGATTTAGTATTATACATTTATAAATACTGATCACTTGACATAGACATAAGGATCTTTCAAACTTCCTCTATTTCACAACTCTAAAGCTTTTGGTTCCTTGCCATATTAATTTTTTACTTTAGAACTTAAATAGAACCATGAATCTTATTCTGACGAGGCTTGATATAACTCTTCATGATAATCTCCACAATAGAGAACCTGTTGATTAGAGATCTTTGTTGACTTCAGCAAACGTCGCTTAATATAAGGTGTTATCCCCACAGATAGGCACAAATAACTTGGTCTCCAAGCATAAAAATCTTGATCACCACAACTTGATCAACACCACTTGATCAATAACAACTTTGATTAGGAAAACTACAACTTTATTTTCAAGCTCATCCACATGATCACGACATCAAATGATCTTCAGACTTCATCTTGATCAGCACAACTTTATCAATACATCTTGATCTTTAAGCCCTATCACTTTATCAACATGTCAAGTACCATCACTTGATCAACATATCAAGCATCATTACTTTATTAACATATCAAGTGTCATCGCTCGATCCACATATCAAGCAACATAACTTTATTCACATATCAATCATCATCACTTGATTAGCATGTCAAACACCATCACTTGATTATAAACATATCAAACACCATTACTTGATCAACATATGAAATGATATCAGGTGAATCAACAAGCCTTGAACAATAAGATTGGAGAAGACTTCTCTTAAGAGAATTTTCAACATCAAAACTAAATCAATAGGTTACTGTAGACTTCATACCTATATGCACATAGATCCATATTCTCCCTATTTTTTATGATGGCAACACATCTTTCAGAGAGATGGAAAAACAACGAAACATAGGTGATAAATTGGAATGGTTAAACTTTCCTTGACAAATATACATATTATATCTTAGTCCCCCTAATAGTATATTTATATGTCTTTGCCATTATCAAAAAGGCAAGAAAAATAATCAGATAGACAAATATTGAATGTACCTATTACATAGATCAAAACATGCTAAAACATTTAAAGCAAGAAACATAATTCATTAATTAAAACAAGACCGGATTATAAAGAAATAATAAAAACATAGGAAACACGCAAGAAAACAAAGAAACTACTACTCTTAGTCATCATCCTCGTCCTCAGTGAACAAACTCAATTGCATATAAATTTGAGTCTCATGTTTTACTTTCAAAATATTCGAAATACACTTGCAAGATGCTAGTCGTGTAGCCCCTCCTCCCTGAACTTAACAATCATGTCATCCATGAGTACCCTCACTATTTCATCTATTTACTCTTTGAATACCTTATTCGTCATCCTTTGGCATTTTCACCCCTGCATTCTTCAAACCAAAGGGCATCAAATTATACTAGTAGTTGGCTTGCTCGAGGTGGTTTTCTCTCTATCTAGCTCGTATGCGTCCATAAATGATAGAAGCTTGTACTCGACCGAATTGTCAAATAAATAATATATGCTTGAGAACGGGTAGGAGTCCTTAGGGTATGTTTAAGATATTAGTATAATCGACACAAATTATCCATTTCCAGAAAGATTTCTTGATTAACACCATATTGGATAGCCATTCAGTGTATTTTATTTTGAAAATATAGTTAACGTCTAATAAACCTTGGGCTGCCATTGAGTCGCCTCGGCCTTTTAGAGAGATTGTCACCTTTCTCTCTAGTACACGTACTGGGCCATAGGATTGATTTTTAACTGGTGACATTGTACATTGGGAACTATGTATGGGCTCTCGCAAGGAGAGACGACGGAAATATCATAATTTTCCCTTAAACATTCATTCCCTTCTTGACTTTGGAAGGTAGGTCGACTCCTATCTTCACCAATTTCATTGGGTTATCATTCAACTGAACAACTTTAAATTCTCCATTCGGGACTTGCCTTAAGACTTCATCTTGATTCCGGACCAGGAGCCTAGTTCATCTCCTTGAGGGGGTTCATCTTCGTGCACGTCGAAATTGACTAATTTGGCGCTTTATGAGCTTCCCTATTTTTTCCTCAAGGATAGGACATTTTTCAATATTGCTTCATGTATTTGTTTTGAGCCATACAGGTTAGCTTTGACTATAACTAGTCTGTCAAAATCGTTATAATACCTCAATTTCAGGTGGATAGGGGAGGCAATCGTGTTTTGAGCTACTAGAATGACCAATTGAGATTGTCGTTATAGACACTTTCGCATGGAATCACAAAGAAACAAATGCTCATTATTTTCTTATTTCTCCCCATTTTCAAAGAGACCACTAAATAAACTTGTCAAGATGGATGAGTAGGAGAATGATTGAATGCTAAGAGGCTATGACCTTGACATGGCCTCAGATATTGCTTTCTTAAACCCAACTCTCTAAAGATTCTAAGGCATATCAAATTTCAATAACTTGCAACATCGACGAAGATCCCTAAGACAGTAATAGTAATTAGTGATGGTAATGGTAATGATTAATAGAAGTTTCACATATATAAGTTTAATTAATTAATAGAAAATAAAGTATCTTGTGTATGAAATGTATATTTCACAAATTTTTAAGTATAAAAAAATATAATATATTTTTCTAAAATATATTACTTCTATTTTTTATTATAAGTTATTTTTGATTTTTCACACGTATTAAGAAAAATAATAATTGTTGTATAAAAATAAGAAATTATGAATGTTTTTATAAAATTATCATTTATTAATGACATGAGAAAGATAACTTTAAATATTGAAAAGAGAGATAATAATAATCTTTGAAGGATATAGTAAAAAAATAGCATTAATTATTTATTAGTAATGTAAAATGACTTATCTATTATCTATCTATAAAAATCTATGTCCCTGGAAATTACCACAACACCAAAGCTGATAAAATGCTTTCTTGGTCTATTGTATTGGGGTAAAATAGGAAACTCAAAAATATCTTGCACCACATTCATTTGAATCTGATGTGGCACTCCCACAATTTTTCACCACATTTTCAATTTTTGTTTTTCAAATAAATCCATGCCAAACCATTATGCCTCTCTTCCTCTTCCCCATGCCAAACCATTATTCCTTGCCATTCAATATGTCTCTCTTCCTCTTCCCCATGCCAAACCATTATGCCTCTCTTAATCAGAATTCAAATTCAAATGGAACCTCAAAAGTTTTTCATTCTTTCTTCATTGCTACACCTTGCTGTCGTTTTCCATTGCTTAACACCTTGCTGTCTCTGCGCTGTTACGAATTGCTGCGTGAGGATGGCGCGCCCAATCGAGTATATCAGTAGCATTGACGATTCGAAGGATTTGTGGAAGGTTGCTGTTAGATGTAAGCATCTGTGGTCTGTTACCAGTTCTCAGAATAGAGAGCACTTAGAGCTTATTCTGTTTGATTCAAAGGTATAATACAATCTAAACGTTTCTGCTTTGGCATTTTGATTTTGTTGTAACAGTACTGGTATATGATACTGATTTCAAGATGTTTGTATTTTCACAGTTGGATTTGATTCAAGCCATTGTGCCATCTTATTTGGTATCAAAATTCAAAACACAGGTTGAAGTTGGTTGTTCGTACATAATGCAAGTTTGTATTTTCACAGTTGGATTTGATTCAAGCCATTGTGCCATCTTATTTGGTATCAAAATTCAAAACACAGCTTGAAGTTGGTTGTTCCTACATAATGCAGAATTTCAAAGTTTCCAGCAATGATTTCTCCTTCAAATCCACTGATCATAAGTTCAAATTGATTTTCTGTGGTTCAACTTCCGTCAAAAAGGTCCAACTTTCTGACATACCTCTGAACCACCTCAAGTTAATTGGAATAAATGCTATTATTGAGGGTAAATACAGAAAGAATTTGTTATATGGTGAGTTACCTTTTTACTGTTATAATAGAACGCATTGTATTGTTACTTTTCTGTTATCCATAACTGTCTGTGGTGAACTTTTGTGCAGATATAATTGGTGGGGTTACTGAAATATCCCAAGCCCAGATAATTCCTGATAACAACAAAAGCAAGATTGTGTTTTCATTAACTGATCTGAGGTAGGTGTTTCATTTTGTTTGTTAACATTGATGCTGATAAATATAAAAGTCTAACATGTTCATGTTGTTTGTTTTGAAATTCCTGTCAATCAGCAAACATCATGTGCAATGTACTCTTTGGGGTAAATTAGTTGTGCAACTGAATGAGTATTATACGACTCATAAGGCTGATGGTAGTATTGTTCTCCTACTTATGAATGCAAGGATCAAGGAACCTCAAGGTTTTCTATGTGACTATTTCTTATTATATCCAATTATTATATCCAACTTTAAGTGTTGTCATTTATAAATATCTCAATTTTCAGGAAATTATCCTTTAAATGTATCAAATGCTTGGAACGGCACAAAACTGCTCATCAATGATTTGTCTATTGAGGAGGTTAAAAACCTTAAAGAGAAGTAAGTGATTTTATTATGAAGTTATGAATTAGCATCCTATGATTTCTAACAGCCTGTTTTCATTCTGATCTATGATCACCAGACTTAAAGATGATCTGCCGACGCTCTCATCCTCGAGCATGAAAATGGAAACCACAAATACCTCAGTTTTTTCTGATTTGGACAAATTTGTATGGAAAGCTGAAGTGTTGAGTCTGTCTGATATTGCATATCTGCAGACAGTAAGTTGCTCTTTAATACATGACTGTCTTAGATTGAGGAATTACACAGACTGGGTTCTAATCCATTTTTTGAGACATCATCCCATCTTTCTGTTTCAGGAAACTACATGTGTGACTGTTGCGACTCTGGAGAAGTTTGAATGTGGGCAGTCAGGATGGTATTATGATGGATGTAGTGAATGTACTAAAAGTGTGACTTTGAAGGATGGAAAATTCATGTGTTATTCCAAACACATCAGTTCTGAGCCAGTCCCAAGGTAACTTCTAAGTATTGCATATCAATGATTATCATCATATAACCAAACGCTTCATTACTGACAATTTCTTATTTTGATCACGCATGGTACAGGTTTAAGCTTGAAGTGCTTGCCTCCGATGGAAAGTTAAAATACAAGTTCGTATTTTGGGATGTAGATTGTGTAAAGTTGATTGGGAAGTCCGCCCTTCAGATGAAGTTGGATTTGATGGAGGTATTTTCCATTTGGATAATATGTAAGTTAGATAATTACCACGTAAATAACATATATTGTTTTAATCATTTAGACTGGAGATTTTGATCCCCTTGAATTCCCTTATGAACTTGATGTGATGCTGAAGAAGGAGTTGGCTATAAGAGCAGTGTTTCAACCAAACAAGGCCAGTCTTTCTGTAATCGAATTTAAGGCAGATGAAGTGCTACGTACCAAAATAAAGGAGAGGTTTAAATGTGAAGAGGTACTGCTGTACTCATGTTTTACTGTTGTTAAAGTCAGTATCATGTGCATTGGATTTTTTTAACAATTGTTTAAAACTTACAGCACACTTCAAAGATTGTCGTCTCAACAGATGACACTCGGGATAATATGCATACAGCATCAGTATGTTTTAAATAGGAATGACCTATTACTCTTGCCATCACATTTTGAACAATTGTCTAACGTTTATTTCTTGCGTTTTTTAACTTGCAGTGTACTCCGACCATCAGCACCTCGGAAAAACAGTCTCATGCTGATCCACAAACAGTTTCAGTGCGTCTTTTTTTAGCTTTCAACATTAACAAATTAGCCTATTAAACAATGTCTTACTTCCTTTTTTATGCTACTGATTTTGTAATGACTCTTTAATGGCAGGATCCGTTATCAATCACTGCAGATTATGACCCTTCAGTTGCCAACTCTGCACTTACACCGTCAAAAAGATCTATTCCTGAGACAGTTGAAGAACTCGACAGTGCCCAACTATCATCCACCAAGATAATAAGGGACATCAAGCTGGAGAAATGATGCAGTCAATTATCGTCGACGATTTATTTTTACTTTATGCTGTTTTGGACAACATTGCACACCTAATTTTGATTGATGTAATGAAATATTTCTGGTTTACATTTTGTTTATTCTGGTTTATGAGGATTTGATTTGTCATTCTTTCTTTTTGTTTGATCCTTTTGACATTGTATATGAATGAATGATATGATTTTAGTCATTTAAGCTGCAAAAAACTATGCATAATTTACACTACAAAAAGCAATATGATGTTGGTAATTCCTTATTTTGTTTAATATAATAAACTTATTATGGACAAAAATGTTTCTCTTTATGTCTTGATGCTGGACAATCCATATTGTTTTGCATACTTTATGCATAATACACGGTAGTATATCAGCATACTGTACATTAATCTATAAAACTGATACATGAATAACAGATTATGCATGGCAGAAATCCATGACACTTGATTAATATAAATTGTTACCGGATAATACCAGAAACGATATGCAATTATCTCATCAACGCAATATATGGAACTAATTTCATATCATTCCATTTAACATATCATAAGCAGATTGTACATTGAGCCGTAGCCCAACAATATCATATAACAAAACTAATAACAAAGACAAATGGGCATCAAATAGATTTTCAAAACAAATAGTTATGCATTTCCGCCCATACAAAAATAATCCCTCCTTTTTGCCATGATGCTTCCCATGTAATCCAATCAACAACTCCTTTCAATGCTGCCCTCTCTCAACTTTGACCAATGTACGTTCCACAGGAGGATGCTCTACACTGAATAAGAGAACGTCACCTTTCGACAGCTCTTTCTCCTTTGCAAATTTTAACCAGCCCCTTGACAGAAACTTCTCCGTCATGTTCTCCCTGGATTTGAAAACACATTGGTACGTAATACCCGAGTCTGTGTCATGAAGATTTCCTTGATGACTGCTGCTGGAAAGTGCTGCAACATTAAAACTTTATTAGCTATGTCTATTCATTCAATTTTATGCATCCTTACGAACTGTAACAGCAAACAGATCAAGAGCTTACAAGAACTTGATTTTTTATCTGGCTGCTGCTCTTAACAACTTTCTGCCATCTGCAAACAAGTTTCTCTTGCATGGCAGGAGGTTGTACAACATCAGCAACATCAGTAGTGTTGTTCTCCTTGCTGCATTAACAAACACGATTATTTCAACTACTAATTTGCAAAGTCAAATATTCAAATGTATATATGTAACCTAAAAGCCCTTGCCTGTCCAACACATCGCCCGCTGATTCCATTGCTTCATCAGTGGAATTCTGTTCAGGCTCATCATCTGATATGTCAACAAGCCATCCCTCCTCTCTGGCTATTTCAAAGTACTTTTCCCATGATAGACAGCTTCTCACCTTTCCTGTTCTCAGTTCGTACGATTCCTCTCTTTCGACATACTCATAGTATTTGTCCATAAGTTCAGCACGTGTAATTTTTTGGCAACTCCTGCTGCTTAATCAAAAAAACAACAAACATCATGCATTCGGTTTTTTGTTTTTTTCACTATCCAGATTACTGTTTTACCTTGAAGAACTTTCAGCTTCCTCTTTCCTCCTCTTAGCCTCTGCATGCAACTTTCTCCATTCTTCTGCTCTGTCCCGCTTATCCTCAGATTGCTTCCAAACCTTTTGGATAGCCAGATTTTTCCATTTAAGATTAGGAGTCGTGGTTGTGTGACTTCTACCAACGAATCCCCTGCATATAAATTCATCCATGCCCATCATGCACACAGACATCTTTGTATAAACCCTAAATGATCTCATTGCAAGTTTAGAAACATGTGTGTCAAAACGGAAGAACTTACCCGCGGGAACACCAACGTAGATCCTCTTTCTTCATCGTATTGGTTGGTCGGCGCTGTCTGGAGCAAAACTCTGTTTCTAAGGTGTACCGTCTTCATGGAATGTTGTTTCTAATGGAAAACCGAAGAGACAGGGAGATGGAGTAAAACAGACGTTAGACAATATCTTTTGTTGGCCCAACAAGCAAGCATTAGTTACAAAAGGCACTATACATGACATGTAGAATACAAACAGTTTCTGATCATTCCATTTTATATCCCTTGGAAAATGTATATTTTTGGAAGTACTTTTAATTTTACACATTTACATCAAACCATGGTTACATGTTACAAAATAAAATAAAATGAATATGGTATAGAATACAATAGGAATAACCTTTGGTTTCCAATGGCAATTTCGTGTTTCCAACATAACAGTATTTAATGTCATATTATAATATTTGGTGTTCTAATAATTGTTTAAAGTTTGGCCAACATATGGTATTCATGTGACATTAAATTTTTTAACCTCTACCCATAATTGTTAAGCTTTGGTAGCATATATTGTACCCTATCTCATATCCAATGTACAAATAGAGTATCTGAGTACACTTAAAAATTATAATACAAATGTTATGAACTGCAAAACCAAACAATTCCATATAGGTTTGTTACTCTTACATTCATTATGTTATACTTATGAAGAGTTGTAAGTTATCAACCATATTCTCTTTCAACTATGAACAACCATTTTGTAGATAGGAAATACTCTGCATCACTTGCAAGACAAAAGAGGAAGCATGTTCTTGATGAAAGAAGATTTCAGAAGAATAGAGTTAATGAAAATTCAACTGAGCACAACCATGACCTAAATAATTCAAGTTATGTAAGCAGACATCATACAAGATAGCCACTGTCTGATATCAGTTCTGTTTTTGTCAATGGCCATGGAGATGTTTCTGCACGAACAGAGTGCGTAATGCTTAATTCCCAACAAAGGAGAAGGAGTGTTGGTTTTAACCAGTGCACAACCCCAACACCTGCATCTTCCCCCAGCTTCTCATGCATTTCTACTGATACAATTTCTCCCAAACAAATTCCTGCTTCAGCACGTCAAAGAAGGAGGTCAATAATGAAGCGTAAGAGTCCCCAAAACAACAGCCATCGTGGTCATCTGCAGATCAAACTCGCTGATAGAATGCCCTTTTGTTCCCCTTTACCGTTTGATGCTAACACACCTCTGAGTGGCGTTACCTCCTCATCAAGTATTAAATGCAAAAATAATTCATATGGACTACCGAATTCCTATGCATCTTCATCCAACAAACATCTTGATCCAAATCTAATTCGTTCAACGACTGCGAATCTATTAAAAACCTTTTCAAGTGTTACAGAAACGACGTCAACTTCCCTTAATACCAATCTGTTCAGAAGTGCTGACTCAGTGAACCCAGTTCAACAATCAGTTGCAGACTATTCATCCGATGAATCTTTAACCGATAGTTCGTGTGAATTCATAAATGAAGATCCGAATTATGATACAAGTTCAAGTCTGGACAACGACGAAGATCATTCTGCAAATGTCCCAACAATTGATTGCACAAATGCTGGTATGTATTGCTGGAATTATTATTAATAGAAAACCATAACTTAAATTCACTGTCATCCAGTTTGGTGTCTATGAATATACTGATGTGTATAAGATATATGATGTTTTGTTCTATCTGATAAATACAGGATATTCAGATATTGGTGATCCTTCCATTAAATGCACTCAGTGTGGAGCACAAATGTGGTATCAAGAGAAGGTTGTCAAGAGAAAACATAGTGCAATGCCTAAGTTCCAATTATGTTGTGGAAAGGGTAAAGTTGTGTTGCCACTTCTGAGAACACCACCACCGTTTCTTAAACATCTTCTGTCGAATGAAAACGATGAACTGTGTAGAAATTATCAGCAGAATTGCAGAATGTACAACATAATGTTTGCATTTACGTCTCCTGGAATGAAAATTGACAATAGATTCAATAATGGAAATGGACCACCTAACATGAGAATTCAAGGGCAGGCTTGCCATAGAATTGGTAGCATGATGCCTGTGCATGGCGAAAAACCGAAATTCGCTCAGCTTTATATATACGACACTGACAATGAGATTCATCATAGGATGCAAGGAATAGGGTTATGTTTCTTAAGCCAACTGAGATGCCTACTTTATATTACCTTTGTTATTATCGTGCATGACATGTGTCTAATTTTTTAATGCAGCAACAACCAGAATATTATTGAAGAAACTGTTAGCCGAATACAGAACATGCTTGACGAATTCAACACACATGCTAAATCTTTTAGAATGGCATCAGCTAGACTAAAGGATTGTCCTGTACCTGACCTCAAGTTGAAGTTAATATCTGATAGATTAAAGTACGAACGAATTTACAACCAACCCACCGTGTCTGAGGTTGCAGCCCTCATTGTTGGTGATGTTGATACAGGCTCAAAAAGGGATATTATCCTTGAAAGACAAAGCGGTAGACTAAAACGAATAAGTGAGTTTCATCCGAGCTATCTTGCATTACAATATCCACTTCTGTTTCCGTACGGGGAAGATGGATTTAGAATTGGTGTTCTACACAGAGAGACAGTTCCCAAAAAAAAAAGGAAAGATGAACAAACTTACTATTAGAGAATGGCTGGCCTTTCGCATTCAGACCAGACAATGTGAAGCTCACACACTGCTCAGGTCAAGGAGATTGTTTCAGCAATTTTTGGTTGATGGATTCACTATGATGGAGTCACAGCGACTCAATTACATACGTAAGCATCAAAAAAAATTACGAGTATCCAAATACTCCAATTTGTCAGGAGTACACCAACAATCTTCAAATGAAGGAACCCACAAAGGCAAAAGAGTGGTGTTGCCGTCAACATACGTTGGAAGTCGCAGATACATGGAACAATTATACTTTGATGGAATGGCAATTTGTAGTCAAATTGGATTTCCCGATCTATTCATTACCTTTACTTGCAATCCATGTTGGCCAGAGATTCAGAGGTTTCTTAACAACATGAATTTACAACCTCAAGATCGTCCTGATATAATCTCAAGGGTTTTTAAAATGAAGTTTGACGAATTACTGTATGATATAACAAAGAAGCATGTCTTGGGCAGAGTTGTTGCATGTGAGCCACATGAAATTAAATATGTAATACTTAATTCTTCCCTATTCTATACCAATGATTTTAAATTAATATTTTACTGTATTTTAATTTCTTCCAGATATATATACCATTGAGTTCCAAAAGAGAGGTTTGCCCCATGCACACATTTTACTTTTCATGCATCCCCAGAACAAGTTTCCCACTCCGGATGACATCAACAACATTATTTCAGCAGAAATACCGGCAGAAACGGATGATAAACAATTAAATCATTTGGTAAAGACACATATGATTCATGGTCCATGTGGGTTGGCTAACAGATCTTCCCATTGCATGAAAAATGGTAAATGCTCTAAATTCTTTCCCAAAAATTGGCAGCCTCAAACCATTGTCGATCAAGATGGCTATCCCGTCTATAGGAGAAGGGATACTGGCATTACTGTTCTGAAAAAATGTATTGTTCTTGATAATAGGTATGTAGTTCCTTATAATGCATATCTTCTAAAGAAATATCAGGCGCACATTAATATGGAATGGTGTAACCAAGGTACTTCTGTCAAGTACTTATTCAAGTATATTAACAAAGGTTACGATAGAATAACTGCAGCGGTTGTTCGGACCAAATCAGACGGAAGTTCATTTGGTACAGATGTTGATGAAATCAAACAGTACCTTGATTGCAGGTACGTTTCCCCCAGTGAGGCGTGTTGGAGGATTTTTTCATATCCTATCCATGGTAGATCTCCTTCTGTCGAAAGGTTGTATTTTCATCTGGAAGGCGAAAATCCGGTTTACTACACTGACTATGATTTCATAGACAATGTTCTTGAAAAACCAACTGTAAAGGAATCAATGTTTACAACTTGGATAGAGTCAAACAAAAAATACGAAGATGCAAAGACTTTAACATACACTGCGTTTCTTTCCAAGTTCGTTTACGATAAAAGGTATCGTTTATGGAGACCTCAAAAAAGAGGTCGTACGATTGGCCGGTTAATTTGGGTTCCTCCAAGCACTGGTGAGCTCTATTACCTTAGAATGATGTTGACGGTTGTCAAGGGACCGACTTGCTATGACGATATAAAAAAGGTTGGTGGAGTAGTCCGCGACAGTTTTAGAGATGCATGCTTTGAGATGGGATTTCTTAACGACGACAAAGAATATGTTGCAGCCATAAATGAGGCCAAAGATTGGGGTTCCGGTAATTTTTTGAGGAAGCTATTTGTCACGATGCTGTTGTCTGGTACTGTTAATCGGCCGCGACATGTTTGGCAACAGACTTGGAAGTTGCTATCTGACGGTATTCTTCATCAACAGAGAATTGTCACTGGAATAAGAGGTACACTTAACAAATACCTAAATACTTCTGTTAAATTTCATACAATTACAAACCGTACGAAACTATTATAATGAGTTTTTCTTCTTATAATACCTTTTAGACTACTTTGGATGCAATAATTTCAATCCTTTTATACTTCCATATATATGTTACATATCATACAGTTCAAACCATACTTAAGTCTTTTGACAGGTTCTCATTGTCGTAATGTAATTTCAACTCATGTAGATAGGGTCTTAACTTAAGAATTTCAATTGTTACCAAACTGGTTCACATCATTTCCATTCAACAGCACCTTTCAATGCTGCCCTTTCAAAGAATCATAAGTTCCAGTAAGCAAGTCCTTTCAATGCTGCCATTTCATCAGTAATAAAAATATCTAATGCAATCTGATATTACTCACCATCAACACAGAACAGAATAATTCTGTGATTTATCTTTTACCTTCAACCACCTTTTGTCACAGCTACTGATAAAAAACATAACATTTTTAATGAACCCGAATGTCTGATGCTCTTGCATTATACTGAACTTTTCCATGATACTGCCATTTTAAGGTTAACGATCCTTTTGCATGTCTATCTTCATCAACACTGTGATTTCTATTGTACAAAATAGTTATATTTTCTTTTGGTTTGTATTTGTGTTGGAAGACATGCAATTGTCAACTGCAGAACTGACAAACCTCACATTAATTGAGATTGAGAATATGATGCAATCAAATAGAAGAAGCTTGCGTGAATTCAAAGATATGCCGTTTCCAGATTTGTATATAACGCGACATGTCGGCAATAGACTGATTTTTGATGAACGTGATTACGATGCTGATTTAGAGCGACACAACTTCAAGAATCTATTTTCATCTCTAATAGGTATTTCCTCATTATTCAAATCATCGATGTTTTCATTAAACTACTGTTGTATTGATTCTTTTCATTTGAACGTTAAGATGAGCAACGTGAAATCTTTGAAACCATAATGGACGCCGTCAAGAAACAAAACGGAGGGGTGTTTTTTTTACATGGATACGGCGGAACTGGTAAAACGTTTATGTGGAGGACATTATCAAGTGCACTTCGTTCAGATAAAAAAATTGTTCTGGCTGTTGCCTTAAGTGGCATAGCTTCCTTATTATTTCCAGGTGGTAGAACAGCCCATTCGAAGTTCAAAATTCCCATTCCAACGCTTGACAACTCTACTTGCAATGTTGACAAAGACTCTGAGCATTCACATTTATTCGAAGCTACTGATGTCATAATATGGGATGAAGCACCCATGGCTCATAAGAATTGTTTTGAGGCCTTGGATAAGACCCTTAATGATGTCATGAGCAATAAGGGTTTTGCAAATACAATTTTTGGTGGCAAGGTAGTTATATTTGGAGGAGATTTTCGACAGATACTTCCAGTTGTTCCAAGAGCAGGCCGTTCTGATATTGTTCATGCTTCCATTTGTTCTTCTTATGTGTGGGACTATTGCCAAGTATTAACACTAACCAAAAATATGAGACTAAAGAATGGGAGGGACGTTACAACTTCTGATGAACTTGCAGAATTCTCTAAATGGATATTAAATGTTGGCGACGTTAAAATATGTGAACCTAACGATGGATTAGCTGATATAGAAATTCCTCCGGATTTGTTAATTTCCAATTTTGAGGATCCAATAAGAGCTATAGTTGAAAGCACATACCCAAATTTGCTTGCCGACTTTCAAAATGTAGAATTTCTAAAAGGAAAAGCAATACTTGCTTCGACCATTGAAGTTGTTGATAAAATTAATCATTACGTGTTAGACATGATACCGGGTAAACTCTTTTTTCTTTTGATGTTTATTTTCGTGTAGATGTTTCGTTATTAAATTATTCTTGAAAAAACATTATGGATTGATTCGCGTTTTCCCATTTCTTAGGTGAGGACAAAGAGTATTTGAGTTTTGATTCGATTGATAGAACTGATTCAAGTTACACCGAAGCCTATGAATGTCTTACTCCAGAATTTCTTAGCAAGCTTAGGACTTCAGGTGTCCCAAATCACAAACTCAGATTAAAGGTTGGTACACCAATAATGCTTATGAGGAATTTGGACCAAAACGATGGTTTGTGTAACGGAACTAGACTAATTGTTACAAGGTTGGCAAATCACGTTATTGAGGCAAAGATCATGTCTGGTAAGAATTTTGGTAACATCTTTTACATCCCTCGAATGTCTATGTCACATTCCGAGTCACCGTGGCCATTTAAGTTGATTAGGAGACAGCTCCCAATTATTGTGTCGTACGCAATGACAATTAATAAGTCTCAAGGCCAATCACTTGATACAGTTGGATTGTATTTGCCTACTCCTGTATTCAGTCATGGCCAGTTGTATGTAGCCATTTCAAGAGTTACAAGCAAAAGTGGTCTAAAGATCTTAATACATGATAGTATGAATGTATCAACATCTATCACTACAAATGTTGTATACAAAGAAGTTTTCCAATCTCTTTGTTGATCGATAAGTACATAATAACAAATATTTTCTTTAATATAAATTGTTTCCGTAAATGCTGTCTAATTTTTGCATAATTTATTGTGCAGGTCAAAAAGTTGAAAACATCGTTTCCAAGCTGGTTGCGTTGTATCTGAAGACTCGTGATAGTTTCTTATTTTGAAGAGTCATCACAGTTTCTTATTTTGTTACACAATCATTATTTCAGTTTACATTTTTTAATGTTGTCAAATAAGTTTGATACACTAAATTTGGCCGAATTAGATAAACTTTTATTGAATTACATAAAAACGAATTTACTGTTACATGACAACATTAATTCCACGTTTTATGAATTCTCGACCGGTCCCGTGCGACAGCACGGGTTATGGACTAGTATTATAGTACAATTTTTTTCCAAAATGACTTATAATAAAAGACATAAGGAAGACTGGTGTTTCATGTGTGATTTAGATTAAAATGAAAAATATATTATAATATTTATATTTATTTAAAATATATAAGAAATAATAATAAATTAATAATAAATAAATTATCTTGCGTATAAAATGAATACTTCAACAACTTTTTAAGTGGCAAAAAATAAAATTAACAAAAGTGTGAAAAATATGGTTAAACTATTATAATAAAATTTGAATTACATCTAATTCAATCTTATAAAACTAATTTATAAAATACGGAATGTCACTTTATATAAATTATTTTAATATTTTATCTTTGATTAATGTGAGATTTTAATATTTTTCTAACACATTTTCTCACGCTCAAAATTCTTTTTGAGTTGAATGTGTGGATTTAAACCGTGGACAACCTAAAATTCAATTGATAAGCTCTAATATTATATTCGAGTTTGACTTAATTCAATCTTACAAAATCGATTTATAAAATAATGGATGCCATCCTATATAAATTATTTCAATATTTCATCTTTAATTAATGTAGAAGTTTAAGATTTTCTTAACATTAAGAAATACTTATTTTATTATAATTATAATCTCTATGTTTATAATTAGTTACTATATTATTAGTTTCATTTGGAAATTGTTAAACAACTATAAAATTGAGCTAATTAATGTCAAATATTTGTGTCGGGTACCAATAGTATTATCTAATGTTTTTTAGCAATTAATTTTTTGAAGGAAAAAAAAAACGTGAAAATTTAAAGTCTGGAATTTTTTTAGTTAGTATTTTATAACTCTTCTCACATTATCTTGATGGTATTAAAACATATTAAGTTTGTTATAAATATTTTTTCCTGTGTAATTTTTATGATAAATTATGATTAATTTATTAGTTTTTTATTTAGAAGTTATTAGAAAACTAAATTTAATTGATTTATGGTAATATTTTGTCTTTTTTATAAAATTTATATGCTTCAACACCTTAAAGTTCTAAGAAGAAAAAAGCAACCAATTTAAATTGTGAAAACTTATTGTTAATTTATAAGTGTTTTAAAAATCGAATCGATTCTCAAATTGATGAGGATATTGAATCATTGTTTCATTGGTCAAATCATTAGGTCAATGTATAAGTAAATTAGATTAAATGAGATAATTTAGTTGAATAATCTAATCTCTATAACAAAAATGTATAGTTATTAAATCAATAAAATCAAATAACTCGACCTTTAAAAAATCACGACACATACAATATTTTAAAATTTTAAAATATCATAGTCTCACAAGTTCATTCTTTAAATTCAATTTCCAAATATAATCATCATACACAACAAAATAATACAAAATACAAATCTAAATAAAATAAACTTGAAAACAAAATAACACATTGTCTAATAAATTATATCAAATGAGAAAATGGTGTTCCAAATAAGTTTTGAAGTCTAATTATATTTTAATTTAGTTTTTTTAAATCCACTATCAAACTTTAGTTTTAATTTAATTTATTTTTTAAATTATTATAAAAACAACGTCATTTTGTGTGAGAAAAAAAAGCAAGCAATTAATCGGTTGGTTTTCCAAAACCGCCGGCTCTTCAATTTTTACTGGTTCTATCATCTTGCATTAATGATAATTAGAATATATCAATAATAAATAAAAATGATTTAGTAAAATTATCATTTTATCGCTTTTATTTATCACATTTTATTAATCTAAAGTATCATGACACTTATTTTAGGACGAAGGCAGAGTAGTCTTTGAGAGTATGTAAGTCAGCCTATAACACATAGTCTCACATTTTTTAATTATTAAACTATGGTAAAAAGGATTTCCATATACATATTTGATAGTTGATTTTTGATTAAATATGACTCCTTAAACAAAATTCATGACTCAACTGAAATTTACTTCAGCATGTTACACGAGACCTCCCAAAAGTTTGAGACGACTCTGGACGAGAGAGAGTAAAAAACTTGATTTAACTTATTTCATAATAACAAACATTTTTGTTTTGTGTAAATTTAAATAATTTTAATCCGTTCTCTCTCTTCTTGCCCTAATAGTTGACGTAGTATCTATTTTTTAACTTATATTTTTTACTTATAAAATTTCACAAAAGATTCGTATATGATAATTTGTCATACTTTACAAGTGATAATTCATTTAAAAATGGACAAATGATCAATTTTAAAAAGAAAATTGTGAGAGAGATCAAAAGTGTTTAAATTTAAAATATGACACTAATTTTATAAAGCAAAATGCTAATGAGTATCTCGAAGACACTTTTTAATAGATTAAAAAGATAAATTGAACATTCTTTAAGAAATTAAAAAAAAAAATTATTTAAAAAAAAAATATCGAATGTATTGAAAACAGAAATAATTAAATATTCTAAAAAATATTGTATGTATTTAATACATTAAACATATAATTTTTTATTTGAAATTCTTAATGAGTCTCTTGGAGATACCGATTAATATGATCTTTTAATAAAATAGAGAAATTAAAATTATAATAAAAAAATATAAAAAAATATATTAAAATCACTAAGCATAATATATATATATATATATATATATATATATATATATATATATATATATATATATATATATATATATATATATATATATATATATATATATATATATATATATATATATATATATATATATATATATATATATATATATATATATATATATATATATATATATATATATATATATATATATATATATATATATATATATATATATATATATATATATATATATATATATATACCAACTTGAATATAATAGAGATAAATGTAATAGGAAAAAAAAAAACACTACAATGACACTCAAACTAAAATAACTGTATTCGCCTTTGTCATTTAACGAAGAAAGGTTAGACGGATAGCCTTCATTAATATCAATAATTCTAATTTTTTATTAATAAATTATAAAAATTATTAAATTTAGTATCTAGCTAATGAGAAATATCTGTCATTAGTATGAATTGTAAGTTTAAATAACATCTTTGATTATTTATTTTTTTAAATAATGAAAATCATAGTTAATATATTATAATTATTAAAAAACCCAGATTTATTTAATTAATTTTTAGAGACAAAATTATCCTATATACAATTTTATAATAAATTATAATTAATGTATGATATTGTTCTAATATTAAGATGTAAAAAGTATTAAAATTTAATTAATTAATGGAATATACATTTTTTCTATAATTAAATTTATGCTCCAATCACTTATTTAATGACTTATTTGTAGAAAAATAATATAAACAAATAACTGATATATATTTAATAAATTATGCTGGTGCAACAACAACAAACAAATTTTATCCCACTAAATAAAAATGGTTATACGGATAAAGTTTTACCATAATGTTATATCAAAACCATGTTTTATCCTCTTTTCTTTGTTATCCTCTCATCTTCCTTTGTGATCTTTCTTTTTCTTATGTTGTGTGTTCTCTCTAGTAGTTGTTTAAAAAAATGTGACAAAATTGAAGTTTAAAAACATTACCGTGAGTGTAATATAAAAATTTAGTCTAATAATCTATAGATTAAAATTTCAAATCTTCCTGAAAACAAATGCAAATAACGTCACTACAACATTTAGGTTCTCCAGCAACAATTGAAAAACGTTGTCAGAACTCTGAAAATCGTTGCCTAAAACAATAGGGGACGTTTTCTAGGCGTCTCCTGTGCGAGCGTTGCCTATTGTTTGAGGCGACGTTTTTTTATGTTTTTTGGGAACGCTTTTGAAAAATGTCGCCTATAGTAAAGGAATAGGGAACGATTATTTATGGCCTCTGAGACAACGTTTTTTAAGCGTTGCGTTGCCAAATTCGGCTACAATTAACAATCGTTGCCTTAAACCTGAATCAGAAAGATCGTTTTTGAAGTGTAGCCATAGCTTATAGGTTGTTGTTTTATAGTGTCCACATAAAATATACAATTTTGCAATTATTATTAAAATAATATAGTCAATAATAATTGGCTTCAAAAATAATATTGATTATATAACTTAAACCTTACATCCATAAAAGTTGTAATATAATAAAATCGAGTTCAAACTTTAATTCAAGATATAGTATATAGAGTACACAAAATGCCTAACGTAACAATATTACTTTTAATACTTTGAAGTATGACCCTAGTAAAATAACTAAAAACATAGTTCAGCAAAAGAACAAAAATCATATTTCAAGTTTAATGCTTTCAACTACAAGCCAAAAAAAAGACATCATCCAACTCATTCAAGTTTGTCTTCTAGGAGTAAAGCATCCAGATCGTCCTCTTGAAATTCGTTAGATATATCATCCTCCATAAATTCTTCATCTACGTCGTCCTCTTGAAATTCACCATCTATATCCTCCTCTTGAAATTCATCATCTAGATCTATGTCGTCCTCTTGAAATTCGTCATCTACGTCGTCCTCTTGAATTTTATCATTTAGGTCGTCCTCTTGAATTTTATCATTTATGTCGTCCTCTTGAATTTCATCATTTATATCGTCCTTTTCAACATCTTCATTGATACATTGCTGCATAAGAAAATAAAATAAAACACATTAACCATAAGTATTTTTGGTCCAAAGGACAATTAAGACATCAACAAGAATTAAACCTCGCACAAATAAAAACTAAACCAATGAGCAAAACACATTGTTTATATTCTTCACATCTCATGGATGTGAATTAATTATGAAGGTTTTTAATGGATGTGAATTTTCGTTCTAAACTGTAATAGGTGACATGAGCTTACTAGCAAATAAATCAATTATGAAAACCATTCTGTTTTTGGCTCACTATTCAGGACTTACAATAGCCTTTAACTGTATGTATGTATGTATGTATAACTTGTGCTATCCTTTTATGTTTATTTTTTGGAGTAAATGAACTCTGATGAACACTCTTACTTGTTGTATCTTCTTTGGTGTTCGGTATCATATGGATAAATTTACAGCATACATAGTGAGTGTTATCAAACAAGGGGGTCCCATAATCTTATCCCAGGCAAGTATGTTTGTGAAATATCAATGAAAGCTCGCACAAATAAAACAGTTTCAGCCACTTCTAGGTGTTGTCACTACTTAAACAATTTCAACCACTTACTTTATTCTAGGTGTTGTCACTACTTGTAAATTTTTGCATACATTAACAACCATTTTGATACTATAACATAATTAGAAAAATATAAATCAATAATATTGGTATATATGGTTACCTTTCCATGTCATGGAGCATGAGTTGATGTAGATGAATGCACTTACGGTCTTATATCCTTTGGGGAACTATTAGCATCTCTATGAGATAATCCTAACAAATCTTCAATTGACTCCAGAAACGGTTTTTGTTATCATCTGGAATTCCTGACCAATTGGTGTAACGTAGAGGACAAAATATTGAGTTCCTAGCCAATGTTCCCAAGAAGAGGCTCAAGTCAGATACTACTTTTTCACTAGGACCAATTGGCTGAAAATCCTCATTAAAGGTCACTTCTACTCGCTCTTCCAAAGTTCTTGCATGAATCTTTTTGCACAAAGTTTTCCCACGAGTTTTTCTTTGGGATGTTTCTATAAAATAATAACACAACAACATGATATCACATGTTTGCTACCAATATGTAAATAATACATGAAATTATTATTATGAAATATGAAACTAATTACCTTTTTTTTCTTCTCTATTTGTGATTGCATATTCTTCTATATAAATTTAAAGTATATGCAGGGATATTAACTACCTTGTGAAACTTCTTTGTTTCCATGTGCAAGAACTTCCTTAGCTTGTGGTTGCCAAAAGATAGACTTTTTCTTCCATGGACCAGGCCTTTTTTTATGATATTTTTGCCCCACAACGTCAGAAATCTTTTCTAAGTCTTTTAAAATCATTGTTGAATCTAACAAGGAGGGTGCAGACCTATATTCTGGCTTTCCATCAAAAGAACTTGAATTTGATCTCCAACTATGATTTGAATCCAAAAAGACTCGATGACCCATATAACACATCTTTCGACTATGTTTTAAGTATCTTGAAGAAGTTTTATGATTACAAGCAGGACAAGCAAACTTCCCTTTAGTACTCCAACCGGATAACATAGCATATGCAGGGAAGTCATTCACAGTCCACATAAGAGCTGCACGAATTTGAAATGATTGAACCTAAAAGCTCTAATCCATGAAGTCATAATATAACAAAAGTATGCTATTAAACAAAACTAACTTGGAGAAATTTATTAACAGCAGGGAACAAACCTGAGGTGTATTACAGACGGAATCGTTAACTGTAACCTTGCCTTCAAAAATAAGCTCTTCACAGCTTCTCCTGGACGCAACTGAAAACAAAACAGCTTACTTATAATCAATTTTGATTCTGTTGTTAATTCTCTTTTACTGCATAAAATCATCAAATTGTCATTATAGTCCAAATACTACTAAATTGTCACCTCTAGAAGCAGCGAGAACCTTGCTGAGACGCGTACCGGAGTCCTTGAATTTTTCATTGTAGAATCTCCTTGCCGCTTTGGAATACTGCGGCGGCGCCACCTCACGGACCTTAGTTTCCTTTTCATTTTTCTTCTTGGCTTTCACAGTTTGGTTCTTCTCTGATTTTTTGGTACCTGTTGAGGCATTGGTCATGGCTTTGAGAAAGGTTGGAGGAGATTCAGACGAGAGTTTGAAGTTTCCATCTTCGCCTCGAACATTCCACGGGATGGTGTCACCGCGTCGGGGAAATGGTTCGGGTTATCGAGTTTAGGGTCGGGTTTAGGTTTAGGGTTGGAGGGAGAGAAGGAGATGTTGGATTTGAGAGGAGAAGAGGGGAGGGAAGAGCAGGTGAGGCGAGGGAGAGTGCGGAAGGAAAAAGTGAGTTTGGTTGATTTGGTGAAATAGAGTGCCGTCATCGCCATTGTTGCCGCCGAACCCATTGTTCTGGCGCAACGGCGGTGGTGGTGGTGGTTTTTTAAAATTGCAGAGAAATGGAAAAGAAATAGTAGTGCTCTAGTTTCTATCTTATCCGTTGGGTTTGCATTCTGAGTTTTGTTTAATTTTTTATATATATATATATATATATATAATTTTTTATTTTCTGTTTAATTGAAATTTTTTATTTTTAAATTCCTGTGTTAGAAAAATATTTTTTTTTATATATATTAATAATGTTTAGAGAAAAATATTTGTTTTTTAGTGTATAAGTTTTGGAGGGAAGATTGCCACCAAAAATTTGATAATTCTAAAAAAATTTATACAACATTTCAGAAATGTAGCCTTTTATTAGAACTAATGTAACAATCTAAAAATGTCCCCAAAAATATTTTAGGGGACAATTGTCAAACATTGCTAAAGAAATAATATTTTAACGCTCTAAAATCGTCCCCAAAAGCAGTTAAGGGCACAATTAACAACCGTTGGCAAAAAAATAAAAGAGTATCGCTCCATAAACGTCCCCAAAAGTATTTTAGGCGACGATTATCAAGGGTTGCAAACATATTTTTGACAACAATCGTAAATCGTTGCCTATATGAATTTAAGGCAACAATTTCTACATGTTACCTAAAAAAGTGTTGTCAGAGACAATAAATGTTGTAGTGCGTATAACTTTTATCAATAAAAAAAATCTCATCTTCTCTATTTTCTAAAGTTGTTCTCACGTGTATATTGTGTTTATTAAAACACTAAATGTGTACTTGGTTCGGCGATAGCATAAATAATTTTGAATGGTTTAATTTTGTAAAATTAATTCTGATTAAATATGAATTAAAGTTAAAATGATGTGTTTTGAATAGAGTTGAACGGTAAGTTTCAAATATAAAAATCATATTTAAATTAAAAAATTAATTCTAAAGGTCATAATTAATTCTACTTTTGATAAATTTAACAATTGTGTATATTAGTGTTTTTGTGTATAAATTGTATTGTTGATTAGTTTTTCATTTATTTTGTAGGAATTCAAACATTATTGGAGAAAGAGGAATAAAAGTTTCAAGATTCATTTTTGATCAATAAAGGAATAAGACTCAAGAGGAAAATTCATTGCAAGTTGTGCAGAAAAAGCAATAAAAGTTGATGTTGTGGTGTTTGTTATCGGGCGATGCTCAGGCGAGGAGCCATTGCGTCTGTCGCCGAGCAACATGGGAGCGAGAGGAAATATCCATTTCTCCAGTAGCCACTGACTTGGGCTCACCAACAGCTCACTGGACGAGGAAGAATTGCGTCGTAGGGCGAAATTCCCTTTGCTGGGCGAGAGTAGATATTTTTCTCAGTTGCGTTCATGGCACAGGCTGGGCCAAGGAATAATGTAGCTTCGTCGGGCAACGGTTATGGGACATAATTTTGTATTCATTTTCTCTTTATTTTATTTGTTGTGTTTATGGGTTTGGGGATAATTTTAGCTCCCAAATTCACCAATCCTCATTTTCCTTAGAATTGGCTTAGAAAACAACATTGAAGCTTGCATACGATGATCTGGGGTGGATTGCTCTTCGATCGATGCTGACAAACCGGTAGATTTATGGTTCATTTCTCTTCTTCTTTGTGTATTCTTTATTTGTTGAGTTTGTATATGTATTTACTTTGAACTCATGTATATTTATTGTCTATGACGTTGTATAAAACTTTCTTTACAAATATTTGTTGGTTATTGTCCTGGATTTTTGCTCGGTGCTTAGGGATTGAGTTGCTATAGACATATACTACTCAAATTCTTATCTAGGATGATCGTCTAATAGTGTATAGATTCTAGAGATAAATTTAGTGTTATTATTCACTTGGGTGTCTGATTAATGTCTCTGTGTTGGTTGTGTCATACTGAGAGATCGTCGACGCGATTAATACGGTTGACTTATGTGTTGTTGAGGTTGGTTGAGAGATCGTCGCTAAGATGATATAGTGGGTGTTGTATTTGACACGTGATGATATTGATAAGTATTGTAGGTTTAGTATAATTGGTCGATAGGTTGATGTTTGTGAGGAGTGGATTATATGCATGTCTAATAAGTTCTTCCTCTGAAGAGTGAATTTATTTCCTGTTAATAACTTTTAATTCCCACACCTTACAATTTAAACCCATTAAACCCAAACTCATTAACGAGAGATTGTCGAACGACAATTCAGTAGCACTAATTCCTGTGGAGAAGATATGATATAACCTATAAAAATAGTTTTGCTTGTCGCTTTACTGCTTCAGCAAAATGGCGCTGTTGACAGAGATTGGTGTTTATTGTTTCACATTGCGATACTTTCTTTGTTTTTGAGTTTTGTAATTAATGTATATGTTGTATAGAATTTGTTAATGAACTTTTTTATGTTTAATTGTATATCTATTTGTATATGTTTACCAAACTTGTAAATTGTTACATGTTTTCTATACTTGTATATATTTTTTTCTTTTCACGTTTGTCAAAAGTGTGGTTAGATGTGTAGTTTCGGTTAGAGCTTGAAGATATGAGAGCAAAAGGCGAGAGTGAAAGAATTTGGCTCATTCGAAGTAACGTGTTGGTTTGTAAATAACATGCGTTGACCTTACGATGTAAAACAAGCATGTTTTTATTTTTATTTTTGTTAGTTTAGGTAGTGTGTTGATTGTTGTTTAAACATGTTGAAATTGGACCAGTTCTAAATCTCAAATCTTCACTTTTCAACTTGTTTATTAACTTTTGCATAGTTTTTCCAAAAGCTTGTTTTTATTAGCTTGTCGATATGTGTGTAATTTTGTTTTTCTAATTCTTTTGTTGTTGTTTGGACTCAATTTTGGTCCGATAACTTGAAGAATTTTGAGGTGATTTTTCGATTTTGATTGATTCAACTTGCGGATATATGGTAATGATAGTTTTCAAAATGGTACACGTCAGGTACTCGTTTATCCCTTTCTATAGCATAACATGTTTAGGAAACTTTTCATTTGTATAAATATTATACCATTCATTCTTTTTACATTACTTGTTTTTATTGAATCACTTAGTTCCCTTTTTACCCCCCAAATATGAGGAAGCTTTCCATTGTTCATGTATGGTGGAGGCCACAATTCTTGTTTTAACTATATTTATTATGTTTAATATTTTATTTGTGTTGATTGTATGAAAGCATGAAAATGATCAAGGCATTTTGTTTGATTTTGAGCACAACTACCTAACCAAATAGTCAATTTACCTTGTGAGTGTGTGAACTTTTGTTAACCCCTTTTGAGCTCTTTTTGTCAATGTCCATGTTGTTTTTTAACCTAATGCTTGTCTATGAGTGTTTGGTTTTCCTTTTTGAATGGATGTTGATTCTTTATTTTCTAGAACTCTCAACTATGATTTTTAGTTGAATTTTTATCTTGCCTTAGAAAGTAGGGAGTATTCACTTTAATGTTGGTTGAATTCAAGTTGGGGAGAGAATTGTTTGCTTGGTCTTGTATGTATTACTATGAGGTTGAGAAAAAGAAAAGGAAAAGAAATGAAAAAGTGAAAAATAAATAATAGAAAAAGAAATAAAAAAGAGAAAAGTTTTGAAAAAGAAAAACAAAAAAAAGAGTATGTAATAATGTTATGCTAATAAGTATGGTGTTTTGGTTTGACAACTTTGGGATGAAGAAGAAAGTTGATGGGAATTTTTTGTTTGAACTTTTGTGAGTTGATCACTCCCTTAGGTTTAATCAAGTTTTTGTTTCTATTAACTTTAGGACTTATCTCTTGTTTGTTAACCAAGCCACATTACAACCTTGTAAAGCCCTTGTGATTTGTGCCTTTGTATTTTCAATATGAATTTTTGGATGAATGCATAATTTAGTCTTTTGTTTGCAAGATTGTTGGATGAGTGTCTATGTCCCTCATTTTTGTGTAGTCTTCATCTACCGATGAATTTTTATTAGGTTGATTCATGATTGAGCTTGTTTTGTTTTAGAATGTTTAGTATGATTTTTGTACTTAATATTCGTTTCATTTACATGTTGTCATTGTAGGATTGTTGTAAGTATTTTCCTTGCTTGTGCATTTTTGGTTGAACCATACACTTGTTTTCGTTTTTCAAACTTGTTGATTTTTCGGTTGATTACTTTTGCTTCTTTAAGTTTGTTTGGCCTGGTTTAAGGATAAACAAGTTCAAGTTGGGGAGAGTTTGATAAGTTTAAATTGTATCTATTTTTGTATATACTTTTTGTTGAACTTATGGACTCTTTATCGTTAATAATCATTGAATAAACCTGAATTTTGTGTAAATTTGTTTAGTTTGTGCATATTAGTGTTTTTGTGTACACATTGGATCATTGATTAGTTTTCCATTCATTTTGTAAGAATTCCAGCATTTTTGGAGCAAGAGGAATAAAAGTTTCAAGATGAATTTTTTATCAATAAAGGAATAAGGCTCAAGAATAAAATTCATTGCAAGTTGTCTAGAAAAAACAACAAAAGTTGTTGTTCTGATGTTTGTTGTCGAGCGGTGCTCAAGCGAGGAGCCATCGCGTCTGTGTCACCGGGCAACGGTGAATCGAGAGGAAAAATCTATTTTTCCACTAGCCATTGACTTGAGCTTGCCAGCAACTCGCTGGGAAAGGAACCGTTGCATCGTCGGGTGAAGCTTCCCTTCGTCGAGCGAGAGTATATATTTTTCTCAGTTGTGTACGTGGCGCAGGCTGGGCCAAGGAATAATGTAGCATTGTCGGGTGTCGTGTTTTGCTCGTCGGGCGAAGGTTGCAAGACATAATTTTATATTTATTTCTTCTTCATTTCATTTGGTGTGGTTATGAGTTTGGTGATAGTTTTGGTTCCCAACTTCATACCCTCATTTTTCCTTAGGATTAGCTTAGAAAATAACATTAAAACTTGCATACTGATAATCTGGGGTGGATTGCTCTTTGATCGGCACTGACAAACCGGTAGATTTATGATTCATTTCTCTTCTTATTTTTGTATTTTTTATTTGTTGAGTTTGTATATGTATTTACTTTGAACTTATGTATATTTATCGCCCATGGCATTATATAAAACTTGCTTTACAAATCTTTGTCGATTATTGTCCTGTATTTTTGCTATGTGCTTAGGGGTTTGGTTTGCTATAGACATATACTACTCGAATTATTATCTAGGATGATCGTCTAATAGTTTCTAGATTCTAGAGATAGATTTAGTGCTATTATTCACTTGGGTGTCTATGAATAATGCCTCTGTGATAGTTGTGTCATGCTGAGAGATCGCCAGCGCGATTAACACGATTGACTTCTGTATTATTGAGGTTGGTTGAGAGATCGCAGCTTAGATGATATAGTGGGTTTTGTGTTTGACACGTGATGATAAGTATTGTAGGTTGAGTATAACTGGTTGATAGGTTTAAGTTTATGAAGAGTGGATTATATGCATGTCTGATAAGTTCTTCCTCTGAAGAGTGAATTTATTTCCTGTTAATAACTTTTAATTCCGTCACCTTACACTTTAAACTCATTAAACCCAAACTTATTAACACGAGATTGTCGAACGATAATTCAGTAACACTAATCCCCATGGAGACGATATGATATAACCTATAAAAATACTTACTTTTGCTTGTCACTTTACCGCTTCAACACTTTTCAGGTGAAATGGCTGAGACTGTCAGAGATATTGAAAATGTTAAGATGGTCGACTCAGTCACTGATCCTGACCTAGACTGGGTTGCTCCCGAGCAGCGCGACTTTGTTTCTCATTACGCGGTGTCTCTAGAGGACGCGTTCCAGAATGTTGCTGTTGTACCCCAAAATTTGCCCTCTCTCTTTTTCACAAGAAATCACAGCTTCGGACTTTTCCTGATTTTTCAGATTGGTTTAAGAATCGGTCAAACAGACTTTTCTCACCAGTCAGACAAAATTAGGGTTTCCATTAACTTTTTGAATCAGTTCAAGAAGATGGCTAGGGTTTGGTTGAGTTTGGCTCAGGGTGTGATTAGGCAGGCGCTTCTTTGACAGTAAATCCAACATTAGGGTTTGCACGCACATTTTTAGAAGAGTTTGAATCCACAATCTCTTAATTAGCTGTTAGACTGCTTTGACGTTTGCTCAAGATTTCTGCTTGTTTCTCAAGGTCTAAACATCTGGGACATGGGATGAGGCTGCTGATCGAGAGTTTGAAGTATTGGTCTAATCAGTAAAAGGAAAGGACATATGGGCATTTTTTGTGATTGACTGTGCAATACTTTTGATTATTCGGAACGCCGGATGTTTATCGATTATTTATCATTTCTAAGTTAAAATTATTGGATATTTTCCAGTTATTATAATTTAAGAAATATAAATAATTAAATAAACAATTGAAGAAGAATTAAAAGAAATTAATTGACAAAAGAGATTTTATTTATTTTTAATTATTAGTACAAATGTTATTTGAATACATTTACAGTATTTACAAATAATGTTATTACAAATAATTGGAAATAAAATAAAGCTATCCTAAAGTTTCCTAAGTCTTCATCTTCCACTGCTGCTCCCCTTTGCTCAATTAATTTTTATCTGCAAAAACAAAGAAAAGGCAGAAGTCAAATACAGATGAATTAAAAAAAAGCAGACAGATATTTAAAAAAAACTCATCATTAAAGATTTTGGCCGGAATCAGTTTATTCGTCCTCTCTGCAAATCGCAAGAAGATGTTTCTTCTTGGTTCACAAAGAGGAAAGCAATTTATTTGCAAGCATGTGAATTATTTTGCAAAAAAATGCCTAAAGCTGCATAAATTCAAAATTGCAAAGTGTCAACAAGTTCAAACAAACTGCATATGCCAAACAAGTGTGCAAACAGCCAAGTTACAGTTACAAAGGCAAACTAAGCTGTCCAAGGCAAACTGAATGTCAAAACAAGCTGTCAAATGGCCAACTAAAGTCACAATGTCAACTAAGCAAAACTGTCAAAAGCGGTCAACAAGCATAAAAGAAAGGCATAAAATTTGGAAGTATGCAGAGGAAAGACAAATGCAAGCAAGCTTATGAAAGAATACTTTTTATCCATCATTTTCCAGGCCAAAGTCTTTTCAGAAAAATAGATATTCTAAGCAAATATGTGCTTTCTGTGGAGAGAGAAAAAGAGAAAAGTAGCAGGCTTACAGTTTTCCAGGCAGGCCTAAAGATAAATATAACAAAATCAGGATACTGTCAGAGGGGGGGGGGGGGGGGGGGGGGGGGCAGAATGCGCACAGGATAAGATATCACAAAAAACTGTAAACCTCAAGCCTTGCAACCTGCTCAAGCATTGGCATTCAAACCAAGGCTTACTTGAAAAAACAAGCCTGAAGCCTGTACCAAGGGGACCTGCCTGCATAATACCAGAAGGAGAAGCCAAAAGCAAAGAAAACAAATTCAAAAACTTGTTAAAAACAAAGAGCCTGCCTACAAAACAGAGGAGACGAGTTCACACAAAAGATAAAACCTCCTGCCTTTTAACTTACAAGCCAATAAGCCTGTAAGTTACAAAAACTCAACATTAAAAACCAGAAATTCAAGCCAAGCCTACAAACTGTCAAACACAAACTAACAGCCTCAAGCCTGTAACCTACTTCAAAGCATTAAACTAGTTTACAAAACTGTAACATCCTGCCTTCCAACTTACAGCCCTCAAATCAAAAAGCCTGTAAACATCAAGCCTTGAAGCCTACCAACACAAACCAAATTACCTGCTAAGCTTCAATAAAAAACATACAGAATCCCAACACCCTCAGAGCAACCTCATCACAGGGCCAACAATATCAAAAGCAACCTCAGAGTCAATATCATCGTTATTATCAAAGAACACAAAGGTTCATCATCAAGAAACCAAACATACATTCATCAAATCAAAACATTCAAACCAACAAAACCCTCAGAATGACTTCATCATAGGGTTAGCAAATCAAAGAACTCAGAATCAACATCAACATTTCAACATACATAAGAAAAAGCCAACAATCAGAAGGAAGGAAAAAAGATGCAAAAGTGAAAAACTAGGGTTTTCAGTGTTCATCATAAAACCACAAAAGCTAAAACAAGATACAAGTACCAGATTTCCAGCAAAGCTCACAGCTTCATACTCCCTCCGCCTGGCCGCCTGAGACACACCTCCAGTCCCCTCCTCCGTCTCCTCTCCAAAGGGTAATTTCTTCTTCCCTTTTCTTTCACACCTCACACAAACAACAATAATATGAAGATCAGAATTTGTCAAAGATTAAAAACATGCAAAGCTTGAAACCCTAAAGCGTAAAACATACAGAACTAAGAAATCAAACCTTTTAGTGATGCCGCCTTGCTTGACCGTGGAGGGAGGAGGAGTTGACGGTGGCGCCTGGTGGCCACAGGCGGAGAGTTTTGTTCAGAAAGCTTGGTTCGAGCGAGGAAGAAGACGAAGAAAGATGGAGAGATGAGAGCGCCGCTCTATCCTCTGTAAAACCTTGTTTCTGAGCAAACATATTCCAACCCTAAACAAAATCTCAAGCGCTTGGGCCGGATCCCTCACAAAACTCCTTAGGCCCAATTGATTCAGGTGCCTCACCCCCCTTCTCTGGCTTTGTCTGCTCTTTTGTTTGGGCCAAACAATATGCACCAAGCCCATTCAATCTTAACCCTTTTATTATTTACTTTTTTTATACTTATAAATCAACACTTTTTAATTTCATAACCTAATTCTCTTTTGATTAAATAATACATTAATTTCCTTTTTTGTAAACAATCTTACTAATATTGTTTATCACACTTGAAATGTAAATATTAGATTTTTTTTATTATTAGGTTTAAACAATTTTCTCTTTAGAACTTTTTTTAATTAAAAACTTTTGTATATAAACTAAAATACATAAGCATTAATTTTTATTAAACTTAAAACCTTTTACTTTTTCTTTAAAACTTTTGTTTAATTAATCTTATACAAGTTTATAAAACATTAACAAAAAAATACAAAAAGAATAAAATACTTAATAAATATATTAGGTTAATATTTGCATCATTTGTAAATAATCATGTGCATCTTACATACTTTTATTTCTCTTTTGATTCTTATACATTGCTTTACTTTACATTCGATTTAGTTGTAAATATTATTTGGACACTACTATTCCGACAAGTCTCATCCCCCATTTGTAAATATTTGTACCCCCATCCCCGGATACTTATTTGTAATAGTTTAGGACTTTAAATTCCCGCAATTTATCGCTTTCAATTATACCATGTTTAGACTTAGGGTTTGTATGCCAATAAAATCAACCGCTAGATAACCTAACACGAGATAAATGCATGAAAATCAATACACCAATCACACTTGCACCCCTAGGGTAATCCCGCTTGTTGCCTTCCAAAATAGGCCATGCTTGCATGTTGAGTTTCTTTGGCAAAACAAAAACAAATCAAATGATCATAGTCCCTCGATGACGCTTTCGAAGTTGCCTAAACAAAATGATCATAGTCCCTTCAAGCTAAATTGCCAAAGACACTTGGCACCATTGCATTCATGGTCCATACGATGACCCACGCCCGTCCCGTTAACATCCTAACACAAGGTTGTTCACCAAATACAATGGTGAAACAATACTGTTAAAAGGGTTAAAACATGAGAAAAATCTTTGAGTAAATTTAGGGGTAGACAACTCTTAGTTACTTGATCAAACTTGCAAAACACACTTGCCTACTTTCAAAACACACTCCACAACACACTTTCAAAACAACTTTCAAAAACATTGAAATATCTTTTCAAAAAGACAAACACCTTTGCATATACTCAAACAAGAGTCATTTCAATGGTTGCCTAGACAAGGCATCTTTTTCAAAACATTTTCAAAACCACACACACAAAGCACCATTTCAAACAATTTAAAATCAAGGTAAGTGATCTAAAACAAGTAACTAAGAGCCCATGGATAACCATGGATGAAAAGGGTGCTAATACCTTCCCTTTTCATAATCTACCCCCCAAACCCATGAAAACATCTCAAAAGGTTTTTCCTGTGCTTTTTAACCTTTCCGTAGGATTAAATAAAAATTCGGTGGCGACTCTTGCTAAACCGAACAAGTGCGAATACAAACGCAAAACCTCAAGTCAGTTCTCCCACCGTATCACAGAACTGGCTACTCTGCTGGGGACAAAATTAAAAGTGGGGTTACCTTAGGGTTTTAGATCACCCTTTTGCATGATTAATTGTTTGCTTTGATTTTTTTACCTTAGTGGTTCTCTTGTTTGGGCTTGAAATCCTACACCCGGATTTGGGAAACATTCATAGATAGCAATACGTTGTGGAAACTGTGCGGGGTATACAGACACGGTTGAAGCAATAGCTATATTAGTGCGACATATTTGTGAGTACCGGTAACCCTTGAGTTCAATCAAGGAGAGTACGGGGCCGCTGAGTGATGTCACTAAGCACTAATGACCTAGAACCTTACTTGACCATCTTGGCCTTTTATTAGGGGTAGTGAGATGACCGGCTTTGGTGCAGTTCGAAGTTGGTAGATACTCGATACTACACTCATTGAGGGTTGTTTTCTTGGAATATTTTGGTCGCTAGTTAAGTGGCTAAACCAAAACAATGAACATGGAAAACAATCCAATGATATTGAGCTCCTTAGAACCCAGTTACTATTTATAGGACAGGTTTTAAGCCAACTACACTCAAGAGGGTACTTACCTATGAAACCTCATGCAAGCCTGAAACTAGGGTTTTGTGTAAATTGCTTGTACATGTGTTTGTGCATACATCATAAACATCATAATGCATCATATGCATCCACTAACCATCTCAAGGGTTTGGATCTTCATCTTTGTTCTTGTTTTGTAGGACATGGAAATTCTTCGCAGGAAAACTATCCAAGTCAACCTTGTGAGAATTCCTCCTCAACTCAAGGAGCTCACATCCAGAATTCCCGAAAGCTCTCTCTTCAGTGAAAGACATGGTAGACTGCTCAGCCTAGTCAACACCAGCATTGAAGAAGACATGATGAAAGTGTTGTTCTAGTTCTTTGACCCCCTTCACCACTGTTTCACATTCTCCGACTACCAGTTGGTGCCTACTTTAGAGGAATTTTCTCAACTCTTGAGAATTCCTATTCTTAATCAACTACCCTACAACGGTACGGAAAAAGAACCAAAGCCTGAAGATGTTGCTCAAGCACTACACTTGCAACCATCTGATATCAAGGGGCATTGGGAAACTAGAAGTGGTGTCAAAGGCTTCTTGGAAAAATTCTTGTTTGAGAAGGCACAAGAGTGCTGGAACTCCTTGGATCTACAAGCCTTTGAAGAGATTGTGGCACTTCTCATTTATGGGTTGGTCTTGTTCCCAAATCCTGACCAACTTATAGATGTCAATGCTGTCAAAATTTTCCTATCCAGGAATCCCATACCTACATTACTTGGGGACATCCTCCACTCATTTTACACACGAACAATGAGAAAGAGAGGGGTTCTCATGTGTTGTACTCCTCTCCTTGCAAGGTGGTTTATTTCTCACCTTCCACAATCTGTTTTGAAGAATGAGCAAGGCTTAAGGTGGTCACAACGGTTGATGACCCTCACGCACTCTGATGTACATTGGTGTTCTCGGTCTAGAGAAAATGTCATCATCGTCGATCATTGTGGTGAGTTCCCTAATGTTCCATTACTTGGCATTAGAGGAGGCATTACCTACAACCCTTGTCTAGCCTTGAGACAATTTGGATATGCACAGAGGGAAGACCCTCATGACATGCTGATTCCTGAGCTAGTTTTTGACTTCGACAACAATGCGCAAGGACTTCGCCAAAGATTCATTAGAGCTTGGAGGATGCCTAACAAGGTAGATAGCAAGACACTGGGGCATAAGAACTCCATCCCTCTTGAGCCTTACCTCAAGTGGGTACGAACCCGAGCCCAGAGTCTTATGATGCCTTACCCTCATATTCTCCCTTTGATCAAAGAGCCTGTTAAGGAAGGAGAGGTTCCCTACACCATCCTACATCCTGACATGCCAACATCATGGGAGGAGATGCAGAAGAGTTGGATCCAACTCAAGGAAGAAAGGGATACTTTTGAAGCCAACTTCTACGCCAGTGAGAAGAAGGTTTTAGAGCTTACCCACCGACTTCACGAGGAGGAGACCCTCAACACTTACATCGCACCAAAGAGGATGCGCAACGCCTTTTTACCTTAAGAAGTTTTTGTAATATTTGGCCCATGAGGCATTTATGTACTGACAAATTCCTTCTTATTAATATGACGTGTGTTCTTTTTGTTTGCAACAACTTTGAATTTCTAAATCCTTGAATGCATTACATGAATAAACATATCATTCATCATATGCATAAACAGGTCTCCACACCAGGTTTCCTTATCTTCCTGCTGTTTATTTCAGTAAGATGGATCTTGAACAGACGGTCAAAGATCTGCAGGCACAAAACTCGCAGTTTCAACAACTCCTTATGACCTTGGCAAAGGGTTAGGAGGATCTTAAAGCACTACTGGGGAATAAAGAGCAAGAAAAAGGGAAAAAGAAGAAGAAAAGAGTTGGGGTAGCTACACTGGGAAGAAGATTTGAGAATGAAGCTAGGAGAGTTCTTGAATTCCCCTCCGCATCTGATGAGGGGACCGATAAAGGAAAAGGGGCTGCATTACCTTCCGAGTCCGAGGCTGAAGAGGAAGAGGTTGGGGAAGATGAAGACTACTCAGAGCAGCAATACCCGCCAGCGGACGACAAATACAAAAACCTGGAGGACAGACTGGCAGCTATGGAGCTGCAAAGGGTTCCCGGGTTAGATTTTGAAGAATTGGGATTGATTGCTAGAATTGTGATCCCTCTAAAGTTTAAGGTGCCAATCTTTGCAAAATATGACAGGCTGTCTTGCCCGAAGATGCACCTGAGGTCGTATGTCAGAAGAATTCAACCTCATACGTCCGATAGAAATCTTTGGGTACACTTCTTCCAGGATAGCCTGTCTGGTACACAGCTAGACTGGTTTTACCAGCTTGAGAGGTCAGAAGTGCATAACTGGGAAGACTTGGCAGCTGCCTTTTATCGCCAATATCAATATAACGCTGACTTGGCGCCAACCCGTACTCAGTTACAAAGTATGGGGATGGCCTCAAATGAGGGATTCAAAGAATACGCCCAGAAATGGCGCGACTTGGCCGGAAGAGTGCAGCCACCTCTTTCAGATAGGGAACTAGTTGATATGTTCTTGGGGACCCTATCTGGCCCGTTCTTCAACCATTTGATCGGGAGCTCTTTCGTAGGGTTTACTGAATTGATTCTGACTGGCGAACAAGTGGAAGCTGGTATTAAGAATGGGAAGATTCAAAGGGATGCCTCTGCATCTACAACTGTTAAAAAGCCATTTCCAGCCAAGAAGGAAGCAGTTGTTGTGTATTCTTAAAAAGGATTGGGGAGAACTGAGCGCCGGCCGACAGTAGGGGCCGTGATGACTCAAAATTCGTCAAATGACCAGCCTCGTACCAATCAGTCTAGACCTAACCAGCAACGGGTAGAACGGCCACAACGGCAGTTCACCCGCATCAATATGACGCCTGCACAAGTTCTTCCCCATCTGTTGAAGTTGAATCTAACTGGTTTAAAGGAGGCACCGAAAAACCCTAACACCACATCTCCATACTATCATGCCAATGCTAAATGTGCCTACCATTCTGATAGCGCCGAACATGACACCAACAATTGTTGGCCGCTAAAGAATAAAATTCAAGACTTGATAGACGCAAAAGAGGTTGAGTTTGACGCCCCTGAGAAACCGAACGTAATATCCGCTCCGATGCCAAATCATGGTCACAATGTCCATGTTGTTGAAGAAGATCTGTATGTTTCTGCTGTTGATGATCTGGTAACTCCACTACTAACAATCAAGTTGAATCTGTTGAAAGCTGGGATTTTCCCAGGCTGTAAAGAAGACTGCTACTGTTGTTCCTCCCTACCAATTGACTGTCCATTACTGAAGATAGGCATCCAAGGCCTAATGGACAACCAATAAATTCTTTTCGAAAAGATTCCTGCTACTCCAACCCCTATCGAAGATGTTTCAATAATCACCATTTCCACCAATCTTTCCAAGGTCCCTAAAAATCCTGTTAAGATTACATCCGCTACGAAGTTTGTTCCTCTGAAAATAACCATGCCTGGGCCTGTCCCCTACAAATCTGACAAATCAATACCATGGAATTATGGTGGAGAAATCTACTACCATGGTGTTAAACAAATTGAGATAACTGAAGAGAGCTCTGACGAAGAGACTACCGACATTGGAAACATTGCCGGTACGAGTAAGATCACCCGAAGTGGGAGAATTTTCTCTCCAGAGATTGCCCCTCCAAAGGCAATCTTTGGACCCTCAGCTGCTGCCAAAGTTGCTCCTGCACCGATAAAACTTTCTGCAAGAACTCCATTGATCGAAGAAGCCGTCACCCCTATGGTTGTCCCTCCTACTTCTGCTGATAAGGGGAAAGGGATCCAAGATGAGCTCGTCAGGAAGAGGGCTCAGCCATTGGTCATCCCCGAAACCTCTAAGAAAGAAATGGAGAAGATTCTGAAAATAATTAAGAATAGTGATTATGACGTGGTAGAGCAACTGGCGCAAACCCCCTCGAAGATATCCATGTCAGCTTTGCTGCTTTGTTCGGAGGCTCATGCCAAAGCCTTGATAAGGTTTTTGAAGACAGCCCATGTGCCCCAGGAATCCTCAGCCGATCAATTCCAGGATTGTGTAGCCAGCCTTACCGCCGACAACGGTCTGGGTTTCTCTGATGCTGACCTGACTCTGAAGGGAAGAAAGCACAACGACACATTACATGTGTCAATCGAATTCCGAGGAACCACTCACGCCCATGTCTTGGTCGACACTGGTTCTTCTCTAAACATGCTGCCTAAGAAGGCTCTCGATCGATTGGATTGTGAAGGCTTGGAGCTGAAACCAAGTAATATCATTGTAAGGGCCTTCGACGGGTCTAAAAGAATGGTGCATGGGGAGGTCGACATTCCTATCAAGGTGGGCACTGAAGTATTCCACTCAACTTTCTATGTGATGGACATCCGTCCGTCATACTCTTGTTTACTAGGGAGACCATGGATACATAATGCTGGGGCAGTCACTTCCTCTCTACATCAGATGTTGAAATACCCTGTTAAAGGAAAAATCATAACTGTACACGGCGAGGAGGAGTACATGATCAATCATCTGAACTCCTTTCGCTATGTGGAAGTGGACGGCGAATTCATTGAAACACCATTCCAGCACTTTGAGGAAGTCTCTCTCGAGGTTGCAGTAGCAAAGACGGTAACTGAGGTACCCAAGCAGGTGGCCAGGATGGCATCTCTGAAAGACGCAAAGGCTGCAGTAAAGGAAGGAAAGAACTCAACATGGGGTCAGTTTCCTGACTTTCCCCACAAGACAGACAAGTTTGGGTTGGGATTCACTACTGCGGGGCAAAAAGCTATGCGCCGCTCAAAAATTGAAAAGACACCCATCAGGATTTCTCCTCATGGAATCAATGCCTTGGAAGACGAAGACGAAGAGGCCAACATTGAAGATTGGATCTTCCCAACCATCGAAGGGGGATTGCACAACTGGGAGGCGAAAGACTTCGTCCCCATTACTTTCATTAATCAGTAATTTATCTTTCGAACATTTCATGTTGGTCTGTAATAATTACTAAAACAATCTGCACACTACTTTTTAACCTCATGCCTTGCCCGGGGCATGTAGGTCCATTTGTAAGGATTTTGATTCTCTTCATAATCATATGCCATGTTTAATGAATCATTGGACGTTTTTCATTTATAAACTGTTGTGTTCATTTTCTTTCCTTTTGCATTTTTGTTTGTTGAAGGATGGCTATCCCTTACACACACCCACACTCACAAATGCAGGTACCCATCCACTCCGGATTCCATGGGTGACTATTCTGTTGTATCCTTCAATAACTCTGAAGATTTGGTCAATCAGGCTGAGTACGAAGATGACGAAGATTGTGAAGTACAGGGAGAGCTAGCCAGACTTCTACAACAAGAAGAGAGGGCCATCTTGCCTCACGAAGAGTTGTTGGAAACTGTCAACTTAGGAACAGAGGAAGACTAGAAGGAAGTACAAGTGGGTGCCAATCTGGAACCAAGTGTCAAGGAACGCTTGATACAGCTGTTGAATGAGTACGTTGAAATCTTCATCTGGTCTTATGAAGACATGCCGGGTTTAGACACAGATATAGTGGTTCACCATCTCCCTACAAGAGAGGATTGTCCACCGATCAAGCAAAAAGTCCGCCGAATGAGGCCCGACATGTCTGAGAAGATTAAAGCTGAAGTAATGAAGCAATTCAACGCTGGCTTTCTGGCTGTTACATCCTATCCACAATGGGTTGCTAATATTGTGCCAGTACCTAAAAAAGACGGCAAGGTCAGAATGTGTGTGGACTACCAGGATTTGAACAGGGATAGCCCTAAAGATGATTTTCCGCTACCGCATATCGACATTTTGATTGACAACACAGCTCAGCACAAGGTATTTTCCTTCATGGATGGATTCTCGGGCTACAACCAGATCAAAATGGCCCCCGAAGACATGGAGAAAACAACCTTTGTTACCCAATGGGGTACCTTCTGCTACAAGGTGATGCCGTTCGGACTGAAGAACGCAGGGGCAACTTATCAACGTGCCATGGTAGCTTTGTTTCATGATATGATACATCACGAGATCGAAGTTTACGTAGACGATATGATAGCTCAGTCACAAACAGAGGAGGAACACCTTGAACATTTGCAGAAGCTGTTTTCCAGGTTGAAGGAGTACAAACTCAGGCTGAACCCAAGTAAGTGCACTTTTGGAGTTAGGTCTGGTAAACTTCTAGGATTTATTGTCAGCAACAAAGGCATTGAAGTCGATCCAGCAAAAGTGAAAGCTATACAAGAAATTCCTGCTCCTCGTACTGAAAAGGAGGTTAGAGGATTCTTGGGACGCTTGAACTATATTGCCAGGTTCATCTCTCACCTGACGTCTACCTGTGAGCCAATTTTCAAACTATTGAAGAAAGATCAGGTAGTCGAATGGAACGACGATTGCCAAGCTGCTTTTGATAAGATCAAGGAGTATTTGCTAGAACCTCCTATTCTGATTCCACCCATCAAAGGAAGGCCGCTGATCATGTATCTGACTGTTTTGGACAACTCAATGGGATGTGTACTGGGCCAGCATGACGAGTCTGGTCGAAAAGAGCATGCCATTTATTACCTTAGCAAAAAGTTTACCGACTGTGAGACTCGCTACTCACTGCTTGAGAAAACTTGTTGCGCTTTGGTATGGGCTGCTCGCCGACTAAGACAATATATGTTGACTCATACCACTCTGTTGATTTCCAAAATGGATCCTATCAAGTATATCTTCGAGAAGCCTGCTTTATCTGGAAGAATCGCTAGATGGCAAATGATCTTGACCGAGTATGACATCCAGTATATTACCCAAAAAGCTATAAAGGGGAGTTTATTAGCTGATCATCTAGCTCATCAAGCTATCGAAGATTATCAATCCATGAGATTCGACTTCCCGGACGAGGACATCATGACTTTGGACAACATTGAAAGTAACGGACCGTATGACAAACCTGAAAATGGATCCCGATGGACCCTGTACTTTGATGGTGCTTCAAATGCACTTGGAAACGGTATCAGTGCGGTACTTATCTCCCCGGAAGGTTGCCATACACCTTTCACGGCCCGACTTTGCTTCATCTGTACCAACAACATGGCGGAATATGAAGCTTGCATCTTTGGTCTCAAGGCTGCTATAGACTTGGGGATCAAATCTTTGATCGTATTTGGGGACTCGGCTTTGGTTATCAGTCAAATCAAAGGAGAGTGGGACACCAAACATCCTAATCTTATCCCATACAAAGAACATGTCTTGACATTGTTGCCTCATTTCGAGCAAATCACCTCCGAGCATTTCCCGCGAGAAGAGAATCAGCTAGCAGATGCTCTGGCTACAATGTCTTCCATGTTTAAACTCAACTGGGATAATGAGGCTCCCCAAATCACCATCGAGCGAATGGATGAACCCGCGCATTGTCACGAGATTAATACCGAAGAAGTAGTGGAACAACCCTGGTTTCACGAAATCAAAAGGTATCTCCAGACTAGAGAATATCCCAAAGGAGCTTCCGTAAATGACAAGAAGTTCCTAAGGAAATTTGCTTCCAAGTTCTTCCTGAGCAACGACATCCTCTATAAATGCAGCCATGATTGTGTTTTACTCCGATGTGTGGACAAAGCTGAGGCAGAGTTGATCATGACTGAGATACACAGCGGTACATTTGGCACCCACTTGAGCGGACATACGATGGCTAAGAAGATTCTAAGGGCAGGCTATTACTGGTCTACCATGGAAGCTAATTGCTATCAACACTCCTGTACCTGCCATAAATGCCAAATCTACGCTGATAAGGTGCACATTCCTCCTGTTCCTCTCAATGTTCTGACAGCTCCTTGGCCATTCGCAATGTGGGGCATTGACATGATTGGAGAGATCAAGCCCACGACATCCAATGGACATCGCTTCATCCTGGTCGCCATTGACTATTTCACCAAGTGGGTCGAAGCAGCTTCCTTCGCCTCTGTTACAAAAAATGTGGTTGCCCGCTTCATCAAGCAGAACCTCATATGCCGATATGGTGTCCCCGACAGGATCATCATAGACAACGGTACAAATCTGAACAATACTATGATCACCGCTCTATGCGAACAGTTCAAGATTTATCATCACAATTCATCTCCCTATCGGCCGAAGATGAACGGTGCTGTTGAAGCTGTGAACAAAAACATCAAGAAGATCATTCAGAAAATGACAGTCACCTACAAGGACTGGCATGAGATGTTACCGTTTGCTCTGCATGGATACCGTACCACGACACGTACCTCAACAGGGGCAACCCTATTTTCTTTGGTATATGGCATGGAAGCTGTCCTACCCATGGAAGTTCAGATTCCTTCTTTAAGGATTATGAAGGACGCTGGTTTGAGTGAAGACGATTGGATTCATACCCGACTTGATCAGCTCAATTTGATCGACGAGAAGCGACTCACTGCTGTTTGTCATGGTCAGACGTACCAAAAACGGATGATCAAGGTTTTCAACAAGAAAGTCAGACGTCAAGTATACCAAGTCAGAGATCTCGTAATCAAGCAGATTATCTTGCCGCAAAGTGATCCCAGGGGAAAATGGACCCCTACCTACGAAGGACCATTTGTGATCAAGAGCATATTTTTTGGTGGTGCAATGATTCTGACCACCATGGACGACGACGAATTGCCACACCCTGCGAACGCAGACATAGTCAAAAGATACTACGCATAAAACAACCCGACAAGTCAAAAACCCGAAAGGGCGACTTGGGCAAAAATGGGCATCCCGGTGAACCGAAAACCCGAAAGGGCGGTTCAGGCAAAAATTAAAATAAAAAAAAAATTTGTACACCCGGCAAGTCGAAAACCCGAAAAGGCGGCTTGGGCAAAAAGGGGTTTCCCGATGGATTGAAAACCCGAAAGGGCGATCCAGGCAAAAGTTAGGGAATTAAAGCGTATGACTGTGTCTCGTCGGATCACTTTAAAGAACAATCTCTTCATCAACAAGCTCCGAGCTTCTGATCAATCCAGTTATCGGCGGATGAAGCAGCGAATGGACAGACATTCAGAGTTTTGAAGGCTATAGTAGAATGGGAATCCCATAGAATTGTTACGCATAGCCATCTTTCTTTTGTATAAAATTTTTACGACAACACCCTCTTACTAGGATGTCTGTCTCCTTTGTACAAAGATACTCATGAAAAGTTAATACAAACACTTTTCCAAATACAGAAATTTGCTTTGTCTTCCTCTTGCTTCTTACACTTATGTTTAATTTGAGAAACATCCAATGTTTTGTTAAAAAGGCATATGCATTTGAACATAATCATTTTCTTACAAATCAAGAAAGATGATTGCTGATAGGTTAAAGGTACAGATAAATATCTTGATGCCCTTTCCGAAAGAATCCCCAGCGGAGTTAAACTCCAAATGCCTCAACAAAGTTAAAATCCAGAACTTAATCCCCCAAAAAGAGTTAAACCTCAGGATCCTCAGCAGAACAAAAGCTTCCTCAAAGCTGATTTCCCCAGCCAAAGAGCCTTCCAGAACTTAATTTCACTCAGGTTTATGTTTCAGTTCCCCAGTGGAGCCCTAAAAATCTGAAAATCCTATCCCCAGTAAAGTCAAAGCTGTTAATACCCAGCGGAGCTAAAACTTCTGACTATCAATCCCCAGTGGAACCAGACCAGTGAACATTCTCCCCACAGAGATATTTCCCACCAGATTGAAGATTCTCAGTCTCACTCCTCCAGCATGAGTCTCCCAGATTCTGAACTCCCCAGTAGACATCATCAGAATTCTCATTCCACAAATCACCAAGGATTCTCAATCTCCAGCAGTGGCCCTGAAATCCCTCAACCATTGAAGATCTTGCTCCCTAAGCAATCAGCAGTCAACAAGGATGTCCAAAGATTTCCAAACCCTAACATTTGTCAAGGATTTATTCTCCAAAACAAATCACATTTCAAGTTTCAAATTCCTTCATCACCTGCTGGAAGTTACAACCACCAACAGAATAACGGACAATTGAAGCTCCTAAAAATCTGTTCCTCTCAAGAATGAAGATTCTCATCCTTAAAACCTCAGAAGATTGGTATACTCCCAGTTTCTGACTCTTAACAGAATGAAGATTCTCATCCTTAAAACCTCAGAAGATTGGTATACTCCCAGTTTCTGACTCTTAACAGAATGAAGATTCTCATCCTTAAAACCTCAGAAGATTGGTATACTCCCAGTTTCTGACTCTTAACAGAATGAAGATTCTCATCCTTAAAACCTCAGAAGATTGGTATACTCCCAGTTTCTGACTCTTAACAGAATGAAGATTCTCATCCTTAAAACCTCATAAGATTGGTATACTCCCAGTTTCTGACTCTTAACAGAATGAAGATTCTCATCCTTAAAACCTCAGAAGATTGGTATACTCCCAGTTTCTGACTCTTAACAGAATGAAGATTCTCATCCTTAAAACCTCAGAAGATTGGTATACTCCCAGTTTCTGACCCTTAATAGAATGGAGATTCTCATCCTTAAAACTTCAGAAGATTGGTATACTCCCAGTTTCTGACTCTTAACAAAATGAAAATTCTCATCCTTAAAACCTCAGAAGATTGGTATACTCCCAGTTTCTGACCCTTAACAGAATGAAGATTCTCATCCTTAAAACCTCAGAAGATTGGTATACTCCCAATTTCTGACCCTTAACAGAATGGAGACTCTCATCCTTGAAACCCCAGTAGATTGGCATACAACCCAAGCTCCTGATTCCCCCAACAGCGGTCCCAGGACTTCCCATGTTCAACGATCACAAGATTCTTGCAACCCCCTGCAGCAGTCAAGGATTCACTTTCCCCGACAGTAGTCAAGATTCTTTTATCTCCAGCCATCCAAGATCCATCTATCCTCAGCAAGACAACTCATCAGCTTACATGCGCAATCATTACATTCATGTCATAAACATTGATATAACATGTATTGCATCATACATTTCATGCAACATAACATTGTGTTCTAGCTAACATTTTACCCTTTTCAGGATGAGATTATTAAGCTTTAATTTCAATGACATACAGGTCAACAAACATTCCAGGTGGCATCGTTAAGCCCATCCCCGACAAGATTCTGTCTCCCCCTTCAGATGGAATCTTTAAGCCCATCTCCAGATGGCAACTTTAAGCCCGTCTCCAAATGGCATCTCTAAGCCCATTCCCGCATCCATGTTCTGATGAGTGCAAATTTACGGGCACTCTAGTGTCCAATCTCCTTTTACCTTCGAGACGCAAACGGCAAACTTGCCGATCTAACTCTTCAGGTTCAAGAAGATTAAACAGGGGCAACTGTTGTACCCCAAAATTTGCCCTCTCTCTTTTTCACAAGAAATCACAGCTTCAGACTTTTCCTGATTTTTCAGATTGGTTTAAGAATCAGTCAAACAGACTTTTCTCACCAGTCAGACAAAATTAGGGTTTCCATTAACTTTTTGAATCAGTTCAAGCAGATGGCTAGGGTTTGGTTGAGTTTGACTCAGGGTGTGATCAGGCAGGCGCTTCTTTGAAAGTAAATCCAACATTAGGGTTTGCACGTGCATTTTCAGAAGAGTTTGAATCCACAATGTCTTAATTGGCTGTTACACTGCTTTGACGTTTGCTCAAGATTTCTGCTTGTTTCTCAAGGTCTAAACATCTGGGACATGGGCTGAGGCTGCTGATCGAGAGTTTGAAGTATTGGTCTAATCAGTAAAAGGAAAGGACATATGGGCATTTTTTGTGATTGACTGTGCAATACTTTTGATTATTCGGAACGCCGGACGTTTATTGATTATTTATCATTTCTAAGTTAAAATTATGAGATATTTTCCAGTTATTATAATTTAAGAAATATAAATAATTAAATAAACAATTGAAGAAGAATTAAAAGAGATTAATTGACAAAAGAGCTTTTATTTATTTTTAATTATTAGTACAAATGTTATTTGAATACATTTACAGTATTTACAAATAATGTTATTACAAATAATTGGAAATAAATTAAAGCTATCCTAAAGTTTCCTAAGTCTTCATCTTCCACTGCTGCTCCCCTTTGCTCAATTAATTTTTATCTGCAAAAACAAAGAAAAGGAAGAAGTCAAATACAGATGAATTAAAAAAAAAGCAGACAGATATTTAAAAAAACTCATCATTAAAGATTTTGGCCGGAATCGGTTTATTCGTCCTCTCTGCAAATCGCAAGAAGATGTTTCTTCTTGGTTCACAAAGAGGAAAGCAATTTATTTGCAAGCATGTGAATTATTTTGCAAAAAAATGCCTAAAGCTGCATAAATTCAAAATTGCAAAGTGTCAACAAGTTCAAACAAACTGCATATGCCAAACAAGTGTGCAAACAGCCAAGTTACAGTTACAAAGGCAAACTAAGTTGTCCAAGGCAAACTGAATGTCAAAACAAGCTGTCAAATGGCCAACTAAAGTCACAATGTCAACTAAGCAAAACTGTCAAAAGCGGTCAACAAGCACAAAAGCAAGGCAGAAAATTTGGAAGTATGCAGAGGAAAGACAAATGCAAGCAAGCTTATGAAAGAATACTTTTTATCCATCATTTTCCAGGCCAAAGTCTCTTCAGAAAAATAGATATTCTAAGCAAATATGTGCTTTCTGTGGAGAGAGAAAAAGAGAAAAGTAGCAGGCTTACAGTTTTCCAGGCAGGCCTAAAGATAAATATAACAAAATCAGGATACTGTCAGAGGGGGGTCAGAATGCACACAGGATAAGATATCACAAAAAACTGTAAACCTCAAGCCTTGCAACCTGCTCAAGCATTGGCATTCAAACCAAGGCTTACTTGAAAAAACAAGCTTGAAGCCTGTACCAAGGGGACCTGCCTGCATAATACCAGAAGGAGAAGCCAAAAGAAAAGAAAACAAATTCAAAAACTTGTTAAAAACAAAGAGCCTGCCTACAAAACAGAGGAGACGAGTTCACACAAAAGATAAAACCTTCCGCCTTTCAACTTACAAGCCAATAAGCCTGTAAGTTACAAAAACTCAACATTAAAAACCAGAAATTCAAGCCAAGCCTACAAACTGTCAAACACAAACTAACAGCCTCAAGCCTGTAACCTGCTTCAAAGCATCAAACCAGTTCACAAAACTGTAACACCCTGCCTTCCAACTTACAGCCCTCAAATCAAAAAGCCTGTAAACATCAAGCCTTGAAGCCTACCAACACAAACCAAATTACCTGCTAAGCTTCAATAAGAAACATACAGAATCCCAACACCCTCAGAGCAACCTCATCACAGGGCCAACAATATCAAAAGCAACCTCAGAGTCAATATCATCATCATTATCAAAGAACACAAAGGTTCATCATCAAGAAACCAAACATACAGTCATCAAATCAAAACATTCAAACCAACAAAACCCTCAGAATGACTTTATCATAGGGTTAGCAAATCAAAGAACTCAGAATTAACATCAACATTTCAACATACAGAAGCAAAAGCCAGCAATCAGAAGGAGGGAAAGAAGATACAGAAGTGAAAAACTAGGGTTTTCAGTGTTCATCATAAAACCACAAAAGCTAAAACAAGATACAAGTACCAGATTTCCAGCAAAGCTCACAGCTTCATACTCCCTCCTCCTGGCCGCCTGAGACACACCTCCAGTCCCCTCCTCCGTATCCTCTCCAAAGGGTAATTTCTTCTTCCCTTTTCTTTCACACCTCACACAAACAATGATAATATGAAGATCAGAATTTGTCAAAGATTAAAAACATGCAAAGCTTGAAACCCTAAAGCGTAAAACGTACAGAACTAAGGAATCAAACCTTTTCGTGACGCCGCCTTGCTTGACCGTGGAGGGAGGAGGAGTTGACGGTGGCGCCTGGTGGCCACAGGCGGAGAGTTTTATTCAGAAAGCTTGGTTCGAGCGAGGAAGAAGACGAAGAAAGGTGGAGAGATGAGAGCACCGCTCTAGCCTCTGTAAACCCTTGTTTCTGAGCAAACATATTCCAACCCTAAACAAAATCTCAAGCGCTTGGGCCGGATCCCTCACAAAACTCATTAGGCCCAATTGATTCAGGTGCCTCACCCCCCTTCTATGGCTTTGTCAGCTCTTTTGTTTGGGCCAAACAATATGCACCAAGCCCATTCAATCTTAACCCTTTTATTATTTACTTTTTTTTATACTTATAAATCAACAATTTTTAATTTCATAACCTAATTCTCTTTTGATTAAATAATACATTAATTTCCTTTTTTGTAAACAATCTTACTAATATTGTTTATCACACTTGAAATGTAAATATTAGATTTTTTTTATTATTAGGTTTAAACAATTTTCTCTTTAAAACTTTTTTTAATTAAAAACTTTTGTATATAAACTAAAATACATAAGCATTAATTTTTCTTAAACTTAAAACCTTTTACTTTTTCTTTAAAACTTTTGTTTAATTAATCTTATACAAGTTTATAAAACATTAACAAAAAAATACAAAAAGAATAAAATACTTAATAAATATATTAGGTTAATATTTGCATCATTTGTAAATAATCATGTGCATCTTACATACTTTTATTTCTCTTTTGATTCTTATACATTGCTATACTTTACATTGAGAATGCGATTCGATTTGGTTGTAAATATTATTTGGACACTACTATTCCGACAAGTCTCATCCCCCATTTGTAAATATTTGTACCCCCATCCCCGGATACTTATTTGTAATAGTTTAGGACTTTAAATTCCTGCAATTTATCGCTTTCAATTATACCATGTTTAGACTTAGGGTTTGTATGCCAATAAAATCAACCGCTAGATAACCTAACACGAGATAAATGCATGAAAATCAATACACCAATCACACTTGCACCCCTAGGGTAATCCCGCTTGTTGCCTTCCAAAATAGGCCATGCTTGCATGTTGAGTTTCTTTGGCAAAACAAAAACAAATCAAATGATCATAGTCCCTCGATGACGCTTTCGAAGTTGCCTAAACAAAATGATCATAGTCCCTTCAAGCAAAATTGCCAAAGACACTTGGCACCATTGCATTCATGGTCTATATGATGACCCACGCCCGTCCCGTTAACATCCTAACACAAGGTTGTTCACCAAATACAATGGTGAAACAATACTGTTAAAAGGGTTAAAACATGAGAAAAATCTTTGAGTAAATTTAGGGGTAGACAACTCTTAGTTAATTGATCAAACTTGCAAAACACACTTGCCTACTTTCAAAACACACTCCATAACACACTTTCAAAACAACTTTCAAAAACATTGAAATATCTTTTCAAAAAGACAAACACCTTTGCATATACTCAAACAAGAGTCATTTCAATGGTTGCCTAGACAAGGAATCTTTTTCAAAACATTTTCAAAACCACACACACAAAGCACCATTTCAAACAATTGAAAATCAAGGCAAGTGATCTAAAACAAGTAACTAAGATCCCATGGATAACCATGGATGAAAAGAGTGCTAATACCTTCCCTTTTCATAATCTACCCCCCGAACCCACGAAAACATCTCAAAAGGTTTTTCCTGTGCTTTTTAACCTTTTCGTAGGATAAAATAAAAAGTCGGTGGCGACTCTTGCTAAACCGAACAAGTGCGAATACAAACACAAAACCTCAAGTCAGTTCTCCCACCATATCACAGTTGCTTACAAGGAGGATGACCCAGACGTCAAGAATTAGAAAGTACTCAGGCCCTTCGCGAGTAAACGAATTTGATCATTTTACCAAAACAACCCTATTCCTATAATTTTCAAAGAGTTGGGGCTTGGGGGCTGCCCTTCACTGACTTCCATATCGCGTGTTCACACATTTGTCTTTAGCGCCCTCCCAATTACACCTGAATGCAATCACATTTATGTCGGCATTCGAGATAGTATGTAGATATCTACAGATTGGCGCGACGACCCCTCTCTTCTTCTATCATTTTCATATCCAGCGACATATCGTGGAAGGAAAACATGGTTGGGCCTATTTGAAGCATACAAAGAACAAGTTCTTTAAGATGTACCTAAAGTATGTCTGTGACTTTAAGAACAGGTACTTCCTCGTTAAGCCAGTGTTTGGCAAAGAATTTGATTTGAAACTGGAGGAAGTGACCCTGGTCGATGATGAAGGTCGCCCGCTTCTCCATGAAAACAGGAAGGTGCATACGAAGGTGGTTTCAAAGTTCGCCCTTCACTGGACTTTGGCTCACTTTGACCATCCTCGGCTATTACGCTACCCCGGATGGGCCCATGGGCGAGGAGGATGATGCAACCCATGCCAGACTTCGTAGATTCATCGAGGGCTTCTCTCCCGCCCAATGGGTGATAAGGGATGAAATAGATTACCTTGACAAAAATGGGTGATGAGTGCTAAATTATTATGAATTTTAGTGTGAATAATTAGCACTCATCAGCTTAATTCGTTTGCTTTTTGTTAATAAACCTTAACTTTAGTGTATATTCGGTATAGTTTATATTATAGTGTATTTATTGCGTTATTGTGTAAATATCATTGAGTTTAAATTATTTTATATCATTTTTGTAGGTATTCAAGCATTGATATTTAGGCATTGTTAGATAGAGTATTGAATAATCTTTCCAACGCTTCCGACCATACGCGGATCAGAGTTACGGTTCAAAACTTATGGCTGAATCTATGTTGGTTTTTCAACTTTCTGTCATCTGTCGTCGGGAGACACTTTCTGGTCGCCGGGTGATTTTGGAGCGCCCTGAAGCGTGAAAAAATGCAGTTTTGGTCGCCGGGTAACACTTTTTGATCGTCGGGCGATGCAGGACAGTCAGAAATGCATATTTAGGGGTAAACACACATTTTTTTGGATGACTTTGGGTGTTTTTGACTTGGGTATTTTTGGTCCCAATCCATTAAACCTTTAATTTTTGGTAGAGAGAGCTTAGAAATCAACTTTAGAGCTTGCATACGGATGTTCCGGGGTGGATTGATCATCAATCTGTGCTGACAAACTGGGAGATTTTTTGTTCATTTCTCTTCCTCTCTATGTATTTCTCTTTTGTTGGGTTTTGTATATGATTTTACTTTGAATTCATGTATATTTGTTGCCCATTGAGTTATATTTAATTTGCTTTACAAATCTGTGTCGATTGTTATCTTAGATTTTTGCTCTGTGCTCGGGGTTTGGGTTGTTATAGATATATACTGCTCAAGTCTTTATCTAGGATGATTATCTGTTATTTTCTGGATTCTAGAGATAGATTTAGAGCTAACAATCTTTATGGGTGTCAAAGCTTAATGCTTCCGTGTTGGTTGTGTCGGTTGAGAGATCGTCGATATGAGTAATATGGATGTCTGTTGTGTTGTTGAGGTTGACTGAGAGATCATCGCCGGAATGATATAGTAGTTCTCTCTACTTTGGGTTATAAGTAACTTAGAGAGTGAGCGATGCTGGATGATTCTGAGGAGTATTGTAGATTGAGTGTAATTGGTCGATAAGTTTAAGTTTGTAAGAAACAGATTATATGCATGCTTGATAAGTTTTTTCTCTCTAGATAATGAATTCTTTCCTGTTCATATTTACTTTTATGTTCTTATGTTTTACCAATTCAATCCAAACTCATTAAAGAGAGATTTGTCGAACGAAATTTCAATTCACCAATCTCTGTGGACAAGATAAATTTCTGGATAAATATTTCCAAAACTTTTGTTGCTTGCCGCTATAACGCATCCAACAAAATAACGCCATTGTCGGGGATTGGTTTTATTGTCTTCGCATTCCGATAATTCTTTTGTTTTTGAGTTTTGTAATTAATGTATATGTTGTATAATTTTTTTACATTAACTTGTATATTTGTGTATATATGTGTTTTCACGTATTGTTGTGATTTGTCTCGTCTTCGTAACGTTTATTATGTGATTATTAGAAAAGTTTCTTTAGGTTTGTGCAGTGTGACAATACCATGGCATGATGAGAGGAGGTTACTAGCTCTCACAATAAAGGTGTCGAGCTTATACCATAAAACAAGCATGTTTGTATGTATTTGTTTATGTGTTTGGTGATTTATGCTTTAACAAGTTGAAACAAGGAAATATTCTGAATTTCAAATCTTCACTTTTCGACTTGTTAATTCATTTTCACCCGATTTTCATATCATTATTTGTATCTGTTTTGTTTTGTCAATTTTTGTTTTCTGAAAGCTTATCGTATTTAGCTTGAGGAGTTTTGTTCATTGTATATATTATAAATTTTGTACATTGAAATTTTGTAAGAGTATTATTTTTCTAATTCTTTTGTTGTTGTTTGCACTCTAGCTTTGGTCTGGTAACTTGTAGAATATTGAGGTGATTTTTTAAGTTTGATCGTTTCGACTTGCGAATGCATGGTAATGATTTTGTTATAATTTTGTATACGTTTGAGGTATGTGTTTATCACTTTCTAGACTTTAGAATATTCTTGATACTTAGAATTTTTACAATTTTTATGCCATTCATTCTTTTGTATACTTGTTCATTTGTGAATCACTTTAGTTCCTACACTTTTTGTGAGGTAGCTTTCCATTGTTCACATATGCTAGAGACCACAATTCTTGTTTTAACTGAATTTTATTATGTTTAATCTTTTGTTTGTGTTGATTGTATGAAAGCTTGAACATGATCAAGACATTTTTTGTTTCATTTGGAGCACAACTACCTAGCCAGATAGTCAATTCACCTTGTGAGTGTGTAATCATTAGTAACCCCTTTGAGCTTTTTGTCGATATCCATGTTGTATTTTATAAATGCCTGTCTATGAGCATTAGGTTCCCTTTTTTGCATGGATGTTGATTCGTTGTTTTCTTGAACCCTTAACCATTGTTTTTGGTTTAGTTATTACCCTGCGTTAGAAAGTAGGGAGTATTCGCATTATGATGATGGTTGAGTTCAAGGTGGGGAGAAGAATGTTTATGTTCTTATATTGTGATTGCTAAGAGGTTGAAAAAAAAATGTGTAAAAGAAGTGATAGAAAAAGAAAGGAAAAAAAATAGAAAAGCTTTGAAAAACAAAAACAAAAAGAGTATGGAATAATATTGTGTTGAATAAGTGATGTGTGTTGGTTTGAAATTTGGGATGAAGAAGAAGTTTGATTAAAACTTATTGTTTGAAATTTTTTGGAAGTAATTACTCCCTTAGGTTTAGGCAATTTTTTATTTCGATTGACTTTAGGACTTACCACTTGTTTGTTAACCAAGCCACATTACAACCTTGAAAAGCCCTTGAGATTCTTGCTTTTATATTTTCAATATAAATTTTTGGATGAATGCATAATTTAGTCTATTGTTTGCAAGATTGTTGGGTGAGTGAAAATATTCCATTTTTGTGTGTTTTTGATCTACCGATGATTGTGTTTGCTAGGTGTGATTCATTTGTGAACTAGTATTTTTTTTAGAATGTTCGGCATAATTTTTGTATTTAGCATCGTGTTTATGTTATAGTCGTAGTTTAGTGGTAAGTGTTTACTTTGGGTGTACTGTTTTTCATTTGAACCATTGTATTTTTTTTCTGTTTTCAAAACCTGATGATTCGTGATTCTTTGATTATCGTCTTTTACTTCTTTAAGTTTATTTGACTTTGTTTGAGGACAAACAATGTTTTAAGTTGGGGGGAGTTTGATGAGTGCTACATTGTTGTGAATTTAAGTGTGAATAATTAGCACTCATCGGCTTAATTCATTTGCTTTTTGTCAATAAACGTCAACTTTAGTGTATATTCGGTATAGTTTATGTTATAGTGTATTTATTGTGTTATTGTGTAAATATCATTGAGTTTAATTGATTTTATCTCATTTTTGTAGGTATTCAAGCATTGATATTTAGGAATTATTAGATAGAGCATTGAATAATCTTTCTAAAGTTTCCGACCGTGTGCGAATTGGAGTTACGGTTCAAAACTTATGGCTGAATATGTGCTTTTTTTTCAACTTTCTGTCATCTATCGCTGGGCGACACTTTTTGGTCGCCGGGCGATTCTGAAGCGGCCTGAAACGTGGAAAAAACACAGTTTTAGTCGTTGGACGATGCTTTTTGGTCGCCGGGCGATGCAGGACAGTCAGAAATGCGTATTTAGGGGTAAAAATATATATATTTTGGGGATGGTTTTGGGTATTTTTGACCCCAACTCCATCATCCTTCATTTTTTGATAGGATTAACTTAGAAAACAACATTGAAGCTTGCATACGGATGATTCGGGTGGATTGCTCTTCAATCGGTGCTGACAAACCGATAGATTTGTGGTTCATTTCTCTTCTTCTTTGTGTATTCTTTATGTGTTGAATTTGTATATGTATTTACTTGGAACTCATGTATATTTATCGCCCATGGCGTTATATTAAACTTGCTTTACAAATCTTTATCAATTATTATCTTAGATTTTTTCTCTGTGCTAGAGATTTGAGTTGTTATAGACATATACTGCTTAGATTCTTATCTAGGATGATTATTTGTTAGTTTCTGAACTCTAGATATAGATTTAGAGCTGACATCTACTTGGGTATCAGAGCTTAATGCCTCTGTGTGATTGTGCTGTACTGAGAGATTGTCAGTGCAATTACATAGTTGTCTTCTATTTTGTTGAGGAGGTAGAGAAACTATTTCCTTGGTGGTACATTCGATCTCTCAATTTGGGTTAGAAATGACTTAGGTTGTGAGTGATACGTAGTGACATTGATGAGTATTGTTAGGTTGAATGTAACATGGTCGATAGATTTAAGTCAGTGATGAGTAGATTATATGCAGAATTGATAAGTTCTTCCTTAGTTTTTACTTTTGTTTACATTTATTTTCTGTTGATAACATTTTCTTTACAAACCCATTTATCCTCAAACTCATTAATGAGAGAATTGTCAAACGACAATTCAATAACCAATCTCTGTGAACGCGATAAATTCCCGGATAAATATTTCAAAAACTTTTATTGCTTGCCACTATAACACTCCAACAACGGGGAGCCTGTGCTTGAGGCTCAAGCGATAAACACTAAAGAGGTCCTCGAGTGTCATAATGTCGAGGAGTGTGTAACACTTTTAGGTATCTGCCCGCGTAGTTTTCTCCTCATTCTCTTTACCAGTTTGGTTATGGTCGACTCTACTTAGTTAATACACTAACTTTTGTTTGTTGTTCTTTGTAGATAAAATGGTAGAGTAGTGTGAGCGCATACTCAAACTGGCGTAGGATTCATCGAAGGCAAAAAAGATGAAAAATTCTCGCCTTGTTCCGGGTAAGGGAAAAGACGGCTCCTAAACCTCTTTGCAGTCACCAAACCTCGACCACTCTCCGGATGTGCAGCAACTTTCAGGCAGAAAGAGGAATTATCCCAAGGGCGATGTTTTAGATCTGACCAAGAATGATAATGAGGTTTGAGGTTTCACCTTTCCCCCCTGCTTCGATCATAAAGGATCTTTTGATCGAGTCCCCCTAAATGTGTCTGACACTGAAACCAGAATCATCCGAGGATTAGATGTAGCGGGAAGGAGAAAATAACTGGTCGACAGTTCTATTGGCATGATGAAGGTCCTAGAGATGGTTGTGGTTCTCTTTGGAGAGGAAACTGGCTCTAAAGTTTATTTAGACAAGCTTCATCCGGAAAAAGAGGCTATTGTGGCCAAAGCAAAAAAGTTGCAGTCCGCTCGTGATGGTTACAAGGAGAAGTTCCAAGTCCAGGGTGTTGAGCTGAAGAAGAAGGAGGATGTTGTGTCCAGTCTGTCCACTGAAAAGGAGGCTTGGTTGCTCGAGAAGAAAAATCTTGAGGAAGAAATTATTGGTCTGAAATCTGTCAGAGTGTTTGTCGAGGATGAGTCTGATGCGACGAAGGCCTCGAAGACCTGATCTGAATTTGTTGATTGGATCCGGGTCCTCGAGTCTGACTATTTGGCAGCGACAATAATGGGTTTTGATACCATATTGTCTCAGCTCGAGCTGTTGAACCCTGGGCTTAATGTCGAAGGGATTAGGTTGTTGTCTCAAGTGGTTGATGGTAAGGTGATTCCTCCTAACACCCCGATGATGACAAAGACAATGGTTCTCCTGAAGATTGATTGCATGTTGTTTTTATGTTTTGTTCGGGCCTGCGTGCCTGTATTTTTGAAATGTTTGGACAGGGGCCTGCGTGCCCGTATTTTCTGTAACATTCAGACAACACCGACCTTCATGGTCGGTCCTTTGCATGCCTTTATTTTTCCTGTTTATTATGTGCTTTGTATTCTTTATCGTTGTGCTCTACCTTATTTATAGCCGACAACATATAGAGACGTGTCAAGGAGGCGGTATCAGACTATGCTCGAACGAGGCCAAGGTTGCGATCGTGGCCTTGCCTTTATTCCACGAACTGCCTCATCGCGAGCTGGGTGTTCTAAATGTTTGGTACTTCGACGGTGGAGCTCGATCGAGGTGTCTCCGTCGAGCTAAGGTTATACTTGTCCAATAAGTGAAGACCCACCTTTTGTTATTAGTTGGAGGCTATGTTTGTACCTCAAAATTCTTCTATGGTCGAGCGACCCATGTTTTTTGTCGGAGATAGAATGTCAACTGCTAGGCCCTAGCATTTTCTTGAGACTTAGATGTAATATTGTTTTAACTTTATAGTGTTCCATGGTTGAGGTAATTGTTCTCCACTTAGGTGTTAGAGGTAATATGCCCCATTACCCGTCATCTCGCAGACACGATAGGGGCCTTCCCAGTTGGCGGCTATCTTTCCTTCGTGGGAATATTTCTGATTTCTTTTCGGGACTAGACTGTAGACTTGGAATTCGTGTTTTATGACTTTGGCATCGTATCGCAAAGTTATCTGTTGTTTCAGCGTGGCCTTGTAAAGAGATGCCCATGATCGAATCTCTTCGACCAGTTCGAACTCTTCCCTCAAGGCTTCATCGTTTAGTTCCTCATCGAGAGGGAATTCAGTTCTCCTAGATGGTTTCATGATTTCTACGGGGATGACTACCTCAGTACCGTAAGTTAGTTGAAAAGATTTTTCCCCGATTATTGAGTGTGGCGTCGTCCTGTAAGCCTAGATCATGTTGTGAAGCTATTCGACCTATCTCTTTTTGGCTTCACCTAGCCTACGCTTAAGTCCTTTTAAGATGACTTTGTTCGCGATTTCAACTTGCCCGTTTGTTTAAGGGTGTTTGACATATGTGAAGTGCTACTTGGTGCTGAGCTTGGCGACAAAATCTTGGAAGTTTTGGCCAGTGAACTGCATCCTATTTTCAGTAACAAGCGCTTGTGGTATGCCAAATCGAGCAAGTGTGTCTCTTTTGTAGAAGTGAAGTATGTGGTGTGACGTGATTTTGGCGAGGGCTTCGGCCTCTATCCATTTTGTGAAATAGTCGACAGCCGATATCATGAATTTGTTTTGGTATGACCCTTGGGCAAAAGGTGTGAGGATATCCATCCCCCACCAGGCGAATGGCCACGGGGACGACAATGTTTTGAGCTCGTGTGGGGGTGCTAGGTGCATATCTGCATGAAGCTGGCATTTGTCGCATTTTTGACATGCTCCTTTGCATCCTGCTGCATTATGGGCCAGTAGTACCTTGCTCGTAGCACCTTTCGTGCTAAGGATCTACCGCCTAAGTGTTGGGTGTTGATTCCTTCATGGATTTCCCGCAAGATATGGAAGACTTTGGTCTCTTAGACGCACTTTAGAAGCGGGATGGAGAATCCCCTCGTGTAGAGCTTCTGATTGACCATTACGTAAGAGCAAGCTCGACATTTGGTTGCATTGGCCTCCCTTTGGTGGGTAGGTAGTTCTCCCTTGGTGAGGTAATTGAACACTGGGGTCATCCAACATGTATTGTCTCTGATGGCGTTCACCTCAGACAAAACAGAGGGCCTTTTGATGCTCAGGTGAGAAAGGGATTTTTGGATGACAGATTTGTTCCCACCTTTCTTTCTTGTGCTCGTGAGTTTTAAAAGTACGTCAGCACGAGTGTTCTGTTCACGAGGAACGTGTTTGATCTTTGTGTGGGTGAACTTTTTCCTTCTTTCATTGACCAGGTTTAAGTACACTATAAGGTTGTCTTTATTTTCCTGGTACTCTCCTCGTACCTCGGATGCGACGAGTTGGGAGTCAGTAAAGATTTGTACTTCCTAGGTACCTAGGTCTTCGACTAGTCTCAGTCCTGCGAGCAGGGCTTCATACTCAACTTGGTTGTTCGATGTTGGGAACGATAGAGTGAGTGAATGCTCGATCACAATTCCATCTTCGTTCTCGAGGAGAATGCCTGCTCCGCTCCCTGTCGAGTGATAAGTGAAAATTATAGTTATTTTTGTATATACTTTTTATTGCACTTATCGACTTTTTGTTGTTAATATCGTTGAATAAACCTGACTTTCGCGTAAATATATTTAGTTTGTGTTTATTTGTGTTTTTATGTACATAGTGTATCATTTGATGTTTTTCCATTCATTTTGTAGGTATTTGTTGCATTTTAGAGCATTGAGGAATAAAGTGTCGAAGGCACGGATCCGAATGTGCACTTTCAGAATAAAAGACCATTTTGGGACAATCTGTCCAGGAGAGCCCGCTTAGCGCGTAGAGGCCGCTAAGCGCGAGTACCGCTCAGCGCATTTTGTAGTGTGCTGCTTGCATTTGACAATTTGGCAGAACCAATGTTTTGAAGCATGCTTAGTGCGGATAACGCGCTTAAAGCGGTTTAGGTCAGTTTGATGTGTAAAATAAGCAAGTCACACTTAGCGTGATCTGCTGAGATTTGTTTTATAACTTCATTTTAGTTCATTTTTAGGTTATGGTTTTGGGGAAGTTTTTGCTCCCAACTCCATCAACCTGTAAATTTTGTTAGGATTAGCTTAGATAACAACTATAGAGCTTTCATACGAATGATCTGAGGTGGATTACTCTTCGATCGGTGCTGACAAACTGGTAGATTTGCGGTTCATTTCTATTTTTCTTTGTGTATTCTTTATTGGTTGAGTTTGTATGTATATTTTCTTTGAACTGATGTATATTTGTCGCCCTTGGTGTTATATTAAACTTGCTTTACAAATCTTTGTGGATTATTGTCTTATATTTTTGCTCTATGCTAGGGATTTGAGTTGTTATAGACATATACTGCTTAGATTCTTATATAGGATGATTATTTGTTAGTTTATGAACTCTAGAGATAAGTTTAGAGTTGACATCTACTTGGGTATCAAAGTTTAATTCCTGTGTTGTTTGTGCCGCTCTGAGAGATCGTCGATACATGCGAGTACAATTGACTTTTGTGTTGTTGAGAGATTGCTACCGAGGTGATAAAGTAGGCCTCTCAATTTGGATTAGAGATGCCCTAGGTTGTAAGTGATACGTAGTGACATTGATGAATATTGTAGGTTGAGTATAACCGGTCGATAGGTTTAAGCCTGTGAGGAGTAGTATATATGCATGCTAGATAAGTTATTCTTTTTTCCTTCTTATACATTTATTTTCTGTTAATACATTTTCTTTCAACCCATTTATCCCCAAACTCATTAATGAATGATTTGTCGAACGATAATTCAATAACCAATCTCTATGGACACGATAAGATATAACCTAAATATCACCTGGTAAATTAATAATTTACTTTTTGCTTGCTGCTCTATAGCATCAGCATCGAGCTGGACGCCCAGTCTAGACAGATTATCCACTTGTGGGCCCCGCCTATAAGGGCTTCGTGGGTGGTCATCTCTATAACGAAGTTAACCAATCCTTGGGCTTTGAGGGCTCTCCTGCTTTTGTACTGGACGTTGAACTCTGAAAGCTCTAGGGACCACTTCAGCATTTGACAGACCATGTCTCGTCGACCTAGAAGTTGCCTTACATAATGATTGGTTCGTATAATGACCGTATGGGATAGGAAGTAATATCTGAGTCTCCTTGCCGCATTAATTAGGGCATAGCTATTTTTTCGATCTGTTGATACCTGACCTCGGGGTCTTGCAGTGCTTTGTTGGTGAAGTATATTGGTTTATGCCTATATGGTGTCTCACGGACGAGGGTCGCGCTTATGACCTTGATTGAGACGGCCAGGTAAAGGAACCAAGTTTTCCCGTTCACTGGTAGTGAGAGTACAGGCATTTGTGAAAGAGTTCGTTTGATATGGAGGAGGGCTTGCTCGTATTCCTTGGTCCATTCGAACACCGTCTCTTTGCGCAAGAGTTTTAAAAATGGGAGTGCATGATACGCGGATTTTGCCACGAAGCAGGAGAGCGAGGTGAGCATGCCGTTCAAGATTTGTATGGATATTTTTTAGTTTGTGTGATACGGTGGCAGAACCAACTGTTAATACTGGTTTGCATTTTGTATTCGCAAATATGTGGTAAGCAAGAGTCGCCACCGACTTTTCTTTTATCCAAATTAAGGAAAGGGTGAAAAGAACAGAAAAAGACCTTTTTGGAGATTTTGAGTAAGAGGGGTAGATTATGGAAAGGGAAGGTGTTAGCACCCTTTCCATCTGTGGTTTTCCACAAGCTATTAGATGCTTAGCTCATTTTGAAAATACCTTGTGCTTTGAAAAAATAGTTTTGAAAATGCCTTAGTGTGTCGATTCACTTTATGATAACTCTTGTATCAGTCCTCAAGAGTGTTGACAAAGCGAATGTTTTTTGAAAGTGTTTTAAAATGTGTAAGTGTAAAAAAGTTTGTTTTATTTGAGCAAGCATCTAAGAACTATCTACTTATACTCGAAAAGGTTCATTCTTTTCCTCCTATCCTTTAGACAGCACTATCCTACTATTAGTGAGTAGGTAGCCCTATCGTTAGATATTGAGGGACTATCGAAGGGATGTTTAGATCACTAAGGCAACTGGGCAAGAACCCTTAGTAATTGTCCTAAAGTTCTAAGATCACTTTTTTAACCGAGGTAACAGTTGAAAGGGTCATCGAGGGACTTGCGAACTCTTGAACTCAAGGACAGCCACTAAAAATTCTTGCGTTTCGAGTATTATGACCGCTTTCTAAGGCAACCGAAGTGGGAGATACCCTAGGGATGAGAATATGCAAGTGTACTGGTTTAGTTCATTTATCTTGCGCATTTAGGATTATCTAATCGTTTTAATTTCAGTCTTTTTCATGCAATCCTATTAATCTAAACAGTTAATAATAATGCAGAAAATAAATTTCAGAAAATAAAATTCCTAAGCTATTACAAGGCATTGGGGCAATTATACAACTAGCACATGAAAATAAAAATGCGAAATTTTAAACCTAATTAAAACTATTACAAACCGGGAAACAGTTACATAATGGGAAAGAAAAATAAAATGGAAAACAAAGATAAACGCGCGAAGAATGGAAAGAGCGTCTAATCCTAAAAATGTTTCTAAGTTAAAAGAAAATCCTTTTTATTTGTTTTTATTTGTTTATGAAAATATTAGATTATAATATCTTAATTAACTAAATTAAAAAAGGAAGGGAAAAATATTTTATTAAGAAATATTTGATGTTTTAACCTAATTCAATTTAATTTTAGTTTAAGGAAAAACAAGTTAAATTAATTAAATTAAATTAATTTACAAAGAAACTAATTTTAATTGAAAAACCCTAAATCTATTTTTTTTGTATTGATTTTATGATTAGAATAAAAATTGACTTTAAACCAATTAAAATAAAAATAAAGAAATTAAAAAAAAAAGAAAAATAGAAGAATGGGAATGTTAGTGTTAGCAGACTAGGGGTGTGAGTTGAAATTTGCTAGGCCCAGATCTACTGGCCCAATGACTGCGGCTGATTCAACGTTACCAGCCCCTGACGGTCCACCATGGAGATTGCTGGCTGGGTGAAAATCTTAATAAATGGAGGATCCAATGGTTGATAATGAGGATGCAGGATGGACATCTCAGGATGCCACGCACTGGAATCTGCAATAAGTGTTTAGAAAATAGAAAAATGATGGACCTGGGACTCGAACCCAGGTTATCTCCCTTCACAATGCGCTGCCTGGCCATCAGTGCTGCCATGTCATTCGTTTATTATAGAAAACACACAATATTATATTAAAAACAATGGTCAAAATATATTTGAAACAACAAAACGCATGCTGATTCAAACCGGGCTACGCCATGCAGTCATCTTCTCCACTCGTCTGTCGTGTTAGCCTCTACAATTTTACCTATAGATGTTGTCTGTCACTATAGCACCTGCAACTTTCCAAAATCCACAGTACGCAATATAAATCAAACTTAAAGCCATAGATCAATTAGGCTTGATCCCCTAAGCACGAGGGTACTCATCTTTGGGCCCAATTTCACCAGTACCTGAAAACCCTAAAACAAAAGTCCAAACCTTAATAATGGAAGATCATTATACATTCATCAAAACTTGCAATTAATGATTCAAACACATTCTAAATATTCATACAAACAGGAATGCATGATCAAAACACATTTATAACACATGTATGGCCATAATCATTTTTAAAAATAAAACTCAAACTGTGATTGTGTTGGTCGCAATTCTGGGAGCTTTGATGCTTGAAAACGATGCAGTTAGCTTCAGGGTGCCTCCAGGAATATGTTGCAACCCTCAGAACTTCTTGAATCCCTTTGCAAGTCCAAATTCAATTGTCACTTTTTCCTTGAATTTTCAAGCTTGTGAACAGGGTGTTTCTTGTAGCAGTTGTGCCTCTTTTAGGTCTGATTTTGTTGTGTGTATATATTAGGCCATATTAGGTCAACAAATGTTGTTCCAATCTTGGTGCATTATGATGAAAAGATATGATTTCTATATTGCATAAAACTTTCCAATTTTGAAGATTTCTTTCTCCTCTTGGCTTGCACGTTTTTTCCTTGATATGATCAGCATATTTGTCCATGATTTAATGAGAAAAAGATTTCAAATCAAATCTTATATTATTTCCATTATTTATTTATTTAATTTTGAATTTTAATGAATAAAATATCAAAATAAATATCATAAATAATAGAATGATACATGGGTGGGCTTAGAGGTCGTGGACCATGTTAGAAACAAGTTTCAAACATAAAAAGATAGGCCCATTTGAAAAAAAATCAAGTTTGGTCAATATTGGCTTCATGCACTTTTCCAAAAATTGGTCAACTTTAGCAATGCATATCTCTATCAACTTTAATCATATGAGGGTGTTCTTGGAATTTAAATAGATCTTAGGACATCCTCTAAACAACCCTCTTTGTTTTATCTCAATTGGATTTTCCATATTCATGTAAGGAGCTTTGACCTAAAAGGTGTTTTTGTTGACTTTTTGAAAGGACCTATAATGTCTGAGCTTGTATTTTTAACTGGGGCATTTCTTGAACTTGAGGGGTGAATATAATTTGTAGGGAATTGGATTCTCTTAAAAATGAGATTTGGTGGAAAAATTTATGATAAAGTATGAGAAAGTTATGCCTGGTCAAAGTTTGGTTGACTTTTCCTATTGAAATCCTAATTTGCAAATTTTGACTTTTGATGAGTTAGGAGCATTTCTTGAGGAATCATGATCAAACCTTGATCAAATGATGGATATCACTTCAAAATTTTGATGTTGACTAAAAATCTTGAAGTTTGACTGTATATAGGCCACAGTTGACTTTTGACCTAGTACAATTGATTTCCAAGCATTTGAGTAGTTGACTGAGCAAACTTGTTCTGCAAGACATGAAATTTGGCATAGATAACCTTGAGGACATATTAGGACCATGTACAAAATTTGAGACCATTGGAGTTCAAACATCTTGATGAAAATTGAAACCCTAGTTAGAGGTTCATTTCCTTTAGGAGGAGAATTTGTCTGGTCAATTCTTGGTCATCCATGGGCAAGTTGGGGACCTCAATGGGCATGTGTTGAGTAAAATGAGAGGGAAAATTTTGGGGTACAACATCTACCCCTGTTCAATCTTCTTAAACCTGAGGATGTAGATTGGCTTGTCTACCTTTCGTAATATGAAGGTGGAAGATGATTGAACACTAGAGTGCCCAGAAATTTGCACTCGTCTGAAGTAGCACTGTTGGTGGATAATATTGGGAATGGGATTATAAACGCAATTTGGAAAAGATGACAGAAGATTTTCGGAGATGGGCTTAAAGATGCCAACAAGAGAAAATGACAAAGAGTCATCGGAGATGGGCTTAAAGATGCCATCTAGAGAGCATGCTGATTTCATGAGATATTCCTTTGTGGGGATTCTTGTTCCTGTCGTTGAGGAGGACTCCACTGAGGAATGTTGGTATCTGTTTTGAGAAATAGAGTCTAGGAGCTTCATTTGTCCATTACTCTACCGGGGAGTCATCTCTTATCTGGAGAGACGAAAGCGAATTGCTATCTGGTCGAAATCCAAGCTTCACAGCGACTTGCTGAGGACAATAAGGCTGACCGCTATCTGGTTGTATTCTAGGTTTCACAGCGACTTACTGGGGAATATGAAATTAACTGCTATCTGGTTGGTTCCAGGCTTTGTAGTAATTGTGGACATTGAACTGTTATCTGGTCAGACTTCAGGCTTCATAGGTTCTTTAATTGGGTAAGAATCAGAAAATCTAGGGTCGATTTAAGTGAACCAGAGAAAGTATCTACCAGAAAAGAATCAGAATAAATCATTGGTCGATTTAAACTGAACCAGCAGAGTTCTTGAGTTATCTTTGACTGGATAAGAATCAGAAAATCTTAGTGTCAATTTAATTGAACCAGAGAAAGCATCTATAGAAAAAGAATCAGAATAAATCATTGGTCGATTTAAATTGAACCAGTTGAGGTATTGAGTTGTCTTCAACTGGATAGGAATCAGAAAATCTTAGTGTCGATTTAACTGAACTAGAGAAAGTATCTATCGGAACAGAATCAAAATAAATCATTGGTTAATTTAAACTGAACCAGCAGAGGTCTTGAGTTGTCTTCAACTGGATAGGAATCAGAAAAATCTTAGTGTTGATTTAACTGAACCAGAGGAAGTGTCTACCAGAAACGAATCAGGATAAATCATTGGTCGATTTAAACTGAACCAGTAGAGGTCTCGAATTATGATCTTTTCGTGGAAAATGCTGAAATGGACCTTCGTCAGACATAGCCTTTGAGAAGACTGTCAGGTCATATAAGTAGTTTGTGATGTTTGTTGATTGATCTTTCCTGAAAAGGTAAAAAGTTAGTCGTATGCAATGTCATAATGTATAAAATGAATTGTGTAATGATGTTCTCAAAAGAAATGAGATTGTACTTGTTGTACCCCAAAATTTTCCCTCCCATTTCTCATTGATTTCTCCTCACAAAGCTCTTGAAGCTCAAGATCCAGTTAGGGTTTCATCTGCTCAGGACTCCTCCTTGCACTGCTGACCCCAAATTAGGGTTTGTGTTTGCACAAAGATGTTTTGACTTAAAGTGCCCAAGATGACTTTCCTGCTTCATATTGACCTCCTAAGTTTATCCATACCAAGTTTCAAGTCCTGATTCCAAATTTTGCCCAGTCAATTGGACAGTTGGCCTAGAAATCAACTGTATTGGGGAAAAAGTCAAACTGTGGCCAATTGACAGTCAAATCTCATGAAATTTGATCCACATCAACATTATGAACTCATATGAACCATTTGATCAAGTTTGGATCACAATTCCACAAGAAATTGGATCAGATCACTAAAAGGGCAAAATGGTCATTTTTAGGGTTTTGACTGTACAAAGGCAATTTTTGACTGTTTGACCTAGCCAATGGTAAACCAAGCTCACATATGGACTCAAGGACCCTATGGAATTATCTTGACATGATCAACAAACTCAAAAGATCCCAAGTACACAAGATTGACAGTTGAATTTCCCAGTCAATTGATTAGTTTTGACTGTATACTGAAAAGTCAAACTTTGACTTTTTGGTCAAAATCAAAGGTCAAGATTCATTTTTCATCAAAACATGCCAAATCATGAAACTTGTTCACCAAGAAATCACAAATTGCAAATTAGGGTTAGAAAATGGAATTTTTCATAACTTAGAATTTTTCTAAGTTATGAAAAACCCTAATTTTTCCCAACTTTGCCCCACCTTTTCATCAAGATCCATTTGGATTCAAACAAAAGTCAAAACATGACAGTTGTAGCTTGTTGCATAATCTACAACTTTGATTCACAAAGTTTTCTCATTTGAAGCTTGTATCTCAAGTTACAATTTTTTGAATAAGGGCACTAAACCATTTTTAACTTAGTAGAATTTTAACCTATTTTGACAAGGTTTTCTACCCCACTTCAAGGCCATTTTCCATACCCTTCCACTTGGAATTTCAATTTGCATTTCAAAGATGGATTGTAGTACACATTCCAAGCTTTCCAAAATGTCCAAGAACTTCTCAAACAACCTCATGGTTAGGGAGAATCGAATTTCACAATATAGCAAAAACTCACTTTTGAATTGGCCATTTTTCATGTTCATAAGATTATGCAACTTCTCAAAACCAGCATGTCCTTGATTACAGGTCCTTAAACCAAGTTACACTCATAAATTTAATGCATATTCTTTGTACCAAGACCAAGTTCTTTGAGTTCAAGCTTTGTCTAGAGGATTAATCCCAATTTGGAAAAAGTAAACTATCCATTTTTGCAAAAGTTCACTTTATGTCAATTTGAAAATCAAACAAGTACAAGCTAAATCTCTTTTGGCACAATATTATGGACAATTTGCTCTGATCAAGAGAGACTTTGCAACAGGATTAGAGGCCCCCTACTGACCTAAAACACCAACTTGTACTTTGTTGCTTAAAGGTTAAGAAACATTGCATAATTTGTAACAACTTCCATCTCAGCCTTAGAACAAGAAAGCAAATATTGTAGACACATTCCAAACATCCCAACCAAGCTTTTGCACGAATCCTTGACCTCTCAAACACTCTCCATCTCAGAAACACCATCAAACTGCTCAAACAGGGCAAGGCCTGCAGTTTGAGTGCCATCTCTCAATCCCTTCAAGCATTCTTGTCCAAACTTGTTCCTCTACCTTCCTTACAACCTATGCAAGCTACCCAGAAGCTAAGACACGATCTGTAATTGCTCTAACCACTTCCACCATTTTCACATCTTTGACTTGCAGGTAAAGTTCTACAGCTTGATTCAGAAGCTTTCAAGACAAAGTAAACATTGGAATAGCATCCCTGGACCTCAAGGAAGCTTTTCCAATCATCACCTTGCACTGAAAGTTCCTCATTCTCCAGATAGAAGTTCAACTGAATAGGTAAAAGTTTGAATTCGTATCTCTCTTATTATGCATCTTTAGTCTTAAGTTTGTGAAGAAACAAGGTCCTACTCATAGCCCTGAACATGTACATATCTTTACTTTTCATTTCTTTTGTCTGAGTAGAGAGAATTTGAGCTTTGAAAATGGCAGAAAAACTAGGTCAGGAATTGGGGGAGGAGAAATTCTCCCTCATCTTAGAGAGTTAGATCAAGTAATGCATATGGTTAGAATCCTGATTTCATGCTTAACATCTTTTGTGTTAGAAGTTTGTTCAAAAAATCAAAGAATCAGGATTTCAAACACAAGCTTACAGGCGCGCGTTTTGTGATTCAGAGGTTGAAGAAGAAGTGGTTTGGGCTGGGCCTGAGCATTTTTTTTATTCACACCATCTTTTCTGTTTTGCACCCCCAAGCCCATTTGTCTCATTTTTAATTCTTTTTGACTTTTCTCTTTTTTGTTTGACTTGTTTATTTTTTCTCAGCATATTAAAATTTTGAAAATAATTTTCTCATCATTTTTTGATTTTATTTGGTATTCATTTGATTTTCTTTTGATTTATACATATATGTATATATATTATTATTTAGGATAAATAGAAAAATAGTGTAAATACATTCTCATTTTCATTTTTTATTTTATATTACCTTCTGAAAATATTTCATATAAAAAAATACTATTTTCTAAAAAATTGAATATTATTATTATTTGTATATAATACATATTTAAAATAATATAAGTTTACATATATATATATATATATATATATATATATATATATATATATATATATATATATATATATATATATATATATATATATATATATATATATATATATATATATATATATATATATATATATATATATATATATATATATATATATATATATATATATATATATATATATATATATATATATATATATATATATATATATATATATATATATATATATATATATATATATATATATATATATATATATATATATATATATATATATATATATATATATATATATATATATATATATATATATATATATATATATATATATATATATATATATATATATATATATATATATATATATATATATATATATATTAATATACTTAGAGTAAAAATACCAAAAATGTACATATTTTATTTTTTAATATTTAATACTAAAAAATACCCTTTTTTACAAACATACTATATTTTATTTTATTTTTGTATGTAAATAATAAATATTATATGAATTAAGTAATTAATATCCATTTTAATTGAAATTAGGATTTTTGCCCTAAAAGTTAAAAATACTCAAAAATAATACCTTTTTATTTTCTTGTTTTATTTTACATAAACCATATTTTTTTCATACATATAAAAACTTTCTTTTTGCATTTTTGCATATTTACTTCATTTCCATTTAATTATGCAATTTATTTACCTTGCAAATATTCAAAAATGATGTAATAATTTAGATTTAAATTCTTGTCTAAATATCCCCCGTTTGTAAATTTGTACCCCCCTCCCTATATTATTATGTTGTAATAGCATAGGAATTTAAATTTCGCACTTTATACGCTTTCTAATTATGCCATGTTAGAATTAGGGCTTGCATGCGAAAAACGATAAAAAATAGTTTGACCTAATACAAAGATAAATGAGCATGAAAATAAACAACACATCTCACACTTGCACCCCTAGGGTATTCCACTTTGTTGCCTTCAAATAATTGGGCCATATTGCATGTTGAACTTCTTTGGGCAAAACAAACAAATTGAATGATCATAGTCCCTCGATAAAACTTTTCAAAACAAACAAAAACAAATGATCAAGTCCCTTAAAGAAAATTGCCCAAAGGCCTTTAACACTATTGCAATTATGGTCCAAACGATGACCCGTGCCTGTCCCTCTCATCTCCTAAGACAAGATTGTCCACCAAATGCAATGGTGGAACAAATTTGTCAAAAGGGCTTAAAACATGACAAAAATCTTTGAGAAAGCTTTAGGGTAGATAAACTCTTAAGTACTTGTCAATTTGCAAAGAAAACACTTGCCTAATTTCAAAACCCACTTCACAAACACTTTCAAAATCAACTTTTCAAACCCTTGAAACATCTTTTTAAAAGATAAAACACCTTTTGTAAAACATTCGAGTAAAGAATTGTTACAAGGTTAGCCTAGCACAAGGCATCTTTTCAAAACATTTTCAAAACCACACACAAAGCACCATTTCAAACAATTGAAAACTAAGGCAAGTTGATCTAAGCAAGTACCTAAGAGCCCATGGATAACCATGGATAGAAGGGGTGCTAATACCTTCCCCTTCTATAATCTACTCCCCGAACCCAAGAAAAATCTCAAAGGTTTTTGCTGTGCTTTTTAAACCTTTCCTTAGGATAAAATAAAAAGTCGGTGGCGACTCTTGCTCAATCGAAACATTTGCGAAAACAAACGCAAAACACTAGTCAGCTCTCCCACCGTACCACAGAACTGGCGACTCTGCTGGGGAGAATACTTTTAAAGAGGAGTAACCTTAGGGCTTAGATCACCCTCTTGCATGACTAATTGTTTGATTTGCTTGCTTTATACTTGGGCTCTATTGTTTGGGTTTACAATCCTCCACCCGGATTTTTGGGAAACATTCATAGATAGCAATACGTTGTGGAAACTGTGCGGGGTATACCGACACGGTCTAAGCAATAGCTATATTAGTGCGACATATTTGTGAGTACCGGTAACCCTTGAGTTCAGTCAAGGAGAGTACGGGGCCACTGAGTGATGTCACTAAGCACTAATGACCTAGAACCTTACTTGACCATCTTGGCCTTTTATTAGGGGTAGTGAGATGACCGGCTTTGGTGCAGTCCGAAGTTGGTAGATACTCGATACTACACTCATTGAGGGTTGTTTTCTTGGAATATTTTGGTCGCTAGTTAAGTGGCTAAACCAAAACAATGAACAATAAAAACAATCCAGTGATATTGAGCTCCTTAGAACCCGGTTACTATTTATAGGACAGGTTTTTAAGCCAACTACACTCAAGAGGGTACTTACCTGTGAAACCCCATGCAAGCCTGAAATTAGGGTTTGGTGTGCTTTGCTTGTACATATGTCTTGTGCATACATCATAAACATCATGAAGCATCATATGCATTTACTAACCATTTCAAGGGTTTGGATCTTCATCTTTGTTCTTGTTTTGTAGGTCATGGAAATGCCTCGCAGAAACACCATTCAAGTCAACCTTGTGAGAATCTCTCCTCAACTCAAGGAGATCACTTCAAGAATTCTGGAAAATTCATCCTTCAGTGAAAGACATGGTAGACTGCTCAGCCTAGTCAACACCAACATTGAAGAAGACATGATGAAAGTGCTATTCCAGTTCTTTGACCCCCTTCACCATTGCTTCACTTTCCCTGATTATCAGCTGGTTCCCACTTTGGAGGAGTTTTCTCAACTCCTAAGAATCCCTATCCTTAATCAACTACCCTTCAACGGTACGGAGAAGGAACCAAAGCCTGAAGATGTTGCTCGAGTATTACATCTACAACCATCTGAAATCAAGGGGCATTGGGAAACCAGAAGCGGAGTCAAAGGATTCTTAGCAAAATTCTTGTTGGAGAAGGCACAAGAATGTTGGAACTCATTGGACCTACAAGCATTTGAAGAAATTGTGGCACTCCTTATCTATGGGTTGGTCTTGTTCCCAAATCCTGACCAATTGGTAGATGTCAATGCCGTCAAAATCTTCTTATCCAGAAATCCCATACCAACATTGCTTGGGGACATCCTTCACTCATTTTACACACGAACAATGAGAAAGAGGGGTGTTCTCATGTGCTGTGCTCCTCTCCTTGCAAGGTGGTTTATTTCGCACCTTCCACAATCTATCTTGAAGGATGACCAAGGTACAAGGTGGTCCCAACGGTTGATGACTCTTACTCATTCTGATGTGCATTGGTGTTCTCGGTCCAGAGAAAATGTCATCATTGTCGATCGTTGCGGAGAATTTCCTAATGTTCCTTTACTTGGAATTAGAGGAGGTATCACCTACAACCCTTGCCTAGCTTTGAGGCAATTTGGATATGCACGGAGGGATGGCCCTCATGACATGTTAATTCCCAGCCTAGTTTTTGACTTCGACAACGATGCGCAAGGACTTCGCCAAAGATTCATCAGAGCTTGGGGAAAGCTCAACAAGGTTGATAGCAAGACTCTGGGACACAAGAACTCCATCCCTCTTGAGCCTTATCTCAAGTGGGTACGAGCCCGAGCCCAAAGTCTAATGATGCCTTATCCTCATGTACTCCCAGTGATTAAAGAGCCCGTCAATGAAGGAGAGGTTCCCTACACCATCCTACATCCAGACATGCCTACATCGTGGGAGGAAATGCAGAAGAGTTGGATTCAGCTCAAGGAGGAGCGGAACACTTTTGAAGCTAGTTACTACGCCAGTGAGAAGAAGGTTCTAGAGCTTACCCGCCGACTCCAAGAGCAAGAAGCCCTCAATACCTACATCGCACCAAAGAGGATGCGCAATGTCTTTCTGCCTTAAGAAGTTTATTTTGTAACATTTGGCCCATGGGGCATTTATGTACTAACAAATTTCTTCTTATTAATATGACGTGCGTTCTTCTTTGTCTGAAACAACTTTGAATGTCCTAAATCCTTGAATGCATTGCATACATCAGCATACCATTCATCATGTGCATAAGCAGGTCTCACTCCAGGTTTCCTTATGTATCTGCTGTTTATTTCAGTAGGATGGATCTCGAGCAAACAGTCAAAGACCTACAAGCCCAGAATGCACAGTTCCAGCAACTCTTGATGACCTTGGTCAAGAGTCAAGAGGATATCAAGGCTCATCTGGAGAGTAAGGACCCGGTGAAGAAGAAAAAGAGGGTCGGAGTGGCTACTTTGGGGAGAAGATTTGACAGAGAAGCTCGGAGGGTGCTTGAATTTCCTCCTACTTCTGATGAAGGGACCAGTAAAAGAGATCGAGTTGCGGTGCCTTCCGAGTCTGATGCAGAGGAGGAAGAGGTTGAAGAGGATGAAGATTATTCTGACCAGCAGTATCCTCCAGCTGATGACAAGTACAAGGGTTTAGAATACAGACTGGCTGCCATGGAATTGCAAAGGGTACCGGGTCTTGATTTTGAAGACATGGGCTTGGTTGCCGGAATTGTGATTCCCTCAAAATTCAAGGTGCCGGTGTTTGTAAGGTATGACGGGCTGTCCTGCCCCAAAATGCATCTCAGGTCCTACGTGAGAAAGATTCAACCCTATACGGCAGATAAAAATCTCTGGATTCATTTCTTTCAAGACAGCCTGTCGGGAGCTCAGTTGGAATGGTTTTATCAGTTAGAAGGAACCAGTGTCAGAAATTGGGAAGATTTGGCCACCGCTTTCTATAAACAATACCAGTATAATTCTGATCTTGCTCCTACCCGTACCCAACTTCAGGGTATGTCGCTAGGAACAAGTGAGGGATTCAAGGAATATGCACAAAAATGGAGGGATTTGGCTGGCAGGGTGCAGCCTCCTTTAATCGATCGTGAGCTCGTTGATATGTTTCTTGGGACCCTATCTGGGCCATTTTTCAATCATTTAATTGGTAACTCTTCCGCAGGGTTTACCGATTTGATCTTAACGGGCGAAAGAATAGAGGCTGGCATCAAGTCAGGAAAGATTCAGAAGAGTGTTGCTGCAAGTGTTGAGAAGAAGCCTTTTAAGAAGGAGACAACTATGGTATATTCTCAAAGAAGAGCAGGGAAGATGGAACGTCGACCAACTGTGGGGGCCATAATGATTCAGAACACTCCAAGTGAGCCGCCTCGCTACAACCAATCCAGACCAAATCAGCAACGGGTGGAAAGGCCACAACGGCAGTTCACCCGTATTAATATGACTCCAGCGCAGGTGCTTCCCCATCTGTTGAAATTGAATCTTGCCACTATCAAGGAGGCGCCAAAGAATGTAAATACATCCTCTCCGCATTACCATGCCAATGCTAAGTGCGCCTATCATTCAGACAGTGTTGGACACGACACCAATGATTGTTGGGCACTCAAGCATAAGATCCAGGACCTGATAGAGGCTAAGGAGGTAGAGTTTGACGCTCCAGAAAAACCCAATGTGATATCTGCACCTATGCCGAAGCACGGTCTGAATGTCAATGCCATTGAAGAGGATCTGTATGTTGCTGACGTTAGTGATCTGACTACTCCACTGTTAACCATTAAGTTGAATTTGTTAAGGGCCGGGATCTTCCCGGGATGTAAAGAGGACTGCTACTGTTGCCACTCTCTGCCGTTTGATTGTCCGCTATTGAAGAAAGGCATCCAAGGCCTTATGGATAGCCGACAAATTTTGTTCGAAAAAGTTCCTGCTGTTCCAGTTCATGTTGAAAATGTCTCAATCATAACCATTCACGCCAATCTTTCTGAGGCCGTCAAAAAGCCAGTTAAGATTACACCAGCTGCAAAGTCTATACCTTTGAAGATAACAATGCCGGGGCCTGTTCCCTATGTTTCTGAGAAGTCGATACCTTGGAACTATGGTGGTGACATCTACTACCATGGTATCAAGCAAGTTGAGATAATTGAAGAAAATTCAGATGATGAAGAAGCCAGCATTAGTAACATTGCGGGCACCAGCAAAATCACCAGGAGCGGGAGAATATTTTCTCCAGAGATTGCTCCTCCAAGAGCAGTCTTTGGACCCTCACCAGCTAAAGAAGTCCTCCCTGCACCAGTAAAACTCTCCGCTAGAACTCCTTTGATTGAAGAAATTTTCGTTCCTAGTGCTGTCTCTCCTACCATTGCCGATAAAGGAAAAGGAATACAAGATGAGCCCGTCAGGACGAGGGCTCAACCTTTGGTGATTCCAGAAGCCTCCAAGAAAGAAATGGACGAGATTTTGAGGATAATCAAGAGAAGTGACTACGATGTGGTGGAACAGTTGGGGCAAACCCCCTCCAAGATCTCCATGCTGGCACTATTGCTTTGCTCAGAAGCACACGCTCAAGCTTTGATTAAGTTTCTAAAGGAAACTCATGTGCCCCAGGAAACCTCTGCAGATCAATTTCAACATTGCGTGGCTAGTCTGACTGCAGACAATGGATTAGGTTTTTCTGATGCCGACCTGACCCCTAAAGGCCGAAATCACAATGATGCGTTGCATATTTCAGTCGAGTGTCGCAGAACCACCCTTGCACATGTTTTGGTTGATACCGGTTCATCACTGAATGTTTTGCCTAAGAAGGCCTTGGACCGGCTAGATTGCGAAGGGTTGGAATTGAAGCCGAGTGATATTGTCGTCATAGCTTTCGATGGGTCGAAAAGAATGGTCCATGGAGAAGTTGAAATTCCTGTCAAGATAGGTACTGAGGTGTTTAAATCCACTTTCTATGTAATGGACATCCGTCCATCATACTCCTGCCTGCTGGGTAGACCTTGGATACACCATGCTGGGGCAGTCACCTCCTCCTTGCATCAGATGCTGAAGTATCCTGTAAAGGGAAAAATCATTACTGTCCACGGCGAAGAAGAGTACATGATTAGCCATTTAAATTCTTTCCGGTATGTGGAGGTTGAAGGAGAATTCATTGAGACACCGTTTCAACATTTTGAAGAAGTACTTCCTGAGATAGCAGTGGCGAAGTTGGCAGCTGAGACACCGGGACAGATGGCCAGGATGGCATCTCTGGAGGATGCAAGGGCTGCAGTTAAAGAAGGGAAGAAATCAGCGTGGGGGCAGTTACCCTATTTTCCGCATAAAACTGATAAGCTTGGATTAGGTTTCACCGCCGCTGGCCAGAAGGCCATGCGCCAGTCAAAGATTGAAAGAGCGCCGATCAAAATTTCTCCTTACCGAATCAACGCCCTGGAAGATGAAGACAAAGAAAGCAACTTTGAAGAATGGATTCATCCAACTGTCAGAGGAGGGTTGAGCAATTGGGAGGCTAAAGACTTTGTCCCCATCACCTTTATTCATCAGTAATTTATCTATTAAACATTTCCTATTTGGTCTGTAATATTTTACTTTCAAACAATCCGTACACTATCTTTTCACCTCCTGCCTTACCCGGGGCATGTAGGTCCACTTGTAAGGGTTTTGACTATTTTTCATATTCATATGCCATGTTTAATGATTCATTGGACGTTTTTCATTTAATAAACTGCTTGTGTTCATTTTCTTTCCTTTTGCATTTTTTGTTTAAGGATGGCTATCCCTTACACACACCCACACTCACCAATGCAGGTATCCATCCACTTCGGATTCCATGGGTGACTACTCTGCTGTATCTTTCAATAACTCTGAAGACCTGGTCAATCTAGCCGAGTATGAAGATGACGAAGGTTGTGAAGTACCCGGGGAACTAGCCAGACTTTTGCAACAAGAGGAAAGGGCCATCTTACCGCATGAAGAACCGTTGGAAACTGTCAACTTGGGAACCAAAGAGAATCGGAAGGAGGTGCAAGTGGGTGCCAACCTGGAACCAGAAGTCAAGGAGCGCTTGGTACAGTTGCTGAATGAGTATGTTGAAATCTTCGCTTGGTCCTATGAAGACATGCCAGGTCTAGACACCGACATCGTGGTTCACCGTCTCCCCACAAGAGAAGACTGTCCACCAATCAAGCAAAAAGTTCGCCGAATGAGGCCTGACATGTCCGAAAAAATCAAAGCGGAAGTAATGAAGCAGTTCAATGCTGGCTTTTTGGCTGTTACGTCCTATCCTCAATGGGTCGCTAACATTGTGCCAGTGCCTAAGAAAGATGGCAAAGTCAGAATGTGTGTGGACTACCGGGATTTGAATAGGGCCAGCCCTAAGGACGATTTCCCGCTACCTCATATTGACATCTTGATCGACAATACAGCTCAGCATAAAGTGTTTTCCTTCATGGACGGATTCTCGGGCTACAATCAAATCAAGATGGCTCCCGAGGATATGGAGAAAACAACTTTTGTCACACAATGGGGCACTTTCTGTTACAAAGTGATGCCGTTCGGGCTGAAGAACGCAGGGGCAACTTATCAACGCGCCATGGTAGCTCTATTTCATGACATGATACATCATGAGATTGAAGTTTACGTGGACGATATGATAGCTCGGTCACGAACAGAGGAAGAGCACCTTGAACATCTGGAAAAGCTGTTTGCCAGATTGAAAGAATACAAGCTCAGGCTGAATCCGAGTAAATGCACTTTTGGAGTTAGGTCTGGTAAACTCCTGGGATTCATTGTAAGCAACAAAGGCATTGAAGTCGATCCGGCAAAAGTAAAAGCAATACAAGAGATGCCTGCTCCCCGTACTGAAAAGGAAGTTAGAGGTTTCTTGGGACGCGTAAACTATATTTCCAGATTCATTTCACATCTGACTTCTACCTGTGAGCCAATTTTCAAACTCTTAAAGAAAGATCAGGTAGTTGAGTGGAACGACGACTGCCAAGCTGCTTTTGATAGAATCAAGGAATATTTGCTAGAACCTCCCATCCTGATGCCACCCGTCGAAGGAAGACCATTGATCATGTATTTGACCGTCTTGGATAACTCAATGGGGTGTGTTTTGGGCCAGCATGACGAGTCTGGTCGAAAAGAGCATGCTATTTATTACCTTAGCAAAAAGTTTACCGACTTAGAGACTCGCTACTCACTGCTCGAGAAAACTTGCTGCGCTTTGGTATGGGCTGCTCGCCGACTAAGACAGTATATGTTAACTCATACTACCTTGTTGATATCCAAAATGGACCCTATCAAGTATATCTTCGAAAAGCCCGCTTTATCTGGAAGGATAGCCATATGGCAAATGATCTTGACCGAGTATGACATCCAGTACACCACCCAAAAAGCTATAAAAGGGAATGTACTAGCTGAACATCTGGCTCATCAGGCTATTGAAGACTATCAACCCATGAGATTTGACTTCCCGGATGAGGACATCATGAATTTGGACGACATTAAAGGTGACGGACCGTATGACGGACCCGACAAGGGATCCCGATGGATCCTGTACTTTGATGGTGCTTCAAATGCACTTGGAAACGGCATCGGCGCAATACTCATTTCTCCGGAAGGATGCCACACTCCCTTCACGGCCCGACTTTGCTTCAGCTGCACAAACAATATGGCTGAGTATGAAGCCTGCATCTTTGGTCTCAAGGCTGCTATAGACTTGGGGATCAAATCTTTGATCGTATTCGGGGACTCGGCTTTGGTCATCAGCCAGATCAAAGGAGATTGGGATACCAAGCATCCTAATCTTATTTCATACAAAGAACATGTCCTGACATTGTTGCCTCACTTCGAGCAAATTACCTTCGAGCACTTTCCGCGAGAAGAGAATCAGCTAGCAGATGCTCTAGCCACAATGTCCTCCATGTTTAAACTCAACTGGGATAACGAGGCTCCCCAAATCACCATCGAGCGAATGGATGAACCCGCGCACTGTCACGAGATTAATACCGAAGAAGTAGTGGAACAACCTTGGTTCCATGAAATCAAAAGGTATCTCGAGACCCAAGATTATCCTGAAGGAGCTTCCGTGAATGACAAGAAGTTCTTAAGGAAATTCGCTGCTAAGTTCTTCCTGAGCAACGACATCCTTTACAAACGAAGCCATGATTGTGTATTACTCCGATGTGTGGATAAGGCTGAAGCAGAGTTGATCATGACTGATATACACAACGGCACATTTGGCACTCACTTGAGCGGGCATACAATGGCTAAGAAGATCCTAAGGGCAGGCTATTACTGGTCTACCATGGAGGCTGACTGCCATCAACATTCCCGTACTTGTCACAAGTGTCAAGTCTATGCTGACAAAGTTCATATCCCTCCGTTTCCCCTCAACGTCCTGACTGCTCCATGGCCCTTTGCAATGTGGGGCATTGATATGATTGGAGAGATCAAGCCCACGGCTTCCAACGGACATCGCTTCATCCTGGTTGCCATTGACTACTTCACTAAATGGGTCGAAGCAGCTTCCTTCGCCTCTGTCACCAAAAATGTGGTTGCCCGCTTTATCAAGCAAAATCTCATATGTCGGTACGGTGTTCCAGACAGGATCATCACGGACAACGGTACAAATCTGAATAATACAATGATCACCGCATTATGCGAACAGTTCAAGATTTATCATCACAATTCATCTCCCTATCGGCCGAAGATGAACGGTGCTGTTGAAGCTGCGAACAAAAACATTAAGAAGATTATTCAGAAAATGACAGTCACTTACAAAGACTGGCATGAGATGTTACCGTTTGCGCTGCATGGATACCGTACGACGATACGTACTTCAACTGGGGCAACCCCATTTTCTTTGGTTTATGGCATGGAAGCTGTTTTGCCTATGGAAGTTCAGATCCCGTCTCTAAGGATTATGAAGGATGCAGGTTTGAATGAGGATGATTGGATACAGACCCGACTTGATCAACTCAATCTGATCGACGAAAAGCGACTTGCGGCTATATGCCATGGTCAGACGTATCAAAAACGGATGATCAAGGCCTTCAATAAGAAAGTCAGACGTCAAGTGTATCAAGTCGGAGATCTAGTAGTCAAGCGGATTATCTTGCCACAAAGTGATCCCAGGGGCAAATGGACTCCTACATATGAAGGACCATTTGTGATCAAGAGCATATTTTCTGGTGGTGCAATGATTCTGACCACCATGGACGGCGACGATTTGCCGCACCCTGCGAACGCAGACATAGTCAAAAGATACTACGCATAAGATAACCCGACAAGTCGAAAACCCGAAAGGGCGGCTTGGGCAAAAATGGGCATCCCGGTGAACCGAAAACCCGAAAGGGCGGTTCAGGCAAAAATTAGGGATAAAAACAAAAAAATCTGTACACCCGGCAAGTCGAAAACCCGAAAGGGCGGCTTGGGCAAAAAAGGGTATCCCGGTGGATCGAAAACCCGAAAGGGCGATTCAGGCAAAAGTTAGGGAATTAAAGCGTATGACTATGTCTCGTCGGATCACTCCAAAGACAATCTCTTCATCAACCGATTCCAGGTTTCTGATCAATCCAGCCATCGCCAAACAAAGCATCGAATGGACAGATATTCAGAGTTATGAAAGTCATAGTAGAATGGAATTCCATGGGATTATTTCACATAGCCATCCTTGATTTTTTATAAAATCTTTCAATATTTACGGCAAAATCCTCTTACTAGGATGATTGTCTCCTTTGTACAAATATACTCAAAGAAAATCAATACAAATACTCTTCCCAAAATTTGTGTCATTCCCCTTTTTTCTTTTTTTGCACTATTTGTTTTATTTTTGAGAAACGTCCAATGTTTTGTTAAATAGGCATATGCATTTGAAACATAAATCACTTCCTAAATGAACCTAAGAAAAAGGATTACTGATAGGATGAAGGTACAAACGGATATTTTGACACCCTTTCAAAGGACATCCCTCAAGATTTGTAATCCACATCCCTAGCAAACCCTGAGGTCTACCTCCAGCAGACCCTCGAAGCTTATCCCCAGTAAGGTTCCGAAGGGTATCTCCCCGCAGAGTACGGATGTCCCTCCCGAGTTTTATTCAAAGTTATTCCTCACAGAGGCTTATAACTGGGTTATCCTTAGCTAACAACCAGGGGAGATCGCGCTCGCCAAAGTTCTTCCCATCCCCGCCAAAGTTCTTCCCATCCTCGCCAAAGTTCTTTCCATCCCCAGCAGAGTTCCTCAAAATTCCCCCAACAATAACTTATCAATACTATCCCCGGAGGAGTTTATCTTTGCAAATCCCCAGCCAGAGAATCTTCCAGAAATCATTTTCCCTCAGAGTTTAAGCTTCAGTATCCCCAGCAGATCAAAAGCTTCAAATGGACAATCCCCAGCGGAGTCAGACTTTTAAACCTTCTCCCCACAGAGTTTTTAGGAAGAAAAATCTTGAGTTCCCCAGTGAAATCTCCAGAGATACTGCTCTCCAAGCTGAAGATTCTCAGTCTGGCATCCCCAGCATTAAATATACTAGCCTGGTACTCCCCAGTAGAAGACTTCAGGAATTCCCCAGAAGATTGGTATACAACCCAAGCTCCAGGTTCCCCAGCAACGACCCAGGACTTATTTTCCCCGGCAGCAGTCAGGATACTTCTATCTTCCGCTATCCCGGATTCATCTATCCTGTGCAAGACAGCTCTCCAACTTACATACGCATCCATTTACATTCATAACGCCATAATATACATTGTATCATGCATCATAGCATTGCATACAACTAACTCTTTTCCTTTTCAGGTAAGATCAGTCGACAGACTAAAATCATTCAAATCTCAAGATTTCTGAAAACAGTTCACGGGTTCTCCAAGTAAACGGATGTTAACCTATCACTTGTTCAAATTCTTTCTAAGACTTCTGAAAACAGTTCATGGATTCTTCCCAAGTAACGGATGTTAATCTATCAACTTGTTCAGATGCAACTTTTTGAAGACAGTTTACGGAAGCTTCCCAACAACGGATGCTGCTCTATTGCTTATTCAACTTCAAGATTTCTGAAAACAGTTCACGGGTTCTCCAAGTAAACGGATGTTAACCTATCACTTGTTCAGATTCTTTCTAAGACTTCTGAAAACAGTTCATGGATTCTTCCCAAGTAACGGATGTTAATCTATCAACTTGTTCAGATGCAACTTTTTGAAGACAGTTTACGGAAGCTTCCCAACAACGGATGTTGCTCTATTGCTTATTCAACTTCAAGATTTCTGAAAACAGTTCACGGGTTCTCCAAGTAAACGGATGTTAACCTATCACTTGTTCAGATTCTTTCTAAGACTTCTGAAAACAGTTCATGGATTCTTCCCAAGTAACGGATGTTAATCTATCAACTTGTTCAGATGCAACTTTTTGAAGACAGTTTACGGAAGCTTCCCAACAACGGATGCTGCTCTATTGCTTATTCAACTTCAAGATTTCTGAAAACAGTTCACGGGTTCTCCAAGTAAACGGATGTTAACCTATCACTTGTTCAGATTCTTCTCAAGACTTCTGAAAACAGTTCATGGATTCTTCCCAAGTAACGGATGTTAATCTATCAACTTGTTCAGATGCAACTTCCTGAAAACAGCTTGCAGGTTCCTCCCAACAACGGATGTCAACCTATTGCTTGTTCAGACCCCCAATTCAGAAATGGTCCAAAGCTTGGACACGTTCCTGATATTCCCTTCCAGATGGCATCTTTAAGCCCATCCCCGACAAGTTTCTGTCACTACTCCTGATGGCGTCATTAAGCCCATCTCCAAATGGCATCTCTAAGCCCATTCCCGCATCCGATGCTTTGATGAGTGCAAATTTCCGGGCACTCTAGTGTCCAATCTCCTTTTACCCTCGAGTCACGAAAGGCAAGCTTGCCAATCTAACTCTTCAGGTTCAAGAAGATTGAACAGGGGCAACTGTTGTACCCCAAAATTTGCCCTCCCATTTCTCATTGATTTCTCCTCACAAAGCTCTTGAAGCTCAAGATCCAGTTAGGGTTTCATCTGCTCAGGACTCCTCCTTGCACTGCTGACCCCAAATTAGGGTTTGTGTTTGCACAAAGATGTTTTGACTTAAAGTGCCCAAGATGACTTTCCTGCTTCATATTGACCTCCTAAGTTTATCCATACCAAGTTTCAAGTCCTGATTCCAAATTTTGCCCAGTCAATTGGACAGTTGGCCTAGAAATCAACTGTATTGGAGAAAAAGTCAAACTGTGGCCAATTGACAGTCAAATCTCATGAAATTTGATCCACATCAACATTATAAACTCATATGAACCATTTGATCAAGTTTGGATCACAATTCCACAAGAAATTGGATCAGATCACTAAAAGGGCAAAATGGTCATTTTTAGGGTTTTGACTGTACAAAGGCAATTTTTGACTGTTTGACCTAGCCAATGGTAAACCAAGCTCACATATGGACTCAAGGACCCTATGGAATTATCTTGACATGATCAACAAACTCAAAAGATCCCAAGTACACAAGATTAACAGTTGAATTTCCCAGTCAATTGATTAGTTTTGACTGTATACTGAAAAGTCAAACTTTGACTTTTTGGTCAAAATCAAAGGTCAAGATTCATTTTTCATCAAAACATGCCAAATCATGAAACTTGTTCACCAAGAAATCACAAATTGCAAATTAGGGTTAGAAAATGGAATTTTTCATAACTTAGAATTTTTCTAAGTTATGAAAAACCCTAATTTTTTCCTAACTTTGCCCCACCTTTTCATCAAGATCCATTTGGATTCAAACAAAAGTCAAAACATGAAAGTTGTAGCTTGTTGCATAATCTACAACTTTGATTCACAAAGTTTTCTCATTTGAAGCTTGTATCTCAAGTTACAATTTTTTGAATAAGGGCACTAAACCATTTTTAACTTAGTAGAATTTTAACCTATTTTGACAAGGTTTTCTACCCCACTTCAAGGCCATTTTCCATACCCTTCCACTTGGAATTTCAATTTGCATTTCAAAGATGGATTGTAGTACACATTCCAAGCTTTCCAAAATGTCCAAGAACTTCTCAAACAACCTCATGGTTAGGGAGAATCGAATTTCACAATATAGCAAAAACTCACTTTTGAATTGGCCATTTTTCATGTTCATAAGATTATGCAACTTCTCAAAACCAGCATGCCCTTGATTACAGGTCCTTAAACCAAGTTACACTCATAAATTTAATGCATATTCTTTGTACCAAGACCAAGTTCTTTGAGTTCAAGCTTTGTCTAGAGGATTAATCCCAATTTGGAAAAAGTAAACTATCCATTTTTGCAAAAGTTCACTTTATGTCAATTTGAAAATCAAACAAGTACAAGCTAAATCTCTTTTGGCACAATATTATGGACAATTTGCTCTGATCAAGAGAGACTTTGCAACAGGATTAGAGGCCCCCTACTGACCTAAAACACCAACTTGCACTTTGTTGCTTAAAGGTTAAGAAACATTGTATAATTTGTAACAACTTCCATCTCAGCCTTAGAACAAGAAAGCAAATATTGTAGACACATTCCAAACATCACAACCAAGCTTTTGCACGAATCCTTGACCTCTCAAACACTCTCCATCTCAGAAACACCATCAAACTGCTCAAACAGGGCAAGGCCTGCAGTTTGAGTGCCATCTCTCAATCCCTTCAAGCATTCTTGTCCAAACTTGTTCCTCTACCTTCCTTACAACCTATGCAAGCTATCCAGAAGCTAAGACACGATCTGTAATTGCTCTAACCACTTCCACCATTTTCACATCTTTGACTTGCAGGTGAAGTTCTACAGCTTGATTCAGAAGCTTTCAAGACAAAGTAAACATTGGAATAGCATCCCTGGACCTCAAGGAAGCTTTTCCAATCATCACCTTGCACTGAAAGTTCCTCATTCTCCAGATAGAAGTTCAACTGAATAGGTAAAAGTTTGAATTCGTATCTCTCTTATTATGCATCTTTAGTCTTAAGTTTGTGAAGAAACAAGGTCCTACTCATAGCCCTGAACATGTACATATCTTTACTTTTCATTTCTTTTGTCTGAGTAGAGAGAATTTGAGCTTTGAAAATGGCAGAAAAACTAGGTCAGGAATTGGGGGAGGATAAATTCTCCCTCATCTTAGAGAGTTAGATCAAGTAATGCATATGGTTAGAATCGTGATTTCATGCTTAACATCTTTTGTGTTGGAAGTTTGTTCAAAAAATCAAAGAATCAGGATTTCAAACACAAGCTTACAGGCGCGCGTTTTGTGATTCAGAGGTTGAAGAAGAAGTGGTTTGGGCTGGGCCTGAGCATTTTTTTTATTCACACCATCTTTTCTGTTTTGCACCCCCAAGCCCATTTGTCTCATTTTTAATTCTTTTTGACTTTTCTCTTTTTTGTTTGACTTGTTTATTTTTTCTCAGCATATTAAAATTTTGAAAATAATTTTCTCATCATTTTTTGATTTTATTTGGTATTCATTTGATTTTCTTTTGATTTATACATATATGTATATATATTATTATTTAGGATAAATAGAAAAATAGTGTAAATACATTCTCATTTTCATTTTTTATTTTATATTACCTTCTGAAAATATTTCATATAAAAAAATACTATTTTCTAAAAAATTGAATATTATTATTATTTGTATATAATACATATTTAAAATAATATAAGTTTACATATATATATATATATTAATATACTTAGAGTAAAAATACCAAAAATGTACATATTTTATTTTTTAATATTTAATACTAAAAAATACCCTTTTTTACAAACATACTATATTTTATTTTATTTTTGTATGTAAATAATAAATATTATATGAATTAAGTAATTAATATCCATTTTAATTGAAATTAGGGTTTTTGCCCTAAAAGTTAAAAATACTCAAAAATAATACCTTTTTATTTTCTTGTTTTATTTTACATAAACCATATTTTTTTCATACATATAAAAACTTTCTTTTTGCATTTTTGCATATTTACTTCATTTCCATTTAATTATGCAATTTATTTACCTTGCAAATATTCAAAAATGATGTAATAATTTAGATTTAAATTCTTGTCTAAATATCCCCCGTTTGTAAATTTGTACCCCCCTCCCTATATTATTATGTTGTAATAGCGTAGGAATTTAAATTTCGCACTTTATACGCTTTCTAATTATGCCATGTTAGAATTAGGGCTTGCATGCGAAAAACGATAAAAAATAGTTTGACCTAATACAAAGATAAATGAGCATGAAAATAAATAACACATCTCACACTTGCACCCCTAGGGTATTCCACTTTGTTGCCTTCAAATAATTGGGCAATATTGCATGTTGAACTTCTTTGGGCAAAACAAACAAATTGAATGATCATAGTCCCTCGATAAAACTTTTCAAAACAAACAAAAACAAATGATCAAGTCCCTTAAAGAAAATTGCCCAAAGGCCTTTAACACTATTGCAATTATGGTCCAAACGATGACCCGTGCCTGTCCCTCTCATCTCCTAAGACAAGATTGTCCACCAAATGCAATGGTGGAACAAATTTGTCAAAAGGGCTTAAAACATGACAAAAATCTTTGAGAAAGCTTTAGGGTAGATAAACTCTTAAGTACTTGTCAATTTGCAAAGAAAACACTTGCCTAATTTCAAAACCCACTTCACAAACACTTTCAAAATCAACTTTTCAAACCCTTGAAACATCTTTTTAAAAGATAAAACACCTTTTGTAAAACATTCGAGTAAAGAATTGTTACAAGGTTAGCCTAGCACAAGGCATCTTTTCAAAACATTTTCAAAACCACACACAAAGCACCATTTCAAACAATTGAAAACTAAGGCAATTTGATCTAAGCAAGTACCTAAGAGCCCATGGATAACCATGGATAGAAGGGGTGTTAATACCTTCCCCTTCTATAATCTACTCCCCGAACCCAAGAAAAATCTCAAAGGTTTTTGCTGTGCTTTTTAAACCTTTCCTTAGGATAAAATAAAAAGTCGGTGGCGACTCTTGCTCAATCGAAACATTTGCGAAAACAAACGCAAAACACTAGTCAGTTCTCCCACCGTACCACAGTACTGTATGTAATATGTATGCGCATACCATGATGTATAAACATGGAATGCCGTTGCGACATTTCCTAGTCTGGGAAAATAAATCCCTGACTGCTGCCGGAGAATACTGGGAAGCTGAATCCCGGACTACTGTTTGGTAGATGAGGAAAGTGATTCTTTCATCTCAATTGGGGATTAAGAATGGAGATGATTTATTGGGGATTTCCTCTTTCCGTTTGAGGATATTCTATCGGGGATCTTTGACTTCTGCTTGAGAATGACTCCGTGGGGAAGAAGATGCTTTGTTGGGAGATTTTACCAACCTGGAGAAATAAACTCCATTGGGGGATAAAATTCCGCGGCTGGAGAAATAAACTCTACCGGAGATGAGGCTTTATAAACTGTTTGAGATTATAAAACTTAGTTGGGGAACATTGATTTAACCTCTCTGAGGGAACTTTGCTGGAGAAGGTAATTCCTGCTTGGGGAAGAAGAGGTCAAAACTTTGGTTGTTTTCACTTTATGGGGATATAGACATTATCAGGACGTATGTTAAGTATGCGGCAATGACTTTGGATCAGGGCGTTTCTTCCCCTGTACCTGCTGGAGAAAGTACCTGCGGAGATTTTGTGGATGGATCTATGTGTTGAAATAAGTGTAAGAATGACATTCGTCTCTGGATCGTATCTGAATTATATTTGGAACATGTATTGAATGAGTGTCAGAATGATATCCGTATCTGGATCGCATCTGAAATGTACTTGAAACACATGTTGAATGAGTGTCAGAATGACATCTGTCTCTGGATCGTATCTGAACTATACTTGAAACATGTGTTGAATGAGTGTCAGAATGACATCCGTCTCTGGATCGTATCTGAACTGTACTTGAAACATGTGTTGAATGAGTTTCAGAATGACATTCGTCTCGGGATCGTATCAGAATTATACTTAAAACATGTGTTGAATGAGTGTCAGAATGACATCTGTCTCTGGATCGTATCTGAACTGTACTTGAAGAGAATCTGAATAAGTATCAGGATGACATCCATCTCTGGATCGTACCCGAACTGTTTCTAGAAGAGAATCTGAATAAGTATTAGGATAACATCCATCTCTGGATCATATCTGAACTGTACTTGAAACATGTGTTGAATGAGTGTCAGAATGACATCCGTCTCTGGATCGTATCTGAACTGTACTTGAAGAGAATCTAAATAAGTATCATGATAACATCCGTTTCTGAATCGTACCTGAACTGTTTCTAGAAGAGAAGTCTATAATAAGTATCAGGATAACATCCGTCTCTGGATCGTACCTGAACCGTTTCTAGAAGAGGAATTGGTTTATTTAGAATGTTTCTGTTGGGAATTCCTGTTCAATTGCTTTTGAGAAGAAATCCGCTGAGGAACATTAATTTTTCTTGATCGTACGTGATTCGTTGTTGGAATTCATGTCTAATGCTCCAAGTGATTCAGATGGAGATCTGCCCCTGGCTGTTTGGCATTTTTGAGAGATTCCTTGAATCTTGACTTGACTTCCCCAGGTGATAGACAATGATCATGCCATGCCCCTTGGTTGGAAATGTTTTTCCACTTGAGGTGAACCTTTTCATTTAGAAGGTTTTTGTTCACTAGATATTCGTCATGTGAATTTCTCTGTTGTCGAACAGATAACTATATGCAAATAACGATATTCAAATAATACAAAGTTTATGCTTGTCTTGAAGTTTTTGAAAATTCATTTTTTCAGTAAAACATATTTTGCAAGAGGGTGATATCAACTCATGATTTATAGCAAACCTTATAGGAGTCAGGATAACTTTTGTAACAGTATGCTTCCGAACTAACCTATGCTTCAGTTAGGACTTTTAAGGGTTGTAACATGGCCTGGTTCACGGTTTAAGAAACAAAGGATAAAGTCTCAAAATCTATTTGTACCCACCCGTTCTTTGTAATGTTCTTCAGTCATATGCTCAATTAATTATGTGTTTAGATCCCGATTGAGTCCGGCATCTTGTCCTTGATATTCTAGTGATGGTTCAGAAACTTGAACGTTTGTCTGAGAAGGAAGTCACTTTTATGACCTTTTCTTTTTGTTGATGATTTGTAGGACCTCTTTCTTTTTGATTTTTTTGCTATCCCTATCTTTTTCCTGAACAGTTTCTTTTATGATTACAGTCAGTGGGATGCCCCAGTTTTTCTTAAGTCTCTTTCACAGGTTTTGGCTTAATGGACTTTTATTTTGAGAGATAATGACTGCCTATTTTGATGATTATTCCGAACCTATCACCGTCTTTTAATTTTGGAGGACGTCTTCGATGCCATTCATTATGTACGAAGAGGAAGATTACGACTGAATGCACGTCTGAATTGACTGAGAAACTACCTTGCCCCAAGTTATGATTAAGGGTTTTAATTTGTGTGAAAAGAAAAACTCCTACTTCTTAGGCTCAAAGGGGTTGACTAGGGATTATCTTCCTTATAACTCCACTGTTTGGGATTTGAAACAACGCCTATACATCGTCAACAGGGTCTGTTCAAAAGAACATTGTGTGACATTGTGGTATCATTTTCGTCATCCTCCCTCTAAAGGCTTATAGCTTTTTAATTTGGAGTTGAATATCACATAAAGGAAGCAAGAAAACATTTTAAATAAAATGACAATGAAATCATTCAAGACAAACATATGCGATGCATTAATGCAAAAACCAAAGTTTGGCATGACAGTAATTGCTTGAACAACAAATAAAATTACAAATGAAAAAAAATGAACTGGACGTTCTCAATGATTTGGCCTAGGAGTAGTGATCACTTTTTGAGTTTCTGGAGGGTCGAATTCAATCTCTTTGGCGTTAATCATATCCTAAATTTTGTTCTTCAGAGCCCAAAAGCTATTTGTATCATGTCCAGAACTATAATAATGGTAGGCACACCTTTCGTCAGGGTGGTAACTAGGAGTAGAAGTATTGGGATTTCCAGAGGAGCCTTTAACGTAATTAACTCTGCCTTCAACATGTGTTGTAACGCTTGAGCTAGTGACATGTTAATTCTGGTGAATTGTCTCTTAGGCTTGACCTCTTTACGCTGATTCACATGCTGATGTCGTTGCATAGGCGTAAGATTAGAGACCAGTATTGCCCCCACAAATTGATTGTTGTCGTCTGCCTTATTGCGACCCTTCTGGCCATACACATCATTGGCTTCCCTCTTACCAGTAAATGGCTTCTTCTCAGCATTAGAAGATGCAGCCATCGAGATTTTCCCACTCTGGGGGACCTCAATTGGAATGTGTTGAGTAAAATGAGAGGGAAAATTTGGGGGTACAACAGTTTGGCATAGGGAGCTCAGAGAATTCCCTGCATTTGTCGGGGTTGGCTTCGATTCCTCACTCGGTCAAATAGAAGCCAAGGAATTTGCCCGCCATAACCCCGAAGGTGCATTTCTCCAGTTTGAATCTCATCTTGCATTTCCTTGCCCTGTCGAAGACTCTTTTCAGGTGGGCCGTGTGTTCAGCCTTTTCTCTAGACTTAATGATCATGTCATCCATGTATACCTTGAGCATATACCCTATTTCATTGCAGAAGACTTTGTTCATCATCCGCTGGTATGTTGCGCCCGCATTTTTTAGGCCGAAGGGAATTACGTTGTAGTAATGATAGCCCTACCCGGTCATGAAAGCCGTGCACTGTTTATCACTCATCACCGTGGGAATTTGGTTATAATCTGGATATGCATCCATAAATGGTAAGATTTTATAGTCGATGAGTTGTCGACCAACATGTCAATATTAGGTGCATGATATGCATTTTTGGGACATGTCCGATTAAGACCAGTATAATTAACACACATACGCCATTTTCTATTATTTTTCTTAACAAGTACAACATTGGAGAGCCAGGTTGAATACTGGGCCTCAGAAATAAAATTTGTCTTTAGGAGGTCTTTTACAGCTTTTTCAGCAGCCTTCGCTTTCTCGAGAGGCTGCCTACGTTGAACTACTGCCCTAGCGGTATGATCTACAACGAGCTGGTGACAGGAAACCTCAGGGTCGAGTCCGGGAATTTCCGCAACATTCCAAGCAAACAAATCAGTATTCATCCTCAGGCAAGTCTCAAGAGTCTTCTTCACTAGATTGGGGAGACTAGCTCTAATCTTCACACCTCTGTTTGGGTTGTCGTCGAGGGGATGGTTTCGAAGTCTCCATCGGGGATGAGACGAATAGGATCTTGTTCTCCATTGGGGACTTCAACTTCATCCTTGGTGAAGCGGGTGTTGAGGTAGATGGAGCTTACGTTATGTGGAGCATCCCGTTCTTTAGCTTGAGCAAACTTGTCTGCCAAGGAAGTTGCTGATAACACAAAAATGTATAGTATATTTGGCTTGATTAACATAAATCATGTCTCTATTTTATTTTAATTATGTTGCTTTATGTTAGTATTACGTTGGTATTTGATTGTATTGCAGGTATTTAATTAAATGAAGCTTTTGTGAGAAAAAGAAGAAAAAGGGTGCAAAAAAGGAACAAAAAGAACCAAATAAGCAACCAAGCAGCCCAATATTGTACCAAAATTTTTGCCCCTAAGATCCCTTCATCATACCATATTGATTCAATCACAACAAGATTACATTAGGGATTTTGGTTCTCCTCCCTATCTTTAGCTTTTCTCTTTGAGGAATCACCAAGCACCTTGACTTGCTTTTCTTTTGTGATCATGCATGTTTTGTTTTGACTTTCCTTTTGACCAATAAAATTCAACATTGGTTTGTCTTACTTATTAATAAAGTAGGTAAAGGCAATGTGGCTTGGCAAGTTGATCCATGAGTTCATGAGTTTATTTCCATGCCCTAGTCAATAGAGCTTGAGAAATTCAAACCTCACCATTGAAGTTATTTTGGAAAAAATGGCATGACAAGGTTTATTTTGGGTCACTACATTTCAAAGTTATCAAGGTTGATTCAAAAGTACAAGGGGTTGATTGAAGAAGTTGTCATGTTTGGACAAAGCTTTGTTCTCATTGGTCACAAGTGCATATTTCTATCAATTCTCAAGATATGGAAGTATTTTTGGTGGCTATGATTTCTAATTATCATCCTTAACAACTTCTATTAACAAAGCAAAAGTGTTGGTACAAGAATTTTGTTCAAAATTGTGAAAGTTCCTCAAAGCATTTTCTTGATCTAGGAGCTAGGGTTTTAAACTTCAAAGAAGTATATCTTGATCATCTTTTGGTATTTTTGAGTGATTCCAAATACATAATTCTCTTTAAAGGGTTATTAACAAATCACTTCAAAAGTTTCAAGGATTTTTTACGTGGAAGAAGCTTGATGATGAAGAAAGATTACAAGTCCTCCAGATGAACTCCCAATTTCCCATGTGTGATTTCAAATGATCATAACTTGGTAAATTTTTATCACCTTGAACCCACTCTTTTTCCATAATGATCTTGAAGACGTGAACTTTATGCCTTTTTTATGTGCAAAGTGATATAATGCATGGAAGATGCCCTAAGGATACAAAAGATTATAGGTCATTTTATGATTTTTTTCCGACTTCAAAAATTCATAACTCTCTCAATTTTTTGATATTTTGAATGGTTCAAGTCTCAAAATGTCATTCAGGAGGTCTATTTCATTCCATCTTTTTTGGTCAAGAGCAAATTCCAAGTGGAAGGCCATGTTTGGATGCAAAACATTATAGGTCACTTTTGAAGAAAAACATGAAATATTTCTAAGTATGGAAAGTCAACTTCTTTTTCCAAACTTTGACTCATTGTAACTTTCAACTCAAACATCCATTTGATTCCATTATTTTCCCATTGCAAAGCTTGTAATCTCATCTTTCTAAAGCATCAAGAATCATACCCTAAGACCCCTTGAGCTGGGAATGCCATTGAGTTGAACTTGGTAACTTGGAACTGAAGTTTCTTCATAAGTCAAAATTTGAAATTCATGTTTTTGCTTCTAAATATCAAATTGGCACGCGTTTGTGGTCTAAACGTATTTAACTAACTTGCAAAAGTGGATTAGAGCCTTAAAACCCAAGGATTGGATGAGTTTTGATGCAAAACGGATCACACCTTACTCGTGTATCAGGTTCACACGATTTCCCTCCAAACTTCATCATTTCACACGCTTGAATATTCCATTTGATTCCCTATAAATAGAGGGTCATCCCTCATTCATTTCCTCAAGCTTGAACAACTAGAATCACCCTATCAAACTTGCTCCACAACTCATTTTTCTGTAACTTTGAAATCAGTGTTAAATACCTTTTCAATCCAATTTCTCTATCAATTCACATTCCTTGATCTTCCCTGAAGCTAACCATACAATTACCTTCAAGAATCGTGCCCTATATTGATCCATAGAAGACCAGTTTTAGAGCTCTGTAACTCAACTTCAATAGGTAGATTTCTCTAATAATTCTTCAAAACTTTGATATCATTGTGAAGATCTCATTGCCCTGGTTCTAGTCGCAACACTTGCTTTTATCTGGAAATACGTATTGACCATGAAATTTCAAATCCATTTTTAAAACTTTCTTCCCAAATTGCTTGAGCTACAATTTATATAAATTTGTTGCGAAGGTGCGATTGTCTTTGTCTTGAAGAGACGAAGCGAATGACATAGGTATGAGCTTATGATTTTACAGTTTGAGAGACATGGAATTCATGTTGGCTGGAGGTTGAAGATGACTAACGTGTCATCTTCCAACCAATGATGGCTTGCCACTTGTTTTGTTTTGAATATCTGATTTTACATTTGATTCAGTGTTTTATTCACTAATGACCATGATATGCACAACGCGCCAGATCCCTTGGATTTGATTACTAAGGAATTTAGACTCTCATCCAATGATCCACATATTTTTGACTTTATTATTTATTTCTGATTTTTATATTTAATTGTTTTAAACTTCAAAAAATCATAGAAAATTCATTTTAAGTCCAAAAAATCTGAAAAAATTATGAAAAATATTTTTGATTTTTCTCTTTATGATTTTTATTTTTTCACAATTTTATTTTGTGTTTTGATATTTATTATAAAATTTTCACTTTATTTGAATTGTTTTAAATGTTTAAAAATAATTTTATGCATTTCTAAATTCTAAAAATAATATGGAATGATCCAATGATATTGTGACAAATATTGGTGACCTCATTTATTTTTAATTTCTGACTTTGTTATTTTTTTTATTATTTTTGGTTTATTTTACTCATTTCTTTTAATTTTTAAATAGTTTTTGACTTTAAAAAAATTACCAAATATTTTATAAATATTTGAGTCCTTTTCTGATTTTTCTATGGTATTACTTTTTATTTCTAGATTAATTTGAATATAGTTGATATTTTTCTCTTTTATTTCCATTTTAAAATATTCTAAAAACCTTTTTAAATATATATATTAAATGCAATATTATTTTATGATTATTTTCTAGCTGATCTTGGGTTGAATTTTTGATCATGAACTTTATTAACATCATTGGATCCATGGTGTTGAGTCTAACTCTACAAAAATGGATGAATGATTTTAATAATAGTTTGATTGAATTTTAATTCAAATATGGTTTGTATATTCTTCCCCATCCCTCTTCATCTTATCCCTTTCTTATTGCACTAAGTGTTATTGGAGCATGATCTCTATATCATGTCTCAAAATAAATAGTGCATAGATTTCTATTGACCGGCCACAAAATAGGTGCGACTTCTATGTAAGTCCACTTACGATTGCTTAACATAGTGCTAAATTTTGTCCCGATTCGAATAAAGGATCATTTGTGGCCCAAACCTATATTTGCAAGCCCAAATATGTTGATTTGATCTCTTTCATCCAATAACCTTGAGATTTATTGTGTGGAGGCTTTGGTTCTACCAATCCTCTAATGGATCTACAACACTTTTGGTTAACGCGGATCACTTAAACATTATTGATCATTAAATGGTACCTTTGAGGATTCTAAATGGATGATATACTTGACAAAAAGTAAATGCAACTTGTTGTGTGGAGGCTTTGGTTCTATCAATCCTCTAATTGGTTCCAAATGCAATTTTCAAGATGGTCATCCAACTAACCACTAATTATTAAATTGTTTTACTTTATACTTTTATTTTTATGCTTTATGTACCATTTATTTTAAGAATTACATTTCATGCCATTTTCATTTTGCTCACTTGAGCATTTATATTCTTGTTATTTTTATTTTGCTCACTTGAGCTTTTCTTTTCTTTTTTAAGACACCTAATAATCAACATGAGCTATAAAAAGCTTTAATGATATTTGGACTATTTGGTTACTATCTTTGGCATTATGGAGTATTGAACTTCTTGGACTTAGGATTAGAAACCTTGGTCTATGATGGAGACCTTGTGACCTCAATTGATATTTTGTCTGGAGTTATTGAGTTTTACCTCAAGACATTGCGTTGTTTGTTTGTTTTGTGTGCAGGTTATTATGATTACATACTTTGATTGTTATATGGAATTCACTCGTATACATCCGTTACTCTGCCCAATTTTTGAGAAGACTTAATACATTTGAAGTTGGTTCTCTCAAGAGATCTAGTATCTTTACTTGTTTAGTTTCAATCCAAAGAATGGGAATTCTATCTTGACTTATAATGTCAAGTATTGGCTTCTTGTTAGTTAGATGGTTCATATCCCTATGTTTTACCTTATGCTTTAGGATAGTCTCTTCTTCTCCTCCCATCTTCTTTAATTTCAAAAATCTCCTTCCTCATTTTGAAAACTCTTCTTGTTTTGAAACTTGAACCAATTTCATAATAAACTTGGACTTATGTCCATGCATTTTCAAAACATTTTCATAAACAAACTTTAATCAATTTAAAAATACCTTGACATTTTTGTGAGAAGACTAAAAGTCAATCAATCTCATTTCAAACCATTTTTCCACTTTGGCTTTTTTATTTTAAAATATTTCTCAAAAGATTAGACTCTTGTCAATCCTTGTAGTGATGAAAACAACTATACTTCTACAATATGTAGTGAAGAGAGATATTTTCCACTTGGGTGTTGAGTGAGGCATTGTTGATTTTAAAATCCAATCCATATTCTCTACTTTGAGATGATTCAAAATCTCCTTTCTCATAATTGTGGGTAGTAAGTATGTTTTCCACACAGACAATGACGATGATATCTTATCTCATAAAATTAACCAACACACTTGTGTTTTAATTTCTTAAAAGAGGATCTACGTGTACCCTAATCCCCTATTGCACGGAAGGTAGTATGTAGGCACTAAAGGTTCGCAACCGCGGCGGGTGCAAAAATCATAAAAAAATATTTCTTTTCTCACCTCCACCATCTATTTTACATACAACATTTTATAGCCAAAATATACAGATTTTACAAAGAGGTTCTTGCAGAGTACCGTAGATGTTTAGGGTGCTAATACCTTCCCTTTGCATAATAAACCCCCTTACCTTAAATCTTTCCCCCTCTTTTGGGTTATTCGCTCTTTTCCCATTCCTTTGGAAACAATAAAGCGTGATGGCGATTTTTAATTTAATCTGTATAAGTCTAGTCAATCCAATGACTTAGTCTTAAACATTTTTACTGCTACAGAAATAAAATGGCGACTTCACTGGGGAAGACTGACCTCTTGCTGGTCCATCCCTAAGTGGGTTAAGTGTATCTTTGTTTATATCTGTATATGTGATATTGTTGCTTATGTGTTATATTATTTGTTGTATATATGTTTGCTCAGACTTTCCTGGTTTTTAGGGTGCTTGGTGATTACTCATAAGTCCTATACCTGGACTTGGGAAAACTTTAAGATAGGAAGGGCAGTATAGTCATGTTAACTTTGAGGGAGTAATCCCAAAAAAGGATGCATGAGATCCCCCACTCAGTGGACTCCCCTTTGACTGTAGTGCCGTTTACCGAGTAATCGGGAAGATGTACTGCTTTTGACCTAGGAGCCTGCTGAAGCTGAGGACCGTAGAATACCTAACCCATCTTGGCCTTTTAGGTGTAGTGCATAAGCTATGACGTAGTAATCCAGAAATAGTTGTCACGCGATACTACACTCGGACGAGTTTTTCTTGAGAATATTATTAATTACCGATTTAATCGGGAAGTTGGTAATATACGAAGGAAGGATGTAGACTCTGGGAACCTCTAGAACCTTGTTCGATAGGTGATAACTTTTAGACCATACCTAATGGGTAGTACCTTCGACCTCATGCCCGTGACGTTGAACCTATGAACCCTATGTTTGTGATCTTGTGTGCGATTATTGCATCATGCATCCATGCATTCATAAGCATCTTTTGAAGAAATTTTATTTCAAAGGACTTGAAAGTTCACCATTTGTGAATATCTCAAGTACCTTTTGACCACGGATTCTGGAAAAAGAAAGACCGGAAAATACAGTTTCAAAGATCCCAAGATAGATAAGTTGATCGGTCTAATTCCCGAGATTAAGTGTTCTGTAGATTTTCGGATGAAGTATGGATCCATCATTCCTCTCATGAAGCTTAAGATGAAGGAGGGTATTCTCTCGACCTTGGTATAGTTCTATGATCCGATGTATCATTGCTTTACTTTCCCTGACTAGCAGTTGATTCCTACACTAGAGGAGTATTCTTATTTGTTAGATTTACCGATTATCGATCATGTTCCTTTTACTGGTTTGGAGGGTGAGCTAAAACCACACGAGATTTCTGCTTCGATCCATCTGGGGAAATCTGAGGTTGAAGCCCATATGACTACTAAAGGAGGGTTTAGAAGATTACCAGCTCAGTTCTTATTGAAGAAAGCTCGTTACTTTGCCAGGATGAAGAGTACAGTTGCTTTTGAGGCCATCTTTGCTCTACTTGCTTACAGGTTGCTTTTATTTCCTAATGTGGACAAGTTTGTTGACGTTAATGCTATCAGGATCTTCATGATTGGAAACCCAGTTCCTACATTGTTGGGTGATTCTTATTACTCTTTTCATCTTCAAAATTCTTATCATGGGGGGATGATTATCTGTTGCATGCCTCTATTATACCAGTGGTTTATCTCTCATATGCCTCAGTCTGATGCTTTCTGGGATGTCAGAAAGGAACCCCGTTGGGCTCCTAAGATCATGGCACTTACTCACTCGGATATTGATTGGTATCATCGGGCTTACCATGATGTAGATATTGTCGACAGTTGTGGTAGTTTCCCCAATGTACCTCTTCTTGGTACAAAGGGAGGAATTAACTACAACCCTGTTCTTGCACGATGACAACTTAGTTATCCAATGAGGGATAAACCAAAAAGTATTCATTTGAGTAGTTTCTTTTTGAAGGAGTGAGAAGACCATAAGGAAGCTAGGGAGAAGATTGCGAAGGCCTAACGTCATATTCATAGGAAGAGTAGGGAAGACTTGGGACCTAGGGGGGTTGTTTCTTTGGAGCCTTATCTTCAGTGGGTCCAAACGAGAGTTATTCAGTTGAAGACGCCGTATTCCCGGGAAGCACCTATGCCTGATTTATTTGTAAAGACCACTCCTCCCTTATTGGATGATATGGAAGAGCTACAACTTGCTTTAGTCAGGATGCAGCAGGAAAAGGGTGCTTGGAAGAATAAGTGTCAAATTTTAGAGATTTCCTATACAGAAGACTTGAAGGAGAAAGACGACTTGATTGAGATTCTTGAGAGTCGGGCGGTAGAGACCATGGACAGGAAAGGGGATTTATTTTCCTCTAAGCCTCAGTCAGATGCTAGTTGCTCACTTCCTAATTCAGGTGATTGGAAGGAGGTTGCCACCAGATATGCAGAAGAAAACCAGAGGTTGAAGGCTCAGATTGCCATGCTTGCAGGGAAGCGCCATCGTACAGAGTGATCTCCATCAGCTTTATTCTTAGGGTTTTAGACTTTATTTTCATCTTGTACTTGGGATTATTGAAAACTTGTAATCCATTTTGAAGTTATTATAATAAATTTTTTTCAGTATTTCAAATGTGTTATTACTTTGATATTTCCAATGTGTCTATAAATCTTTAAGTCCCTCGAAATATTAATAATAAAATAAATCATGTGCACTGCATATCATGCATTATATTGAATATATTTCTTGCATTTGTTATGCACATCCAGGTGTCTTACCAAGCTTCTTTACTTCATGCAGCAAGTTGTCTCACCACTACAACACTCGAGCTAATTTCAGAAGGAAGATGGACAACTTAGAACAAGAGAATCGCGAGTTGCGCAAGGAAGTTTCTGCTTTGAAGGCCGGCATGGCCAATCTTACTGCTCTAATGGAATATCTGGTGCCTGCTCATAATCAGCCACCGAGTGTTCAACCTCAACACACAAGGGTTACTACTGAAGTTTTGATTGTTCTTGTGTCTGCTACTCCATCTGTTGTTCAGAATCGCATGCCTCAAGGTTATCCATGGGGAATTCCAGAGAACTGTGTGCCTGAAGGTTTCAATCTTGGTCCTCAAGATACTCCAGTTGTTCATACTATTGTTACTCATGCACCTCCTGTGGTGCATGCTGCTCCTGATGCACCTCCTTCGGTGAATATGGTTCCATTTCCTAATGATGATATGTGTCGTCCCTTTCCTCCACCAAGTGAAGACTTGGGTCTCTATGATAGAATGAATGATTTTCAAGAACAGTTTGACAAGATGCAGAGGGAGATGAAGGCCCTCAGGGGAAAGGAATTATTCGGGAAAAATGTGAATGATTTATGCTTGGTCCCGAATGTCAAGATACCTGTGAAGTTTAAAGTCCCGGAATTCGAGAAGTACAAGGGAAACACTTGTCCTCGTGCTCATATTGTGATGTATGTAAGAAGAATGTCTACCCATACGGATGATCAATGTCTGCTGATTCACTTTTTTCAGGATAGTTTGACTGGTGCTGCGTTGAAGTGGTATATGAGTTTGGACAACGTTAATATCCATACTTTCAATGACTTGGGAGAAGCATTTATCCGACAATACAAATACAATTTGGACATGGCGCCTGACCATGATCAACTCAGGGCCATGGTCCAGAAGGACAGGGAATCATTCAAAGAATATGCACAAAGATGGCGTGAGGTAGCCGACCAAGTGATTCCTCCCATGGAAGAGAAGGAGATGACTAAGATTTTCTTGAAGACCCTGGGTGCTTTCTACTACGAGAGGATGGTAGCGAGTGCACCAAGTGACTTTACTGAAATGGTAGGCATGGGTATCCGTTCGGAAGAGGTTGTGAGAGAGGGTCGTTTAACAAAAAGTGAAAGCTCTAGAAGTGTGAAGAAGCATGTGATACGGTGGGAGAACTGACTAGAAGTTTTGTGTTTGTGTTCGCAAATGTTTCAGTTTAGCAAGAGTTGCCACCGACTTTTTATTTTATCCTAAGGAAAGGTTAAAAAGCATAGGAAAGACCTTTGAGATGTTTTCTTGGGTTCGGGGAGTAGATTATAGAAAGGGAAGGTATTAGCACCCTTTTTATCCATGGTTATCCATGGGCTCTTAGTTACTTGTTTAGATCATTTGCTTTTGCTTTTCAATTGTTTGAAATGGTGCTTGGTGTATGTGCTTTTTGAAAATGCTTTGAAAAAGAGGCCTTATCTAGGCAACCTTTGTAATGATTCTTGTTTGAATATATACAAATGTGTTTGTCTTTTTGAAAAGATAATTCAATATTTTGAAAGTTGTTTGGAAATTGTGTTGTGAGGTAGGTGTGTTTAAAAATGGCAAGGATGTTTTGCAAGCTTTTGATCAAGTAACTAAGAGTTGTCTACCCTATTTTACTCAAAGATCCTTCTTATGTTTTTAACCCTTTTGACAGTGTTATTTCACCATTGTATTTGGTGAACAACCTTGTGTTAGGATGTTAAACGGGACAGGCACGGGTCATCGTATAGACCATGATAGCAATAGTGTCAAGTATTTTTGATAATTTTCTTGAGGGACTTGATCATTTTGTTTAGGCAACTCAGATAGCGTCATCGAGGGACTATGATCTTTTGTTTTGTTTTTGTTTTGCCAAAGTACTTGACATGCATACCATGGCCCATTTTTGAAGGCAACAAGTGGATTGTAACCCTAGGGGTGCAAGTGTGCATTGTGTTTGTTTTTCATGCATTTTTGTCTTTGATTAGGTCAAACTATTTTGTTAATTTGATTTTGCATACAAACCCTAATTCTAATCATGGCATAATTGAAAGTTTAAAGGTACGAGAATTTAAATTCTACACTATTACAACACGATATAGGGAGGGGGTACAAATTTGAATAGGGGATTATTTTGCAAGAAATTAAACCCTAAATTATTACAACCATATTGAATTCGCAAGGCATAATATTTAAATGTACAATGTTTAAATAAAATACAATAAATAAATGTGAGAGAAAATGTATTATGCAAAAAAAAGGTTTTTTATGTATGTAAAATATTTTTAATGGAAAGAAAAGTAAAGAAATAAAAAAAAGTTAATTTTATTTGTTTTTAGGGCAAAAACCCTAATTTCTCAAGAAATGGCATTATTTATTATTTATATACAAAAATGTATCAATATGTACAAAAAATAAAAGTATATTGAAAAAAAGTATTTTTTTAGTATAAAATATCAATAAAAATAAAATGTAATATTTTTGTGTTTTATTTCTAAGTTTTTAATAAAACAAAAGTATATATATATATATATATATTAAGTGTGTAAAAAAATAAAATAAATTATTTACAAAATGTATATATTTCAAGAAAATATTCTCAAATGTGTATAAAAATAAAAAATGAAAATAAAAGTATTTTTTACATTATTTTTAAGTTTAAACAAAATAATATAAAGTATTTAAACATTTTAATATTAGAAATAATTGAAATAAATACCAAATAAATATAAAAATTTATGAAAATATTTTTTAAGTATTTTTTAAGTTTGAAAATAAAATATCAAAGTCAGAAATGAAATAAAAATGCAAAAATAATAAGAATACAAGGAAATGGGCCAGGGGGGTGTGAAACTGAAAATGGGGGTGCCAAAAGCAGGAAGTAGCCAGGCCCAACCTAGCTACTTCATCTTCTTCCTCTGTTCAACATAAATTTGAAAAACTCGCGCTAGCTACACAAACCTGTATCTCCTGTATTTGTGATCCTTTGACAAAACTCAAAACATGAAACTTGTAGAGCATCAAACAACGAATCTAACCATATAAAAAACTTAAGCTAACTCTCAAATACCAGAGAGAATTTCTCTGGCCCTAATTTCTAACCTAGTTTTTTCAGAAAGTTCATGGATGAAATTCTCCTAGCACGATTAATAGAAATGAAAACTAAACACATGTATGGTTTCAGGGCAATGAATACAACATCTTTCATTCACAAACCTAAGTCTAACTATTCCTAAATAGAGAGATAGAAGTTCATGAAATACCCGTTTCAGTTGAGTTTGAGCTGGACAATGCAGTAACTTTCAATGGTGCCTGAGGTTCTTTTGAGCTTGCCTGATGTCCACTGAACCTTTCCCAATGCTTAGTTTGTCTTGAAGTGGCCTAAATCGTGCTACAGAACTCAACCTGCAAAGCTTCCAAACAAAAATGGTGATGTGTGTTAATGGATTTACATCAACTTGTGAATGGTCTGGATAGCTTAGGTATATTGTCTAGAATGTGTTTGAAGTTATTTTGGACAAAACGCACGAGGGGATTTGATTGTGGCTTGCAATTTGCAGAACTGACCCTGTTTTGCAAGAAAATGAGGTTTTTGAGTATGAGGAGGTTTGAGAGGTCAAAGGCTCGTGCTTATGGCTTGTGAGGATATGAGAAACTTGTTTGAAAACTTTGCTTGAGTTGGTTTTATCAGATATGTGTGTTCTTGACTTTTTGCACAATGTCTTGGTTTTAAAGCAAAGATGTGAACTGACCAAGCTATGGCCTGTACAGGCTAGTTACAAGCATGCTCAAGTTGGTGTACTATGCCTGAGATTAGGGAACTTGTTTTCTGCAAGAAAAAAGTCCAAGGCTCAATAAAAAGCAATTTGACATAAAGTGCCCTTTATGAAAATGGAAGTATGACCTTTATGCTTAAAATGGAAATGTTCATTGTGCAATGATCTCTTGATCAGAACAATGCCAATGTCAAATGTATTTGCATTCAATTTTGGAGTGTAAATTGGTTTAGAGGCCTGTAATTATGTACTAAGCTAGTTTGGTCAGATTTGCAACTTGGTATGAACATGTATTGGCCATGGTTACAAAGTGAGTTTTTGCCAACTTCAAGCATTCGATTCTCCCTAACCACAAAGGTGTTTGAGGAGTTCTTGGACAATTTGGAAAGCTTGAAAAATGTACTATAATCCATCTTTGAATTTCAACTTGAGACTCCAAGTGGAACTATGTGAAAAATGGCCAAGAAGATGGGTCAAAATCCTGCCTAAACTAGGGCAAAATTTCTCTAAGTTAAAAGTTTTAGGTACCCTTGTTCCAAAAGTCATAACTTGAGATCCAATCTTATTTTGAGAAAAATTTGTGAATCAAAGTTGTAGACTTTGTGATGTAATACAACTTTCATGTTGTAAGTTTTGTTTGAATCCATTTGCATCTTGGTGTAAATGTGGGACAAAGTTAGGAAAAAATAAGAAAATTTCATAACTTAGAAAATTTCAAAGTTATGAAATTTTTCCATTTTAAACCCTAATTTGCAATTTTTGGTTTCTTGATGAACAAGTTTCACAATTTGACATGTTTTGATGGAAAATGACTCTTGGAACTTGATTTTGACCAAAAAGTCAAAGTTTGACTTTTTAATGTACAGTCAAATGTTGATCAGTTGACTGAAAAATTCATCTGTCAATCCTATGCATTTGAGACCTTTTGAACTTATTGAATGAGTCAAGATGATTTCATTGAGTCCTTGTGCCCATGGTTGAGCTTGATTTTCCATTGGCTAGGTCAAACAGTCAAAAATTGCCTTTGCACAATCAAAATCCTAAAAATGACCATTTTACCCTTTTGGTGATATGATCAAATTGCTTGTGGAATTGTGATCCAAACTTGATCACATGGTTCATATGAGTTCATAATGTTGATGTGGGTAAAAATTCATGAGATTTGACTGTCAATTGGCCACAGTTGACTTTTTCCCCAATACAGCTGATTTCTAGGTCAACTGTCCAATTGATTGGGCAAAAATTTGAATCAAGGCTTGAAACTTGGTATGGACAAACTTGTGAGTCCAACATGAAATATGAAAGTCACTTTGGGCGTTGTAGGTCAAAACATCCATGTGCAAACTCAAACCCTAATTTAGGTCAACAATGCAAGGAGGTGTCTTGAGCTGAGCAAACCCTAGCTTGATCTTGAGTTCCAAAAGTCTTGTGATGAGAAATGTTGATGAAATGAGAGGGAAAATTTTGGGGTATAACAATTGCCCCTGTTCAATCTTCTTGAACCTGAAGAGTTAAATTGGCAAGTTTGCCTTTCGCAACTCGAAGGTGAAAGAGGATTGGACACTAGAATGGCCGTAAATTTGCACTCATCAAAATATAGCTGAGGAAATGGGCTTAAAGATGCCATTTGGAGATGGTGGAATCTTGCTGGTGATAGGCTTAAATATGCCATCCAATAAGTGTCTATCGCGTAAGAGATTCCTTAGCGAGAGCTTGTATATCTGTTGTTGAGGGGGATCCTGCTGGAAAAGTTGATCCTTGTTTAGAGTAGTAGAATTTTAGGAGCTTTGTCGTCCATCATTCTGCTGGTGGGTCGTCTCTGTTGAAATTTAGGAACTCGTCCGTAATTCAACTGAGGAAATACTTTGCTGAGATTTAGGAACTAGTCCGTAATTTAACTGAGGAAATACTTTCCTGAGATTTAGGAACTCGTCCGTAATTCAACTGAAGTAAAAGTTTTGTTGAGATTTAGGAACCTGCCCGTAATTCGACTGAGAAAACATCCATGCTGAGATTTAGGAACCTTCCCGTAATTAAACTGAGGAAATACTTTGCTGAGATTTAGGAACTCGTCCGTAATTCAACTGAAGTAAAAGTTTTGTCGAGATTTAGGAACTTGCCCGTAATTCAACTGAGAAAACATCCATGCTGAGATTTAGGAACCTGCCCATAATTCAACTGAGGAAATACTTTGCTGAGATTTAGGAACTCGTCCGTAATTCAACTGAAGTAAAAGTTTTATCGAGATTTAGGAACCTTCCCGTAATTCGACTGAGAAAACATCCATGCTGAGATTTAGGAACCTGCCCGTAATTCAACTGAGGAAATACTTTGCTGAGATTTAGGAACTCGTCCATAATTCAACTGAAGTAAAAGTTTTGTCGAGATTTAGGAACCTGCCCATAATTCGACTGAGAAAACATCCTTGCTGAGATTTAGGAACCTGCCCGTAATTCAACTGAGGAAATACTTTGCTGAGATTTAGGAACTCGTCCGTAATTTAACTGAAGTAAAAGTTTTGTCGCTTGAAAAGATTTTTTTTTTGTGAGGATCCTTCCTGAAAGGAAAAGATTAGTTGTATGCAATGCATGATATGTATCAAGCAAATGATGCTCTCAGAATAAATGATATTGTGTTGTATGATGTTGTAAGATGTGTTTCATAAACTGTCTATGATATATGAATGTAATGTATGCACATGTAAGCTGGAGAGCTGTCTTGCTGAGGAAAATAAGTCTCAGATAGCTGGAGATAATAACATCTTTGACCGCTGTCGGGGGAAATAAATTCTTGACTGCTGTTGGGGATTGAAAATCCTTGATTGTTGAAGATGAGAAATCCTTGCTGAATGCTTGGGGATTAAAAGTATTTGACAACTTCTGCGGGGAATGAGAATCCTTCCCGACTTTCCTGGGAAATAAGGAAAACTCCAAAAAAAACTCTACTGGGGAGTTAAAACCTGGGAGGCTTCTGCTTGGAGAAATGAGACCGAGAATCTTTGATCTGCTGGGGGATAACTTTGTGGGGAGAATGTTTACTCGCCGGTGAAATCAGGAGCTTGGGTTGTACGCCAATCTACTGGGGAAGCATCCTAGTTGGGGATAAGCCAAGAAGTTAACTGCTATCTGCTTGGTTTTCAGACTTTTAAGATAGCCCACTGGGGAAATTAGGGGATGTTTAATAGTTCCCACCAGGGGTTGATAGTTGGAAGTTTGACTTCGCTGGGGAAGAAGGTTTAGAATATTCTGGCTCCGCAGGGGATAGGTTTTTTTAGAGTTTTCGGGCTCCGCTGGGGGTCTTGAAGTTTAACTCCGCTGGGGGCACATACTTTGAGACTTTGGCATTGTTGAGGATCTGAACAATGTATTGCAGGGGATTTCTTCTGGAATGGCACAAAGATATCTTCTTACACCTTCAACCTATCAGTAACTATCCTTTCTCAATTTCGTTTTATATGTAAGTAGTGATTATATTCAAATGCATATGCCTATTTAACAAAACTTTGGACGTTTTCAAATAAAAACATAAGTGTAAAAAAGAAAGAAAGGCAAGCAAATTTCTGCACTTTGAAGTATTTTTGTATTAACTTTTTTAAGTATCTTTGTACAAAGGAGACAAACATCCTAGTAAGAGAATGTTGTCGTAAAAAATTGAGAAAATTTTTATACAAGAGAAAGATGGCTATGTGTAATAATTCCATGGTATTCCCATTCTGCTATAGCCTTCACAACTCTGAGTATCTTGTCCATTCGCTGCTTCGTCCGCCGATGATTGGATTGATCAGTAGCTTGGAGCTCTGTTGGTGAAGAGATTATTCTTAAAGTGATCCGAGAGACATAGTCATACGCTTTAATTCTCGAACTTTTGCCTGGACCGCCCTTTTCGGTTTTCGATCCACCAGGAAACCCTTTTTTGCCTAAGTCGCCCTTTTGGGTTTTCAACTTTCCGGGTGTACAGATTTTTTTGTTTTATCCCTAATTTTTGCCTGAACCGCCCTTTCGGGTTTTCGATTCACCGGGATGCCCATTTTTGCCCAAGTCGCCCTTTCGGGTTTTCAACTTGTCGGGTCGTTTTATGCGTAGTATCTTTTGACTATGTCTGCGTTCGCAGGGTGCAGCAAATCGTTGTTGTCCATGGTGGTAAAAATCATTGCCCCACCAGAAAAGATGCTCTTGATCACAAATGGTCCTTCGTAAGTAGGAGTCCACTTGCCCATGGGATCACTTTGCGGCAAGATGATCCACTTGATTACAAGATCTCCGACTTAATATACCTGACGTCTGACTTTCTTGTTGAAAGCCTTGATCATCCGTTTTTGATACGTCTGACCATGACAAACAACAGTAAGTCGTTTCTCGTCGATCAAATTAAGTTGGTTAAGTCGGGTCTGAATCCAATCGTCTTCACTCAAACCGACATCCTTCATAATCCTTAAGGAAGGAATCTGAACTTCCATAGGTAGAACAGCTTCCATGCCATATACCAAAGAAAATGGGGTTGCCCCTGTTAAAGTACGTTCCGTGGTACGATATCCATGCAGAGCAAACGGTAACATCTCATGCCAGTCCTTGTAGGTGACTGTCATCATTTGAATGATCTTCTTGATATTTTTGTTCGCGGCTTCAACAACATTGTTCATCTTCGGCCGGTAGGGATATGAATTGTGATGATAAATCTTGAACTGTTCGCATAGAGAAGTGATCATAGTGTTGTTCAAATTTGTACCGTTGTCTGTGATAATCCTGTCGGGGATACCATACCGGCATATGAGGTTCTGCTTGATGAAGCGGGCAACCACATTCTTTGTAACTGAGGCATAGGAAGCTGCTTCGACCCACTTGGTAAAATAATCAATAGCGACCAAGATGAAGCGATGTCCATTGGATGTCGTAGGCTTGATCTCTCCAATCATGTTAATGCCCCACATTGCGAATGGCCAAGGAGCTGTCAGAATATTGAGAGGAACAGGAGGAATATGTACCTTGTCGGCATAGACTTGGCATCTGTGACAAGTGCGGGAATGTTAATGACAATCAGCTTCCATGGTAGACCAGTAGTAGCATGCCCTTAGAATCTTCTTAGCCATCGTATGTCCACTCAAGTGTGTGCCAAATGTGCCACTATGTACTTCGGTCATGATCAACTTTGCTTCAACCTTGTATACACAACGAAGTAGAACACAATCATGGTTGCGCTTATAAAGGATGCCATTGCTTAGGAAGAACTTGGCAGAAAATCTCCTTAAGAACTTTTTGTCATTGACGGAAGCTCCTTCAGGGTATTCTCGAGTCTGGAGATACCTTTTGATTTCATGAAACTAGAGTTGTTCCACTACTTCTTCGGTGTTAATCTCATGACAGTGCGCAGGTTCATCCATTCGCTCGATGGTAATTTGGGGAGCCTCGTTATCCCAGTTGAGTTTAAACATGGAAGACATTGTAGCCAGAGTATCGGCTAACTGATTTTCTTCTCGCGGGAAATGCTCGAAGGTAATCTGTTCGAAATGAGGCAACAATGTCAAGACATGTTCTTTGTATGGGATACGATTAGGATGTTTGGTGTCCCACTCTCCTTTGACTTGACTGATAACCAAAGCTGAGTCCCCAAATACGACCAAAGATTTGATTCCCAAGTCTATAGCAGCCTTGAGACCAAAGAAGCAAGCTTCATATTCAGCCATGTTGTTGGTACAGCTGAAGCAAAGTCGGGCAGTGAAGGGTGTATGGCGACCTTCCGGAGAAATGAGTACCGCACTGATACTGTTGCCAAGTGCATTTGAAGCACCATCAAAGTACAGGATCCATCGGGATCCTTGTTCAGGTCCGTCATACGGTCTGTTACCTTCAATGTTGTCCAATGTCATGATGTCCTCGTCAGGGAAGTCGAACCTCATAGATTGGTAATCTTCGCGGCTTGATGAGCTAGATGGTCAGCTGACACACTACCCTTTATAACTTTTTGGGTAGTATACTGGATATCATACTCAGTCAGGATCATTTTCCATCTAGCGATTCTTCCAGATAAAGCAGGCTTCTTGAAGATAAACTTGATCGAATCCATCTTGGAAATCAGCAAAGTGGTATGAGTCAAGATATACTCCCTTAGCCGGCGAGCAGCCCATACCAAAGCGCATCAAGTTTTCTCGAGCAGTGAGTAACGAGTCTCAAAGTAGGTAAACTTTTTGCTAAGGTAATAAATGGCATGCTCTTTTCGGCCAGACTCGTCATGTTGGCCCAGTACACACCCCATTGAGTTATCCAACACAGTCAGATACATGATTAACGGCCTTCCTTCGACGGGTGGCATCAGAACATGAGGTTCCAATAAATAATCCTTGACCTTATCAAAAGCAACTTGACAATCATTGTTCCATTCAACTACCTGATCTTTCTTCAACAGCTTGAAGATTGGCTCACAGGTAGATGTCAGGTGAGAGATGAACCTCGCAATATAGTTTAAGCGCCCCAAGAATCCCCTAACCTCCTTTTCAGTGCGGGGGGCAGGCATTTCTTGTATAGCCTTTACTTTAGTTGGATTAACCTCAATGCCTTTGTTGCTGACAATAAATCCCAAAAGTTTACCAGACCTAACTCCAAAAGTGCACTTGCTTGGGTTTAATCTGAGCTTATATTCCTTCAACCTGGCAAACAGCTTTTGCAGATGATCAAGGTGTTCTTCTTCTGTCTGTGATCGAGCTATCATGTCGTCTACGTAAACTTCGATCTCATGATGTATCATATCATGAAACAAAGCTACCATGGCGCGCTGATAGGTTGCCCCTGCATTCTTCAGTCCGAATGGCATCACTTTGTAGCCGAAGGTACCCCATTGCGTGACAAATGTAGTTTTCTCCATGTCCTCGGGGGCCATTTTGATCTGGTTGTATCCCGAGAATCCATCCATGAAGGAAAATACCTTGTGTTGAGCTGTGTTGTCAATCAAGATGTTGATGTGTAGCAGTGGAAAATCATCTTTAGGGCAAGCCCTGTTTAAGTCCCGATAGTCCACACACATTTTGATCTTGCGGTCCTTCTTAGGCACGGGAACAATGTTAGCAACCCATTGTGGATAGGAAGTAACATCCATAAAGCCAACGTTGAATTGCTTCATTACCTCAGCTTTCATCTTCTTAGACATGTCAGGCCTCATTCGGCGGACCTTTTGCTTGATCGGTGGACAGTCTTCTCTTGTAGGGAGATGGTGGACCACAATATCTGTGTCTAGTCCTGGCATGTCTTCATAAGACCAGGCGAAGATTTCAACATATTCGTTTAACAACCGCACTAAGCGCTCTTTGACACTTGGTTCCAGGTTGGCACCCACTTTTACCTCCTTCTTGTCTTCCTTTGTCCCCAAGTTGATGGTTTCTAGCAACTCTTCATGAGGCAGAATAACCCTCTCTTCTTGTTGCAAAAGTCTGGCTAGCTCTCCCGGCACTTCACAGTCTTTGTCAACTTTGTACTCAGCATGATTGACCAAATCTTTAGAGTTATCAAAGGCTAAATCAGAATAGTCACCCATGGAATCCGGAGTGGATGGGTACCTGCATTTGTGAGTGTGGGTGTGTGTAAGGGATAACCATCCTTAAACAAAGCAAAATGCAAAAGGAAAGAAAATGAACACAACAGTTTATAAATGAAGACGTCCAATGATTCATTAAAACATGGCATATGATAATGAAGAAAATCAAACCCTTACAAATGGACCTACGTGCCCCGGGCAAGGCATGAGGTGAAAATAGTGTACGAATTATTTAGTTATTACAGACCAAAATAATAAATTGTTCAAAGATAAATTTACTGGTTGATGAAGGTGATGGGAATAAAATCCTTTGCTTCCCAATTGCTTAAACCCCCTTCGATGGTTGGAAAGATCCAATCTTCGAAGTTGTTCTCTTCATCTTCATTTTCAACAGCATTAACTCCATGGTGGGTGATTTTGACGGGTGGTCCTCCAGCCTTGGAGCGACGCATGGCCTTCTGTCCTGTAGCAGTAAACCCTAATCCAAACTTGTCCATCTTATGGGGAAAATCAGGGAGTTGCCCCCACACTGTGCTCTTTACTTCTTTGACTACAACCTTTGTGTCCTTGAGGGATGCCATCCTAGATACATGCTTGGGAACGATAGGCACTTCAACCATTGTCTTCGCAACCGCGACCTCAGGAGAAACTTCCTCAAAATGTTAGAAAGGCGTTTCGAAAAGGCTAGTACCGTATACGACAACAAGACCAACAAGAGTTCCTACTCATACTCTTACTAAAGCAAACTCACCATCCAACTCCATATATCAGAAGGAGTTAAGGTGACTTATCATGTACTCTTCCTCGCCGTGCACCGTTATAATCTTACCTTTAACATGATATTTTAACATTTGGTGTAAAGAGGAGGTAAATGCCCCAGCATAATGGATCCACGGTCTTCCCAACATACACGAATATGAAGGACGGATGTCCATCACATAAAAGGTGGAGTTGAAAACTTCAATGCCCACTTTGATAGGAATGTCGACCTCTTCGTGAACCATTCTTTTGGACCCATCAAAGGCCCTAACAACGATGTTACTGGGTTTGAGGGTTAATCATTCACAGTCCAAACGATCCAACGCGGCAGTACATTCAAGGAAGAACCAATATCAACTAAGACATGGGAGAGGGTAGTTCCCCTGCATTCAACTGAGACATGTAGCGTGTCGTTGTGTTTCCTTCCCTTGGAAGTCAAATCCGCATCGAAAAAGCCCAGACCATTATCAGCAGTAAGACTGGCCACACACTCCTGAAACTGGTCAGCCGAAGTTTCTTGGGGCACGTGTGCCGTCTTTAAGAATTTGATTAAGGCCTTAGCATAGGCCTCAGAGCAGAGTAGAAGAGCCAACATTGAAATTTTAGAAGGGGTCTTCCCTAGCTGTTCCACGACGTTGAAATCGCTCCTTTTGATTATTTTCAAGATTTCCTCCATTTCTTTCTGGGTGGTTTCGGGGATAACCACAACATGAGCCTTCATCCTGACAGGCGCTTCTAGTATCCCCTTACCCTTATTGGTAGCATCAGCAGATGGTCTAACTTCAGGAGTATCCAATTCTTCAATTATCGGGTCTTGCACAGATGGCCTAACAGGCACAGAAGCTTTCGAGGATCCGAAGATTGCTCGAGGTGGAGCAATCTCCATAGAAAAAATCTGTTCGCTGCGGGTTATCTTGCTTGTTCCTGCAATGTTCCCTATATCAGGGGTTTCCTCTTCAGAATTCTCTTAGACTGCTTCAATCTGTTTGATACGATGATAGAATATTTCTCCTCTGTAGTTCCATGGTATCATTTTGCTAGATTGATACGGGGCATGCCCCTGCATGGTGATTTTTAATGGTACAAACTCAGGATCAGGTGTAACCTTGACAGGCCTTTTGCAAGCCTTGGGAAGATTGTCGGATATGGTTATTATTGCGATATCGTTGGTTGAAGTAGCAAAAGTAGCAGGAGTAACATGAGTGAAGGTATCAACAGGAGTCTTTTGGAAGAGTATCTCTTGGGTATCCATCAGGCGTTGGACACCTGATTTTAACATTGGGCAGTCAGCTCGTATGTTTAAACAAAAGTAGCAGTCTTTTCCGCAGCCTGGGAATATCCCGGCTCTCATCAAATTCTCTTTAATCACTAGTAACGGAGTCAAAAGGTCAGCAATATCGGTAACATGAAGGTCTTCCATAACAGTATGAACATTATGACCGTGCTTGGGCATCAGAGCAGATATCATGTTGGGCTTCTCAGGAGCATCAAATTCTACTTCCTTAGCGTCAATCAGGTCTTGGATTTTGTTCTTAAGCGCCCAACAGCTATTGGTATCATGCCCTATGCTGTCAGAGTGGTAAGCACACTTTGCATTGGGGCGATAAAGCGGGGAAGTTCTATTCGGATTTTGTGGCAGATCTTTCAAGGTTACAAGGTTTAACTTCAACAGATGAGGGAGGACCTGAGCTGGCGTCATATTAATTTTGGTGAACTGCCTAGGGGGCCTTCCTTCTCTTTGTTGGTTGGCTCTTGGTTTATCATTTCTAGGTTGATCGGTTGAGGAGTTTTGAATCATCACAACCCCTACAGTAGGCCGACGCTCGGTTCTTCCTTGGCTTTTCTGAGAATAAACGGCAGAAGCTTCCTTCTTAGCTGGGAAGGTTTTCTTAACAGCAGTGGACGCGAAGATATATCTTTCTGGATCTTACCACTTTTAATACTGGCCTCGACCCTTTCGTCGGTCAAAATTAGTTCAGTAAATCCCATGGAGGAACTCCCGATTAAATGATTGAAGAAAGGGCCAGACAGGGTCCCTAAAAACATGTCAACTAGCTCTCTATCTGACAATGGTGGCTGCACCCTTCCAGCCAGATCACGCCACTTCTGGGCATACTCTTTAAATCCCTCATTAGAATCCATCCCCATACTTTGTAGCTGAGCACGAGTGGGTGCCAAATCAGCATTGTATTGGTATTTACGGTAAAAAGCAGCAGCTAAGTCTTCCCAGTTATGAACATCTGATCTCTCAAGTTGATAGAACCAGTCCAATTATGTGCCTGACAAACTGTCTTGAAAAAAGTGTACCCAGAGGTCTTTATCAAATGAGTGGGTTTGGATCTTTCTGACATAGGATCTCAGATGCATCTTTGGGAAGGACAGACCGTCATACTTAGCAAATGTTGGTACTTTGAACTTGGGAGGAATGACGATCCCAGCGACCAACCCTAGTTCTTCAAAATCTAAACCAGGTACCCTTTGCAACTCCATGGCTGCCAATCTATCCTCAAGATTATTATATTTATCATCCGCCGGGGGATATTGCTGTTCGGAGTAGTCTTTGTCTTCTCCCTCTTCTTCCTCTTCTACTTCAGATACAGAAGGTATCGCAACTCCCTTTCCTTTACCAGCCCTTCGTCAGACGTTGAGGGGAACTCGAGAACTTTTTTAGCATTGCTTTTAAACCTTCTTCCAAAAGTGGCTACCCCGGGCCTTTTCTTCTTTTTCTCTTTATCTTTCTCCAACAGTGCTTTAAGGTCCTCTTGACCCTTTGTTAAGGTCATGAGGAGTTGCTGTAATTGAGAATTTTGTGCTTGCAGATCCTTAACCGTCTGCTCCAAATCCATCTTGCTGAAATAAACAACAGAAAGATAAGGAAACCTGGTGTGAAGACCTGTTTATGCATATGATGAATGATGTGTTATTCATGTAATGCATTCAAGGATTCAGAAATTCAAATTTGTTGCAAACAAAAGGAACACACGTCATATTAAGAAGAAGTTGTTAGTACATAAGTTCCCCATGGGTAAAATATTACAAAATTATTAATGTAAAAAGACATTGCGCATCCTATTTGGTGCGATGTAGGTGTTGAGAGTTTCCTCCTCATGAAATCGGCGGGTAAGCTCCAAAACCTTCTTCTCACTGGCGTAGAAGCTGACTTCAAAAGTATTCCGTTCTTCTTTGAGTTGGATCCAACTCTTTTGCATTTCTTCCCATGATGTTGGCATGTCAGGATGTAGGAGGGTGTATGGAACCTCTCATTCCATAACAGGTTCTTTGATCACGGGGAGAATGTGAGGATATGGCACCATACGATTTTGAGCGCGGGTTCGTACCCACTTGAGATAAGGCTCAAGGGGGATGGAATTCTTGTGCCCCAGTGTCTTACTATCCAACTTGTTGGGCATCCTCCAAGCTCTGATGAACCTTTGCCGAAGTCCTTGTGCATCGTTGTCGAAGTCAAAAACTAGGTCAGGAATCAGCATGTCACGGGGGCCATCCCTCCGAGCATATCCAAATTGTCTTATAGCTAAATAGGGGTTGTAGGTAATGCCTCCCCTGATGCCAAGTAGTGGAACATTAGGGAATTCCCCACAACGATCAATGATGATGACATTTTCTCTGGACCGAGAACACCAATGAACATCAGAATGTGTGAGGGTCATTAATCATTGTGACCACCTTAAACCCTGCTCATTCTTCAAAACTGATTGTGGAAGGTGATAAATAAACCACCTTGCTAGGAGAGGAGTACAACACATGAGAACACCTCTTTTCCTCATTGTTCGTGTGTAAAATGAGTGTAGGATGTCCCCAAGCAATGTAGGTACAGGATTCCGGGATATGAAAATCTTGACAGCATTCACATCTATAAGCTGATCATGGTTTGGGAACAAGACCAACCCATAGATGAGGAGTGCCACAATCTCTTCAAAAGCTTGTAGATCTAAAGATTTCTAGCAATCTTGTGCCTTCTTAAACAGAAACTTTTCCAAGAAACCCTTGACACCACTTCTGGTTTCCCAATGTCCCTTGATGTCAGATGGTTGCAAGTGTAATGCTTGAGCAACATCTTCAGGCTTTGGTTCTTTTTTCGTACCGTTGTAGGGTAGTTGATAAAAATCGGAATTCTCAGGAGTTGAGAAAATTCCTCCAAAGTGGGTACTAGTTGGTAATCAGGGAATGTGAAACAGTGATGTAGGGGGTCAAAGAACTGGAAGAGTACTTTCACCATGTCTTCTTCAATGTTGGATTAGAACAAGTTGAGAAGCCTACCATGTCTTTCACTAAAGAGAGAATTCTCTGGAATCCTGGAAGTGAGCTCCTTGAGTTGAGGAGGGATTCTCACAAGGTTGACTTGAATTGTTTTCCTACGAAGAGATTCCATGACCTACAAAACAAGATGAAGATCCAAACCCTTGAAATGGTTAGTGGATGCATATGATGCTTTATGATGTTCATGATGTATGCACAAACACATGTACAAGCAAGTCACACAAAACCCTAGTTTCAGGCTTGCATGAGGTTTCATAGGTAAGTACCCTCTTGAAGTTAGTTGGCTCAAACCTGTCCTATAAATAGTAACCGGGTTCTAAGGAGCTCAATATCACTGGATTGTTTTCTATGTTCATTGTTTTGGTTTAGCCACTTAACTAGCGACCAAAATATTCCAAGAAAACAACCCTCAATGAGTGTAGTATCGAGTATCTACCAACTTCGGACTGCACCAAAGCCAGTCATCTCACTACCCCTAATAAAAGGTAAAGATGGTCAAGTAAGGTTCTAAGAGTTCATTAGTGCTTTATGACATTACTCAACGGCCCCGTATTCTCTTTTATTGACTCAAAGGCTACCGGTACTCACAAATATGTCGCACTAATATAGATATTGCTTCAACCATGTCGGTATACCCCGCACAGTTTCCACAACGTATTGCTATTTACCTATGAATGTTTCCAAAATCCGGGTGGAGGATTCAAAACCAAACAAAAGAACCAAATGTAAAGAAATCAAAGCAAACAATATAATCATGCAAAGGGTGATCTAAGCCCTAAGGTTACTCCACTTTTAAAGTCATCCCCAACAGAGTCGCCAGTTCTGTGATATGGTGGGAGAACTGACTAGAAGTTTTGCGTTTGTGTTTGCAAATGTTTCGGTTTAGCAAGAGTCGCCACCGACTTTTTATTTTATCCTAAGGAAAGGTCAAAAAGCACAGGAAAGACCTTTGAGATGTTTTCTTGGGTTCGGGGAGTAGATTATAGAAAGGGAAGGTATTAGCACCCTTTCTATCCATGGTTATCCATGGGCTCTTAGTTACTTGTTTAGATCACTTGCTTTGGTGTATGTGGTTTTTGAAAATGCTTTGAAAAAGAGGCCTTGTCTAGGCAACCTTTGTAATGATTCTTGTTTTAATATATACAAAGGTGTTTGTCTTTTTGAAAAGATAATTCAATGTTTTGAAAGTTGTTTGGAAATTTTGTTGTGAGGTGTGTTTTAAAATGGCAAGGATGTTTTGCAAGCTTTTGATCAAGTAACTAAGAGTTGTCTACCCTATTTTACTCAAAGCTCCTTCTTATGTTTTTAACCCTTTTGACAGTGTTATTTCACCATTGTATTTGGTAAACAACCTTGTGTTAGGATGTTAAACGGGACAGGCGCGAGTCATCGTATAGACCATGATAGCAATAGTGTCAAGTATTTTTGGCAGTTTTCTTCAGGGACTTGATCATTTTGTTTAGGCAACTCAGATAGCGTCATCGAGGGACTATGATCTTTTGTTTTGTTTTTGTTTTACCAAAGTACTTGACATGCATACCATGGCCCATTTTTGAAGGTAACAAGTGGATTGTAACCCTAGGGGTGCAAGTGTGCATTGTGTTTGTTTTTCATGCATTTTTGTCTTTGATTAGGTCAAACTATTTTGTTAATTTGATTTTGCATACAAACCCTAATTCTAATCATGACATAATTGAAAGTTTAAAGGTACGAGAATTTAAATTCTACACTATTACAACATGATATAGGGAGGGGGTACAAATTTGAATAGGGGATTATTTTGCAAGAAATTAAACCCTAAATTATTACAACCATATTGAATTCGCAAGGCATAATATTTAAATGTACAATGTTTAAATAAAATACAATAAATAAATGTGAGAGAAAATGTATTATGCAAAAAAAAAAAGGTTTTTTATGTATGTAAAATATTTTTAATGGAAAGAAAAGTAAAGAAGTAAAAAAAAAGTTAATTTTATTTGTTTTTAGGGCAAAAATCCTAATTTCTCAAGAAATGGCATTATTTATTATTTATATACAAAAATGTATCAATATGTACAAAAAATAAAAGTATATTGAAAAAAAGTATTTTTTAGTATAAAATATCAATAAAAATAAAATGTAATATTTTTGTGTTTTATTTCTAAGTTTTTAATAAAACAAAAGTATATATGTATATATATATTAAATATATTAAGTGTGTAAAAAAAATAAAAAAAATAATTTACAAAATGTATATATTTCAAGAAAATATTCTCAAATGTGTATAAAAATAAAAAATGAAAATAAAAGTATTTTTTACATTATTTTTAAGTTTAAACAAAATAATATAAAGTATTTAAACATTTTAATATTAGAAATAATTGAAATAAATACCAAATAAATATAAAAATTTATGAAAATATTTTTTAAGTATTTTTTAAGTTTGAAAATAAAATACCAAAGTCAGAAATGAAATAAAAATGCAAAAATAATAAGAATACAAAGAAATGGGCCAGGGGGGTGTGAAACTGAAAATGGGGGTGCCAAAAGCAGGAAGTAGCCAGGCCCAACCCAGCTACTTCATCTTCTTCCTCTGTCCAACAGAAATTTGAAAAACGCGCGCTAGCTACACAGACCTGTATCTCCTGTATTTGTGATCCTTTGACAAAACTCAAAACATGAAACTTGTAGAGCATCAAACAACGAATCTAACCATATAAAAAGCTTAAGCTAACTCTCAAAGACCAGAGAGAATTTCTCTGGCCCTAATTTCTAACCTAGTTTTTTCAGAAAGTTCATGGATGAAATTCTCCTAGCACGATTAATATAAATGAAAACTAAGCACATGTATGGTTTCAGGGCAATGAATACAACATCTTTCATTCACAAACCTAAGTCTAAATATTCCTAAATAGAGAGATAGAAGTTCATGAAATACCTGTTTCAGTTGAGTTTGAGCTGGACAATGCAACAACTTTCAATGGTGCCTGAGGTTCTTTTGAGCTTGCCTGATGTCCACTGAACCTTTCCCAATGCTTAGTTTGTCTTGAAGTGGCCTGAATCGTACTACAGAACTCAACCTGCAAAGCTTCCAAACAAAAATGGTGATGTGTGTTAATGGAGTTACAACAACTTTTGAATGGTCTAGACAGCTTAGGTATATTGTTTAGAATGTGTTTGAAGTGATTTTGGACAAAACGCACGAGGGGATTTGATTGTGGCTTGCAATTTACAAAACTGGCCCTGTTTTGCAAGAAAATGAGGTTTTTGAGTATGAGGAGGTTTGAGAGGTCAAAGGCTCGTGCTTCTGGCTTGTGAGGATATGAGAAACTTGTTTGAAAACTTTGCTTGAGTTGGTTTTATCAGATATGTGTGTTCTTGACTTTTTGCATAATGCCTTGGTTTTGAAGCAAAGATGTGAACTGACCAAGCTATGGCCTGTACAGGCTAGTTACAAGCATGCTCAAGTTGGTGTACTATGCCTGAGATTAGGTAACTTTTTTTCTGCAAGAAAAAAAGTCCAAGGCTCAAGAAAAAGCAATTTGACATAAAGTGCCCTTTATGAAAATGGAAGTATGACCTTTATGCTTAAAATGGAAATGTTCATTGTGCAATGCTCTCCTGATCAGAACAATGCCAATGTCCAATGTATTTGAATTCAATTTCGGAGTGTAAATTGGTTTAGAGGCCTGTAATTATGTACTAAGCTAGTTTGGTCAGATTTGCAACTTGGTATGAACATGTATTGGCCATGGTTACAAAGTGAGTTTTTGCCAACTTCAAGCATTCGATTCTCCATAACCACAAAGGTGTTTGAGGAGTTCTTGGACAATTTGGAAAGCTTGCAACATGTACTATAATCGATATTTGAATTTAAACTTGATACTCCAAGTGGAACTATGTGAAAAATGGCCAAGAAGATGGGTCAAAATCCTGCCTAAACTAGGGCAAAATTTCTCTAAGTTAAAAGTTTTAGGTACTCTTGTTCCAAAAATCATAACTTGAGATCCAAGCTTCTTTTGATAAAACTTTGTGAATCAAAGTTGTAGACTTTGTGATGGACTACAACTTTCATGTTGTAAGTTTTGTTTGAATCCATTTTCATCTTGGTGAAAATGTGGGACAAAGTTAGGAAAAAATAAGAAAATTTCATAACAGAAAATTTCAAAGTTATGAAATTTTTCCATTTTAAACCCTAATTTGCAATTTTGGGTTTCTTGATGAACAAGTTTCATAATTTGACATGTTTTGATGGAAAATGACTCTTGGCACTTAATTTTGACCAAAAAGTCAAAGTTTGACTTTTTAGTGTACAGTCAAATTTTAATCAGTTGACTAAAAAATTCATCTGTCAATCCTATGCATTTGTGACCTTTTGAACTTGTTAAATGAGTCAAGATGATTTCATTGAGTCCTTGTGCCTATGGTTGAGCTTGATTTTCCATTGGCTAGGTCCAACAGTCAAAAATTTCCTTTGCACAGTCAAAACCCTAAAAATGACCATTTTGCCCTTTTGGTGATATGATCAAATTTCTTGTGGAATTGTGATCCAAACTTGATCAAATGGTTCATATGCGTTCATATTGTTGATGTGGGTCAAAATTCATGAGATTTGACTGTCAATTGGCCACAGTTGACTTTTTCCCGAATACAGCTGATTTTTAGGTCAACTGTCCAATTGACTGGGCAAAAATTTGAATCAAGGCTTGAAACTTGGTATGGAAAAACTTGTGAGTCCAACATGAAATATGAAAGTCACTTTAGGCGTTGTAGGTCAAAACATCCATGTGCATACTCAAACCCTAATTTAGGTCAACAGTGCAAGGAGGTGTCTTGAGTAAAGCAAACCCTAGCTTGATCTTGAGTTCCAAGAGTCTTGTGATGAGAAATGTTGATGAAATGAGAGGGAAAATTTTGGGGTATAACAAAGCCATCCTATGGGTTTTCCAAAAAGAAGGAAGGAGATACAAATGCTGTCATGTAACAAAGGAGGGTTAATCCTCCTAGAAGAAATTATCAACACCATCAACAAGTCACCTCTGTTACTCCAGTTGTTGGTGTAGCTCCAACCACCGTTGCTTATCAGAGACCATCCCATCAGGGGAATCAAGGGTATAATCAGAGAAGGGAGAGTTATGACCCTATTCCTATGAGCTATACAAAATTACTCCCGACGTTAATTCAGAAGAAGTTGGTTCAGACCGGACCACCTTCTGTTGTACCATCACCATTGCCTTGTTATTACAAAGCATACCAAACATGTGCTTTTCATCAGGCAGCACCAGGGCACAATGTTGAGAACTGTTATCCTTTGAAAACTGAAGTACAAAAATTTCTGAAGTCTTGTATCTTGTCTTTCAAGGATGTTGGCCCTAATGTGAAAGATAATCCTCTGCCAAAGCATGGAGGAGCAAATGTTGTGAACATGGTGGCCGGTTGTCCAGGCGACTTCCAGATTTTTGATGTTAATTTGGTTAGAGCAGATTTGGTGAAAATGCATGCAGACCTCTGTGAATTTAGCTACTATACGCATGACCATGTTGGTTGTGCTATTTGCAGTACAGATATGCAGGGTTGTGATGAGATAAAGGCTAATTTGCAGGAGATGATGGATGAGGGCCTCATCCACATAATCAGGCCTAGGGCTGAGTATGAAGAGGAAGTTGACATGGTTTCTGTATGTCCTGGAGAGTTCATGATTTTTGATGTGGAGTATATGAATGAGGACCTTGTGCAATTGCACACTACTTTCTGCCACATGGTTGGTCAGATAGAACATCAGTATGGATCTTGCCAAATTTTTTGTCGAGACCCCTGAGGATGTTTAATTGTTAGGAATGGTATTCAATTGTTGTTGGACAATGGAACTATCAAGGTTACAGGTCAAATGGATGATTACCATGAAGTTGATATGATTGAGGTTTGTTTGGCTGAAGAAGAGTCAGATGATGAGTATGCCTTTGCAGATGAGTACTTCTCCCCAGATGAAGATTTGTTTTCCAGAGATGACTCTGTAATAACTGATTATGTTGAAGAGGGAGTAAATTTTATTGTGCCTTGTTTTGGTGCACCCGCCCATTTTGAAGTTGAATATCATAGTAAGCCAGCTATTACTCCATTGGTGATTAGTTTGCCGGGTCCTGTCCTCTACAAGTCAGATAAGGTTGTACCCTACAAATATAGTGCTACAATTTTATAGTATGGTGTGGAAGTTCCCATCCAGCCAATGCCTAATGTTGGAAATATTGCTGAGACTAGCAGATTAACCCGCAGTGGTCGTGTACTTACGCCAGTTGTTCGTGGAGATGTTAGTACTGGAAAGAAAATTGTTAAAAATGTTGAACCCAAGAAAGCAGTGGGTGAATCTAGTGGAGATACGCTAGAAAAGGAAGTGGATGATATTTTGAAGATAATCAAGATGAGCGACTACAAAATTGTAGATCAGCTACTGCAGACTCCTTCAAAAATATCTATCTTGGCTTTATTGATGAACTCCTCTGCTCATAGAGAATCTTTGATGAGGTTATTGGACCAAGCTTTCATGGAGAGTGACATGCCTGTAGACCAATTCAACAGTGTAGTAGGGAATATTACATCATGTAATAACCTGAGTTTCTGCGACGATGAACTGCCCGATGAAGGAAGGAATCCCAACCTAGCCCTCCATATTTCTATGAATTTCAAGAATGATTCATTATCCAATGTACTAATTGATAATGGATCTGCATTGAACGTTATACCGAGGAGCACACTTATGAAGTTGAAATATCAAGGAACGCCCATGCGTCCAAGTGGCATTATTGGGAAAGTGTTTGATGAATCAAGGAAATCTGTTATTGGTGAAGTGGACTTGCCTATTCATATAGGCCCACATTTGTTTCAGATTACTTTCCAGGTCATGGATATTGTACCTGCTTATAGATTCTTGTTGGGAAGGCCATGGATACATAGGGCAGGGGCTGTCACTTCGGCTTTACACCAGAAGCTGAAGTTTGTACATGAAGGAAAATTGGTAATTATAAATGGAGAACAGGAATTATTGATATCTCATTTGTCCTCTTTCAGCATTGTAGAGGCGGATGAGGCTTCTGTTGGAACCCGGATCCAAGCTTTATATATTAATAATATAAGAGGAAATGAGAACTCTATGGCTTCGTTTAAGGATGCGCAACAGGTTATGCGTAATGGCCATAGTGACGTATGGGGACAGATTATTGATCCACCTGTGAACAAGTATAGAGCTGGATTGGGGTTCTCTGTGAAGAATGATAAAGGTAAGAGCATGAAGCCAAATACTGCTGCAGGCAAGTATCAAGACATCTTTCGTAGTGGAGGTTATCTTCATCCAACTGTTTCTGGGATTAATGCCATTGTGGAAGATGAAGCAGAGCTAGAAATGCCAAATTATATGACACACGGAGTTAGGGTTCAGAACTAGATCACCATTGATGTTCCCTCTTGCATACATGTTTCAAAGTAATTTATTTTGTTAATCTTTTTGAAAAACTTTCACTATGCCCGAGGTGAAAGTATTGATATTATATGGGCTTATCTGTGTGCTTTGATTTTTAAAATCAATAATAAAAGTTGTCTTTGTTTCCCAAATTGTGTCTTTATTTTTTGCTTTTTCTTGGAAAATGGTAATCAGAAAAAACCTTTAAAAATAAATAATAACTGAAATTCAATCTGCATGATCACTTGTTATATGTGTCAGTTTCTAAAAGCAATCATAAATCATGTGTGCATATTAATTAAAAAACCCGTTGAATACAATGACCCATGCACCCTCCCCCAACTTTGAATGTCCTGTGTATGGGGCCTAAGAAGAAGACTATGATGAGATTCCATAAGAGGTCTCACGGTTGCTTGAGCGCGAGGAGAATGCCATTCAGCCATATAAAGAGCCATTGGAAGTAATCAATTTTGGTTCAGAAGGAGATCCGAAGGAAGTCAAGATTGGAGCATTGCTGCATCCTGATGTGAAGAGCAGGTTGGTTGAGATGTTGAAGGAGTATGTGGATATTTTTGCTTGGCCTTACCAAGATATGCCTGGTCTAGATACAGATATTGTAGAGCATTGTTTATCATTGAAGCCAGAATGTCCGCCAATCAAATAGAAGTTGCGAAGAACTCACCCTAATATGGCAGTGAAGATCAAAGAGGAAGTTCTAAAGCAGATTAATGTCGGTTTTCTTGTGAGATCAGTGTACCCTTAGTGTATTTCCAATATTGTCCCAGTACCAAAGAAATATGGAAAAGTTCTCATGTGCGTAGATTACATAGATCTAAATAAAGCTAGTCCAAAAGATGATTTTCAATTGCCACACATTGATATGTTAGTGGATAGCACAACAAAATTCAAAGTTTTCTCGTTCATAGACAGATTTTCCGGGTATAATCAAATAAGGATGGCTCCCGAGGACATGGAAAAACAACGTTTATCACACCCTGGGGAACATTCTATTACAGAGTGAGGCCCTTCGGGTTGAAGAACACTGGTGCAACGTACTAGAGGGCTATGAAAACCCTATTCCATGATCTGATGCACAAGGAAATTGAGGTATAGGTTGATGATATAATTGCTAAATCCCATATTGAAGAAGGGCGTGTAGAAGATTTGTTGAAGTTGTTTCAGCGTTTGAAGAAGTTTCATCTCCGTTTGAATTCAAATAAATGTACCTTCAGTGTTCGATCATTGAAATTGTTGGGTTTCATTGTTAGCCAAAGAGGGATTGAAGTTGACCCTGATAAAATCAAAGAAATTCAAGAAATGACAACACCGAGAACTGAAAAGCAAGTCAGAGGGTTTCTCGGGCGTTTGAATTATATTTCCATATTCATTTCCCACATGACTTCAACGTGTGAACCACATTTGAAAGTGTTAAGGAATATCTGCTTGAACCCCCTATTTTGCTCCCTTCTGTTGAAGGAAGACCACTAATTATGTATCTGACAGTGTTAGATAACTCCATGGGCTGTATTCTAGGACAACAAGATGAAACAGGGAAGAAAGAGTACGCCATCTATTATCTCAGTAAAAATTTTACTAATTGTGAGTTGCGGTATTCCATGCTGGAAAAGACATGTTGTGCTCTAGCTTGGGCGAAAAAACGTTTGCGGCAGTATATATTGAATCACACTACTTGGTTGATCTCCAAAATGGATCCAATCAAGTACATTTTTGAAAAGCCCACTCTTACTGGGAGAATTTCCCACTGGAAGATGCTGTTATCTGAGTATGACATCGAATACCGCACTCCAAAAGCTATTAAAAGCAGCGTGTTAGCAGATTATCTTGCTCACCAACCAATTGTATGATTATTAGTCTGTGAAGTATGATTTCCCTGATGAGGATGTGATGTTTCTGAAAGTGAAAGATTGTGAGGAACCAATTCCCGAGGAAGGTCCTAATCCTGAATCTCCCTGGAGTATGATATTTGATGGAGCTGTGAATGCTTATGGTAAAGGAATTGGTGATGTGATTGTCACTCCACATGGATCACACATTCCTTTTACTGCAAGGTTGACATTTGATTGTACTAATAAGATGATAGAATATGAGGCTTGCATCATGGGTCTCGAGGAAGCTATTGATCTCAGAATTAAAATTCTAGACGTGTATGGAGATTCAGCTTTGGTAATAAATCAGATTAAAGGAGAGTGGGATACTTGTCACCCTGGCTTGATTCCCTATAAATATCATGCTAGAAGATTGTTACCCTTCTTTAATAAAGTTGAATTCCATCACATCCCCAGAGACGAAAATCAAATGGTGGATGCTCTGGCAACTCTGGCTTCTATGTATCAAGTGAATACTTAGAATGATATACCTCAAATTATAGTTCGGCAAATGGATAGGCCCGCTCATGTGTTTATAATAGAAGAGGTAGCAGATGAGAAACCTTGGTATTATGATATCAAGCATTTTCTCTAGACTCAGGAATACCCGATTGGTGCATCGAATAAAGATAGAAAGACATTCAGAAGATTGGTTGGCAGCTTCTTCCTCAGTGAAAATGTGTTGTACAAGAGAAATTATGACATGGTCTTGCTCAGATGCGTGGATAGACACGAAGCATACATGTTGATGCATGAGATTCATGAAGGTTCATTTGGCACTCATGCCAATGGACATTTGATGGCTAAAAAGATGCTAAGGGTAGGTTACTATTGACTGACAAATGAATCTGACTGTTACAAATTTGCAAAGAAGTGCCATAAATGCCAGATTTATGCGGAAAAGATTCATGTGCCTCCGACACTTCTCAATGTTATTTATTCCCCGTGGCCTTTCTCTATGTGGGGTATTGACATAATTGGAATGATAGAACCCAAAGCTTTGAATGGACATCGTTTTATCTTGGTAGCAATTGATTACTTCACCAAATGGGTGGAAGTTGCTTCATATGCTAATGTTACTAAGCAGGTGGTAGTGCGCTTCATTAAGAATAATCTCATATGTTATAATGGTGTGTCGAGCTGAATTATCACCGACAATGGCTCGAATCTGAACAACAAGATGATGATAGAACTTTGTGAAGAATTCAAGATTGTCCATCACAACTCATCTCCGTACAGGCCGAAGATAAATGGGGTTGTTGAAGTTGCTAATAAGAATATTAAGAAGATCATCTAGAAGATGGTTGTTACTTATAAAGATTGGCATGTGTGATACGGTGGGAAAGAACTGACTGTTTTTTGGAATGCTGGTTTACGTTTTGTGTTTGTTTTTGCAAAATGCCGCGGTAAGCAAGAGTCGCCACCGACTTTTATTTTATCCAACAAGGAAAGGAAAAAAGCACAGAAAAATTCCTTTTTCGAGATATTTCTCGGGTTCGGGGGGTAGATTAGAGAAAGGGAAGGTGTTAGCACCCTTTCTGTCCGTGGTTATCCACGGGATCTTAGGTACTTGCTCATATGTTTTCAAAATTTGCTTTTCTTTGTGTTTGTGGGTTTGAAAAAGTTTTTGCTTTTGAAACTTCGTTTGAAAAGTGTAAGTGTGAAAAGTTTTTGTTTTTTGAAAGAGCAAGTACTTAAGAACCATTTACCCACTCGAAAAGGGAATCGTTCTATGCTATCTTCCTTTAGACAATGCTATCCCACTATGAATGAGTGGGTAGCACCGTCGTTGGAGTTTAAGGGTCAATTCGAATAAGGGACATGCGGTCACTAAAGCAACGTTAGGACGCCTTAGCGGTAACCCTAATGTCTTAGATCATTTTATCCGAGGCAACCGTTTCGAGGCAACTATGATCTTTGGACGAGAGGGCGACCTCTAAAACTTCCTATACTCAATGACCGCGTACGAAGGCAACCAAGTTGGGTGTACCCTAAGAGTGCGCATGTGCGAGTGTGTCGTTTTCAGTTATTTTATCTTTGTACATGTCAATGGTTATCTATGTTAATTTTAGTTTAAAACATTCAATCTTTTCATGCATCCCTATTATCAAACATCTAACAGTTATAATTTGCGGGAAATAAATTGCGGAAATTTAACTAACTATTACAAGGCATCGGGTATTTACATCGCCAAAAGCAACCCTTTGAAAATTAAATGCGGAAAATAAATAAAGCGGTAAAAATATTTAAAGTCCTATTAAGTTATTACATTCCGGGAACAAATACACATATGACATAAAATGGATCGCGTGCGGGAAATTAAGTCGAGTGCGAGTTCTAGGGTTTTGACCCTTTGTTATTAAAGAAAAGATTTTTTTTGGTTATTTTTGAATTAAGAAATAAACTATCCTAAATTAATTATTAAATTAAATTAAATTAATTAAACTAATTAATAAAAATAAATATTTTTGGGTTTTTGTGTTATTTAAAGGAAGAAAATAAAATTGATCAATGTTAATAAAAACCTAATTATGTCTAAGTTAATTTGATTATTTACAAAATATATTAAAGTTATCCGAATTAAAACTAAATTAATATAATTAGTATTTATTAATAAAAGATAAAAATTTGGTTTTAATGAAGAAAAATATTTTTTGGTTTTATTTTTATAAAGAAAAAAAAATTGATTGGTTAATTGATTAAATAAAAATAATAAAACAAATAAAATTAAATAAAAGAAATAGAAAGAGATAGGAGGTTTGGGCCTGATTTGGAGGTCTGAATATCAATTCCAAGGCCCAATAACACGCTGGCCTGATGGACTTTTTTGATCCCCTGTGTGCTGGTTGACTTGGTCCCATGGTGGACGTTCCATCTCCATCCATCAGATCTGGCCATTGGCCATCTGTCCATTGATTAGATGATGGTATATGATGTACTGCTACTCCTTAGGCGCACTGGAATACCTGAAGAAAAATTATAACAAATAGTATGGGGGACCTGGGATTCGAACCCAGGTCCTGTAGGTTATTGGATGTACACGCCCACCACTCAGCCATTGCGTTTCAATTGTTAATTATATACAAAATAATGATAATAAAAGAAACCACGTGAATAACCAGAAAAACAAAAATGCGTGAAAGTTGATTTAAACTGGCCAATGGGATAACGACATCTTGTCGTCTCCTACCTCCGAACCTTGTACATATTACCTGCAGATTTGGATCCACAGCTGAGTGCGCAGGCTCACTCTAAAATCCATTCCAGTCCATGAAAATCAATTCCAACCACATGGCTGAGTTTGTCTGGGCTTCCTGATTAACCCCATGCCCTTCTTGAGTATTGATTTCTCCTGAAAAAGAAAACCCTAAAACACGAACGAAGAACCCTAGCTATGGGGGTTCTTCATATAGGCCAGAAAAATGCAATTGGCTAATGCAGAAAGTTTGGAAACTTGATGAGGATCATGAATATGCAAATAGTTTATACAAAAGATGCAGGAATCAAGATTTGCAAATTCAAAAGAAGAGCGGTTGTTTGAGATACTTACAGAGCTTTTGAACGTGTATGGGAGCTTTCTAGGGATTGGTTCTGACTCAGTGAACCTCCAGCAATTGATTGGTGTCATGCTTTGCTTCTGAAATTACCTCTAGACACGATTTTGGTTTCACACTTTTTACCACTTTTTTCAAGTTTTCTTTGGTTTGTTCTTGCAGCCTCTAGCCCTCAATTTCGTGCCTTTGCCTTCTATATGTATCATGGAATGTATTAGGTCAAGAATCATGAATCAAATCTCTCTAAATCAATGCCTTATGATTGGATTTGATTCATCCTTTAAAGTTTGCCAAATTAATCAAATCTCCATCTTTTTGTACATGATATACTTGATACGAATTTTGATGATGATTATGATGACAATTAAAACCTGAAACAATCAAAAGATATCATGTAATCAAAGCTTTGATTTTTTATGATTTAATTTGATTAAAAATGAAATAATTCAAAAAAAAATCAAATAAAATAATAAAAATAAGATATGGGCTCATGGATGAAGATAGGACACGTGGACAATGATGCAAGCTCAAATCAAGTGGAAAAGAATGGGCCCATTTGACAAAATTTGATGTTTTGGGGATAGTTGAATTTTGGCAATTTTGCAAAAATGCCCAACTTCAACAATGCATAACTTCTTCAATTTTGCACTTTTGGAGGTGTTCTTGGACTTTTTAGAAAGCTTGAGATGTCCTCTAACCAACCCTTTTAGTCTAGTCTCATTTTTATATTCCATGCTCAAGTTATAAGCTTTGGCAAAAAAGGTGTTTTTGTTGACTTTCAAAAATGACCTATAATGTCCAAATTTCTAACTTTTTGTGAGTGCATTTCTTGATCTTGGGGTATGAATATGGATTGTAGGAAATTGAATCCTCTTCAAAATGAGCTTTGGATGGGTCATTTCTCATAAGGTATGAGAAAGTTATGCTTGGTCAAAGTTGGTTTGACTTTTCCTACAAAACCCTAATTTAGCAACTTTTGAGTCTTGATGAATTTTGAGCAATCTTTGATGAATCATGATCAACCCTTGATCAAATGATGAAATATCCTTCAAAATGAGAATGTTGACAAAAAATATTAAGGTTTGACTGTATTTGGGTCACCGTTGACTTTTGCCCTAGCACAGTCGATTTTTGGACCCTTTGAGCAATTGACTGAGGAAACTTCCTCTACAAGGCTTGAAATTTGACATGGATGACCTTGAGAACATATCAGGACATTAGGGGGAATTTGAGGTCATTTGGACTCAAGGATCTTGATGCAACACAAAACCCTAATTTGGGGTTGACTGCCTTAGGAGATGATTTGTCTGACCCCCTCTTGAGCAAACTTGAGCAACTTAGAGATTTTTCTTGCAATGTTTTGAGAAATATGAGAGGGAAAATTTTGGGGTACAACAGCTTTCCCTGTTCAATCTTCTTAAACCTGAGGATGTAGATTGGCTTTCGTGCCTTTCGTGATCCGAAGGTGGAAGATGATTGAACACTAGAGTGCCCAGAAATTTGCACTCGCATGAAGTGGTATCAGCCTGGTGATGTCGGGAACAGGCTTACAGATTCCATTTGGAGACAGTTGATAGGAGTTCTGAACTTCGACTGGAATAAGAATCAGGGAGATCTTAACGTCGATCTGACTGAACCAGAGAAGGTCTTGGATTAACTTTGACTGGATAAGAATCAGAAAAATCTTATAATCGATTTAATTGAACCGGACGAAAGTCTTGGAATATCTTCAACTGGAATAAGAATCAGGGAGATCTTAGCGTCGATCTGACTGAACCAGAGAAGGTCTTGGATTAACTTTGGCTGGATAAGAATCAGAAAAATCTTAGAATCGATTTAACTAAGCCAGACGAAAGTCTTGGAATATCTTCAACTGGAATAAGAATCAGGGAGATCTTAGCATCGATCTGACTGAACCAGAGAAGGTCTTGGATTAACTTTGACTGGATAAGAATCAGAAAAATCTTAGAATCGATTTAACTGAACTAGACGAAAGTCTTGGAATATCTTCAACTGGAATAAGAATCAGGGAGATCTTAGCATCGATCTGACTGAACCAGAGAAGGTCTTGGATTAACTTTGACTGGATAAGAATAAGAAAAATCTTAGAATCGATTTAACTGAACCAGACGAAAGTCTTGTGAGAGCATCTTTCCGAGGAATCCGCTGAAACAACCCTCAATAGATGTAGTTTTTGAGGGGACTACCAGGTCATATAAGTAGTTAACGGTGTTTATTGATTCGTCTTTCCCTGAAAAGGTAAAGAGTTAGTCATATGCAATGTCATGATGTATGAAATTCATAATATATATCAAGCAATGATGCTCTCAAAATAAATGAGATTGTGTGGTATGATGCATATATGTCTGTATCATGATGTATGGAAATGTAATGTTTCTAGCTGGGGAAAATAAATCCTGGATAGCTACTGAAGAATAGAGCTGGATTCTTCGTTTCCGCTGGGGATGGTGAACGAAGAGAATAAACCTGCAGGAGAGGATGACTTCGTTGGGGAAATAAACTGATAAGGAGATTACTATGTGGGGAAGAGATGCTCTGCGGAGGATTCCACTGATAAATTCTATCGGGATGAATTATCGTTGCTGGTGATATTGAATCCTATTGGGGATTGAATTTCTGTTTGTGAAAGGAAAGAACTCTGCTGGGGACGATCTCTCAGTGGCGACTTCACTGGGGATAACCTGTTAGACTTTTGTGGGGATAATCCTTTGAGCTTTGCTGGGAATGATCCTTTGAACTCGGCTGGGGGATATTTATTTTTGTACTCTGTTGGGGATAAACTTCCAGAGTCTACTAGGGATGATTCTTCAACTCCGTTGGGGAAGCTTTTTCAGACTGCGCTGGGAAAATTTTGACTCCACTAGGGATATCTTGTACCCTGCCGGGGAGCATTCTTATACTCAGTTGGGGAATATTAAGACTGTCGGGGATATCAAGCCTTTTTAGTGCTGATGGTAGATAAACTCTACTTAGGGAAGAATATTACCGATTCATTCACAGTTGCAAGTCTCAGCTGGGGAGAGCTATCATTACTGTCTTACTCTGCGGGGAGTGAAGATATCTTAGCCATATTCTTCAGTTGAATCTGCCTTTGTACCTGGTGGATAGAGAAACTGTATAGTTTGGACAATTTTTATTGCCCCTGTTTCTGATATTACCCGTAATCGTCTTTTGTTTTGCATGTAAATATTCATGAGCAGCAATTAATGTCAAATGCATATATCAGAAATGAACATTGGACGTTTTTTGCAAATCAAAACAGATAAAGAAAAAAAACAGTTTGAAATTTCTTTGAAAATGAACTGTATTGATTTTTGAAGTTTGGCCTGTAAATAGGCATTTTTGTACAAGAGGCTGACATCCTAGTAAGAGAACGCCGCCGAGCATCTAGAATTTACACAATTTGTGAAAAGAAAACAAAACAGTTATGTGAATAATCCCACTGGGTTCCAACTCTGCTATTGCCTTTATGTCCTCGAGCATATTATCACTTTGCTACTTGGTTGAAAGTAGATCAGATTGATTAGTGTTGTCCGAGCTTGATAGTCGATATCGAAGTCTGGATGCAAAGTGATCCAATGAGACATAGTGTTACGCTTTGATCCCTAATTTTTGCCTGGACCGCCCTTTCGGGTTTTCAGTCCACCGGGATACCCTTTTTTGCCCAAGCCGCCTTTTCAGGTTTTCGACATGCCGGGTGTACAGTTTTTTTTTTCATTTTCATCCCTTATTTTTGCCTGAACCCTTTTGGTTCGCCGGGAAGCCCTTATTTTTGCCTGAACCCTTTTGGTTCGCCGGGAAGCCCTTATTTTTGCCTAGGCCAGTCGACCTAGTGGGTCGTTAATTATGTGTAGTATCTTTTCACTATGTCTGCATTGACGGGGTGAGGAAGGTCGTCACCATCCATAGTGGTAAGAATCATAGCTCCTCCTGAGAAAATGTTCTTAACCACAAATGGCCCTTCGTAGGTAGGGGTCCATTTGCCCCTGGGATCACCTTGAGGTAGTATGATGCTCTTGATAACCAGGTCCCTAACTTGATACTCTTGTCGTCTAACTTTTTTGTTAAATGCCTTGATCATCCGCTTTTGGTACGTCTGACCATGACAAATAGCAGTAAGTCTCTTTTCGTCGATTAAGTTCAGTTGATCAAGTCGGGTCTGAATCCAGTCATCTTCGCTCAAACCCGCATCCTTCATGATCCGAAGAGAGGGTATCTGAACTTCAATGGGCAAGACTGCTTCCATGCCGTAAACCAAAGAATAGGGTGTTGCCCCTGTTGACGTCCGCGCTGAGGTACGGTACCCATGAAGTGAAAATGGTAACATCTCGTGCCAATCTTTGTATGTCACTGTCATATTCTGCACAATCTTCTTAATGTTCTTATTAACGGCTTCAACAGCCACATTCGTCTTCGGCCGGTAAGGAGAAGAGTTGTGATGTTGTATCTTGAACTGCTTGCAGAGCTCAGTGATCATCTTATTGTTAAGATTGGTACCATTATCTGTAATGATCCTCTCTGGTACACCATATCGACATATCAGATTGTGTCGAATGAACCGTGCCACGACGTTCTTGGTTACAGTAGCAAAGGAAGCTGCTTCAACCCACTTCGTAAAGTAATCAATTGCTACCAGGATGAAACGATGCCCGTTGAATGTTGTAGGTCTGATCTCGCTGATCATATCAATGCCCCACATTGCAAAAGGCCAAGGAGCTGTCAAGACATTCAGAGGTACTGGAGGTATGTGCACTTTATCAGCATAGACTTGACACTTGTGACATGTCCGAGAATGCTGATAACAGTCGGCTTCCATTGTGAACCAATAATATCCTGCCCGTAGGATCTTATTTGCCATGGTGTGTCCACTGGAATGAGTTCCGAAAGTAACTTCATGTAACTCAACCATGATCTTTTCTACTTCGTTCTTATCCACACATCGCAGTAAGGTTGAATCATGGTTACACTTGTAAAGGATGCCATTGCTGATGTAGAATTTGTTGCGAACCTCCTCATAAACTTCTTGTCATTAACAGATGCACCCTCGGGGTATTCCTGAGCCTCAAGATACCTTTTTACTTCGTGAAACCAGGGCTTTTCTGTTACCTCTTCAGTCTCAATGTCACAGCAATGTGCAGGTTCGTCCAATCTTTCAATGATAATCCGGGGGGCTTTGTTGTCCCAATTGACTTTGAACATAGAAGACATCATAGCTAGTGCGTCCGCCAACTGATTCTCCTCTCTCGGGAAGTGTTCAAAGGTTATCTCCTCAAAATGTGGAAGCAACGTCAATACATACTCCTTGTAAGGAATAAGATTTGGGTGTTTCATATCCCACTCTCCTTTGATCTGACTGATCACGAGAGCGGAATTTCCGAAGACACTCAGAAACTTAAACCTTTGGTCAATTGCTGCTCGAAGACCCATGATGCACGCTTCATATTCCGCCATATTGTTGGTGTAGTTGAAACATAGTCGGGCGGTAAACGGAGTATGAGAGCCTTTAGGATATATGATCACGGCGCCAATGCCATTGCCCAAAGCGTTTGAAGCTCCATCAAATTACATAGACCATCGGGATCCTTCCTCAGGTCCTTCATCCGGTCCAGGTTCTTCGAAATCAGTTACCAACATGATATTCTCGTCCGGGAATTCAAAGTTCATAGACTGGTAATCATCCACTGCCTGATGTGCCAAATGGTCTGCTAACAAACTCCCCTTGATTGCTTTTTGAGTCGTGTATTGGATGTCATACTCAGTCAATATCATCTTCCATCTCGCTATTCTTCCGGACAAAGCAGGCTTTTCGAAGATATACTTGATTGGATCCATCTTCGATATCAATAGAGTAGTGTGAGCTAGCATATACTGTCTCAGCCGGTGAGCATCCCATGCCAAAGTGCAGCAAGTTTTCTCGAGCAGTGAGTATCGGGTCTCACAGTCGGTAAACTTTTTGCTAAGGTAATAAATAGCATGCTCTTTTCGGCCAGACTCGTCATGCTGACCCAACACACACCCCATTGATTTGTCGAGTACTGTCAAGTATAAGATCAAAGGTCTCCCTTCGACTGGAGGCGTCAGAATAGGTGGCTCTTGGAGATACTCTTTGATTCTTTCAAAAGCAGACTGACATTCATCATTCCAACGTACTACTTGATCTTTCTTCAGTAACTTGAAGATTGGTTCACAAGTAGTGGTCAGGTGTGAGATGAATCGGGCAATGTAGTTTAGTCGTCCCAAAAAGCCTCTGACTTCTTTCTCTGTTTGGGGAGTTGGCATCTCTTGTATGGCCTTCACCTTTTCCGGATCCACTTGAATACCTTTATCGCTTACGACGAAGCCTAGCAACTTACCAGATCTTACCCCGAAGGTGCACTTGTTCGGGTTTGACCTCAGCTTGTACAAATTCAACCTGTCAAACTGCTTCTGAAGGTGGTTAAGATGTTCTTCCTTCGTCTGGGATCTTTTAATCATGTCATCGACGTATACCTCAATCTCGTGATGGATCATGTCATGAAACAAAGAAACCATGGCACACTGATACGTTGCCCCAGCATTCTTCAATCCAAAAGGCATGACCTTGTAGCAAAAGGTACCCCACTGAGTAACAAAATTTGTCTTCTCCATGTCTTCGGGAGCCATCTTAATCTGATTATAACTGGAGAAGCCATCCATAAAGGAGAATACCTTATGCTGAGCGGTGTTGTCAACCAGAACGTCGATATGAGGTAGAGGGAAATCATCCTTGGGGCTCGCCCTATTCAGATCCCTGTAGTCGACACACATTCGAACCTTACCATCCTTCTTCGGCACAGGAACCACATTGGCCACCCACTGTGGGTAAGAAGTAACTGCTAGAAAACCGGCGTCAAATTGTTTCATAACTTCAGCCTTGATTTTCTTAGACATATCTGGGTGCAATCGGCGGACCTTCTGTTTCACTAGAGGACAATCTTCCTTGGTAGGCAGGCGGTGAACCACAATATCGGTATCCAACCCAGGCATATCTTCATAAGACCAGGCAAATATTTCAACATAGTCACGCAACATCTGAATCAACCGTTGCTTTACACTAAGCTCTAGATTTGCACCGATCCTGACCTCTTTCTTGTCTATCTCTGTACCCAGATTCACTGATTCCACCGGTTCTTCGTGCGGCTGAATAACCCTCTCTTCCTGAAGTAACAATCTTGCAAGTTCACCAGGCACTTTGCAATAATCTTCACCTTCGTCTTCGGCTAAGTTGATCAGACTTTCGAAGTCATAACTGGCAGTAGCAGAGTCGTTACCAGTGAGATCCAGAGTGGATGTAGACCTGTATATGTGAGTGTGTGTAAAATAGCTATTTTGCAATATGTAATAAAAGAAAAACAAGGAGCGCAAAATTTTAAGTGCAAGAAACTTCCAATGCTTTTATTAATGATATATGTAAATGACACACATAAAGCCCTCACAAATGAGGCCACGGTGCCCCGGGTAAGACACCGGGTCGTAAAGTTTAAAACATTGTCTGTTACAAATTCAAAACAAAAGTCTCATTACTGGGTAACAAAAGAAATTGGAATGAAGTCCTTTGTGGTCCAGTTGCTTAGTCCACCATCAGTAGTAGGATAGATCCAACTGTCGAACTCAGATTCTTCAACATCGTCTTCAATGGCGTTCACTTCTGAATTGCTGATGAACAGGGGAGGTCTTCCGATCCGTGCACTCCGAACAGCCCTTTGAGCTTCTGCAGTGAAACCCAAACCAAACTTGTTAGTCTTATGTGCAAAATCAGGGAGTTGGCCCCAATTTGCACACCCACCTTTCTCAACAACAGCCCGAGCATCCTTAAAGGAAGCCATCTTCATAGGAGGATCTTCAACAACAGTCTCAGTTGATGCCAGTGTCTGGGGAACCTCTTCAAAATGCTGAAATGGGGTCTCAATGAACTCCCCATCCATCTCTACATATCGGAAAGAGTTGAGGTGGCTCACCATGTACTCCTCCTCTCCTTGTACTGTCACAATCTTCCCTTTCACCGGGTACTTCAGCTTCTGGTGGAGCGTAGACGTTACTGCCCCAACTTTGTGGATCCATGGACGACCCAGCAAACAAGAATAAGATGGCCGAATGTCCATCACATAGAATGTAGAGGCGAAAACCTGAGAACCAACCTTAATCGGAATATCCACTTCTCCATGGACCATCCTTTTAGACCCATCGAAGGCCCTGACGACAATGTTGCTTGGTTTCAACTCTAACCCTTCACAGTCCAACCGGTCTAGAGCTTTCTTAGGCAAGACGTTCAATGAGGAACCAGTATCCACTAATACATGAGCAAGAGTAGTGCCCCTACATTCAATGGAGACATGCAGGGCATTGTTGTGATTCTTCCCCTTAGCAGTCAAGTCGGTGTCAGAGAAACCCAACCCATTATCAGCAGTCAGACTAGCCACGCAATATTTAAACTGATCAGCATATGTTTCTTGTGGTACGTGCGCAGTCTTCAGGAAGGCAATAAGAGCCTTGGCATGGGCTTCTGAGCATAGCAACAGAGATAACATAGAAATCTTGGACGGGGTTTTCCCCAGCTGCTCGACCACATTGTAGTCGCTCTTTTTGATGATTTTTAAAATCTCTTCCATCTCTTGTCTAGAAGCTTCAACAGTAATCGTCTTTGGTGCCTCTGTCTGGGCAGGCTCATCAGTGGTCCCTTTGCCCCGAGTGTCAGACGACTCGGCGACAGGGGTAAGAATAGGAACTTGAACATGAATAGCAGCAGGTACACTGACATGTGTAATAACAACAGGTTTCCGAACAGTTGGTGGAGAGATATCAGGGGAGAAAAGTCTTCCGCTGCGGGTGACTTTAGCAGGTCCAACAATATTGCTGACGTCAGTATCAACATCCAACTCTTGTTTAACTCCATGAAAATAAACATGAGCCCCGTAGTGCCAAGGGATAGCTTTATCAGATGTATAGGGGATAGGCCCAGGAACAGTGATGATCAATGGCGCGATTCTCGGAACAAATGTAATTCTAACAGGCTTCCTCGAGGGAGCCTTGGAGGAATTGTCGAAAATGGTGATAACGGAAACTTCTTCAGTATGAACTAAAGGAACAACAGTCTTCTCAAACAGAATTTCCTTATCACCCATCAGGCGTTGGACACCTGACTTCAAAAGATGGCAACCGGTAGGTAGGACAGAACACATACGACAACCTTCATCACAGCCCGAAAATAAACCGGCTAACAAAAGGTTCTTCTTCACAGTCATCAAAGGGGTAACAATGTCATTCGCAGAAACCACAAACAAGTCTTCATCTATAGCATTTACTCCATGCTTGGGCATAGGAGCAGTCACAACATTAGGTCTTTCGGGCGCCTCGAACGCAATCTCTTTAGCATCAATTAAGTCCTGTATTTTGTTCTTCAAAGCCCAACAATCATCTGTATTATGTCTCGGGCTACCAGAGTGGAAAGCACAGCGGGTATTAGGATTGTACTTAGGCGATGCAGTGTTGGGATTCTGCGGAGCCTCCCTTGGATTTACTAGATTGGTTTTCAATAACTGCGGCAGAATCTGAGACAAAGTCATGCTGAGATGGGTGAATTTCCTTCAAGGTCTCTCAGCCTTTTGCTGATTGTTGCGCTGAGGAGCACCAACAGGTCTTGAAATGACCACCGCATTAACAGCTTGGCGGTGTTCAGGTCTATTCTGGCTTTTCGAACTATAAATAGCACTGGAATCTTTCTTAAAAGGCTCCTTATCGGTGCCTGATGAAGCGCCCTTCTGTATTTTACCAGACTTAATACCAGCCTCGATCCTTTCACTGGTCATAATCAGCTCCGTAAACCCGGATGATGAACTTCCAATCAGATGGTTGAAATACGGACCAGACAAGGTCCCCAGAAACATATCCACCAGCTCTCGGTCAGCCAAGGGTGGTTGCACTCTTCCAGCGAGGTCCCTCCACATCTGAGCATAATCTTTTAAACCTTCTCCTGCACCCATTGACATACCTTGGAGTTGGGTACGCCTGGGAGCAAGGTCGGAATTGTATTGGTACTGCCTGTAGAAAGCAGCAGCCAAATCTTCCCAACTGCGGATACTGGCTCCTACTAACTGGTAAAACCATTCAAACTGAGTCCCTGAGAGACTGTCTTGAAAGAAGTGGATCCATAGGTTCTTATCAGCGGTGTACGGCTAAATCTTCCTTACATACGACCGAAGGTGCAGTTTTGGGCAAGAAATTTCTTCGTATTTAACAAAGGCTGGTGCTTTGAATTTATGGGGAATCACCACCCCAGACGACAGACCCAGATCACCAAAGTCCAGACCAGGCACCTTCTGAACTTCCATCGCATTCAAACGGTCTTCCAGTTGTTTGTATTTATCCTTGGCCGGAGGATACTGGTCTTCGTCGAAGTTCGTCTCGTTGTCTGAAACCATAGGGCTAGGAGCCCTCCTTTCTTCCTGACTATCTTTCCCTCCAGATGAGGTGGTCAAATCAACTTCATCTTGTAGCCTGTTTCCAAACATGTAACCTGTGTTAAACAGGACTGTCCTCTTCTTCTTCTTCTTCTTCTTCTCTTTCAGAATAAGGGTCTTCAGATCTTGCTGACCCTTAGCTAAATTCATGAACAACTCTTGGAATTTGGCATTTTGAGCCTGCAGAGCCTTGATTGCTTGTTCAGTTGATGGTTCAGAAGACATGATGCTGAAATAAACAGCGAAGAAGATGAGAAAACCTGTAAGGGTACCTGTTATGAAGTGCATGGGATGAAATGTGTATGATATGATTTCAAAGACATCGAGCGATTCAAATTCGTAAACAAAAAAGGAAATACACTTTTATTAGATAAACTTGAAATTCAAACTGTTCAACAAATGCCCTTAAGGCGTTACAAGAAAGGAAATACTGGAAAGTAAATAAAAACTGGAAGTAATAAAAGGACATCAATGCTCCCATGGTCGTTTGCCTTTAATGCTGACATAGTCATTGATGATCTGCTCCTTCTCCAATTGCCTCATCAACTTTTGAATCTTCTGGTCTTGTTTGTGATACTTTTCTCGGTAAGTATCCCGCTCTTCCCTTAGCTGCATCCAGGACCTATTCAATGCCACAATGTCAGTAGGCATGTAAGGGTGTAAAATAGTAGGAAGAACCCCCTCTTCATTAGCAACTTAAACAATGATAGGCAAGACGGCCTCATACGGCATTCCCAGCTTTTGGGCACGAATGCGAACCCATCTGAGATATGGCTCCATCGGAAGTGAAGTCTTTGGGCCTAGCTCGTGGGGATCAGATCTGTGAACTCTATCCCAAGCCCTTATGAATCTGCGGCGTTGCTCGTTACTATCCCCTTGAAAATCAAAGATGATACTAGGCATCAGCAATTCATGAGGACCTTCCCTCCTAGCACTCCCAAACTGACGTAAGGCCAAGCACAGATTATAAGTGATTCCTCCATGGGTTCCTATCAGTGGAACATTGGGGTATTCCCCATAACAATCAATAACGGCCACCCCGTCCATACCCTTAATAGTCCAAATGATGTCATTGTGAGAGAGAGACATAACTCTATAAGCCCAACCCATGCCTTCTTTGTTCTTCAGCACTGATTTGGGGAGGTGCGAAATAAACCACCTCGCCAACAAGGGAGCACAGCACATCAAAGTTCCCCACTTCCGAGTAGTACGGGCATAGAGCTGATGAAGAATGTCACCCAGGAGAGTGGGTACAGGATTACCAGAGATGAAGATTTTTACCGCATTCACATCAACAAAGGAGTCAGAGTTAGGAAACAATACCAAGCCATATATCAGAAGAGCCAAAATATCTTTAAATGCCTTGAAGTCTAGACTATCCTAGAAATGATTAGCCTTACCAACCAAGAATTTAGTCAGAAAGCCCTTTGCTCCACTTCTAGTCTCCCAATTAGCCATTACTTCATCCTTTGTCATATGAAGGGCTGAAGCAATCTCTTCTGGCCTAAGGATCTTCTCCCAACCTGTGAACGGGGTCTGCTCCAGGATAGGGATACCAAGCAGATTAGAGAACTCTTCTAAGGTGGGGACCAACTGGTAGTCCTGAAAAGTAAAGCAATGGTACAGTGGATCATAGAATTGGACCAAGACACTCATCATCTTCTCGTCCAATTTGGAAGTGACCAAGCCCGAGAGGTGACCATGTCTCCTGATAAAAGAGGTAGTATCTGACATCTTTGCAACCAACTCCTTGAGATGAGTGGGAACTTGGACTAAGTTGATCCGGATGGTGTTCCTACGCATGGGTATCATGACCTACAAAACAGAACAAAGATGAATCCCTCATGTCTTTGAAATAGGTTAGTCCAATGCAAGATGCATGCAATGTTATGATGTCATGATGTCATGATAGAAAGCACATCACAAGTATCCACAAATAGCAAACATGGTAAAGGCACACAAGTCACACAGAGAGCCCTTAGATTTCAGGCTAGCAAGGAGCTTAGGTACTACACTCTTTCAGTTCAGTTGGTTCAAACTTGTCCTAAAAATAGTAACCGGGTTCTAGAGGATCTCAATATCACTGACTACCCTCAATCGGTCATAATTCCAGTTTAGCAACCTTTTCTTGCGGCCGAAATCACCGCGAGAGTTTAGTCTCAATCAGTGTAGCATACTGCTACTGTTCTATGGCCAAGTTGGTCAATTTAAAGGTTCTAAGGTCAGTTGGTGCTTAATGACCCCTTAGCAGACCCATATTCTCCTCGTTCTAACACAATGGATATCGGTACATACTAAAGTGCCACACCAACGTAGCTACTGTTTCAACCGTATCGGTCTACGTCGTACAGTTCCCTCACAGTTTATTGCTACTTACCTAAAGGGTATCCCCCAGATCCGGGTTAGGATCCATAGTAACTCCGGTTCAAGCCCACAAAGATAAATCATACAAAGAAAACAATTGAAAACACAATGATCTAATCCTAAGGTACACCCCACTTATAAGATATCCCCAGCAGAGTCGCCAGTTCTGTGATACAGTGGGAAAGAACTAACTGTTTTTTGGAATGCTGGTTTGCGTTTTGCGTTTGTTTTTGCAAAATGTCGCGGTAAGCAAGAGTCGCCACCGACTTTTATTTTACCCAACAAGGAAAGGAAAAAAGCACAGAAAAATTCCTTTTTCGAGATATTTCTCGGGTTCGGGGGATAGATTATAGAAAGGGAAGGTGTTAGCACCCTTTCTATCCGTGGTTATCCACGGGCTCTTAGGTACTTGCTCATATGTTTTCAAAATTTGCTTTTGTTTGTGTTTGTGGGTTTGAAAAAGTTTTTGTTTTTGAAACTTCGTTTGAAAAGTGTAAGTGTGAAAAGTTTTTGTTTTTTGAAAGAGCAAGTACTTAAGAAGGATTTACCCACTCGAAAAGGGAATCGTTCTATGCTATCTTCCTTTAGACAATGTTATCCCACTATAAATGAGTGGGTAGCACCGTCGTTAGAGTTTAAGGGTCAATTCGAATAAGGGACATGCGGTCACTAAAGCAACGTTAAGACGCCTTAGCGGTAACCCTAATGTCTTAGATCATTTTATCCGAGGCAACCGTTTCGAGGCAACTATGATCTTTGGACGAGAGGGCGACCTCTAAAACTTCCTATACTCAATGACCGCGTACGAAGGCAACCAAGTGGGGTGTACCCTAAGAGTGCGCATGTGCGAGTGTGTCATTTTCAGTTATTTTATCTTTGTACATGTCAATGGTTATCTATGTTGATTTTAGGTTAAAACATTCAATCTTGTCATGCATCCCTATTATCAAACATCTAACAGTTATAATTTGCGGGAAATAAATTGCGGAAATTTAACTAACTATTACAAGACGTCGGGTATTTACATCGCCAAAAGCAACCCTTTGAAAATTAAATGCGGAAAATAAATAAAGCGGTAAAAATATTTAAAGTCCTATTAAGCTATTACATTCCGGGAACAAATACAAATATGACATAAAATGGATCGCGTGCGGGAAATTAAGTCGAGTGCGAGTTCTAGGGTTTTGACCCTTTGTTATTTGAGATACTTACAGAGCTTTTGAACGTGTATGGGAGCTTGCTAGGGATTGGTTCTGACTCAGTGAACCTCCAACAATTGATTGGTGTCAAGCTTTGCTTCTGAAATTGCCTCTAGACACGATTTTGGTTTCACACTTTTTACCACTTTTTTCAAGTTTTCTTTGGTTTGTTCTTGCAGCCTCTAGCCCTCAATTTCGTGCCTTTGCCTTCTATATGTATCATGGAATGTATTAGGTCAAGAATCATGAATCAAATCTCTCTAAATCAATGCCTTATGATTGGATTTGATTCATCCTTTAAAGTTTGCCAAATTAATCAAATCTCCATCTTTTTGTACATGATATGCTTGATACGAATTTTGATAATGATTATGATGACAATTAAAACCTGAAACAATCAAAAGATATCATGTAATCAAAGCTTTGGATTTTTTATGATTTAATTTGATTAAAAATGAAATAATTCAATAAAAAATCAAATAAAATAATAAAAATAAGATATGGGCTCATGGCTGAAGCTAGGACACGTGGACAATGATGCAAGCTCAAATCAAGTGGAAAAGAATGGGCCCATTTGACAAAATTTGAAGTTTTGGGGATAGTTGACTTTTGGCAATTTTGCAAAAATGCCCAACTTCAACAATGAATAACTTCTTAAATTTTGAACTTTTGGAGGTTTTCTTGGACTTTTTAGAAAGCTTGAGATGTCCTCTAACCAACCCTTTCGGTATCATCTCATTTTGATATTCCATGTTCAAGTTATAAGCTTTGGGAAAAAAGGTGTTTTTGTTGACTTTCAAAAATGACCTATAATGTCCAAATTTGTAACTTTTTATGAGTGCATTTCTTGATCTTGGGGTATGAAGATGGATTGTAGGAAATTTCGTTCTATTAAATGAGCTTTGGATGGGTCATTTATTATAAAGTATGAGAAAGTTATGCTTGGTCAAATTTGGTTTGACTTTTCCTACAAAACCTTAATTTAGCATCTTTTGAGTCTTGATGAATTTTGAGCAATCCTTGATGAATCATGATCAACCCTTGATAAAATGATGAAATATCCTTCAAAATGAGAATGTTGACAAAAAATCTTGAGGTTTGACTGTATTTGGGTCACATTTGACTTTTGCCCTGGCACAATCGATTTTTGGACCCTTTGAGCAATTGACTGAGCAAACTTCCTTTGCAAGGCATGAAATTTGACATGGATGACATTGAGAACATATTAGGACATTAGGGGGGATTTGAGGTCATTTGGACTCAAGGATCTTGATGCAACACAAAACCCTAATTTGGGGTTGACTGCCTTAGGAGATGATTTGTCTGACCCCCTCTTGAGCAAACTTGAGCAACTTGGAGATTTTTCTTGCAATGTTTTGAGAAATATGAGAGGGCAAATTTTGGGGTACAACAACATGAAATGCTCCATTTTTCTTTACATGGATATCATACATCTGTCTGCACTTCAATAGGGGAAACCTCGTTCTCCCTTGTGTATGGAATGGAAGTTGTGCTCCCAATCGAGGTTGGGATTCCCTTTTTGTGTGTGATAATGGAAACGAAGTTTTCAGAGGCTGAATGGGTCCAGAACAGGTTTGATCAATTGAATTTGATCGAAGAGAAAAGAATGATGGCTTTGTGTCATGGGTAGTTATATCGAAAGAAAATGAAGAAAGCTTTTGATAAGAAGGTCAAACCTCGTGAATTCAGAGAAGGAGACCTCGTGCTCAGGAAGATCATGTCTTTTAACGCTGTTTCTAGGGGCAAGTGGACTCCCAATTTTGAAGGCCCATACATTGTCAAGAAAGCCTTCTCTGGAGGTGCATTAATTATTGAAACTATGGATGGCGAGGAGTTCCCACATCCCATAAATGTTGATGCGGTCAAGAAATACTTCACCTAAAGAAATAAAAGAACAGCTCGCTAAGTTGAAAACCCGAAAGGGCGGCTTAGGCAAAAAGGAGCGTCTCGGTAGGCCGAAAACCCGAAAGGGAGATCTAGGAAAAAATTAGAGACATAAACAAAATAAAATTTCCCGCTAAGTTGAAAATCCGCAAGGGAGGCTTAGGAAAAAGTTAGGGACTTTCTTGGCAAGTAACTGCATCAGAAAGACTTGATCATTAAAGCAATTGAAATTCTGGCTGCAGATACTCAATGTCACGTTCAATGTTATGACACCGTATCTGACTTACTATATGACAGTAAATACAAAAGCAATAAAGAACACAGTCAATTGTTTACCCAGTTCAGTGTGCAACAACACCTACTCTGGGGGCTACCAAGCCAGGGAGGAAATCCACTATAAGAGATTTTAATTCAGGAATAAACCAACCAGTTTATCTCCTTCACTTAAGACCTACCCAATGCAATTCCAATCTAAGTACAACTTAAACCTGAGTTCCTACTCACTCCCCCTCAATCACAGTAGTGATACATAAACCAATTTGACTTAAGAATTGATGAAGACACTCTTCATAAACAAACACTTGATTAAGCTTCACAACTTTTTAATCAAGCACCACAATCACTCGTGCTTCACAGCTTTGAGTGATGCACACAACTAACTTGACTCTGCTTCACAGCTTTAGTCAAGGAACATTCAAACACTCTTGCTTCAAAGCTTTGAGTGCTACACAACCCTTACAATTAGAAACCTATTCCAAGGCACTTATCACAATGATAATTGCTTGGAGTACAATAATCAAATCTATTCAGATTACAAAATGATCTTCTGATCGAATCAAGAGGCATCCTTGAAAAACAGCAGCTCTGTTGAATATATAGCAGCTGCAACTTCAGTTAGGGTTTCCACAAAAACCTAGGGTTCATTCCGTTTGACCTAAAGACCAGGTCACAGGACTTTATTAACCATGTTAGGGTTGAGCTAGGTTACCCCTCAGAAAACGCAGGATTCTGTTCAGGAAAGACTGAGTTATTTCCTGAAAAAACTCAGACTTATCCATCCTGCAAACCTGTTAGTTCAGAACAGGATGTCATAACATCTGTTATGACATCTGAGAAAACCTGTCTACTGATTTAGCAAAATGTGATCATTTTGCAAAATGCTCAGATACACACTTATAAACATCAGTACTTGAAATACAATATTTTTCTGCAAAGGTACCTAATGAGTTAGTACAAACTGAACTAGAATGTTATGACATCAGTCATGACATTCACACATACACTTGGGATTTACCAAAAATGCAAGCCAATACCTAAACACCTACAAACTCCCCCTTTGGCAGATTTTTGGCTAAAGACCCTAAGCAATCAGAGATAGATAGCAGCAGAAATAAGTGACAGCAGAAAAATAGAATGTCAAGTACTAATTAAGTAAGTACCAAAATATTCTCCCCCTCTTTAGCCACAAATGGGCCAAAGATACATGTTCATAAAATTATACAGTTATCCAAAACAAAATAATAAGAGCAGCAGCAGAAAACAACTTCCAAACTCCACCAAATATCAGTAACCAACCTTCAAGCACTGTCATCAGATCCAGAGGATTCAGGCTTCTTTCTTTTCTTGTGAGCAATGTCAGCATTCTTCTCTTTGTTTGATGTCTCAACATTCTTAGAGACATCTGGATTTGTTTCAGCATTTGAGCTTTCTTGGTTCAGAGGAACAGAAATGCCAGGAACTGAGTGGTTCTCGTTCAGAATTCTTGAAACAATTTTTGCTATTGCTTGATTAACATAGGTTGTCCCTTCCCTATTTGCAATTTCAGGGGGAACTGAAGAAGAAGGATGAGATGGATTACCAGAGGCAGAAGCTTGGGGCTTTCCTGCATGTCTTGTTCTCAACTCTTTGACCTTGGTGGGGTTAGTTCCCACTTTTCTACGAGAAGAGATCTCCAGAACGTCAGAGTCCAGACAAGAAGAGATTGTCCCAGAATCTTGATCAGAGGAAGAGGTTGAAATAGTCGTATTGGATGATGATGGTGTTTGAGACATTTTAACAGTTTTAGAGGACCAACAGCAACTGAGGAGAAATTTCTGATTGAGAGACTGGGTTTTGATGAGGAGACGAGAGAGGAAGGAAGCAAGGGAGTGTCTATTCAACTTCTTAAAAGAATACAATTTTAAACCAATCAGAACAGGCATAACTCCTTTGATCCTTGTTTTAAGCAAAATTAATTGCTACAATTCCTCATGTTGGCAAATACCCAGCTTACCCCTTAAGTTTTCAAATTGATTTGCATCCAGAGCCTTGGTAAAAATGTCAGCCAGCTGTAGCTCAGTGGCAACATGTTCAAATTTGATTGTCTTCTCTTCTACAAGGTCTCTGATAAAGTGATGTCGTATGTCAATATGTTTGGTCCTGCTATGCTGAATGGGATTCTTGGATATGTTGATTGTACTCAGATTGTCACAGTACAATGTCATAACATCTTGTGTGATATTATACTCAGTGAGCATCTGTTTCATCCATATCATTTGAGAGCAGCTACTACCAGCTGCAATGTATTCAGCTTCAGCAGTGGAAAGAGACACACAATTCTGTTTCTTGCTGAACCAGGAAACCAGATTACTTCCCAAGAAGAAACATCCTCCAGAGGTGCTTTTTCTATCATCAGCACTACCAGCCCAATCAGCATCACAGTAGCCAGTCAGAGCTGGTTCACAGCCATGAGTATACATCAATCCATAGTTGTAAGTACCACTTACATACTTCAAAATTCTCTTCACTTGATTGATATGACTGACTTTGGGATCAGCTTGGTATCTAGCACAAACTCCAACTGCAAAGGCAATATCAGGTCTGCTGGCAGTTAAGTACAACAAGCTTCCTATCATGCTTCTGTACAGACTTTGATCCACCTTAACCCCACTTGAATCTTTGGAAAGCTTTAGATGAGTAGGAGCAGGAGTCCTTTTGTGACTTGCATTCTCCATACCAAACTTCTTTACAATATTCTTAGCATACTTGCTTTGAGATAAGAAGATTGAGTCCTCCATCTGTGAGACTTGTAGTCCAAGAAAATAAGTTAGTTCTCCCATGAGACTCATTTCAAATTCAGCCTGCATCTGGTCGGCAAAGTGTTTAACCATATGTTCTGACATTCCTCCAAACACTATGTCATCAACATATATTTGGGCAACCATCAACTTCCCTCCTTCAGTTTTGACAAAGAGAGTTTTGTCCAAGCCTCCTTTTCTGTAGCCTTTGTCTGAGAGAAACTTTGTTAACCTGTCATACCATGCTCTAGGAGCTTGTTTCAGGCCATATAGAGCTTTTCTCAATTTGTAGACATGATCAGGATGGGTTGGATCCACAAAACCTTTAGGTTGTTCCACATAAGCTTCCTCATTTAAGTACCCATTTAGAAAGGCACTTTTCACATCCATCTGAAATAACTTGAACTTCAGAAGACAAGCAATTGACAACAAGAGTCTGATTGATTCCAACCTGGCTACAGGTGCAAAGGTTTCATCAAAATCAACCCCTTCAACCTGGGTGTATCCTTGAGCAACAAGTCTTGCCTTATTTCTGGTGACAACTCCTTCAGCATCTGACTTGTTCTTGAATATCCATTTTGTCCCAATGATGTTAGTTCCTTCAGGTCTAGGAACCAGTTCCCAAACTTCATGTTGCTTGAATTGGTTCAGTTCATCTTGCATTGCACCAATCCAATATTCATCAGTTAAGGCTTCCTTGACATTTCTTGGTTCCATTTTGGACACAAAACAAGAGTTTGAGATGATTTCTCTAGATCTTGTGATGACTCCACTATTGGGATCTCCTATGATGAGCTCTTTTGGATGATCCTTCTGAATTCTGATGGAAGGGATCTTGCTAGCTTCCTTTGATTCAGATTCTGTTGTGGTGGAGTTGGGTAGGTCATTCTGTTGGGTTGAAGTCTCAAAGAATGTCTCAACAGTACAAGGAACATCTATTTCTTCATGATAGTCATCAATTATAATATTTATTGATTCCATCATGGTTTTGGTTCTGGAGTTGAATACTCTATAAGCTCTGCTGTTTGAGGAGTATCCTAGAAATATGCCTTCATCACTTTTGGGGTCCAGTTTTCTTCTTTGTTCACGATCAGACAGAATATAGCATTTGCTGCCAAACACATGGAAGTACTTCACGGTTGGTTTTCTTCCTTTCCAGAGTTCATATATGGTGGATGAGGTTCCCTTTCTCAAGGTGACCCTGTTATGAACATAGCAAGTTGTATTCATAGCTTCAGCCCAAAAATACATAGGAAGTCTTTTGGCATGTAACATTGCTCTGGCAGATTCTTGTATGGTCCTGTTTTTTCTTTCCACAACTCCATTTTGCTGAGGTGTTATAGGAGAAGAAAACTCATGACTGATTCCTTCTGAAGAACAGAAGTCATCAAACTTGCTGTTTTCAAATTCCTTGCCATGATCACTTCTGATTCTGACAATACATGCTTCCTTCTCTCTTTGAATTCTCTTGCACAGTTCTCTAAAAACTTCAAATGCATCTGATTTTTCCCTAATGAAATTAATCCAGGTGAATCTGGAAAAATCATCCACAACCACATAGGCATATCTTTTACCACCAAGACTCTCTACTTGCATTGGTCCCATCAGATCCATATGGAGGAGTTCTAGAACCTTAGAGGTGGTCAGATGTCTTGACTTTGGATGTGACATCCTAGTCTGCTTACCAACCTGACATTCACCACAAACTCTTCCTTCATCAATTTGCAGTTTTGGAATCCCTCTGACTGCCTCCAAGGAGATAATCCTCTTCATACCCCTTAGATGAAGATGGCCAAGTTTTTGGTGCCACAGTTTCACCTCTTTTTCTTCTTTTGCAATGGAACACACAGATGAGAAATTAGTGTTCTCAGCCTCCCACAAGTAACAGTTGTCTTTGGATCTGACTCCTTTCATTACTATCTCTTGTTTGTCATTGATTACAAGGCATTCAGACTTTGAGAAATTGACCTTGAATCCTAGATCACACAGTTGACTGATACTAATGAGATTAGCGGTCAGCCCTTTCACCAACAGTACTTCATTCAGACTTGGAACTCCAGGGCAGTCCAAATCACCGACTCCTTTGATTTCACCTTTAGCCCCATCTCCAAAGGTCACAAAACTGGTGGTGTGAGGCTTAACATTATTGAGGAGGTTCTTGATTCCAGTCATATGTCTGGAACATCCACTGTCAAAGTACCAGTCTTCCTTTGCAGAGACCCTCAGGGAAGTGTGAGCTATCAGTGCAGTAGCCTTTTTCTTCCATTGAGGAGCATGTGGTACCTTTTTAGACTTAGGTTTGACACCTGAGTTCTGATTAGGGTATCCATGTAATCTGAAGCAGAAGGGCTTTATGTGGCCATATCTACCACAATGATGACATTTCCATCTTTGGTACCTTTTCCTCATATGTCTCTGTTCCTGATGTCGAGAGTTGTGTTGAGACATCTGTTTTGACATTTGCTTACCAGAACCAGATTTCGTTGCTTCCATAAATCCTAGTCCAGATTTATTTCCCACATTTTGTCCAACCTGAAGGATCTCTTCCAATTTGTCTGTTCCATTTGTCAACATCTTGACAGATTTGGTCATTTAATTCAGTTGTGAGTTCAGCAATTGAACTTCTCCTTCTAGATGACTTATAGTTTCAAGGTTTGCCCTTTTTTCAGCCTCCATCTTTATGATGAGTTTTGATTGTTTCTCATTCTGCACACATACTTCAGTACTTCTGATACACAATTCCTTGTAAGTATCAGCCAGTTCTTCAAAAGTCACTTCTTCGTCACTGATGTCACTTTCAGAGGTACAAACACCAGTTAAAGAAGTAACTCGTTTGGAAGTCTCTTCTTCAGAATTACTTTCTGAATCACAGTCAGACCAAGTAACTGTCATTCCTTTTTGTTTCTTAAGAAACGTAGGACATTCAGCTCGAATATGCCCATATCCTTCACAACCATGGCATTGAATTCCTCTGCCTTGAATTCCCTTCTCTTCTGACCTTGGTCTTCTGCTGGAACTGTCAATGTTAGAGGGAATATTATGAACATTAGACCTTGACTTTGGATCTATTCTTTTGATGAGTTTGTTGAACTGTCTTCCAAGCATGGCTACAGCTTCTGAAATGTTTTCTTCAACATCAGTGTTGGACATAAGTGCTATGCTCTTGTTCTTCTTGACACCATTATCAGTGATTCCCATCTCAAAAGTCTGAAGAGACCCAATAAGTTCATCCACTTTCAACTTGCTAATGTCCTGGGCTTCCTCTATGGCAGTTACCTTCATTGCAAATCTTTTAGGCAAGGATCTGAGAATCTTCCTCACCAGTTTTTCTTCTGACATCTTTTCTCCCAGTGCTCCTGAGGTGTTGGCAATCTCCAAGATGTTCATGTGAAACTCATGAATGGTTTCATCTTCCATCATTTTTAGATTCTCAAACTTGGTGGTCAACATCTGAAGCCTTGACATTTTTACTTTGGAAGTGCCCTCATGAGTAGTTCTGAGAGTGTCCCAAACTTCCTTGGCCAGTTCATATTGATGTACTAGTCTGAAAATGTTTCTATCAATTCCATTGAACAAGGCATTTAGAGCTTTTGAATTTCCCAGAGCTAACTCATCTTCTTCTTTACTCCAATCTTCCTCAGGCTTCAGACTGATTGTCTCATCTTTCTCAGTTATGGTGGGATGAATCCATCCTTTGTCAGCAGCTCTCCAAGCCTTTTTGTCCAGAGATTTTAGGAAGGCAATCATTCGAGGTTTCCAGTAGTCATAATTAGTTCCATCCAGAATGGGTGGTCTATTTCCAAAAACTCCTTCTTTGTCCATAGTGCCAGAAAGTGATATCCCTAGATCTCACCCAGTAATACAGGCAGGGTGCCTGCTCTGATACCAATTAAAATTCTGGCTGCAGATACTCAATGTCACGTTCAATGTTATGACACCGTATCTGACTTACTATATGACAGTAAATACAAAAGCAATAAAGAACACAGTCAATTGTTTACCCAGTTCAGTGTGCAACAACACCTACTCTGGGGGCTACCAAGCCAGGGAGGAAATCCACTATAAGAGATTTTAATTCAGGAATAAACCAACCAGTTTATCTCCTTCACTTAAGACCTACCCAATGCAATTCCAATCTAAGTACAACTTAAACCTGAGTTCCTACTCACTCCCCCTCAATCACAGCAGTGATACATAAACCAATTTGACTTAAGAATTGATGAAGACACTCTTCATAAACAAACACTTGATTAAGCTTCACAGCTTTTTAATCAAGCACCACAATCACTCGTGCTTCACAGCTTTGAGTGATGCACACAACTAACTTGACTCTGCTTCACAGCTTTAGTCAAGGAACATTCAAACACTCTTGCTTCAAAGCTTTGAGTGCTACACAACCCTTACAATTAGAAACCTATTCCAAGGCACTTATCACAATGATAATTGCTTGGAGTACAATAATCAAATCTATTCAGATTACAAAATGATCTTCTGATCGAATCAAGAGGCATCCTTGAAAAACAGTAGCTCTGTTGAATATATAGCAGCTGCAACTTCAGTTAGGGTTTCCACAAAAACCTAGGGTTCATTCCGTTTGACCTAAAGACCAGGTCACAGGACTTTATTAACCAGGTTAGGGTTGAGCTAGGTTACCCCTCAGAAAACGCAGGATTCTGTTCAGGAAAGACTGAGTTATTTCCTGAAAAAACTCAGACTTATCCATCCTGCAAACCTGTTAGTTCATAACAGGATGTCATAACATCTGTTATGACATCTGAGAAAACCTGTCTACTGATTTAGCAAAATGTGATCATTTTGCAAAATGCTCAGATACACACTTATAAACATCAGTACTTGAAATACAATATTTTTCTGCAAAGGTACCTAATGAGTTAGTATAAACTGAACTAGAATGTTATGACATCAGTCATGACATTCACACATACACTTGGGATTTACCAAAAATGCAAGCCAATACCTAAACACCTACAGCAATAATCTTCTTGGATCCTCACCATACTTCAACGGAAGATGCTGCTCAGGATTTCAAATTTGTTAGAGGGAATAGTGGTCTTTGTATCTCAATGTATCTTTTCCATTATATATTACCATTTTCTAAACTTTGTAATCATCAGTGGAGTCTCGCCATTCGCAGACTACCATTCTATCAATAAAATTTGAGCTTTTACCCAATTCTTTGTAATTCTTGTTTTTATTCAGCTTACAAAGACTCCATTTATTATTGATAATAATTTTCAAAACAAAAAGATTAAATAACAATTTTTTTTTTCAAAAAGGATTTATAACTTACTTTTACTTTAGATTTTGTGATTCAAGAGGAAAAAAAAAGTGGTGATCCCAGGGATGGACGAACTCCAGTAATTTTGAGAAGTTTTGTTTTCCCCAGGAAGGTTTTCTCAGTTTGTTTTCACTGGTATGCATGTGTTTATTGTATATTGAAGACGATACCAATTAGCGTAAGGTGCAGTTTCGGATTTGCGATCCCAGTGTCCCCAATCAAGTGTTGGTTCATTTTCTGATTTTTGGGTTTGCATGATATGAGGCCTCTGTACCAGATTCTCCAGTGAAGTCTTCTCTCATATGACGAAGGGTCTTGTCCCCTTGGTATGCTGAGATGGAATTATTTCCAAAATGTCACCTTTTCCTGCAGTATTGGCATTATTGTTGGTATTTGTTTCCTATGCAACTAGACCAGGGCAGTATATTTTTCTAAGAATTGTTGAGATAGTTGTCAAATTTTTGGGTTTTCACTCTCCAAGTGTTGGGTTTGATTTAAAATCCCCAAGAGTTTTACCTCTTTCTATGTGTTGACTTCTTAATTCCCCAGGAAAGCTATCCCAGAGCATCTTTTGTTGGAATAGGCTTGATCCGAGATTTCCCAGTAAAGGCCTTGCTTATTTGATAGAAGTCTTTTCTCCCCATGCATGCTGAGTTTGACTCATTTACTGAGCATCTCCCTTTCAGTAGTTCTTGCATTTTGTTTGCCCGATAATCAGGCAAGGGCAGTGTTTTATTTAAGAAGTGTAGGGTTCGATTTAAAATCTCCACAAGATTGATTCCTTGCTATAACGTTTGACTGCTTAGTTCTTCAAGTTTTTGTCCCCATGAGGTTTCATACTTTTTCCCAAAGAAGTTGGTGCAATGCTTACTCTCGATATTCAAGAACGTATCTCTGTTTTCGCCAGTGAAGAATATATCTTGGTTTCCCCTCGATGATGTGGTGTTGTCCTCCCCAATGAAGTCAGCACGAGGTTCTCAGTTGATATCTCGATGATGAGGCAATATCTCCCCTAGTGAAGTTTGTATGGTATTTCTCCATTGAAGTCAGCTCGAAATCCTTAGTTGATGTTTTGCCGATATGATTTCCATTTACCTTATTTGAAATCAGTATTGTAATCCCCAGTAGGAATACGGATCGTGAAAACATTTGTTTTCCCCATTGAAGTCTGAGTGCTATTCCCCGATGAAACCTGGAGAAGGATGTTATATCCATGTATCTGTACTGTTTTGTCGCTATAATTTGTTACTCCCGGATTATGTTCCTTCCCAGTGAATTTAAGCCGCGAAATAGGATTTTTCTTCCTCGGTTGGTGCTTATTTTTCTTATGGGATGTTCATCCTGGATGTGATTTAGCTGAGTGTTGTTTATGCCCGAGTTGGTTTGGTCTGGTTATCCCAGTATTATATGTCTGTTTTGTCATCATATACATGATAGCACTCATACATTCATACATACATCATGCATAGTTAAATTTAGTAAATCATTGTTCATTCGTGTTCATTATTATTTTGTTGACATATTACCCTGTTCTGCATAGTTGTGTTGTCCTTTCTCCAATAGAGTGCCAGCCTTAAGCAAAAAGTGTACATTCTTTCAATTTACCCACTGAGTTATCCCTCGTGGAAGATTTTTGCTTTAGCCTTTCTGTACAACTCTTTGTCTGGATGATTTGGGTTTCCCTCTTGAGTTTATTTCTCAAAGGATGTATTTTGGCTGACTGTTTCACTCCAGTTTATTTCTGGTTTGAATCTTTGTTTCCCAGCGATACTATTACTTTGTATTTTTGCAAGCTTCGAGCGTTGGTTTGAAAATGTGCATTTATTTTTCACGAGAAGACTTTATCTCCTCAGCAGAAATATATTTGCATTTCCCCAGGAAGTCATATTTCTTTCCCCAGGAAGCCATATTGCTTTCCCCAGAAAGTCATTTTTACAATCCTTCCTATAACAACAAGTAACAGGTCTCTTTATTTGAGAAACTTACACTTCCCTGTAAAAGTCGACGTTACCTTTTTTCTATCTTCTCTATGAGTGGATAGTTTGCAGTCAAAATTACTCTAGTGGATGGCAAGTCTTTTCGATATGACAGGGAAGTTCGTTAAGAAATCTTTGTAAGTGGTAGTCTCTTTATTTAAGACAGCTTATACATTACCCTTTCCAGGCAGAATGCCTTGGTTAAAGAAGAAGTTGAGACCCGTTCTAGGTGAAACGCCGGAATTTTAGGTTAAACTTGTTATATTTTTGCTGCCTTCAGTGAATGTTGGTAGTTCATCGTCAATGAACAGCGGTGCTATGATATTTTCCTTCTACCTTCAGTGAAAGTTGGTAGATCACCATTAGTGAAAGTTGGGGATTGTTATCTTTTTGCTACCTTCAGTGAATGTTGGTAGTTCATCGTTAGTGAACGGAGGTGCTATGATATTTTCCTTTTACCTTCAGTGGAAGTTGGTAGATCACCACCAGTGAAAGTTTGTGATTGTTATCTTTTTGCTACCTTCAGTGAACGTTGGTAGTTTATCATCAGTGAACGGCGGTGCTATGATATTTTCCTTCTACCTTCAGTGAAAGTTGGTAGATCACCAACAGTGAAAGTTGGTGATTGTTATCTTTTTTCTACCTTCAGTGAACGTTGGTAGTTCATCGTCAATGAACGGCGGTGCTATGATATTTTCCTTCTACCTTCAGTGAAAGTTGGTAGATCACCATCAGTGAAAGTTGGTGATTGTTATCTTTTTGCTACCTTCAGTGAATGTTGGTAGTTCATCGTCAGTGAACGGTAGTGCTATGATATTTTCCTTCTACCTTCAATGAAAGTTGGTAGATCACCATCAATGAAAGTTGGTGATTGTTATCCTTTTTCTACCTTCAGTGAATGTAGGTAGTTAACCATCAATGAACGACAGTGCTATGATATTTTCCTTCTACCTTCGGTGAAAGTTAGTAGATTACCATCAGTGAAAGTTGGTTATTGTTATCTTTTTTCTACCTTCAGTGAATGTTGGTAGCTTACCGCCAGTGAACGTCAGTGTTGTTATTCTTTTCTCTTTCTATGTTCAGTGAATGTTGGTAGTTTCGCCTTCAGTAAAAGTTGGTGTATCCTTTGACCTTTTTAATATCCTCTTTGAGTCGGGTCTTTTAATCCACCAGTGATTTGTTTTCCTGGTTCGGTTTCTCTTTTGATCCTTATTTACTTTGCTACATCCCCAGTGGTGTTTTGTGTCCCTTTGAAGATTGTTCATATGCATTCATACTCATATGCATTGCATGGCATCTTAGGGCCAAAAATATGGTTTGTTTTATATTTAAGTATCTTCGATCGCGTCGACACGAAGATATTTAACCTTCGTATCTCCAGATAGAAGAAACTTGAATAAGGAAAGCTTTTGTACCCCAATTTTTGCCCCTAAGATCCATTCATCATACCATATTGATTCAATCACAACAAGATTACATTAGGGCTTTTGGTTCTCCAACATATCTTTAGCTTTTATCTTTGAGGAATCACCAAGCACCTTGACTTTTTTTTCTTTTGTGATCATGCATGTTTTGTTTTGACTTTCCTTTTAATCAATAAAATGCAATGTTGGTTTGTCTTACTTATTAATAATGTAGGTAAAGGAAATGTGGCTTGACAAGTTGATCCATGGGTTCATGAGTTTATTTCCATGCCCTAGTCAATAGAGCTTGAGAAATTCAAACCTCACCATTAAATTTATTTTGGAAGAAATGGCATGGCAAGGTTTGTTTTAGGTCACTATATTTCAAAGTTATCAAGGTTGATTCAAAGTACAAGGGGTTGATTGAAGAAGTTGTCATGTTTGGATAAGGCTTTGTTCACATTGGTCACAAGTGCATATTTCTCTCAATTATCAAGATATGGAAGTGGTTTTGGTGGCTATGAGTTCTTATTATCATCCTCAACAACTTCTAATAACAAAGCAAAAGTGTTGGTACAAGAAGTTTGTTCAAAATTGTCAAAGTTCCTCAAAGCATTTTCTTGATCTAGGAGCCAGGGTTTTGAACTTCAAAGAAGTATATTTTGCTCATCTTTTGGTATTTTTGAGTGATTCCAAAGACATCCTTATCTTCAAAGGGTTATTAACAAATCACTTCAAAAGTTTCAAGGAGTTTTCAAGTGGAAGAAGCTTGATGATGAAGAAAGATTACAAGTCCTCTAGATGAACTTCCAATTCCCCATGTGTGACTTCAAATGATCATAACTTGGTCAATTTTTATCCCCTTTAACCCACTATTTTTCCACAATGATATTGAAGATGTGAACTTTATGCCTTCTTTTATGTGTAAAGTGAGAAAATGGATGGAAGATGCCCTACGGATACAAAAGATTATAGGTCATTTCATGATTTTTTGCCAACTTCAACAATTCATAACTCTCTCAATTTTTGGATATTTTGAATGGTTCAAGTCTCAAAATGTCATTCAAGAGATCTATTTCATGACATCTTTTTTGATCAAGAGAAAATTCCAAGTGGAAGGCCATGTTTGGATGTAAAACATTATAGGTCACTTTTAAAGAAAAACTTGAAATATTTCTAAGTATGGAAAGTCAACTTCTTTTTCCCAACTTTGACTCATTGTAACTTTCAGCTCAAATATCCATTTGATTCCATTCTTTTCCCATTGCAAATATTGTAATCTCATCTTTCCAAATCATCAAGAATCATACCCTAAGACCCCTTGAGCTGGGAATGCCATTGGGTTGAACTTCGTAACTTGAAACTGAAGTTTCTTCAAAAGTCAAAATTTGAAATTCATGTTTTGGCTTCTAAACATCAAATTGGCACGCGTTTCTGGTCTAAACATGATTAACCAACTTGCCAAAGTGGATTAGAGCCTTAAAACACAAGGTTTGGATGAGTTTTGATGCAAAACGGATCACACATTACTCGTGTATCAGGTTCACATGATTTCCCTCCAAACTTCATCATTTCACACGCTTGAACATTCCATTTGATTCCTTATAAATAGAGGGTAATCCCTCATTCATTTCCTCAAGCTTGAACAACCAGAATCACCCTGCCAAACGTGCTCCACAACTCATTTTTCTGTAACTTCGAAATCAGTGTTCAAGCCTTTTTTAATCCAATTTCTCTATTAATTCACCTTCCTTGATCTTCCCTGAAGCTAACCGTATAGTTACCTTCAAGAAACATGCCCTATATTGATCCATAGAAGTCCAGTTTTAGAGCTCTGCAACTCAACTTCAATAGGTAGATTTCTCCATCAATTCTTCAAAACATTGATATCATTGTGAAGCTCTCATTGCCCTAGTTCTAGTCGCAACACTTGCTTTTATCTGGAAACACATTTTGACCATGAAATTTCAAATCCCTTTTCAAAACATTCTTTCCAAATTGCTTGAGCTACAGTTTATATAAATTTATCGCGAAGGTGTGGTTGTCTTCGTCTTGAAGAGACGAAGCGAGTGGCATAGGTCTGAGCTTCTGATTTTATAGTTTTTAGACCTGCAATTCATGTTAGCTGGAGGTTGAAGATGACCAACGTGTCATCTTCCAACCAATGATGGCTTGCCACTTGTTTTTTTTTTGAAAATCTGATTTTACATTTGATTCAGTGTTTTATTCACTAACGACCATGATATGCACAGCGCGCCAGATCCCTTGGATTTGATTACTAATGCGTTTTGACTCTCATCCAATGGTCCACATATTTTTGAATTTATTTTTTATTGTTGATTTTTATATTTAATTGTTTTAAACTTCAAAAAATTATAGAAAATTCATTTTAAGTCCAAAAAATCTGAAAAAATTATGAAAAATATTTTTGATTTTTCTCTTTTGGATTTTTATTTTTTCACAATTTTATTTTGTGTTTTGGTATTTTGTATAAAATTTTCACTTTATTTGAATTGTTTTAAATGTTTAAAAATACTTTTATGCAGTTTTAAATTCTAAAAAAAATATGGAATGATCCAATGATATTGTGACAAATATTAGTGACCTTATTTATTTTTTTATTTCTGACTTTGTTTTTTTTTTATATTATTTTTGGTTTATTTTACTCATTTCTTTTAATTTTTAAATAGTTTCTGACTTTAAAAAAACTACCAAAAATTTTATAAAAATATTTGAGTCCTTCTCTGATTTTTCTATAGTTTTACTTTTTATTTCTTGATTAATTTGAATATAGTTGATATTTTTCTCATTTATTTCTATTTAAAAATTTTTTAAAAACCTTTTTAAATATATATATTAAATGCAATATTACTTTGTGATTATTTTCTTGTTGATCTTGGGTTGAATTTTTGATTATGAACTTTATTAACATCATTGGATCCATGGTGTTGAGTCTAACTCCACAAAAATGGATGAATGATTTTAATAATAGTTTGATTAAATTTTAATTCAAATGTGGTTTGTATATTATTTCCCACCCCTCTTCATCTCATCCCTTTCTTATTGCACTAAGTGTTATTGGAGCATGATCTCTATATCATGTCTCAAAACAAATAGTGCATAGATTGCTATTGACCGACCTCAAAATAGGTGCAACTTCTATATAAGTCCAGTTACGATTGCTTAACATAACGCTAAATTTTGTTTCGATTCGAATAAATGATCATTCGTGGCCCAAACCTATGTTTGCAAGCCCAAGTGTGTTTATTTGATCTCTTTAATCCAATAACCTTGAGATTCATTGTATGGAGGCTTTGGTTCTATCAATCCTCTAATGGATCTACAACACTTTTGGTCAACATGGATCACTTAAACATCGTTGATCATTAAATGGTACCTTTGAGGATTCCAAATGAATGATATACTTGAAAAAAAGAAAATGCAACTTGTTGTGTGGAGGCTTTGGTTCTACCAATCCTCTAATGAGTTCCAAGTGCAAGTTTCAAGATGGTCATCCAACTAACCACTAGTTATTAAATTGTTTTACTTTATACTTTTATTTTTATGCTTTATGTACCATTTACTTTAAGCATTATATTTCATGCCATTTTCATTTTACTCACTTGAGCATTTATATTCTTGTTATTTTTATTTTGCTCACTTGAGCTTTTCTTTTCTTTTTTAAGACACCTAATAATCAACATGAACCATAAAAAGCTTTAATGATATTTCGACTATTTGGTTACTATCCTTGGCATTATGGAGTATTGGACTTCTTGGACTTAGGATTATAAACTTTGTCCTAGGATGGAGACCTTGTAACCTTAATTGATATTTTGTCTGGAGTTCTTGAGGTTTACCTCGAGACATTGGGTTGTTTGTTTGTTTTGTGTGCAGGTTATTATGATTACATACTTTGTTTGTACTATGAAATTCACTTGTATACAGCCGTTACTCTGCCCAATTTTTTAGAAGACTTAATACATTTGAAGTTGGTTCTCTCAAGATATCTAGTATATTTGCTTGTTTGGTTTCAATCCAAAGAATGGTAATTCTATCTTGACTCATAATGTCAAGTATTGGCTTCTTGTTGGTTAGATGGTTCATACCCCTATCTTTTACATTATGCTTTAGGATAGTCTCTTCTTCTCCTCCCATCTTCTTTAATTTCAAAAATCTCCTTCCTCCTTTTGAAAACTCTTCTTGTTTTGAAACTTGAACCAACTTCATAATAAACTTGGACTTATGTCCATGCATTTTCAAAACATTTTCATAAACAAACTCCAATCAATTTAATAATACCTTGACATTTTTGTGAGAAGACTAAAAGTCAATCAATCTCATTCCAAACCATTTTACCACTTTGGCTTTTTTATTTTAAAACATTTCTCAAAAAATTAGACTCTTGTCAATCCTTGTAGTGATGCAAACAACTAAACTTCTACAATATGTAGTGAAGAGAGATATTCTCCACTTGGGTGTTGAGTGAGGCATTGTTGAATTTAAAATCCAATCCATATCCTCCACTTTGAGATGATGCAAAGTATCCTTTCTCGTAATTGTGGGTAGTAAGTATGTTTTCCACATAGACAATGACGATGATGCCTTATCTCATAAAATTAACCAACACACTTGTGTTTTAATTTCTTAAAAGAGGAACTACGTGTACCCTGATCCCTATTGCATGGAAGGTGGTACGTAGGCACTAAAGATTCGCAACCGCATCGGGTACAAAAATCATAAAAAAATATTTCTTTTCTCACCTCCACCATCTATTTTACATACAACATTTTATAGCCAAAATATACAAATTTTACAAAGAGGTTCATGCGGAGTACCGTAGATGTTTAGGGTGATAATACCTTCCATTTGCATAACCAACCCCCTTACGTTGAATCTTTCCCCCTATTTTGGGTTATTCGCTCTTTTCCCATTCCTTTGGAAACAATAAAGCGCGGTGGCGATTTTTAATTTGATCTGTATAAGTCTAGTCAATCCAATGACTTAGTCTTAAACATTTCTACCGCTACACCCAAGCCCAATGGAGTGAGCGCGTGGCTCACTTGAAGAAGAACCTTATGACGAACGTCACAAGGCCTTAATGGACGACATGGCTTTTGACCAAGTGACGAACGTCACTTAGGATTTGACGAACGAAAGCCCATGTTTCCCACTATTTTCATTATACCACGTAAGTCAAGCTTGGAGCGAAATGATCTCAACGTACACCTTTAATCAACGCACTTGATATATTCTCGTTTCCACTAAGTCAAATACAAAGTGATCTAATAACCCACGTACTTCCTACAATCTCTCACCTGCAGTTATTCAAGAAAGCTATAAATAGGAGGCTTTAGACATTGAGTTAGCCTCTCTTTTTTCTCTCTCTAGGGGTCAAGGATTCCAACATTTGTTTTAGTTTTTAGGCAGAAATATTACCATATAAAAATGGTAGTTTCTCACATTGAGAAACTACCACACCATTAGTTTTAGGTGTTGTTTTTCTTTTATTTCCATTTTGTATCTGATTTTCAAGCGTGTCGGCATATCCTAAATTCAAGTTCCAATTATTATACGTAAAGTTTGTTTCCGAAGTTAATTCTAACTTCCATTTTATCTCCAGGTTCCATTTTAATTGTTTGTTCTAATTGTTTATGATTTCATCTTAGTTTAAATTTATTTCTGTTTTAAATCATGTTTTGTCTTATGTTTAGTTTTCTTAATAGCATGCTTATGTTTAAAACTATGTCCAGCTAAATATTCTTGAGTCCGGTGTACGAGGATCGTTGTTACCGACGAGACTCCGTGAAAATTATAGGTGTGAATTTATGAAAATACGTTTGTTTTGGTTCTACTTTCCAAGTCTAATTTAAGTAGGTTTGTCACGAGAGTGAGAGGGTATTTAACATGATTTTGCCACGAGAGTGGGAAATTAATTAAGGTTTAAGCCGAGACCGCGAGTGCGCGAGGAGTGAACCAGATAGTGGGAATTATGTAACGTCCGTAATTTAATTAATTATTTAATTAAATTATTTTTGGAATATTTGTGAAGTTGTGTTTTAATTAATTGGATTTATTTTATTAAGTGGAGAAATAATATTAGAGATATAATATTATATGGTGAAATAATATTAAAAGTGTAATATTATTTAATGTGAGCTTATTTTGAGAGAGTAGAAGTAATAAGGGGTGTGTGTTGGTTTTAAGCCCAATAAAGAATAATAGAATAATAGTATTATTTTATTATTTGTTGGAATATAATAGAAATAAGGAAGCAGTAGAAAGAAATAAGGATTTGGAAGAGAATGTGAAGCTGCTGGAAAAAGTGGAAAACGGCAAGAACGAAGATTCAACCCGGAAATTGTAGAGCGACCTTCAATCCAAGGTAAGGGTGGGGTTCTGACTTTATAATTGGGTTCATGATGTTTGATATGTGGGGTTAGAGGTGATTGTTGTTTTGTTCTTGAATTGGATATGTATGATGATGTATGATGAAGATTTGATGAATTTTAGATGAATAATGATGTCATGATGTTGTGTAATCGATGTAGTATTATAGGTTAATGTTAGGTGATGAATTACCATGATTATAATAAGGTTTGTAGGGTTGTAACATGATTCTCGTAGTGTAAATACAGAGGAAAATGCAGAATGTATGCAGAATGTAACAGGATGCATCGACCTCAAAGGCTATGTGTCGATACAAGGAGGATGAGAGACTCAGGATGAGTAGACACGAAGAAAGGATGCGTTGATACATGATAGTTGCAAGACTCAGGATGAGTCGATTGGTGAGAAGCATATGTCGATACATGCTGTGTTTGAGACCAGGATGAGTCGATCCATAAGGAGGATGTGTCGACTCATGATGTACAGATGAAGCAGTACGCGTCGATCCATAGGGTTTTGCGTCGACCCTTAATGACTGATTTTTGACAGATTCAGTTTCAATTATTGTAACTTGAGTTTTAGGATGCTGTTTGAGGTGCCGTTCGAAGCGTTGATTAACTAACGCGATGAAATTTATTCTAGATGATTAAAATGATGAGTAAGAAGTGTAATCCTAGTAGCCAATTTTGGATTTAGGATTAATTCCCGTGTTGGTTGTTGTGCTGATTTTTAAACAGAATGATGAATAGGAGATGTTTAGAGACTTCTTTTTGGATTATGACAGTAGGATTAGTGACAGTAACGAAGTAAACCTACAGAATAACAGTATGGATTACTGTATTATTGATATACAGCTGAGTTATTAGTGAGATGTTATTACTAAAGTTATGTTTGACGATTATGATGAACAAATGACGTGTGATAAATAAATGATGTTTAATAAATTATTTTGATGATATGAGATATTGATGACGAGACGTTGAGATGTTAATTGAGATGTTTATGAGATGTGGTTGATTTGTGAAGTTGTTATTTTTGAGATGTTGTTGTTTTGAGATGTTTGAGATGATTTGAGATACTGTTGACTTGGGTGTTAATATTACATTCATGTTTGAGTCGCATACATTGCATTTTTGAGATGGAGCTTATGCTCGTTGAAATGGCCTGGATTGGAAAATTTTGAGATGAAGGCTATGCCTTGTTGATGCCTCTATTAATTGGCAAAATTTTGAGATGGGAGTTCTGCTCCAATGGTACCACATGCATTTGCATAGTATTGAGTCGCATTATATGATTTCATAAAGAAGTGTATTTTGATGTTGATGAATGTATATTATTGTTGAGATTGTCGTTGATTATGAGATGAGAAGTGGTGATGTTGTTGATCTAATTTAATATATTAATTATCATGCGCTTTATTATATTGTTAGATATCTCACCCCTTCTGTTTGAATGTTGCCCTTATGTTGGTAACGTGCAGGTAATCAAGAGTGAAGGCTGTATACCTTCAATAGATCGAGTCAGTTTCATTGCTCTGATATGTAACACTCAGGGGGATGAATGCTTGCTGATTTTTGATTGTTGATTTTCAGTTGTTGAACCTTAAATTGATTATTATTAAATATGTGATGTTTCGAAGTTTCTATTTTGAGTTGTTAAAGATGTTATTGAAGAATTCCGCTGCGTATATGTTGAATTATTTTATTAAAGATGTTATGAAGATGGTTCATCCGATGTTTTGAAAGTGTTATATATCCACGATGAATGCAATGAATTTTGTTAGAAGAATTTGTGACGTCCCGATTCGTTTGCATGATTGAATTTTATAACTCTGATTTATTTTGCATAATTACTTGGGGTAGAATTGGGGTATTACAAATTAGGCAACTTATCTAAATATAGCGAAAGTGCTTTAGATACGTTTAGGATATAATTGGCTTTCAAAATATATTTCTTAGTTACCGGGCGAGCTAGAGAAAAATCTTGGGATTTGGAAATATGGCTTTAGTTAATAGCACGAGAGCATGACACCGAGTCTTTAAGTTGGTATATTCTACGGAACTAAGTTATCGTCATTATTAGTACCTGTTTTCTATAAATTCTTTAGGAACACGGAAATCATATCCCAACCTCGTTTTAGTATTATTTTCAACCCTTTAGCATTTAGTAATTTTATTCCCCATAATAAATTATTCATTAGCCTTAGCTTTACAAAGCGACGATAAATTACAGTAGGTTGACATTGGTCTCTGTGGTTCGATAATCTTTTATATTACTTCGATATTTCCGTGCACTTGAGGAATCCACCGATCAAGTTTTTGGCGTCGTTGTCGGGGACCAACAATTAATATTATTATTCCGTTGTTGCACCATATAGACTAAGGAATTCTTGTCCCAATTACTATGTATCACCCAAATTTTTTCTACAACTCCCACTCCAAGTATTTCGAGGAATCATAAGAATCCTATAAATTCGGCCTCCAAATACTATTGGAGAATTTCAATGCGTCACTGACTCATTCTCACCCGAATTACCTCTCCAACTACCAATCCCAACATTTTGAGGAGTCGCAAGAATCTTATAATTCCAACCAAACTTATCCTCAACCAAATTTCCTCTACAATCACCACACCTAATATTTTGAGGAATCACCAGAATCCTATAAATCCGACCTCGAAATATTAATGGAAAATTTTACTGAAATATCTATGATGACAGAGCGCTTTGTGGAAACACAAAATGCGACCCTAACTCAGTTTGAAGAATCACGTAATTTCAACTTCGAAACATCAATGGAGGATTCTGATGCGACTCTAACTCACTCTATGTTAGAATTTATGATGGAACACTTTGTAGAGACACAAACAGTCTAAAACGAAGAGTTTAGCAAACAAAGTATCCATGTTAATGTAACCCTTAGGCAACTGACCACTGTGATTGAGTCCCTCAGGACTCACAACATGGCCTTAGAAACTCAAATATCCCTGCTTGAACATAAACCTCTAGGACCCTTCCTTGAGGAGCAAGTAGATGTTGTAACAACCAGTAGTGAAAAACAAATTGAAAATCCTAAGGAGAGTAATAATGAAGTTGAGGAGAGTGATAATATGGTTGAGGAGAGTTCTGAAGAGGAAAGAGTAAAGATTGAGAAAACTCCACCAACACCATCCGAAAGGGAGATTGTAGAAGAGGTAGAGAAGGAATCACCTATTGTTGTTCCTTCTCCCTATATCCCATCGATTCCTTTCTCGCAAAGTTTTATAGAAGCTCAGGTAGACTCCCAATCTAAAACATATGTAGAGGTCTTGGAAAATATCCGCACCAACGCACCCTTGTTTGAAGACTTGCATAAAAAGAGAAAATTAGAGGACCATGAAACTAGGGATATAATTAATGTTAAGATGGTAAGGTTAACCTTTGAGGTGGTGGATGAAATCACTAAGCCCAAACTTTAAAAGTTGATACTTAGGATAGATCTAGAACCACCACCACAAGTTCAAAAGAATGAACCACCCCACAGAAGAAAGAAAAGAAAATGTGAGGGATATATGAGATGGCTTGATAAGTGGCCATGGAAAACGACAACTACTAAAATTTCAACCGAGGAATCATTCTTGAGAGAACCACCATGAGTGCTTGCACTCCTGAGCCGTCGAGCTATCGATGTTAAACAAAGCACTGTGTGGGAGGCAACCCACGAGCTTTTAATTTAATGTTTTGTTTTTATTGTCTGAATTTGCATAAAATAAAGATATGGATTGCTCCTCACGTCTCGGCCATCTCTAGGATGAAAATTTATAGATGATCATCTCGAAGATGAGCCGATGCCCATGCATATTCCTACGAATGTCGCTACTGGTGATGACATTGTTGATGAGTACAATAGGAGAAGGTACTTCCTCTGGATGCAGAGCAGATTTGGTCGTGATAGCCCATCAATAGAATTCATACTGGTTTTGTCTTTCCTTTTTCCACCTTTTATCAAAACATTGAGGATAATGTTTTGTTTAAGTGTGGCGCAGGAACTCTACCGCTTTCCATTTATCGCTTTTTAGTTTGATTGGTTGTTTTATAAGTTTATTTCATTTTTTTAGAATTTTACTTGTTTTCAGTATTTGGTGGAGTCATAGCATGTGTTGTTGAGTCTGTATGCCTGTTTTCAGTTGTTATGTCGAGTTTGTATGCCTGTTTTCAGTTGTTATCAAATTTCCCTGAATTTGTAAAATTTTAGCCTCCAACAAAAATTTTCTTTTAGATTCATGGCACCACACTCTGAAAGTTTATAGGCTGTCTAGGCTTTGTTAGAGATACTTGGGAAAGTTTTGATAAAATCGATACCGTTATGACACCCTAAACCCCTCATTGTGTGATATCAATCTGGGTACCCATTATGTCAAGACCTTAGGCTCAAGTTTTCAAAGTAGATCTTAAGTAGTTTATATTAGAAGTCAGCACCATCTTAAACACAAACTACGTAGGGAGTCGATGAATATAAGTGAATGATCCTGTTTTTAAGAAATAAATGATTTAATGGAAAAATAACCTTCTAAGTTAGGTGACCCTCACCCGGTCATTTAGCCTAACAGTTGTTAAGCCTTTAAGGATTTAATAATAAACACCCATTGTTGGTTGGTCCAGAGGTCACTGGTACTGGACTTGGTAGGGCGGGCTACGATCTGATCCCCCGCAACTGCAGTTGGGAAAATGGGTTGTACCGCTCAATTACCAGAACCCCGTGCTAAAGAAAAGAAAAGGATCATAGTTTCTAACTGATTTCCCCTACTATTTGCGTGTTTAGATAATAGGCTTAATGTGATTTTGCTTGAATGAAAAGGGTAAAATAAAAAAATGAGAGATATAGGTTAAGTTATAATGGCGTGATTCGAGTTGGTTTGCACAAAGAGAGAGTCTTTGAACATTGTGTCGTTACGGTATCCTTGGTATTGAATACTTAGTACCTATAAATTTAACATTAGCCTAGAAGCCACGTATGATTAGGAGTCGTGTCGTACCTTTGTTTCAAACCACACTTAATCATTTCTTTTACCGTGTTGGTTGATTTTGCTTGAGGACAAGCAATGGTTTAAGTGTCGGGAAGTTTGATAACACGAAAATGCATAGTATATTTGGCTTGATTAATATAAATTATGTCTCTATTTTATTTTAATTATGTTGCTTTATGTTGGTATTACGCTGGTATTTGATTGTATTGCAGGTATTTAATTAAATGAAGCTTTTGTGAGAAAAAGAAGAAAAAGGGTGCAAAAAAAGGAACAAAAAGAACCAAACAAGCAACCAAGCAGCCCAAGCCCAATGGAGTGAGACCGTGGCCCACTTGAAGAAGAAGCTTGTGATGAACGTCACAAGTCCTTGATCGACGACATGGATTTTGACCAAGTGACGAACGTCACTTGGGCTTTGACGAACGGCAACCCACGTTTCCCACTATTTTCATTAGACCATGTAAGTCAAGCTTGGAGCGAAATGATCTCAATATACACCTTTGATCAACGCACTTGCTATATTCTTATTTCCACTAAGTCAAATACGAAGTGATCCAACAACCCACATACTTCCTACAATCTCTCACATGTAGTTATTTAAGAAAGCTATAAATAAGAGGCTTCATACATTGAGCTGGTCTCTCTTTTCTCTCTCTCTGGGGGTCCAGAATTCCAACATTTGTTTTAGTTTTTAGGAAGAAATATTACCATGTAAAAGTGGTAGTTTCTCACATCGAGGAACTACCAAACCATTAGTTTTAGGTGTTGTTTTTCTTTTATTTCCATTTTGTATATGATTTTCAAGCGTGCCGACACATCCTAAGTTCAAGTTCCAATTATTATACGTAAAGTTTGTTTCCGAAGTTAATTCCAGCTTCCATTTTATCTTCAGGTTCCATTTTAATTGTTTGTTCTAATTGTTTATGATTTCATCTTAGTTTAAATTTATTTCTGTTTTAAATCATGTTTTGTCTTATGTTTAATTTTCTTAATAGCATGCTTATGTTTAAAACTATGTCTAGCTAAATATTCTCGAGTATGGTGTACGAGGACCGTTGTTATCGATGGGACTCCGTGAAAATTATAGATGCAAATTTATGAAAATACGCTTGTTTTGGTTCTACTTTCCAAGTCTAATTTAAGTAGCTTTGTCACGAGAGTGAGATGATATTTAACATGATTTTTCCACAAGAGTGGGAAATTAATTAAAGTTTAAGTCGAGACTGTGAGAGTGTGAGGAGTGAACCGGATAGTGGGAATTAAGAAACTTATCTAAATATAGCGAAAGCGCTTTAGATACGTTTAGGATATAATTGGCTTTCAATATATTTCTTAGTTACCGGGCGAGCGAGAGAAAAATCTTGGGATTAGAAAATATGGATTTAGTTAATAGTGCAAGAGCGTGAGACATAGTCTTTAAGTTGGTATATTCTACGGAACTAAGTTATAGTCGTTATTAGTACCCGTTTTCTATAAGTTCTTCAGGAACGTGAAAATCATATTCCGGCCTCGTTTTAGTATTATTTTGAACCCTTTAGCATTTAGTACTTTTATTTCCCTTAATAAATTATTCATTACCCTTAGGTTGACATTGATCTCTGTGGTTAGACAATCTTTTATATTACTTCGATATTTCCGTGCACTTGCGGAATCCACCGATCAGTCGATGCTATCGAGGAGGTTGCTCCGTTGGAAGCTTGTGGCTTAGTGTTGAACATGCTCTGTCCCGAGGCCGTATTGAAACATCTTATGGAAGCTTTGATGTCTTCGTGGATGGTGGTGACGCGACCCTCTTTGTGTAGAACTTCATCTTCAAGTGCACCGTAGAGGGTAAGATGGTAAGCTCGACCAACGTTGGTCTCCCTAGGATGCAATTGTAGATAGACGTGCATTCGACCACTTGGAAACATACCTTGACCCGGCTGACATCTATTTCTATTCTGAACGTGACGAGCAGCTCGACATAACCCCATGGCTTGGAGGTTGAGTCATTGAAGCCTTGTAGGTCGGACCCCACCTATAGTGACAAGTGGAACCTGTCGAGCTGCATGGTCTGGAACAACTAGGTATACATAACATCGATGAAACTCCCATCATCGACCAGGATGCGATGCACGTCGAAGTTGGACATCTTTTCTCTTACGAGCAAAGGGATGTTTGAGTTGGGAGCTCCACCGAGCAGTTCCTCAAGATAGAAGGTGATTGGCTCGGATTTTCCCTTGAACCTATCAAGGGTCACGGTCTGGACCGGAGCTTCATCTATCAGCTCGTTGAACTTTCTCTTCACTGAATTCACAAAGAAGCCACTGAATTCCCTGCCAAATATGACCATGGAGGAGGGGAATTTTCCCATATGCTCTGGGTAAACAATGGCTCTTTGCCCTCAAGGCCGTCAGGGACGTATAAGTCCTAAGGTTGTGAGACGCACAAAGAGACTAAGAGGGGAATAACCTCGTTGAAGTTTTGTGCCTCTTCCTCGATCTCTTTTACTTTGTGGTTATCGTGATGAGGGGTGTCATTCCTCTTATACTGCTCCAGCCTCCTCGCTTTGATGATGGTCTCAATGGCGTTCTTCAGGAGGACACAATACTTGGTAACGTGGCCATGGCTTTGGTGGTACTGGAAGTATTTTCTCATGTCAACCTCGAGCTTGAGAACTACAGGTTTGGTTCATCGGACCCCACCATCATTGAATTCCGTGTTGGCACACTCCGCAGGATACACTCGCAGGGAGCAGTCAGTGGGGTGTACTCGTTAAAGCGCCTAGTCGGGCCTCTGTGCTCGCGAGAGTCGCGAAGTGTCTCCTTTCTTCTCTTATCCCCTACTCGTCGAGACAACCCAACATCGTTGTTCCTGGAGGGGTTGGGTTCTTCATGGTTTTTGGGATCACAAACATAATTGGAAGCCTCTTTCTCCTTGTATGTAATATAAGACCGGGCTTTCTAAAGGAGTTCCTCCAACGATCTGGGGCTCTCGATGCCAACTACCTTTTGGAAATTGATACTCTGGTGGAGTTCTCTCTCGAGCATATGCATCTTCATGCGGTCGATTGTGTGGACTTGGATGGCCTCACGGTTAAACCGCTCAATGTAGTTTCAGAGGGATTCGTCACTCCCCTGAATGATGGCCTTGAGGGACGCGTCAGTCTTTAGGTTTCGTCACGAGGCTGTGAAGCTTCCGGTGAACTGGGTGTTTAAACTCCTCCATAACATAATGGAATCGGGGGCAAGGCCATTGTACAAGTCCCTCACAGTCTTCTTCAAAGTTGTTGGGAATAACCTGCACTTGATGACGCTCTGACGTTGTGGAAGTGGAACATTTCCTTGAAGCCCTCGAGGTGGTCGTCAGGATCTCTAGTGCCATCATAGTTGTTCAGAGGTGGTGGCTTCTCTATCCCCATAGGAATAAGGCCCTCCATAATCGCCCAGGACAGCGGATCGCGAGGGTCGTCTTCATCACTTCTGTTCGAATAACGGGAGGGGGAAGAATCGAAACGTGGGCCTCTTTGGTGAGAGTCTCTTGCCCAAGGAATCGCCTCCTTGAGGTGCTTTTTACTCTTGTTCCTATGAGGGTCTCAGGCTGGGTCCTTCCAGTCGAGGGTCTCACCCGGTACGACGAGGAGATAAGCTGCGAGAATCCTCCAGTTGGTGTCTCCACGGAGGAGATCGTGAACGAGCCTCCCATTGTCGTGGAGACGGGGTACGTGATTCGGGTCTTTTGTGCCTTCTGAGGGAGCGACGAGTCCACTTCAACATTGTCAGGCGTTCACCCTGCAAGAAAATAATGTAATTGGTTTGGTTGATCGCCGCGAAGAAGGCTTGGGTTGTAGGATCATCATTGGTGGGCACTGGGATTTCTTGGTACTGTGGGCTCGTCGACACGCAGGTGAGGATTGTCGAGCGGATGCGGGCAGGTGGAGAAAGAAGCAGTTCTTCCTTCCCTGATATCGTGTTCGTGATCTCCAATGTTGTTGTTGTTGTTGGCAACATCGGTGAAGTTCACGTTCTCATCACCGTTGTTGATTTGTTCGGCCATAACGATCAGAAGGTTGAAAGTTGATTTAGTCTTAAGTTAAGAAAAGACGGAGAAGCTAGATTCCCACAGACGGAGCCACTGATCGTACCTGACCAGAATGGATCATCGGTGGTTCACAAACTTGGACTGGACTACGGTGAAGGTGAAGTGGTGGGGGTACCTGTAAGACACTCAGATGCCAAAGTAAGGTTCAGAGCAGGATGTAAGTAAAGAAAGTGTGAAGAATAATGTACCTGACCCTCTAGTGAAATTGGGTATTTATAGCCCCCAACATTGGGCCAAGGTCTCTATTTGGGTTGGATGCCCAGACCCAAAATAGAGACTGTCAGGATCCTACGTGGTAGTGGAGACTATTTCATGGTCTCTGTCCTGGTTCAATTGCTTCGCGATTCTCAGAGGGTGAAGACCCATTCTTTTCGAGAGCAGGATGACTCTGTAATAGTCGGAGGCACGTTGGTTGCGTACCGTTAGCATACATGCCCATGCTAAGGACAGGTCTCCAACGAGCACACTTAGGAGAGATTCATCGCGTGTGTGTTGAGGAGCAGATCTACGATTGACATACTTAAGAGACGCTCCCAACGAGCACATGCTGATAACAACGTGAACTTGCCCAACTGGAGAGTTGGTCCAAGTTTAGGATCCAACATATTATTAAGCTATAATGATATTGAGCTGGACCTTGTCCAAACAGTAGTCTATTGCAGAACATATACTAAACAAATTCTACATATGATTTTATGCTTTATGATTTTATGAGTTATTAACAAACAAATATAATAATTTGTTTATTATAATTGTTTATGTGAACACTTTATTTGAATTCTTGGCGTACATGCACTAAAAGCAATAATAAACGTAACTCATTTATTTCAACCTAAATAATTAAATAAATATAATATTTCATTAATAATAATATTTCAAATTTATATGAGTAAGTGAATGAGAATTAATATTAATTTTCATCATTCACTAAAAAATTTTCTTCATTCACTATGTAATAATTTTCTAAAAATTTGTAAAACATCATTTTTGGTTATATTGTTATTATATAGGATTTTTCATCAAAGAAACACAACGAAATTATTATTATAAATATTTTGATTTTGATTTTAACTGTAGAAAAAAAATACTAAAATCAATTAATCATTTTTTAAAATAAATGATAAATTACTGTACAAAATTATTGTTAGTGTATCATAATTATTTTTATGTTTTTGTCAACAATATTAAAAATAATAATTTATTAATTAATTATAATTTATTAATTAGTTAGTGACTAACATTTTTCTTATACATGAATAATATGATATAAGAACTCTCATTGTTATGTGTACAAAAGAGAGAAACATATTATATATATTGCATTCATTGAATTATTTTATTTGTTTTCAAAGTAGTTTATATATATATATATATATATATATATATATATATATATATATATATATATATATATATATATATATATATATATATATATATATATATATATATATATATATATATATATATATATATATATATATATATATATATATATATATATATAGTTTCTATTAAGTTTTAAAAGTGCAATTGTCAATAATCATGTTCGTTGATACGTTTATATCATCTTCCACTATCACCATCATCTAAATCTTAATCATTCAGAGCCCTTCTTGACCACATCCTCTGTGTAGTTAATTTAGGCCATGTATCGTACTGCATTAATTGATTAATTAGCGTGTTAAGATTCTCTAAATTTCTTAATTTTCGTAACAAGCTAGTAATTCGTTTTGTTAATTACTACTGGCTTCAACGACTCTCAATATTTGACTTGGCGTGCCATTTTAAATTGTTATTATTACACGTTTGACTTATGGAGTTTTTTTTGGTGAATAAAAAGATTCAGACAAAAATAAAAAGAAAAAGAAAAAGAAAGATTAAAGGGAAAAAGCATTGTCAAAAGAAAAATGTTCTAAATACAATAAATACAATAAATAAATACGTTAGACAACGTCTTCGAAGAAAATATAATACGGTAGGAAATTGCGTTTGGGAATTATACCGTTGTGAAGTTTTGAATATTCGTTACAAGTTACAACGTCCTTTTAGATATTTGTCGTTCTAGTGTTTTCAAAATCTTTAGATGGTACGTATACGTAGTAGGTATACCTATTCTACAATAAGCATTCTTTTAAGGAATAAAAATATCTTTAATTTTGTGTATCACTTTCTAATTATTATGTCACTATACTTTTTCTTTTTTTTTGGTATGGATGTTAATGTGGTTATTAAAGTTTCGGCCGAAATAAAATCATTGATGTAACCTGGATTTAGTTGATAGATCACCAAATAAAATTGAATCATAATATATTTTTTTTACATAAGTGTCATAAAATTGATTAAAAAAATACACAACAAGCAGGAGATTAGGTTAAAACCCGCTCAAAAATAGATAAATCTAAAAAATGACTAATTAAATCTATTTTTTACAAAATCATCTCGAAGGGATGAAATTAAAAAAGGGCCATAGAGTTAGTTGTAAGGTTTGCATTAGCAAAAAATCCGTACTATTTACATCACGATAAATATGAGTTGAAACAAATGAAATATTAAAGGTGTAGTCCAAACAAACTTTCCATTTTTTTCTAAATTGTCAAGGAACAATCAGACTATTGGTGATATCCTGGACAATCAAAAGAGAGTAAGTTTCCGACCTGAGCTTAGGTCAACCATGTTGTTTAGCAATCTCTAAAGCTGAAATAACTGCAAAAAAATTAGCATGTAAGGATGAAAATAAATTCAAATTCTCAGAGAAAGCCAAGATGAAATCTCCATTATGGTCCCTGAAAATATCCCACAGTTGGAAGTCATAATATCATAGTTAAAAGCGGCACCACAATTACATTTAAGCCGATCTAAATTGGGAGGTCGCTAAAAAATCTCCTTTATAATAGGAGCAAGGCAGACGGGAAGAAACTCTAAAAGCTTTCAACAACAATAAATCTTGCATGAAAGAATTAAGATTTGAATGGTTACCAGAAGTAGTCATTTGCGCCCTAATATTGGCAAAAACGTTAGACAGCGAAGGGGTCACATGCTTGAAGATCGCCATGTTTGTAACCATCCAAATATTGTTCAAAATATACACAATATAAGCTTTTAACACCAATGAACAAAGCCTAGATCTACCATGGGTGCAAAACTGAGGCATCTCTTCCAAATCAAAATGCCGAGCAGGGAGGTTGACAATTCTTGCAAACCAATTCCACAAGCTCTTAGAAAAAGAACAATTGAAGAATAAATGATGAATAGATTCTTCCATAGACCTACAAAGACAACAAACTGAAACAATGTTGCATCTGTGAGCCTTAAGAAAATCGTTAGTAGGGAGTATTTTGTGAATCAACTTCCAACCAAAAATAGACTTTGAAGGGGGGATATCAACACACCACACTTCTCTCGTCCAATGGAGATTAAGAGAATGGAAATACTTTAAATTATAAGCATCTTCCATAGTGAGGGAGCCGGAGGAAGAAGTGGGCCAGACTAAAATATCAGTATCTTAAACCTCAGAGGCAACCATCGTAGGCAGTCTTGATGTTAGAAATGGAAAGTTCCAAGATTCAAGAATACTCCAATTACCATCAACAATGAATTCAGAGACTTTAGAATACATGTTTATCCCATGAGAAACCAAATTCACCTTGCTAGTCTCCAAAACCAAAGGACTGACACACCACAAATCAATCCAAAAATGAATGAGATTGTCATTCACCAAAACCATGAACAATGGCTGGTGAGGTGATGAAATTCTAAGTCGAGGAGATATTGACGGTTTGATTTGAATGATTCTTATAATATTTCTACCCTCTCATTTTTATTTATTTCTTTTTCACTAATTTTCCTAAGTGTTTTGAGAGTGAGAAATATCAAGTGAGGTTTTTGTTTGTTCTGGTGTTGGCATCTAATATCTCTTGTGAGAAGTTGTTGTTTGGTCCATGAGCTAGACCAATAAAAACTCTTATATGATTTGTGAGATTATTCAGTCAAAATCTCAGTTTGGTTTGTGAGTTTAACCAGGTGTAAAATCTCTCATTTAGTCATGTGGATGTTTGTCAGAATCTCTATTTAATTTATGATCTTAGTCTGGTGTAAAAGTCCTCACTTGGTTCCAACATTAGTCTGTTATAAAATGTCATGTTTAATTTGGAAAATAGCCAGTGTAAAACTCACGTTTGATTTTTAGAAGGATCAGGGGCATAACATGTGAGTGCAACCTTCTTCAAGATGTGTTTTGAATGAAGTCAAAACTATAAGGATATAACATTTCTGTATATTGTGCGGTATCTCTGGAAACATAGTCAAAACTGACCCAGTCTCAAAAAATCATTTTCCACACTAAAAATGCATTTACAGGCCTGCTCATAAGTTATTATAGGCCGACTCCTGTATTGTACTGGATAAGATATTTTCTTTTGTCTTGGTCAGGCTGGCTCATAAGTCATTTCAGGTCGGCTCACATATTGTCCTAAATAAGTAGTTCTTTTCTGGTTTCTTCAGGCCGACTCATAGGTCATTTCAGGCCGACTCATGCTGTTAAAATTAACATATGAGCCGACTCATCCAAGCTATAGGCCAGCTGATACTATCTCAAGAGACAAATTTTATATTTTCTTTTAATTCAAAATTTTCCTATTTTACCCTAACATTTCAATAACTATAAATAAATATTTCATGCATCTTTCCAACTTGATGATACCATAAAAAATTTCCTGCAACTACTCTTCACCTTTAACCTCTAACCTATGCATACACAACAACAAACCATTGTAACGATCTTTTTTTGGGGTTCCATTTAGACAAGATTTTATAACATCCAATTAGGTTCTTGTGTAGCCAAGAATATTGGGTTGAGATTTACAGGGGTTTTCATCCGGAAAAACCGTGGGTTTGTCCTTCAAGGTCATTAAGTGATTTAAGGGTTTTCATGCAAGACATTCATAAGAGGATTGCGGCCTAGTGAAAGCCTTCGGAGATAAAGAACGCAAATGATCCTTTGGAGATAAAGAATGCAAAGGAAGTAGTGTGAGAACGACAAATCAAAATTGAAGTCTTTTGTTGCAATAGTTGAAATTGGTGGTGCGTGAAAGCTTTAGAGATAAAGTATGCAAAGGAGTAGCAAGATCCATATAAACAATTTGCAGCTATTGTGTCTTAGTATTTTTCAATATCAAAGGAAGGGAATGGGTTGAATCAACAACAAACGTTAGGGTTTGTGGAGTTTCTCTTGGAACACTTCTCTTGTATGAAACTTTTTGCATAGTAAGAATTATCCTAAATCCATTGGAATTAGACGCAGACGTACCGACACGCAAGGAAGAAAGTGGGGAACTGTGAAGACAAATCCTTGTGTCTCTTTTCTTTTATTGTTTTACTCGCTTTAATGTTCACATTTAAATTTATTAAATAGCATTGAGTAATCTATCAACGCGTAGGAATATTCTGAAATTGTTCTTGTATTGAATTGTATGTTGGATTGCTTATAATCACTTTTGATTATAAGTTCTTTTTCATATCAACACAATACAAAGAAAATTTCTGAAACTTTTATTGCACACCAAGTGTTTGACAAATTGTTTAGCGTGTTTATTTCAAAGGACAATTCTGAAAATTCTGTTGCACACCAAGTGTTCGACAAATTGTCCAGTTTATTCTTTAGCTTGTTATCATTGAAAATAGTATTGCTAGTAACTTGATATAAACGTTAAATAAGCTTTTATTTGGTTGACGTATATCAATTCTGTAATGCCTGTAATTTAATTAATTATTTAATTAAATTATTTTTTTGGATTATTTGTGAAGTCGTGTTATGATAATAGTTGATGTGTTGTTGTTTTTGGATTTAATTATTCTATTAAGTTGTGGAATAATATTAGAATAATAATATTATTTGATGTGGCCTTATTTTAAAGAATAGAAGTAGTTGAAGGGGGGGGGGGGGTGTAGGAGTATTAAGCCCATTAAGGCATAATAAGAATTATAGGGTTATTATATTAGTTTTTAGAAATAATAAGGAAAAAGAAGAAGCAGTAAGAAGAGAAGAAATAAGGGTTGGAAGAGAATGTGAAAGTTGCAGAAAAGAAGGAAAAGAGGCAGAACGAAATTCAATCGGAAAAGTTGTAGATCAACCTTAAATTCAAGGTAAGGGTGAGGTTTTGACTCTATAATAGGGTTTATGATGAGTAGTATGTGGGATTAGATGTGAAAAGTTGTCTTGTTTATGATTTGAATGTATATGTTGTTGTATGATGAAGATCAATGATTTAGAGATGAGTAATGATGCCCTAATAATGTATATTTGATGTAGAAACATAGGATTATAATAATTGATGATTACCTATTATTAGAGGATGTTTTTAAGACCTAAGGCAGGGAAACCGTAGTGAAAACACAGTGAAATCGCAGAAAATATTCATGAAAGAACAGTATGCGTCGACCTCAAAAGCCATGAGTCGATACATGTAGGTTTTTGGACTCAGGATGAGTCGATACGAAGGAGCATGTGTCGATACATGCGGTGTTACAGACTCAGTATGAGTTGATACAAAGGGGTTACGCGTCGACTCATGCAAGATTTTAGCCCAGTACGCGTCGACTCAAAACATTATGCGTCGACTCGTGTAGTCTGATTTTTGGAAGATTTGTTTCCGAAGGCTGTAACTTGAGTTTCTAGACTCCGTTTGAGGTGCCATTCAAAGCGTTGGATAGCTAACGCGATGAACTTCATTCTTAAGGATTAAAATAAAGGACAAGGAGAGTAATCCCAGTAACCCAATTTAGGACTAAAGTTAGTTTCCCGCGTTAATCGCTATGATGATTTTGTGAAGTATGATGAGGATAAGATGATTATAGATTACTGTTTGGTTTATAACAGTAAGATTAATGATGATAATGATGTAGTATTACAGAATTAATAATATGTAGAGGATTTTTAACTAGAGGTAAGCCTTATATGATTAATTAATTATAGGCAATATCATGTTGTAGGCCCATGGCCAACGTTGCAGGGTTGTCGATCTATCATTGTATTGTTGTTGCTGCTGAGTTGCTGTAAAATTATGTTGATGAATTAAGTTGATGAAATTATGTTGATGAATTATGCGATGAATTATAATGATGAATTATGTTGATGAATGATGTTGAGATGCCTCTAATGATTGGCATCTATGAAGATGTAGGCTTTTGGCCAACGATGATGTTGTGTTGAGATGTTGTTAATTATGGTTGTTGTTATTACATCCATGATTGTGTCACATACATTGAATTTCAAGATGGAGCTGATGCTCGTTAAGATGGCCTGTATTGGAGAATATTAAGATGAAGGCTTATGCCTTATTGATGCCTCTATTTATTGGAAATTGTTTTAAGATGGGAGTTATGCTCCAATGGTACCAGATGCATTTGCATAGTATTGAGTCGTATTATATGATTGCATAAAGAAGTTGTGTATTGATGCGGTGAATGTGTATTATTGTTGGTATTCTGTTGCGATTATTGTTGTTTATAAGATGTGAAGTGGTGTTATTATATGAGCTGATCTAACATATTATTTATCATAAGTTTTATTATATTGTTAGATATCTCACCCCTTCTGTTTGAATGTTACCCTTATGTTGGTAACGTGCAGGTAATCCGGAGTGAAGGCGGTATACCTTCAGTAGTTCGAGTCAGTGTCATTGCTCTGACACGTAACACTCGGGGGGATGAACGCTTGTTGCCTTTAGTTATTGATTAATTCAGTTGTTAAACTTTAATTTGATTATTGCTAAGTATGCATTATTTTGAAGTTGTTGTAATTGTTGGACAAAGATGTTATTATGATTCCACTGCGTAGTTGTTCAAGTTGTTAAATTAAGAGATAAAATTATTCTACTGTTGGTTCATCCGAAGTTTTAAAGTGTTATGTATCCATGTTGAATGCAATGTGTTTTTAAAGTTGAATTTGTGGCATCCTGATTCAGTTGCATGAATTTTATAACTCTGATTTACATTTATAATTTCCGGGTAGAATTGGGGTGTTACAAAGTTGGTATCAGAGCAAAAGGTTGGTCCGTCCGACCAAGTTGTTGAGTCGTAGTTGTCTAACAACCGAGAATTGTTAATTTGAGTTCTAACTGTTGTTTATGTTGTAGTGATAAGTTGAGATGACTGGAAGGAATGATGTTGCACTTGCTGCTGCTTTAGAAGCAATGGCACATGCGATGGAGAATCAGCCGAATGTTGACGGAAATGCTGGACCTCGTAGTTTGGCGACTTTCCAAAGAGAGAATCCGCCTACCTTTAAGGGAAAGTATGATCCCGACGGAGCATTGGATTGGTTGAATGAGATTGAGAGAATCTTCCGTGTGATGGACTGCACTCCAGCGTAAAAGATTCGATATGGTACTCATATGCTAGAAGTCGAGGCTGATGACTGGTGGCTAGAGACGTGTCAGAAATTGGAAGCTGCAGGTGAAAATGTCACTTGGGCTGTGTTCCGTAGGGAATTTTCGGTTGTGATATTTGCAGTACAGAAATACAGGGTTGCGATAAGATAAAGGATGATTTATAGGAGATGATGGATGAAGGCCTCATCCACATAATCAGGCCTAGAGCAGAGTATAAAGAGAAGGTGAATATGGTTTCTGGATGTCCTGGAGAATTCAGAATTTTTGATGTAGAGTATATGAATGAGGACCTTGTGCAATTGCATGCTACTTTCTGCAACTTGGCTGGTCAGGTGGAACACCAATATGGATCTTGCCGAGTTTGCTGTCGAGATTCCCGAGGATGTTCAATCGTGAAGAAAGGTGTTCAGTTGTTGTTGGACAATGGAACTATCAAGGTTACAAGTCAAAGGGGTGATTACCATGAAGTTGATTTGATTGAGGTTTGCTTGACTGAAGAAGAGTCGGATGAATAGTATGCCTTTGCAGATGAGTATTTCTCCTAAGATGAGGATTTGTTTTCCAGTAATGACTCAATAATGACTGATTGAGTTGAAGAAGGGGTAAACGTTATTGTGCCTTATTTTGGGGCTCCCGCCCATCTTGAAGTTGACTATTATAGCCAGCCAGTTGTTACCCCATTAGTGATTAGATTACCGGGTCCTATCCCCTACAAGTCAGATAAGGTTGTGCCCTACAAATAAAATGCTACAATCTGGAGTGGAAGTTCTCGTTCAGTCAATAACTGATGTTGGAAATATTGCTGAAAATAGCAGGGTGACCCGCAGCGGTCATGTGTTTGCACCTGTTGTTCAAGGAGATGTTAATGCTGGAAAGAAAATTGCTGAGAATGTTGAACCCAAGAAGGCTACGGGTGAGACTAGTGGGGCTACGTTAGAGAAAGAAATGGATGATATTTTGAAGATAATCAAGATGAGAGACTACAAAATTATAGATCAGCTACTGCAGACTCCTATAAAAATATCCATCTTAGCTTTATTGATGAACTCATCTTCTCACAGAGAATCCTTGATGAGGGTATTGGACCAAGATTTTGTGGAGATTGATATGCCAATAGACCAATTCAGCAGCGTAATAGGGAACATTACGTCATGTAATAACTTGAGTTTCTCCGATGATGAATTTCCAGAGGAAGGAAGGAATCACAACCTGACCCTCCACATCTCTATGAATTGCAAGAATGATTCACTATCCAATGTGTTGATTGATAATGGATCCGCTTTGAACGTTATACCGAGGAGCACTCTTATGAAGTTAAAATATCAAGGAACGCCTATGTACCCGAGTGTCATCATTGTGAAAGCGTTTGATGGATCAAGGAAATCTATTATTGGTGAAGTGGACTTGCCTATTCATATAGGACCACATTTGTTTCAGATAACTTTCCAGGTCATGGACATTGTTCCCGCTTATAGCTGTTTGTTGGGACGACCGTGGATTCATGAGGCAGGGGCTATCACTTCAACTTTACACCAGAAACTGAAATATGTACGTGAAGGGAAAGTAGTAATCATAAATGGGGAACATGCATTATTGATATCTCATTTGTCCTCTTTCAGAATTGTGGAGGCAGATGAAGCTGCTGTTGGAACCCAGTTCCAAGCCTTATCCATTGATAACATAAGAGGAAATGAGAATTCCATAGTTTTGCTCAAGGATGCGCAACAGGTTTTGCGTAAGGGTCATAGTGAAGTATGGGGGCGGATTGTGGATCCACCTGTAAACAAGAACATAGTCGGCTTGGGGTTCTCTTTGAAGAATGAAAAAGGTAAGAGCATGAAGCTGAAGTCTGTTGTAGGCAAGTATCAAAACATCTTCCGTAGCGGGGGTTATCTTCATCCAACTGTTTCCGGGATTAATGCCATTGTGGAAGATGAAGTAGAACAGGAAATGCCGAATTATGTGACACACGAAGTTAGGATTCAGAACTGGATCACCATTGATGTTCCCTCTTGCATACATGTTTCAAAGTAATTTGTTTGTTAATATTTTTGAAAAGCTTTCACTCTGCCTAAGGTGGAAGTATTAATGTTGTAGGGATTATCTGTTTGCTGTGACTTTTAAAATCAATAATAAAAGTTATCTTTGTTTCCCAATTTGTGTCTTTATTTTCTGCTTTTTCTTGGAAAATGGTAATAAAAAAAACCTTTCAAAGTAAATAATAACTAAAATTCAATCTGCATAATCACTTGTTATATGTGTAAGTTTCTAAAAGCAATCATAAATCATATGTGCAGATTAATTAAAAAAACCCGTTGAATACAATGACCCTGCACCCTCTCCCAACTTTGAATGTCCTGTGTATGGGGCCGAAGAAGAAGATTATGATGAGATTCCAAAAGAGTTCTCATGGTTTCTTGAGCACGAGGAAAATACCATTCAGCCATATAAAGAGCCATTGGAAGTGATCAATTTGGGTTCAGAAGAAGATCTGAAAGAAGTCAAGATTGGAGCATCGCTACATCCTGATGTGAAGAGCAGGTTGATTGAGCTGTTGAAATAGTATGTGGATATGTTTGCTTGGTCTTACCAAGATATGCCTGGTCTAGATACAGATATTGTGGAGCACCATTTACCGTTGAAACCAAAGTGTTCGCCAATCAAACAAAAGTTGAGAAGAACTCACCCAGATATGGCAGTAAAGATCAAAGAGGGGGTTCTAAAGCAGATTAATGCTGGTTTTCTTGTGACGTCAGTGTATCCTCAATGGCTTGCCAATATTGTCCCAATACCAAAAAAATGCAGAAAAGTCTGCATGTGCGTAGATTACAGAGATCTAAATAAAGCTAGTCCAAAAGATGATTTTCCATTGCTACACATTGATATGTTAGTGGATAGCACAACAAAATTCAAAGTTTCCTCGTTCATGGACGGATTTTCCAGTTATAATCAAATAAGAATGGCTCTAGAGGGCATGGAAAAAGCAACATTTATCACACCCTGGGGAACATTCTGTTACAGAGTGATGCCCTTCGGGTTGAAGAACGCTGGTGCAACGTACCAGATGGCTATGACAACCCTATTCCATGATCTGATGCACAAGGAAATCGAGGTATATGTTGATGATATGATTGCTAAATATCAGACAGAAGAAGGGCATGTAGAAGATTTGTTGAAGTTGTTTCAGCGTTTAAGGAAGTATCGTCTCTGCTTGAATCCAAATAAATGCACCTTCCATGTTCGATCAGGAAAATTGTTGGGTTTCATTGTTAGCTAGAAAGGAATTGAAGTTGATCCTGATAAATTCAAAGAAATTCAACAGATGCCAGCACCAAGAACTGAAAAGCAAGTCAAAGGGTTCCTCGGGCGTTTGAATTATATTTCCAGATTCATTTCCATTATATTTCCAGATTCATTTCCCACATGACTGCAACATGTGAACCGATCTTTAAGTTGTTAAAGAAAGATTAAGGTTGTGTGTGGACGGATGACTGCCAAAGGGAGTTTGAAAGTATTAAAGAATATCTGCTTGAACCTCCTATCTTGCTCCCTCCTGTCGAAGGAAGACCGTTGATTATGTATTTGACAGTGTTAGATAATTCCATGAGTTGTATTATGGGACAACAAGATGAAACAGGGAAGAAAGAGTTTGCCATTTATTATCTTAGTAAAAAGTTCACTAATTATGAGTCGCGGTATTCCATGCTTGAAAAGACATGTCGTGCTCTAGCCGGGACGACAAAACATTTGCGGTAGTATATGTTGAATCACACTACTTGGTTGATCTCAAAAATGGATCCAATCAAGTACATTTTTGAAAAGCCTGCTCTTACTGGGAGAATTTCCCGTTGGCAGATATTTCTATCTGAATATGATATCGAATATCGCACTCAAAAATCTATTAAAAGAAGTGTGTTGGCAGATTATCTTGCTCACCAACCAGTGGAGGATCATCAGTCTCTGGAGTATGATTTCCCTGATGAGGATGTGATGTACCTGAAAGTAAAATATTGCGATGAACCATTGCCCGAGGAAGGTCCTGACCCTGAATCTCGTTGGAGTATGATATTTGATGGAGTTGTGAATTCTTATGGTAAAGGAATTGGTGTTGTGATTGTCACTCCACATGATCGCACATTCCTTTTACTGGAAGGTTGACATTTGATTTCACTAATAATATGGCAGAATATGAGGCTTGCATCATGGGTCTCGAAGAAACTATTGATCTCATAATTAAAATTCTAGATGTGTATGGTGATCCAACTTTGGTAATAAACCAGATTAAAGGAGAATGGGATACTCGTCAACCCGGCTTGATCCCTTACAAAGACTATGCTAGAAGATTGTTACCCTTCTTCAATAAAGTCGAATTCTATCACATTCCTAAAAATGAAAATCAGATGGCGGATGCTATGGCAACTCTGGCTTCTATGTATCAAGTGAATACTTGGAATGATATACCTCGAATTATGGTTCAGCGACTGGATAGGCCCGCTCATGTGTTTACAATAGAAGAGGTAGCAGATGAAAAACCTTGGTATTATGACATCAAGCATTTTCTCCAGACTCGGGAATACCTGATCGGTGCATCGAAGAAGGATAGAAAGACATTGGGAAGATTGACTGGCAGTTTCTTCCTCAGTGAAAATCTGTTGTATAAAAGAAATTATGACATGGTCTTGCTCAGATGCACGGATAGACACGAAGCAGGCATGTTGACGCATGAGGTTCATGAAGGTTCATTTGGCACTCATGCCAATGGACATTCGATGGCTAAAAGGATGCTAAGGGCAGGTTACTATTAGCTGATAATGGAGTCTGATTGTTATAAATTTACAAAGAAGTGTCATAAATGCCAGATTTATGCAGATAAGGTCCATGTGCCTCTGACACTTCTGAATGTCATTTCTTCCCCGCGGCCTTTCTCTATGTGGGGTGTTGACATGATTGGGATGATAAAACCCAATGCTTTGAATGGACACCGTTTTATCCTGGTAGCAATTGATTACTTCACCAAGTGGGTGGAGGCTGCTTCATATGCCAATGTTACTAAGCAGGTGGTTGTGCGCTTCATCAAGAATAATCTTATATGTCAGTATGGTATGCCGAGCAGAATTATCACTGATAATGGCTCGAATTTGAACAATAAAACGATGACAGAACTGTGAGAAGAATTCAAGATTGTCCATCATAATTCCTCTCCGTACAGGCCAACGATGAATGGGGCTGTTGAAGCTTCTAATAAGAATATCAAGAAGATCATCCATAAGATGGTTGTTACTTATAAGGATTGACATGAAATGCTCCCTTTTGCTTTGCATGGATATCGAACATCTGTCCGTACTTCAACAGGAGCCACCACATTCTCCCTGGTGTATGGAATGGAAGATGTACTCCCAGTCGAGATCGAGATTCCCTCTTTGCGTGTGATAATGGAAACCAAGTTGACAGAGGCTGAATGGGTCCAAAACCGGTTTGACCAATTAAATCTGATCGAAGAGAAGAGGATGACATCTTTGTGTCATGGATAGTTATATCAGAAAAGAATGAAGAAAGCTTTCAATAAAAAGGTCAAACCTCGCGAATTCAGAGAAGGGGACCTCGTGCTCAGGAAGATCATGTCTTTCAACACTGATTCTAGGGGCAAGTTGACTCCCAATTTTGAAGGCTCATATGTTGTCAAGAAAGCCTTCTCTGGCGGTGTATTAATTCTTGAAACTATGGATGGCGAGGAGTTCCCACGTCCCATGAATGTTGATGTAGTCAAGAAATACTTCGCCTAAAGAAATAAAAGAACAACTTGCTAAGTTTAAAACCCGAAAGGGCGGCTTAGGCAAAAAAGAGCGTCTCGGTAGGCCGAAAAACCGAAAGGGCGGTCTAGGAAAAAGTTAGAGACAAAAATAGAATAAATTTCCCGCTAAGTTGAAAACCCGCAAGGGCAGCTTAGGAAAAAGTTAGGGACTTTCTTGGCAAGTAACTACATCATGAAAGATCTGATCATTGAAGCAACAATCTTCTCGAATCCTCATCATACTTTCCACTTGGGTGTTGAGTGAGGCATTGTTGATTTTAAAATCCAAGCGATATCCTCCACTTTGAGATGATGCAAGTTCTCCTTTCTCATGATTGTGGGTAGTAAGTATGTTTTCCACACGGACAATGACGATGATGTCTTATCTCATAAAATTAACCAACACACTTACATTTTAATTTTTTTTAAAAGAGGAACTACGTGTATCCTGATCCCCTATTGCTAGAAAAGGTGGTACGTAGGCACTAAAGGTTCGCAACCGCGGTGGGTGCAAAAAACCATAAAAATATATTTCTTTTCTTACCTCCACCATTCTTTTTTATACAACATTTCATAGCCAAAATATACAGATTTTACAAAGAGGTTCCTGCGGAGTACCGTAGATGTTTAGGGTTCTAATACCTTCCCTTTGCATAACCAACCCCCTTACCTTGAATCTTTCCCCTTCTTTTGGGTTATTCGCTCTTTTCCCATTCCTTTGGAAACAATAAAGCATGGTGACGATTTTTATTTTGATCTATATAAGTCAAGTCAATCCAATGGCTTAGTCTTAAACATTTCTACCGCTACATATAACGATGAAGAGACAGACTATTTTTTCATGGCAAATCAACGTCAAAGCAGGAAAAAGAATGCAAGTCATTCTAAATATGTAAATATTGATAAGTTGTCTTTTATGGAGTTAAAAATGTTTTTGATAATCTACAAAAAGAAACATTATATGCTTCTAAGAAACTTGCTTCCAATGAAAAACTTTTAACATACTTGGAAGCAAAGGTTGAAGAAACCAATAATAAGTTTAAAACATTAAAGCGATCTATTATATATGGTCAAAATTATGAAAATAAGTATGAGGAACCTTGTAGGTTCGGTTGTGAAACTTATCAAAATCAACAACAAGAAGTGAGTACTCTTAAAGCCCAAGTGTATAAGGCATCACAACCTATTGATTTTTTTTCTATTTATTCTCCAACGGTTGAAAAGCCTCACAAAAATTATAATTTGATTAAGAGAGATTCAAATAGAAAAAATAAACATCATCATAAGTTGTTTTGTCACTTTTTTTGCAAGAAAGGCCATACTATTGAAAAATGCAAATTTAGGTGCTTTTTAGTTCCTAAAGGAAATTTCCAATGGTTGCCCAAAAGCAACAATTCTTTCACTCACTCCCAAGGAACCAATGAGAATTGGGTACCTAACACTTTTGTTTGATTTTTGTAGGTTGCGTGTGTTGACGCTATAACGAGAAAATGGATTCTTGATAGTGGAAGTTTAAGACACATGACAGGAGACATATCTCTATTATCCGACTTTGTGGAAAAGAAGAAAGGTTTTGTATCCTACGGTGATCACAACAAAGGTGCAATAATCGAAAAATTCAGTGTAGGTAATCTCTAAGCTATTACTATCTCAAATGTTATCTTAGTTGAAGGTCTTAGACATAGTCTTCTTAGTATTAGTCAATTATGTGACAATGGGTATAAGGTGACTTTTGCCAAAGATTGTTGCATAATAGAATATAATGAAAAGAAGGATTGTATGTTTAATAGTGTGAGGGTTACTAATATCTATATGCTTGACATAAGAGAAATTTCCTTGAATAATGCCCAATATCTTGTTACCATGAGTGAAGAATTTTGGCTATGGCATAGACGTATGGCACATGTTAATTTTTATCTACTTAATAAAATAGTTTCAAAAGATTTGGTAATTGGTCTACGTAAAATAAAGTTTTCTAAAGATTACATATGTGATGTATGTCAAAAGGGTAAGTAAGCAAGAGTCTCTTTTAAATCTAAAAATGTTGTTTCAACATCGAGACCTCTTGATCTCCTTCACATAGATTTGGTTGGACCTTGACGGACCAAAAGAATATGTGGTAATTACTATGGTTTTTTTATTGTAGACGATTACTCAAGATTTGTTGGACTATTTTATTTCATAGTAAAGATGAAACATTCTCGGTTTCACGTGTTTTGCCAAGTTATCTCAAAATAAATTGAATTAAAAAATAGTTGTCATTCGAAGTGATTATATAGGTGAATTTGAAAACCACATATTTGAAGAATATTGTGATAAATTTGGTATTGAATATAACTTTTCTTCTCCTAGAACTCCACAACAAAATGGTTTTGTGGAACGCAAAAATCGTGTTTTAGCAGAGTTCCAAGAACAATGCTCGATAATTATGGTCTACCAAAATATTTTTGGGCCGATGCTATTAGCATGGCTTGTTATGTCTTGTATAAGATACTTATTCGTCCTATACTTGACAAAAATCTTTATGAACTTTTAAAGGGTAGAAAACCAAATTTATCGCATCTTCGTGTCTTTGGATATAAATGTTTTGTTTTAAATAATGGAAAACATAATTCTTGGATACTCACAATATAGTAATGCATATAGAATTTATAACAAAAGATTACTTATTTTTGAAGAGTCGGTTCATGTTACTTTTGATGAGATTTTTCCAAATAATGCTGGGAAAGATATTTCTTTTCATGGTGTAGGTGCATCTACAAAAGACATACTCAAAGACATCAATAAAGGAGTTGATCAACCTAATACGTGTAAATTGAGAAGGAGGAATATTACAACTAAGAGAAGAAGGATGATTACCAAACTCAACAAGAAGATGAAGGTCTTACATTGGAATGGATAACCTCCAAGGATTTTCCTATCGACAATATTATTGGTGATATTAAAAAAGGGGTCACAACGCGCTCTAAGATATGTAATTTTTGTTATCACCATACACACACATCACAAGTTGAACCTAAAAATGCTAAGGATTCCTTACTTGATGAGCATTGGCTTATGGATATGCAAGAAGTATTGAATCAATTTAAAATAAATGATGTTTGGGACCTTGTCCCTCGTCCACAAAATCGTCAAGTTATAGGAACTCGATGGATATTTAGGAATAAACTTGACGAATATGGTGTGATAACGAGAAATAAAGCTCAACTTAGGGCTCAAGGGTATAACCAAGGGGAAGGAATTGATTATAAGGAGACTTATGCTCCGGTTGCCCGACCCGAGGCTATGCGCCTTTTATTAGAATATGCATGCTCTAAGAGCTTCAAATTATATCAAATAGACATTAAAAGTGTGTTCCTTAACGGATACATAAGTGAAGAAGTGTATGTTTCACAACCTCTAATTTGAAAATTATGAGTTTTCTAATCATGTTTTTATGCTAAAACGTGATTTATATGGTCTTAAACAAGCCCCAAGGGAATGGTATGACCAACTTAGCAAGTTCTTTCTAGATCAAGGATACTCTAGATGGAGGATAAACACTACACTCTTTTTTAAACGTCAAGTAAAACACATTTTACTTGTTCAAATTTATGTTGATGATATCATTTTCGGATCAACTAACATGCACCTTGTCAAGGAGTTCTCTAAGCTTATGCATGGAGAGTTTGAAATGAGTTTAATGAGAGAGTTGGACTACTTTCTTGGACTATAAATTAAGTAACTCGATGAACGAACATTTATATGTCAAACCAAGTATTGTCTCGAATTACTTAAAAGATTCGGTATGGACAGTGCAAAGGAAATTGACACACCTATGGCAACACATGGTAACTTGGATAGAGATGAAAAGTGTAAGGATGTTGAGGTCAAAAGGTATAGAGGTATAATTGGATCTCTTCTTTATCTTACCACATCTAGGCTTGATATTATGTTTAGTGTTTGTATGTGTGCACGATATCAATTTGCTCCCAAGGAATCACACTTAAAAGCAATTAAGCGTATTCTTAAATACCTTATTGGTACCTATAATTTGGGCTTTGATATTCCAAGGGAAATGATTGTAGCTTAGTTGGTTACTACGATTCCGATTATGCCGATTGCAAATTGGATAGGAAAAGTACTAGTGGAACTTGTCACATGTTTTCAAAATCCTTGTTTAGTTGGCATAGAAAAAAGCAAGTTTATGTTGTTTTGTCAACGGCCGAGGCGGAATACGTGGCAACCGGTAGTTGTTGTGCCCAAATTTTGTGGCTTAAGAAATAATTGCTTGATTTTTATTTTAAAATTTCATGTATTCCTATCATGTGCGATAACACTAGTACTATTAATCTAACAAAGAATCATGTGCTACATTCTCACACTAAACATAAAAGTGGTGTTGAATTGTTGACTTTGCAAGAGAGAGGACAATTGGTTGTGAGATTTGTATAGAGAGTTGTATGGAAGTAGAATGGAAATTTAAAAAGATAGTTAGGTGGTGGCACAATGGAGGTTGAGAAAATCTAGGGTTTGATCGATATTTTAGTACTAGTGGAGGAATGGTCCCAAAAATTGCAACTGAGTTAATTATATTCTTTTGTTATAATCATTTTTTTATTTGCTAATTGACTCATGGACATGAGCTTTTTATTTAATAATTTTTACTTTATTTATTCATCACACATGATCAAGTTAAATTAAATAAATTTTTATTTATTTAATATAATCTAGGCAAAATATTCATTTTAGTTCCTTAACTATACCCTTAGGTTCAGATTGGTCCCTTAATTTCTTTTCGTGTCACTTTGGTCCCTTAACTTTCAAAACATTTCATTTTAGTCCTTTTTGTCCAATTAGCGACGGATTTCAAATTTTTTTCCGTCGCTAATTAGACAAAAAGGACTAAAATGAAATGCTTTGAAAGTTAAGGGATCAAAGTGACACGAAAAAATTAAGGGATCAATCTGAACTCAAGAATATAATTAATGGATCAAAATGAATATTTTGCCTATAATCTACTATAGTTAAAAGTTATTTATCAAAATACTAATTTAAAATACTATCATATTTATAAAATTATTATATATAAAATAAAAATATAATATTGACACTTAATATTAATTATTAAATTCTATAAATATATACAAAATTACTATGACATAGTGGATACACAAATAATCAAGGTTAATTGTAATATATTACTAATTTATCAAAATAATTGTTTATAAAATTAAATGATATATATAAAGATTAAAATACCACTTTGTACATAAGACAATTTGTTGAGTAAATAATAAAATTACTAAAAAGATAAATTTATTATATATAAAAAATACAGGGATGTTATACATGGTTTCTTCATTACATCGATATCCTCTCTTATAGTTTAATTTGAATAACATCAATTTATTGGCCAAGTCTATAACATGATCATCGCTTATCATCGTGTTTGTTATGATGATAAGTCATCATAACAATCATGATGATAAGCGACGATGATGAGGTAGACTTTGCAAATAAATTGTTGTTATTCAAATTAAATAAGAATCGAAGTAATTGATGCCATGAAAGACTTAGACCATTGAACCATGTTTTATATGTTAAAGAGCGTGAGATGAATTGTGACATGCGTGCAATTTGAAAAATAAGGGTTTGTTTAAGTTGGTTTTCAAGAATAATTTAGTTTTCAGATTATATACTTCTTCATCAATTTGAATGGTTTTATTTCTTTAATGAGCTGTTGATAAGTGCGAAAATATCGATATTTTGAGCAGTAGTTTTGTGGCACTTATCGATTCTTTTGTTTATATTCTTTGAATAAATCACTAATTTGTATATAAATATGTATACTTTGTGTATAATTGAGTTTTTGAATTATTTGTGTAATGTTTGTTAGTTTTTCATTCATTTTGTAGGTATTGTCGCATATTTAGAGCATAGAGGAATAAGGTGTTAAAGACACAATTCCAAATGCGTATTTTCTGGAATAAAAGATCAATCGAGCCTGCTTAGAATGGTGAGCCTTCTAAACTCATCCTATGGTTGTGATAATCGGCAAAAATTAAAAGAGTAGCCACTATTAATTTTTATCCTAAGACGAGAATATAATGAAATAACCCTAATTGATGATACAGAGATTCTAAGTTCTTGACTCACTTTAGACAAAGGGAAGGTATTAGGCACCCTTCATCTACCTTGTTCACAAGGATACTAGGATTTAGGTTAAAGGTTAAGGAATAGGGTTTTAATTTTTTAGTTAGCGGAACTCGCCTTGGTTTTTAAGTCGCGTGCCTACGTATCCTCTTATGAGGAATCCGAGTCACAATTCATAGTTTGAAGTCTTTGGTTAGTTTTTTTATGGACTATGGAAATATCTCGAGTTCTCCTTGAACCAAGTCTGAGTTTTTGTATAGCGGAATTATAGACGTAGTTCACAGTTGATAAAAGAAATTTCCATAATCCTTTTTTGAAAATAAATAAGAATTTGATTTAGGTTAGTAAAAATGTTAGTATTTGATTGGTTAGATGTTTTTTAGTATATGATGCAATTTTGAATGATAAATTTTAAGGCATGAGAAAAATATTTAATGCAATTAAAGGAAGATTAGTTAAATTTTTTTGATTAATAAATGACTAGTTCATGATTTATTAAAAAATATATTAAATATTTTAATAAAAACATTACAATTATTTACTAATTATGCAAGATTATATGTTAATGTGATAAATAAATAAAAATGATAGTAAATAAATAACAAATAAATAAATAGGTGAAATTAAATAAAAAAAAAATTATTTTATAATTATGCATGGGGGTGCAAATTTAGTTATTTAGTAAAACCCTGGAGGTGTGAATATCAGACCCTAAATCCAGATATTGGATTTAGGCTCATTTGCATAGGGGTGTATTCTGGTGATTGGGAAGTAATTATGGGGGTCTAAAACTTAAGGTCCCAAGTCCAGAATTTGGACTTGGCCCATTACGCAGGGGAGTGTATGTTTAATTTGGAAGTAAAACAGGGGTGTGTGTATAGTAACGGGCTTGAGCCCAACATATGTTTTAAATCCATTAACTTTGGGGGGTGCGTTTTATGGTTAGGAAAGAGTAAAAGGAAAAATAGGGGTTACAGTTAAGAATCGGGCTTGAGCCCAGAAATAGATTGGTGAAGGGATCTGTTTGGATCGTGTAAGGAGGGTGCACGTGATATGGTGAGGATGCACAATTATGAAATGTTTCATCAAGATTAGAGGGCAAGGATGTGAGGGTGCACGATAAGTGAAACACATGGGATTGCAGAGATGTTATATTTTCATTCTTCATTAATATTTCATTTTATTTCCTCTTTCTTCTCTCTCTCTCTCTCTCTCTCTCTCTCTCTCTCTCTCTCTCTCTTACTCTACCCTCATTATCTCTTCTCTCATATTTCTCTCTTCCTCACAGAATGAAACAACAATAACCCTAAACCAAATCCGGCGGCGGTGACCTTACCATTAACCCTAACTCCAAATCTCAACGAGAAAATCAAACAAATCAAGCTAAGTGCAATCGGGGGTACCTCTATCGCAGTGAATCTCTGTGTTTTTCTGATTTTCGATCCAATTTGATTTTGATCCCTCTTCTCTTTCATTTGTAGGTATGATCGAAGATGATGGTGGAAGTGGCAGCGTAGCTGATGAAGGCTTGAAGGCCACGGCGGCGGCACCACAGATCGAGGGTTTTAGAAATTGAAACCCGTATCTCAACAAAGGCGGCTTATTTTACTATTTGTCCTTCTCAATTTTCTTTTCCTCCTCTTTTCTTAAGAAACTTAGGGGTTTATATAGTGTAGATTAGAGATAGATTACGAAAATAATATGATTGTCGTTACGTTTTAGGTTGATTGTGTTAGAAATTAGGAATTAGGTATTAGATTAAGATTTGCAATTGATTCTGGACGATTTGTATAGTATTCAATTCAATAAGATTCGATTGTATTTGTGTAATTTGATTTAGTTTAGATTTGCTTTGCTTCATGCATTTCGCATTTTTTTTGGCTTCTGGGCTTTAGCAATGAAGAATAAAATATGGGCTTTACATTGCTTAGCGATGAAGAAGAAACGACCGCCACAACAGATTAGGGTTTCCAACCCCTTGGGTTGACTTCGGTCAATGATTAAGAACAAAAATAAAAATATTTGACAATAAAAATAACAATAATAAAAATAATAATGTTAATAATAATGTTAATAATAATAATGGTAATAAATAATAATAATTTAATCAAAGTTGACCTTAGTCATCAAAGTTTAAAACATGCCAACATTTTTATTTATTGGGCCATCCTATTTTCTAAATGCACCCCCTGTATAGAACACATCTCCCTTCTATTATGAAATCAAATAACAAGGATTTTAGCAATTTAATGGGCCGCAAAGACCTATTGGCGGAGTCTGCAAAATGAAACAAAATTACACCCCTATTTCTTAATAATTAAGAGCCCTACAAGGGCTTAATGAGCCATCAGATCTTAATGGGTCATCCAGTTCTATAAAGGCACTCCTCTTTTATAAATATACCCCTATCATATCTAAACCAATTTGAAAATAGACAAAAATAATCTAAACTTATATTATACTTTTAAACAAAGAATATGATAACACTAAAAATTAATAATAATAAAGAATAAATTGGTTCGAAATTAGTAGGGAAATATGGAGTATGACAGCTGCCCTTATTTAATTACTCTTCGATTAAGGGTGCGAGAATACGCAGGTCTCACACATTCGAATCAAAGGGTTATTAAATAATGGAATACCCCAAGATTTAACTCAAGGTTAGCTAGATAAGGATATACTATAAAGCTTACCCCAGAGAATGAAATAAATAAGCAAAGATAATGATGTATTATCTTACCAGAGTTTGAACAAAGAGTTTTGATTCGACTTAGATACGATGACGCGTATAAATCCTTATTACCTAAAAGAGATAGTAGATTTTTCATATTTACCATAACCTAGGAGGTAAATAACACAAGCTAGAAGATAGACTTACTAACACTTCGAGACTAACATAGCAAGTTACATTGTAGATTTTATATTTACTACAACCTAGGGGTAAAATAACACATGTTTGAAAGTTGACTTACTAACGCTTCGAGGCTAACATAGTAAGCTTAATGCAGATTTTGTATATTCATTGCAACCTAGGAGATGAATAACACATAGCTTGATAATACATTGCCGCGTGGAGACCAACATAATGCATTATATAGCAGAGAGGCAAATAACCTATTGCTGCTTCGAGACTAACATAATGAGTTATAGATTTTCGCATACCTACCACAACCTAGAGGATAGGCTTGCGTGTTTATCACGACCTCTTGGATAAATAACATAAACCTGATAATTCACTATCGCTTAGAGACAAACACAATAAATTATAGATTTTCGCACACCTACCACAACCTAGAGGATAGATAATACGAGGATAGATTTATGCATTTATCATGACCTAGAGGATAAATGACACGAGGATAGGCTTATGTATTTATCACGACCTAGAGGATAAATAACATAACTCTGATAATTCGCATACCTACCACAACCTAGAGGATAGATAATACGAGGATATATTTGTGCATTTATCACGATCTAAAGGATAAATGACACGAGGATAGGCTTATGCATTTATCACGGCCTAGAGGATAAATAACATAACCCTGATAATTCACAAACCTACCACAACCTAGAGGGTAGATGTGATACAGTGGGAGAACTGACTTGTGGTTTTGCATTTTGTATTCGCACTTGTTCGGTTTAGCAAGAGTCGCCACCGACTTTTTATTTTATCCTAAGGAAAGGTTAAAAAGCACAGGAAAAACCTTTTGAGATGTTTCGTGGGTTCGGGGGGTAGATTATGAAAAGGGAAGGTATTATCACCCTTTTCATCCATGGTTATCCATGGGCTCTTAGTTACTTATTCTAGATCACTTGCCTTTGATTTTCAATTGCTTGAAATTGCGGTGTGTGTGTGTTTTGAAAATGTTTTGAAAAAGAGGCCTTGTCTAGGCAACCATTGTAATGACTCGTGTTTCAGTATATACAAAGGTGTGTATCTTTTCGAAAAGATGTTTCAAATGTTTTGGAAGTTTGTTTTTGAAAGTGTTCGTGGAGTGTTGTTTTGAAAAGTAGGCAAGTGTTTTTGCAAGTTTGTTTCAAGTAACTAAGAGTTTGTCTACCCTATTGTACTCAAAGGTTTTTCTCATGTTTTAACCCTTTTTAACAATTTTGTTCCACCATTGTGTTTGGTGGACAATCTTGCGTTAGGATATTAACGGGACAGGCGCGGGTCATCGTATGGACCATGAATGTAATGGTGCCAAGTGTCTTTGGCAATTTTGCGTGAAGGGACTATGATCATTTTGATTAGGCAACTTTCGAAAGCGTCATCGAGGGACTATGATCATTTGATTCGTTTTATTTTGCCAAAGATACTCAACGTGCAAGCATGGCCCATTATTGAAGGCAACGAGTGGAGTAACCCTAGGGGTGCAAATGTGAATGGTGTATTGATTGTCATGCATTTATCTTTGTGCTTAGGTTATCTAGCGTTTGATTTTATTTACATACAAACCCTAGGTCTAAACATGGTATATTTGAAAGCGATAAATTGCGGGAATTTAAAGTCTACGCTATTACAAATGAGTATCCGGGAGTGGGGGTACAAATATTTACGAATGGGGATGAGGCTTTAATAAGAGAGTAGTGTCCAAATACTTTACAACTAAATCGAACCAATCGTAATGTAAACAATGTAATGTGGCAATGTAACAAGGGACAAGCAAATGTATCAATGCATAAGAAAGATAAAATGTGTATTGTAAATGTGCATGTGATTTATTTACGAGTGTGGAATGTGAACTTAATAAAAAAAATAAGTATTTTATTTATGTATTATTGTCTTTTTTGTTAATATGTACAAACAAAAGGTTTTAAAAGAAAAGAACATATTTTAAGAAATTCTAATTTTTATGTATTTATGTACAAAGTTTTAATTAAAAGAAACAAAGAAATGCTTTAAGAAAAATTAAGGTTTTATGTATTAATGTATAAAAGTTTTAATTAAAGAAAAGAGAAATGTTTTAAGAGTTCTAAGTTTTAAAAAAAAATCTATTTATGCATTCTTTATTAATACTTTATATAAGGTTTAGTATTTAAATAAATAAATAAAAAAAAAAGTTTTAAAAGAGAAATTTGTTTAACTCCCAATTTTAATCTTATGTATTATACTAACTAAAAAAAAGTAATTATGAAGGTTTTATAAAAAAGTTAATATATTATTCTATGTACAAAATGAATTATGTAAGAAGAAAATAAAGATGTATTAGTATATATAAAAAAGAGTAAATGGGTTGAAGTGGAATTTACTTGGCCCAAACAAGAAAAATCAGACTTAAAAGGGGTGGGGGTGCGCAATGAATCATTTGGGCTTAGGCTTCGTTGGACAGGGCAAGGCCCATTGTGTTTGACACAAGTTTTTGTTTAGGGTTACTTGGATTTGTTTCACTTTGGGGATTTAGGGTTTCAGATTGAGGTGCCGTTCATCACTTCTTTCTTCATCTTCGTTTTCTCATGCCATAGCCACTGAACAACGTCCTTCGTCCAGGCCAACCAGCTCCATCTCCGTTTCTCCTCTCTCCACAAGGTTCCTCCAGGCAGTGGTTACGAGGTTTGATTTCTGTTTCTATATCTTTGTATTCGAAATTCGCATGTTTTTAGTTTTGTTTTGGCAAGCTCTGATTTTTATATGTTGTTGTTGTTTCTGTTGAGGTGCATGAAAGGAAAGAAAAGAAGAGATACTACCTTGACCCTTGGAGGAGGAGGCGGATTGGGAATCGCTGTGGGCGGCCAAGGGTGAGCGGATGCGTGATGCACTGTGTTGGAAAAACTGGTACTCTGTGTCTTTGCCTTTTTGTGTTTTATGATGATTATCTGAAAACACTTCTTTATCTTCTTCTTCTGTTTGCCCTTTGCTTCCGTTGCCTAGCTTATTGTTTCACTTCTTTTCCTCGCCTCAGTATGCTTTGTATGCTTCTGAGGTGCTTGCTGATATGCTTCTGAGTATAGTTGCTTGCTGAGTATAGTTTCTTGCTGAGTTGCCTTGGATGTTAACCCCGTGATGAAAACATTCTGAGGGTGTTGGTTTGCTATTTTGATTTTGATTTGTGACTCTGAACATGTGTTGAAATGTTGAGGTTGGTCTTGGGATTTGGATTTTGAGTATTGTTGCCCTAATCCTATGATGGAACCATTCTGAGGTTTTTTTGTTGGTTGTGATGCTTTAGTGTTTGAGGCAGGTTAGGCTTTGAGGCTTGATGCAGGTATGAGGGCTTTGTGTTATGACAGGTTTTGTTTGATACAGTTAAGGCTTTAAGGCTTATGCAGGTTTTTGCGTGGACAGGCTTGATGTTCTGGTTTTGATTGTTTGTTGATGGTTAAGGCTTAAGGCTTTGAATGCAGGTTTAAGGTTTATGGTGTTTTGGTTGAGATTACAGGTTAGGCTTGCTGTTTCTGGTTTGTTTGAAATGGTTTTTGCAGGAGGCAAGCTTGAGGGCTTGTTTTTGAAGCTTCTGTTTTTATGTTACAGTTTGTGGGAGGTTTGTGTTTGTGCAGGCTTATTGAAAAAGTTTGACACAGTTTGGAGTTCTGAGTTGTTTTGGAATTTTGAGTTTTTTAGGCTTTTTTCTATGTCTTCCTAAAGGCTCCAAGAATGCTGTTTTATATTTTACAGGGTCTTGGCTTTGTATCTTTTTGAAAGGCAAGATGGGTTATTATTTTTTGTATATTCGTTCTTTTTGAAATTGGTCAAAGCTTGGACAGGTTTGCAAGGCTTGAGGTTTTCATTCTTTATGATCTCTTCTGCTGTATGCCTTCTGCCTCCTCCCTCTATGTGCTCTGATACATCCTGTTTATATCTTCTTTTTAGCCTTTAGCCTGATGTACTGTAAGCTGCTTTCCTCTCTCTTTCTCTCTCCAGATTAAAGAAAAGCATTTTTATTGCTTAAATATGTCTTCTTTCTGAAAAAGTAAACTGGCCTTGGAAAGTGATGATTTGAATATGCTTGCAATATTGTTTTCCTCTGCATAATTCATGCTTTCCTGCATATTGTGTGTACTTTGTTGACACCCTTTTGGATTTGTTGATATCTTGATATCCTTGGACAATTTTGACAGCTTTGGCTTAGTTTGAAATTGTAATTCAGTTTGCCTTTATACTTGTACATGCTGTTTGGAATTTTTGAAATGGGCAATTGGTTTGACAATGCAGTATTTTTGACAATACAATATGGTAGCTTTTGTGCATTTCACATTTTATTTGCAAACACCATTTCTATCCCTCTTTGTGAACCAAGAGAAATCTTGTGATTTGCAGAGAGGGAAAACAAACTGATTCCGACCAGTTACTTTTAATGATGAACTTTTAAATTAACTGTCTGTTTCTTTTATCTGCTGTTGACTTTTTTTTCTTTGTTTTGCAGATGAAAAATAATTGAGCAACAAGGGAGCATTGGATAGAAGATGAAGACTTAGGAATTTTAGGACATAATTCTATTTTCCTTTTAATCATTATAACATTATTATTGTAAATACTTTGTAAATAATTACTGTATTTAAACAACAATCGTACAAATAATTAAAAATAAAAAAGTCTTTTTACTGACATTCCTTTTTAATTCTTCTTCAAATGTTTATTTAATTTTTTATAATTCTTAAATTATAATAAAATGGAAATAAATTCCAATTATTCTAACTTAAAATAGATAAACAATTGATAAACACTGTGGTCTTAGCATCCATCAATAATAAACCCGGCGCTCCAATTATCCAAAGCAATGCACAGTTAATCAAACAAAACGTCCATATGCCTTTTCTTTTAATGATTCAATCAAACATTGTAAGCTCCCAATCAGAAACCTCAGTCCATATTCCAGAGTAAATTGAAAAGCACTGTAGAATTAATTCTTTCTGTGCGCACAAACCCTAGTTCTTGATTAAATGTCAGAGAAGCGTCCGCCTGATCAAAACCTGAGCCAACTCAACCAAACCTTAGCAATCTGCTTGAACTGTTTTAAAATCAACGACAACCCTAGATTTTGTCTGACTGACAAGAAAAGTCGGTTTGACTGATTCTTGAGCTAGTCTGAAAAATCAGGAAAAGCCCGAAGCTGTGATTTCTTGTGGAAAAAGAGGAGGGCAAATTTTGGGGTACAACAGTTGCCCCTGTTCAATCTTCTTGAACCTGAAGAGTTAGATTGGCAAGTTTGTCGTTCGCGACTCGAGGGTAAAAGGAGATTGGACACTAGAGTGCCCAAAAAATTTGCACTCGGTGATGTGATGGTAGAGGGAATGGGCTTAAAGATGCCATTTGGTGATGGGCTTAAAGATGCCATCTGGAATGTGACAGAATCTTGTCGGGGATGGGCTTAAAGATGCCATCTGGAAATGTTGAACCGTATGTCATTGGTGAGTGGACGAGTATCAGAAAGGTATCCATGTTTTAGAACATCTCTGAACCGGGGTTCTGAACAAGCGATAGATTGACATCCATGTTTGGAGAATCCGTAAACTGTTTTCAGGAGTTAAAGTTGAATAAGCAATAGATCAGCATCCATGTTGGGAGGCGTCCGTGAACTGTTTTCAAAAGTTGAGAAGAATCTGAACAAGCGATAGGTTAACATCCGTTACTAGAGAACCCGTGAACTGTTTTCAGAAGTCTTGAATCTGAAGCTTACTAATCTCTATCCTGAAAAAGGGTAAGATATTAGCTGAAACACAAAGTCAGGTTGCATGAAATGTATGATGCAATGTATGTTATATCAATGTTTATGATGTGAATGTGATGAATGCGCATGTAACCTGATGAGCTGTCCTGCTGAGGATAGATGAATCCTGGATGGCTGGAGATAAAAGAATCTTGACTGCTGCCGGGGAAAATAATTCCTTGACTGCTGCTGGGGAGGGCAAGAATCTTTTGATCGTTGAAAATGAGAAGTCCTGGGACCACTGTTGGGGGATCAGGAGTTTGGATTGTATGCCAATCTACTGGGGATTCCTGTCTTGAGGAGATCTTCACTGGAGAATATTCGAATATTCCGTGAGGAACTGAGAATGAGTCTTCATTCTGCTAATGCTTAACTGTTATCTGGTCGATCTCCAGGCTTTCACAGAAGCTTGTATTGTCATCTGGTTGCAATCCAGGCTTCACAATAGCTTTGTTAAGCTGCTATCTGGTTAAATCCGGGCTTCACGGCTTGTGTTAAAGATATACCACTATCTGGTCGACTCCAGGCTTCGTAGTATTCTTGACTGCTGTCTGGTCGTAGTCCAGGCTTCACAGAAATTTATATTGTCATCTGGTCGTAATCCAGGCTTCACAATAGCTTGCTAAACTGCTATCCGGTCAAATCTGGGCTTCACGGCTTGTGTTAAAGATATACCACTATCTGGTCGACTCCAGGCTTCGTAGTATTCTTGACTGTTGTCTGGTCGTAATCCAGGCTTCGCAGAAATTTGTATTGTCATCTGGTCGTAATCCAGGCTTCACAATAGCTTTGTTAGGGATTAAACTATTATCCGATCGAATCCGGACTTCATAGCTTGCCCTGAGGGGACATCACTATCTGGTCATAATCCAGGCTTGGTGGTTGTCTGGCATTGTTATCCGGTCATACTCCGGGCTTCACAATATGCTGTAGGGATTAAGATACTATCCGGTCAAATCCGGGCTTTGTAACTTGAATCTTGTGAGAATTTGATCTTTGATGACTGTAGCTTCCAACAGATGATGAAGGAGCTTTTAAACGACCGATCAATCTGAAATGTAATTTGTTTTGGAGAATAAATCCTGGACAAACATTGGGGAAATAAACCCGTAACCAAAGTTGGGGATAGAAGAACTCTTGGGTTACTGAGGATGAGAAATCCTCGTTGTCTGCTAACTACTTGGGGAACAAGATCTTCACTTGCTGAGGGATCTTAGGACCACTGCTGGGGATTGGAACTCCTTGGTGACTTGCGGGGTGAGAGGATTCTGATGATCTCTATTGGGGAGTTCAGAACCTGGTAGACTTATGCTGGAGAGGTATGACTGGGAATCTTCAGTCTGGTGGGAAGTATCTCTGTGGGGAGAATGTTCACTGGTCTGGTTCCATTGGGAATTGATAGTTGGAAGTTTTAGCTCCGCTGAGGATAGGATTTTCAGATTTTAGGGCTCCACTGGGGGTGCTGAAACTTAACTCTGAGGGGGACTAAGTTCTGGAAGGTTCTCCAGCTGGGGAAATCAGCTTTGAGAAAACTCCTGTTATGCTGAGGATCCTGGAGTTTAACTCTGTTTGGGGAATCCTTCTGAAAGGGCCTCGAGATATCTATCCGTACCTTCAACCTATCAGTAATCATCCTTTCCTGATTTGTGAGGAAATGACTATGTTCAAATGCATATGCCTACTTAACAAAACATTGGACGTTTCTCAAGTAAACATAAGTGTGAAAGAGAAAAAAAAAGGAAGACAAAGCAAATTTCTGTATTTGGAAAAGTATTTGTATTAACTTTCTATGAGCATCTTTGTACAAAGGAGACAGGCATCCTTGTAAGAGGATGTCACCGTAAAAATTGAAAATTTTATACAAAAGAAAGATGGCTATGTGAAACAACTCCATGGGATTCCATTCTGCTATAGCCTTCACAACTCTGAATATCTGTCCATTCAATGCTTCGTCTGCCGGTGACAGAATTGACCAGAAGCTTGGAGCTGGTTGATGAAGAGATTGTCCTTAAAGTGATCCGACGAGACATAGTCATACGCTTTAATTCCCTAACTTTTTCCTGAATCGCCCTTTCGGGTTTTCGATCCACCGGGAAACCCCTTTTTGCCCAAGCCGCCCTTTCGGGTTTTCGACTTGCCGGGTGTACATAGATTTTTTGTTTGTTTTATCCCTAATTTTTTCCTGAACCGCCCTTTCGGGTTTTCGGTTCACCGGGATGCCCATTTTTTGCCCAAGCCTCCCATTCGGGTTTTCGACTTGTCGGGTTATTTTATGCGTAGTATCTTTTGACTATGTCTGTGTTCGCGGGGTGCGGCAAATCGTCGCCGTCCATGGTGGTCAGAATCATTGCACCACTAGAAAACATGCTTTTGATCACAAATGGTCCTTCGTAAGTAGGAGTCCATTTGCCCATGGGGTCACTTTGTGGTAAGATAATCCGCTTGATCACGAGATCTCCGACTTGATATACTTGACGTCTGACTTTCTTGTTGAAAGCCTTGATCATCCGTTTTTGGTACGTCTGACCATGGCAAACATCAGCGAGACGCTTCTCGTCGATCAAATTGAGTTGATCAAGTCGGGTCTGAATCCAATCATCTTCATTCAAACCTGCGTCTTTCATAATCCTTAAGGAAGGAATCTGAAATTCCATGGGCAGGACAGCTTCCATGCCGTATACCAAAGAAAATGGGGTTTCCCCAGTTGAAGTACGTGTTGTGGTACGGTATCCGTGCAGAGCAAACGGTAACATCTCATGCCAGTCCTTGTAAGTGACTGTCATTTTCTGAATGATCTTCTTAATGTTTTTGTTCGCAGCTTCAACAACACCGTTCATCTTCAGCCGATAGGGAGATGAATTGTGATGATAAATCTTGAACTGTTCGCATAGAGCGGTGATCATGGTATTATTCAGATTGGTTCCGTTGTCTGTGATGATCCTGTCGGGGACACCGTACCGGCATATGAGGTTTTGCTTGATGAAGCGGGCAACCACATTTTTTGTAACAGAGGCGAAGGAAGCCGCTTCGACCCATTTGGTGAAATAGTCAATGGTAACCAGGATGAAGCGATGTCCATTGGATGCAATGGGCTTGATCTCTCCAATCATGTCAATGCCCCACATTGCAAATGGCCAAGGAGCTGTCAGCACGTTGAGAGGAACCGGAGGAACGTGCACCTTATCGGCGTAGATTTGGCATTTATGGCAGGTACGGGAGTGTTGATAGCAATCAGCTTCCATGGTAGACGAGTAATAGCCTGCCCTTAGAATCTTCTTAGCCATCATGTGTCCGCTCAAGTGGGTGCCGAATGTACCGCTGTGTATCTCAGTCATGATCAACTCTGCCTCAGCTTTGTCCACACATCGGAGTAGAACACAATCATGGCTGCGTTTATAGAGGATTCCATTGCTCAGGAAGAACTTGGCAGCAAACTTCCTTAGGAACTTCTTGTCATTTACTGAAGCTCCTTCGGGATATTCTCTAGTCTGGAGATACCTTTTGATTTCATGAAACCAGGGTTGTTCCACTACTTCTTTGGTATTAATCTCGTGACAATGCGCAGGTTCATCCATTCGCTCGACGGTTATTTGGGGAGCCTCGTTATCCCAATTGAGTTTAAACATGGAAGACATTGTAGCCAGAGCATCTGCTAGCTGATTCTCTTCTCGCGGGAAATGCTCGAAGGTGATTTGCTCGAAATGAGGCAACAACGTCAAGACATGTTCTTTGTATGGGATAAGATTAGGATGTTTGGTATCCCACTCTCCTTTGATCTGACTGATAACTAAAGCCGAGTCCCCAAATACGATCAAAGATTTGATCCTCAAGTCTATAGCAGCCTTGAGACCCAAAATGCAAGCTTCATATTCAGCCATGTTGTTGGTACAACTGAAGCAAAGTCGGGTCGTGAAAGGTGTGTGGAAACCTTCCGGGGAAATGAGTACCGCACTGATACCGTTTCCAAGTGCATTTGAAGCACCATCAAAGTACAGGGTCCATCGGGATCCCTTTTCAGGTCCGTCATACGGTCCGTTACCTTCAATGTTGTCCAAATTCATGATGTCCTAGTCTGGGAAGTCAAATCTCATGGATTGATAATCTTCGATAGCTTGATGAGCTAGATGGTCAGCTAGTACACTCCCTTTTATAGCTTTTTGGGTGGTGTACTGGATGTCATACTCAGTTAGGATCATTTTCCATCTAGCGATTCTTCCAGATAAAGCAGGCTTTTCGAATATATACTTGATAGGATCCATTTTGGAAATCAACAGAGTGGTATGAATCAACATATACTATCTTAGTCGGCGAGCAACCCATACCAAAGCGCAACAAGTTTTCTCGAGCAGTGAGTAGCGAGTCTCACATTCGGTAAAATTTTTGCTAAGGTAATAAATAACATGCTCTTTTCGACCAGACTCGTCATGCTGGCCCAAAACACACCCCATTGAGTTATCCAAGACGGTCAGATACATGATCAATGGTCTTCCCTCGACGGGTGGCATCAGAATAGGAGGTTCTAGCAAATACTCCTTGATCTTATCAAAAGCAGCTTGGAAATCGTCGTTCCATTCGACTACCTGATCTTTCTTTAATAGTTTGAAAATCGGCTCACAGGTAGAAGTCAGATGAGAGATGAATCGGGCAATATAGTTCAAGCGCCCCAAGAATCCTCTAACCTCCTTTTCAGTACGGGGAGCAGGCATCTCTTGTATTGCTTTCACTTTTGCTGGATCGACCTCAATGCCTTTGTTGTTGACAATGAACCCTAGAAGTTTACCAGACCTAACTCCAAAAGTGCATTTACTTGGATTCAGCCTGAGTTTGTATTCTTTCAATCTGGCAAACAGCTTCTGCAAATGCTCAAGGTGTTCCTCCTCTGTTTGTGATCGAGCTATCATGTCGTCTATGTAAACTTCGATCTCATGATGTATCATATTATGAAATAAAGCTACCATGGCGCGTTGATAAGTTGCCCCTGCGTTATTCAACCCGAACGACATCACCTTGTAGCAGAAGGTACCCCATTGTGTAACAAAGGTTGTTTTCTCCATGTCCTCGGGGGCCATTTTAATTTGGTTGTAGCCCGAGAAGCCATCCATGAAGGAAAACACTTTGTGCTGAGCTGTGTTGTCAATCAAAATGTCGATATGGGGTAGCGGAAAATCATCTTTAGGGCTGGCCCTATTCAAATCCCGGTAGTCCACACACATTCTGACCTTGTCGTCTTTTTTAGGTACTGGCACGATGTTAGCAACCCATTGCGGATAGGATGTAACAGCCAGAAAGCTCGTGTTGAATTGCTTCATTACTTCTGCTTTAATCTTCTCAGACATGCCGGGCCTCATTCGGCGGACTTTTTGTTTGATCGGTGGATAATCCTCTCTTGTAGGGAGACGGTGAACCACTATATCTGTGTCTAAACCCGACATGTCTTCATAAGACCAGGCGGAGATTTCAACGTATTCATTTAACAACTGTATCAAGCGTTCCTTGACACTTGGCTCCAGATTGGCACCCACTTGTACTTCCTTCCGGTCTTCCTCCATTCCTAAGTTGACAGTTTCCAACAACTCTTCGTGAGGCAAGATGGCCCTTTCTTCTTGTTTTAGAAGTCTGGCTAGCTCTCCCGGTACTTCACAATCTTCGTCATCTTCATACTCAGCCTGATTGACCAGATCTTCAGAGTTATTGAAGGACATAGCAGAATAGTCACCCATAGAATCCAGAGTGGATGGGTACCTGCATTTGTGAGCGTGGGTGTGTGTAAGGGATAGCCATCCTTAAACAAACAAAATGCAAAAAGGAAAGAAAATGAACACAACAGTTTATCAATGAAAAACGTCCAATGAATCATTAAACATGGCATATGGATATGAAGATAATCAAAACCCTTACAAATGGACCTACATGCCCCGGGCAAGGCATGAGGTGAAAAAGTAGTGTACGGATTGTTCAAAAGTAATTATTACAAACCAACAGGAAATGTTTGACAGGTAATTACTAATTAATAAAAGTAATGGGGACAAAGTCTTTTGCCTCCCAGTTGCGTAGTCCTCCTTTGATGGTTGGGTAGATCCAATCTTCAATGTTGGCCTTTTTGTCCTCATCCTCCAAAGCGTTGATTCCAAAAGGAGAAATCTTGATGGGCGTTCTTTCAACCTTTGAGCGGCGCATATCTTTCTGCCCCGCATGAGTGAATCCTAATCCAAACTTGTCTGTTTTGTGAGGAATATCAGGCAACTGACCCCATGTTGAGCTCTTCCCTTCCTTCATTGCAGCTTTCGCGTCTTTTAGAGATGCCATCCTGGCCATTTGCTTTGGTACCTCAGCTACCACTTTTGGTACTGCCACTTCAGGAGATACTTCCTCGAAGTGCTGAAATGGTGTCTCAATGAATTCTCCTTCCACCTCTACATACCGAAAGGAGTTCAAGTGGCTGATCATATATTCCTCTTCACCGCGCACGGTTATGATCTTTCCTTTGACAGGGTACTTCAACATTTGATGTAAGGAGGAGGTAACCACCCCAGCATTATGTATCCATGGCCTCCCCAGTAAGAAAGAGTATGACGGACGAATGTCCATCACATAGAAAGTTGAGGGGAACACTTTCGTGCCAACCTTAATGGGAATGTCTACCTCCCCGTGTACCATTCTCTTTGACCCGTCAAATTCCCTTACAATGATATTACTTGGCCTCAACTCCAAGCCTTCACAGTCTAATCGGTCGAGAGCCTTCTTAGGCAGCACGTTTAGAGAAGAACCAGTGTCGACCAGAACATGGGCCAGAGTAGCTCCTTGGCATTCTACTGACACATGTAATGCGTCATTGTGTTTTCTTCCTTTTGAGGTCAGGTCAGCATCAGAGAAACCTAAACCGTTGTATGCGGTAAGGCTGGCCACGCAATCTTGGAATTGGTCTGCAGAGGTTTCCTAGGGTACATGGGTTGTCTTCAGGAATTTTCTCAAGGCTTTAGCGTGCGCCTCAGAGCAAAGCAGTAATGCTAACATGGAGATCTTCGAGGGGGTTTGCCTCAGTTGCTCTACCACATCATAATCACTCTTTTTAATTATCTTCAGGATCTCCTCCATCTCTTTCTTAGAGGTCTCCGGAATGGCCAAAGGTTGAGCCCTCGTCCTGACGAGCTCATCTTGGGTCCCCTTACCTTTATCAGCAGAAGTAGGAGGGACAACAACGGGAATAGCAGTTTCTTCAATCAACGGAGTTTCGGCGGAAAGTTTTATTGGTGCAGGATTAACTCTGGCAGCAGCTGAGGGTCCAAAGATTGCCTTTGGGGGGGCAATCTCTGGAGAAAATATTCTCCCGCTTCGGGTGATCTTGCTTGTACCAGCAATGTTTCCAATGCTGGCCTTTTCTTCATCAGAGCTTCCTTCGGTTACTTCAACTTGTTTAACACCATGGTAGTAGATTTCTCCACCGTAATTCCATGGTATTGACCTGTCAGAACTGTAGGGGACAGGCCCATGCATAGTTATTTTCAAGGGAACAATCTTTATAGCTGATGTAATCTTAACAGGCTTTCTGACGGCCTTGGAAAGATTGGCGGAAATGGTGATAATTGAAACATCTTCAGTAGGGGTTGGAACAGCAGGAATCTTCTCAAACAGGATTTGTTGACTATCCATCAGGCCTTGGATGCCTTTCTTCAGCAATGGACAGTCGATTGGTAGAGAGTAACAACAATAGCAATCTTCTTTGCATCCCGGGAATATCCCAGCCTTCAACAGATTTAACTTGATTGTTAACAGCGGAGTCATCAGGTCACTGACATCAGACACATACAGATCTTCTTCAATAGCATGGACATTTCGACCATGCTTCGGCATCGGAGCGGATATTACGTTTGGCTTCTCTGGAGCATCGAACTCAACCTCTTTTGCATCTATCAAGTCTTGAATTTTATTCTTAAGCGCCCAACAATCATTGGTGTCATGTCCCGCACTGTTAGAATGATAGGCACATTTAGCATTGGGATGATAGTGCGGTGAAGCAGTATTCACAATCTTCGGTGCTTCCCTAATCTTGGTGAGATCCAATTTCAATAAATGTGGAATAACTTACGCAGGTGTCATATTGATGCGGGTAAACTGCCGTGGTGGCCGTTCTCCCCATTGCTGTTTAGGTCTGGACTGGTTATTACGAGGCTGATCGTTTGATGGATTTTGGATCATCACGGACCCCACAGTCGGCCGGCACTCATTTCTTCCCGCTCCTCTCTAAGAATACACAACAGCCGTTTCCTTCTTCGCCGGAAATGATTTCTTAACAGTTGTAGATGCAGAGGCATCCTTCTGAATCTTCCCATTATTGATACCGGCTTCTACCCGCTCGCCAGTCAGAATTAATTCGGTAAACCCTGCGGAAGAGCTACTGATCAGATGGTTAAAGAATGGACCAGACATGGTCCCCAGGAACATATCAACAAGCTCTCTATCATAAAGAGGTGGCTGCACTCTTCCGGCCAGATCGCGCCACTTCTGGGCATATTCCTTGAATCCCTCACCTGAGGCCATCCCCATACTCTGTAGCTGAGTACAGGTTGGTGCCAGGTCAGAGTTATACTGATATTAGCGATAAAAAGCAGCTGCCAGATCCTCCCAACTATGTACCTCTGATCTCTCAAGATTGTAGAACCAATCCAGCTGTGTGCCAGACAGACTATCCTGAAAGAAGTGTACCCAAAGGTTTCTGTCAGATGTGTGAGGTTGGATTCTTCGGACATACGACCTTAGGTGCATCTTCGGGCAAGACAACCCATCATATCTTGCAAAAACTGGCACTTTAAACTTCGGGGGGATCACAATTCCAGCAATTAATCCCAAATCTTCGAAATCTAAGCCGAGAACTCTCTGCAGCTCCATAGCTGCTAACCTGTCCTCCAAACTCTTGTATTTGTCATCGGCCGGCGGGTACTGTTGCTCTGAGTAGTCTTCATCTTCTTCAGCCTCTTCCTCTTCAGCTTCGGATTCAGACGGTACCGCATCCCCTTTTCCTTTACTGGTTCCTTCTTCAGATGTAGGGGGAAATTCAAGAACTCTTCTGGCTTCACCCTCAAACCTTCTTCCCAGGGTAGCCACCCCGACTCTTTTCTTCTTCTTTTTCACTTTCTCTTTGTTCCCAAGCAGGGCTTTTAGATCCTCCTGACCCTTTGCCAAGGTCATCAGGAGATGTTGAAACTGTGAGTTTTGAGACTGCAAATCTTTGACCGTCTGTTCGAGATCCATCTTACTGAAATAAACAGCAGAAAGATAAGGAAACCTGGTGTGGAGACCTGCTTATGCACATGATGAATGATATGTTTATTTATGCAATGCATTCAAGGATTTAGAAATTCACAATTGTTGCAGACAAAAAGAACACACGTCATATTAATAAGAAGAAATTTTGTTAGTACATAAATGGCCCATGGGCCAAATATTACAAAAACTTCTCATGGTAAAAAGACGTTGCGCATCCTCTTTGGCACGATGTAGGTGTTGAGGGTCTCTTCCTCATGGAGTCGGCGGGTAAGCTCCAAAACTTTCTTCTCACTGGCGTAGAAGCTGGCTTCAAAAGTATTTCGTTCCTCGAGTTGGATCCAACTCTTCTGCATCTCCTCCCATGTCGTTGGCATGTCAGGATATAAGATGGTGTAGGGAACCTCACCTTCCTTAACGGGCTCTTTAATCACAGGGAGAATATGAGGGTAAGGCATCATTAGACTCTGGGCTCGGGTTCGTACCCACTTGAGATAAGGCTCAAGAGGGATGGAATTCTTGTGCCCCAGTGTCTTGCTGTCTACCTTGTTAGGCATCCTCCAAGCTCTGATGAATCTTTGGCGAAGTCCTCGCGCATCGTTGTCAAAGTCAAAAACTATGTCAGGAATCAGCATGTCATGAGGGCCACCCCTCCGTGCATATCCAAACTGTCTCAAAGCCAGACAAGGGTTGTAGGTAATGCCTCCTCTTATACCAAGCAATGGAACATTAGGGAACTCTCCACAATGATCGATGATGATGACATTTTCTCTGGACCGAGAACACCAATGTACATCAGAGTGTGTGAGGGTCATCAACCGTTGTGACTACCTTAAGCCTTGGTCATTCTTCAAAACAGATTGTGGAAGGTGCGAAATAAACCACCTTGCAAGGAGAGGAGTGCAACACATGAGAACACCTCTCTTTCTCATTGTTCGTGTGTAAAATGAGTGGAGGATGTCCCCAAGAAATGTGGGTATTATATTCCTGGATAAGAAGATCTTGACGGTGTTGACATCTATAAGCTGGTCAGGATTTGGGAACAAGACCAACCCATAAATGAGGAGTGCCACAATTTCTTCAAAGGCTTGTAGATCCAAGGAATTCCAACACTCTTGTGCCTTCTCAAACAAGAATTTTGCCAAGAAGCCTTTGACACCGCTTCTAGTTTCCCAATGCCCCTTGATGTCAGATGGCTGCAAGTGTAGTGCTTGAGCAACATCTTCAGGCTTTGGTTCCTTTTCCGTACCGTTGAAAGGTAGTTGATTAAGAATAGGAATTCTCAGGAGTTGAGAAAATTCCTCCAAAGTGGGCACCAATTGGTAGTCAGGGAATGTGAAACAGTGGTGAAGGGGGTCAAAGAACTGGAACAAAACCTTCATCATGTCCTCTTCAATGCTGGTGTTGACTAGGCTGAGCAGTCTACCATGTCTTTCACTTAAGGGAGAGCTTTCGGGAATTCTGGATGTGAGCTCCTTGAGTTGAGGAGGGATCCTCACAAGGTTGACTTGGATAGTTTTCCTGCAAGGAATTTCCATGACCTACAAAACAAGAACAAAGGTGAAGATCCAAGCCCTTGAAATGGTTAGCGGATGCATATGATGCCTTATGATGTATGCAAAAACACATGTACAAGCAATTCACACAAAAACCCTAGTTTCAGGCTTGCATGAGGTTTCATAGGTAAGTACCCTCTTGAGTGTAGTTGGCTTGAAAACCTGTCCTATAAATAGTAACCGGGTTCTAAGGAGCTCAATATCATTGGATTGTTTTCCATGTTCATTGTTTTGGTTTAGCCACTTAACTAGCGACCAAAATATTCCAAGAAAATAACCCTCAATGAGTGTAGTATCGAGTATCTACCAACTTCGGACTGCACCAAAGCCGGTCATCTCACTACCCCTAATAAAAGGCCAAGATGGTTAAGTAAGGTTCTAGGTCATTAGTGCTTAGTGACATCACTCAGCGGCCCCGTACTCTCCTTGATTGAACTCAAGGGTTACCGGTACTCACAAATATGTTGCACTAATATAGCTATTGCTTCAACAGTGTCGGTATACCCCGCACAGTTTCCACAATGTATTGCTATCTATGAATGTTTCCCAAATCCGGGTGTAGGATTTCAATCCCAAACAAGAGAACCACAAAGGTAAAGCAATCAAAGCAAACAATTAATCATGCAAGAGGGTGATCTAAAACCCTAAGGTAACCCCACTTTTAAATTTATCCCCAGCAGAGTCGCCAGTTCTGTGATACGCTGGGAGAACTGACTTGTGGTTTTGCGTTTTGTATTCGCACTTGTTCGGTTTAGCAAGAGTCGCCACCGACTTTTTATTTTATCCTAAGGAAAGGTTAAAAAGCACAGGAAAAACCTTTTGAGATGTTTCGTGGGTTCGGGGGGTAGATTATGAAAAGGGAAGGTATTAGCACCCTTTTCATCCATGGTTATCCATGGGCTCTTAGTTACTTGTTCTAGATCACTTGCCTTTGATTTTCAATTGCTTGAAATTGCCGTGTGTGTGTGTGTGTTTTGAAAATGTTTTGAAAAAGAGGCCTTGTCTAGGCAACCATTGTAATGACTCGTGTTTGAGTATATACAAAGGTGTGTATCTTTTCGAAAAGATGTTTCAAATGTTTTGGAAGTTTGTTTTTGAAAGTGTTCGTGGAGTGTGGTTTTGAAAAGTAGGCAAGTGTTTTTGCAAGTTTGTTTCAAGTAACTAAGAGTTTGTCTACCCTATTGTACTCAAAGGTTTTTCTCATGTTTTAACCCTTTTTAACAATTTTGTTCCACCATTGTGTTTGGTGGACAATCTTGCGTTAGGATGTTAACGGGACAGGCGCGGGTCATCGTATGGACCATGAATGCAATGGTGCCAAGTGTCTTTGGCAATTTTGCTTGAAGGGACTATGATCATTTTGATTAGGCAACTTTCGAAAGCGTCATCGAGGGACTATGATCTTTTGATTCATTTTGTTTTGCCAAAGATACTCAACGTGCAAGCATGGCCCATTATTGAAGGCAACGAGTGGAGTAACCCTAGGGGTGCAAGTGTGAATGGTGTATTGATTGTCATGCATTTATCTTTGTGCTTAGGTTATCTAGCGTTTGATTTTATTTACATACAAACCTTAGGTCTAAACATGGTATATTTGAAAGCGATAAATTGCGGGAATTTAAAGTCTACGCTATTACAAATGAGTATCCGGGAGTGGGGGTACAAATATTTACGAATGGGGATGAGGATTTAATAAGAGAGTAGTGTCCAAATACTTTACAACCAAATCGAACCAATCACAATGTAAACAATGTAATGTGGCAATGTAACAAGGGACAAGCAAATGTATCAATGCATAAGAAAGATAAAATGTGTATTGTAAATGTGCATGTGATTTATTTACGAGTGTGGAATGTGAACTTAATAAAAAAAATAAGTATTTTATTTATGTATTATTGTCTTTTTTGTTAATATGTACAAACAAAAGGTTTTAAAAGAAAAGAACATATTTTAAGAAATTCTAATTTTTATGTATTTATGTACAAAGTTTTAATTAAAAGAAACAAAGAAATGCTTTAAGAAAAATTAAGGTTTTATGTATTAATGTATAAAAGTTTTAATTAAAGAAAAGAGAAATGTTTTAAGAGTTCTAAGTTTTAAAAAAAATCTATTTATGCATTCTTTATTAATACTTTATATAAGGTTTAGTATTTAAATAAATAAATAAATAAAAAGTTTTAAAAGAGAAATTTGTTTAACTCCCAATTTTAATCTTATGTATTATACTAACTAAAAAAAGTAATTATGAAAGTTTTATAAAAAAGTTAATATATTATTCTATGTACAAAATGAATTATGTAAGAAGAAAATAAAGATGTATTAGTATATATAAAAAAGAGTAAATGGGTTGAAGTGGAATTTACTTGGCCCAAACAAGAAAAATCAGACTTAAAAGGGGTGGGGGTGCGCAATGAATCATTTGGGCTTAGGCTTCGTTGGACAGGGCAAGGCCCATTGTGTTTGACACAAGTTTTTGTTTAGGGTTACTTGGATTTGTTTCACTTTGGGGATTTAGGGTTTCAGATTGAGGCGCCGTTCATCACTTCTTTCTTCGTCTTCGTTTTCTCATGCCATATCCACTAAACAACGTCCTTCGTCCAGGCCAACCAGCGCCATCTCCGTTTCTACTCTCTCCACAAGGTTCCTCCAGGCGGTGGTTACGAGGTTTGATTTCTGTTTCTATATCTTTGTATTCGAAATTCACATGTTTTTAGTTTTGTTTTGGAAAGCTCTGATTTTTATATGTTGTTGTTGTTTCTGTTGAGGTGCATGAAAGGAAAGAAAATAAGAGATACTACCTTGACCCTTGGAGGAGGAGGTGGATTGGGAGGCGCTGTGGGCGGCCAAGGGCGAGCGAACGCGTGATGCACTGTGTTGGAAAAACTGGTACTCTGTGTCTTTGCCTTTTTGTGTTTTATGATGATTATCTGAAAACACTTCTTTATCTTCTTCTTCTGTTTGCCCTTTGCTTCCGTTGCCTAGCTTATTGTTTCACTTCTTTTCCTCGCCTCAGTATGCTTTGTATGCTTCTGAGGTGCTTGCTGATATGCTTCTGAGTATAGTTGCTTGCTGAGTATAGTTGCTTGCTGAGTTGCCTTGGATGTTAACCCCGTGATGAAAACATTCTGAGGGTGTTGGTTTGCTATTTTGATTTTGATTTGTGACTCTGAACATGTGTTGAAATGTTGAGGTTGGTCTTCGGATTTGGATTTTGAGTATTGTTGCCCTAATCCTATGATGGAAACATTCTGAGGTTTTTTTGTTGGTTGTGATGCTTTAGTGTTTGAGGCAGGTTAGGCTTTGAGGCTTGATGCAGGTATGAGGGCTTTGTGTTATGACAGGTTTTGTTTGATACAGTTAAGGCTTTAAGGCTTATGCAGGTTTTTGCATGGACAGGCTTGATGTTCTGGTTTTGATTGTTTGTTGATGGTTAAGGCTTAAGGCTTAAGGCTTTGAATGCAGGTTTAAGGTTTATGGTGTTTTGGTTGAGATTACATGTTAGGCTTGCTGTTTCTGGTTTGTTTGAAATGGTTTTTGCAGGAGGCAAGCTTGAGGGCTTGTTTTTTAGGCTTCTGTTTTTATGTTACAGTTTGTGGGAGGTTTGTGTTTATGCAGGCTTATTGAAAAAGTTTGACACAGTTTGGAGTTCTGAGTTGTTTTGGAATTTTGAGTTTCTTAGGCTTTTTTCTCTGTCGTCCTAAAGGCTCCAAGAATGTTGTTTTATATTTTACAGGGTCTTGGCTTTGTATCTTTTTGAAAGGCAGGATGGGTTATTATTTTTTGTATATTCGTTCTTTTTGAAATTGGTCAATGCTTGGACAGGTATGCAAGGCTTGAGGTTTTCATTCTTTATGATCTCTTCTGCTGTATGCCTTCTGCCTCCTCCCTCTATGTGCTCTGATACATCCTGTTTATATCTTCTTTTTAGCCTTTAGCCTGCTGTACTGTAAGCTGCTTTCCTCTCTCTTTCTCTCTCCAGATTAAAGAAAAGCATTTTTATTGCTTAAATTTGTCTTCTTTCTGAAAAAGTAAACTGGCCTTGGAAAGTGATGATTTGAATATGCTTGCAATATTGTTTTCCTCTGCATACTTCCTGCTTTCCTGCATATTGTGTGTACTTTGTTGACACCCTTTTGGATTTGTTGATATCTTGATATCCTTGGACAATTTTGACAGCTTTGGCTTAGTTTGAAATTGTAATTCAGTTTGCCTTTATACTTGTACATGCTGTTTGGAATTTTTGAAATGGGCAATTGGTTTGACAATGCAGTATTTTTGACAATACAATATGGTAGCTTTTGTGCATTTCACATTTTATTTGCAAACACCTTTTCTATCCCTCTTTGTGAACCAAGAGAAATCTTGTGATTTGCAGAGAGGGCAAACAAACTGATTCCGGCCAGTTACTTTTAATGATGAACTTTTAAATTAATTGTCTGTTTCTTTTATCTGCTTTTGACTTTTTTTCTCTTTGTTTTGCAGATGAAAAATAATTGAGCAACAAGGGAGCATTGGATAGAAGATGAAGACTTTGGAATTTTAGGACATAGTTCTATTTTCCTTTTAATCATTGTAACATTATTATTGTAAATACTTTGTAAATAATTACTGTATTTAAACAACAATCGTACAAATAATTAAAAATAAAAAAGTCTTTTTATTGACATTCCTTTTTAATTCTTCTTCAAATGTTTATTTAATTGTTTATAATTCTTAAATTATAATAAAATGGAAATAAATTCCAATTATTCTAACTTAAAATAGATAAACAATTGATAAACACTGTGGTCTTAGCATCCATCAATAATAAACCCGACGCTCCAATTATCCAATGCAATGCACAGTTAATCAAACAAAACGTCCACATGCCTTTTCTTTTAATGATTCAATCAAACAATGTAAGCTCCCAATCAAAAACCTCAGTCCATATTCCAGAGTAAATTGAAAAGCACTGTAGAATTAATTCTTTCTGCACGCTCAAATCCTAGTTCTTGATTAAATGTCAGAGAAGCGTCCGCCTGATCAAAACCTGAGCCAACTCAACCAAACCTTAGCAATCTGCTTGAACTGTTTTAAAATCAATGACAACCCTAGATTTTGTCTGACTGACAAGAAAAGTCTGTTTGACCGATTCTTGAGCTAGTCTGAAAAATCAGGAAAAGCTCTGTTGTACCCCAAAATTTGCCCTCCCATATTCTTCAAGATTTGTCAAAAGCATGCTTCAAAGTTCCCCAAGGGTTGCACAGTTCAAGGGCCTCCTAACAGTCAAAATTAGGGTTGTAGTTCTGACAAAGAAAAAGAAGTTTCCAAGGGTCCAATCAAGTCCCACATGCCTACAAATATGGTCAAGCATCTCCATACCAAGTTTCAAGACTTACAGCACAAAATTGCACAGTCAAAAACCCTAATTGCACTACAGTCAACTGTAGGGGCAAAATAGTCATTTGACAGTCAAAAGTTCAAATTTTTGGTCAACATCTCATTTTGAAGCCACAAATATCATTTGATCAATGCTTAATCATGATTCTCAAAGCTTGGCTCAAAAATCATCAAGATGCAAAAGTTTCCATATTTGGACAGTTGAAAAAGTCAACTGTAAATGGACCAGGGCATAACTTCCACATGGATTATCAGAAAAATTCCATCCAAAGCTCATTTTGAAGATAAAGACATTTCCTACAACTCCTCTTCACACTTCAAGTCCAAGAAATGCTCTCACAAAAAGTTATCAATTTCAACATTATAGGTCATTTTCAAAAGTCAACAAAAAGGGACTTTAAGTCAAAGGCCATAACTTGCGATTGGTAAATCAAAATGACATGGGACCAAAGACATTGGTTAAAGGACTCAAAGACCTTTCCAAAATGTCCAAGAAGATGAGCAAAGCTTAAAAATTGAGCAAGTTATGCCTTGTGGAAGTTGGGAAATTTTTGGATATTTTGAAAAGTCAACATTGCTTCAAATGACCTAAAATTGCTAATGGGCCTCTTTTTCTTCCACAATTCATTATCCAAGGCATGTGCACGACCATTTGGCCCAAAGGGAAGTTTTTTATCATTTTATTTTATTTATTTGGATTTTTAATCATTAATAATTCATTTAATTAAATAAAATACATGAAAAATACCAAACCTAATGTTTTGAATCTTTTTGTGCATATAATAGGATCAATATTTCGTGTACAATCAAATATGGAAGGAATTGAAGTGATTGGATATGATTGAAGCCAAAATAGCATGAAAAAATATTTGAAAAGATCTTTGAAAATCAAATCTTGAAAGTCATGAATGCCAAGGTTTTTGGTTGTTTTCTTTGACCTAAATCATTCATACATATATACATATGCCAACCCTATTCAGAACAAGCTCGAAGCTGCGCCATAGACAAAGAAAAAAGCTTGCACTTTTACCTAAAATTTTTGAAACTGAAAACAAGGTTACAAGAGCTTTCAAGCAAAAAGAACCATCTCATCACCTTCATAAGACATCAAGCAACGTGTCTGAATAGGTTTCCACATTCCTAACACCCAGAATCGGTATAGGGGATTCAAGCTTTTTCACATTTTTTCCATAATCGTATTTTGATATTCAAGCATTTCTATTGCATTTTTTCCATGGATTCATACTAATTGGACTATTCTGGAACTAACCATATGATTTAATTGAATTTTTATGCGCTATATGAAGAATCACCATGAATGATTTTTAGGGTTCTTCAGGTTTCAATTTGGGAACTTTCACATACTGTAAAATTGAGACTCTTGAGTACCACCATTGAAACAAGCGTGCTTGGACGATCTAGACCCAACCCTCGCGCCTAATTTATGAGGCCATATGGCCTATTCGCTATTTTCTAGAATGGTGCCTTTTGGGACGGTTCAAAACCGTTGCCAATGTTTTTTCGTGTTTCAGGAAATAAACGAAAGAGGAAGACGATGGCTCGGTGGCAGGCAGTGAGTGGTTGGTTTGAATGTTCGCGCCAGATTTCCACTAATCCTTATTTTTCTATTATATTATTTGTGCTTTATTTCAGGTACAAACGCGCATCCCTAGCTCCGTTGGTCAGGCTTGTCATTGGTATTCTCTAGGACCTGGGTTCGAGCCCCAGGTCCCCCACCCCTTTCATGTTATTTTTCTATTGACGCTTGCGTGCAATCTCAGGGCTAGGGTGTATCATACATCCTCAAATCCAGCTTGCCATTTGGTCAACAATACCAATCCAAAGGCCATCGTTGGAAGAACATCATGGACGTGAGTCAAAAGTGGTACACGCTAGCTGAAAAGTCCACAAGGCCAAGGATAAATGGGCCTGAATCACTACAACAAACCCTCCACTTGGGGACAACACCCCCTAGAGTTTGTTTCTTTTACTCTTTTTATATTTTTTCTTTTCTTTATTTTAATTAATTTCTTTTAATTATTTATAATAATTATTTTCACAATAATATAAAAAACACAAAAAAAATCAGAAAGGACAAAATTAAAATATATTTATTTAATTAATATTTTTGTAAATAAAACCTTTATTAATTAATTAGTTTTAATCTAGGGTTAATCTTAATATTTTTTTTTTATAAACTTAAAACTTGGTAGAATTAGGGTTTGTAATAATTTTTATCCTTTTTTCTTTTCTTTTCTCTAAATAATTAAATATTTTCTATTATTTTCATAAATTAAAATTGCATGTAAATAATTAGGTTAATTTAGGTTTAACTTTAAATATTTTTTCTTAATAAATAAAAAATTAGAATTAGGATTAATTTCTCAATTTAATTTCATTAAAGTCATAAAATATAAAAATACCAAAAATAATTCCCTTTCATTTTAATTTTCATTAATCATTTAATTTAATTTCGCAAAAAAAGGTCCAACGCCCTCGTTTCTAATTTAAATTTCAATTCGCGTATTTAGTTCTTTTCCTTTTAATATTTATGTACCTCTCCCAAAGCTTTGTAAACTCGGACATTTTAATCTTTCTCGCACTTTATTTTATTTCTTTATTTTCTGTCAAATCGGGTCCTGGTAATTTGGCGATGTGGACCCGCGCCTTTGTAATAGTTTATGAACTTTATATTTCTCGCAATTTTTAACTATTAATAATGACATGCAAGAATGAATGGCCTAAAATAAAAACAAACGCATAGATCACTTTGGCATGACAAGACAAAATAAACGAATCTGACACACAAATCACACACCACCCCTAGGGTACGCCTCACTGTTGCCTTGCCTCGAAAGGTGATCGTCGAGTAGAGGATGTCTTAGTAAGTCCTCATGATCCGGGAACCTGGCATGAGGGTAGCTTCTAAGGTGTCTTCCCATTGCTCTGGTGATCACCATGTTCCGAACCTCGAATTGACCCGAACACCTCCAACGGTGGGGCTACCTACCTCTTAATGGTGGGATGGCACTACTTTAAAGGACATCTACACAGACGAATTCCTTAGGGTAGGTAGACGACTCTAGATACTTGCTCTAATTTCGAAATAAAAATTCAAACATACTTTTCACACCGACACCTTTTCAGAAAGCTTTCGAAAGCAATTTTTCAAACACTCTTGAGGACCGATACAAGAGTCGAACTGAAATTTTCAAAGAAACTTTTTAAAACCCACAATTGAAAAGCAAACAAACCATTTTTGAAAACACAAATGAGCAAGTATCTAAGAGCCCATGGATAACCATGGATAGAAAGGGTGCTAACACCTTCCCTTTCTATAACCTACCTCCCGAACCGAGAGCAATCTCTTTAAGGAATTTTTCTGTGCTTTTGTCCTTTCCATTTGGAGAAAATAAAAGACGGTGGCGACTCTTGCTTCCGCGACATTTCGCGAACCAGCGTTAAATAGTCAGTTCCAGATCCACCGATCACAGAACTGGCAACTCTGCTGGGGACTTAAACTTAAAGTGAGGTGTACCTTAGGGTTAGTTCATAACTGTGTTTTCAATTGTATTGACTTGTCTGCTTTAAATTTGTGGGTTGCATGGGAGTTACATAGATCCTAACCCGGATCTGGGGATACCCTGTTTAGGTAGCATAAGCTGTGAGGGACCTGTCCGGCGTAGACCGACACGGGTGAAGCAGTGGCTACATTGGTGTGGCACCTTGGTCTGTACCGATATCCCTTGTGTCGCAACGAGGAGAATATGGGTCTTCTAAGGAGTCATTAAGCACCAACAACCTTAGAACCTTAATTGACACAACTTGGCCATTAGAACAGTAGCAGTATGCTACGCCCATTGAGGCTAAACTCTCGTGATGGTTCTGGCCGCAAGAAAAGATTGCGAAGCTGGAGTTATGACCGATTGAGGGTAGTCAATGATATTGGGATCCTCTAAGAACCCGGTTACTTCTAATAGGACAGGTTGAGCCCACCAACTTCAAGAGGGTAATACCCAGACCCCATGCTGGCCTAAACTCTAAGGGTTTCTCTTGTGTGACTTGTGTGCCTTCGTACTTGACTACTTGCATGCTTGTTATCTGACACATGAACTACTTGCAGGTTTGGTTTATAGTCCTTAATTGGGACTCATAACAGGGTTTACTAAGTCTCTTGCAGATTTTGTTTGTAGTCCTTAATTGGGACTCCTAACAAAGTGTACTGAGTTTCTTGCAGGTTTTTGGTTTGCAGTCCTTAATTGGGACTCGTAACAGGGTTTACCTACATTACCCCATGCATAGCATGACATCATATCATTGCATACATCCTGCATAAAAAACTAATCCATTTCAAGGATCTCAAGGGCTTGTGATGCAGGTCATGATAAATAAAACATCTAGCAAGGGGCAAAGAGGATTTATTTTCCTCTAGCCAAAGATTGTCAGGGGCTATGACCCACTAGATATGGTGAGCTTTGACACTTGAAGAAGGTTCCCCCCAACCAAGGTTGTTTGGAAATCAAAGCCAGACAGGATGACTAAAGTCAGGGGCTATGACCCACTGGATATGGTGAGCCTTTGACCCTTGAAGAAGGACTCTCAACAACACGAAGTTCCTTCAGTCAAGCTACCGGACCCAAGCTCTAACAAATCTTCTTGTTTATCCCGCGAGGTCCTTGAAAACATTACATGCATGTCATACACATCATTGCATAACAGGTATCCTTGTTGCAGGTTACTTACCTTTCCCGCTGTTTATTTCAGCAATGGCTTCCCAACAAGATAACCAGGACCTTCTTACTCAAGAAACTCGGTTCGGGGAAATCCTCCTGAATCTATCCAAGGGGAAGGAGGAGCTAAGGACACTTCTCATGGAGACTTTGGCCAAGAACAGCGCTGAGGACGAACGGCTGAAACACCTGCAAGCTGAGATGGATGCAATGAAAGCCCAAATGCTGGGGCAGGGGACTGCTATTCAAGGTTTAGCTCAAAGACAAGAAGAGCTCGGTGTTCTCATCAACCAACTGCTTCAGAGTAACCAACTGGGGCAAGCGTCTAAGGGTAAAGAGCCAGTCATCGTTCAGCCACCTTTGAAACAAGGAGATAAGGGGAGAGCTCCTCAAATGGCTCCAGTGTCACAAATTCAACATCAACCCCACTAGCGTCAACCAGACAAGCCTAAAAGGAAGTTCACCAAGATCAACATGTCGCTGGATCAAGCACTACAACAAATGTTGAAGGCATGGCTGATCACCTTAAGGGCTCCTCTCCGGAATCCGAACACTTTTGCTCCTAACTATCATCCCAACGATAGGTGCGCATATCATTCTGATAGCCCAGGGCATACTACGGACAACTGCTGGCCTCTCAAAAACAAGATTCAAGACATGATCGACGCTGGAGAGATTCAGTTTAAAGTACCCAAGACTCCCCATGTGATCACTGCTCCCTTGCCAAAACATGGCTAGGATTGAGAAATTTTTGTTCATTCGAATGTTCAAGTTGCAATTCTCTTTTGTTCAAACATTTACTCATGTTAAACATTGTTATTTCATTAATGCATCGCATATGTCTGTTCTGAAACAATATATTCGTATTCACTAAATGCAAATTATTTTCATATTTTTTCTGATGTCAGCTCTTGATCTAAAATTCTAAGCCTCTTGAGGGAGGATGACGAAAACGATATCGCAATCTACAGTATGCTTTTGAACAGACCCCGCTGATGAGGTACAGGCATTGTTTCAACCCCTAAACACTGGAGTTATAATGATGATAATCCCTCGTCAACCCTTTGAGCCAAAGAAGTAGGAGTTTTTCTTTTCGAAGTTTAAAACCATTAATCATAACCTGGGGCAGGGTAGTCTCTCAGTTGATCCAAGTGCATAACGAATGGCACCAAAGAGGTCCTTACAAAAAAAAAAGAAAGACAGTGATGGTTCCGAATAATCAATAAAGAAAGGCAGTCATTACCAAAACAAAAAAAAAACTAAAACCCAATAAGTCAAAACCTACGAAGGAGACTTACAAAACTGGGGCATCCCGCTGACTGTAATTCCAAAATGGAAACAGTTCAGGCAAAAATAGGGATAACAAAATCAAACAAGAAAGAGGTCTTACAAACCCTCAACAAAAAGGAATGACTGCCTATTCAGAATAAATCATCAATATCCGAATCATCACCGGAAAATCAGAGCAAAGACTCAAACAAGGTCTAACGTATGATCAACTGAGTTTAGGTTTGGAGAACATCACGAAGAGCGGGTGGGTACAAATAATTTGAGCCTTTATCCTTTGTTTCTTAAACCGTGAACCAAGCCACGTTATAACCCTTAAAAGTCCTAGCTGAAGCATGGGTTAGTTCGAAAGCATACTGTTACGAAAGGTATCCTGACTCCTTAAGGCTCACGGTAAAATATGGAGTTGACATCACGTTTTACAAACATTCATTTGTTTTATGAAAAAGAATGCATTTTCAAAATCTTCAAGACAGACATAGGCTTTGCATTTTTAACATAACTTTGTTTGTATATGACTTTTGTTTGAACATCATAGAAATTCGCACGACGAATGCCTAATGAACAGAAGCACTTCCAATCAAGGGGCATGGCATGAGCATGGTCCATCATCTGGGGCAATCCAATCAAGATTCGGAGAATCTCTCAAAGGCCAAATAGCCTGGGGCAAATCTCCGCCTGAGTCACTTGGGGGGCATTCCAGCAACGAATCTTGCCTGATCAAACATCTTCTGGGGGCACGACAAAACACTTCTAACAGGGGCAACTCCCTACGTTCTGAGAACATGGACATAGTCGAAAAGATACTACGCAAAATTAAAGACCCGCTAGGTTGACGTACCTAGGCAAAAATAAGGTCTTCCCGGCGAACCAAAAGGGTTCGGGCAAAAATAAGGGATGAAATGAAAAATCTGTACACCCGGCAAGTCGAAAACCTGAAAAGGCGGCTTGGGCAAAAATGGGTGTCCCGGTGGGCTGAAAACCCGAAAGGGCGGTCCAGGAAAAAGTTAGGGATCAAAGCGTACGACTATGTCCTGTCATCTTGTCACTTGCCTACCAGAAGAAGGTTTGTCCATCAACAACTATCAGCACCTCACAGGTCTTACTCTCCCACTGTAGAGACAGGGGCAATAAGGAGTTGTCTGGAAATCTAATTGTCCTATCCTCCAAGGTATCAAGGTAGGTTCAGCTAAAGAACACAACCAGTATATCCAAATTCCCCAAAGAATGAGCCAGCAAGTCAGTACACTCTCCCCAAGCAAAGTTACAGTCAACCTTAAGGAAGTTGAGTATCCTCTAGCAGATCTCAACAGTCTCCAGCAGTATATACGCATTCTTAACAAGCATCCCCGGCAGTCTTGGTCTAAATATTATTCCCCAGAGGTACATCAAACATTCAGCGGAGTTACTTCCCTAGCATCTCAAAACTCCCCCAGGAGAGTCCAATCTAGTTCCCCAGGAAATTTGGAATTCATCTCCCCAAGCAATAAGCTTATCCCCAGTAGATTCTGGAAGCTTATCCTCGCAGAGCACGAACGCGTCTCCCGGCTTTATTCAAAGAGTTATTTCCCTACCAGGATATAACTGGGTTATCCTCAGCCAAAAGCCACGGAAAGATCGTCCTCGGCAGAGTCTTCTCATCCCCAGCGAAGTCTATCAACACAACAAGGGTATCCCCAGCAAGTTATGATCAACACTCAGCAGAGTATCCCTCTCCCCACAGAGCATTGCTTCCCAGCAAGATCATTAGAGTAATTTTCTCCCCGCAGAGTAATCCATTCGCCAAGTTTATTCCTCAACGAAGTTATCTTCTCCTACCGGCATTCTTGCAACTATCATCCCCGGCAGAAGCAAAATCTATTCTTCAACATCAGCCCAGGAGTGACTTCCTGGCACCCGTCAAGGATTTATTTTCCTAAGACGAAAACATAATATTCATAAACATATTCATACATCATAGCATGCATATACGCATCATATCTTACGAATCTCATTTATGTTGAGAACATCATTGCTTGATCCATATCACGCATTGCATATGACTGACCTTTACCCTTCAGGAAAGATTCAGTTAAATTCTCAATCATATTTCAAGACCTAGACCGGTTCAGTTAAATCGACTCCAAAGATTTCTTATCCAGTCAAAGGCTTTCTCTGGTCTAGTTAAACCGACTCCTAAAGGTTTTTCTTTTGAAGACTCAGTAGAAGATATCCAAGGTTCTCTCAATGTTTGTTGTTGAGGTGGTAATCGCCTATGGTTCTCTCCCCGTTCCTGCGGAGGTGGTAATCCCAGATTTCGCTCAATGATTGCTGTTGAAGTTGAAATTATCCAAGATTCTCTCAATGTTTGCTGTTGAGGTTGTAGTCGCCTATGGTTCTCTCCCCGATACTGCGGAGGTGGTAATCCCAGATTTCGCTCAACGACTGCTGTTGAAGTTGAAGTTATCCAAGGTTCTCTCAATGTTTGCTGTTGAGGTGGTAATCGCCTATGGTTCTCTCCCCGATCCTGCGGAGGTGGTAATCCCAGATTTCGCTCAATGATTGCTGTTGAAGTTGAAGTTATCCAAGGTTCTCTCAATGTTTGCTGTTGAGGTGGTAATCGCCTATGGTTCTCTCCCCGATACTGCGGAGGTGGTAATCCCAGATTTCTCTCAATGTTTGCTGTTGAGGTTGTAGTCGCCTATGGTTCTCTCCCCGATACTGAGGAGGTGGTAATCCCATATTTCTCTCAACGACTGCTGTTGAAGTTGAAGTTATCCAAGGTTCTCTCAATGTTTGCTGTTGAGGTGGTAATCGCCTATGGTTCTCTCCCCGATCCTGCGGAGGTGGTAATCCCAGATTTTGCTCAATGATTGCTGTTGAAGTTGAAGTTATCCAAGGTTCTCTCAATGTTTGCTGTTGAGGTGGTAATCGCCTATGGTTCTCTCCCCGATACTGCGGAGGTGGTAATCCCAGATTTCGCTCAATGATTGTTGTTGAAGTTGAAGTTATCCAAGGTTCTCTCAATGTTTGCTGTTGAGGTGGTAATCGCCTATGGTTCTCTCCCCGATACTGCGGAGGTGGTAATCCCAGATTTCGCTCAACGATTGCTGTTGAAGTTGAAGTTATCCAAGGTTCTCTCAATGTTTGCTGTTGAGGTGGTAATCGCCTATGGTTATCTCCCCGATCCTGCGGAGGTGGTAATCCCAGATTTCGCTCAATGATTGCTGTTGAGGTTGAAATTATCCAAGATTCTCTCAATGTTTGCTGTTGAGGTTGTAGTCGCCTATGGTTCTCTCCCCGATACTGCGGAGGTGGTAATCCCAGATTTCTTTCAACGATTGTTGTTGAAGTTGAAGCTATCCAAGATTTTCTCGACGATTGCTGTTGAGGTTAAAGTCATCCAAGGTTCTCTCACCGTTCCTGTCGAGGTAGTAACCATCCCTGGTTCATTCATCATCATTTGAAGTTCCAGATTCAGCTCCTGTAACCAGTCAGGACACATCTATACAAAGAATCTGAAGACCAGCTCCTGTAACGAGTCAGGTAATCATTTTTCTTTTGCAGGTACGCAAGTTCTCGCTAAGGAATCTCTTACGCGATCAACATCCAGATGGCATCTATAAGCCCATCCACCTTCCATCATCTCTTAGCATGGCATCTATAAGCCCATCATCCTATCCATCAAGCTCCAAATGGCATCTATAAGCCCATTCCCATCATCACACTACTATGTGAGCACAAATTTCTGGGCACTCTAGTGTTCAATCATCTTTTACCTTCGGATTACGAAAGGCACGCCAGCCAATCTGCATCCTCAGGTCTAAGAAGATTGAACAGGGGCAACTGTTGTACCCCAAAATTTGCCCTCCCATATTCTTCAAGATTTGTCAAAAGCATGCTTCAAAGTTCCCCAAGGGTTGCACAATTCAAGGGCCTCCTAACAGTCAAAATTAGGGTTGTAGTTCTGACAAAGAAAAAGAAGTTTCCAAGGGTCCAATCAAGTCCCACATGCCTACAAATATGGTTAAGCATCTCCATACCAAGTTTCAAGACTTACAGCACAAAATTGCACAGTCAAAAACCCTAATTGCACTACAGTCAACTATAGGGGCAAAATAGTCATTTGACAGTCAAAAGTTCAAATTTTTGGTCAACATCTCATTTTGAAGCCACAAATATCATTTGATCAATTCTTGATCATGATTCTCAAAGCTTGGCTCAAAAATCATCAAGATGCAAAAGTTTCCATATTTGGACAGTTGAAAAGTCAACTATAAATGGACCAGGGCATAACTTCCCCATGGATTATCAGAAAAATTCCATCCAAAGCTCATTTTGAAGATAAAGACATTTCCTACAACTCCTCTTCACACTTCAAGTCCAAGAAATGCTCTCACAAAAAGTTATCAATTTCAACATTATAGGTCATTTTCAAAAGTCAACAAAAAGGGACTTTAAGTCAAAGGCCATAACTTGAGATTGGTAAATCAAAATGACATGGGACCAAAGCCATTGGTTAAAGGACTCAAAGACCTTTCCAAAATGTCCAAGAACATGAGCAAAGCTTAAACATTGAGCAAGTTATGCCTTGTGGAAGTTGGGATATTTTTGGATATTTTGAAAAGTCAACATTGCTTCAAATGACCTAAAATTGCTAATGGGCCTCTTTTTCTTCCACAATTCATTATCCAAGGCATGTGCACGACCATTTGGCCCAAAGGGAAGTTTTTTATCATTTTATTTTATTTATTTGGATTTTTAATCATTAATAATTCATTTAATTAAATAAAATACATGAAAAATACCAAACCTAATGTTTTGAATCTTTTTGTGCATATAATAGGATCAATATTTCGTGTACAATCAAATATGGAAGGAATTGAAGTGATTGGATATGATTGAAGCCAAAATAGCATGAAAAATATTTGAAAAGATCTTTGAAAATCAAATCTTGAAAGTCATGAATGCCAAGGTTTTTGGTTGTTTTCTTTGACCTAAATCATTCATACATATATACATATGCCAACCCTATTCAGAACAAGCTCGAAGCTACGCCATAGACAAAGAAAAAAGCTTGCACTTTTACCTAAAATTTTTGAAACTGAAAACAAGGTTCCAAGAGGTTTCAAGCAAAAAGAACCATCTCATCACCTTCATAAGACATCAAGCAACGTGTCTGAATAGGTTTCCACATTCCTAACGCCCAGAATCGGTATAGGGGATTCAAGCTTTTTCACATTTTTTCCATAATCGTATTTTGATATTCAAGCATTTCTATTGCATTTTTTCCATGGATTCATACTAATTGGACTATTCTGGAACTAACCATATGATTTAATTGAATTTTTATGCGCTATATGAAGAATCACCATGAATGATTTTTAGGGTTCTTCAGGTTTCAATTTGGGAACTTTCACATACTGTAAAATTGAGACTCTTGAGTACCACCATTGAAACAAGCGTGCTTGGACGATCTAGACCCAACCCTCGCGCCTAATTTATGAGGCCATATGGCCTATTCGCTATTTTCTAGAATGGTGCCTTTTGGGACGGTTCAAAACCGTTGCCAATGTTTTTTCGTGTTTCAGGAAATAAACGAAAGAGGAAGACGATGGCTCGGTGGCAGGCAGTGAGTGGTTGGTTTGAATGTTCGCGCCAGATTTCCACTAATCCTTATTTTTCTATTATATTATTTATGCGTTATTTCAGGTACAAACGCGCATCCCTAGCTCCGTTGGTCAGGCTTGCCATTGGTATTCTCTAGGACCTGGGTTCGAGCCCCAGGTCCCCCACCCCTTTCATGTTATTTTTCTATTGACGCTTGCGTGCAATCTCAGGGCTAGGGTGTATCATACATCCTCAAATCCAGCTTGCCATCTGGTCAACAATACCAATCCAAAGGCCATCATTGGAAGAACATCATGGACGTGAGTCAAAAGTGGTACACGCTAGCTGAAAAGTCCACAAGGCCAAGGATAAATGGGCCTGAATCACTACAACAAACCCTCCACTTGGGGACAGCACCCCCTAGAGTTTGTTTCTTTTACTCTTTTTATATTTTTTCTTTTCTTTATTTTAATTAATTTCTTTTAATTCTTTATAATAATTATTTTCACAATAATATAAAAAACACAAAAAAAATCAGAAAGGACAAAATTAAAATATATTTATTTAATTAATATTTTTGTAAATAAAACCTTTATTAATTAATTAGTTTTAATCTAGGGTTAATCTTAATATTTTTTTTTTATAAACTTAAAACTTGGTAGAATTAGGGTTTGTAATAATTTTTATCCTTTTTTCTTTTCTTTTCTCTAAATAATTAAATATTTTCTATTATTTTCATAAATTAAAATTGCATGTAAATAATTAGGTTAATTTAGGTTTAACTTTAAATATTTTTTCTTAATAAATAAAAAATTAGAATTAGGATTAATTTCTCAATTTAATTTCATTAAAGTCATAAAATATAAAAATACCAAAAATAATTCCCTTTCATTTTAATTTTCATTAATCATTTAATTTAATTTCGCAAAAAAGGGTCCAACGCCCTCGTTTCTAATTTAAATTTCAATTCGCGTATTTAGTTCTTTTCCTTTTAATATTTATGTACCTCTCCCAAAGCTTTGTAAACTCGGACATTTTAATCTTTCTCGCACTTTATTTTATTTCTTTATTTTCTGTCAAATCGGGTCCTGGTAATTTGGCGATGTGGACCCGCGCCTTTGTAATAGTTTAGGAACTTTATATTTCTCGCAATTTTTAACTATTAATAATGACATGCAAGAATGAATGGCCTAAAATAAAAACAAATGCATAGATCACTTTGGCATGACAAGACAAAATAAACGAATCTGACACACAAATCACACACCACCCCTAGGGTACGCCTCACTGTTGCCTTGCCTCGAAAGGTGATCGTCGAGTAGAGGATGTCTTAGTAAGTCCTCATGATCCGGGAACCTGGCATGAGGGTAGCTTCTAAGGTGTCTTCCCATTGCTCTGGTGATCACCATGTTCCGAACCTCGAATTGACCCGAACACCTCCAACGGTGGGGCTACCTACCTCTCAATGGTGGGATGGCACTACTTTAAAGGACATCTACACAGACGAATTCCTTAGGGTAGGTAGACGACTCTAGATACTTGCTCTAATTTCGAAACAAAAATTCAAACATACTTTTCACACCGACACCTTTTCAAAAAGCTTTCGAAAGCAATTTTTCAAACACTCTTGAGGACCGATACAAGAGTCGAACTGAAATTTTCAAAGAAACTTTTTAAAACCCACAATTGAAAAGCAAACAAACCATTTTTGAAAACACAAATGAGCAAGTATCTAAGAGCCCATGGATAACCATGGATAGAAAGGGTGCTAACACCTTCCCTTTCTATAACCTACCTCCCGAACCGAGAGCAATCTCTTTAAGGAATTTTTCTGTGCTTTTGTCCTTTCCATTTGGAGAAAATAAAAGACGGTGGCGACTCTTGCTTCCGCGACATTTCGCGAACCAGCGTTAAACAGTCAGTTCCAGATCCACCGATCACAAGCTCGAAGCTGTGATTTCTTATGGAAAAAGAGGAGGGCAAATTTTGGGGTACAACAGTAGATATTTGAAAAGTGTTTTGATAATTGAATCTTAGAAAACTAAATCAAAGATAAGATCGACATTTACTAGTTGTGTCCGTTCTTCAACCAAGGTGTTCATTTGTTTTGCGGACAAGATAATTTAACAATGGGTCCCAAGAAAGTTCGTAGTTTAACCAAAGTAGATTTGAAAAATTCCGTGCACGATGTATATGCATAATGCCCTTAATTGACATAAAACCAAAATGTATATGCACTGAGTATCTTGTATGTACACCAAATGTTTGTATATGCACCAAATGTTTGTATATATGCACCAAATGTTTGTATATACACAAAATGTTTTTTGTAAATGTTTTGATATTTTTCCCCTTTTAAACCATTGATTTTTCCTTTGTGTCACCGACTCCCCAACATTGTATATTGCATTGTCATGGTATATTCAAGTTGATTTGAGCAAGATGAATATTATCGACAAGATTTTAATAATTGTATCGCAGGCGCAGGCGTAAGCGTGGACGTAGACATGGACACACGCGTGGACGTAGCCATGGACGCAGGCATGGATGTAGGCGCGGATTTTTTTAGATGTTTTTTCTAACCAAAATGATCTTTGATATTTTATCAATTACTTCTATTTTTTTGTGAAATCCCCAAAATGATTTCAATGTAGTATTCACAAGAAATAATTGGAGTATTTTGCAAACAAGTGCGAAAAGAAAAGAAAAACACAAGTTGGAAAGATTGAAAAAGTAAATGTTTTATTGATAAAATATACCTTTGAACATGAGAGAGTACAAGATGAAATTCCTAGAAAGAGGTAATTACAGAAATTTTTAGCAAAAACTGGAAAATGGCAATGAAAATGATAATTTCTACTGCCGTTTCTCCAATGTCCTTTTGATATCCCCAATCCCCTTTGATTCTGAGTCAAATTATTTATATTAGTCTTTTTCCTTCGTGGTCATAGTCATGGTTCTTAGTTCGCAGTCTATTTGTTCTCTATTTTGAATAAGATCCCTAACTTTTTCCTGGACCGCCCTTTCGGGTTTTCAATCCACCGGGATAATAATTTTTTTATTCATGTCCCTAATTTTCGCCTGGACTGCCCTTTCGGGTTTTCAATACACCAAGATGCCCCTTTTTGCTTAAGTGTCCTGTTTAGGGTATGAACTTATAGGGCTTTTAATACGTAGTATTTTTTGACTGCGTCAGAGTTTGTCGGATGTGGCAGTTCTTCCCTATCCATTGTTGTGAGAATAAGACCACCCGAAAATGTTGTTTTTACCATATACGGACCTTCATAGTTGGTTTTCCATTTACCACATGAATCAAGGAGATGCATTAGAACCTTCTTGAGCACCAAATCTCCTTCCTTGAACACTCGAGGACGAACCTTCTTGTCAAATGCCTTCTTTATTCGCTTTTGGTATAACTGACAGTGGCACAGAGCTGTCAAGTGTTTTTCTTCAATGAGGTTAAGTTGATCAATTCGTGTCTGAACCCACTCTGATTCTTCAAGTTTTGTTTCCATTAGAAATCATAGTTATGGAATCTCTACTTTAATAGGGAGTATTTCCTCTATATCATATACTAGAGAGAAAGGAGTTACACCTGTTGACGTACGTATGGAAGTAAGGTATTTATATAGAGCAAAGATGAGTACTTCATGCCAATCTTTTTATGTCTTTACCATTTATTGAATTATTTTCTTGATATTCTTATTTGCAGCTTCAACGGCCCCATTCATCTTGGGTCGATATGGTGAGGAATTATGATGTTCAATTTTAAAGTCATCGTATAAATCCTTCATCATTTTGTTGTTCAAGTTGGACCCATTGTCTGTAATAATCCTGCTAGGAACCCCATATATGCATATAATATTCTGGTTGATGAATCGAGTAACCACTTATCTTGTCACATTTGTGTAGGACATAACTTCCACCCACTTGGTGAAATAATCGATGGCAACTAGTATGAATCGGTGTCTATTGGAGGCTTTCAGTTCGATTATCATATCAATTCCCCACATCAAAAAATGGATAAGGAGAAATCAAGACATTCAGAGGAGTCGGTGACAATCAAGGCGTTTCATCTTGATGTCATAAAACTAAGGCTTGTCATGTCGTCCTTTTTCAATGAAAGGCAATGCATAGGTTCTTAAAAATGTATGATTGTAATGCATGGTTCGTGATTTGGAAAGGTTACTTTAAACATGGCTAATAAACTTGCCAAGGCGTCTGCCATCTGATTTTCTTCTCGTGGAATGTGAGTGAAGGTAATCTCAATAAATTCCATAGCTAGCTTCAAGACATAATCCTGATATGGAATTAGTTTAGGATGTTTAGTGTCACATTCACCATTGACTTGGTATATGACTAATGCTGAGTCTCTGTACACATGTGCTTAATCCTTATATCAATAGCAGCTTCTAGACCCAAGCTAAAAGCTTCATATTCAGAGATATTGTTGGTGCAGTCCAAACATAGCCTTTTGGTATAAGGTTTATGAATTTTTTTGGAGAAGTCAACACTGCCCCAATACCATGCCCTAGTGCGTTTGAAGCCCCCATCAAACATAAGTGTCCAATGTGCCCCTGGACAACTTCGTCTAGAAAGTCGAACTTCATTGGTTGATATTCCGGTAATGGCTGATGATCCAGGTGATCAGCTAGTATACTACCTTTGATGGCCTTTTGAGTAACATAATAGATGTCATACTCGGATAATAGATCTGCCATCTGGCTATTTTTCCTATAAGAGCTGGTTTTTCGAACACATACTTTAAAGGATCCATTCTTGCTATTAACCACGTGGTGTGAGTTAACATATATTAACTCAATCATTTAGTAGCCCAAGATAATGCACAACAAGTCATCTCGAGAAGTGAGTACCTGGTTTCGTAGTCGGTGAATTTCTTGCTGAGGTAGTAGATTGAATGCTCTTTTCTATCTGTCTCATCATGTTGCGCCAATACAAATCCCATAGATTCTTCAAGCAATGTAGGTACATGATTAGTAGTCTTCTAGGAACTGGTGGCATCAAGTTTGGTGGCTCTTGTAAATATTTCTTTATCGTCTCAAAGGTTGTCTGATAATTATCATTCCATAAGACTATTTGATCTTTTCAAAGTAATTTGACTATAGGCTTGCACGTAGCAGTTAGGTGCGATATGAACCTCGAAATGTAGTTCGATTGTCCTAAGAAAACATGAACCTCTTTTTCTATTCTTGGAGCCGACAATTCTTGTATGGACTTCACCTTGTCAGGATTTACCTCAATACCATGTTGACTTACAATAAAACCTAACAACTTGCCTGATCTGACACCTAATGTACATTTGTTCGGATTCAACCTTAGTTTAAACTTTCGCAGGTGCTCGAATAATTTATGTAAGTGAATGATGTGATCCTCCTCTGTATGGGATTTTTAAATCATATCACCCATGTATACCTCAACCTCCTTGTGGATCATATCGTGAAATAGTGTGACCATAGCTTGTTGGTAGGCTGCCCTGACATTCTTTAGACCGAAAGGCAGTACCTTGTAACAAAAAGTTCCCTAAGGAGTCATGAAATTAGTCTTTTCCATATCCTCGGGTGCCATTTTGATTTGATTATAACATGAGAAACCATCCATGAATGAGAACACTGAAGCTTGAGTTGTATTAACCACCAAAACATCTATGTGAGGTAACGAGAAATCATCTTTGGGACTTGCTTTGTTCAGATCCTGATGATTTATAGATATGCATACTATGCTGTCCTTCTTGGGCCCTGGAATGATATTAGCTATCCAAGGTGGATAATATACCACCACTAAGAACCCTGCATCAAATTGTTTAAGGAATTCTTCTCAAATTTTGTTAGACATGTCCAAACGAGTTCTTCTGAGCTTCTTCCTAACTAGAGAACAACCTTCCTTGAGAGGTAGTTTATGCACCAAAATGTTTGTATCCAATCCTGACATATCTATGTAAGACTAAGCGAATATATCCACATATTCATGGTATAATTTTGATCATCCTTTCTTTGACGTTTTCCTCAAAGGTTGCCCATAGTTTAATTTCTTTTGGATCTTTCTCTGTGCCAAGGTTGATGATGTCAATATATTCTTGGTACAGTTGTATATTAGCATCCCTTTTTTATAATACCCTTTGCCATTTCTTTAGAGAGTTCAAGATCTTATTCATCTTCCTCTTCAGCTTGGTTAATTGGTGCGTCAAAATTGTATCGGATAACAACAGTAACATTATCGGTGGTTTTAGGCATGGATCTGCACATTTATCATGTTTTGGTGTAGCTTTAGTATGTGAATTTGGAAAGTGCATATGAAGAATAGTATTGTCATTTTAAAACATAAGAGATAGATGCAGGAGAAAGACAGGTGTTATACGGTGGGAGAACTGACTTTTTGGTTTTATCGCAAATGTTGCGGTTAGCAAGAGTCACCACTGACTTTTCTTTTATCCAATATTTAGGAAAGGTGAAAAGAACATGAAATACCTTTGATAGATTTTGAGTTCGGGGGGTAAGTTATGAAAAGGGAAGGTGTTAGCACCATTTTCATCCGTAGTTATCTATGAGCTCTTAATTGCTTAGCTCACTTTTAAAACTTGTTTTGTGTGTGCGAATTATTTGAAAATATTTTGAAATGCCAATGTAAGGCTAACTTTGTAACAATTTTTGTATCAGTCCTTAAGAATGTATACAAAGTGTTTTACAAAATATTTATTGTTTTTAAAGTGTAGTGTGAAAAATGTTTTGAGTTGTGAAAAAGGTTGTGAGCAAGCATTCAAGATTTCTTACCCACTAATAAGTCTTTCTTGTTATTTTCCTTCTCCTTTGGAGATAGTATTATCCATACCATTAGTTGGTAGGTAATCCTATCTATTGGATGTGTAGGGATAGGCGTAGGGTCATCATATGGTCATCTAAGGCAACATGTAAGGATACTTTAGCAATTGTATCGAAGGGACTGTCATCATTTTGCTCGTAGGGTCATCGAGGGACTATATCATTTTGTAGGTAACTCAGATGGTCATCGAGGGATTATGATCTTTATTCGAAAGGGACCATGATGGTATTGTATATCGAGGGTATTTTTCTAAAATATCTCTACTTTCGAGGGATATGACCTAGTATTTGTAAGGAAATAAGAGAGGTTACCCTAGAGGTGAAGTGTGCAAAGAGTGTGTATTTTCAGTTATTTAGTCTTGAAAATTAGGGTTATCTATATTGCTTTTAGTCTTGCCATACAAACCCTATTTTTCTAGCAGTTATAAAATATAATGTGCGGAAAGTAAAACCTAAGCTATTACATCCTATGAGCAGTTACATAATTAGAAAAAATGCAAGAAAAGATAATCTGCAATATTACATTTGAGAGTGCGACCTATACAATTGTTCTAGGAATTTAAATAACAAAAGAAATAAGAAAAGATGTTAGAATTTTTTTTTAAGGTTTTTGTGTTTTTTAGAAAATGATTTAGGGTTAGGAATGATAATTAAAACCTAATAACTAATTAATTAAGTTAAAAAACCTAAAACCCTAATTTAAAACCCTAATGTCTAATTAATTAAGAAGAATTATTTGGCTAAAACCCTAAAACTAATTAATTTTAATTAAAACCTAAGGTCTAATTAATTAATTAATTAATTAAAAGACAAACCCTTATTATAGTTAATTATGAAAAACCTAAGCCTAATTTGGTTAAGGGTTAATGTTTAATGATTTAATGTTAATTAGAAAATAGATTAATTAAGAAAACGGAAAACTAGGGTTAGTAAAATAAAAGAACGAGAATGCATGGGGTGGGAGTTGAACCCACGCCCTCAGTCTCAAAGAATGCGTTGTTTTCTAGTAGGCTATGGTGTTGTTTGTGTTTAAAAATAAGAACCAATCACCATATGATGAACCTGCTTTGTAAATCTTGAAAAAGAAACAAAATAATTTTGACAAAAGGCTAGCTCGAACCCACACCCTTATGGTTAACAATCATCACTCTTACCACCCGTTCACTTGTTGTTACGCATTAACATTACCACTACCACTCAAGATATAATAAAGCTTAATTCAGAAAATCAGAAATCAAACAAAATTAAATATGCGCGTGTTAGTGGGGTCAAGTTTTTTTGAATCAACCAATGGGAGAACGTCATGCCTAGGTCAGAGATTCCAATGGCCGGTCAAACCACTGTGGATGGTGGTTACAACCATCCTCTTCGATTGTTCTAAACATGAATCCTGCGAAATCAACATTAAATAACAAAACAAAGTGCCTAGATTGGCTAATAAAGAGGCTGCGATTTCAATTGTATGATTAGTTTGGCCTGAAACAACCTGCAACTGTAGATTCGAAGCTTTGAGAGCTTTGTACCCTAGCAATGGTGAAATTCTATTCCTACTATATATCTCACAAGTAATGGATTAAAACAGTTCCAAACATCATCATGAACATATATGTATGCATCAAAGCATTCAACAATGCATGAATTATGAGTTTGAGTTCAAGAAAGTTCAACAAACCGGTGATACTTGGTTGTGATGATCTGAGATGCTATGAGCTTCAATAAGGATTGGGATGAACTTCTGGGAACTTCAGGAGACTGATGGAATGCTTGTAATAGATTGATAATGGCTGGAGATAAGGGTTTCGAGTTTCCCTTGTTTCTTGAAAAAATTGGAATTTTAGGGTTCTTCTTGAGAGGCAGCACACATATCTTTTGAGGTCTGAATGTGTTGTGTATTTATAGTGCTTGGATTAGGTCAACAAAAGTGAGTTGAATCTCTGTATTTCGTGGTGAAATATTTGATTTGAAATTTGCATGAAAATTTTCTTTTTTAAGCTCAATCTTGTGCCAATCAGTCTTCCACGGTTTTGGCAAGTTGTAATGAGTTTTTGGGTCTCCAATTTGATCAAAACAAAAGCCTTGCGTCTTAATCCATTAATTTTGTATTTATTTGATTTATTTTGAATTTAATTGAATAAAATCAAAATAAAGAAGAAATAAAAATCACAAAAATATATGAATGGATTTAGAGGTCTAATATGAGGTCATGAACACGTTTGAACCTAAAAACTTAGGCCCATTAGCCCAAAAATTCAACTTTGCTCAAAGTGACTTCATGCATTTTCTCAAAATTTCTCAACTTACACTAATAATAACTCTCTCAATTTTTGTCATATGAAGATGATCTTAGACCTTTAGGAAACCTCAAGATGTCTCCTACAACTTTCATGTTAGTCATTTTTTCATTTGAAGTCTTTAACTTGATGTAAATTGCTTTAACAAAAAATGTCTTTTTGTTGACTTTTAAAATGACATGTAATGTTTTGGCTCATATCTTTCAAACGAAGCATTTTTGGCCTTGAGCTCAGGATGACAAAGTTGTAGAGAATTGAATTTACTTTAAGATAGGCTTTGGTTGAGGAATTTCTGATGAAGTATGTGAAAGTTATGCTTGGTCAAAGTTCAGTTGACTTCTTCTTAAGAAAACCCTAATTTAGTAACTTTTGACTTTTGATGAATCTCGAGTTTTCTTGATGAATCATGATCAAACCTTGATCAAATGATGAATGTGAATTCAAAATCTTGATGTTGACAAAAATCTTGAAATTTGACTGTAGTTGGTCAAAGTTGACTTTTTGTCCAATACAGTTGATTTTCAATCATTTGATTAATTGAATGAGCAAACTTGTACTGCAAGGCTTGGAATTTGGTATGAGGATTATTTAAAGCATTTAGGATACCATGAAGTCCACTTAAGGCATTGGCAACTCAGTTTCATTTGAGAAAAGCAAAACCCTAGTTGTAGGTCAATTGCTTAGGATGAGAGTCCATCTGGTCAATTTTTGATAAGTCTTGAGCAATTGAGACCTTCATGAGGAGGTATCTTGAACCATTTTATCTTAAGAATGGGAGGGAAAATTTTGAGGTACAACAATTGCCCCTGTTCAATCTTATTAAACCTGAAGAGTTAGATTGGCATGCACGAAATAACACTGTTGGTTGATTATACTGCTTGAATGGGCTTAAAGATGCCATTCAGAGAGGTGATAGAGTGTCGTCGGAGATGGGATTATAGATGCCCTCCGAAGTAAATATTGTTAGGAGTATCAAAATGAGTCTATGCTTGATTGCATCTGAAAAAGTATACTAGAATGAGTCTGTGTCCGACTGTATCTAGCCGACATGCTAGGGAGTGTCAGAATGAATCTTATGTCTCGATTGTATCTAAATGGTGTTCTAGAATGAGTTTATGTCTTAATTGTATCTAGAAGATGATTAGAGTAAGTCTTCACCCGATTGTATCTGAGCAATGTATTAGAATGAGTCTATGCCCGACTGTATCTGAATAATGTATTGGAATGAGTCTACGCCCGACTGTATCTAGAAGTGGATCAGAATGAGTCCTCGCCCGACTGTATCTGAAAAATTATGCTGGAATGAGTATCATAATGAATCTATACCTTGATTGTATCTGAACTGTATCTAGAAGATGTTTTGGAATGAGTCTGCTCCTGACTGTATCCAAAGGAGTATCAGAATGAATCATCAACTGATTGTATCTGAATGATGATAAACTGTTGACAATATTTATCTGTTTATGAACTAACCTGAAAAAACAAAGTTAATTTTATGCAATATCATGATGTATGTAATGCATTGCATAATGATGCTCTCAAAATAATGAGAATATTATATGTATTTCGTATGCATATGTTATGATATTTTGTAAATGATGTATGGATGCAATATGTCGTTGGAGCGTATCGGTAGCTTCTTGTAACAATGTCTAGCTGGGGAAAATAAATCCCCGACAGTTGCTGGAGATAAAGAAAGTAATTCTTCAATTTTTGTTTAGAATGACCTTACTGGGGATTCCCGTTTTCTGTTTGAGCATACTCCACTGGGATGTTCGACTACTGCTTGGGGATAGAAAAATTCCAGGAAAGTCGGTTGTTCATCGTTCTTTTTATTGAAGGATTTGATTCTTATGTACCCTGACTGGGATAAAAGAGATGGATATTCGTTAACGTGCTATCTGACGAGGTTTCAGATATGGGTATCAACTCTTCTGGGAAGGACAACATTGAATGACATTTGGCCGGAGAAGAGAATCATGTCGGGAAATTTGCAGTATTGGAGAAATAAACTCTGTTGGGGAATTAAATCCTATAGACTGCATTGAGGAAATAATCGCTGATGGGGATTGGAAATTCATAGGTTGCGTTGAGGAAGTTTCCATTGTATGTTGGGGAAATGATCAAACTTCCTTATCCACTAAGGGGCCTATTAGGGAAGATGATCATGTCAAGCTATCCATCATGGATATGGAGGTGATTGCTGGAAGATGCCCCAATTTCTGTCTGAGGGTATATTAGACTTGTTGGGGAATATATCTCTGTTGGGGACGAGCTTGTGAAGATAGCTCTATAGAGATAGTTCCATGGAGATTGCTCTGTGGGAATTTATGGACAACTTTTGAACATTACCCCTACTCACAGGGTCTGTAGTAAATGCTAATCTTGTTTTCATGCATATATTTTGTAAACAATAATCATATTCAAATGCATATGTCCATTCAACGTAATTATTGGATGTTTTTGCAAACAAAACAGAGAAAGTAAAAACAATTTTGAATTTTGAAATATATTTAATTGCATTTATTCTGAAAGTTTTCCTATAAGCAGACAGTTTTATACCAGAAGACAGAAATCCTAGTAAGAGGAAATCGTCGTAAAAATTGAAAAAGGGGTACAAAGTGATAAACAAAGAAAAACAACTATGTGGAAATGATCCCATCGAGTTTCAACTCTGCTATTGCCCCTATATCTTCAAGTATCTCATCACTTACTATTGGAAGAAGATGATTGAATTGATTTGTACCATTTGAACTCGACGCTAGTAATGAAGCTGACTGTAAGTAGATGGGTGATTCAACAAGACATAGTCGTACGCTTTAATCCCTAACTTTTTCCAGGACCGCCCTTTCGGGTTTTCAGTTCATCGGGATATCCTTTTTTGCCCAAGCCGCCTTTTCAGGTTTTCGACTTGTCGGATGTACAATATATATATATATATATATATATATATATATATATATATATATATATATATATATATATATATATATATATATATATATATATATATATATATATATATATATATATATATATATATATATATATATATATATATATATATATATATATATATATATATATATATATATATATATATATATATATATATATATATATATATATATCCCTAATTTTTGTCCAAACCCTTTTGGTTCGCCGGGATGCCCTTATTTTTTCCTAGGCCTATCAACCTGGTGGGTCTCTTTTATGTGTAGTATTTTTTGACTATGTCCGCGTTCACAGGGTGTGGAAATCTTCATCATCCATGGTGGTAAGTATCATAGCACCGCCAGAAAATATCTTTTTGATCACTAAAGGCCTTGATCATGTGTTTCTGATACATCTGACCATGAAAAATAGTCGTAAGCCTTTTTTCATCAATCAAATTCATTTGGTCAAGTTGAGTCTGAATCCATTCGTCTTCATCTAAACCGCGTCTTTCATAATCCTCAGGGAAGAAATTTGGACTTCAACAGGTAAGACAACCTCCATACTGTAGACTAGAGAGAACAAGGTCACCCTAGTTAATGTACGTACTAAAGTGCGATAACCATGCAGAGAAAATGGTAATATCTCATGTCAATCTTTGTATGTCACCATCATCTTTTGCAAGATCTTCTTGATATTCTTGTTGGTGGCTTCCACTGCGCCATTCATCTTTGGTCGGTACGGAGAAAATTTGTGATGCATAATCCTGAACTGCGTGCAAAATTCCGTAATCATAGTATTGTTAAGACTGGTATCATTTTCCGTGATGATCCTTTCTGGGATGCCATACTGACAAATAAGGTTATACTTAATGAACCAAGCCACAACATTCTTGGTAACGGAAGCAAACGAGGCTGCCTGTACCCATTTCCTGAAGTAATCAATAGCAACAATGATGAAACAATGCCCATTGGAAGTAGTGGGATTAATCTCTCCAATCATATCAATGTCCCATATTGCAAATGGCCAAGGAGAATTCAAGACATTCAAAGGAACCAGAGACACATATACTTTGTCAGCATAAATATGGCATTTGTGGCAAGTTCTGGAATGATGATGGCAATGGGTTTCCATGGTAGACCAAAAATAAACTGCTCTCAGAATCTTCTTAGCCATTGTATGTCTACTGGAGTGAGTACCAAAGACACATTCGTGCATATCCTCCATAATTTTCTCATCTTCCTTCCTGTCTATACAACGAAGCAAAGTCGAATCATGGTTGCACTTGTACAAGATTTCATTACTCAGAAAGAACTTGGCAGAAAACCTCCTAAGAAATTTCTTATCATTGATAGATGCCCCTTCCGAATATTCTTGAGTTTCGAGGTATCTTTTTACTTTTTGGTACCAAATATTTTCCTCTACTCCATCAGTATCAACATGTAGCAATGGACCCATTCGTCTAGTCTCTCAATAGTAATTTGAGGAGCTTCATTATCCCATATAACTTTGAACATAGATGATATGGTAGCTAGTGCGTCTTCCAATTAATTCTCTTCTCGTGGAATATGTTTAAAAGTGATTTCTTCGAAGTACAAAATTAATGTTAACACATGCTCTCGTTAAGGAATGAGATTTGGATTCTTTGTGTCCCATTCTCCCTTAATCTGACTAATTACTAGGGATGAGTCCCCATACACATTCAAGAATTTAATTCTCATATCGATGGCAACTTTTTTACCCATGATGCATGCCTCGTACTCGGCCATATTGTTGGTACAGTCAAAACACAATTTGGCGGTGAAAGGCATATGGAAACCCTTGAGAGAGACAATCACATAACTAATTCCATTACCAAGCGCGTTGGAATCTCCATAAAAACTATAGTCCATTGGGATCCCGGTTCAGGTCCTTCATATGGTCCAGGTTCTTCATAATAAGTAACTAACATGATATTCTCATCTGGGAACTCAAATTCATAGACTGATAGTCATCTACAACTTGATGAGCCAAATGATCTGCCAATACACTTCCTTTGGTTTCCTTCTGAGTAGTGTACTGAATGTTATATTTTGTCAAGACCATTTTCCATCTTGCAATTCTTTCGAAGAGAGCGGTTTTTTCGAATGTGTATTTTATTGGATCCATCTTAGAGATCAACAAAGTAGTATGAGTCAACATATAATGTCTTAGTCGGCGAGCAACCCATGCCAAAGCGCAACAAGTTTTCTCGAGAAGTGAGTATCTTGTTTCATAGTCGGTAAACTTTTTGCTAAGGTATTCTATTACATGCTCTTTTCGACAAGACTCGTCATGTTTCCCCAATACACACCCCATTGAGTTCTCTAATACTGTCAAGTACATGATCAGAGGTCTTCCTTTAACCAGTGGCATCAAAATTAGAAGTTCCTAGAGGTACTCCTTGATTTTTTGAAGGCTATCTTACAATCGTCGTTCCACTTCACTACTTGATCTTTCTTCAGTAACTTGAAGACTGGCTCACAAGTAGCTGTAAAATGGGAAATAAATCTGGCAATGTAGTTCAATCGTCCCAAGAAACCTCTGACTTCCTTCTCAGTATGAGGAGCTGACATTTCTTGAATGGCTTTAACCTTGGCAAGATCAACTTCAATACCTTTACCACTGACGACGACACCTAGGAGTTTACCAGATCTTACCCTAAAGGTGCACTTGTTTAGATTCAATCTCAACTTATACTTCTTCAATCTCTCAAACAGCTTGTGCAGGTGGTCGAGATGTTTTTCTTTAGTCAGAGACCTGGCTAACATGTCATCATCATAAACCTCTATCTCATGATGGATCATATCATGGAACAAAGCTACCATAGAACACTGATAAGTTGCACCGAAGTTCTTCAAACCAAAAGGCATAACCTTGTAACAGAAAGTTCCCTACTGTGTGACAAAATTAGTCTTCTCAATGTCTTCAGGTGCCATATTGATTTTATTATAACCATAGAAACCATCCATGAAGGAAAATAATTTGTGTTGAGCAGTATTTTCAACCAGAACATCAATATGCATGTTGTACCCCAAATTTTTCCCTCTCATGTTTTCCAAGATCTTCTCTTACATGGGTGGTTATAAACACTTGCTTAAAGAAAATAAAACTTTTGAAGATAATCAAGTGTCTTGCGATTGGCATCCGAACAAGGTATTTCGATTGGCATCTAAACAAGCTTTGATTGGGCGCTGGACCTCCTTCGATGAAAGACTGGTTCACAAGCTTCGATTGGGTGTTGGGCCTCCTTCGATCAAGTTCAATTCACAAAGCTTTGACTGAGCATTGGCTGCTTCTGGCTTGACTTTGATTCATAAGGCAGGAACTTCCTACATTCCTACTTCGATTCAAAAAGCAGTAGTCCCCTGCAGGAAAGCTTCGATTGGACATTTGTTGGTCCACAAGCTTCATTCCAGCAGTTGCCCCTACATACTTGCCTTTGATCCATAAGGCAAAGGCCTCTTCATGCTTGCCTTCGATTCACAAGGCAAAAGCTTCTTTCATGTGTGCTTCGACCCATAAGGAAATGGCTTCCTTTGTGCGTGCCTTCAGTGCACAAGGAAAATACATCCTTCGTGCCGGATTCGATTCACTAGGCAATGGCCTCTTTTGTGCTTGCTTTGATCTACAGAGCAATAGCCTCCCTCATGCTAGCATCCTCAAGGCATTAGCTTCCTTTGTGCTAGCTTCGACTGGACAATGGCTCCCTTTGAAACGGCTTGCTTCGATTCCATCTCTAAAATATTCAACACACAGTTTTCCACATTTGACACCTAGTAAGAGGACATATACATGGTCCATTCGAAGGATACATAATTGTGGGAAACAAGCTTGTTTTGCCTTTTGATGAGTATTGGTTCAAGATGCTTGCTGGCCAAGGTCCTACATGCTGCTAGCCTCCTGCACAATCACATTCAAGACAAAAGAAGCTTCGATTGGCCAGAAAGAGTTTTTGATTGGGTTAGTTGAAAGGTTTCAGATCAAGCTACCAAGGAAAATAGGGGCTCAATCGAAGAAGCCCCAATGATGAGGATTGGAGCCATTCGAAGGAGGCAACTCTGAGCCAATCGAAGAGCAATGATAAGGTGTACTTCGAAAGCATGTCAAGAAAGTGTTCTTCGATTGGCATATCAGAATAAGGTGTACTTTGAAGGCAGGTCAACAAAGTGTCCTTCGATTAGCATATCAGAACAAGATGTCTTTTCATAAGCATATCAACAAGGTGACATTTCGTTTGTCCAAGTTTGATGAAATCAGAAGATAATCTCCAGCAGATGCAATCGTTTGGGCTAATTGGATATGAAAGTTTTCCAGGTCAAGCAATCAATGCAGAAGTTGACTTAATCTAAGAAGTTCCGATGAGGAAAGTTCTGAATAATTCGAATCAAAACTTATAGCCATCGAAGAGGACAATGCTTGGGGGCTGATCGAAGATGCTCTAATAAGGAAACTCTGAGCAGTTTGAATTCATACAAGGCGCCAATCATCACCTGTCCAGGTTCATTCAAAATTCCAAAGTGGCATGAAAAGTCTCTAAATGGCAATCTTTTAATTTGTCTAATTTTATTTTCAAAGCCATGTTTAATAGATGGTCTTTAAGGCCATGTTTCTTTCCCCATTTTTTTGTCTCCTCCACCTCCTATAAATACACAACACTTCTACAAGTCAAGGACTACACGCACATGCTGCCTCAGAAAGCATACCAAAATTCTAAAAATCTCATAGTTCGAAACTAGTTTTGCAGGTACCCTCAGTCCAAACGAATACTAGATTTGTGCTCCTGAGACTCCCAAGAGTCTACTCCAAGCCAATCAACACCCAGAAGTGCCAAATCGAAGCATCCCATCTTTGGTAAAATTTCAAATTTATATCTCTGTTTTCATGATGTATTAATTTTTTCCAGTGTTTGATTCATGCTCAGGGTATCATATAGCATAACTTTCACATGAAACATGCAAGGATAGAGGGCACGATCTGTGTTCTTCATTGAATCTCAAAAACCTTGGGTTTTTAGGGCAAACAAACCCAAATTCGAACTCAAGGGGGTCGAATTAAGGGAGGTCAAATTAAGGAAAAGGACCTGGGTTTGACACCCAGGCCATGCTTTTGTTTTTCCACAGGCAATCCATCAGACACCTCTAACAATATCCTCTGCTGGATCGAAGGCCATATCCTTCCCTGGATCGAAGGATAACATCCTTCACTGGATCATAGGCCACCCTTTATTGGAACGAAGGCCACCCTTCATTGGATCGAAAGCCATCTTTTCTTTGGATCGAAAGAATTTTCTTCTTGTATTTTTATTTTTATTACTCATTTCTTTTAATAGTTTACCTCTTTAAACCATCAATCAAATAAAAAAATCATCATAAAAATTAGGATGAGATTTTATTAATTAAATTAATATCTGAATTAATTAATTAATTAATTTTAACATCTTCTTCTCAAAAATTAAAATAAGTTAGAATTTAGGTTTAATTTTGTTTTTTAATTTATTTTCTTTTCATATAAATAAAAAAAAAGATTTTATTCTTAGAATTTTAGACTTCTTTTCAAATTCACGCGTTATTATTCTTTCACACTTCCTTTTATTATTGTAACTGTATATTGGGATGTAATAGATGATTAGTAGGACCTTTACTGCTTTTATTTATTTTCTCCCTCAAGTTTTTGGATATGTACATAATCCCCCTCCCTGAAGCCTTGTAATAGCTAGGTTTTATATTTCTGCACTTTTAATTACTGCAATTATTAACTGCTAGATGTATGACTAATAGGATTGTATGGCAAGAACAAAAAAACAACGCTAGCAAACCTAACACAAAAGACAAAAAATAACTAAATACAACACACTTGCACATATATACCTCGAGGGTATTCCCACTTTGGTTGTGTAATGCGGTGGGAGAACTGGCTTGGGTGTTTTGTATTTTATCGCAAATGTTGCAGTTAGCAAGAGTCGCCACTGACTTTTCTTTTATCCAAAAGGAAAGGTTGAAAAGAGCAGGAAAGACCTTTGAGATGTTTTCTTGAGTTCGGGGGGTATATTATGAAAAGGGAAGGTATTAACACCCTTTTCATCCGTAGTTATCTACGGGCTCTTAGTTGCTTGCTAGATCACTTACTTTTGTTTGAAAATGTGCTTTGTGTGGTTTTTGAAAGTATTTTGAAAAGGCGCCATCGTTTAGGAAAACTTTGTAATGATTCTCGTTCGTAAGAATGTATACAAAGTGTTGATCTTTTGAAAATGTTTTCAAGTTTGAAAGATGTTTTGAAAGTGTCGGTATTTGTTTTGAAAATAGCAAGGATGTTTTGGGTTGAAAATGAGCAAGAAACTAGGAACATTCTACCTACTCAAAAGTATTTCTTGTTTATTTCCTCTTTCCTTTGACATTGTTATCTTACCATTGATTTTTTAAGAAACCCTATCTTTGGATGTAAAAGGGACGGGCATGGGTCATCGTATAGATATGATAGCAATGTTATGAGATATATTAGCATTTTCTTTAAGGGACTAAGATCGTTTTTAAGGCAACATTTGTAGCGTCATCGAGGGACTATGATCTTGTACTTTTGATTGCTTTTTGCTAAGATATCCCACATGCATAACATGGCCATTTTCATAACGCAACAAAGTGGATTTACCCTAAGGGTGTAAGTGTGCAAGTGTATTGATTTACATGCATTATTTTGTCTTTAAATTAGGGTTTTCTAAGCATTGGTTTTATCTTTCCATACGAACCCTAATTTACTAGCATTTATATATAAAGCATTAAATTGCGGAAAATAAAAATACTAAGCTATTACATCAATAGGGGAGGGGATGTAAAATTTACAAATGAGGTTTTTGTAAGAAAATTAAATCTAATTAACTATTACAACCATATTGAATATTGTACAAAATTGAAAATAAAAATGCAAGAATGTAAATGAAAAAAGAAATGATTTTGTTTGTTTTTTATGAAAGGGTTTAGTCTTGACCTAATTAAAAAATGATTAAGGAAAATTAAATAAAATTAACTTAAACTAAATCAGAAAAGAAATTAACTAAAAAAAAGCATTTTTAGGGTTTTATTTATGAAAAGGTTATAAATTAATAAAAATAATATGGATATTAATTAATTAAAAGAAACCTAAGTTCTAAATTAATTTTAATTGTAAGAAAATAATATAATAGTTAAACCTAAACCTAAATATTAATTATTAAGAAATAAATTAATTTGTTAAGAAAATGTTTTTGTTCTTTTAGTTTTATAAATAAATAAACTAAATAAGTGTAAAAATAATAAATAAAATATTTTTGGATTTTTATTAATAACAATAAAAATAATATTAATAATAATACTAATAATAATAATAATAATAATAAAGGAAAAGAAATAAAATAAAATAAGAAAAAGAAAATAATAATGAAAATTGGGCCAGGGGGTGCTGAAGTAAGTCAGGGGTTAGTAAAAGAAAAAAAATAATCAGGCCCAAGTTGGAGGCCCAGGCGTGCTGTTTGGAAACAAAAAAAGTGAAAAAAAAGTGAGAAATGAGAAAAGGTAGCGCGCTGGGTGTTGAACCCACGCCATCTTGGTTACCAGCATGCTGCCTTACCACTGGGGTGGCTATACATCCGTTTATTAAAATGAAACGATAAATACATAACGTAACATGCTTCCAAGGGCTGTACTTCATCTTTAACCTTCAGCCATCCAGTGTACCTGTAACTTCTTCATCTCTCAACAAAAATGGAAAATACAAACATGAAAGTTGTGGCATTTCTTCCCACGAGTCCAACCATATAAATAACTAAAGCTATAAATCCAAGATGAGTGAGAATTTTTATGGCCCTAATTTAAAACCTAAAAATTTCAGAAACTTCAACTCCAAAATTCTCTAAGCTCAGGCTATATAAATGCAAACTATGGATATGTACAGCTTTGTGGCAATGGTATCTACATTTTATCTTCACAAATCAGAATCAAATGATGCTTGTATGAAGAGATAAAAGTTTGAAAACTTACCTCTTGCAGCTGGAGTCCTGTATGGAGTTTGAGCAACCTTTGAGATGGCCTGATGATTTATGTAGCTTGCCTGGACCTCCTTGAACGTGTTCCGACTCCTACTTTTCTTTGAGGATGGATGAAACTCCCAACTCAAGTCAAGTTGCAAGCTTCAGTTTTGGAAATGGTGGATAGTGATGGAGGAGTTACAGTCTTGAAACAGGGGCTTGGATCAATTGTATATGATGTAAGTAAGGGGTCTGGATGGTTAAGAATAAAAACGCACGAGTGGAAATGGAGATGGAGAGTTTTGGCTCAAAACTGTCAAGTGGGATAATTATGTGCAGCAAGGGTGTTTGGGAGAGTTCTTAGGGGTTTGAAATCGAGTGTTAGCATGCAAACAACTTGTTCATAAGTAAGGAAAAGGTTAGAGTACTTGATGAGGTCAGAAGCATAAGATGTAGAGTTATAGCTATGTGTGATACGGTGGGAGAACTGACTTGGGATGTTTTGTGTTTTATCGTAAATGTTGCGGTAGCAAGAGTCGCCGCCGACTTTGCTTTTATCCAAAAGGAAAGGTGAAAAAGCACATGAACGACCTTTGAGATTGTTTCTTGAGTTAGGAGGGTATATTATGAAAACAGAAGGTATTAGCACCCTTTTCACCCATGGTTTTCTATGGGCTCTTAGTTACTTGCTAGATCACTTGCTTTTGTTTGAAAATGTGCTTTGTGTGGTTTAAGTTTTTTGAAAAGGCGCCATCGTTTAGGCAAACTTTGTAATGATTCTCGTTCATAAGAATGTATACAAAGTGTTGATCCTTTTTGAAAATGTTTTCAAGTTTGAAATATGTTTTAGAAAGTGTTGGTGTTTGTTTTAAAAATAGCAAGGATGTTTTGTTTTGAAAGTGAGCAAGTAACTAGGAACATTCTACCTACTCAAAAGTCTTTCATGTTTATTTCCTTTCTCCTTTGACATTGTTATCTTATCATTGATTTGATAAGTAACCATATCTTTGGATGTAAACGGGACGGGCGTGGGTCATTGTATAACCATGATTAGCAATGTTGCAAGGTATCTTAGCATTTTTCTTTAGGGACTAAGATAATTTGAAAGGCAACATGGATAGCGTCATCGAGGGACTATGATCTTGTATTTTGCTTGTTTTTTCTAAGATATCTCACATGCATATCATGGCCATTTTTGTAAGGCAACCAAGTGGATTTACCCTAAGGGGTGCTTGTGTGCAAGTGCATTGTTTTTCATGTTTGGTTTTGTCTTTGATTAGGGTTTTCTAATTGATTGGTTTTAGTATTTCCATACAAAACCATAATTTCTAGCATTTGTATATAAAGCGATAAATTGCGGAATTTAAAATTACTATGCCATTACAATACTTGTGGGAGGGGGTGTACAAATTACAAATGGGGATTGCAAGAAAATAAACCTAATTATCTATTACAACCATATTGAATTTGAATAAATAATGTACAAAAATGAATAAATATACAAGAATGTAAATGGAAAGAAAAATGGATTTTTGTTTGGATTTTTTAGGAAAGGGTTTGGTTTTAACCTAATTAACTAAAAGAAAATAATTAATTAAATTACTAAAAGTAAACTTAAATTAATTAGGAAAAGAAAATTACATAAAACCCTAATCTAAATATTAATTAATTAAGAGAAAAAAAAGAAATTAAGTTTGTAAGAAAAATATTTTTAATGTCTTTTTTGTCTTGAAAATAATGTATGGTATTGTAAAATATTTTTGGTCTTTTTTTTTTGGTTTTAAAAGAATGTTTTTTAATTATAAAAGAAAATAATTAAAACCCTAGTTTCTAATTAAATTTACAAATTAATTAGTAAAATAGATAAAGTATGATTAAATAAAAATAATTTTTAATGTAAAAATAAATAAACTATATCAAAATATAAATCTAATGTTTTTATATTTTTTCTGATTTTTCTAATATAAAATAAAATATTAAAGTAAACAAATAAATAAAAAAAAGAGAAAAAGGAAAATAAAATGGGCCAGGCGTGTGAATAGTGAGCAGGGAGTATGAAATAAGCAAAAATACTAGTCCCAACACAGGGGGCCCAGCGCTGCAAACAAACATAAATAATGTGAGGAAAAAATGAGAAATAAGCAAAAGGGTACCACTGGGGCTCGAACCCAGGTCCCAAAGGTTAACAGGCGCGCGCTTTACCACTGAGGTGGATATATATCCGTTCATATAAATAAAACAATAAATATATATTAGAAATTAAGTCCATGGCCTGAACTTCATCTTCAACCTCACGCCCAGCCAGAGTACCTGCATCTTGTTCAATTCTCATCCATTTGCAAAAGTGTAAACATGAATCTTGTGGCAAATTTCCTTACAATTTCAGAAATGTAAAGAAATAAAATTATAGATCAAATACAAGAATGAATTTAAATGGCCCTAATATGAACCGTAAAAATTTAAGAAACTTCAATCTTAAAATTCTCTAAGCTCAAGCAACATAAATGAAAACTATGGACATGGTTAGCTTTAGGGAAATGATATCTACATTTTTCATTCACGAATAAACCATTAATGATGCTTGTATGAAGAGTTCAAAGTTAAGGAAACTTACCTCAAAACTGTAATTCATATTCTGAGTTTGAGCACTCCTCAAGGTGTTGTGATGATCAGAATCGCTCCACTGAGGTCCCAGGAAGCTAATGCAATGATTAGCTTGGTTGGAGAATGGCTGAAATGGTCTGAAGAAGTCCACTTGAAGTGCTCTGTTTTTGAACTTGGAAATGGAGGAAGATGGTGTTACAGAACTGTAATAGGGTATGGGATTGTTTGTGTATGATGCTTGGAAGCTTTTGGAAGCAAGAAGCCAAGAAACACACGAGTAGTTTTTGGTTTTGGGATTTTTGGCCAGAATATGCAACAATGGAGGTGTGAGATGAAAATATGAGTTCTTGCTCTTTTTAGGGCTCAAGCATGAGTGTGATTTGTGATAAATTACTTGTGTATGTATAAGCAAAAGGCTTAAGTGCTTGAGAGGGTCAGAAGTACAAGTTATAGACTGATTGCTATGTTGCTTAATTTTGAAGAAAACTGGGAAGTTTGGTTCCAAGAAGAAGTACAAGCATGGATTGAGTGATTGTAAGTGTTTAGAAAAACTTATCTTGAGTTATAGGACATGTATGATCAGAAGAAAATAATTGCAAGGCTCAAGAACAAGTTTTGTGCAAAAAGCTACTTTATCAAAATGACATTGTGCAGTTTCTTCCCAAAATGTATATAAAGCATGGCCTTACATTGAATGCTTGAATTGAGACCTCTAACAATTATGCAATCAATTAATTATGGAGTTCCTAACAAGTTTGAGGCTTGTTAAGTAGATATTATGCAGCATAGGTTTGAAATTTGAATCTTCTTCATCACAAAACTTGCCTTGTTAAACAACTTGAAACCTCAACTTCTGAATTTCAATTCTCCTTGCTCACAAATGATCTCAAGGAGTTATTAAACATTTTGGAAAGCTTGAAATATGCTCTACAACCCCTATTTGAATCACTTTTGATAATTCCCCTTGGAACTATATGAAAAAGTGCCCTGAAGTTAGGTCAAAATCCTGACCAAAACTAGGGCAAAATTTCATTAAGTGTTCAATTTCATGACCATGACTTTATGAATCTATAACTTGAGATCCAAGCATTTTTAGAAGAAGTTCTGTAAAGCAATGTTGTAGATATCATGGAGATCTACAACTTTCATGTTGAAAGTTTCTTTTGAATCCTCTTGCATCATGGTGAAAAATGCACTCAAAGTTATGAAAAAACATGAAGTTTTAAACACTTTGAAACATTTCTAAGTTATAAAACTTTGAATTTTCAAAATGAAATCTTGAATTTTTGATTTATTGATGAATAAGTTTCATATTTTTACATGTTTTGATGAATTGTGATCTTTGACATTGAATTTTGACTAAAAAGCAAAGTTTGACTTTTCAGTGTACAATTGACTTTTGATCCGTTGACTGAAAATTCACTGTCAATCCAATTGATCTTGAACAATGTTTTAGGTCATGCCATTAGGTAAAAATGGTGCAATTTAACTCTTGATATCATGCTTCAAACCAATTGATCATTTTCTAGATCAAAAATCAGAAATTTCCCTTTCTCAGTCAAAACCCTAATTTTGACCATTTTGCTTTTTAATGATTTGATCAAATTTCTTGAGGAATTATAGTCCAAACTTGATCAAATTATACATATGAGTTTATAATGTTGTTGTGGATAAAAAATTATGAATTTTGACTGTAAATTGGCCATAGTTGACTTTTTCCCTAATACAGCTGATTTTTAGATCAACTACTCAATTGACTGAGCAAAAGTTTGATCCAAGGCTTGAAACTTGACATGAGTAATCTTGAGGGTCCATAATGATCCATGAAAGTAATATGAAGCATTGAAAGTTCAATTATCCTTGTGCAATCTCAAACCTTAATTTTGGTCATCAGTGCTTGAGGAGGTGTCTTGAGCTGATCAAACCTAGTGCAGTCTTGAACCAAGAGATATCTTTGTGAGGAAATATTTGATAAATGAGAGGGAAAATTTTGGGGTACAAAAGCTTCCCCTGTTCAATCTTCTTAAACTTGAAGAGTTAGATTGGCGGATCCGCCATTCGTGACTTGAAGGTGAAAGATGATTGAACACTAAAGTGCCCATAAGTTTGCACTCGAAGATGGATGGTGAATGGGCTTATAGATGACATTTGGAGGAATGTTGGTAAACACTGGAAGAAGTACCAACACAAATCTCTTGTTGATTTATACTAAAACTTGATGTTTTACCTGTGAGAAAAAAGAGTTAGTAAAATGCAGATGTCTTTATGATGTTCACCAGATGTAGTATTATGTTAAATGCTTATGGTATGTACATGCTATGATGTATGAATGTGAGATGTATGTTTTTGTTCGGGAAAATAAATCCCTGGCTGCTGCTGAGGAAGTTCTGGGGGTTGAATCCCTGATTGCTGTTGGGGATGAAGAATATGCATATCTTCAAACTTAGTTGAAATGATGCTTTCACTGGAGAATATCGCTTGAATGTTAGTTGTTATCTAGTCGGATCCAGGCTTCACAATTGTTGAGGATGAAGTAGTTGACTGTTATCTGGTCGGATCCAGGCTTCATGGCGACTTACTGGAGGAAGAGACGAATTAACTTTTATCTGGTCGGATTCCAGGATTTGCAGAAGATTTTCTTTGAAATTGAATAATTATCTGGTCGGATCTAGGCTTCACAACAAATTGCTGAGGATACGTAAATTAACTGTTATCTGATCGGATCTAGGCTTCGAAGTAACTTGAAATGGTAACTAATATCTGGTCGGGTCCATGTTTCATGGTTTTTGGAAAGTTGTACTATTATCTGGTTGATTCCAGGTTTCATAGTGTCTTTGGGGATCATAGTTAATTGTTAACTTGTCGGGCTCCAGGCTTCATAATAAACTATTTGAAAAACTGTTATCTGGTCAGGTCCAGGCTTTGCAGATTTCTTAGATTGATGAGGTCAATTGCTATCTGGTCGGATCCAGGCTTCACAATAAACTATTTGGGGATTTAGTTATTATCTGGTTGGTTTCCGGGTTTCACAACGAATCTATGAGGGTAATTTCTATCTGGTCGGATCCAGGCTTCACAACAACTTGCTTGAAAAGATGAAATTGAAAACTGATATCTGGTCGGATCCAGGTTTCACAGTAATTTGTTAGGGATACAGAGGAAAACTCTACTGGGGAAAAGAAGTTAAACCTTGGTCGGGTTGAGTCCAGGTTCTTATATATCTTCGAGGAGTTAGACTATTATCTGGTCGGGTCCAGGTTTCATAACATCTTGAAATTTAGATTAACTGTTATCTGGACGGGTCCAGGTTTCAGATACTCAAACTGTTATTTGGCCGGGTCCAGGTTTCAGTAATTGAAGAAGTCAAACTATTATCTGGTTGGATCCAGGATTTAGTAATAACTTGAAAATTTTACTAATATCTGGTCAAATCCATGCTTCAAAGTATCTTTTTTTGGAAATAGTAAAGGCTTTGCTGACGGCTTTACTGGGGATCAAGGGTTATGGCCCTATGATTTGCAATAATCTGAGAGGAAAATTCAAACTGGAGAGTGTGGACTCAATCAGGTAGGACAAACTCATCTTGGGGAGGATACTCTCAACTGAGGAGGATAAACTATGTTTGGGGATACTAGCCTTGGTCGGGGGAAGATACACTCAGCTGGGGAAGACAGGCTCAGCTGGGGAACTTCGTGGTGTCTTGATTGTTGTATGTTGAGGAAATTTGAACTCGGCTGGGGAGTTTTATGGTTCTTCGATTATTGTTGGGGAAATAAAACCTCTTGGGGAAATAAACCCTGTTGAGGAGGTGAATTTCTTTTAGGAAGAGATCCACGAAGCTTCAATTTGCAAAAATCGACTTAGCTGGAGAGAGAGCTGCCAAGAGATTAAGACTCTAGTTGGGTATTATCCTATGCAAAGAGACTTTGTGGGCAATTCCGTTGGGGAAAGGTTTATGGTATCCGTCCTTGTAGGGATAATGATAATGAGATAACTCTGTGGGAATATTTCATATACATTAAAGAGATGCTTGCTGCTGCTTAGCAGGACACACGTGTTGAATAGTTTTAATTATGTTCATATGCATGTGTTCATTCAATTTTAGTCATTGGACAAATTTGCATTCAAAACAAAGACAGAAATTTCGCACTTCAAAGTATATTTGTATTGATATTTTGCCCATGAATAGGCGTTTTTGTACAGAGAGACGGAGATCCTAGTAAGAGGAAATCGTCAAAAGAAAAACAAAATTGAGAATGAAAACAAATAGGCATGTGAAATAATATCAATGCCTTCTAACTCTACTATTGCCCCAATGTCTTCGAATGTCCCTTGCCGTTGATAGAAGTTGATTGGATTGATCTTGGACCGTTTGAACTTGGACCTTGGTGATAGAATTGACTGTGTTGATTCCACGGGACATAGTCATACACTTTTAATACTTAAATTTTGCCTGGACCGCCCTTTCGGGTTTTCATCCCACCAGGATACCCTTTTTTGCCCAAGTCGCCCTTTCGGGTTTTCAACTTGCCAGGTGTACAATATTTTGCATATATCCCTAATTTTTTCCCAAACCTTTTGGTTTGCTGGGATGCCCTTATTTTGCCTAGGTGTGTCAACCTAGCGGGTCTCTTATGCCTAGTATTTTTTAACTATGTCCGCGTTTATAGGATGTGGGAAATCTTCACCATCCATGGTGTGATACGGTGGCCAGAACCAGGACTGTTTTTTAGGAATGCTGGTTTGTGTTTTGCGTTTGTGTTCGCAAAATGTCGCGGTAAGCAAGAGTCGCCACCGACTTTAATTTTATCCAACAAGGAAAGGAAAAAAGCACAGAAAAATTCCTTTTTCGAGATATTTCTGAGTACGGGGGGTAGATTATAGAAAGGGAAGGTATTAGCACCCTTTCTATACGTAGTTATATTCGGGCTCTTAGGTACTTGCTCATCATTTTCAAAATTGCTTCTTTGTGTTTGTGTGCTTTGAAAAGTTTTTGTTTTGACTTCGATTTAACTCTTGCTTCTGTCTTCAAGAGTGTAATGAAGTTTTTTTTTGAAAACTTTGTTTGTAAAGGAGTGTAAGTGTGAAAAAGTTTGTTTTGTTTAAGCAAGTACTTAAGAACTAATCTACCTACTCGAAAAAAGAATCTTTCTATGTTCGTTTCCTTTAGACAGCGCTATCCCTTTATTAGTGAGTAGGTAGCACCGTCGTTGGAGTTTGAGGGTCAATTCGAAAGGGACGTACGGTCACTAAAGAAATGTTAGGACGTCTTAGTAATAACCCTAATGTCTTAGATCAATTATCCGAGACAACAATATCTGAGGCAACCTTTCCGAGGCAACTTTGATCTTTGGACAAAAGGACGACCACTAAAGCATCCTATACTCAATGACCGTTTACCGAAGGCAACCAAGTGGGAGTGTCCCCTAGGAGTGCGCATGTGCGAGTGATTCAATTTCAAATTATTTATCTTTGCACATTTTAGGGTTATCTAACTGTTTTAAAATTAATCATACATTCTTGTCATGCATCCTAATGTCATACATCTAACCGTTTAATATTTTGCGGAATTTAAAGTGCGAAAATTAAACTAAGCTATTACAAGGCTTCAGGTATTTACATAGCCAAAAACAAACCCTTTGAAAATAAAGCGATAAAAATAAAAAGTCCTAATTAACTATTACAACTTGTAGGCAGTTACATCAATAGGGTAAAAATAATAAAATAAAGCGCGCGATGAAAATTAGAACGAGAGCGAACTAGGGTTTTGACCCTTTCTAACTTAAATAAAAGAAACATGTTTTTTGTTGTTTTTAATCATTTTTTAAGAAAAGAAATAGTTTTTTTTGAATTAAATGTACAATTAATTAGTTAATAAAAATAATTACATGGCCTATTTTTGGTTTTTTTTGTTATTTTAAGAAAAGAAAATTAAATTATAAGCAAAACCCTAATTATTCTAACTATTTTTAATTTATTAAAAAAAAAATTAAAGTTATCTAAAATTAACAACCTAATTAAATTAATTAATTTTTGATAAAAAATAAAATCTAAACCTAATTTGGTGAAAAGTTGATATTTTTGTGATTTTTTGATTGGTTAAAAAAAGAAATTATTTTAGTATTGAAAAAAAAGTAAGAAAAAGAAAGTAAAAGAAATAACCCAAGGGCCCAATACCAGCGACTCTGATCAGAAGATGACGGTCCAGAGGATGAAGGCCCAGAAGATGACTGTCCAGAGGATGGTGGTCTAGAAGATGATAATCCAGAGGATGGTGATACTGGGCCTACTTCTGGCTAGTGGATCCAGCAAATTGTGACCGTCAGAAGATGATGTGCGCCGGATCTGGCTAAGACTGATGGATCCAGAGGATAATGCCCAGGGGATTCTTGATCTGGTCCTGTTTGATGAAATCAGAAGATAATCTCCAGCAGATGCAAACGCTGGACCTGGTGAAAACAAAAGGGAAAGGTGCCAGAGGGTCATGCTTGTGATTAAACCCAGAATCATGAATTTCTGACTTTCTCCTTCTGAATTACTGCATTGGGTGTTAGTTTTAAAACACAGCAGTACAAACAAATAGATCAGAACTATGAGTTTCTGGCCAGAACAAACACGCCAGAATTTGAACCGGCCAGTAAAGAGGTGACACGCTATCGTCTTCTTCCCTGCCCGTCGTTTAAAACTCATGACTTTTACCTACGGACATGGCGCTGTAGCTGTAACCCTGCACATCTCAGAAATCACGTACAAGCAATGTAAATAAAATTTAAGACCATGGATCAGCTGGGTTTGATCTGCTGATCATAATGGTCTCTTCCATTTAGGCCAATTTCACCTGCACGAGAAAACCCTAAAATGAACCAAGAAAACCTAACAATGGCAAATCTTGATACAGACCATAAAAATGCAATTGAATATTACCAATAATTCGCAAATGTTCTAAGGATCAATAATATATGATTACATCATGCTATATGTTCCAGAATCATGCAAACCGATTTCAAGAGATAACCAAGGCCGTGAATGACTTACAGCACATTTTGGTACTGGAAAAGACCTGTTCTTGATTGATTTCTCTTGCTGAGGATCCCAGGAAGCGATTGGAATGATCAGGAAGCTTTGAAATTGCTTGGAACAATGAATTAGAGTTTTCACTTTTTTGGTGTTTTTTCAAGTATTTTTTGTTTGATTCACACGCCTCCTTTTCTAGCCTCTTTTGGTCTGCATTCCTTCTATATGTATTGAGGGATAAATTAGGGTTGAAAACCTGGCCTCAATCTTCCTACATCAATGTCTTGATTCTTGATTTGATTCACTTTGAATATCATTCCAAAAATAGCCTAATTCAATCTTTTTGTCCACACCATGCCTTTACACGAGTTTGATCTTATTCTAGCTGGAATTTAAGACCTGAACCAAGCACAAGATCTTTGAATTTCAATGTTTTGGATTTTATATGATTTGTTTTGATTTAAAATGATTTAATTCAAATAAAAATCAAAATAAATAATATAAATAAGATAATTACAAGTGGCAAAGGTTAGGGCTCGTGGACCATGTTTCCAACTTAAAACAAGTGAAAAAGATTGGGCCCATTTGGCAAAAATTGAAGTTTTAGAGGTAGTTGACTTTTGGCCATTTTGCAAAAAGGGTCAACTTCACCAATGCATAACTTCCTCAATTTTGACTCTTTGAAGGTGTTCGGTGACTTTTTAGAAAGCTTGAGATGTCCTCTAAGCAACCCTTTTGGTATAATCTCAATTTGATATTCCATGCTCATGTATGAAGCTTTGACAAAAAAGGTGTTTTTGTTGACTTTTCAAAATGGCCTATAATGTCCAAATTCACAACTTCTTGTGAGTGCATATTTTGAACTTGGGAGCTGAATATGGATTGTAGAGAATGTAATCCTATTCAAAATGAGCTTTGGATGGGTCATTTCTAATAAAGTATGAGAATGTTATGCTTGGTCAAAGTTGAGTTGGCTTTTCCTACAATGCCCTAATTTAGCAACTTTTGGTTCTTGATGAATTATGTGCAATCCATGATGAATCATGATCAACCCTTGATCAAATGATGAAATATACTTCAAAATGAGGATGTTGACCAAAAATCTTGAAGTTTGACTGTATGTGGGCCATAATTGACTTTTGCCCTAACATAGTCGATTTTCAGGCCTTTGAGCAATTGACTGAGCAAACTTTCTCTGTAGAGCTTGAAACTTGACATGGATGATCTTGATAACATATTAGGGCAATGGTGAGAATTTGGGATCCCTTGGAATCAAGTATCTTGATGCAACATGAAACCCTAATTTGAGGTAGACTGCCTTAGGAGAGAGCTTGTTTGGCCAACCCTTGGACTTCTTTGATCATTTTGAGGATCTTTCTTAAAATATTTTGAGAAATATGGGAGGGAAAATTTTGGGGTACAACACATGGTAGTCAGCATCATGGCACCGCTAGAGAAAACTCTCTTGACAATAAATGGCCCTTCATAGGTAGGAGTCCATTTTCCTCTGGGGTCGCCTTGTGGTAGAATGATGCATTTTATCACCAAATCACCAACTTGAAATACTCGAGGCTGTATCTTCTTGTTGAAAGCCTTAATCATCCGTTTTTGGTACGTCTGACCATGGAAAAAAACAGTTAACCATTTTTCGTCAATCATGTTCAACTAATCCAGTCTCATTTGAATCCACTTGTCTTCGCCTAGGCATGCCTCATTCATAATTCTCAGCAAGGGAATCTGAACATCCACCACCAAAATAGCTTCCATGCCATAGAATAGAGAAAAGGGAGTTGCCCTAGTTGATGTTCTAGCTAAAGTACGGTAGCCATTTAGATCAAACGGCAACATCTCATGCCAATCCTTATAGGTTACTACCATTTTCTGCATAATCTTCTTGATATTTTTGTTGGCCGCTTCGACTGCGCCATTCATTTTTGGTCTATACGGAGAAGAATTGTGATGCTTGATCTTAAACTGAATGCAAAGCTTAGTGATCATAGCATTGTTGAGGTTAGTCCCATTGTCGGTGATGATCCTTTCGGGGATACCATAACGAAAGATGAGGTTGTGTCTGATGAATCTGGCTACCACATTCTCGGTGACTGAGGCAAATGAGGCGGCTTCGAACCATTTGGTAAAATAGTCGATAGCAACGAGAATAAAGCGATGTCGCTTGGAAGTGGTGGGCTTGATCTATCCAATCATATCAATGCCCCACATTGCAAATGGCCACGGAGCGGTCATGACATTCAAAGGGATAGGAGGCACATGAACCTTGTCAGCGTAGATTTGGCATTTGTGACAAGTTCTTGAATGTTGATGACATTCAATCTCCATCGTTGACCAATAGTAACCGGCTGTTAAGATTTTCTTAGCCATCGTATGTCCACTTGAGTGAGTACATCAGAGAGTAGAGTCCATCATGCATATCTTCCATAATTTCCTCTATCTCCTTCTTGTCCACACATCAGAGTAGAGTTGAATCATGGTTGCGCTTGTACAATATCCCGTTACTTAGGAAGAAATTGGCTGCAAATCTTCGCAAGAAATTTCTGTCATTGATAGATGCCCCCTCTGGATACTCTCGTGCTTTGAGGTATCTCATCACCTCATGGTACCATGGCTTTTCTGCATCAGTGTCAAGCTCATAGCAATGTGAAGGTTCATCGAATCTTTCAATTGTTATCATAGGGGATTCATTGTTCCATCTAACTTTGAATATGGAAGACATGGTTTCCAGAGCGTCAGCCAACTAGTTTTCTTCACCGGGGAAGTGCTCAAAAGTGATCTCTTCGAAGTAAGGAGTTAGGATAGCACAAGTTCCTTGTAAGGGATAAGATTAGGGTGTTTAGTGTCCCAATCTCCTTTTACTTGGCAGATCACTAGGGAGGAATCCCTGAACACATCCAAATGCTTGATCCTTAAGTCAATAGCAGCTTTCAGACCTAAGATGCATGCTTCATACTCAGCCATATTGTTTGTGCAATCAAAGCATAGTCTGGCAGTGGAAGGAGTGTGGCAACCTTCAGAAGAGATAATCACAACACCAATTCCGTTACCTAAGGCGTTGGAAGCCCCATCGAATACCATAGTCCATCGGGATCCTTGTTCAGGTCCGTCATATGGTCCAGGTTTCGCACAGTTGGTTATCAGCATGATGTTCTCATCAGGGAAGTCGAAGCTCATTGACTGATAATCAACCACAGCTTGATGGGCCAAATGATATTCTAGTACACTTCCTTCGATAGCTTTTTGAGTCGTGTATTGAATGTCGTACTCAGTCAAGATCATTTGGCATATGGCTATCCGTCAGAAATGGACAGGTTTCTCGAAGATGTACTTGATTGGGTCCATCTTAGAAATCAACAGAGTGGTATGAGTCAACATATACTGTCTTAGCCGGCGAGCAGCCCATGCCAGAGTGCAACATGTTTTCTCGAGCAGTGAATATATGGTTTCACAGTCGTTAAACTTTTTGCTCAGGTAATAAATAGCATGCTCTTTTCGGCCAGACTCGTCATGTTGGCCCAAAACACACCCCATAGAATTCTCTAGTACTGTTAAGTACATGATCAAGGGTCTTCCTTCAATTGGAGGCATGCAAATAAGAGGTTCTTGTAGGTATTATTTGATTTTGTCAAAGGCAATATGGCACTCATCGTTCCACCTGACTACCTGATCTTTCTTCAAGAGTTTGAAGAGTGGCTCACAAGTAGCAGTCAAGTGAGATATGAAACGGGCAATGTAATTGAGATGACCTAAGAATCCTCTGACTTCTTTTTCAGAATGAGGGGCTGGCATTTCTTGGATGGCCTTTACTTTGGCAAGATCAACTTCAATGCCTTTATTACTGATGACAAAACCTAGAAGCTTTCCAGATCGTACTCCAAACGTGCACTTGTTAGGGTTTAACCTCAGCTTGTACTTCTTTAGCCTCTCGAATAATTTGTACAGGTGATCGAGATGTTCTTCTTCGGTTTCTGATCTGGCAATCATATCATCCACATACACCTCTATCTCATGATGAATCATATCATGAAATAAATCTACCATAGCCCTTTGATATGTTGCCCCTGCATTCTTTAATCCGAACGTCATGACCTTATAGAAGAAGGTGCCCCATTGTGTAACAAAAATAGTCTTTTCCATGTCTTCGGGAGACATCCTTATTTGATTATATCCCGAGAAGCCATCCATGAAAGAGAAGACTTTATGCTGAGCAGTATTATCAACTAAGACGTCAATGTGTGGTAGAGGGAAGTCATCTTTGGGGCTTGCCCTATTCAGATCCCTATAGTCTACGTACATGCGAACTTTCCCGTCTTTCTTTGGCACTGGAACCACATTGGCAACCCATTGTGGATAGGATGTCACAGCTAGGAACCCTGCATCAAATTGTTTCATCACTTCAGCCTTGATCTTTTCAGAAATATCAGGCCTCATGCAACGAACCTTTTGTTTAATAGGAGGGCAGTTTTTTCTTGTCGGCAAACGATGAACTACAATGTCGGTATCCAACCCAGGCATATCTTCATAAGACCAAGAAAATACTTCCACGTAATAATGAAACATCTGAACCAACCTGCTCTTGACACTGCTTTCCAAATTAGCACCGATCTTGATTTCCTTCTTATCTAACTCAGTACCCAGATTGATAACATCAACAGACTCTTCGTGCGGTTGAATATCTTTTTCCTCTTGTAATAGAAGTATGGCTAGTTCTCTCGGTATGTCACAATATTCCTCGCCTTTGTCTTCGGCTTGGTTGATAGGACATTCAAAGTCATAGTCGGCAGTAATAGAGTCATTGGCAATAGGGTCCAGAGTGGATGTGGACCTACAAGAGTGTGTGTGTGTGTGTGCATGTAAGATACATGCTGTTATACCCCAAAATTTGCCCTCCCATATTCCTCAAGAAATTGCCAAGCCAAGCTAGAAAATTCCCCAAGGGTTGTGCAGTGCAACAGTCTCCTACACAGTCAAAACTAGGGTTTGAGTTCTGGTCAGGCAAATGAACTTTTCAAAGGCCCAATCAAGTCTCATATGCTTACAAAGAGGGTCAAGCATCCTCATATCAAGTTTCAAGGCATTCAGCTCAAGATTGCACAGTCAAAACCCTAAATTGCACTACAGTCAACTGTAGGGGCAAAATGGTCATTTGGCAGTCAAAAGTTCAAATTTTTGGTCAACATATCATTTTGAAGCCACAAACATCATTTGATCAATGCTTGATCATGATTCTCAAAATTTGGCTCAGAAATCATCAAAGATGCAAAAGTTGCTATATTTGGACAGCTGAAAAAGTCAACTGAAATTGACCAGGGCATAACTTTCACATGGATTATCAGAAAAATTCCATCCAAAGCTCATTTTGAAGAGAAAGACATTTCCTACAATTCATCTTCATACTTCAAGTCCAAGAAATGCTTTCACAAAAAGTTATCAATTTCAACATTACAGGTCATTTCCAAAAGTCAACAAAAAGGGACTTTAAGTCAAAGGCCATAACTTGAGATTGGTAAATCAAAATGACATGGGACCAAAGGCATTGGTTAAAAGATTCAAAGACCTTTCCAAAATGTCCAAGAACATGAGAAAATCTTAAAAATTGAGCAAGTTATGCCTTGTAGAAGTTGGGAAAATTTTGTGAAATGGCAAAAGTCAACTATCCTTGAAAATCCAATTTTGACAAAAGGGCCCCATTTTTCTCACTTTGTCCATCCTTGTCATGCCACACACGTGGCCCATGGTTGATTTCAAGACCAAATGTTGACTTTTTTATTTTATTTAATTTTTGATGATTTAATTCATTTTAATTCATTGAAAATTCAAATAAAATTTAAAAATCAATGAAATGGTGTCATATGAACTTGGACAAGTTCTATGTATCATGAACCAACTCAAAAATCAGGCCAAGGTTCATTTACACACTAGGTCTAGGTTTTGGCTAGAAATTAGGAAAAAATGGTTAATGGACAAACCCTAAGGCCAATTCTCTAACAAGCATGAATTAAGGAGAGTTAGCAAGCCTATTCAATTCCATAATGATCATTGAGTCAAACCCTAACCCTAGTGCAGCAAAAAACTCGTTCAAAAGCCATTGGACACTTTGAAAATTTGGACATATATTGCAAATCTGAAATCAGTGCTAGGGATCTTCTGAAGCCTTAATTTTTGTACCAATAGCTTCCTGAGACAATTCTGAACGCATTTTAATTCATAGCATCTTCCAAAACCCCCAGAACTGGTACCCACAACTCAAACTGTACAACAAAAATGTGGCAATCGTGATTTACATTCTAAGCATCCTCATGCCATTCTAACTGTGGATTCATGTTCCTCATGAGTTTCTAGAACTAATCATTATGTTTAATTGCATTGTTGTGCCACATACGCGATTTCGCCATGTCCAATTTCTAGGTTTTGCAGGTTTCACATTTGGGGCTTTCTGACCAAGGAAAAATCATGCTTCCAAACCAGCGCCATTAGATTAAGGAGATTGAAACGAAGAAGATGGCACCCTCGCGCTCAATTTATGAGCAACGAGGGGCTAGTCGCTATTTTCTATTAGGCCCCCTAAAACAACGATCAAAAAACGTTGCCTTTGCCCTTCATGTTTCAGAAAAATGAAAGAGACGATGAGTTGTCACACGGAGACTGGGCAATTCGAATTTGCGCGCGTTTTAGATAACACTAACCATTTTTCTTTTATATTTTTTATTGACTAATATATGTTAAATGAAACCAACGTGGCTCAGCTGGCAGGGACGTGCACTAAGGACTCTCATGACCTGGGTTCAAACCCCAGGTCTCTCACATTTCTAATATTATTTTTCATTTCTAATTCCCGTGTAGCATAACATTGAGGACTCACCATGCACATTCAAGAGGCATTATCCACGTGTCCCAGGAGACTTATCAAAGGGTCCAGAACAAGGGCATATGGTGGAGGCCAGTCAAAGCATCACACAGGATTAGAAAAGTCAACCAATTCAAGCAAAAATGGGCCAGGCTTTTTCAAATCTGCACCTCCAATTCTGGGAACCACACCTCCCTGGTTCTATCTCTTTTTTTTCTTTTTTTCTAATTTTCTTTATATTCTATTATTTTTAAATTTACTTGTGTTTTATTTTCTGATTTAATTAATTCTTACAAAAAATATGAAAAACATTAAAAATACAGAAAGGACAAAAAAAAATATAATTAATTTTGATTCTTTTTTTAAATAAATTAAAATGTAAATCATTTAGTTTAATTAGGTCTTAATTTTAATTTTAATTCTTTTTTCATAATAAAAATCCAAAAAATGTAGAATTAGGTTAATTATTAATTTTTTATATCCTTTTTAATTTTTTCTTTTTTTTCACAATATTATTATCTATTATTTATTTTCTATAAATCAAAAATTATACATAAATTAGTTTAGAATTTAATTAGGTTAGAAATTAAATCTTTTTTCATAATAAACTTAAAAAAACATCAAAACTAGGGTTTAGCACTTTAATTTTAATTAACTTTTCTCTTTTTTCTTTTAAACCTAAAAAACACAAAAACATTATTTTTCATTTAATTTTTAATTTTAGATTCCTTGATTAATTTTAATTATTTGTAAAAGGGTCCAATGCCCTAATTTTGTTTAAACTCTTTATTTCGCACATTTATTTTACATTGTTTAAATACTTCTGTATATGCCCCAAAGCCTTGTAATAAGTTTAGATTTATTTCTCGCACTTTTTATTTTATTCGCTTTATTTATTTTCAGTCAAATCGGGTTCGGTTTTTTTGGCGATGTGGACCCGCGCCAGTTGTAATAGTTAGATTTATTTTCTCGCAAGTATATAACTGTTAATAAATATGCATGAAAGAATGAATGCCCAAAAAAATAAAATCGAATCGTTAGATCACCAATACATGACAAGACAAACAATAAACTGAAAATGACACACAATTCGCACACACCACCCCTAGGGTACGCCTCACTGTTGCCTTTCGAAAGGTGGTCGTCGAGTAGAAAACGTCTTAGTAAGTCCTCATGATCCGGGAACCTGGCATGAGGGTAGCTTCTGAGGTGTCTTCCTATTGCTCCGGTGACCACCACGTCCCTAAAACTCGAATTGACCCGAACACCTCCTACGGTGGTGCTACCTACCTCTCAATGGTGGGATGGCACTACCTTAAAGGACATTTACACAGACAAATTCCTTAAGGGTAGGTAGGCTCTCAAAGGTACTTGCTCTAATTTCAAACCAAACAAAAACTCTTTTCACCAACACCTTTCAAAAACTTTCAAAACAAACTTTTCAAAACACTCTGACGTATGAGTTGAACTGAAACTTTTCAAAGAATATTTTTTGAAACCCACAATTGAAAAGCAAACAACAATTTTGAAAACACATTGAGCAAGTACCTAAGAGCCCATGGATAACCATGGATAGAAAGGGTGCTAATACCTTCCCTTTCTATAACCTACCTCCCGAACCGAGAGCAATCTCTTTAAAGGAATTTTTCTGTGCTTTTGTCCTTTCCTATTGGAGAAAATAAAAGACGGTGGCGACTCTTGCTTACCGCGACATTTCGCGAACCAGCTTTAAAACAGTCAGTTCCAGATCCACCGATCACACATGCTATTTTTTTGAAAAGTGTATTTGAAAGAAAGGAAAGACAATGAACTCAAATATTTGAATGCAAAAGAGTCCAATGTACTGAATGATCATATGATTAGATGAATATAAATAAAAAACCCTTGACAAATGGACCAAAATGCCCCGGGCCAGGCACATGGCTGAAAAGTCATTGTTAAAATATTACAGACATCATGTTCTTGAATTGAAAGAAAAACAATAACAAGTAGATTACTCCTTAATGAAGGAGATGGGCACAAAGTCCTTTGTATGCCAATTCTGCAGCTCCATTGTAGTTTCATACACCCACTCTTCAAATGCAGCTTCTTCATCAGAATCACCCACGGCGTTGACTTCATTGGCATCCTTGCCATATTTTGGCATAGGTGTGGTGATTATGTTCGGAGTAGGAGGAGGATCAAATTCAATAGTCTTGTTATCAATCAAATCCTAGATTTTGTTCTTCAAGGCCCAACACTGGTCAGTCTCGTTCCCGGGGCTGTTTGAATGGTAAGCACACTTAGCGTTCAGATTATACTTTGGTGACGAGGTGTCAGGGTTGGAGGGAGGATCGCGCAATGTAACTAAATTAGCCTTGAGTAAATGTTGAAGGGCTTGAGACAGTGACATACCTAACCTTGTAAATTGTCTTCTTGGAGTTTCAAAACCTTGAATTTGGAGATGGTCATGGAGTAGGAGTTGGATTGGAGATTCAGACAACATTGACAGACGGGTGATCGTTCTTCTTGGTATGGGCCCTTGCCCTATACACAACATTGACTTCTTTCTTTGCAGCAAAGGGTTTCTTGATAGGATTGGGAGTGGAGGTAGATGCCACATAGATCTTGCCACTTTTGATGCCACTTTCAACTCTTTCTCTGGTTAAGATTAATTCGGTGAAACTAGAAGAAGAGCATCCAACCAACAGATAAAAGAAAGGACCATATAAAGTGCTCATGAACATGTCAATGTTCTCCCTATCAGTCAAGGGAGTTTGTACCCTACTAGCAAGGTCTCTCCACTTTTGCGCATTTTCCTTAAATCCCTCGTTCTTCCCCATGGTCATATCTTGCAATTGAACTCTCGTTGGCGCCAAGTCGGTGTTGTACTGATACTGATGGTAGAAGGCAGTAGCTAAATCCTCCCAAGTATTGATACGAGAACCGTCTAACTGATAAAACCATTCAAGTTGCATTCCGGCCAAGCTCTCTTGGAAGAAGTTAACCCAAAGCTTCTTATCAGCAGTGTGCGACTGTATCTTGCACACATAAGATTTCAAATGGAGTTTTGGACAAGAAACCCCATCGTACTTTGCAAAGATTGGTATTTTGAATTTGTGGGGAATGACTACCCCAGAGATCAAACCTAAATCATCAAAATCTAAACCGGGGAGGGCTCGGATTTCAACAACTTTCAATCTGTCTTCTAACTACTTGTATTTGATATCAGCGGGTGGATATTGCTTGTTGAAGTAATCATCATCAGATTCTTGATCATTAACACATTCAGCTTGAGTACTCTTGACCTCACCGACCTGGTTCTCGTCCTTTTTAGATGAGTCTCCTCCTACTGGGTTTTGACATATTGTCTCCTTGAATCTTCTACACATGTTGAGTAGTGCTTTCTTCTTTGGCTTCTTCTTAACGGCCAACAAAGCCATCAATACTTGCTGCCCCTTGGCTAGGGCTAGTAGAGCTTTCTGAAACTGAGAATTCTGGGCTTGGAGATCCGTCACAGTTTTCTCTAGATCCATCTAGCTGAAATAAACAATAGAAAGATAAGGAAACCTGTTATGCAAAAACCTGTCGTGTTATGATGCATGGAATATGTACGTGCACATGATTTCAAGGATTAATGAGATTTAAATTTGTATAGACAAAATAATGAGCAACGTTAATTTTCATTAGACAAAACAAGAAAGGTTACATCATTCCTCTCGGGCTTACGAAATAACTTTCTAAGATAAAAAGAATGAACGCATCCTCTTTGGCGCGAGATAAGCGTTCACACTTTGCTATTCTTGTCGCTACTTCGTAAGTTCCAAGACCCTCCTCTCACTAGCATAGGGTTGAGCCTCAAAAGTATCTTGTTCTTCCTTCAGCTGGGTCTAACCCTTTTGTAAGTCTTCAAGAGAGGTAGGCATGTCGGGATGGAGGATAGTGTAGGGAACATATCCTTCGACCACATGCTCCATGATGACTGGTAAGATGGAGGGATAAGGCATCACGAGCTCGCACCCATTTGAGGTAATGCTCGAGGGGAATTGAATTCTTGTGTCCTAGTGTCTTGCTATCTACCTTGTTCAACATCCTCCAAGCTCGGATAAATCTTTGGCGGTGACCTTGATCGTTGCTCTCGTAGTCAAATACCAAACCTTGAATAAGAATCTCGTGTGGACCATCCCTTCGGGCGTAACCAAACTGTCTTAAGGCTAAGAAAGGGTTGTAGTTGATACCTCCTCTAATTCCAAGTAAAGGGACATTATGGAATTCTCCACAACGGTCGACGATAGTAACATTCTCCAAAGAGCGGAAACACCAATGAATATCTGAATGTCTGAGCGTCATTAACCTATGTGACCACCTTGAACCTTGATCTTTCTTCAATACAAATTGGGGAAGATGAGAAATAAACCATCTTGCCAAAAGATGAGTAGATCACATAAGGATACCTCTTTTCCTCATGGTGCGAGTGTGAAAAGAATACAGGATGTCCCCTAGCAAAGTAGGCACCGGGTTACGAGACATGAAGATTTTGATGGTGTTCACATCTATGAGTTGATCAGGATTTGGAAACAAAACCATACCATAGATGAGGAGAGCCATAATTTCCTCAAAGGCTTGCAAATCCAAAGAGTTCCAACATTTTTGGGCTTTCTCAAACAAGAACTTTTCTAGGAAACCTTTGACACCACTCCTTGTTTCCTAATTAGTTGTGATATCAGATGGTTGCAAGTGTAGAGCTTGAGCAATCTCTTCTGGCTTTCGATCTCTTTCCGTACCATTGAAAGGTAGTTCATTGAGAATGGGAATCCTCAAGAGTTGGGAGAATTCTTCCAAAGTCAGCACAAGTTGATAATAGGGAAATGTGAAGCAATGGTGTAAAGGATCAAAGAACTGAAAGAGAACCTTCATCATGTCTTCATCAGTGTTGGAGGTGACCAAGTTTAATAGGCGGCCATGTATTTCGATGAATGGAGAATTCTCAGGAACCTTTTATGCTAACTCTTTGAGTTGAAGATGGATTTTTACGAGATTGACTTGAATGGTTTTCCTGCGAATAAAATCCATATCCTACAAAACAGAACAAAGATAAATCCCAAAAAATCCTTGAAATGGTTAGTGAGTATGAGTATGACGTTATGATGTTCATGATGTTATGTACAAGTATATTTACAAACGAAGCAAACAAGTCCTTAGGTTTAGGCTTGCATGGAGTCTAATAGGTAAGTACCTTCTTGGAGTTTAGTTGGCTCAAACCTGTCCTAGTAATAATAACCGGGTTCTAAGGAGCTTAATACCACTGGTTTGTTTTCTCAGGCATTGTTTCAGCGCAAGCCTCTTTAATGGCGACCGAAATATCCCGAAAAACAAAACCTCAATGAGTGTAGTATCGAGTATCTACCAAATTCGGACTGCACCAAAGCCGGTCATCTCACTACGTCCTAAAGGCCAAGTTGGTCAAGTAAAGGTTCTAAAAGTTTATTAGTGCTTCATGACATCACTCAGCGGCCCCATATTCTCCTTGACTATTCAAGGGCTACCGGTACCCACAAATATGTCGCACTAATGTAGCCATTGCTTAGACCGTGTCGGTATACCCCGCATAGTTTCCACAATGTATTGCTACTTACCTATAAGGTATCCAAAATCTGGGTAGAGGATTCAAACCCAAACAAAGAACCATAATGTAAATCATACTGATCAAACAATGAAAATAAGTAAATGTGATCTAGCCCTAAGGTAACCCCACTTTTAGAATTTTCCCCAACAGAGTCGCCAGTTTTGTGATGCGGTGGGAGAACTAACTTGGGGTGTTTTGCATTTTATTGCAAATGTTGCAGTTAGCAAGAGTCGCCACCGACTTTTATTTTATCCAAAAGGAAAGGTGAAAAAGCATAGGAAAGACTTTTGAGATAGTTTCTTGAGTTCGGGGGGTAGATTATGAAAAGGGAAGGTATTAGCACCCTTTTCATCCATGGTTTTCCATGGGCTCTTAGTTACTTGCTAGATCACTTGCTTTTGTTTGAAAATGTGATTTGTGTGGTTTTTGAAAGTATTTTCAAAATGCGCCATCGTTTAGGCAAACTTTGTAATGATTCTCGTTCATAAGAATGTATACAAAGTCTTGATCCTTTTTGAAAATGTTTTCAAGTTTGAAAGATGTTTTTGAAAGTTTTGGTGTTTGTTTTGAAAATAGCAAGGATGTTTTGTTTTGAAAGTGAGCAAGTAACTAGGAACATTCTACCTACTCAAAAGTCTTTCATGTTTATTTCCTTTCTCCTTTTACATTGTTATCTTATCATTGATTTGATAAGTAACCCTATCTTTGGGTGATAACGGGACCGGCGTGGGTCATCGTGTAACCATGATTAGCAATGTTGCAAGGTATCTTAGCATTTTTCTTTATGGACTAAGATCATTTGAAAGGCAACATGGATAGCGTCATCGAGAGACTATGATCTTGTATTTTTCTTGTTTTTGCTAAGATATCTCACATGCATATCATGGCCATTTTTGTAAGGCAACCAAGTAGATTTACCCTAAGGGGTGATTGTGTGCAAGTGCATTATTTTTCATGCTTGGTTTTGTCTTTGATTAGGGTTTTCTAATTGATTGGTTTTAGTCTTTTCATACAAAACCCTAATTACTAGCATTTGTATATAAAGCGATAAATTGCGGAATTTAAAATTACTATGCTATTACAATACTTGTGGGAGGAGGTGTAAAAATTACAAATGGGGATTGCAAGAAAATAAACCTAATTATCTATTACAACCAACCATATTGAATTTGAATAAATAATGTACAAAAATGAATAAATATTCAAGAATGTAAATGGAAATAAAAATGGATTTTTGTTTGGATTTTTTAGGAAAGGGTTTGGTTTTAACCTAATTTACTAAAAGAAAATAATTAATTAAATTAGTAAGAGTAAACTTAAATTAATTAGGAAAAGAAAATTACATAAAACCCTAATCTAAATATTAATTGATTAAGAGAAAAAAAAGAAATTAAGTTTGTAAGAAAAATATTTTTAATGTCTTTTTTGTCTTGAAAATAATGTATGGTATTGTAAAATATTTTTGGTCTTTTTTTTTTTTGTTTTAAAAGAATGTTTTTTAATTCTAAAAGAAAATAATTAAAACCCTAGTTTCTAATTAAATTTACAAATTAATTAGTAAAATAGATAAAGTATGATTAAATAAAAATAATTTTTTTTGTAAAAATAAATAAACTATATCAAAATATAAATCTAATATTTTTATATTTTTTCTGATTTTTCTAATATTAAAGAAAATATTAAAGAAAACAAATAAATAAAAAAAGAGAAAAAAAAATGGGCCAGCGGTGTGAGTAGTGAGCAGGGAGTATAAAATGAGCAAAAATACTAGGCCCAACACAGGGGGCCCAGCGCTGCAAACAAACAAAATAAATGTGAGAAAAAAATGAGAAAAAAAGCAAAAGGGTACCACTAGGGCTCGAACTCAGGTCCCAAAGGTTAACAGGTGCGCGCTTTACCACTGGGGTAGCTATACATTCGTTCATATAAAAAAACAATGAATATATATTAGAAATCAAGTCCATGGCCTGAACTTCATCTTCAACCTCACGCCCAGCCAGAGTACCTGCATCTTGTTCATTTCACATCCATTTACAAAAGTGTAAACATGAATCTTGTGGCAAATTTGCTCACAATTTCAGAAATGTAAAGTAATAAAATTATAGATCAAATACAAGCATGAATTTTAATGGCCCTAATATGAACCCTAAAAATTTCAGAAACTTCAATCTTAAAATTCTCTAAGCTCAAGCAACATAAATGAAAACTATGGACATGGTTAGCTTTAAGGCAATGGTATCTACATTTTTCATTCACAAATAAACCATTAATGATGCTTGTATGAAGAGTTCAAAGTTAAGGAAACTTACCTTAAAACTGGAAATCATATTCTGAGTTTGAGCACTCCTTAAGGTGTTGTGATGATCAGAGTAGCTCCACTGAGGTCCCAGGAAGCTAATGCAATGATTAGCTTGGTTGGAGAATGGTTAAAATGGTCTGGAGAAGTACACTTACAGTGCTCTGTTTTTGAACTTGGAAATGGAGGAAGGTAGTGTTACAGAACTGTAACAGGGTATGGGATTGTTTGTGTATGATGCTTGGAAGCTTTTGGAAGCAAGAAGCCAAGAAACGCACAAGTAGTTTTTGGTTTTGGGATTTCTGGCCAAAATATGCAACAATGGAGGTGTGAGATGCAAATATGAGTTCTTGCTCTTTTTAGGGCTCAAGCATGCGTGTGATTTGTGACAAATTACTTGTGTATGTATAAGCAAAAGGCTTGAGTGCTTGAGAGGGTCAGAAGTACAAGTTCTAGAGTGATTGCTATGTTACTTGATTTTGAAGAAAAGTGGGAAGTATGGTTCCAAGAGGAAGTACAAGCATGGGTTCAGTGATTGTAAGTGTTTAGACAAACTTCTATTGAGTTATAGGACTTGTATGATCAGAAGAAAACAATTGCAAGGCTCAAGAACAAGTTTTGTGCAAAAAGCTACTTTATCAAAATGGCATTGTGCACTTTCTTCCCAAAATGGATATAAAGCATGGCCTTGCATTGAATGCTTGAATTGAGACCTCTAACAGCTGTGCAACCAATTAATTATGGAGTTACTAACAATTTTGAGGCTTGTAAAGTAGAGATTATGCAACATAGGTTTGAAATTTGAATCTTGTTCATCACAAAACTTGCCTTGTTAAACAACTTGAAACCTCAACTTTTGACTTTCGATTCTCCTTGATCACAAATGATCTCAAGGAGTTCTTAGACATTTTGGAAATCTTGCAATGTGCTCTACAACCCTTATTTGAATCACTTTTGAAAATTCCCCTTGGAACTATATGAAAAAGTGCCCTGAAGTTAGGTCAAAATCCTGACCAAAACTAGGGCAAAATTTCACTAAGTGTTCAATTTCATGACCATGACTTTATGAATCCATAACTTGAGATCCAAGCATTTTTAGAAGAAGTTGTGTAAATAAATGTTTTAGATATCATGGAGATCTACAACTTTCATGTTGAAAGTTTGTTTTGAATCCTCTTGCATCATGGTGAAAAATTGGCTCAAAGTTATGAAAAAACATGATGTTTTAAACACTTAGAAATATTTCTAAGTTATAAAACTTTGACTTTTCAAAATGAAATATTGACTTTTTTATTTATTGATGAATAAGTTTCATATTTTGACATGTTTTGATGAATTGTGATCTTTGACATTGATTTTGACTAAAAAAGTCAAAGTTTGACTTTTCAGTGTACAATTGACTTTTGATCAGTTGACTGCAAATTCACTGTCAATCCAATTGATCTTGAACAATGTTTTAGGTAATTCCATTAGGTCAAAATGATGCAATTGAACTCTTGAGATCATGCTTCAAACCAATTGATCATTTGCTAGGTCAAAAATCAGAAATTGCCCTACCTCAGTCAAAACCCTAATTTTGACCATTTTGCCTTTTTAATGATTTGATCAAATTTCTTGAGGAATTATAGTCCAAACTTGATAAAATTAGACATATGAGTTTATAATGTTGATGTGGATAAAAAATTATGAAGTTTGACTGTAAATTGGCCATAGTTGACTTTTTCCCTAATACAGTTGATTTTTAGGTCAACTGCTCAATCGACTGAGCAAAAGTGTGATCCAAGGCTTGAAACTTGACATGAGTAATCTTTGGGGTCCATAATGATCCATGAAAGTCATATGAAGCATTGAAAGTTGAATTATCCTTGTGAAATATCAAACCCTAATTTTGGTCATCAGTGCTTGAGGAGGTGTCTTGAGCTGATCAAACCTAGTGCAGTCTTGAACCAAGAGAGATCTTTGTGAGGAAATATTTGATAAATGAGAGGGAAAATTTTTGGGTACAACACTATGTTACTTGATTTTAAAGAAAAGTGAAAACATGGTTTCAAAGCATAGTATAAGCATAGCCTGAGTTTATGGGAGGCTCTAGACATCTTGCTTTTGCCTTTGAAATTGCTTGTGATCAGAAGGAACAAGTGCAAAGCTCTATGCATTGACTTTGTGATTAAAGATTCTTTACAAGAATAGAATGGTTACTTTGTTCCATAAATGGAAATGTAACTTGGATAAAGGATCAAGTGCTTGGATTAAAGCTTTAACAGCTGTGTAAACATTTAATTATGGAGTGACAAACAAGTTTGAGGCCTACCAAGCAAAGATTATGAAGCCTAGGCTTGGATTTTAATTCTTGTTCATCATGAAATAGCTTGTAATTCAAGTTTGAAAACCCTAACATCTTCTCTTCGATTCTCCCTACTCAAACATGATCTCAATGAGTTCTTGGACATTTTATAAAGCTTGTAACATGATCTACAACCCCTCTTTGAATCCATTTTTAAAATTCCAAATGGAGCTATGTGAACATTTTCTATGGAGTTGGTACCAAAAATCTGCCTAACTAAGGCAAAATTTTCACTAAGTGTTTAGTTTCATGACCATGATTTCATGGATTAATAACTTGAAATCCAAGCATTTATAGGAGGAGTTGTGTAAATAAATGTTTTAGATCCCATTGAGATATACAACTTTCATGTTGAAAGTTTCCTTTGAATCATCTTGCATCATGGTGAAAAATTGGCTCAAAGTTGTGAAAAAATATGAAGTTTTCAACACTTAGAAAAATTTCTAAGTTTGGAAACTGTGACTTTTCAAAATGAAATCTTGAATTTTTGATTTATTGATGAACAAGTTTTATATTTTGACATGTTTTGATGAATTGTGATCTTTGATACTTGATTTTAACCACAAAGTCAAAGTTTGACTTTTCACTGTATCAGTTGACTTTTGATCAGTTGATTGAAAATCAACTATTAATCAATTGATCTTGAGGGAAGTTTTGAGTCATACCATTAGGTCCAAATGATTCATTTTAAACCTTGAGATCATGTCTCAAACCAATTAACCATTTTCTAGGTAAAAAATCAGAAATTGCCCTTTCTCATTCAAAAACCCTAATTTTGATCATTTTGCCCTTTTGATGATATGATCAAATTACTTGAGGAATTGTGGTCCAAACTTGATCAAATGACATATATGAGTTCATAATGTTGATATGGATCAAAATTTTTGAAGTTTGACTGTAAATTGGCCATAGTTGACTTTTTCCCCAATGCTGCTGATTTTTAGGTCAACTGATCAATTGACTGAGCAAAAATGTGATCCAAGACTTGAAACTTGACATGAGAAATCTTGGGGGTCCATAATGATCCATGAAATTCAAATGAGGCATTAAAAGTACAATTATCCTTGTGCAATCTCAAACCCTAATTTCAGTCATCAGTGCTTAAGGAAGTGTCTTGAGCTGATCAACCCTAGTGCAATCTTGAATCAAGAGATATCTTGTGAGAAAATACTTGATAGATGAGATGGAAAATTTTAGGGTACAACAGCTTCCCCTGTTCAATTTTATTAAACCTGAAGAGTTAGATTGGCGGATCCGCCATTCATGACTTGAAGGTGGAAGATGATTGAATACTAGAGTGCCTAGAAATTTGCACTCGAAGATGGATCGTGAATGGGCTTATAGATGCAATTTGGAGGAAGGATGGAGATTTTCTGGAGTTGCGCTTGTAGATGCCATCCAAAGGTGACTTGTTAACAGAAAATGGACTAAGTCTGAACTTGATTTCAACTGGAAATGAATCAGAATAAATCTTTGGAGCGATTTATCTGAAACTAGCAGAAGTATTGTATGTTGTTTGACTGGGAAGAATCAGAATAAATCTTGGAGAGATTTATCCGAACCAGAAGTGTTCCTTTGGAAAGTATCAGGATAAACCGTTGAGAGGTTTAAATTGAACCAAAAGAGGTTTTGCATATTCTTTAACTGGAGAGAATCAAAGTAGATCTTTGAGCGATTTATCTGAACCAGAGAAAGTGCCTACTAGGAAAGAATCAGAACAAATCATTGGGAGATTTATCTGAACCAACAAGGATCTAGAGAAGAATCAGAATAAATCGTTGAGAGAGTCATCTGAACCAGAGAAAATGTATGCGGGAAAGAATCAAAATAAATTATTGAGAGATCTAAACTGAACCAGAAGGGATCTTGAGAAAAATTAGAATAAATCGTTGAGAGATTTATCTGAACCAGAGAAAACGTTTGCAGGAAAGAATCAGAATAAATCATTGAGAGATTTATACTGAACCGGCATGGATATGGAGAAGAATCAAAACAAATCATTGAGAGATTTATCTGAACCAGAGAAAACGTTTGCGGGAAAGAATCAGAATAATCCGTTGAAAGATTTATACTGAACTGACAGGGATCTGGAGAAGAATCAGAACAAATCATTGAGAGATTTATCTGAACCAGAGAAGACGTTTGCGGGAAAGAATCAGAATAAACTGTTGAGAGATTTAAACTGAACCGTCAGGGGTCTGAAGGAAATATCTATTATATAGATGGTTGACCAGTCCTTTCTTGGGAATTGATCTGCAATTGACTTGTTGAAAATTTGACGATAATTTTTTGTTGATTGATATTTCCTGAAAAGATGAAAGCTTAGTTGCATGCAATGCCATGATGTATGAAATGCATGGTATAATGTTGTTTCTCAAAATAAATGAGATCGCGCTGTATGCTTTTGTGTTGTCAATGCTATGATGTATGGACACGTTAATCTTTATGCCGCAATGTTGTTGGAGTCGGGGAAAATAAATCCCTGAGTACTGCTGGGAATGAGGAGTGTAAGTCTTCATATTTTTAATTTGAAGTGTTTACGAATGAGTTTCCATTTATTAGAGAAATAAAATCTGTTGTGGAAGGAAAACGCCGTGCATTGCTTGTGGACCTCGTGAAATCCTGCTGGGGAATCCTGAGAAACTGGACGATTTTCACTGGGGAACCATTGGAGCGGTAATTGGAAGTTTTGTACCGTCGGGGATGCAAGAGAACTTGATACAATTAGGCTGCATACTGGAGATACATTAGTGATCCTATAGTGGGATGTCTCGTTTTCCGCTCTTGCTGGAAAAGTACCTGCGGGGAATTTTATGGAATAGTCTAAAGATATTATCCTATTTCTTAAAGCCATTAGTGATTGTCTTTCTATTTTCTGTTCCCCTTTTTTTTGCTCATTTGTAAAAAGTTGTCACATTCAAATGCATATGTTCAAAAATAATCATTGGACATTTTTGCAAACAAAACACGAAAATAAAAGGAAAATAGATAGTTTTGCACTTTCAAAGGAATATCTTTGTATTAACTTGAATAATTATTTTTTGTACAACGAGACGAACATCCTAGTAAGGGAATGTCATCATAGAGAATGAAAATTGATACAAAGAAAAGATAACTATGTGAAGTAATCTCATGGGGTTCCCATTCTGCTATAGCCTTCATGTCTCTGAGCATCTCATCCACTTGCTGCCTTGTCCGAAGTTGATTGGATTGATTAGACCCGTTTGAATTTGTCAGTCAATGCTAGAGGTTGTATATAAGGTGATCCAATGGGACATAGTCATACACTTTAATTCCCTAACTTTTTCCTGGACCGCCCTTTCGGGTTTTCAGTCCAATGGGATACCCTTTTTTTCCCAAGCCGCCCTTTCAGGTTTTCAGCTTGCTGGATGTACAATATATTTTTTTTGTTTTATCCCTAATTTTTGCCCGAACCTTTTTGGTTCGCTGGGATGCCCTAATTTTTTCCTACGCCAGTCGACCTAGCGGGTCTTTATTCACGCGTAGTATCTTTTGACTATGTTCGCATTCACAGGGTGCGGAAGGTCGTCACCATCCGTAGTTGTTAAGATTATTGCTCCACCAGAGAATATGCTTTTGATCACAAATGGTCCCTCGTATGTAGGAGTCCATTTTCCCCTGGGATCACCTTGTGGCAATATGATATGCTTGATCACCAAATCATTAACCTGATATACCTGACGTCTGGCCTTCTTGTTAAAAGCTTTGATCATACGATTTTGGTACATCTGACCATGATAGACAATCGTAAGCCTATTCTCATCAATCAAGTTCAATTGGTCAAGTCGAGTTTGAATCCATTCATCTTCATTCAGCCCTGCATCCTTTATGATTCTTAGAGAAGGTATTTGGACTTCAATTGGTAGAACGACTTCCATACCGTATACCAAGGAGAAGGGAGTTTCCCATGTTGATGTGCGCGCCGTGGTACGGTAACCATGGAGAGCAAATGGTAACATCTTATGCCAGTCCTTGTAGGTCACTTTCATTTTTTTATGATCTTCTTGATGTTCTTATTTGCGGCTTTGACAACACCATTCATCTTAGGCCGGTAAGGAGAACAATTATGGTGCTGGATCTTGAATTGTGCGCATAGTGTGGTGATCATAGTATTGTTGAGATTGGTACCATTATCCGTAATGATTCTCTCTAGGATATCGTACCGACATATGAGATTCTATTTGATGAATCGGGCCACAACGTTCTTGGTAACAGAAGCGAAAGAAGCTTCCTCTACCCACTTTGTGAATTATTCAATGGCCACCAAGATGAAGCGGTGTCCATTAGAAGCTGTAGGTTTGACTTCTCCGATCATGTCGATGCCCAACATTGCGAATGGCCAGGGAGCAGTCAGGATGTTTAGAGGAACTGGAGGCACATGTACTTTGTCAGCATAGATCTGACACTTGTGACAGGTTCGTGAATGCTGATGGCAATCTGCTTCCATGGTAGACCAGTAATACCCCGCCCGTAGGATCTTTTTAGATATTGTATTCCCACTAGAATGGGTTCCAAAATTGCCTTCATGTAGATCAACCATGATCTTGTCTTCCTCAACCTTGTCTACGCAATGAATTAAAGTAGAGTCGTGGTTGCGCTTGTAGGGAATGTCATTACCGAGGAAGAACTTATCAGAGAATCTTCTCAAGAACTTCTTATCATTGACTGAAGCTCCCTTCGGATACTCTTGGGCCTCGAGATACCTCTTAACTTCATGGAACCAAGGCTTTTCAACTATCTCTTCTGTATCGATCTCGTGACAGTAAGCTGGTTCATCCATCCGCTCAATGGTGATCCGGTGAGCCTCGTTACCCCACTTGAGTTTAAACATGGATGACATAGTGGCTAGCGCGTCCACTAGTTGATTTTCCTCTCGTGGAAAATTCTCAAAGGTAATTTCCTCAAAATGTGGGATTAATGTCAACACATGTTCTTTGTAGGGGATGAGATTAAGGTGCTTTGTGTCCTATTATCCTTTGATCTGACTGATGACTAAGGCTGAATCTCCAAATACACTTAAGGATTTGATTCCCAAATCTATGGCAGCTTTGAGATCCAAAATACACGCTTCGTATTCTGCCATATTATTGGTACAGTTGAAACAAAGTCTTCTAGTGAAGGGAGAATGACATCCTTCAGGGGATGTGATTACAACAGCTATGCCATTGCCGAGTGCGTTGGAGGCTCCGTCAAAAATAAAGGTCCATCAGGATCCTTGTTCATGTCCGTCATATGGTCTGAGTTCTTCACAATTGTTTACCATCATGATATCTTCATCTGGGAACTCGAATTTCATGGACTGATAGTCATCCACATCCTGATGAGCAAGGTGATCGGCTAGCACACTGCCCTTTATTGCTTTTTGGGTAGTGTACTGAATGTCATATTCAGTCAGGATCATCTGCCATCTTGCTATTCTCCCAGAGAGGGCAGGCTTATCGAATATGTACTTAATTGGATCCATCTTGGATATCAATAAGGTAGTATGAGTCAACATATATTGTCTTAGCTGGCGAGCAGCCCATGCCAGAGCACAACAAGTTTTCTCGAGCAGTGAATATCTCATTTCACAGTCGGTAAACTTTTTGCTCATGTAGTATATCGTATGCTCTTTTCGGCCAGACTCGTCATGCTGCCCCCGCACACACCCCATTAAATTTTCCAAGACAGTTAGATACATGATCAAAGGTCTTCCCTCGACTGGCGGAATCAAAACAGGAGGCTCTTTAAGGTACTCTTTGATCTTGTCGAAGGAAGCTTGGAATTCATCATTCCATCTGACTACTTGATCTTTCTTCAGTAATTTTAAGATTGGTTCACAAGTAGCGGTTAGTTGACAAATGAATATGGCGATGTAGTTTATCCGTCCTAAGAATCCTCTGAGTTCCTTCTCAATGTGAGGAGCAGGCATTTCTTGTATTGCTTTTACCTTGGAAAGGTCTACTTCGATACCTTTACCGCTGACGATGAAGCCTAGGAGTTTACCGGACCTCACCATAAATGTGCATTTATTCGGGTCCAACCTTAGCTTGTATTTCTTTAGCCTTTCAAACAGTTTCTGCAAATGGTCAAGATGTTCCTCTTCAGTTTGAGATCTGGCTATCATGTCATCCAAGTAGACCTCTATTTTGTGATGGATCATATCGTGAAATAGAGCTACCATGACGCACCGATAAGTTGCCCCAATGTTTTTCAACCCGAATGGCATAACCTTGTAACAAAATGTGCCCCACTGTGTGACGAAGGTCGTTTTCTCCATGTCCTCAGGTGCCATTTTGATTTTATTATAGCCTGAAAAACCATCCATAAATGAGAACACTTTATGTTGTGCGGTATTGTCAACCAGAATATCGATATGGGGAAGCCGAAAATCGTCCTTAGGGCTTGCCTTATTCAAATCTCTGTAATCCACACACATGCATACTTTGTCGTCCTTTTTAGGCACTAGAACAACATTGAAGACCCATTGTGGATATGAGGTGACGGCTAAGAATCCGGTGTTGAATTGTTTCATGACTTCAGTCTTAATCTTCTCTGACATGTCTGGCCGCATGCAATGGACTTTCTGTTTTACCGGAGGGTAGTCTCCTTTTGTCGGTAGATGATGGACCATGATATCAGCATTAAATCCTGGCATGTCTTTGTATGACCAAGAAAATACCTCAACATAGTCATGTAGTAACTGAGTTAAGCGCTTCTTGATACTGGGTTCCATATTGACACCTACCTTGACTTCTTTCTTGTCCTCTTCGGTACCTAAGTTAATTGTGTCAACCGGTTCTTCGTGGGGATGTAAGGTCCTTTCTTCCTGTTGTAGTAACCTTTTTAGTTCCCCTGGAACTTCACAATATTCCTCACCTTCGTCTTCGGCTTGGTAGATTGGATTTTCAAAGTCACAATAGGCCATATCAGAATCGTTACCCATGGGATCCTGAGTGGATGTGGATCTGCATTTTGATATGTGAGTGTGCGTAAGAGCATAGCTATCATTGAAAAAATAAAAATGTAGAAAAATAAAAACAAAGAGCATAAAGTTTGCATGCAAAAACATTCATGATTCATTGATGACATATGAAAATGAAGTAACAACCCTTAAAAATGGACCGTTGTGCCTCGGGTAAGACACAAGGTTTTAAAGGTCTAAATTGTTTAATTATTACAAGTCCGACAAAAATTTAAAGACAATTACTGTTGGATAAAAGTAATAGGGACAAATTCTTTGGCTTCCCAGTTGTTGAGTCCTCTGTTGATAGTTGGAAAAATCCATTCTTCCAGGTCACAACTATCATCACTATCTTCCACTGCGTTGACTCCATGGTTGCTGATCCGCAAAGATGGTCCCCTGGTACGAGCACGACGAACAGCTTTCTGGGCTCCTGAAGTAAAACCCAAACCAAATTTGTCAGACTTGTAGGGAATATCCGGGATTTGGCCCCAAATAGTACACCCACCTTCTTCGACTACTGCCTTGGCATCTTTCAGAGAAGCCATCTTCAGCGGAGGTCTGGTAATCTTCGGAACTTTGGAAACTGTCTTGGTTGCCGCAACTATTTGTAGGACTTCGTCGAAATGCTGACACAGAGTTTCGATGAATTCACCATCCATTTCCACATATCTGAAGGAGTCCAAGTGACTGACCATATATTCCTCCTCTCCATGGACAATGATGATTTTTCCCTTGGTTGGGTACTTCAACATCTGATGTAATGTAGAGGTGACGGCACCAGCGTTATGAATCCAAGGTTGGCCCAATAAACATGAATAGGAAGGACGAATATCCATTACATAGAAAGTTGAATCAAAGGTCTGAGTTCCAACTTTAATAGGGATGTCCACCTCCCCGTGCACCATTCTCTTTGAACCTTCGAAGGCCCTTACCACTATGTTGCTGGGTTTTAAGGTCAAACCTTCACAGTCTAGTCTAATCAGAGCTTTCTTAGGTAGCATATTCAATGATGAACTAGTATCTACTAGGACATGGGCCAAAGTAGTGCCCCTGCATTCGACTAAGACATGCAATGCTTCATTGTGTTTCCTCCCTCTAGGTGTAAGATCAACATCAGAAAAGCCCAAACCATTATCAGCTGTCAAACTGGCCACACAATCTTCGGATTGGTCAGTAGAGGTTTCCTGCGGCACATGGGCAGTTTTAAGAAATTTCACCAAGGCCTTCGCATGAGCTTCGGAGCACAACAGTAAAGCTAGCATAGAAATCTTTGAATGGGTCTGCCCTAGCTGTTCGACTACGTTGTAGTCGCTTCTCTTTATAATTTTCAAAATTTCTTCCATCTCCTTCTTGGAAGCCTCTGGGGCAGATACTAATTGCGCCTTCATCCAGATAGGTTCAATCAAAATTCCTTTTCCCCGAGTCTCGGTCGTCTCGGTGATAGGGGTGTCAGCAGGGGTAACCACAAGAACTTTAGTAGTAGTATCAACAGGAACAAAAAAAGGGATGATCACAGGACCGATAATAGTTTTTGGAGGAGCAATCTCAGGGGAGAACACCCTTCCACTTCTGGTTATTTTGATGGTTCCCACAATGTCACCGATGTTAGTGTCAGCCTTCTCAAAAACAAAGTCTTCATCAGCCACCCAATATTGCTTGACGCCGTGGTAGTAAATGTCACCCCTATAGTTCCAGGGGATAGTTTCATCTGAGGAGTATGGGATTGGCCCTGGCATAGTAATTATCAGTGGAGTCACCTTTGGAACGGATGTAATCCTGACGGGTCTTTTGGTGGAGACCCTGGGAGGATTTGCGGAAATGGTTACTATCGAAACATCCTTGTAAGCAACGGTTGGAATGAGAGTCTTTTCAAATAAAATCTATTTGTCATCCATCAGGCGCTGGACACCTGCTTTCAATAAATGACAACCAGTTGGTAGGGATAAATAGAGGTGGTAGCCTTCGCCACATCCCAGAAATAAACCGACCTTCAACAGGTTCCTCTTGACGGTCAGGAGCAGAGTAACAAGCTCATCAATAATAGTAACAAATACATCATCTTCAACAGCATTAACATCACGGCCGTGCTTAGGCATAGGAGGGTGATAACATTTGGGATCTCAAGAACATCAAATTCAATTTCTTTTGCCTCGAGAAGGTCTTACACCTTATTTTTCAAAACCCAACAGTCATTTGTATCATGACCTGGACTTTCTGAATGGTAAGCACAACAGGCGTTTGGGTTGTAACGGGGAGAGGCAGTGTTGGGATTCTCCGGAGCTTCTCGCAAGGTTACCAGATTAGATCTCAACAAATGTGGAAAGACTTGAGACAATATCATATTTATCCAGGTAAACTGCCTTACCGGTCTTTCTATTCTAGGCTGGTTGTTCCTTTGTTGAGTAGGTGCATGCTTAGGGATCATGACGGCCCCTACCGTTGGACGGCATTCAGTTTTGTCCTGATTCCTTCGATGGTACACAACACCAACCTCTTTCTTCCAATTGAATGGTTTTCTCATGGCACTGTAGGATGCGTCCTTTTGGATCTTCCCACTCTTAATCCCAGCTTCCACTCTCTCCCCGGTCAAGATTAATTCAGTGAAGCCAACTGAGGAGCTTCCAATTAAATGGTTAAAGAAAGGACCGGACAGGGTACCAAGAAACATGTTCACTAGCTCCCTGTCAGACAGGGGAGGCTGGACTCTTCCTCCTAAGTCCCTCCACTTCTGAGCGTAGTCTGTGAAACCCTCGATCAAACCTATAGCCAGACTTTGGAGTTAAGAACGGATGGGAGTAAGGTCTGCATTGTACCAATATTTCTTATAAAAAGCAGCGGCTAGGTCTTCCCGATTATGTATATTGGCCCTCTCAAATTGATAGAACCAATCTAGCCGAGTCTCGGATAGACTATCTTGAAAGAAGTGGACCCACAAATCTCTGTCAGCAGTGTGAGGTTGTATTTTCCTCACATAAGATCGGAGGTGAATCTTGGGACACGAAACCCCGTCGTACTTAGAAAACACTGGTGCCTTGAACTTTTGTGGAATAACAATCCCAGACACCCAACCTAACTCTTCAAAGTCCAGCCCGAGATCTTTCTGAATCTCCATTACACTTAAACGCTCTTCTAGATGTTTGTACTTCTCATCAGTTGGAGGATATTACTCTTCAGAGTAATCATCCTCTTCTTCCTCGGCATATTATGGATGGTCAGTAACTTCCTTGTTTTTCCCCTCTTGATTGTCCCCTTCACTTGATGATGTTGCGAAGTCTAGGGTTCGTCTGGCTGGCCCTGGGAACCTTCTTCCAAGATTCAAAACACCGGTTGATTTCTTTGCTTTTTTCTTCTTTTCTTTGATCAGTAAAGTTTTCAAATCCTCTTGTCCTTTGGACAGATTCAAGAACATTTGTTGAAACTGAGCATTTTGCGCCGGAAGATCTTTTACCGTCTGTTCCATATCCATCTCGCTGAAATAAACAGTAGAAAGATAAGGAGACCTGTTGTAAGAAACATGTTTGTGTTATGATGAATGAAGATGCATATGCAATGATTTCAAGGAAATTAGAGATTTAAATTTTCTTTAGACAAAAAGGAACACACGTCATATTAATAAATAAAAGTTTGAGTATATCATGCTTATTTGGGCTTACAAAGAAACAAAAATACAAAACTTTAAGACAAAAAAGTTGAACGCATCCTCTTTGGTGCGATGTAGGCGTTTAGACTCCTCTCTTCTTGAAGCTTCTTGGTGAGTTCCAGAACTTTCTTCTCGCTGGCGTAGAATTGGGCTTCGAAAGTGTCTCGCTCTTCCTTAAGCTGTATCCAATCCCTTTGCAAGTCTTCGAGAGAGGTGGGCATTTTAGGATGAAGGATAGTGTACATGACCTCTATTTCCACAACAGGCTCTATGATAACTGGGAGAATGAAGGGGTAAGGCATCATAAGACTTTGAGCAGGGCTCGTACCCATTTGAGATATGTTTCAAGAGGGATGAAGTTCTTTTGCCCAAGGGTCTTGCTATCCACCTTGTTTACCATTTTCCAAGCTTGCTTGAACCTCTGAAGGTAGCCTTGCTCGTCGCTTTCGTAGTCGAATACCAAACCTTGGATGAGCATCTCATGAGGACCATCTCTCCGGGCATACCCAAACTGTTGTAAATCTAAGCAAGGGTTGTAAGTGATACCTCCCCTAACGCCAAGTAGAGGGACGTTAGGGAATTCCCCACAATGGTCAATGATAGAAGTATCATCTGAGGATATTGAACACCAATGAATATCAGAGTGGGTGAGGGACATCATCCTTTGAGACCATGTCAATCTTTTCTCGTTCTTCAATGTTGATCGAGGTAGGTGTGAAATGAACCACTTGGCGAGTAGGGGAATAAAACACAAAAGGGTACCTCTTTTCTTCATGGTGCGAGTATGGATGCAATGTAGGATGTCTCCCAACAAGGTAGGTATAGGATTACGGGAGAGAAAGACTTTGATGGCATTTACACCTATGAATTGGTCCGAGTTGGGGAAAAGAACTAGACCATAGATGAGAAGGGCCAGGACATCTTCAAAGGCTTGCAAATCCATATCTTCCCAAAATGAACGAGCTTTCTCTAATAGAAATTTGGCTAGGAACCCTTTGACTCCACTTCTAGTCTCCCAATTTTCTATGTTGTCGGCTCTCTTCAGATGTAGAGCTTCGGCCATGACCTCAGGTTTCGGGATCCCTTCTATACCAGTGAACGGTATCTGATCAAGCACAGACACTCCTAATAGTAGAGAGAACTCTTCTAGTGTAGGTACCACCTGATAGTCAAGAAAGGTGAAGCAATGATGTATGGGATCAAAGAATTGGAAGACCACACACATCATTTCTTCTTGGAAATTGAAGGTAGCCAGACTGAGGAGTCGTCCATATTTCTTGGTAAAAGGAGAATCTCCGGGCACCCTTGATGTTAACTCTTGGAGCTGAGGGTGTGCTTTCACGAAGTTGATTCAGATGGTGTTTCTTCGGACGCAGTTCATGGCCTACAAAACAAAAACAAAGATAAATTCCTAAACCCTTGAAAGGGTTAGTGAGATTGCGTATGATGTTATGTACAAGTAAGCATATACACATAAGGTAAAAACAAGTCCTTAGGCTTAGGCTTGTACGGAGTTTGTAGGTAAGTACCCTCTTGAAGTTTAGTTGGCTCAAACCTGTCCTAGTTAATAGTAAACAGGTTCTAAGGGATCTCAATATCATTGACCTTTATTTTAGGCATTGTCCCATCATAATCAATCTTTTCTTGCAGCCGGGATATCCCAAAAGTCTAGTCTTAATGAGTGTAGTATCGAGTATCAACCAATTTTCAGCTTTCCACTGAAACCGGTTACCTCAATACGTCCTAATTGGCCAAGTTTGTTCAATTAACGTTCTAAAGTTAGTTAGTGCTTCATGACGCCACTCAGTGGCCCCGTATTCTCCTCGATTCCACATAAGGCATACCGATATCCACAAATGCGTCACACTAACGTAGCCATTGTTTCAACCATATCGGTCTACGCCGTACAATTTCCACAATCTATTGCTACTTACCTAACAAGGTGTCCCAGATCCGGGTGGAGGATCAAACCAAGCCCAAACAAGGAACCATAATGTAAAGCATAAAAGTCAAACAAAGAAAGCAATAAAATGTGATCTAGCCCTAAGGTAACCTCACTTTTAAGCCTGTAATCCCCAGCAGAGTCGCCAGTTCTGTAACGCGGTGGGAGAACTGACTTGGGTGTTTTACGTTTTATCGCAAATGTTGCAGTTAGCAAGAGTCGCCACCGACTTTTCTTTTATCCAAAAGGAAAGGTTTAAAAGAACATGAAAGAACTTTGATATGTTTTCTTGAGTTCGGGGGGTAGATTATGAAAAGGGAATGTATTAGCATCCTTTTCATCCGTAGTTATCTACAGGCTCTTAGTTGCTTCCTAGATCACTTGCTTTTGTTTGAAAATGTGCTTTGTGTGGTTTTTGAAAGTATTTTGAAAAGGCACTATCATTTAGGCAAACTTTGTAATGATTCTCGTTCGTAAGAATGTATACAAAGTGTTGATCTTTTGAAAATGTTTTCAAGTTTGAAAGATGTTTTGAAAGTGTTGGTGTTTGTTTTGAAAATAGCAAGGATGTTTTGGTTTGAAAATGAGCAAGAAACTAGGAACATTCTACCTACTCAAAAGTCTTTCTTGTTTATTTCCTCTTTCCTTTAAGATTGTTTTCTTACCATTGATTTGGTAAGAAACCCTATTATTGGATGTAAAAGGGACGGACATGGGTCATCGTATAGCCATGATAGCAATGTTGTGAGATATATTAGCATTTTCTTTAGGGGACTAAGATTATTTGTAAGGTAACATTTGTAGCGTCATCGAGGGACTATGATCTTGTATTTTTGATTGCTTTTTGCTAAGATATCCCACATGCATAACATGGCCATTTTCATAAGGCAACAAAGTGGATTCACCCTAAGGGTGTAAGTGTGCAAGTGTATTGATTTACATGCATTATTTTGTCTTTGAATTAGGGTTTTCTAAGCATTGATTTTATCTTTCCATACAAACCCTAATTTACTAGCATTTATATATAAAGCATTAAATTGCAGAAAATAAAAATACTAAGCTATTACATCGATAGGGGAGGGGGTGCACAAATTTAGAGATGGGGATTTTCCAAGAAAATTAAATTTAATTAACTATTACAACCATATTGAATATTGTACAAAATTGAAAATAAAAATGCAAGAATGTAAATGAAAAAAGAAATGATTTTGTCTGTTTTTTATGAAAGGGTTTAGTCTTGACCTAATCAAAAAATGATTAAGGAAAATTAAATAAAATTAACTTAAACTAAATAAGAAAGGAAATTAACTAAAAAAAGGATTTTTAGGGTTTTATTTATGAAAAGGTTTTAACTTAATAAAAATAATATGGATATTAATTAATTAAAAGAAACCTAAGTTCTAAATTGATTTTAATTGTAAGAAAATAATATAATAGTTAAACCTAAACCTAAATATTAATTATTAAGAAAGAAATTAATTTATTAAAAAAATGTTTTTGTTCTTTTGGTTTTATAAATAAATAAACTAAATAAGTGTAAAAATAATAAATACAATATTTTTGGATTTTTATTAATAACAATAAAAAAAAAATAATAATAATAATAATAAAGAAAAAATAAATAAAATAAAATAAGAAAAAGATAATAATAATGAAAATTGGGCCAGGGGGTGCTGAAGTAAGTCAGGGGTTAGTAAAAGAAAAAAAATAATCAGACCCAAGTTGGAGGCCCAGGCGTGCTGTTTGGAAACAAAAAAAGTGGAAAAAATGTGAGAAATGAGAAAAGGTAGCGCGCTGAGTATTGAACCCACGCCATCTTGGTTACCAGCATGCTACCTTACCACTGGGGTGGCTATACATCCGTTTATTAAATAAATATATAACGTAACATGCTTCCAAGGGCTGTACTTCATCTTTAACCTTCAGCTAGCCAGTGTACCTGTATCTTCTTCATCTCTCAACAAAAATGGAAAATATAAACATGAAAGTTGTGGCATTTCTTCCCACGAATCCAACCATATAAATAACTAAAGCTATAAATCCAAGATGAGTGAGAATTTTGCTGGCCCTAATTCAAAACCTAAAAACTTCAGAAACTTCAACTCCAAAATTCTCTAAGCTCAGGCCATATAAATGCAAACTATGGATATGTACAGCTTCGTTGCAATGGTATCTACATTTTATCTTCACAAATCAGAATCAAATGATGCTTGTATGAAGAGATAAAAGTTTGAAAACTTACCTCTTGCAGCTGGAGTCGTGTATGGAGTTTGAGCAACCTTTGAGATGGCCTGATGATTTATGTAGCTTGCCTGGACCTCCTTGAATGTGTTCCAACTCCTACTTTGCTTTGAGGATGGCTGAAACTCCCAAGTCAAGTCAAGTTGCAAGGTTCAGTTTTAGAAATGGTGGATAGTGATGGAGGAGTTACAGTCTTGAAACATGGGCTTGGATCACTTGTATATGATGTAAGTAAGGTGTTTGGATGGTTAAGAATCAAAACGCACGAGTGGAAATGGAGATGGAGAGTTTTGGCTCAAAACTGTCAAGTGGGATAGTTCTATGCAGCAAGGGTGCTTGGGAGAGTTCTTCTGGGTTTGAAATCGTGTGTTAGCTTGCAAACAACTTGTGCATAAGTAAGGAAAAGCTTAGAGTACTTGAGGAGGTCAGAAGCACAAGATGTATAGTTATGGCTATGTTACTTAATTTTGAAGAAAAGTGAAAACATGGTTTCAATGCATAGTACAAGCATGCCCTGAGTTTATGGGAGGCTCTAGACATGTTGCTTTTGCCTTTGACATTTCTTGTGATCAAAAGGAACAAGTGCAAAGCTCTATGCATTGACTTTGTGATTAAAGCTTCTTTACAAGAATGGAATGGTTACTTTGTTCCATAAATGGAAATGTAACTTGGATAAAGGCTCAAATGTTTGGATTAAAGCTCTAACAGCTATGTAAACATTTAATTATGGCGTGACAAACAAGTTTGAGGCCTGCAAAGCAAAGATTATGCAGTCTAGGCTTGGATTTGAATTCTTGTTCATCATGAAATGGCTTTTAATTCAAGTTTGAAAACCCTAACTTCATCTCTTCGATTCTCCTTGCTCAAACATGATCTCAATGAGTTCTTGGAAATTTTGGAAAGCTTGTAACATGCTCTACATCCACTCTTTAAAACTCTTTTTCAAATTCCAAATGGAGCTATGTGAAAAGTTGCTATGAAGTTGGTACCAAGAATCCGCCAAACTAGGGCAAAATTTTCACTAAGTGTTTAGTTTCATGACCATGATTTCATGGATTAATAACTTGAAATCCAAGAATTTATAGGAGGAGTTGGGTAAATAAATGTTTTATATCTCATTGAGATCTATAACTTTCATGTTGAAATTTTCCTTTGAATCATCTTGCATCATGGTGAAAAATTGGCTCAAAGTTGTGAAAAAATATGAAATCTCTACTTTTTGATTTATTTATGAACAAGTTTCATATTTTTACATGTTTTGATGAATTGTGATCTTTGACACTTGAGTTTGACCAAAAAGTCAAAGTTTGACTTTTCACAGTATCAGTTGACTTTTGATCAGTTGACTGAAAATCAACTATCAATCAATTGATCTTGAGGGACGTTTTGAGTCATACCATTAGGTCCAAATTATGAATTTGAAACCTTGATATCATGTCTCAAACCAATTAACCATTTTCTAGGTCAAAAATCAGAAATTGCCCTTTCTTAGTCAAAAACCCTAATTTTGACCATTTTGCCCTTTTGATGACCTGATCAAATTTCTTGAGGAATTGTGGTCCAAACATGGTCAAATGACATATAGGAGTTCGTAATGTTGATATGGATAAAACATTATGATGTTTGACTGTAAATTGGCCATAGTTGATTTTTTCCCCAATACTGTTGATTTTTAGGTCAACCGATCAATTGACTGAGCAAATATTTGATCCAAGACTTCAAACTTGACATGAGAAATCTTGGGGGTCCATAATGATCCATGAAAGTAAAATGAGGCATTAAAAGTTCAATTACCCTTGTGCAATCTCAAACCCTAATTTCAGTCATCAGTGCTTAAGGAAGTGTCTTGAGCTGATCAACCCTAGTGCAGTCTTGAATCAAAGGAGATCTTGTGAGAAAATACTTGATAGATGAGAGGGAAAATTTTGGGGTACAACAGGTTTCCTTCGGAAAATAAAACAATCATGTCCCTCGAAAGTGGGGACGCTTGAGCAAAGACCCTCAGATCCAAAGATCATAGTCCCTCGATGACCCTTCGGTGTTGCCTTTCGATAAATGATCTAGTCCCTTAAACAAAATTGCTAAAGCGTCTCTATATGTTGCCTTTATGATTGTATGATGACCCACGAATGTCCCTCATACATCCAAACGACTATGGATACCTACTCACTAATAGTAGGGTAGCCTTGTCTAAAGGAAAGGAGGAAAAGAACGACCCTTTCGAGTAAAGTAGATAGCTGTTAGATGCTTGCTCAAACAAATTTTCACACTTACACAAAAAAACTTTCAAAACATTTTCAACTTCTTTATCAAAACTCTTGAGGACTGATACAAGAGTTATCATAAAGCAAATCGCCTTACTATTTTCATTTTAAAATACTTTTCAAAACATACAAAAAGCACAAGGTATTTTTCAAATGAGCTAAGCATCTAAGAGCCCATAGAAAACTACAGATGGAAAGGGTGATAACACCTTCCCTTTCCATAATTTACCCCCCTTACTCATAAATAATCTCGAAAGGTCTTTTTCTGTTCTTTTCACCCTCTCCTTTGTTAGGATAAAAGAAAAGTCAGTGGCGACTCTTGCTTACCGCAACATTTACAAATACAAACGCAAAACCAGTATAACAGTCGGTTCTGCCACCATATTACAGAACTGGAGACTCTGCTAGGGATTATACCTATAAAGTGGGGTTACCTTAGAGATTAGGTCATATTTAATTTTCTTTCCTTGTATGATTTGATTGCTTTATCTTTAAGGCTTTTTGCTTGGGTTACTTGTAAATATCCTACACCCAGATCTGGGGCACCTTTTAGGTAAGTAGCAATAGATCGTGGGGACTGTGCGGGGTATACCAACACGGTTAAAGCGATAGCTACATTGACGTGACACATTTGTTGGTACTGGTAGCCCTTCAGTAGTCAAGGAGAATGCGGGGCCTCTGTGTGGTGTCATGAAGCATCAATTGACCTTAGAACCTTTAATTGAACAACTTGGCCATTAGGAAGTAGTGAGATAACTGGCTTTGGTGCAGTCCAAAGTTGGTTGATACTCGATACTACACTCATTGAGATCTGACTTCCAGGATATTCCGGTCGCCAATAAAGAGTCTTGCACTGAAACAATGTCCGGTGAAGAAAGATCAGTGATATTGAGATCCCCTAGAACCCAATTACTATTACTAGGACTGGTTGAACCAACTAAAAATTCAAGAGGGTACTTACCTACAAACCCCATGCAAGCTTGAACTTAAGGCTACTTGTGTGAATTATTTGCTTTCACTATCTAACAACTTTAACTCATTGCAGGGCTTTTTTTTTACTCCTTGCAAGACTTGTTTGTAGTCTTTATCTAATAACTTGGATTTCCTGCAAGACATACTTGTCTTTATCACCCTACATTTTTTCTTGATGCATAACATACACATTATAGCATCATACCATAGCATCTCCTTAACCATTTCAAGGATCTCCAGGGCCTGTGATGGAGGTTATGATGAACTAGACGTCTACCAAGGGGCAAGGGGATTTATTTTCCTCTAGTCAATGCCGTCAAAAGATCCAAGCACGATAACTTGAGTCAGGGGATATGACCCACTTGATATGGTGAGTTTGTTTCTCATAGAAGGGAATTCAACAATACGAAGTTCTTCCATCAAAGATGCAGTCAAAATTCAACTTCTGACATTTTCTTGGGTTTACCCTGCGAGATCCTTGAAAACGTTGCATCCACACATCATGCATGTCATTATCTAACAGATCTCCCAGTACAGGTTTCTCATATTCTCGCTGTTTATTTTAGCAAGGAAAATGGCTCTCAAACAGAACAATAGAGATCTTTAAACTCACGATGCTCAGTTCAAGGAAATTTTCCTGAACCTATCCAAGGGGAAAGAAGAGTTTAAGGCACTTCCCAACGGGAATTTGACCAAGAAACATCGTGACAACAACAATGATGACCAATTAGAAAAAATGCAGGCCGAGATGGAAAGGATGAGAATCCAGATGAGTACTCAAATGGATCTTATCCAAAACTTAACTCGGGGACAGGAAGAGTTGAGGATTCACATCAGTAAGCTTTATCAAGACAAATGTAACCGTATGAAGCAAACAGTCGAGGCTTGGGACCAAGTCATTAATCATCCCCTAATAAGACATGAAATTGGCTTGGTAGAGAGTAAACCTTTCTAAATTGCTGTTACGCCACAACCTCGCCAACAACGACATGGTAATCAGCGTAAGTGGAATATATCTAAAAGCCGTTTTACCAAAATCAACATGTCATTGGCTCAAGCATAGAAACACGTGTTGGAGGCCAAGCTAATTACGTTGAAGGATCCTCCTCAGAATCCCAACACTGCTTCCCCAATGTATAATCCAAATGCAAGGTGTGCATACCACTCCAACAGTCCTGGACATGACACTAATAGCTGTTGTACATTGAGAAATAAGATTCAAGACTTGATCGACGAAGGAGTGTTGGAATTCGCACAAGATGGTCAACTGGAATTTTTTTGTCATCCCTCCAAGGCACATCATCTAAGGTGACGAAGTTTAGTTAGAGAAATTTTTGTTCATTCAAATTTTCATTTGTAATTTCTTTGTTTTGTTTAAACACTTATCTCTATGCTAGACTTTGGTTACTTTCATTAATGCATTGCATATGTTTGTCTTGAATCAATTCATTTGTATTCACTATATTTAAAACCGTGCTTTTACTTCTTTTGTGATATTTAACTCTTGATTAAAAGCTATAAGCTTTTAGAGGAAGGATGACAAAAACGATACCACAATCCCTACAGTATGCTTTTAAACAGACCCCACTGATGATGTACAGGCGTTGTTTCAAATCCTAAACAGTGGAGTTATAAGGAAGATAATCCCTAGTCAAACCCCTTTGAGCCTAAGAAGTAAGAATTTTTCTTTGTTACACAAACTGAAACCTTTAATCATAACCTGGGGCAGGGTAGTTTCTTAGTTAATTCAATAGCACATCCAATCTCAAGCTCTACCTTCATACACGATAAATAGGGTAGAATATGCCCTCCAAAAGATGGTAATGGTTCCACATAGTCATCAAGACAGGAAGTCATTATCCCTCAAAATAAAAGCCCGTTAAGTCAAAAACCTATGAAGGAGACTTGAGAAAAACTGAGGCATCCCGCTGACTGTAATCATAAAAGAAACAGTTCAGGTAAAAGTAGGGATAACAAGAGGTCCTAAAATCCTCAACAAAAAAGAAAAAATTACAAAAAATGACTTCCTTCTCAAACAAACGTTCAAATTCTGAACCATCACCAGAATATCAAGGCAAAGATTCCAAACTCAATTGGGATTTAAACGCACAATTAACTGAGTGTAGGACTGAAGAACATCACGAAGAACAAGATGGGTACAAATAAATTTTGAGCCTATTTCCTTTGTTTCTTAAACCGTGAACCAAGCCACGCTACAACCCTTAAAAGTCCTAGCCGAAGCATGGGTTAAATCGAAAGCATACTTTTACAAAAGGTATCCTGACTCCTGTAAGGTTTGCTATAAATCTTGAGTTGATATCACACTCTTACAAAATTTGTTTGTTTTACTAAAAAATGAATTTTCAAACTTCAAGACAGACATAAGCTTTGCATTTTAAAAATACCATTGTTTTCATATGACTAATCGTTCAACATCATAGAAATTCGCACAAACGGATATTCGATGAACGAAAATCCTCTCAATGGACAGAATCACCTCAGATGGAAAGACATTCGAATAACAAGACTTTCATAATTAAGGGGCATGGCATGGTGTCCAGATGATCTGGGGAAGTCAAGTCAAGATTCGGGGAATCTCTCAAAAGTGCCAAATAGCCAGGGGCAGATCTCCATCTGAATCACTTGGGGCATTAGACGTGAATTCTAACAACGAATCACGTGCAATCAAGCAAACATCTTCTGGCAGTGTGACAACACTTACTACTATGGAGAATGACATTTATTTGCACTCGATGAACACTGACATAGTTAAAAGATACTACGTATGAACCAAGACCCACTAGGTTGACTGACCTAGGAAAAAATAAGGGCATCCCGACGAACCAAAAGGGTTCAGGAAAAAGTCAGGGATACATATATGAAAGAATTATGCACCCGGCAAGTGGAAAACCTGAAAGGGAGGCTTGAGAAAAAAAGGGTATCCTGGTGGACTGAAAATCTGAAAAGACAGTCCAGGAAATAGTTAGGGATTAAAGCGTACGACTATGTCCCATCATCTCGTCACTTGTATATCAGTAGAAGACTTATCACCCTGACCAACACTTACTCAAAGACTCCAGGAGTTGAGATAACATTAAGGCCATCCACAAAATCCTCGTGGATACTTTCTCTAGTAGGTACAAAGGCAGGGGCATCCTACTATAAAGTCACTGCCGTATCCTCAGTATACCGCCTAATGATGTTAGGTGTTCTTATATCCCTGGCGGAGCAAAATTTCCAATTACTTAGCCTATTTCATAAGCTTTGCAGGATTCCGCAGCAGGATTTCAACAAAATCCCTAAGCAGGTCACGAAGTTTCCCTTCCCCAATAGAGTTTATTTTTCTAATAATGGAAATCCGTCTCCCAACAATTCAACTTCAATGAAATTTGAAGACCAACATTCTTCACCCCCAACAACAATCATGGATTTACTTCTCCTAATTCAACAACACTGCAATGGAACAACTGATACGTTCATACATTGCATTCATGCATAATTCTACAAACATCATAGCATATGCAACACAAATGCATATATCACAATCTCATTAGTTTTGAGAGCATCATGCAATTCATACATTATTACATCGCATGAAACTTATTTTGCCTTTTCAGGTTAAATTGGGAGACATACAAACACTATCAACTTATATAGCAGGTCAAAGTTTAATGCCTGAGACCAGACGGGGAAACTATTTACACGACCAAGTGGTATGAACTCTCGGAGCAAGACGGGTTTACCAATGAATACAGCGGGCCACAAATTAATGCCCGAAACCAGACGGGGAAACTATCTATGTGACCAACATTGCTAAGTTCCATATTAATACCTGTAACAAGCCAAGATAACTATATGTGGATGACCGATTGTAGATTAATACCTGTAACGAGGCAGGAAAACTATCTACATGAGCGGATTAAAGATTAATACATGTAACAAGCCAGGAAAACTATCTTTCTTTCTGCGGTCAGAGGTTAATACCTGAAACCACCTAGGACAACTATCTCAACGATCGACAAAAACAAGTTCCAGATTAATACCTGTAACAAGCCAGAACAACTATTTGTGGATGACCGATTTTAGATTAATACCTGTAACAAGCCAGGAGAGCTATCTACATGAGCAGATTGAAGATTAATACCTGTAGCAAGCCAAGAAAACTATCTTTCTTTATAAGGATATAGATTAATACCTGAAACCAGCCAAGACAACTATCTCAACGACCGATAAAAACCAGTTCCAGATTAATACATGTAATAAGCCAGGACAACTATCTGTGGACAACCGATTGTAGATTAATACCTAGAACCAGACAGGAAAACTATCTAAATGAGCAGATTGAAGATTACTACCTGAAACCAGACAGGAAAACTATCTTTCTTTCTAAGGTCAAATATTAATACCTGAAACCATCCAGGACAACTATCTCAATGACCAACAAAAGCAAGTTCCAGATTAATACCTGAAACAAGACATGTAAACTATCATGAACAACTGATTGTAGATCAATTCTCGAAACCAGATGGGGCGACTATCTACATGAACATCCTGAAGCTATCTAACATGGGTTTCTTTTCATGATCTCCAGATGCAGCTTTACACGGGCTCATCCTGAAGCAATCTTACACGAGTTCCTTCTCATGATCTCCAGATGAAGCTTTACACTGGCTCATCCTGAAGCAATCTTACACGGGTTTCTTCTCATGATCTCCAGATGCAGTCTAATACTGACTCATCCTGAAGAAATCTCACACGGATTCCTTCTCGCAGTTTCCAGATGCAGTCTAATACGGATTCATCCTGAAGTAGCCCTACACATGCTCCTTATAATAAATTTCCAGATAACATTTAACTTCATTCTCCCCAGCAAGTTACTATGAAGCTTGGGTTTCAACCAGAAAATGGCAAACTTTCATCTCTCCAGTCTAGAGATAACTCCTCAGTATAGCCTTGGACAACTGAAGTTCCTAGACTCTATTCCCGCACAGAGTTTTCCTCAAGCAAGAGAACAACAGAAATAAACCTTCCCCAGTGAACTCCTCCTTAGGCAGCAGGAACAGGAATTCCCCGCAAAGAGACCTCTTATGAAGTCAGCTGTTGTACCCCATAATTTTCCCTCTCATTTTACTCAAAACATACTCATTGAATTCCCCAACTTGCCCAAAGAGGCCCACAAATTGATTAAATAAATGCTCTCCTAAGACAATGAACCTCAAACTAGGGTTTCCATTTGCATCAAGATGGGTGAAATCCAAAGGTCTCAAATCTTCTCCATGGTCTTAATATGTTCTCAAGATAATCCATGTCAAGTTTCAAGCCCTGCCCAAGAAGTTGGCTCAGTCAACTGCTAAGATGCTTGAAAATCAACTATATTAGGTCAAAAGTCAACTAGGGCCCATATACAGTCAAACTCCAAGAGTTTTGGTAAACATCAACATTTTTAAGTGATATCAATCATTTGATCAAGGGTTGATCATGATTCCTCAATAAATGTTCCTAACTCATCAAAACTCAAAAGTTGCTAAATTAGGGTTTCTTAGGAAAAGTCAACCAAACTTTGACCAGACATAACTTTCTCATACTTTATCAGAAATTTCCCATCCAAGGCTCATTTTGAAGGGAATTCAATTCCCTACAACTCATCTTCAGTCCCCAAGTTCAAGGAAAACACTCATGAAAAGATATAAATTCAGACATTATAGGTCCTTTTCAAAAGTCAACAAAAACACTTTTTGGGTCAAAGCTTCTTGCATAAACATGGAAGATGTAATTGAGATGAAACCAAAGAGGTTGCTTAGGGGGAATCTTAATCTTTCTAAAAAGTCCAAAAAAATCCTCCTAGGGTCAAAAAGGATAGAGATATGCATTGTCAAAGTTGGTCATTTTTGGAAATTTGCCCAAAGTTAACAATACCCAAAATTGCATTTTTGGCAAATGGGCCCAACTTTTTGTGCTTATATCTCACTTCTAACATGGCCCACGACCTTTGAGTTCATTCTTCATTATTTTATTATTTATATTATTTATTTTTGATATTTTATTCAATAGAATGCAAAATTAAATAAAATGAATAAAAAGAATAATGTAAGATTTGATTTCAAATCTTTTTCTCATTAAAATAAAAGTAAGATATGCTGGCATGGAAAGAGAAATTCGTGGAAAGAGCAAGAATAGATTGGATCCAAAAATAGACAAAAAAATCAAATATTTGAAAGAAGAATATTTCATCATCAAAGCATGAGATTTCTTTCATTTATGTTGACCTAATATTGTCCCATATATATACACAAACCATTCCTAACCTAGAAAAAGGGCGCAGCTGGTCTCAAGAAAACTCTAAAAATTCTCAAAAATTTCAAAGAGGAGGGTAATTTTGTTCCATACGAGCCAGCCATTCTCCATCAAATCTAAGCACTTCATCATCATTCTGAGGTTCACAGGAGTCCATACCTATCATTCTTGAAGGCCGTGGCATCCCAAATCACCATATCCAAACAACTCCGATTAACAAGGTTTGGCAAAATTCAAACTGGAAATTTATGCATTGTTGATGTTTTTAATGTTTTGATTTGTGTCCAGGACATCAAATAGGGTAATTTGGTCTCTTCTCATGAGAGCTTCGAATCTTAAATCGTGCGATGCCATTGTTAGGGCATCACAAGCTGCAAGCTTCAAATCTCTTGATTTAGGAACCTTCAGACCAAACTAGCCCCATATTTAGATTCCTAGGAAAATTTCAAGGGGAGTAGATCCCTTTGGGCATTTCAAATCTCACATTTTTGCAGGTTTGGGGATTTAGGCTTCCCGGAGAAGATGACCAGAGACTCACTTCGGCATCGTGGACTCGTTTGACCCCAATGGGAACAGGCGTGGAAGTTTGATCAATCTAATTGGCTCATGTCCTTTGCTGACTCACGCGTTTTTTAATGACCTTGATCTAGTCATGGTTTTACATATATTATTATTATGCTATTATAATCATGAGTTAACAAGCAGCGCAGATGGCAAGGGAAGAAGGCATGTGAGATGGAGGACTTGGGTTCGATCCCAGGTCCAGGCCTTTTGCATTTTCTAAAATTTCAATCCCAGATCCAGTGCACTTCATTTTTTGAAGACCCCCACGCGCCCTCTGATCTCATCCCTTGGATTAATCTCCATCACAGATCCAACGTTCAACATATGCTGATCCACCATGAACCCTCAGAAACTGGTCCCAATGGGTCAGGCGCAGGACCCAGGGCCACCAGCTTTGGGCCCAACACAGAATCAACAAGACACCCCCCAAGTTGCTCATCATACCAGGCCCATTCTCACTTTTTTTTATTTCATTAATATTATTTATTATTTATTTATTGTTTGATTGTTTTACAAAAATCATTTTTTTATTTAATCATAAAATCAATAAAAATTAGATTCTAGTTTATTTTAAAAAAAAAACATTTAATTGTAATAAATTATTTAGTTTAATTAGGTTAATCTAAAAAGTCTTTTTTATTATTTAAAAGTAAATAGAAATTAGGTTAATTTATAAGATTAACTGCTTTTCTCAAGGAAATCCAAAAATATTTATTTTCATTCCCGTATTAATTCTTCGTGCGCGTCTTATTTGTTTATTTTTTTGAACTATTGTAACTGTTCCGAGTATGTAATAGTTAATTAGGTTTATTGTTTCTCATTTATCATTTTTTCCCGGTTTTTGATTATGTAATCCCCTCCCCAAAGCCTTGTAATAGCTAGGGTTTTAATTTCTCGCACTTTACTTCCCGCAATTATAAACTGCCTAGATGTATGGATAATAGGCTTGCATGCAAAAGATAAATCAAAATTAATACAGTAGAAAACCCTAATTGTGCAAAGATAATTAACTGAAAAAAACACACTTGCACATGCTCACTCCTAGGGTTTGCCCCACTTGGTTGCCTCAGAAATAATGGTCGTGTCCCTTGAATGTAAGGATACCTTAGCAATGACCCGCGATAAAAAATCATCATAAAGATCATAGTCCCTATTTGTCCCTCAAGTTGCCTACGAATTGATCTTATGACGATAGTCCCTTCGAAATGCTAAGGTATCTTTACTTGTTGCCTTCAGAGACCATTTCATCCCTTCGAACGCCCCTTTACAAATCCAATGACGGAGCTACCTAATAGTAGGATAGCACTGTCTAAAGGAAATGAAAACGAACAGACTTTTTTCGAGTAGGTAGAAAACTCTTAAGTACTTGCTCAAAACAAAAACTTTTCACACAAACACTTTTAAGAAAAATAAATTTCAAAACAACTTTGCCACACTCTTGAGGACCGATACAAGGGTTATCACGAAGTAAACAAAACTTTTCGAAACAAGCGCACACAAGAAATTTAAAAATGAGCAAGTACCTAAGAGCCCATGGAAAACCACGGATAGAAAGGGTGCTAATACCTTCCCTTTCTATGATCTACCCCCCGTACTCAGAAACTCTCGAAAGAAGGTTTTTCTGTTTTTTTTCCTTTCCTTAGTTGGATGAAATAAAAGTCGGTGGCGACTCTTGCTTACCGCGACATTTGCAAACAAAAAATGCAAACCAGTATAATAGTCGGTTCTGCCACCATATCACAGAACTGGCGACTCTGCTGGGGAATAGTAATAAAGTGGGGTTTGCCTTAGGATCTAGGTCATTTTTAAATTGCTTTCTCGTTTGTTTTGCCTGCTTTGTCTTTAAGGGCTTTTGCTTGGGTATTATTAAAGATACTACACCCGGATCTGGGGAACTTTTTTAGGTAAACAACAATAGATCGTGGAAACTGTACAGCATAGACCGATATGTATTGAGCGATGGCTATATTGGTGTGACACTTTGGTTGGTACCGGTATCCTTCGTGTGGAAACGAGGAGAATATGGGGCCTCCGCGTGGTGTCTTGAGGCACTAACGGACCTTAGAGCCTTAGTTGAACAAAATTAGCCATTATAAAGTAGTGAGATAGCCGGCCTCAGTATAAAGCTGATGATTGGTTAATACTCGATGCTACACTCATTGAGGTCAGACTATTTGGATATTTCGGCTGCAAGAAAAGATTTCCTGACCTGAAACAATGCCCGATAAATGATGATCAGTGATATTGAGAATCTTTAGAACCCGATTACTTTACTAAGACAGGTTTGAAACCAACTAAAATTCAAGAGGGTACTTACCTTTAACTTCATGCAAGCCTTTGGACCTAAGGTCTGTTATGTGTTTTGTTTTTGTGTGGTTTATTCTGTTTGAACATAACATCATGCATCATAACATAACATCCATTCTTATTACACCAATCATTTCAAGGACCAATGGAATTTATCTTTGTTTTGTTTTCCAGATCATGGCTTTCGCTCGTAGAAACACTATCTGAATCAGCTTTGTGAGAATATCTCCCCAACTCAAGGAGCTAGTATCAAGGGTTCCTGAAACTTCCGCGTTCACTAAGAGACATGGTTGACTTCTCAACCAAGTTACTTTAAACTTTAATGAAAAGATGATGGGTGTACTCTTTCAGTTCTTTGATCCCAAGCACCACTTCTTCACCTCCCCAGACTATCAATTGGTGCCTACCATGGAAGAGTTCTCTCAATTATTGAATATACCCATTCTTGAACAGTTGCCTTTCACAGGTTTAGAAGAGGTTCCTAAGCCAGAAGTCAATTCCTCAGCCTTGCATCTGAAACGGGCCAATGTGGTATCCAATTAGGAAACAAGAAGCGGAGTCAAGGGTTTTCTAGCCAAGTTCCTAATAGACAAGGCCCAGCTGTTTTGGGATGATATGGACTTTCAGGCTTTTAAGGAGGTCTTGGACCTTCTAATATAGGGCTTAGTATTATTCCCTAATCCATACTTACTCATAGATGTGAATGCTATCAAGATCTTCCTCTCTCACAACTCGGGGCCTTCCTTTCTCGGAGATATCTTGCACGCTCTCCATACTCTTACCTTGAAGAAAAGAGGGGTTCTTATGTGCTGCATGCCATTGCTGTCGAGGTGGTTTATTTCTCACCTCCCTAAGTCCGTACTGAAGAATGAAGAAGGTTTGGGTTGGTCGCTGTTGTACCCGAAAATTTTCCCTCTTATTTATCAAGATTTTTCTCACAAGATCTCTTTGACTCAAGACTGGATTAGGGTTTGACCAGCTCAAGACAGTTCATCATGCACTGATAACCCAAAATTAGGGTTTGGGATTGCACAAGGATTTTTGGATTATCAATGCTTCATATGACTTTCAAGTATCATTATGGACCCCTAAGATTACTCATGTCAGGTTTCAAGCCTTGAATCACATTTTTGATCAGTCAATTGGATAATTGACCTAAAAATCAACTATATTGGGGAAAAAGTCAACCATGGCCAATTTACAATCAAACTTCATAATTTTTGATCCAAATCAACATTTTAGACTCATATGTATCATTTGATCAAGTTTGGACCATAATTCCTCAAGAAATTTGACCAAATCATCAAAAGGGCAAAATGGTCAAAATTAGGGTTTTGATTGAGAAAGGGCAATTTCTGATTTTTGATCTAGCAAATGATCAATTGGTTTGAAGCATGATTTCAAGAGTTCAAATGCATCATCTTGACCTAATGACATGGTTCAAAACATTTCATTTTCATTGGATTGACATATAAATTTTGCAGTCAACTAATCAAAAGTCAACTATATATTGAAAAGTCAAACTTTGACTTTTTGGTCAAAATCAAATGCCAGGGATCACAATTCATCAAAAAATGTCAAAATGTGAAACTTTTTCATCAAGAAATCAAAGATTTAAGATTTTGTTTTGAAATTTGAAATTTTCTTAACTTAGAAATATTTCTAAGTATCGAAAATTTCTTATTTTTTCTCAACTTTAAGCCAAATTCTCACCATGATACAAGATGATTCAAAGAAAGTTCCCAACATGAAAGTTGTAGATCTCCATGAAATATACAACTTTTATTCACACATTTTATCCTAAAGATGCTTGGATTTCAAGCTATAATTTTGTGAATACATGCTCATGAACTAAATAACTTAGTGAAATTTTGTCCTAATTTAGGCAGGTTTTTGACCTAACTTCATGGCAATGTTTCAACTAGTTCCAAGAGGAATATTGGAAAGAAATTCAAATATGAGTTATATAGAACATTGCAAGCTTTCCAAAATGTCCAAGAACTCCTTAAGATCATTCTTGAGTAGGGAGAATCGAAGAGAAGAAGTTGGCAATTTCTCACTTTGATTTCAAGTCATTTCATGAAGAACAAAATTCAAATTCAAACCTAGGCTTCACAATCCTTGCTTTACAGGTCTCAAACTTGTTTCTCACTACATAATTTAATTCTTACACAGTTGATAAAGCCTTAATCCAAGCATAAGAGCCTTTGTCTAAGTTTAATTCCATAAATGGCACAAAGTTGCCATTTCCATTTTAGAAAAGCACAACTTTTGCATTTGTCAACTCCTTGAGCTTTGCACCTGTTCTCTCTGCACACACAAGTCCTATAAACCAAAATCAAAGTGCCTAAGACTTGTACCAACTCAGATCAGGCTTGTACAAGCATGTAGAGAGTTGTCTCCTCACTTTTCTTAAAAGGAAAGTAATATAGCAAAAACTCTATAACTTAGAAACCTGGTGCGGATTTGATAAAAAACCTTTTCTTTACTTATACACAAACGCATTACAACCTAACACACGATTGCAAAGGCTGTGAAACTCTCCCAAACTCTCTATCACCAAAAACCCACCATAACTTGCAGTTTTTCATCAAGCACAGCAATCCAAAAATCTACTCGTGTGTTTCAAGTTCTAATCACCTAAACACTTAACCTACATCATATCTAAGTGTTCCACACCATCATCCCTTCACTGTAACTCCTCCTTCTCCATCTGTCATTTTTGAATTTGAAGCTTGCAGGTTGACTTGGATAGGGAGATTCAGGCACTTTCAAGGCAAGGTAAAGATTGGAACACACTCAGGGAGGGATCTATCTTACTGAAATAAACAACAGAGAGATGAGGAACCTTGTTGCAAAAGACCTGTTTATGTTATGATGAAACACATGTGCATATGCAATGTTTTCAAGGATTTCAAAGATTCAAGTTCGTTTTAGACAAAAAGAAACACACGTTATATTAATAAGATAAAATTTGAGTACATCAATGCCCCTTGGGCAAAATAATACAAAACTCTAAGATAGAAAAGTAGTGCGCATCCTCTTTGGTGTAATGTAGGCATTTAGAGTCCGCTCCTCATGAAGTAGCCTAGTGAGTTCCAAAACCTTCTTCTCGCTTGCGTAGAATTGGGTTTCGAAAGTATATCTCTCTCCTTTGAGTTGTTTCCAATCCCTTTGTAGGTCTTCAAGAGATGTGGGCATGTTAGGATGTAGGATAGTGTATGGAACATCTCCCTCCTTAACAGGCTCAATGATCACCGAAAGAATGGAGGGGTAAGGCATCATAAGATTTTGAGCACGGGTTCGTACCCATTTGAGGTAAGGCTCAAGAGGGATGGAATTATTGTGCCCCAAAGTCTTATTATCCACCTTGTTTAGCATCCTCCAAGCTCAGATGAATCTCTGGCGAAGACCTTGATCGTCGTTGTCGTAGTCGAATACCAAACCTGGAATCAACATCTCATGCGGGCCATCCCTTCGGGCATAACCAAAATGTCTTAAGGATAAACATGGGTTGTAGGTGATGCCTCCCCTAATGACAAGTAGAGGGACATTAGGGAATTCCCCACAACGGTCAACAATGATAACATTCTCTTTGGATCGGGAGCACCAATGAATGTCTGAATGTTTGAGCGTCATTAACCTTTGTGACCACCTTGAACCTTGATCATTCTTTAAGACTGATTGGGGAAGATGAGAAATAAACCATCTTGCCAGGAGAGGAGTGCAACACATAAGGACACCTTTTTTCCTCATTGTGCGAGTGTGGAAAGAGTGTAGGATATCTCCAAGCAATGTAGGCCCCGGGTTGCGTGACATGAAGATTTTGACGGTGCTCACATCTATGAGTTGGTCAAGATTGGGAAACAAGACCATCCCATAGATAATAAGAGCCACAATTTCCTTAAAGGCTTGCAAGTCTAAGGAATTCCAACAACTTTGGGCTTTCTCAAACAGGAACTTTGCAAAGAAGCCTTTGACACCACTTCTAGTTTCCCAATGAGTTATGACATTAGATGAGAGCAAGTGCAGAGCTTGAGCAATCTCTTCTGGCTTTGGGTCTCTTTCCGTACCATTGAAAGGTAGTTGATTGAGAATGGGAATCCTCAGAAGTTGAGAGAATTCTTCCAAAGTAGGCACAAGCTGATAGTCGGGAAAGGTGAAGCAATGGTGCAAAGGATCAAAGAACTGAAAGATCACCTTCATCATATCCTCATCTGTGTTAGAGGTGACCAAGTTGAGTAGACGACCATGTCTCTCGATGAATGGATAGTTCTCAGGGATCCTTGAAGCTAGATCCTTAAGTTGTGGGGGAATTCTTACAAGGTTGACTTGGATAGTTTTCCTACAAAGTGAATCCATATCCTATAAAACAAGAACAAAGATGAATCTCAAAAATCCTTGAAATGGTTAGTGGGTGTATATGATGTTCATGATGTGCATGATGTTATGTACAAGTATGCATATACAAGCAAAGCAAACAAGTTCTTAGTTTAGGCTTGCATGGAGTTTTATAGGTAAGTACCCTCTTGAAGTTTAGTTGGGTTAAACCTGTCCCAATAATAGTAACCGGGTTCTAAGGAGCTCAATATCACCGTATTTTTTCCTTGGTCATTGTTTCAGCTCAAGCCTCTTTAATGGCGACCGAAATATCCCAAGAAACCAAACCTCAATGAGTGTAGTATCGATTATCTACCAACTTCGGACTGCACCAAAGCCGGTCATCTCACTATATCCTAAAGGCCAAGTTGGTCAAGTAAAGGGTTCTAGAAGTTCATTAGTGCTTCATGACATCACTCAGCGGCCCCGTATTCTCTTTGATTAACTCAAAGGCTACTGGTACCCACAAATATGTCACACTAACATAGCTATTTCTTAGACCATGTCGGTATACCCCGCACACTTTCCACAACGTATTTCTATTTACCTATAATGTATCCCAAATCCGGGTAGAGGATTTCAAAACCCAAACAAAGAACCGTAATGTAAAGCATACAAGTCAAATAATGTAAGCAAATAAATGTTATCTAGCCCTAAGGTAACCCCACTTTTACAAAATTTCCCAAGTAGAGTCGCCAGTTCTGTGATACGGTGGGAGAACTGACATGAGGGTTTTGCGTTTTATCGCAAATGTCGCGGTTAGCAAGAGTCGCCGCCGACTTTTCTTTTATCCAAAAAAGAAAGGTGAAAAAGCACAGGAAAGACCTTTGAGATTGTTTCTTGAGTTCGGGGGGTAGATTATGAAAAGGGAAGGTATTAGCCCCCTTTTCATCCATGGTTTTCCATGGGCTCTTAGTTACTCGCTAGATCACTTGCTTTTGTTTGAAATTGTGATTTGTGTGGTTTTTTGAAAGTATTTTTTAAAAGAGGCCATTTTTTAGGCAATCTTTGTAATGATTCTCGTTCGTAAGAATGTATACAAAGATGTTCATCTTTTTGAAAATGTTTGTAAGATGTTTGGAAATGTGTGTGTTTGTTTTTGAAAATAGCAAGGATAATTGTTTTTGAAATAGAGAAAGTAACTAGAAGTAATCTACCTACACAAATGTCATTTTTGTTCATTTTCTTTTCCTTTGATATTGTTGTCTTACCATTGATTTGGTAAGCAACCCTATCTTTGGATGTAAACGGGACGGGTGTGGATCATTGTATAACCATGATTAGCAATGTTGCAAAGTATGTTAGCATTTTTTGAGTGACTAAGATCATTTTGTAAGGCAACTTTGAATAGCGTCATCGAGGGACTATGATCTTACACTTGTTTGTTTTGCTAAGATACTTCGCATGCGTAATATGGCCATTTTTGTATAAGGCAACCAAGTGGAGTAACCCTAAGGGTGCTTGTGTGAAAGTGTGTTATTTTCATGCTTGGTTTTGTCTTGGATTAGGGTTTTCTATTTTATTTGTTTTTATCTTGCCATTCAAACCCTAATTACTAGTATGTTATGTAAAAAGTGATAAATTGCAATAATATAAACCTAATTAATCTATTACAACCAAATCGAATTTGTACAAATCAATAATATACAATATAAATTAAATACGCAAAGATATGTATATGCAAGAAAAAGATTTTTTTTGTTTTGTTTTTTATATGAAAAATAGTTTTGAACTAAACCTAATAATTTAAGAAAAGGAAATTATTTTTAGAAATTGGTTATCCCTAATTCTAATTTTGTAAAGAAAATAAATTCTTTAAGTATTATTTTTGTGTATTTTTGTCTTAAAAAATAAAATAATATTTTATGAAATATTTTAGTCCTTTTATACATTAGAATAAATATTTACAAGTGTGAGAAAAGAAATAAATATTAACCTAATTCTATTTTATTTTATAACTTTATTTAAGAAAAATAGTTAATATATAATTTAATAAAAATATTTTTTATGAGAAAATAAAATAAAATGAACAAAATGCAATATTTATCATGTTTTATATTTTTATGATTTTTTAAGTTAAGGAAAATATATTTAATAAAATGAAAATGATAATAAAAATAAATAATAAAATGGTTGGGCCAGGGGTGCTGTAAGAAAAAGGGAGGTGGATGTTAGCAAAAAAAATGAGGCCCAAATGTGGAAGCCCACGCTGCAAAACAATAAAAAACAAAGCTGGAAATATATGAAAAATGCAAAAGGCAGCGCCAAGGTTCGAACCCATGACCTATGTAATTTCTGCGCGCTACCTTGCCACTGGGGTGGCTGTACATCCGTTAGTTAAAATGAAACTAAAAATATATAACACAAAGTGCTTCCTTGCCCTGTACTTCGTCTTCTTCCTCTAGCTAGCCAGACCCCCTGTATCTCTCTCATTTCTCCATGAAAATGGAAACTTCAAACATGAAAATGGTAGTACTTTTTCCCACGATTTCAACCATGTAACTTATGCAAACTAACAGTCAAAGATAAAAGCTAATTTCACTGGCCCTAATTTCAAACCTAATTTTTACAGAAAATTGAAATCTAAAATTCTCTATACACAATGAATATAAATGAAATCTATGAACATGGTTGGTTTTAGCACAAAGATATCTACATTTTATTTTCATAAATCAAAACCAAAGGATGCCTGTATAAAGAGATAGAAGTTAGAGTTCTTACATCTTTTAGTTGAGATTGTGAATGGAGTTTGAGTTAGTTTTGAGAAGGCCTGAGGATCCCTATAGCTTGCCTGGTCGAACAAACAGTGAAAGATCTCCAAGCTCAGAACACGCAGTTTCAGCAGATGCTCATGAACCTGGCCAAGGGGCAAGAAGAATTGAAGACTCTGCTAGCTGAAGATAAGAAAAAGAAAACAAAGAAGGTAAATGGAGTATTGAACATGGGGAGAAGATTTCATGAGCAGACGAGAAGTACTTTTAATTTTGCAACAACATCTGGTGAAGGAGAGGGGAAAGACAAGGAAACAGCGGTCCTGTCAGAATCTGAAGAGGAGGAAGAAGATGAAGACTACTCTGAGGAACAGTGTCCTCCAGCTGATGACAAGTACAGACATCTCGAAGAGCGTTTGAGCGCAATGGAAATACAAAAGGTGCCATGCTTGGATTTTGAGGACTTGGGACTAGTGTCGGGGATTGTGATTCCTCCGAAATTCAAAGTGCCCTTGTTTGCAAAATACGATGGAGTGTCATGCCCTAAGATGCATCTCTGATCGTATGTGAGAAAGATCCAACCACACTCCGCTGATAAAGACTTGTGGGTGCATTTTTCAAGGATATTCTATCTGGAACACAACTCGACTGGTTTTAACAACTAGAAAGAGCCAACGTCCACAATTGGGAAGATCTTGCCGCAACTTTCTATAAGCAATGAGGGCTTCAAGGATTACGCACAGAAGTGGAGAGATCTGACAGGGAGAGTTCAACCCCCTCTATCTGAAAGGGAATTGGTGGACATGTTCTTGGGCACTTTGTTTGTCCCTTTCTTCAACCATTTGATTGGAAGCTCATCTGCAGGATTTACTGAGCTAATATTGACCGAAGAGAGGGTGGAAGCTGGTATAAAAGTAGAAAGATTCAGAAAGATTCATCTGCTTCTACAACTATGAGGAAGCCTTTTATTGGGAAGAAAGAGGTAGCTGCTGTTTATCCACAAAGAAACCAAGAAAGAGTCGAACGCCGACCGATGGTGGGGGCTGTTATGATTCCAAATCCTACATCTGATCAACAAAGAAGTAATCAACCAAGGGTGGAAAGGCCAGTCCGGCAATTCACAAGAATCAACATGACTTTGTCTCAAGTATTACCACATCTTCTGAGATCCAATTTAGAAACCTTGAAAGAAGCTCCGAAAAACTCCAACACAACTTCCCCTCATTATCACCCCAATGCCCGTTGCGCATATCACTCCGAAAGTCCTGGTCACGATACTAATAACTGTTGGGCCTTGAAGAACAAAATACAAGACCTCATTGAAGCAAAAGAAATTGAGTTTGATGCGCCTGAGAAGCCAAATGTCATTTCTGCACCTATGCCCAAACATGGCCACAACACCAATGCAATTGAAGAATATTTGTTTGTTACCACAATTGGTGAACTCGTGACTCCACTTCCAACCATTAAGATAAACTTGTTGAAAGCCGGTGTGTTCCTGGGTTGTAATGAACACTGCCACCTCTACTTATCCTCACCAACTAATTGCCCTTTGTTGAAAATAGGAATTCAACGCTTGATAGACAATAAAGAGATTTTGTTTGAAAATACTCCAGTTTCACCTATTCTTGTTGAAGTAGTTTCAATCATTACCATCTCCGCCAATTCTTCCAGGGTCTCCAAAAGACCCGTTAGAATTACATCGGTTCCGGAAGCAACTCCTATAATAATCACAATGCCTGGGCCAGTCCCATATGAATCAGAAAAAACCGTGTCGTGGAATTACGGTGGAGACATTTACTACCATGGCATCAAACAAGATGGGCCGGGCGCCGAAGAGATAAACTCTGAAGAAGAAGATTCTGACATCAGCAATATTGCCGGAACAAGTAAAATTACCCGAAGCGGTAGGATATTTTCTCCATAAATTGCCCCCCCCCCAAAGGCAGTTTTTGGACCCGTGGCTGCTCCAAAGGTTACTTCCGTATCCATAATCATCTCGGCAAGTGCTCCTATTGATGAAGCTGTTACAACCCCTGTTGTCATTCCTACCAACACTCCTACTGCTGAAACTTGAGGAAAAAGTATTCAAGTAGAGCCTATCCGGACGAAGGATCAATCACTAACTATCCCCGAGACATCCAAGGATGAAATGGAGGAGATCCTAAAAATTATAAAGAGGAGCGACTACGACGTAGTTGAACAGTTCGGGAAAACTACCTCCAAAATATCCATGCTGGCATTACTACTGTGTTCCGAGGCACATGCGAAAGCCTTGGTGAAGTTCCTAAAAACAGCCCATGTGCCTCAAGAGACGTCTGCGGATCAATTTCAAGACTGTGTGGCCAGCTTGATAGTGGATAATGGCCTAGGCTTCTCGGATTCTGATCTGACACCAAGGGGAAGAAAATACAGTGAGGCATTACATGTCTTTGTAGAATGTAGAGGCATAACTCTGGCCCATGTCTTGGTGGACACTGGCTCATCTTTGAATGTTTTACCGAAAAAAGCTCTTGACAGACTTGACTGCGAAGGACTAACGTTAAAGCCAAGTAACATAGTAGTAAGGGCATTTGATGGCTCGAAGAGGATGGTAAACGGGGAGGTAGATATCCCCATAAAGGTTAGGAATCAAACTTTCAATTCAACCTTTTATGTATTGGACATCCACCCTTCTTACTCTTGTTTGCTAGGACGGCCATGGATCCACAACGCTGGCGCTGTTAACTCTACATTGCACTAGATGCGAAAGTATCCGGTTCAAATAAAGATTATCACTGTCCACGGAGAGGAAGAATACATGATTAGCCATCTCAATTCCTTCAGGTATGTGGAATTGGACGGCGAGTTCGTTGAAACTCCTTTTCAACACTTCGAAGAGGTCCCCCAAGAGGTAGTGGTGACCAAGACTGTGTCCCAAATTCCTAAGATTACAAGACCTCCAATCTGGATGTCATCTCTGAAGGACGCGAAAGCAGTAGTAGAGGAAGGTGGATGCACCATCTGGGGGCAACTTCCGGATATCCCGTATAAGTCTGACAAGTTTGGCTTAGGTTTCACTTCAAATGCTCAAAAGGTTTTACGTCATGCCCCTGCTGGAGGGCCACCCTTGAAGATTAGCAACCGAGAGGTCAACGCGAAAGAAGATGGTGAAGAGGATTAGATCTTTCCGACTGTCAATGGAAGACTCAGCAATTGGGAGGCCAGAGACTTTGTCCTAATAACTTTCATCCCTCAGTAATTTATCTTTACATTTTGTTGGATCTGTAATATTCAAAAACAATTCGCACTCTTAAAACCTTGTGTATTGCCCGAGGCACAATGGTCCATTTGTAAGGGTTATTTCATCTTCATATGACATTCAATGAATCATGGACGTTTTTCGTATACAAACTTTTGTGCTCAATGTTTTTCTTTTACATTTTATTTTAAAGATAGCTATACCCTTACACACACCCACACTCACAAATGCAGGTACCCATCCATTTTGGATCCCATGGGTAACGATATTGCTATGGCCTTTTGTGACTCTGAGAATCTAATCTACCAAGCCGAAGATGAAGGTGAGAAAGATTGTGAAGTACCAGGGGAACCTTCCAGACTGCCACAACAAGAAGAAAGAACCATTCAGCCTCACGAAGAACCTGTGGATACGATTAACCTGGGTACCGAGGAAGATAAAAAAGAGGTCAAGGTGAGTGCCAATCTGGAACCCAGTGTCAAGGAACGTCTGGTTCAGTTGCTACATGACTATGTTGAGATCTTTGCCTGTTCATAAAAAGACATGCCAGGACTTGATACAGACATCGTGGTACATCGTCTGCCTACAAGAGAAGATTTTCCGCCAGTAAAACAAAAGGTTCGCCGCATGAGATCTGATATGTCAGAAAATATTAAAGCGGAGGTCATGAAGCAATTCAATGCTGGATTCTTGGTTGTCACTTCCTACCCTCAATGGGTTTCCAGCATTGTTCCCGTACCTAAAAAAGATGGCAAAGTACGAATGTTGTGAACTACAGAGATTTGAATAGGGCAAGCCCTAAAGATGATTTTCCACTCCCCCACATTGATATCCTTGTTGATAATACGGAACAACACAAAGTGTTTTCCTTCATGGACGGATTCTCAGGTTATAACCAAATTAAAATGGCACCTGAGGACATGGAGAAAACAACATTTGTCACACACTGGGGCACATTCTGCTACAAGATGATGCCATTCGGACTAAAGAATGATGGGGCAACCTATCAACGTGCCATGGTAGCTTTATTTCACGATATTATACATCATGAAATAGAGGTCTATGTAGATGATATGATAGCCAGATCGCAAACGGAAGAAGAACACCTTGATCACTTACAAAAGCTGTTTGAGAGACTGAAGAAGTACAAGTTGAGGTTGAATCCAGACAAGTGCACATTCGGAGTACGATCTGGTAAACTCCTAGGCTTTGTCGTCAGTAACAAAGGTATTGAGGTCGGTCCTGCCAAAGTTAAAGCAATACAAGAGATGCGTGCTGCTCGTACTTAGAAGGAAGTCAGAGGTTTCTTAGGACGCTTGAACTATATTTCCAGATTCATTTCTCACCTAACAGCTACTTGTGAGCCAATCTTCAAACTATTGAAGAAAGATCAAGTAGTCAAATGGAATGATGAATGCCAAGTTGCTTTTGACAAAATCAAAGAATACTTATAAGAACCTCCTGTATTGATGCCACCAGTCGAGGGAAGACCATTGATCATGTATCTAACTGTTTTAGAAAACTCAATGGGGTGTGTATTGGGGCAGCATGACGAGTCTGGCCGAAAAGAGCACGCTATTTATTACCTGAGCAAAAAGTTTACCGAATGTGAAACCAGATATTCACTGATCCAGAAAATTTGCTGCGCTCTGGCATGGGCTGCTCGCCGGCTAAGACAGTATATGCTGACTCATATTACCTTATTGATATTTAAGATGGATCTGATAAAATACATCTTCGAGAAGCCTGCTCTTTCAGGGAGAATAGCTAGATGGAAGATGATCCTAACAGAGTACGACATACATTATACTACCCAAAAAGCTATAAAGGGAAGTGTGTTGGCTGATCACCTTTCTCAACAAGCTGTAGAAGACTATCAGTCCATGAAGTTTGAATTCCCAGATGAAGACATCATGACATTAGACAACTGTGAAGAAATCGGGCTATATGACAGACCTGAACAAGGATCCCGATGGAACCTGTTCTTTGATGGAGCATCCAATGCACTCGACAATGGTATCAGTGCTGTACTCATATCTCCAGAAGGGTGTCATACTCCCTTTACCGCAAGACTCTGCTTCAATTGTACAAACAACATGGCGGAATACGAAGCGTGCATCTTCGGTCTCAGAGCTGCAATAGACTTGGGAATCAAATCCTTAGATGTGTTTGGAGATTCAGCTTTGGTCATCATTCAGATCAAAGGGGAATGGGACACCAAACACCCAAACCTTATACCTTACAAAGAATATGTTTTGACATTGCTACCACATTTTGAGAAGATTACCTTCGAGCATTTCCCGCAAGAAGAAAATCAGTTAGCAGACGCTATGCCACAATGTCATCTATGTTTAAACTTAATTGGGATAACGAGGCTCCCCAGATCACCATCGAACGAATGGATGAACCATCACACTATTAAGAGATTAATACTGAAGAGGTAGTGGACCAACCTTGGTTTCATGAAGTCAAGAGGTATCTTGAGGCTCAAGAATATCCAGAAGGAGATTCTCTGCTAAATTCTTCCTTAGTAATGGCATCCTGTACAAACGCAATCATGACTCCATTTTGCTTCGGTGTGTGGATAAGGTTGAAGCTGAAAATATCATGGCTGAATTACATGAAGGAACTTTTGGCACCCACTCTAGTGGGCATACGATGGCGAATAAAATCCTACGGGAAGGCTATTATTGGTCTACCATGGAAGCAGATTTCTATCAACATTCTCGATCCTGTCATAAGTGTCAATTTTATGCTGATAAGGTGCATGTACCTTCAGTTCCTCTGAATGTCTTGATGGCTCCTTGGCCCTTTGCTATGTGGGGAATTGATATGATTGGGGAAATCAAGCCTACAGCCTCCAATGGACATCACTTCATCCTAGTGGCCATTGACTATTTTACAAAGTGGGTTGAAGCAGCTTCCTTCGCCTCCGTTACCAAGAATGTTGTTGCCCGCTTCATCAAGCAAAACCTTATTTTCCGGTATGGTATCCCAGAAAGGATCATCACGGACAATGGTACAAATCTCAACAACACTATGATCACCGTATTATGCGAGCAATTCAAGATCCAGCATCACAATTCTTCTACCTATCGACCAAATATGAATGGTGCTGTCGAGGCTGCAAATAAAAACATTAAGAAGATCATACAGAAAATGACAGTCACATACAAAGACTAGCATGAGATGCTACCATTCGCTCTCCACGGATATCGTACCACAGCTCGCACATCAACCGGGGTAACACCCTATTCTTGGCTTTACGACATGGAGGTTGTCTTGCCTATTGAGGTTCAAATCCCCTCCCTGAGGATTATGAAAGATGCAGGCTTGAACGAAGACGATTGGATCCAGACTCGACTTGATCAACTAAACTTAATTGATGAGAAGAGACTTGTTGCTGTTTGCCATGGTCAAATGTATCAAAAGCGGATGATCAAGGCTTTCAATAAGAAAGTCAGAAGCCAAGTATATCAAGTTATGGATTTAGTGATCAAACATATCATCTTGCCACAAAGTGATCCCAGGGGCAAATGGACTGCTATGAAGGACCATTTGTAATCAAAAACATATTCTCCGGTGGGGCAATGATCTTGACCACCATGGATGGTGACGACCTGCCACACCTTGCGAACACGGACATAGTCAAAAGATACTACGCATGAGAGACCTGCTAGGTTGACACACCTAGGCGAAACAAGGGCATCCCGGTGAACCAAAAGGTTCGGGCAAAAATTAGGGATAAAATGAAAAAAATTTATACACCCGGAAAGTTGAAAACCCGAAAGGGCGACTTGGGTAAAAAAGGGTTTCTCGGTGGACTGAAAACCCGAAAGGGCGGTCCAGGCAAAAGTTAGGGAATTAAAGCGTATGACTATGTCCCGTCGGATCACTTCACGGACAACTTTTGGCTTCTACAAACAAACTCGGGGTTTCTGATCAATTCAATCATCTTCAGACGAAGCAACAAATAGACAAGATGCTCAGAGATACGAAGGCTATAGCAGAATGGGAACCCCATTGGATTATTATGTAGCTATCTTTCTTTGTATGAATTTTTCTTGTTTTACGACAGCATTCTCTTACTAGAATGTTTGTCCCCTTTGTACAAAATATTTATTTAAAGTCAATACAAATATATCCCTTTGAAAGTGCAAAAACTATTTGTGTTTTTCTTTACACTTGTGTTTTGTTTACAAAAACGTCCAATGATTCATTGTTGAACATATGCATTTGAACATAATTGCTGTTTACAAATAAACAAAATGAGAAAGACAATTACTGATGGGTTGAAAGAATAGGAAAATGTCTCTAGGCTATTCCATAAGAAATCCCCTATAGTACGTCATTTAAATCCCCAGCGGAACAAAGCTCCCAGTTTACCAATCCCTGGTAGAAATCATCCAATTTCTCCATATTCCCCAAGAACATCTTACAAGAAGTACATGGCATTGCCCTCACAACAAAACTTATTTCTCTCAACAAAAGTTCATCAGTATTTCAACTTTAAGACTTGAAAATCCACATATCCTCAGCAGCATTCATGGATTTATTTTCCTCAATCAAACAACAATGCGGTAAATTAGTTCACATACACATACATTTCATCCATATATCATAAACATGGATAAAGCTAATACATTGCATCATACATTTCATGCAACATAACTTTGTATTTTAGCTAACATACACGAATGCCATTCTGATACTCATTCAGATTCAACTTTCAGATACAGTTCAGATACGCTCTAGACATGGATGCCATTCTGATACTCATTCAGATTCAACTTTCAGATACAATTCATATACGCTCCAGACACAAAAGCCATTATAATACTCATTCAGATTCAACTTTCAGATACAGTTCAGATACGCTCCATACACGGACGCCATTCTGATAGTCATTCAGATTCAACTTTCAGATACAGTTCAGATACGCTCCAGACACAGACGCCATTTTGATACTTATTCTTTCAGCTTACAATTTACAATTCAATAAACATTCTTGGATGGAATCTACAAGCCCGTCTCCAAAAAATATTCTATCACCTCTCAAAATGGCATCTTTAAGCCCATTCCCTCAACCACACATCGTCGAGTGCAAATTTTTGGGCACTCTAGTGTCTAATCATTCTTTCACCTTCGAGTCACGAATGGAAAAACTCGCCAATCTAACTCTTCAGGTTTATGAAGATAGAACAGGGGCAACTGTTGTACCCAAAAATTTTCCCTCTCATTTATCAAGATTTTTCTCACAATATCTCTTTGACTCAAGACTGGATTAGGGTTTGACCAACTCAAGACAGTTCATCATGCACTGATAACCCAAAATTAGGGTTTGGGATTTCACAAGGATTTTTGGACTATCAATGCTTCATATGACTTTCAAGTATCATTATGGACCCCAAAAATTACTCATGTCAAGTTTCAAGCCTTGAATCACATTTTTGATCAGTCAATTGGACAGTTGACCTAAAAATCATCTGTATTAGGGAAAAAGTCAACCATGGCCAATTTACAGTCAAAGTTCATAATTTTTGATCCACATCAACATTTTAGACTCATATGTATCATTTGATCAAGTTTGGACCATAATTCCTCAAGAAATTTGACCAAATCATCAAAAGGGCAAAATGGTCAAAATTAGGGTTTTGATTGAGAAAGGGCAATTTCTGATTTTTGACCTAGAAAATGATCAATTGGTTTGAAGAATTATTTCAAGAGTTCAAATGCATCATCTTGACCTAATGACATGGTTCAAAACATTGCAATTTCATTGGATTGACAGATAAATTTTGCAGTCAACTGATCAAAAGTCAACTGTATACTGAAAAGTCAAACTTTGACTTTTTGGTCAAAATCAAATGCCAAGAATCACAATTCATCAAAACATGTCAAAATGTGAAACTTGTTCATCAAGAAATCAAATATTGAAGATTTTGTTTTGAAATTTGAAATATTCTTAACTTAGAAATTTTTCTATGTACAGAAAATTTCTTATTTTTTCTCAACTTTAAGTGAAGTTCTCACCTTGATACAAGATGATTCAAAGAAAGTTCCCAACATGAAAGTTGTAGATATGCATGAAATCTACAAATTTTCTTCACACATTTTCTCCTAAAGATGCTTATGAACTAAATGACTTAGTGAAATTTTCCCCTAATTTAGGCAGGTTTTTGACCTAACTTCTTGGCAATTTTCACCTAGTTCCAAGAGGAATCTTGGAAAGCAATTCAAAGATGAGTTATAGAGAATATTTCAAGCTTTCCAAAATGTCAACTAACTCTTTGAGATCATTCTTGAGTAGGGAGAATCGAAGAGAAGAAGTTGGAAATTTCTCACTTTGATTTCAAGCCATTTCATGAAGAACAAAATTCAAATTCAAACCTAGGCTGCATAATCCTTGCTTTATAGGTCTCAAACTTGTTTCTCACTCCATAATTTAATGCTTACACAGTTGATAAAGCCTTAATCCAAGCATAAGAGCCTTTGTCCAAGCTTTAATTCCATAAATGGCACAAAGTTGCCATTTCCATTTTAGAAAAGCATAACTTTTGCATTTGTCAACTCCTTGAGCTTTGCACCTATTCTCTCTGCACACACAAGTCCTATAAACCAAAAGCAAAGTGCCTAAGACTTGTACCAACTCAGATCAGGCTTGTACAAGCATGTACAGAGTTGTCTCCTCACTTTTCTTAAAAGGCAAACAGTAGAGCAAAAACTCTATAACTTAGAAACCTGGTGTGGAATTGATAAAAAACATTTTATATACTTATACACAAACATATTACAACCTAACACATGATTGCAAAGGCTGAGAAACTCTCCCAAACTATCTATCACCAAAAACCTGCCATAACTTGCAGTTTTGCATCAAGCATAGTGTAGCGGTAGAAATGTTCAAGACTAAGCCATTGGATTGACTAGACTTTATACAAATCAAAATAAAAATTGCCACCGCGCTTTATTGTTTCTAAAGGAATGGGAAAAGAGCGAATAACCCAAAAGAGGGGGAAAGATTCAAGGTAAGGGGGTTGGTTATGCAAAGGGAAGTTATTAGCACCCTAAACATCTACGGTACTCCGTAGGAACCTCTTTGAAAATTTTGTATATTTTGGCTATAAAAATGTGTTGTATATAAAATGGATGGTGGAGGTGAGAAAAGAAATATTTTTATGATTTTTGCACCCGCCGTGGTTGCGAACCTTTAGTGCCTACGTACCGCCTTTCGTGCAATAGGGGATCAGGGTACACGTAGTTCCTCTTTTAAAAATTTGAAACACAAGTGTGTTGGTTAATTTTATGGATAAGACATCATCGTCATTGTCCGTGTGGAAAACATACTTACTACCCACAATCTTGAGAAAAGAGAATTTGCATCATCTCAAAGTGGAGGATATGGCTTGGATTTTAAAATCAACAATGCCTCACTCAACACCGAAGTGGAAAATATCTCTCTTTACTACATATTGTAGAAGTATAGTTGTTTGCTTCATTACAACGATTGACAAGAGTCTAATCTTTTAAGAAAAGTTTTAAAATAAAAAGCTAAAGTGGCAAAAATGGTTTGAAATGAGATTGATTGACTTTTAGTCTTCTCACAAAAATGTCAAGGTATTATTAAATTGATTGAAATTTATTTATGAAAATGTTTTGAAAATGCATGGACCTAAGTCCAATTTTATTATGAAAGTGTTTCAAGTTTAGAAATAAGAAGAGTTTTTAAAAAGAGGGAGAAGATTTTTGAAATTAAAGAAGATGTGAGGAGATGAAGAGACTATCCTAAAGAATAAGGTAAAAGCTAGGGATAAGAACCATCTAACCAACAAAAAGCAAATACTTGACATTATGAGTCAATATATAATTCCCATTCTTTGTATTGAAACCAAGCAAGCAAAGATACTAGAACTCTTGAAAGAACCAAACTTCAAGTGTTTTAAGTCTTCGCAAAAATTGGACAGAGTAACGACTGTATATGGGTGAATTCCAGATTACAAACAAAGTATGTAATCACAATAACCTGTACACAAAACAAACAAACAACCCAATGTCTTGAAGTAAACCTCAAGAACTCCAGACAAAATAATCAAGTAAGATCACAAGGTCTCCAAGATAGGCCAAGGTTTCTAATCCTAAGTCCAAGAAGTCCAATACTCCATAATGCCATGGATAGTAACCAAATAATCCAAGTATCATTAAAGATTTTTATGGTTCATGTTGATTATTAGGTGTCTTTAAAAGTAAAAGAAAAGCTCAAGTGAGAAAAATAAAAATAACATAAAAGTAAATGCTCAAGTGAGCAAAATAAAAATGGCATAAGAATAATTGCTCAAGTGAGCAAAAAATAAAAAAATGGCATGAAATGTAAATGCTTAAATTAAATGGTATATAAAGCATAAAAATAAAAGCATAAAGTAAAGTCAATTGTTAGAAATTAGTGGTTAGTTGGATGACCATCTTGAAACTTCCATTTGGAACTCATTAGAGGATTTGTAGAACCAAAGCCTCCACACAACAAGTTACATTTTCTTTTTGTCAAGTATATCATCCATTTTGGAATCCTCAAAAGTAACATTTAATGATCAACAATGTTTAAATGATCCACATTGACCAAAGGTGTTGTAGATCCATTAGAGGATTGGTAGAACTAAAGCCTCCACACAATGAATCTCAAGGTTATTGGATCAAAGAGATCAAATTAACATACTTGGGCTTGTAATCATAAGTTTGGGCCACGAATGGTCATTTATTCGAATCAGGCTAAAATTTAGCGCTATGTTAAGCAATCGTAAGTGGACTTATGTAGAAGTCGCACCTATTTTGAGGCTGATCAATAGCAATCTATGTACTTCATGTTTGGATAAATTATATAGAGATCACCATCCCTTAACATGTAGCACGATTAAAAAAGAAAGGGATAAGATGAAGAGGGAGGGGAATGATAAGCTAATTTGGATCACCATCTCAAAATTCTTTCATCTTTAAATTAAACCACTCCTCTAGATGGATTAAAGCACTAAACATATCATTAATCCAAAGCACGAAAAATGAATTAAATAATTCACTCTTAGGTAGATTTGAATTGATGAACATTTATCCAACTTCATCTACATCACAAAGTCCATTGAGTATAAAGACAAATTGGACATTTAAAATTTGTAATCCAAATTATCCATCAAAGAGAGTGAGCAGGAAAAAAATTTGAGTCAAAACATCCCCAAAATAAGGAAGAAAAAGTATTTTTGGCACTGTTACAATCAATTGTGCTTAGACAGCAACCAATTGTATCAGAGCAGTTTTTTTCAAATCAATTTTCTGTGACAAACAATTGCAATGTTACAATAATTGATTGCAACCTGTTAAAATCAGTAGAAAACAACATTTCAAGGATCAAATTCTTGTTCCAACTTTTCATCAAACACCTTATGATCATGGATCCAATTGAGCATGAAAATTCCATCAAATTATGAGAAAATAGCACTAATGGAGTCATAAAACAGTTCTCAATGAATCAAAACCAGAAATCCACAAGAGACCACATTGTGAAAGATGATGATCCAACTTACCAAAGGTAGAATTAGAGAATTATCAAACAACTTCCAGAATTTGCTTCAATTCAACCACAATAATCAATTACCAAAGCTTGGATATAGAGAATTGATGAAGAAAAAGTGTTTGGATGAAGGTTTAGCTTAAAGATTAGTAAGCTTCAATGCAAAGCTTACTATCCTTTTTTTGAAAATGGAGCTTTGAGTGAATTTGGTAGATGGAGAGAATTGAGAGATTTTTTAGCAAGATGAGTTTGGCTATCAAAAGCTTCCAATTTGAATGAGATGAGGGCTCTATTTATAGAGTTTAAGATTGGGATTAGTGGTAATTTGGTAATTGATTCTTGGAGCCAAAAATTGAATTAATGATATAATTTTCAAATTATTCAGAAAAATAGGAGCCAAAAAGATGACAGTTTTGAAATTGCTGGCTTTTTTCAAAAATCACGTGTGTTTTGCAGCTATGAGTCGACACAAGAGTCGTATGCATCGACACATTCTAGTTGTATAACACAACATGAGTCGACGCAAGCTTCTATGGATCGATACAAACTGCTATCTCAACACAATACATAATCAATCAATTTGCATGAGTCGACACATAACATGTATGTGTCGACACATGCTAGTTATACAAAATCGGATGAGTCGACACAAGCCTCTATGTGTCAATACAAGCTGCCTTTTCGACTCAATACAAAATTAATCACTTTGCATGAGTCGAGGCATAACACGTATGTGTCGACACATGCTAGTTATACAAAACAGGATGAATTGACATATAATACATATGTGTCAATACATACTAAAAAAATTATTTTTGAAGGCTAAAAATACACTTTTCTCAAAGATTGTGCACAATACAGTGTGCAATCGATTGCACTATGGGAGCAATCGATTGTACAGGAAAACAAAAATGAAAATTTTTAATTATTTTTTTTTTTTGCAAATAGAGATTTTAGGGAAATAATACCGGAAAACCTTATTTGTGGGATGCTTTGACTCGGTACCTAAAAAACACAATTTTGCAAAGACAAAGATAAATATTTTTTGTATTTTGGTTAGAGATTAATTATCAACGCATATACAAAATACACAACTAAGGTGCTTGGAGATTCCTCAAGAGCAAACTTAAAGATATGAGATAGAAAAAAAAGAGGAAGAACCAATCCTAAGGTGATTTTGTTATGATCAAGTTGACATGATATGATAGGCGAATCTTAGGGGCAAAAATTGGGTTACAACAGCTTCCCTTATTTAAGTGTCTTCTATCCGGAGATACAAAGGTTAAAAATCTTCGTGTCGACGCGATTGAAGATACTTAAATATAAAACAAGCCCTATTTTTGTCTCTAAGATACCATGCAATACTTATGATTATGAATGCATATGAACAGAACAAAAGAGACGCAAAGTATCACTAGGGATGCCACAAAAATGAAGATGTCAAGCATCGACGTTCACTGCCGATGTCTACCAATGTTCACTGAAGGTAGAGAGAAAATACATATCACCTCCGTTCACTAACGATGAACTATCAACGTTCACTGAAGATAGCAAAAACATAACAAACACCGATGTTTACTGTCGATGTACTACCAATGTTCACTGAAGGTAGAAAGAGAAAATATATCATACCATCACCGTTCACTGACGATGAACTATCAACGTTCACTGATGATAGAAAAAAGATAACAAACACCGACGTTCACTTCCGATGTACTACCAACGTTCACTGAAGGTAGAAAGAGAAAATATCATACCACTGCCGTTCACTGATGATGAACTATCAACGTTCACTGATGATAGCAAAAATATAACAAACACCAACGTTCACTGCCGATGTACTACCAACGTTCACTGAAGGTAGAGAGGAAATATCATACCACCGCCGTTCACTGACGATGAACTATCTACGTTCACTGATGATAGCAAAAAGATAACAAACACCGACATTCATTGCCGATGTCCTACCAACATTCACTGAAGGTAGAGAGGAAATATCATACCACCGCTGTTCACTGACGATGAACTATCAATGTTCACTGATGATAGCAAAAAGATAACAAACACCGATGTTTACTGCCGATGTCCTACCAACATTCACTGAAGGTAGAGAGAAAATATATCATACCATTGCCGTTCACTGACGATGAACTATCAACATTCACTGAAGATAGCAAAAAGATAAGAAACACCTACGTTCACTGCCGATGTAATACCAACGTTCACTGAAGGTAGAGAGAAAATATCATACCACCGCCGTTCACTGACGATGAACTATCAACGTTCACTGAAGATAGCAAAAATATAACAAAGACCGACGTTCACTGCCAATGTACTACCAACATTCACTGAAGGTAGAAAGAGAAAATATATCATACCACCTCCGTTCACTGACGATGAACTATCAACGTTCACTGATGATAGCAAAAAGATAACAAACACCGACGTTCACTGCCGATGTACTACCAACGTTCACTGAAGGTAGAAAGTGAAAATATCATACCACCGCCGTTCACTGAAGATGAACTATCAATGTTCACTGATGATAGAAAAAAGATAACAAACACCGACTTTCACTGTCGATGTACAACCAACGTTCACTGAAGGTAGAGAGAAAATATCATACCACCGCCGTTCACTGACGATGAACTATCAACGTTCACTGAAGATAGAAAAAAGATATGAAACACCGACGTTCACTGCCGATGTACTACCAACATTCACTGAAGGTAGAAAGAGAAAATATCATATCACCTCCGTTCACTGACGATGAACTATCAACGTTCGCTGAAGATAGAAAAAAGATAACAAACACCGACGTTCACTGCCGATGTACTACCAACGTTCACTGAAGGTAGAAAGAGAAAATATATCATACCATCGCCGTTCACTGACGATGAACTATCAACGTTCACTGATGATAGCAAAAAGATAAGAAACACCGATGTTCACTGTCGATGTACTACCAACGTTAACTGAAGGTAGAAAGAGAAAATATCAAGTTTTCCCAAAACTCTGGTGTTTCACCTAGAACGGGTCTCAACTTCTTCTTTAACCAAGGTACTCTTCCTGGAAAGGGTAATATGTAAGCTTATCTCAAATAAAGAGACTTCCACTCATTGTCAAGAGGATTTGCAAAGAGAAATGACTTTCTGGGGATAGAAATATGGCTTCCTGGGGAAAGAGATATGACTTCCTGGGGAAAGAGATATGACTTCCCGGGGAAAAAGATATGACTTCATGGGGAAAGAGATATGACTTCCTGGGGAAAGAGATATGACTTTCTGGGGATATAAATATGGCTTCCTGGGGAAAGAGATATGACTTCCTGGGGAAAGAGATATGACTTCCTGGGGATAGAAATATGGCTTCCTAGGGAAAAAGATATGACTTCCTAGGGAAATAGATATGACTTCCTGGGGAAAGAGATATGACTTCCTGGGGAATGAGATATGACTTCTTGGGGAAATGCCACGTTATTCATGCTGAGGAGATAAAGTCTTCTCGTGAAAAATAAATGCACAAACCAAAACTCAAAGTTCTCAGAAATCCAAAGTAAATAATATCGTCATGCAACCACGAATCCAATTAGAAACAAACTGGAGCAAGACGGCCAATGAAGATACATCCTTTGAGAAATAAACTCAAGAGGGAAAACCAAATCCACTTAAGCAAGGAGCGCTGCAGGAAGGTTAGAACACAATGTCAATAAAAAATGATTTGTAGTAATGCATGATGCATGTATGAATGTATGAGTGATATCGTGCATATGCTGGTAAAAGGATACATCATCAATACAAACAAACAAAACCGCCTCAGGTACCAACAACATTGGGCTAAACTTCAACTAGAAAGATCAATCCAAGAAAGGTAAATGCAACTGCGGAAACCAAACCTATTGCCTGCCCTAACTTCACTGAGGAGAAACATAATCCGGATGTAGCTAAATCAAACACATACCGGGATAGAACATCTTTCTTCTGGTTTCATCGGAGAAACTAGTTTTTCAAAAGAAACATACCTACTGGAGATTGCAAGACCAACCTCAAATAAAGCAGACTGACGCCGAGACAATCAAACCTCACTGGGGAATTCAAGCCTACCCCCCTGGGGAATGATGCAAATTGAAAATTTACATCATGAAAACCTATTTCGACAAAAGATGCCCTGGGATAGCCTTCCCGGGAAATCAAGAAATCAACACTAATTCCAATACTGCAAAAAGAGCGATATCTTAGCACACCAAGGGAATAAAACCTTTCATCATATGAGGGAAAACTTCCTTGGGGAATCTGGGATGGAGGCTTCTGACCATGCAAACCCAAAATCAAAAGCGAACCAAGAATTGGCCGGAGATAATGGGATCACAAACCTAATATTGTACCTTGCACCCACTGGTATCGTCTTTAACTATCTGAGAAACACACAAAGATTGCGCACATACCAACAAGATGACCTGAGAAAAACCTTCATGAAGGAAGTAAATCTTCTTAAAACAACCGGAGTTTGTTCATTCCTGGGATCGCCATTTTTGTTGTCATTGTTTCATCATAAATCCCAAAGTAAATTGAATTGTGAAGATCTCCCTTTTTTTTAAAAGTCAATTTTGCTTTTTAATATTTTTGCTTTAAAAATTATTATCAGTAATAAATGGAGTCTTTGCAAGCTAAATAAAAATAAGAACACAAAGAATTGGGCAAAAGCTTGAATTTCATTAATATAATGGTAGTCTGCGAATGGCGAGACTCCATGGATGATTACAAAATTTGGGAAATGGTAATATATAATGGAAAAGATACATTGAGATACAATGACCACCATTCCCCCTAACAACTTTTGAAATCCTGAGCAGCAGCTTTTGTTGAAGTATGGTGAGGATCCGAGAAGATTGTTGCTTCAACGATCAAGTCTTGTCTGACGTAGTTACTTGCCAAGAAAAAACCCTAACTTTTTCCTAAGCTGCCCTTGCGGGTTTTCAACTTAGCGGGAAATTTATTCTATTTATGTCTCTAATTTTTGCCTAGACCGCCCTATCGGGTTTTTAGCCTACCGAGATGCTCCTTTTTTCCTAAGCCTCCCTTTCGGGTTTTCAACTTAGCGAGCTGTTCTTTTATTTCTTTAGGAAAAGTATTTCTTGATAGCGTCAGCATTCATGGGACGTGGGAACTCCTCGCCATCCATAGTTTCAAGAATTAATGCACCACCAGAGAAGGCTTTCTTGACAACATACGGGCCTTCAAAATTGGGAGTCCACTTGCCCCTAGAATCAGTGTTAAAAGACATGATCTTCCTGAGCACGAGGTCGCCTTCTCTGAATTCACGATGTTTGAACTTTTTATCAAATGCTTTCTTCATTCTTTTCTGATATAACTGCCCATGATACAAAGTTGTCATTCTCTTCTCTTCAATGAAATTCAATTGGTCAAACCTGTTCTGGACCCATTCAGCTTCTATCAACTTGGCTTCCATTATCACACGCAACGAGGGAATCTCTACCTCAACAGGGAGTACAACTTCCATTCCATATACCAGGGAGAACGGGGTTGCTCCTGTTGAAGTGCGGACAGATGTCCGATATCCATGCAGAGCAAAAGGGAGAATTTCATGCCAATCCTTATAAGTGACAACCATTTTCTAGATAATTTTCTTGATATTCTTATTAGCAGCTTCAACAACCCCATTCATCTTTGGCCTGTATGGAGATGAATTGTGATGGATAATCTTGAATTCTTCACATAGTTCTGTCATCATCTTATTGTTCAAATTCGAGCCATTGTCAGTGATGATTCTACTCGGCACACCATACCGGCATATAAGATTGTTTTTGATGAAACGCACAATCACATGTTTGGTAACATTTGCATAAGAAGCAACCTCTACCCATTTGGTAAAGTAGTCAATTGCTACCAAGATGAAATGGTGTCCATTCGAAGCTTTGGGTTCTATCATCCCAATCATGTCAATACCCCACATAGATAAAGGCCATGGGGAGGAAATCACATTGAGAAGTGTCGGAGGCACATGGACCTTGTCTACATGAACCTGGCATTTATGGCACTTCTTTGCAAATTTGTAACAATTAGATTCCATTGTCAACCAATAGTAACCCGCCCTTAGCATCTTTTTAGCCATCGAATGTCCATTAGCATGAGTGCCAAATGAACCTTCATGAATCTCATGCATCAACATGTCTGCTTCGTGTCTATCCACGCATCTGAGCAAGACCATGTCATAATTTCTCTTGTATAACACATTTTCACTGTGGAAGAAACTGCCTGTCAATCTTCTCAGCGTCATTCTATCTTTCCTCGACGCACCAATCAGGTATTCCTGAGTCTGAAGAAAATGCTGGATGTCATAATACCAAGGTTTTTCATCTGATACCTCCTCTGTCATAAACACATGAGCGGGCCTATCCAGCCATCAAACTGTAATTCAGGGTATATCATTCCAAGTATTCACTTGGTACATGGAAGCCAGAGTTGCCAGAGCATCCGCCATTTGATTTTCATCTCTAGGAATGTGATGGAATTCAACTTTATTGAAGAAGGGTAGTAATCTTCTAGCATAATATTTGTAAGGGATCAAGCCATGGTGACGAGTATCCCATTCTCCTTTAATCTAATTTATTACCAAAGCTGAATCATCATATATATATAGAATTTTGATTCTGAGATCAATAGCTTCCTCAAGACCCATGATGCAAGCCTCATATTCCGCCATATTATTAGTGCAATCAAATGTTAACCTTGCAGTAAAAGGAATGTGCGATCCATGAGGAGTGACGATCACAACACCAATTCCTTTACCATAAGCATTCACCGCTCCATCAAATATCATACTCCAACGAGATTCAGGGTCGGGGCCTTCCTCAGGCAATGGTTCATCACAATCTTTCACTTTCAGGAACATCACATCCTCATCGGGGAATTCATATTCTGCAAACTGATGATCTTCCACCAGCTGGTGTGAAAGGTAATCTGCCAACACACTACTTTTGGCAGCTTTTTGAGTGTGGTACTCAATATCATATTTAGATAACAACATCTGCCAGCGGGAAATTCTCCCAGTAAGAGCAGGCTTCTCAAAAATATACTTGATTGGATCCATTTTGGAGATCAACCAAGTGGTATGATTCAACATATACTGCCGCAAACGCTTTGCTTCCCAGGCCAAAGTACAACATGTTTTTTCTAGCGTGGAATACCGCGACTCATAATCAGTGAACTTTTGCTGAGATAATAAATGGCGAACTCTTTCTTCCCTGTTTCATCCTGTTGTCCCAGAATACAACCCATGGATTTATCTAACACTGTTAGATACATAATCAACGGTCTTCCTTATACGGGAGGGAGCAAGATAAGAGGTTCAAGAAGATACTCTTTAATACTCTCAAATGCCCTTTGGCAGTAATCCGTCCACACATAACCTTGATCTTTCTTTAACAACTTAAAGATAGGTTCACACTTTGCAGTCATGTGGGAAATGAATTTGGAAATATAATTCAAACGCCCGAGGAAACCCATGACTTGCTTTTCAGTTATTGGTGCTGGCATTTCTTGAATTGATTTGACTTTATCAGGGTCAACTTCAATTCCTTTTTGGCTAACAATAAAATCCAACAATTTCCCCGATCTAACTCCGAAGGTGCATTTATTTGGATTCAAGTGGAGACGATACTTCCTCAAACGCTGAAACAACTTCAACAAATCTTTTATATGCCCTTCTTCAGTTTGAGATTTTGCAATCATATCATCAACATATACTTCAATTTCCTTGTGCATCAGATCATGGAATAGGGTTGTCATAGCCCTCTGGTACGTTGTACCAGCGTTCTTCAACCCGAAGGGCATCACTCTGTAACAGAATGTTCCCCAGGGTGTGATAAAAGTTGTTTTTTTCCATGTCCTCTGGAGCCATTCTTATTTGATTATACCCGGAAAATCCGTCCATGAACGAGAATACCTTGAATTTTGTTGTGCTGTCCACTAACATGTCAATGTGAGGCAATGGAAAAAAATCTTTCGGACTAACTTTATTTAGATCTCTGTAATCTACGCACATGCGGACTTTTCCATCTTTTTTCGGTACTGGGACAATATTGGAAATCCATTAAGGATACACTGACGTCACAAGAAAACCAACATTAATCTGTTTTAGGACCTCCTCTTTGATCTTTACTTCCATATCGGGGTGGGTTCTTCTCAACTTTTGTTTAACTGGCGGACACTCTGGCTTCAACGGCAAATGATGCTCGACAATGTCTGTATCTAGACCAAGAATATCTTGATAAGACCAAGCAAAAATATCCACATACTCTTTCAACAGCTCAATCAACCCACTTTTTACATTAGGATGCAACGATGCTCCAATCTTAACTTCCTTCGGATCTTCTTCTGAACCCACGTTAATCACTTCCAAAGGCTCCTTATATGGCTGAATGGTATTTTCCTCGTGCTCAAGCAACCGTGAGAAATCTTGTGGAATCTCGTCATAATCTTCTTCTTCAGCCCCAAACACAGGACAATCAAAGTTGGGAGAGGGTGCAGGGTCATTGTATTCAATGGGTTTTTTAATTAATCTGCACATGTGATTTATGATTGCTTTTAGAAACTGACACATATAACAAGTGATCATGCAGATTAATTTTCAGTTATTATTTATTTTGAAAGGGTTTTTTATTTGATTACCATTTCTCAAGAAAAAGCAGAAAATAAAGACATATTTTTGGAAGCAAAGACAACTTTTATTAATGATCTTAACAGTCAAAGAAAACAGATAAGCCCATACAAAACTTTCACCTTGGGCAGAGTGAAAGCTTTTCAAAAGAAAGAAACAGATTAACAAAAAAAATTACTCTGAAATATGTATGCAAGAAGGAACATCAATGGTTACCCAGTTCTAAACTTGGACTCCATGCGTCACATAATTCGGTACTTCCTGCTCTGCTTCATCCTCTTCAACAGCATTAATTCCAGAACCAATTGGATGGAGGTAACCTCCGCTGCGGAAAACATCATGATAACTGTTCACAGAAGACTTTGACTTCAAACTTTCTCCTTTGCCATTCTTAAAAGAGAAACCCAAACCAGCTATGTTTTTGTTCACGGGTGGATCCACAAGTTGTCCCCAAACTGCATTATAACCATTGCGCACAACCTGCCGCGTGTCCTTCAACGAAACCACAGAATTCTCATTCCTCCTTATGTTGTCAATAGATAGGGCTTGGAACTGGGTTCCAACAGCAGCCTCATCCGCTTCTACAATACTGAAAGAGGATAGATGGGATATCAACAATGCCTGCTCCCCATTTACGATCACCACCTTCCCTTTGCTCACAAAATTTAACTTCTGATGCAGAGTTGAAGTGACAGCCCCTGCTTCGTGTATCCATGGCCGTCCTAGCAAACAACTATATACGGGAATAATTTCCATGACCTGGAAGGTTATCAAGAACAAATATGGTCCTATATGGATGGGCAAGTCCACTTCACCGATGACAGATTTCCTCGATCCATCAAAAGCCTTCACAATGATGCCACTCGGGCGCATAGGTGCTCCTTGATACTTTAACTTCATGAGGGTACTCCTCGATATAACATTCAGCGCGGATCCGTTAACAATTAGCACATTGGACAACAAATCATTCTTGTAGTTCATAGATATGTGGAGGGCCAGGTTGTGATTCCTCCCTTCATCTGGTAACTCATCATCGCAGAAACTCAAATTGTTACATGACGTAATGTTTCCAATTACGCTACTGAATTGATCTAATGGCATATCATTCTCAACAAAATCTTGGTCTAGTACTGTCATCAGTGATTCTCTATGAGCAGAGGAATTCATTAATAAAGCTAGGATAGATATCTTGGAAGGAGTCTACAATAGTTGATCTACAATTTTGTAGTCGCTCATCTTAATTATCTTCAAAATAGCATCCACTTCTTTCTCTAATGTAGCTCCACTAGTCTCTCCTGTAGCCTTCTTAGGCTCATCATTCTCAGCAATTTTATTTCCAGTAACAACATCTCTTCGAATAACTGGCACAAACACACGACTGCTACGGGTCATCTTGCTATTATCAGCTATATTTCCAACATTTGGCATTGGATGGATGGGAATCTCTACCCCGTCTTCTAAGATTGTAGTGTTGTATTTGTAAGGCACAACCTTGTCTGATTCACAGGGAACAGGACCTGGCAGACTAATTACCATTGGGGTAACAACTGGTTTGCAATGGTACTCCACCTCAAGATGATTGGGTGCACCAAAACAAGGTACAATGACGTTTACCCCTTCCTCAACACAATCAGCCATCAAAAAGTCATTTTTGGCAAACAAATCTTCGTCTGAAGAGAAATACTCATCTGCGGAGGCATACTCTTCCTCTGACTTTTCTTCCATCAAACAAACTTCAACCATATCAATCTCATGATAATCATCTCTCTGACCTGTGATCTTGATAGTTCCATTGTCTAACAGCAACTAAACACATTCCCTCACAATTGAACATCCTCGGGGATCTCGACAACAAACTATGAAAGATCCATATTGGTGTTCCACCTGACCAGCAGTACGACCGAAAGTAGCATGCAACTGCACTAGATCCTCATTCAAATGATCCACATCAAAAATTACGAATTCACCCAGACATCCAGAAACCATATTCACTTCCTCTTCATATTCCTCCCTAGGCCTGATTATACGGATTAAACCTTCATCCATCATCTCCTGTAAATCAGTCTTTATCTTCTCGCAACCCTGTATATCTGTACTGCAAATAGCACAACCGGCGTAGTCATGCGTATAATAACTGAATTCACATAGGTCTGCGTGCATCTTCACCAAATCTCCTCTAACCAGATTAATGTCAAAATTTTGAAAGTCGTCTGGACAACCGGCCACCATAGTTACAACATTCACTCCCCCGTGCTTGGGTACAGGATTGTCTTTCACATTAGGTCCCACGTCTTTGAAAGATAAAATTCCAGACTTCACCAACCTTTGCACTTCAGTCCTCAAAGGATAACAATTCTCAACACCATGCCCTGGTGCTCCCTGATGAAAGGCACACGTCTGGTCTGCTTTGTAATACCAAGGCAATGGTGATGGTATGGCGGGAGGTGGTCGTGTCTGAACCAACTTCTTCTGAATCAATGCTGGTAGTAGCTTTGCATAGCTCATGGGAATAGGATCATAGTTCTCCCTTATCTGATTATACCCTTGATTCCCCTGCGGGGACAGTCTCTGATAAGCAATGGTAGTCGGAGCGGCATTCATAACTGGAGTAACTGAGGCGACTTGCTGATGACGCTGATAATTCTTTCTAGGAGCATTTACCCTTCTCTCTTGCATAACAACATTTGTATCCCCCTCTTTCTTCTTGGTAAACCCATAAGATTTCTTCTTCACCCCTCCGGATCCTTCACCCTTTGTCAAATGGCCTTCTCTTACTGCCTCTTATAGGAAGACACCCATTCCTACCATCTTTGTAAAATCAGTTTGGGCACTTGCTACCATTCTTTCATAGTAGAAAGCGCCTAGCGTCTTCAGAAAAATCTTAGTCATTTCTTTCTCCTCCATGGGAGGAATCACTTGTGCAGCCACTTCGCGCCATCTCTATGCATACTCTTTGAACGATTCTCTGTCTTTCTAAACCATGACCCTAAGCTGGTCACGGTCAGGCGCCATGTCCACATTGTACTTGTATTGTTTAATGAATGCTTCTCCCAAATCATTAAAAGTATGGATGTTGGTGCTGTCTAAACTCATGTACCATTTCAACGCTGCGCCGGTCAGACTATATTGGAAAAAGTGAATCAGCAGACGCTGATCATCGATGTGGGTAGACATTCTTATTACATACATCACCAAATGAGCACGAGGGCAATTATTGTCCTTGTACTTCTCAAATTCTGGGACCTTGAACTTAGAAGGCACTTTAACATTCGGGACCAAACACAACTCATTCACATTCTTCCCGAATAGCTCTTTTCCCCTAAGAGCTTTCATCTCTCTTTGCATTCTATCAAACTGCTCTTGAAAATCATCCATTCTGTCATAAATACCCAAGTCTTCACTCGGCGGAGGGAAAGGATGACACATATATTCATTAACAAACGGAACCAAATTCACCGAAGGAGGTGCAGCAGGAACAGTATGCACCACAGGAGGTGCAGGAGTAACAACATTTTGAACCACTGGAGCATCTTGAGGGCCAAGATTGAAACCTTCAGGTGCAAAATTCTATGTCATTCCACATGGATAACCCTGAGGCATACAGTTTTGAACAACAGCCGGAGTAGCGGATACAGGAACAATAGGAACTTCAACATTTTCCCTTGTTGGTTGAGGTTGAACACTCGGTGGCTAATTCTGAGCAACCACCAGAGCTTCCATCAGAGTATTCAAGTTGGACAAGCCAGCCTTCAAAGAGAAAACTTCTTCGCGCAGCTTGCGATTCTCCTGTTCTAAGTTGTCCATCTTCTTTTTGAAATTAGCCCGAGTGTTGTAGTGATGAGTCAGCTTGCTGAGTGAAGTAAAGAAGCTGGGTAAGACACCTGAATATGCATAACGAATGCAAGAAATATGTGAAATATGATGCATGATATGCAATGCATATGATTATTTTTACTTTATCATTTAATATCTCAAGGGATTTATGGTTTATAGACATATTGCAAACATCCAAGTAATAAAGCTTTTGAAATACTAAATTTTTTTAATTATAATAACTTCAAAATGGATTACAAGTTTCAATGATCCCAAGTACAAGATGAAAATACAATCTAAAATCCTGAGAAGAGGAACTAATGGAGATCAATCTGTACGCTGGCGCTTCCCTGTGAGCCTGACAATCTGAGCCCTCAACCTCTGGTTTTCTTCAACATGTCTGATGGAAACCTCCTTCCAATCATCTGAAGCAGCAAGTGAGTAATCAACACCTGTTTGAGTCTTAGGAGAAAATAAATCCCCTTTCCTATCCATAGACTCCACCGCTCGACTCTCAAGGATCTCGATCAAATCATCTTTCTCCTTTAGGTCTACTCTGTAGGAACTCTCTAAAGTCTGGAACTTGTTCTTCCAAGCATCCCTTTCCTGTTGCATCATAACCAAAGCAAGCTTCAGCTCTTCTAGATCATCTAATAAGGGAGAAGTGGTCTTCGCAAACAAATAAGGCATGGGTGTCTCCCGAGTATACGACATCTTCAACTGAATGGCTCTCGATCGCACCCACTGAAGATATGGCTCTAAAGAAACAACACCTCTAGGTCCCAAATCCTTCCTACTCTTCTTATGAATGTGACGCCAGGCCTTCGCAATCTTCTCCCTAGCTTCCCTGTGGTATTCTCCTTCCTTCAGAAAGAAACTACTCAAATGAATACTATTTGATTTATCCGTCATCGGGTAACCAATATGTCGCCGTGCAAGAACAGGGTTATAGTTAATTCCTCCCTTTGTACCAAGAAGAGGCACATTGGGGAAACTACCACAATTGTCAATAACCTCCACATCCTGGTAAGCTCGATGATACCAATCAATATCAGAGTGAGTAAGTGCCATGATCTTAGGATCCCAACGGGGTTCCTTCTTTACTTCCTAAAAAGCATCAGACTGAGGCATATGAGAGATAAACCACCGGTATAAGAAAGGCGTGCAACAGATAATCATTCCCCCATGACAGGAACTCCGAAGATGAACATAGTAATAAGCATCACCCAACAGTGTAGGAACCAGGTTTTCAATCATGAAAATCCTGATAGCGTTAATGTCGAAAAACTTGTCCACATTAGGAAATAAGAATAATCCATAGGCGAGTAAAGCAAAGATGGCCTCAAAAGCAACCGCACTCTTCATCCTGGCACAATAACGAGCTTTCTCCAATAAGAACTGAGCTGGTAATCCTCTAATCCCTCCTTTGGTAGTCATATGGGCTTCCACCTCAGACTTTCCCAGATGAATCAAAGCAGCAATCTTATGTGGTTTTGGCTCACCCTCCAAACCAGTAAAAGGAACACGATCGGTAACAGGTAAATCCAATAGATAGGAATACTCTTCCAGTGTTGGCATCAACTGATAATCAGGAAAAGTAAAGCAGTGATACACCAGATCATAGAACTGGACCAAAGTCGAGAGAATACCCTCCTTCATCTTCAGCTTCATGAGAGGAATAATGGATCCATACTTCTTCCGAAAGTCAGTAGAACACTCAATCTCAGGAATTAGACTGATCAACTCATCTATCTTAGGATCCTTGAAAATGTATTTCCCGGTCTTTCTTTTTCTAGAATCCATGGTTTAAAAGTACCTAGATATTCACAAATAGTCAACCTTTAAATCCCTTGAAATATTGTTTTCTTTAAAAGATGCTTATGAGTGCATGGATGCATGATGCAACAATCACACACAAGATCACACATATATAGGTTCAACGTCACGAGCATGAGTTCGAAGGTACTACCCATAAGGTATTGGTCTAAAAAGTTATCACCTTCCGAACAAGGTTCTAAGAGGTTTCCTAGAGTCTACATCCTTTCTTAGGATATTACCAACTTCCCGATTAACTCGGTAATTAGTAATATTCTCAAGAAAGACTCGTCCGAGCGTAGCATCGTGTGATAACTATTTCCGGATTACTCCGTCATACCTTCCGCACTACACCTAAAAGGCCAAGATGGGTTAGGTAATCTACGGTCCTCAGCTTCAGCAGGCTCCCAGGTCAAAAGCAGTACGTCTTCCCGATTACTCGGTAAACGACACTACAGTCAAAGGGGCCTCCACTGAGTGGGGGATCTCACGCCTCCTTTTTTGAGATTACTCCCTCAAAGTTAACATGACTATACCGCCCGTCCTATCTTAAAGTTTTCCCAAGTCCAGGTATAGGACTTATGAGTAATCACCAAGCACCCTGTAAACCAGGAAAATCCAGACAAACATATATACAAAATATAACACATAAACACAATAACACATATACAGATATAAACAAAGATAGGCTCAACCCACTTAGGGATGGACCAGCAAGAGGTCAATCTTTCCCCAGTGAAGTCGCCATTTTTCTGTAGCGGTAGAAATGTTCAAGACTAAGCCATTGGATTGACTAGACTTTATACAAGTCAAAATCAAAATCGCCACTGCGCTTTATTGTTTTCAAAGGAATGGGAAAAGAGCAAATAACCCAAAATAGGGGGAAAGATTCAAGGTAAGGGGGTTAGTTATGCAAAGGGAAGGTATTAGCATCCTAAACATCTATGGTACTCCGTAGGAACCTCTTTGAAAAAACTATATATTTTGGCTATAAAAATGTGTTGTATATAAAATGGATGGTGGAGGTGAGAAAATAAATATTTTTATGATTTTTGCATCCACCGCGGTTGCGAACCTTTAGTGCCTACGTACCACCTTTCGTGCAATAGGGGATCAGGGTACACATAGTTCCTCTTTTAAAAATTTGAAACACAAGTGTGTTGGTTAATTTTATGAGATAAGACATCATCGTCATTGTCCGTGTGGAAAACATACTTACTACCCACAATCATGAGAAAGGAGAATTTGCATCATCTCAAAGTGGAGGATATGGCTTGGATTTTAAAATCAGCAATGCCTCACTCAACACCCAAGTGGAAAATACCTCTCTTTACTACATATTGTAGAAGTATAGTTGTTTGCATCACTACAAGGATTGACAAGAGTCTAATATTTTAAGAAAAGTTTTAAAATAAAAAGCCAAAGTGGCAAAAATGGTTTGAAATGAGATTGATTGACTTTTAGTCTTCTCATAAAAATGTCAAGGTATTATTAAATTTATTGAAATTTATTTATGAAAATGTTTTGAAAATGCATGGACCTAAGTCCAAGTTTATTATGAAAGTGTTTCAAGTTTAGAAATAAGAAGAGTTTTTAAAAGGAGGGAGAAGATTTTTGAAATTAAAGAAGATGGGAGGAGATGAAGAGACTATTCTAAAGCATAAGGTAAAAGCTAGGGATAAGAACCATCTAACCAACAAGAAGCTAATACTTAACATTATGAGTCAATATATAATTCCCATTCTTCGGATTGAAACCAAGCAAGCAAAGATACTAGACCTCTTGAGAGAATCAAACTTCAAGTGTTTTAAGTCTTCGCAAAAATTGGGCAGAGTAACGACTGTATACAGGTGAATTCCAGATTACAAACAAAGTATGTAATCACAATAACCTGCACACAAAACAAACAAACAACCCAATGTCTTGAGGTAAACCTCAAGAACTCCAGACAAAATAATCAAGTAAGATCATAAGGTCTCCAAGATAGGCCAAGGTTTCTAATCCTAAGTCCAAGAAGTCCAATACTCCATAATGCCAAGGATAGTAACCAAATAGTCCAAGTATCATTAAAGATTTTTATGGTTCATGTTGATTATTAGGTGTCTTTAAAAGGAAAAGAAAAGCTCAAGTGAGCAAAATAAAAATGACATAAAAGTAAATCCTCAAGTGAGCAAAATAAAAATAGCATAAGAATAAATGCTCAAGTGAGCAAAAAAAATGGCATGAAATGTAAATGCTTAAATTAAATGGTATATAAAGCATAAAAATAAAATCATAAAGTAAAGTAATTGTTAGAAATTAGTGGTTAGTTGGATGAACATCTTGAAACTTGCATTTGGAACTCATTAGAGGATTGGTAGAACCAAAGCCTCCACACAACAAGTTACATTTGATTTTTGTCAAGTATATCATCCATTTTGGAATCCTCAAAAGTAACATTTAATGATCAACAATGTTTAAGTGATCCGCGTTGACCAAAGTTGTTGTAGATCCATTAGAGGATTGGTAGAACCAAAGTCTCCACACAATGAATCTCAAGGTTATTAGATCAAAGAGATCAAATTAACATACTTGGGCTTGCAATCATAAGTTTGGGCCACGAATGATCATTTATTAGAATCGAGACAAAATTTAGCGCTATGTTAAGCAATTGTAAGTGGACTTATGTAGAAGTCACACCTATTTTGAGGCCGGTCAATAACAATTTATGTACTTCATGTTTGGATAAATGATATAGAGATCCCCATCCCTTAACATGTAGCACAATTAAAAAAGAAAGGGATAAGATAAAGAGGGAGGGGAATGATAAGATAATTTGGATCACCATCTCAAAATTCTTTCATCTTTAAATTCAACCACTCCTCTAGATGGATTAAAGCACTAAACATATCATTAATCCAAAGCACCAAAAATGAATTAAATAATTCACTCTTAGATAGATTTGAATTGATGAACATTTATCCAACTTCATCTACATCACAAAGTCTATTGAGTTTAAAGACAAATTGGACATTTAAAATTTGTAATCCAAATTATCCATCAAAGAGAGTGAGCAGAAAAAAAATTTGAGTCAAAACATCCCCAAAATAAGGCAGAAAAAGTATTTTTGGCTGTTACAATCAATTGTGCTTAGACAGCAACCAATTGCATCAGTGCATTTTTTTTTAAAATCAATTTTCTGTGACAAACAATTGCAATGTAACAACAATTGATTGCAACCTGTTAAAATCAGTAGAAAACAACATTTCAAGGATGAAATTCTTGTTCCAACTTTTCATCAAACACCTTATGATCATGGATCCAATTGGGCATGAAAATTCCATCAAATTATGAGAAAATAGCACTAATGGAGTCATAAAACAGTGCTCAATGAATGAAAACCAGAAATCCACAAGAGATCACATTGTGAAAGATGATGATCCAACTTACCAAAGGTAAAATTAGAGAATTATCAAACAACTTCTAGAATTTGCATCAATTCAACCACAAGAATCAATTACCAAAGGTTGGATATAGAGAATTGATGAAGAAAAAGTGTTTGGATGAAGGTTTAGCTAAAAGATTAGTAAGCTTCAATGCAAAGCTTACTATCCTTTTTTTTGAAAATGGAGCTTTGAGTGAATTTGGTAGATGGAGAGAATTGAGAGATTTTTTAACAAGATGAGTTTGGCTATCAAAAGCTTCCAATTTGAATGAGATGAGGGCTCTATTTATAGAGTTTAGGATTGGGATTAGTGGTAATTTGGTAATTGATTCTTGGAGCCAAAAATTGAATTAATGATATAATTTTCAAATTATGTAGAAAAATTGGAGCCAAAAAGATGACAGTTTTGAAATTGCTGGCTTTTTTTCAAAAATCACGTGTGTTTTGCTGCTATGAGTCGACACAAGAGTCGTATGCATAAACACATTCTAGTTGTATAACACATCATGAGTCGACGCAAGCTTCTATGGATCGATACAAGATGATATCTCAACACAATACATAATCAATCAATTTGCATGAGTCGACACATAACATGTATGTGTCGACACATGCTAGTTATACAAAACAGGATGAGTCGACACAAGCCTCTATGTGTCGGTACAAGCTGCCTTTTCGACTCAATACAGAATTAATCACTTTGCATGAGTCGACGCATAACACGTATGTGTCGACACATGATAGTTATACAAAACATGATGAATTGACACATAACACGTATGTGTCGATACATATTAAAAAAAATTATTTTTGAAGGCTAAAAATACACTTTTCTCAAAGATTATGCACAATACACTGTGCAATCGATTGCACTATGGGAGCAATCGATTGTACAGGAAAACAAAAATGAATAATTTTAATTATTTTTTTTTTGTTTTGCAAATAGAGATTTTAGGGAAATAATACCGGAAAACCTTATTTGTCAGATGCTTTGACTCGGTACCTACAAAACACAATTTTGCAAAGACAAAGACAAATATTTTTTGTATTTTGGTTAGAGGTTAATTATCAACGCATATACAAAATACACAACTAAGGTGCTTGGAGATTCCTCAAGAGAAAACTTAAAGATAGGAGATAGAAAAAAAAGAGGAAGAACCAACCCTAAGGTGATTTTGTTATGATCAAGTTGACATGATATGATAGGGGAATCTTAGGGGCAAAAATTGGGGTACAACACATAGCAATCCAAAAATCTACTCGTGCGTTTCAAGTTCTAATCACCTAAACACTTAACATACATCATATCTAAGTGTTCCAGATCATCATCCCTTCACTGTAACTCCTCCTTCTCCATCTTCCATTTTTGAATTTCAAGCTTGCAGGTTGACTTGGATAGGGAGATTCAGGAACTTTCTAGGCAAGGTAAAGATTGGAACACACTCAGGGAGGTCCAGGAAAGCTATAGGGATCCTCAGGCCTTCTCAAAACTCACTCAAACTCCATTCACGATCTCAGCTGAAAGAGGTAAGAACTCTAACTTCTATCTCTTTATACAAGCATCCTTTGGTTTCGATTTGTGAATATAAAATGTAGATATCTTTGTGCTAAAACCAACCATGTTCATAGATTTCATTTATATTCATTGTGTATAGAGAATTTTAGATTTAAATTTTCTGTAAAAATTAGGTTTGAAATTAGGGCCAGTGAAATTAGCTTTTATCTTTGACTGTTAGTTTGCATAAGTTACATGGTTGAAATCGTGGGATAGAGTACTACCATTTTCATGTTTGAAGTTTCCATTTTCATGGAGAAATGAGAGAGATACAGGGGGACCGGCTAGCTAGAGGAAGAAGACAAAGTACAGGGCAAGGAAGCACTTTGTGTTATGTATTTTTAGTTTCATTTAAACTAATGGATGTACAACCACCCCAGTGGCAAGGCAGCACGCAGAAATTGCATAGGTCATGGGTTCGAACCTTGGCGCTGCCTTTTGCATTTTTCATATTTTTCTAGCTTTGTTTTTGATTGTTTAGCAGCGTGGGCTTCCACATTTGGGCCTCATTTTTTTTGCTAACATCCACCTCCCTTTTTCTTACAGCACCCCTGGCCCAACCATTTTATTATTTATTTTTATTTTCATTTTCATTTTATTAAATATATTTTCCTTAACTTAAAAAATCATAAAAATATAAAACATGATAAATATTGCATTTTGTTCATTTTATTTTATTTTCTCATAAAAAATATTTTTATTAAATTATATATTAACTATTTTTATTAAATAAACTTGTAAAGTAAAATAGAATTAGGTTAATATTTATTTCTTTTCTCACACTTGTAAATATTTATTCTAATGTATAAAAGGACTAAAATATTTCATAAAATATTATTTTATTTTTTAAGACAAAAATACACAAAAATAATACTTAAAGAACTTTATTTTCTTTAAAAAATTAGAATTAGGGTTAACCAATTTCTAAAAATATTTTTCTTTTCTTAAATTATTAGGTTTAGTTCAAAACTCTTTTTCATATAAAAAACAAAATAAAAAATCTTTTTCTTGCATATACATATCTTTGCATATTTAATTTATATTGTATATTATTTATTTGTATAAATTCGATTTGGTTGTAATAGATTAATTAGGTTTATATTATTACAAATCCTCATTCATAATTTCTATACCCCCTCCCATAAAATGTTGTAATAGCGTAGTAATCTTTAAATCATGCAATTTATCGCTTTTTACATAACATGCTAGTAATTTGGGTTTGAATGGCAAGATAAAAATAAATCAAATAGAAAATCCTAATCCAAGATAAAACCAAGCATGAAAATAACACACTTGCACACAATCACCCTTACGGTTACTCCACTTGGTTTCCTTATACAAAAATGGCCATATTACGCATGTGAAGTATCTTAGGAAAACAAACAAGTATAAGATCATAGTCCCTCGATGACGCTATTCAAAGTTGCCTTACAAAATGATCTTAGTCCCTCAAAAAATGCTAAGATACTTTGCAACATTGCTAATCATGGTTATACGATGAGCCACGCCCGTCCCGTTTACATCCAAAGATAGGGTTGCTTACCAAATCAATGGTAAGACAACAATATCAAAGGAAAAGAAAATGAACAAGAATGACATTTGAGTAGGTAGATTGCTTCTATTTACATGCTCCATTTCAAAACAACTATCCTTGCTCTTTTCAAAAACAAACACACACATTTCCAAACATCTTACAAACATTGAAAATATTTTCAAAAAGACGAACATCTTTGTATATATTTTTACGAAAGAGAATCATTCCAAAGATTGCCTAAACAATGGCCTCTTTTACAAAATACTTTCAAAAAACCAAACAAAGCACAATTTCAAACAAAAGCAAGTGATCTAACGAGTAACTAAGAGACCATGGAAAACCATGGATGAAAAGGGTGCTAATACCTTCCCTTTTCATAATCTACCCCCCGAACTCAAGAAACAATCTCAAAGGTCTTTCCTGTGCTTTTTCACCTTTTCTTTTTAGATAAAAGAAAAGTCGGTGACGACTCTTGCTAACCGCAACATTTGCGATAAAACGCAAAACCCTCAAGTCAGTTCTTCCACCGTATCACAGTCGCAAAGGATAATGTCACTCACTCACACAAATATTTTATGGTATTCCCGAGCTATGGGAGATACTACTATTATTGACCGTTGCGGGGAATACCCTAATGTTCCATTACTTGGCATTAGAGGAGGCATAACTTACAATCCTTGTTTGGCTCTGTGACAATTTAGTTACGCTCGAAAGGATGGTCCCCATGAGTTACTTATCGAGGGCATTGTATTTAACTATGAGGATGATGTTAAATGGTATCGCCAGAGGTTCATACGAGCTTCGAGCATGGTAAAGAGATCTGACGCCAAGGCTTTGGAGCCAAAGGCTTCCATTCCTATTGAACCTTATCTCCAATGGGTAAGAGCTCGTGCCCAGAAACTTATGATGCCCTACATTTCCATTTTACCAGTGATTGTGGAACCCACTACTGAAGTGGGTATTCCTTACACAATTCTCCATCCTGATATGCCCACTGATCTTGAAGAACTATAGAGGTCTTAGATTCAGTTGAAGAAAGAGCGTGATACTTATAGGGATCAATTCTATGCCCAGGATAGGAAGGTTTTAGAGCTCACAAAGCAACTTCATGAGGAAAGAAGCCTTAATGTCTATCTTGGCACGAAGAGGAAACATCCATTAGAAATTTGATTTTTTTTTAGTTTTTAGAATTTTAAATTGTAACTCCTAAAAGGAAATTGTACTTTGAATTCTACTAATAAAATCTTTGTTTCATTTTGGTTCGCAAATTTAAATTTCCCAAAGTCCTTGAAATCAATGCATGCGTATCCCATCCATAAACACTACATATACATGTACCATTACAGGCTTCTCATCTTCTTCACTGTTTATTTCAGCAGAAATGTCTTCTGAACAAAGCATCAAAGATCTTCAGGCACAAAATGCCCAATTTCAACAGATGTTCATAACTCTGGCGAAAGGGCAGGAGGATCTTAAAGCCCTCATCCTGAAGGAGAAGAAGAAAAAGAAGAAGGTCTCTGGTATTCTGAATATGGGCAGAAGATTCAGGGGGCCATTAAAGCAACCAGTCGATCTAACCTCCTCGTCCAAGGAAGGGGAGAATCAAGAAAGGGAGACAGGGGAAAAGGACCCCAGTCCTGAAGTTTCTGACAATGATACAAACTACAATGAAGAGAAGTATCCTCCCACTAAGGATATATACAAACAGTTGGAAGATCGTTTGAGTATTATGGAAGTCTAGAGGATACCTGGGTTGGATTCCGAAGAACTGGGATTGGTGTCGGGAGTGGTCATCCCGCGGAAATTTAAGGCTCCAATTTTCGCAAAGTATGATGGGGTGTCTTGCCCTAAGCTCCATCTCCGTTCCTATGTAAGGAACATCCAGCCCCACACCGTTGATAGAAACTTTTGGGTTCACTTCTTTCAAGACGGTCTATCAGGGACTCAGCTTTAATGGTTCTACAAACTGGAGAGAACCAATGTCCTAAACTGGGAGGACTTGGCCGCTGCTTTTTATAAGCAATATCAATACAACGCCGACCTTGCCCCCACTCGTACTCAAATCTAGAGTATGTCCATGGATGCAGGTGAAGGTTTTAAGGACTATGCGTCGAAGTGGAGAGACTTGGCTGGAAGAGTCCAACCCCCTTTATCTAACAGGGAGTTGGTTGACATGTTTCTTGGGACGCTGTCTGGACCTTTCTTTAATCATTTAATTGGTAGCTCATCAGCTGGTTTCACCGAACTGATATTAACAGGAGAAAGGTTAGAAGCTGGGATTCAGAGCGGTAAGATACATAAGGACGCCTCTTCGAGTTCGGTAAAAAAGCCTTTCATTGGTAAGAAGGAAGCCAGTTCCAACTATAGCCCGAGAGGCCAAAGCAGAGCTGAACGTCGTTCGACGGTAAGTGCTGTAATGATACCTAGGCCTGTGGATGCTCCAAAACGCCACAATCAACAAAGGGTTGAAAGACCAAAAAGGCAGTTTACCCGGATTAACATGACATTGAAAAAGGTTTTACCCCATCTACTGAGATCCAACTTGGCAACCTTGAAAGAGGCTCCCAAGAATCCAAATACTACATCTCCTCGGTACAATCCAAACGCTCGGTGTGCCTACCATTCTGAGATTCCTGTCCACGATACAAATGATTGTTGGGCTCTGAGAAATAAGGTACAAGACCTGATTGAAGCCAAAGAGATTGAGTTCGATGCTTCGGAGAAGCCCAATGTCATAACTTCTCCCATGCCTAAGCACAATCATGGAGTTAATGATGTTGATACTGATCTGTTTGTGACCTCAGTTGATGAAGTTTCTACTCCTCTTATGACTATTAAGAAGAATTTGTTGTTGGCCGGTTTATTTATGGGTTGTGGTGAAGGTTGCCATGTGTGTTCATCTTTGCCTTCCGGTTTCCATTTTCTGAAAACAGGTGTCTAACGCCTGATGGATAACAGAGAAATTTTGTTCGAGAAAACTTTGATTCCAACTGTTCCATGTGAAGATATTGCAATTATAACCATTTCCGCCAATCCTTCCAAGGTCTCCTAGAGAAGACCTGTTAGGATTACATCTGCTCCAAGAGTCGCTCCGTTAATAATCACCCTTCCTGGTCCTGTCCCATACGCCTCGGACAAAGCTGTCCCTTGGCATTATGGCGCCGAGGTCTACTATCATGGCGTTAAACAAGACCTGAAGAATGAAGAGGCTGATCCCGATGTCAGTAAGGGACCAGTAAGATCACCAGAAGTGGAAGGGTTTTCTCTCCCGAGATTTCCTCAAAGACTGTCTGTTTTACCCAAAAAATTTCCCTCCCATATTTCTCAACACATGGCAAGTGAGGTCCCTAAATTGCTCAAGGAAGTCCAAGAGTTAACCAGACAAACTCTCTCCTAAGGCAGTATACCTCAAATTAGGGTTTCTATTTTCATCAAGATGTGTGAACCATAAAGGGCTCAAATTCTCATCATTGTCCTAATATGTCCTCAAGATCATCCATGTCAAGTTTCAAGCCTTGCAGAAGAAGTTTGCTCAGTCAATTGCTCAAATGCCTGAAAATCGACTGTGCTAGGTCAAAAGTCAACTGTGGCCCACATAGAGTCAAACTTCAAGATTTTTGGTCAACATACTCATTTTGAAGTATTATTCATCATTTGATCAAGGTTTGATCATGATTCCTCAAGAATTGCTCACAGTTCATCAAAACCCAAAAGTTGCTAAATTAGGGTTTTGCAGGAAAAGTCAACTCAACTTTGACCAAGCATAACTTTCTCATACTTCATCAGAAATGACCCATCCAAATCTAATTTTTAATAGGATGCAATTCCCTACAATTTATCCTCAGCTCCCAAGTTCAGAATATGGACTCACAAAAAGATATGAATTTTGACATTATAGGTCATTTTAAAAGTCAACAAAAACACATTTTGAGTCAAAGCTTCATACATGAACATGGAAGACTCAATTGATATTAGACCAAAAGGGTTTCTTAGAGGACATCCTAAGCTTTCTAAAAAGTCCAAGAACACCTCTCTAGGGTCAAAATTGAGAGAGTTATGCATTGGCCAAGTTGACCATTTTTGCAAAATTGCCAAAAGTCAAATGTGCTCAAATTTGCATTTTTTGCTAAATGGGCCCAACTTTTTATACTTGCACCTCAATTATAATGTGGTCCACGACTCAAATACTTATCCACAAATTATTTGCTTAATTTTTCAATTTATTTGGATTTTTCATTAATTAAAAAGTGAATTAAATCAAATAAATGATGAAAATTATTAAAGATATGATATGATTTGTTTTTTTGATAGGTTAGCAACCAAGATATGCTGAGCTTGCAAGACTAATTCGAATCAATGGAAATTGGTACAAAAAGAGCATGATTAGGCCAAATTTGGAAGGATATCATACACCATGAAAACCAAATCAAATCTTCAAAATTTGTAAAGATACTAGTGGTTTTTACAACCCTAATTCACTCTAGTACATATAGAGAATGCAACCAAGACAAGAAAAGAGGGTTAGATGTCGTTAATTTCCAGGAAGAAAAATGAAAAATTCAAGAAAAAGTGGGAATCGGTTTTCAATCTACAAGGCGTTTCAGAGCATTCCAAGATCACCAATCCCTTCCTAGACATCCCAAGAAGCCGTTCCAATCATTCCCAGGGCCTGAAGCACTCAGAAACTCGTTCCACAACTCACACAGTTTGGTACATTTTTCAAATTTGATTTTTGCAATTTACGCATCTATAGCACATTTGATTTATATATTCTTGTTCATCATTGAGTTTGCAAGCTATTTATATCATTTAATTTCATTTTCAGTACATGAATCATGACATGCCATTGTTAGGGTTCCTTGGCTCGTTTTAGGGGGTTTCAGTTTAGGCAAAATTAGGCTGGATTATGGTACCATGATACTCGTGAGGATGAGACGAGTTGATTGGTACCCTTACTTTTCATTTATCTTGCTTGTATACAATTTTTGAGATGAACAGGTCTGTACCTACAACAAAGCGTCTGTAGGTAAAAGCTTGGTTTTCTAAAACGATGGGCCAGTGAAGGTGACGATGGCGTGGCAGCGTGTAACTCGTCCATTTGAATTTTCGCGCATTTTTAAAAATAATGTTTGGTTTTATTATATTATTCTTTGTTATTGTTATAAGTACAACTAAACACCACAGCTCAGCTGGCAGCGTGGTATTGGGAGCGAGCATAAGGACATGGGTTCGATCCCAAGGTCCCAACATAACGCTGTTGTCCAAATGTCCACCATGAAATTCAAGGATCTGGCCATCAAACGCATCTCCAACCAGGATCCAACGTGCCATCATTGAAGGATCACCATATACCTCAAGTCAACACACGCACCAAATTCAAGCGTAGTCAAACAGGCTTTAGCCTTGTTGGGCCCAAAATTTCAACAAAATACCCCCAGGATTGTTGATGCTATCAGGCCCACTTCTTTTCTTTCTTTCTTATTTTTATTTCTTTTAATATTTTTCTTTAATCATTTTAATTAACAAATTAATTAATATTTTTTATAAAATCATAAAATCAAGAATTCATAAAAAATATTAGAATTAGTTTTTTTTATTATCAAATTTAATTTAATTTAATTTAACTTAGGGAAATTTTAATTTATTTTTATCAATAAAATCAAATAGAAATTAGGTTAAATTCTTGATTTAATTCTTTTATGTTTTCTCAAATAAATAAAAATACAAAAATAGGTTTTTAGAGTGAATTAATTTATTTTTATTAATTTAAAATTAATTAGAACTTAGGATTTTCTTTTTAATTTGATTGTTTCATTATTTTCTTAAAACATGACAAACACATCTTTTTTAATCAATCGTCAATAGGTTTAGTCAAGGGTCAAAACCCTAGTCGTTTCGTATTTGATTCATCGCGTGCTTGTTAATTATATTTGCCAATATTTTTGTAATTGTTCACTGGTTTGTAATAGTTAATTTAGGGTTTTATTTACTGTTTAAATTCCCGGGTTTTTGGCTATGTAATTAATCCCCCACCCCGAAGCGTTGTAATAGCGTAGATTTATTTTCTCGCATTTTTAATTCCTGCAAATATTTAACTGTCTAGATGGATGCTAATAGGATTGTATGACAAGAATGCATGACAAATTAATACGATTAGAAAACCCTAATGTGCTAAGATTAAATAAACTGAAAACATATCACTTGCACATATCACTCTTAGGGTATACTCTCACTTCAGTTGCCTTCGGTAAACGATCATTAAGCATAGGGTGTCTTAGTGGTTGCCCTCCTGTCTAAAAAGATCAAAAGTCCCATTCGAATGTTGCCTCAAAAGTGTTGCCTCGAATAAGATCTTAAGACTCTAGGGTTGCTACTAAGGTATCCTAATATTACTTTAGTGATCGTACGTCCCTTTCGAATTGACCCTTACAAATTCCAACGACGGTGCTACCTATTTCTCAATAATAGGATAGCGCTGTCTAAAAGAAACAAGAATAGAAACGATCTTTTTTCGAGTAGGTAGATGCTAGTAGGTACTTGCTCAAATCAAAACTTTTCACACTTACACTCTTCAAAAAAAATTTCAAAACAAACATTGTCACACTCTTGAGGACTGATACAAGGGTTATCACGAAGTAAAACATTTTCAAAAGCAAAGCACACACACACAAGAAATTTAAAAAGATGAGTAAGCACCTAAGAGCCCATGGAAAACCATGGATAGAAAGGGTGCTAACACCTTCCCTTTCTATAATCTACCCCCCGTACTCAAAATCTCGAAAAAGGATTTTTTCTGTACTTTTTTCCTTTCCGATTGGATGAAATAAAAGTCGGTGGCGACTCTTGCTTACCGCGACATTTTGCGAAAAAAAAACGCAAAATGCAAACCAGTATTAAAAAATTGGTTCTGCCACCATATCACAGAAATGGAAACTCTGTTGGGGATTAATAAGTGGGGTATACCTTAGGATCTAGGTCATAATAATTGTTTCTCTTGATTGATTTGTTTGATTTACTTTTAATGGATTTTGTTTGGGGTTACTATAGATCCTACACCCGGATCTGGGGAATACCTTTTAGGTAAGTAAAAATAGACTGTGAGGGAACTGTACGACATAGACCGATACGGTTGAAGTAGTAGCTACGTTGGTGTAACACTTTGGTTGGTACCGGTATCCCTTGTGGAGAAACGAGGAGAATACGGCGCCGCTGCGTGGTATCGTTAAGCATCAACTGACCTTAGAACCTTTAATCGTCCAACTTGGCCATTAGAAAGTAGTGAGATAGCCGACCTCGGTGTAAAGCTGAGAACTGGTTGATACTCGATGCTACACTCATTAAGACCATACTCTCGGAATAATTTCGGCCGCAAGAAAAGATTGCGTGAGCTGAAACCATGAACGATGGAGGATGGTCAATGATATTGAGATCCTCTAGAACCCGATTACTTTTCTAGGACGGGTTTGAAACCAACTTAACTTCAAGAGGGTATTACCTTTGACCTCTTGCAAGACTTAAACCTAAGGGCTTTGTGTGATTTGTTTGTATTTGCAATACTTGTGTTTGCTATACCTGTGGTTTATCATTACATCATGCATCATAACATGGCATTCATGCTTCATTACACTAACCATTTCAAATACCAAGGGAATTCATCTTTGTTCTGTTTTGCAGATCATGGCTTCCGTGCGTAGAAAAAATATTCGAAGCAGCTTTGTGGAGATACCATCCCAACTCAAAGAGCTAGTGTCAAGAATTTCTGAAACTTCTATGTTCATTAATAGACACGGTCAACTTCTCAGCCTGGTTACTTCAAACCCTGATGAATAGATGATGAGCGTACTTTTTCAGTTCTTTGATCCCAAGCATCACTGCTTCACCTTTCCAGATTATCATTTGGTCCCCACCTTGTAAGAATTCTCTCATCTATTGGGCATATCCTTTCTTGAACAAGTACCCTTCACAGGTATAGAAGAACTTCCTAAGCCAGAAGTCATTGCCTCAGCTTTACATTTGAAACGGGCCGATGTGGTATCCAATTGGGAAACTCGAAGCGGGGTCCAGGGTTTTCTGCCAAATTTCTGATAGACCAGGCTCAACTATTTTGGGATGATATGGAGTTTCAGGCTTTTGAGGATGTCTTGGCTCTTCTTATCTATGGTTTAGTTCTCTTCCCTAATCCAGACTCTTTTGTAGATGTGAGTGCTATCAAGACTTTCCTTTCTTGCAACCCTGTTCCTACCTTGCTTGGAGATATTTTACACGCTCTCTATACTCGTACCATGAGGAGAAGAGGGCCTCTTATGTGCTGCATACCGTTGTTGTCGAGGTGGTTTATTTCTCACCTCCCTAGGTCTATACTGAAGAACGAAGAAGGTTTGGGTTGGTCGCACAAAATAATGTCACTCGCTCATACGGATATTCTTTGGTGTTCCCGAGCTATGGAAGACGTTGCTGTTATTGACCGCTATGGGGGGGGGGGGTACCCTAATGTACCATTACTTGGTATCATAGGGGTTATAACTTACATTCCTTATCTAGCCTTGCAACAATTAGGTCGTGCTCAAAGGGATAGTCCCCATGAGTTACTTCTCGAGGACATTGTATTAAACTATGAGGATGATGATAAGGGCCATCGCCGGAGGTTCATACGAGCTTGGGGCATGGTAAACAGATTTGGCCCCAAAGAGTTGGGACCGAAGACTTCCCTTCCTATGCAGCCTTACCTCCAATGGGTCCGAGCTCGTGCCCAGAAGCTTATGATGCCTTATGCGGCCGTATTACCAGTGATTATGGAGCCCACTACTGAAGAAGGCATTCCTTACACAGTTCTCTATCCTTACATGCCCACTGATCTTGGGGAGTTACAGAGGTCTTGGATTCAGCTGAAGAATGAGCGGGATACTTACAAGGAGCAGTTCCATGAGCAAGATAAGAAGGTTTTAAAGCTCACCACGCAAATCGAGGAGGAAAGAGTGCTCAATGACTATATCAGCACAAAGAGAAAGTGTCCATGGGACTTTTGATTTTTCTTTTCTAGTTTTAGATTTGTTTTATTTACTTCTTTGTAACGCCTTAAAGGCATGTTGAACCTTTCAAATTTAAGCTAATAAAGTTTTGTTTATTTTGGTTTGCAAATTTAAATCTCCCAAAGTCTTTGAAATCATTACTTGCGCATCCCATTATCATACACATCATTACATGTGCCACTACAGGTTTCTCATCTTCTTCGCTGTTTATTTCAGCATGAATGTCTTCCGATCAAGTCATCAAAGATCTTCAGGCACAGAACACCCAGTTCCAACAGATGTTCATCGGTCTGTTAAAGGGTCAAGAGGATCTGAAAGCCCTTATTCTGAAAGAGAAGAAGAAAAAGAAGAAGGTCAGTATTCTGAATATGGGCAGAAGGTTTGGAGAAAGGTTGAAGCATCAAACTGATCTGATCTCTTCATCCAAAGACAGAGAGAACCAAGAAGGGGAAAAGGACCCTAGTCCTGCAGTCTCTGACAATGATACTGATTTTGATGATGAGCAATATCCTCCTGCTAAGGATAAATACAAGCAGTTAGAAGACCGTCTGAGTTCTATGGAAGTTCACAAGATACCTGGTTTATATTTCGAAGAACTGGGACTGGTATCGGGAGTGGTCATCCCTCAGAAGTTCAAAGCTCCGGTTTTTGCCAAGTATGATGGGGTGTCTTGCCTAAAACTCCATCTCTGCTCTTATGTCAGGAAGATTCAACCCCACACCGCTGATAGAAATTTGTGGGTGCATTTCTTTCAAGATAGTCTATCAGGGACCTAGCTTGAATGGTTCTACCAGTTGGAGGGAGCCAGTGTCCGAAACTGGGAAGATCTTGTTGCTGCTTTCTACAAGCAATATCAATATAATGCCGACCTTGCTCCCACTCGTACTCAACTCCGGAGTATGTCTATGGGTGCAAGTGAAGGTTTCAAAGATTATGCCCAAAAATGGAGGGATTAGGCTGACAGAGTTCAACCCCCATTGTCGGATAGGGAGTTGGTGGATATATTCCTAGGGACGCTATCTGGTCCATTTTTCAATCACTTAATCGACAGCTCGTCATCTGGTTTCACCGAGCTGATTTTAACTGGAGAAAGAGTAGAAGCTGGAATTCGGAGTGGTAAAATACAGAAGGATTCCTCCTCGAGTTCAGCAAAGAAACCTTTTACTGGTAAGAAGGAAGCCAGTTCAGTCTATAGCCCGAGGGGCCAAAGAAGATCTGAACACCGTCAAACGGTAAATGCTGTAGTGATACCAAGACCCGCAATTTCTCCACAACGCGACAATCGACAAAGGGTGGAAAGACCACAGTGGCCGTTTACACGCATTAGCATGACATTGGCTGAAGTTCTACCTCACCTGCTGAGATCCAACTTGGCGACCTTGAGAGAGGCTCCCAAGAATCCAAATACTACCTCTCCTAGATACAATCCCAATGCGCGATGCGCCAACCATTCGGAGATTCCTGGCCACGATACAAATGATTGTTGGGCTCTAAGAAACAAAGTACAAGACCTTCTTGAAGCCAAGGAGATAGAGTTCGATGTTCTAGAAAATCCGAATGTTATAACTGCTCCCACGCCCAAACATGGTCGTGGAGTTAATGTTGTTGACACTGATTTGTTTGTGACATCTGTTGAATAAATTTCTACTCCCCTTATGACTGTTAAATAGAATCTGCTGGTGGCCGGTTTATTTCCGGGTTGTGGTGAAGGCTACCACATATGTTCAATTCTACCTTCGGGTTGCCGTTTGTTGAAGTCAGGTGTTCAGCGCCTGATGGATAATAAAGAAATTTTGTTTGAGAAGACTATGAATCCTGTTGTTCCAGATGAAGATGTTGCCATTATAACCATTTCCGCCAATCCTTCCAAGGTTTCCTCGAGAAGACCTGTTAGGATTACACATGTTCAAAGAATTGCTCCGTTAATAATCACTGTTCCTCGTCCCATCCCGTACACTTCAGACAAGGCTGTCCCATGGCACTATGGTGCCGATGTGTATTATCATGGCATTAAGCAAGATTTGAAGAATGAAGAAGCTGATGTTGATGTCAGTAATATTGTCGGGGCTAGTAAGGTTACTAGAAGCGAAAGGATCTTCTCTCCCGAGATTTCCCCTCCGGCTGTCAACAAACCTATTATCATTCCATCTGTTGTTATCGCTAGTACATCAACTACTGTTACAGTTCTTACTCCAGTTATCACCCCTGTCGCCGAGCCATCTGGGGCTCGGGGCAAAGAAATTATAGGTGATCCTGCCCGGACGGAGGCGCCTAGAAAAATTGTTGTGGAAGCCTCTAAACAAGAAATAGAGGAAATACTGAAAATTATCAAGAAAAGCGACTACAATATGGTCGAACAGCTGGGGTAGACCCCGTCAAAGATCTCTATGTTGTCTCTACTGTTGTATTCTGAAGCCTATGCGAAGGCTTTGATGGCATTTCTCAAGACTACGCATTTGCCGTAGGAAACTTCAGTAGATCAGTTCAAAGATTGTGTGGCTAGCCTGACTGCTGACAATGGGCTAGGATTTTTAGATACGGATCTGACTGCTAAGGGGAGGAATCATAATGATGCTCTGTACGTCTCGATTGAGTGCAGGGGAACCACTATGGCTTAGGTATTGGTAGACACCAGGTATTTGCTGAATGTTCTGCCGAAGAAAGCGCTGGACCGTTTAGATTGTGAGGGTTTGACTTTAAAGCTGAGTAACATTGTGGTAAAGGCTTTTGACGGATCAAAGAGAATGGTGCATGGGGAGGTGGACATCCCTGTCAAATTGGGTTCTCAGACCTTCGGGTCCACCTTCTATGTAATGGATATCAGGCCATCATGTTCTTGCTTGCTGGGTCGTCCTTAGATCCATAGGACCGGGGCAGTTACTTCCACACTCCATCAAATGCTGAAGTATCCAGTAAAGGGGAAGATTGTCACAGTGCGAGGTGAAGAAGAGTATATGGTGAGTAATCTCCATTCCTTCCGTTATGTAGAGATGGACGGGGAGTTCATAGAAACTCCTTGTCAGAACTTCGAAGAGGTCCCCCAGACTTTGGCATCAGCTGAAGTTACTACCAACAAACCTCCGTTGAAGATGGCTTCTCTCAAGGAAGCCATGGCTGTAGTTGAAGAAGGTGGGTGTACCAATTGGGGTCGGCTCCCTGATTTCACTCACAAAACTGACAAATTTGGTTTGGGCTTTACTACAGGGGCTCAGAGGGATGTTAGGCGCGCACGGATTGCAAGACCTCCTCTACACATCAGCAACCGGGGAGTTAATGCCATTGAGGACAGTGAAGAAGATTCAGACATCGACAGCTGGATCTACCCAACAACCAATGGTGGACTGAATAACTGGACGGCTAGGGACTTCATACTTGTTTCTTTTATTCCGCAGTAATTTACTTTTGTTTTAAGATTTGTAATAAACAATTTGAAACTTTACGGCCCAGTGCCTTGCCCGAGGCACCTTGGCTTTGCTTGTGAGGGCTTATTATTTGTCATTTCATATATCATTAATAAAGCATTGGACGTTTCTTGCATTACAAATTTTGCGCTCTTTATTTTTCTTTTCTGTCTCTCACTTTATCAAAACATCTACTCTCTTACACAAACTCACGTATCATACTGCAGATCCATATCCACTCTAGATCCCATGGATAACAGCTCTGCTACTGCCAGTTATGACTTTAAAAATCCAATCAACCAAGCCGAGGACGAAGGTGAGGATGATTGTGAGGTGCCTGGAGAACTTGCTAGACTGTTGCAGCAGGAAAGAGGGCCATACAGCCTCATGAAGAGCCAGTTGAATCAGTGAATTTGGGTACATAGGAAGATAGGAAAGAGGTTAAAATAGGTGCGAATATTGAGCCTGATGTCAAACAACGGTTAATACAGATGCTACATGACTATGTTGAGATCTTCCCTTGGTCCTATGAAGATATTCTTGGTTTGGACACTGATATTGTGGTACATTGCCTGCCGACTAAAGAAGACTTCCCTCCGATAAAGCAGAAGGTCCGCCGTATGCACCCTGAAATGTCAGAGAAAATCAAGGCAGAGGTCATGAAACAGTTCGATGCAAGATTCTTAGATGTCACTTCTTATCCGCAGTGGGTTGCCAATGTCGTTCCGGTACCTAAGAAGGACGGTAAGGTACAGATGTGTGTGGACTACATAGATCTGAACAGGGCAAGCCCCAAGGATGATTTCCCACTTCCCCACATTGATGTTCTAGTCGACAACACCGTGCATCACAAGATCTTCTCCTTCATGGATGGTTTTTCTGGCTATAACCAGATCAAGATGGCTCCTGGGGACATGGAGAAGACAACCTTCGTTACACAGTGGGGCACCTTCTGTTACAAGGTAATGCCTTTTGGGTTGAAGAATGTTAGGGCAACTTATCAGCGCGCCATGGTCGCTTTGTTCCACGATATGATTCACCATGAGATCGAGGTTTATGTGGATGACATGATAGCCAGGTCCCAGAACGAGGAAGAGAACCTTGGTCATCTCCTAAAACTGTTTGACAGGTTGAAGACGTACAAGCTGAGGTTGAACCCGAACAAGTGTACCTTCGGGGTAAGGTCTGGTAAGCTTCTGGATTTTGTTGTCAGCGACAAGGGTATTCAGGTGGATCCTGCAAAGGTGAAAGCCATACAAGAGATGCCGGCTCCCCGCATAGAAAAGGAAGTTAGAGGTTTCTTGGGACGCCTGAATTACATCACCAGGTTCATTTTAAATCTGACTGCTACTTGTGAGCAATCTTCAAGCTGCTAAAGAAAGATCAAGTGGTAAAGTGGAATGATGAATGCCATACCGCTTTCGAAAGAATCACGGAATACCTTTAAGAACCACCAATTTTGATGCCTCCAGTTGAAGGAAGACCATTTATATTATACTTGACAATTCTAGACAATTCAATGGGGTGTGTGCTGGGGCAGCATGACGAGTCTGGTCGAAAAGAGCACACCACTTATTACTTTAGCAAAAAGTTTACCGACTGTGAGACCCGATAATCATTGCTCAAGAAAACTTACCGTGCTTTGGCATGGGCTGCTCGCCGACTGAGACAGTATATGCTGACTCACACTACTTTGTTGATATCAAAGATGGATCTGATCAAGTATATTTTCGAAAAGCCCGCCTTATCCGGAAGAATAGCAAGATGGCAGATGATCTTAACCGAGTACGACATCCAATACACAACCCAAAAAGAAATCAAGGGGAGTGTATTGGCGGATCATTTAGCGCATCAGGCCGTGGATGACTACCAGTCCATGAATTTTGAATTCCCGGATGAGAATATCATGTTGGTAACCGACTACGAAGAACCTAGACCGGATGAAGGACCCGAGGAGGGATCCCGATGGTCTATGTATTTTGATGGAGCCTTGAACGCATTGGGTAACGACATTGGTGCTATAATTATATCTCCTGAGGACTGTCATACCCCGTTCACCGCCCGATTATGTTTTAACTGCACCAATAATATGGAGGAGTATGAAGCGTGTATCATGGGTCTTCGAGCTGCTATCGACCTGAGGATTAAGTTCTTAAGTGTATTCGGAGATTCGGCTCTGGTAATAAGTCAGATCAAAGGCGATTGGGATACGAAGAACCCGAATCTTATTCCTTACAAAGAGTATGTACTGACATTGCTCCCACACTTCGAGGAGATAACCATTGAACATTTCCCACGAGAATAGAACCAGTTGGCGGACGCGCTAGCTACCATGTCTTCTATGTTCAAGGTTAGGTGGGACAATGAATCTCCCCAGATTACCATTGAGAGGTTGGATGAACCCGCACACTGCTGTGACATTGAGACGGAAGAGGTAGCAGATAAACCCTGGTTTCACGAGGTAAAGAGGTATCTTGAGGCTCAAGAAAACCCCGAGGGGGCATCTGTTAATGATAAGAAGTTTCTAAGAAGGTTCACTGTGAAGTTCTTCATCAGTAATGGTATCCTCTATAAGCGTAACCATGATTAAACCTTACTGCGATGCGTAGACAAGAGCGAGGCAGAAAGGATCATGGCAGAATTACATGAAGGTACCTTCGGAACTCATTCCAGTGGGCATACTATGGCAAAGAAAATCCTACGGGCAGGATATTACTGGTCCACCATGGAAGCCGATTGTTATCAGCACTCTCGAACCTGTCATAAATGCCAAGTCTACGCTGATAAGGTGCATGTACCTCCGGTTTCCCAGAATGTTTTGACAGCTCCCTGGCCTTTTGCAATGTGGGGCATCGACATGATCCGCGAGATCAGACCTACTGCGTCTAACGGGCATCGCTTCATTCTGGTAGCAATTGATTACTTTACAAAGTGGGTTGAGGCAGCTTCCTTTGCTACAGTAACTAAGAACATCATGGTGCGATTTATCCGACACAATCTGATATGTCGATATGGTGTCCCAGAGAGGATTATTATTGACAATGGTACAAATCTCAACAACACAATAATCACCGAGCTCTGTAAACAGTTCAAGATACAACATTATAATTCTTCTCCCTACCGACCGAATATGAATGGCGTTGTTGAAGCAGCTAACAAGAACATCAAGAAGATTGTGCAGAAGATGACGGTGACATACAAAGACTGGCACGAGATGTTACTGTTTGCTCTTCATGGGTACCGTACCTCAGCACGAACACCGACAGGGGCAACCCCCCACTCTTTGGTGTATGGCAGGGAGGCAATCCTACCCATCAAAGTCCAGATACCCTCTCTCAGGATTATAAAGGATACGGGTTTGAACAAATACGACTGTATCCAAACCCGACTTGATCAGCTGAATCTAATCGATGAAAAGAGACTTACCGCTATCTGTCATGGTCAGACGTATCAAAAGCGAATGATCAAGGCTTTTAACAAGAAAGTCAGACGTCAAGAATATCAAGTCGGGGATCTGGTGATCAAACGTATCATACTACCGCAAGGTGATCCCAGGGGAAAATGGACCCCCACATACGAAGGGCCATTTGTGGTTAAGAACATTTTCTCGGGAGGAGCTATGATTCTAACCACCATGGTTGGTGACGACCTTCCTCACCCCGTCAATGCAGACATAGTGAAAAGATACTACGCATAATCAAAGACCCGCTAGGTTGACTGGCCTAGGCAAAAATAAGGGCTTCCCGGTGAACCAAAAGGGTTCGAGCAAAAGTAAGGGATGAAAATGAAAAATTGTACACCCGGCAAGTCGAAAACCTGAAAAGGCGACTTGGGCAAAAAAGGGTATCCCGGTGGGCTGAAAACCCGAAAGGGCGGTCCAGGCCAAAATTAGGGATCAAAGCGTAACACTATGTCTCATTGGATCATCTCGCAACCAGACTTCGGTATCTACTATCAAGCTCAGACGGCGCCAATCAATCTGATCAACCTTCGGCCAAGTAGCAAGGTGATTAGACGCTTGAAGATATAAAGGAAATAGTAGAGTTGAAACCCAATGGGATCATTCCACATAGCTGTTTTTCTTTCTTTAACACAAATTGTAATTTCTATCTTTCAGCAGTGTTCTCTTACTAGAGCGTCAGCCTCTTTGTACAAAAACGCCAATTGCAGGCCAACTTCAAAAAATCAATACAAATCATTTTTCACAAGAAATTCCCATTTTCTTTTCTTTTTCTGTTTTGTCTTGCAAGAACGTCCAATGATTCATTTTTGATATATGCATTTGTAAATAATGGCTTGCTCATGAATATTTATACGAAGCAAAAGACGATTACTCGTAATGTCAGAAACAAGGAAAACAAGAAATGCCCAAACCTTACAGTTACTCTACCCATCAGGTACCAGGATAGAGCTAGCTTGAGAACATGAGTAATGGTACATACACTCCCCACAAAGTAAAAAGTATCCAAAGACAGTGATGTTAGCTTTCCCGAACAGGACATAACTCTCCCCAACTGATGTTCACAATCGCGAGTGAGTCAGTAAATTTTTCCCCAAGCAGAGTTTATTTCTCTCACAAGAAGAAATTCAATCTCCAGCGGAATTCATTGTCACCAGCAACGAAAATTCATCTCCAACTGAGTTTATTTCTCCAAATCAGCGTATCTATTAACAGAGTATCTCCTCTCCAACAGAGTTGTTCCCCGCAGATTTATCCATAAACAAGGGGCAAATCCCCAGCATAGTTATCTTTGTTAACCATCCCCAACGGAAGTGGAGAACCTATGGTTTTTTACAGTAGTTAAGAATACCATTTCTCATACTCTTCGAACAGTAGTCAGGGATTTATTTTCCATGGACTCAGATTATCACATCAGCATTTCATGTTCATACATCATCGCATGTGCATACATTACATATAACATAGTCTCATTTATTTTAAGAACCTCGTCACGATGCATCTCATGCATCGCATATAACTAACTCTATATTTCTTTCAGGAAAGACAATTATTATCAACAATTTCTAGCAGGTACATGATCCACACTCGAAGCTAAACAGAGTAATCATCGGTGCGACAAATGCAACCTTATGCAGGTTCCTTATCACAACCCTACTATCCACCTATCATCCAGGTTCCTTCTCACAACCTTACTATCCACCTACCATCCAGGTTCCTTCTCACATCCCTACTATCCAGGCTTTCATATCGAAGTAATCCTACCATCCAGGATCCTTCTCACAGCCCTACTATCTAGGCTTTCATATCGAAGTAACCCTACCATCCAGGTTCCTTCTCACAGCCCTACTATCCATGCTTTCATATCGAAGTAACCCTACCATCCAGGTTCCTTCTCACAGCTGTACTATCCAGGCTTTCATATCGAAGTAACCCTACCATCCAGGTTCCTTCTCACAGCTGTACTATCAAGGCTTTCATATCGAAGTAACCCTACCATCCAGGTTCCTTCTCACAGCCCTACTATCCAAGCTTTCATATCAAAGTAACCCTACCATCCAGGTTCCTTCTCACAGCCCTACTATCCAGGATTTCATATCAAAGTAACCCTACCATCTAGGTTCCTTCTCATAGCCCAACTATCCAGGATTTCATATCGAAGTAACCCTACCATCCAGGTTACTTCTCACATCCCTACTATCCAGGCTTTCATATCAAAGTAACCCTACCATCCAGGTTCCTTCTTACAACCCTACTATCCAGGCTTTCATATCGAAGTAACCATACCATCCAGGTTCCTTCTCACAGCCCTACTATCCAGGCTTTCATATCGAAGTAACCCTACTATCCAGGTTCCTTCTCACAGCCCTACTATCCAGGCTTTCATCTCGAAGTAACCCTACTGTCCAGGTTCCTTCTCATAACCTTACTACCCGAGTTCTGCCTCTCTTATCCGTAGACATTTTTCCGCAACACTGTAAGAACGGGACCCGATCAAACACAATTGGTTTCACATTTCCCCAAAAAGTCGCGGTGCAGCATATACCCCGACCAGACACACAATTCACTTCCTCTCCCCAAACCGGAGTTATTCTCCAGTAGAGTAACGGACAACTGAAGCTCCTAAAACTCTATTTTTTCTCAAGACAGAGACTAGCATTCCCCAGCGAAGTCCTCCTCAACAATAGGTATATGGGTTCTCGCAAAGGAATCTCTTATGCGATCGACACTTCTTCGGATGGCATCTTTAATCCCATCTCCGAAAATTCTCTAGAAACTTCTAAATGGCATCTGTAAGCCCATTCCCGATATCGCAAATCAAGTGTCACTTCATGCGAGTGCAAATTTCTGGGCACTATAATGTTCAATCATCTTCCACCTTCAAATCACAAAAGGCAGACGAGCCAATCTACATCCCCAGGTTTAAGAAGATTGAACAGGGGCAGCTGTTGTAACCTAAAAGTTTCCCTCCCATATTTCTCAACACATGGCAAGTGAGGTCCCCAAATTGCTCAAGGAAGTCCAAGAGTTGACCAGACAAACTCTCTCCTAAGGCAGTATACCTCAAATTAGGGTTTCTATTTTCATCAAGATGTGTGAACCACAAACGAATCAAGTTTTCATCATTGTCCTAATATGTCTTTAAGATCATCCATGTCAAGTTTCAAGCCTTGCAGAAGAAGTTTGCTCAATCAATTGCTCAAATGCCTGAAAATCGACTATGCTAGGTCAAAAGTAAATTGTGGCCCACATACAGTCAAACTTCAAGAATTTTGGTCAAGATCCTCATTTTGAAGTATTATTCATCATTTGATCAAGGGTTGATCATTATTCCTCAAGAATTGCTCATAATTCATCAAAACCCAAAAGTCGCTAAATTAGGGTTTTTTAAGAAAAGTCAACTCAACTTTGACCAAGCATACTTTCTCATACTTCATCAGAAATGACCCATCCAAAGCTCATTTTGAATAGGATGCAATTCCCTACAATTCATCTTTATCTCCCAAGTTCAGAATATGCACTCACAAAAAGATATGAATTTTGACATTATAGGTCATTTTAAAAGTCAACAAAAACACCTTTTGGGTCAAAGCTTCATACATGAAAATGGAAGACTCAATTGATATTAGACCAAAAGTGTTTCTTAGAGGACATCCTAAGCTTTCTAAAAAGTCCAAGAACACCTCTCTAGGGTCAAAATAGAGAGAGTTATGCATTGCCCAAGTTGACCATTTTTGCAAAATTGCCAAAAGTCAAATGTGCTCAAATTTGCATTTTTTGCTAAATGGGCCCAACTTTTTATGCTTACACCTCAATTGTAATGTGGTCCACGACTCAAATACTTATACACAAATTATTTGCTACATTTTTAAATTTATTTTGATTTTACATTAATTAAAAAGTGAATTAAATCAAATAAATGATGAAAATTATCAAATATATGATTTGATTTGTTTTTTTTACAGGTTAGCAACCAAGATATGCTGAGCTTTCATGATCAATTCGAATCAATGGCAATTGGTACAAAAAGAGCATGATTAGGCCAAATTTGGAAGGATATCATACACCATGAAAACCAAATCAAATCTTCAAAATTTGTAAAGATACTAGTGGTTTTTACAACCCTAATTCACTCTAGTACATATAGAGAACACAACAGAGGCAAGAAAAGAGGGTTAGAGGTCGTGAATTTCCAGGAAGAAAACTGAAAAATTCAAGAAAAAATGGGAATCGGTTTTCAATCTACAAGGCGTTTCAAAGAATTCCAAGATCACCAATACCTTCCTAGACATCCCAGGAAGTTGTTCCAATCATTCCCAGGGCCTGGAGCACTTAGAAACTCGTTCCACAACTCACACGGTTTGGTACATTTTTCAAATTTGATTTTTGCAATTTACGCATCATTAACACATTTGATTTGTATATTCTTGTTCATCATTGAGTTTGCAAGCTATTGGTATCATTTAATTGCATTTTCAGTACAGGAATCATGATATTCCATTGTTAGGGTTCCTTGGCTCATTTTAGGGGTTTTCAGTTTAGGCAAAATTAGGCCTAGATTCTGGTACCATGATACTCGTGAGGATGTGATGAGTTGATTGGTACCCTTACTTTTCACTTATCTTGATTGTATACAATTTTTGAGATGAACAGGTTTGTACCTACAGCAAAGCGTCCGTAGGTAAAAGCTTGGTTTTCTAAAACGACGGGCCACTGAGGGAGGCGATGGCGTGGCAGCGTGTAACTCGTCCATTTGAATTTTCGCGCATTTTTAAAAATAATGTTTGGTTTTCTTATATTATGCTTTGTTATTGTTATAAGTACAACTAAACACCACAACTCAGCCGGCGGCGTGGTATTGGGAGCAAGCATAAGGACCTGGGTTCGATCCCCAGGTCCCAACATTTGTTTCATGCTATTTTTCATCATGTGATCAGGTACGCTGCTGTCCAAACGTCCACCATGCAACTCAAGGATCTGGCCATCAAACGCATCTCCAGCCAGGATCCAACGTGCCATCATTGAAGGATCACCATATACCTCAAGTCAACACACACCCGATTCAAGCGTAGTCAAACAGGCTTTAGCCTTGTTGGGCCCAGAATTTCAACAACATACCCCCAGGATTGCTAATGCTATCAGGCCCATTTCTTTTCATTATTTCTTATTTTTATTTCTTTTAATATTTTTATTTATTCATTTTAATTAACAAATTAATTACTATTTTTTTTTATAAAATCATAAAATCAAGAATTCATAAAAAAAAATTAGGATTAGTTTTTTTATTATCAAGTTTAATTTAATTTAGTTTAACTTAGGGAAATTTTAATTTATTTTTATCAATAAAATCAAATAGAAATTATGTTAAATTCTTGATTTAATTCTTTTATGTTTTCTCAAATAAATAAAAATACAAAAATAAGTTTTTAGAGTGAATTAATTTATTTTTCATAATTTAAAATTAATTAGAACTTAGGATTTTATTTTTAATTTGATTGTTTCATTATTTTCTTAAAACATGACAAAAACATCTTTTTTAATCAATCATCAATAGGTTTAGTCAAGGGTCAAAACCCTAGTCGTTTCGTATTTGATTCATCGCGCGCTTGTTAATTATTTTTGCCAATATTTTTGTAACTGTTCACTAGTTTGTAATAGTTAATTTAGGGTTTTATTTACTATTTAAATTCTGGGGTTTTTGGCTATGTAATTAATCCCCCACCCCGAAGCCTTGTAATAGCGTAGATTTATTTTCTCGCATTTTTAATTCCTGCAAATATTTAACTGTCTAGATGTATGCTAATAGGATTGTATGACAAGAATGCATGACAAATTAATACGATTAGAAAACCCTAATATGCAAAGATTAAATACAATGAAAACAGATCACTCGCACATATCACTCTTAGGGTATACTCTCACTTCAGTTGCCTTCGGTAAACGATCATTAAGCATAGGGTGTCTTAGTGGTTGCCCTCCTATCTAAAAAGATCAAAAGTCCCATTCGAATGTTGCCTCGGAAATGTTGCCTCGAATAAGATCTTAAGACTCTAGGGTTGCTACTAAGGTATCCTAATATTGCTTTAGTGATTGTACTTCCCTTTCGAATTGACCCTTACAAATTCCAACGACGGTGCTACCTATTTCTCAATCGTAGGATATCGCTGTCTAAAGGAAACAAGAATAGAAAATATCTTTTTTCGAGTAGGTAGATGCTAGTAGATACTTGCTCAAATAAAAACTTTTCACACTTACACTCTTCAAAACAATTTTCAAAACAAACTTCGTCACACTCTTGAGGACTGATACAAGGGTTATCACGAAGTAAAACATTTTCAAAAGCAAAGAACACACACACAAGAAATTTAAAAAGATGAGAAAGTACCTAAGAGCCCATGGAAAACCATGGATAGAAAGGGTGCTAACACCTTCCCTTTCTATAATCTACCCCCGTACTCAAAATCTCGAAAAAGGATTTTTTCTATACTTTTTTCCTTTCCGGTTGGATGAAATAAAAGTCGATGGCGAATCTTGCTTACTGCGACATTTTGTGTACCAAAAACACAAAACGTAAACCAATATTAAACATACAGTTCTGCCACCGTATCACACTGTCAATAAACTGGTAGTTATTTCGCCCGCTATTCCTATTGGTGCTTCAACTACTACTCTTGTTCTTACTCTAGTTGTTACCACCGTCGTCGAGTAATCGGGTACCTGAGGCAAAGAAGCTATAGGTGAGCCTGCCCAGACGGAGGCACATAGAAAAATTGTCGTAGAAGCCTCTAAGCAAGAGATAGAGGAAATATTAAAAATAATTAAAAAGAGCGACTACAATATGGTCGAGCAGATGAGGCAGACCCCCTCAAAGATATCCATGTTGTCTCTGCTGTTGTGTTCCGAGGCCCATGCGAAGGCTTTGATCGCATTCCTCAAGAGTGTGCACGTGCCGCAGGAGACCTAGGCTGATCAATTCAAAGACTGTGTGACTAACTTGACTACTGACAATGGGCTGGGCTTTTCAGATGTCGATTTGACACCGAAAGGGACGAAGCATAATGATGCTCTGCATGTCTCGATCGAATGCAGGGGCACCACTATGGCTCATGTGTTGGTAGATACTGGGTCTTCACTGAATGTCCCGGCGAAGAAGGCTCTCGACCGACTAGATTGTGAGGGCTTGACCTTAAAGCCTAGTAACATTGTAGTAAGGGCTTTTGACGGGTCAAAGAGAATGGTGCATGGGGAGGTGGACATCCCTGTCAAGGTAGGTTCTCATACCTTTGAGTCCACTTTCTATGTAACATCCGGTCGTCATACTCTTGTTTGTTGGGTTGTCCTTGGATCCATGAAGCCGGGGCTGTTACTTCTACACTACACCAAATGCTAAAGTATCTAGTGAAGGGGAAGATTGTCATTGTACGTGGCGAAGAGGAGTATATGGTGAGCCACCTCCACTCCTTCAGGTACATAGATATGGACGGGTAATTCATAGAGACTCCTTGCCAAAACATTGAAGAGGTTCCCTAGATCTTAGCATCGATTGAGACTACTACCGACACCCAACCTCCCCTGAAGATGGCTTCTCTCAAGGACGCCAGAGCAGTGGTTGAAGAAGGTGGGTATACCAACTAGGGACAACTCCCTGATTTTCCTCCCAAAACTGACAAGATTGGTTTGGGCTTTACTTCAGGAGCTCAAAGGGTTGTTCGACGCGCTCGAGCTGGAGGACCTCCCCTACACATCAGCAATCGGGGAATTAATGCCATTGAAGACAGTGAGGAAGACTCTGACATTGGCAGCTGGATCTACCCAACTACGAACGGTGGACTGAGTAACTAGACGACTAGGAATTTTATACAAGTTTCTTTTATTCCGCAATAACTGTCTTACTTGTTTTCTGAATTTGTAATAAACAATTTAAACTCTACAGCCTTGCGTCTTGCCCGAGGCGTATTGGTTTTGTTTGTGAGGACTATTATGTGTCATTTCATATATCATCAATAAAACATTGGTCGTTCTTTGCATACAAATTTTGTGCTCTCTATTTTTATTTTTTGTTTTCACTTTATCAAAATAATTATGCTCTTACACACACTCATGTATCATACTACAGATCCATATCCACTCTGGATCCCATTGATAAGAGTTCTACTACTGCTAGTTATGACTTTGAAAATCCGATCAACCAAGTCGAGGACGAAGGTGAGGACGATTGTGAGGTACCTGGAGAACATTCCAGACTGTTAAAGCAGGAAGAAAGGGCTATACAGCCTCATGAAGAGCTAGTTGAGACGATAAACTTGGGCACGGAGGAGGACAAAAGAGAAGTCAAGATTGGTGCAAATCTGGAGACTAAAGTCAAACAACGGTTGATACAGATGTTGCACGACTGTGTTGAGATCTTCGCCTGGTCCTATAAAGACATGCCTGGTTTAGACACTGATATTGTGGTACATCGTCTGCCGACCAAGGGAGACTGTCCTCCGATTAAACAAAAGGTCAGTCGTATGCACCCTGAGATGTCAGAGAAGATCAAGGCAGAGGTCAAGAAGCAGTTCGACGCAGGGTTCTTAGCTATCACATCCTATCCGCAGTGGGTTTCTAATGTCGTTCCAGTACCTAAGAAAATGGCAAGGTACAAATGTGTGTGGATTACAGGGACCTGAACAGGGCGAGCCCCAAGGATGACTTCCCACTTCTTCACATCGATGTTCTGGTTGACAAAACCGTACAACACAAAATCTTCTCCTTCATGGATGGTTTCTATGGCTACAACCAGATTAAGATGGCTCCTGAAGACATGGAGAAGACAACCTTTGTCACATAGTGGGGCACCTTCTATTACAAGGTGATGCCTTTTGGGTTGAAGAATGCTGGGGTAACTTATCAGTGAGCCATGGTCGCCTTGTTCCACGATATGATTCACCATGAGATTGAGGTTTATGTTGATGACATGATAGTCAGGTCTCAAACCGAAGAGGAACACCTTGATCATCTACAAAATTTGCTTGACAGATTGAAGATATACAAGCTGAGGTTGAATCCGGACAAGTGGACCTTCGGGGTAAGGTCTGGTAAGCTTCTGGGTTTCATCGTCAGTGACAAAGGTATTCAGGTAGAACCTGCAAATGTAAAGGCCATACAAGAGATGCCACCCCCACGCACATAGAAGGAATTTAGAGGTTACTTGGGATGTTTAAATTATATTTCCAGGTTCATTTCACATCAGACTGCTACTTGTGAACCCATCTTCAAGCTTCTGAAGAAATATAAAGTGGTAAAATGGAATGACGAGTGCCAGGCATCCTTCGAAAGGATCAAAGAATATCTCCAGGAACCGCCAATTCTGATGCCTCCGGTTGAAGGAAGACCTTTGATACTATACTTAACAGTGTTAGACAATTCAATGGGGTGTGTGCTGGTACAACTTGCTGCGCTTTGGCATGGGCTGCTCACCGACTAAGACAGTATATATTGCTGACCCAAACCACTTTGTTGATATCTAAGATGGACTCAATCAAATACATCTTCGAGAAGCCCACACTCTCCTGAAGAATAGCGAGATGGAAGATGATTTTAACTGAATAGGATATATAATATACAACCCAGAAAGCAATCAAGGGAAGTGTATTGGCTGATAATTTGGCTCATCAAGCCGTGGATGACTACAAGTCCATGAATTTTGAGTTCCTGGACGAGAAAATTATGCTGGTGACTGATCATGAAGAACCTGGACCGGATGAAGGACCTGAGGAGGGATCCCGATGGACCATTGTTTGTGACGGAGCTTCAAACGCACTCGGTAATGGCATCGGCGCTGTAATCATATCTCCTGAGGGTTCTCATACTCCTTTCACTGCCCGACTATGTTTCAATTGCACTAACAACATGGTGGAGTATGAAGCCTGTATCATGGGTCTCAAAGCCGCTATCAACCTCAAGATCAAGTTATTAAATGTCTTCGGGGATTCAGCTTTGGTAATAAGCCAGATCAAAGGAGAATGGGATACGAAGCATCCGAATCTCATCCCGTACAAAGAGCACGTACTGACATTTCTCCCGCACTTTAAGGAGGTAACCTTTGAACATCTCCCACGAGAGGAGAATCAGTTAGCGGACGCACTAGCCACCATGTCTTCTATGTTCAAAGTCAGGTGGGACAACGAAGCTCCCCGAATCACCATTGAGAGGTTGGATTAACCAGCGTACTGCTGTGAGATCGACACTGAAGAGGTAGCAGACAAACCTTGGTTTCACGAAGTAAAAAGGTATCTTGAGGCTCAAGAGTATTCCGAGGGGGAATCTGTCAACGATAAGAAGTTTTTGAGAAGGTTCGCCGCGAAATTTTTCCTCAGTAATGGAATCCTCTACAAGCAGAACCATGATTCTATCTTACTGCGGTGTGTAGACAAGAGCGAAGCAGAGAGGATTATGGCAGATCTACATGAAGGTACCTTCGGAACCCATTCAAGGGGACATACCATGGCTAAGAAGATCCTACGGGAAGGATACTATTGGTTCACCATGGAAGCAGATTGTTATCAGCACTCCCGAACTTGTCATAAATGCCAAATCTATACTGATAAGGTGCATGTGCCTCTGGTTCTCTTAAACATCTTGACGGCTCCTCGGCCCTTTGCAATGTGGCGTTGTCGAAGCTTCTAATAAGAACATTAAGAAGATTATACAGAAAATGACGGTGACATACAAAGACTGGCATGAGATGTTACCATTTTCTCTTCATGGGTATCGCACGTCCGTGCGAACATCGACAGGGGCAACACCCTACTCTCTGGTATACAACATGGAGGTTGTTCTTCCTATTGAGGTCCAGATCCCTTCTCTAAGGATCATGAAGGATGCAGGTTTGAATGAAGACGACTAGATCCAGACTCGACTTGATCAACTGAAATTGATTGATGAGAAGAGACTTACTGCTGTCTGTCATGGTCAAATGTATGAAAAACGGATGATCAAGGCTTTCAACAAAAAGGTCAGACGCCAAGATTATCAAGTCGGGGATCTAGTGATCAAGCGCATCATACTGCCGCAAGGTGATCCCAGGGAAAAATTAACTCCCACATACGAAGGTCCATTTGTGATCAAAAACATTTTCTCCGGTGGAGCCATAATTCTTACCACCATGGACGGTGACGACCTTCTTCACCATGTCAATGTGGACATAGTGAAAAGATACTACACATGATTAAAGACCCGCTAGGTTGACTGGCCTAGGAAAAAATAAGGGCTTCCCTGTGAACCAAAAAGGTTCGGGCAAAAATTAGGGATGAAAACGAAAAAAATATGTACACCCGGCAAGTCGAAAACCTGAAAAGGGGGCTTGGGCAAAAAAGGGTATCCCGGTGGACTGAAAACCCAAAAGGGAGGTCCAGGCAAAAGTTAGGGATTTAAAGTGTATCACTATGTCCCCTTGGATCACCTTGTGACCAGACCTCAGTATCAACTGTCAAGCTCGAATGACACCAATCAATCTAATCAACTTCAGACTAGTAGCAAAGTGATGAGACGCTCGAACACATAACGGTAATAGCAGACTTGGAACCCAGTGGGATTGTTGTACATAGCTGTTTTCTTCGTTACACAATATTGTATAGATTCCATTTTTACGGCGGTGTTCTCTTACTAGAGCGTCATCTTCCTTGTACAAGAACGCCTATTATAGGCCAACTTCAAAAATCAATACAAATCATTTTTACAAAAAAAACTATGTGTTTTATTATTTTTCTGTTTTTTTTTGCAAGAACGTCCAATGGTTTATTCTTGACACATGCATTTGAATATGATTGCTGTTCACAAATATACACATTCACATAAGAAACGGAAAGACAATTGCTCATAACTTAAGAAACATGGGGAAAACAAAAGCTAAAAAATGTCAAACTCGATAGTTACTCTGCCCAGCAGGTACCGGGGCACAGACAACTTTGAAGTACAGTCATCAGTAGATACGACCTCGTGACATCTACACTCCCCACAGAGTAAAAGCAATCAAAACATTGATATCAACTTTCCCACAACAGGGAGTAATCTCCTCAGCCAACGTCTTTCAGAAAACTGACAGCTATATCCCCCTAGCCGAATTTCATAAGCGCGAGCGGATCATCATAATTTTTATCTCCCCAAGCAGAGTTTATTTCTCTGAGTACAAAAGCTCAATCTCTGACAAAGCTTATTATTTCAGCTACATAAATTCACTGTCCAAATTATTCCCTGCAGAGCTACTCTCAGACAGAGTCTCTCCCTGAAGGAATATTCACAAACAACAAAGAGTAAATCTTCAGCACATTTATTTCCATTCACCATCCCCAGCGGAAGTAGAAGAACCACAATTTACTACAACAATCAGGAATGTTATACTCTCCAGCAGCAGTCAGGGATTTATTTTCCCAGACTCGGACATGTCCCCAATAGCATTTCATGTACATACATCATGATATGTGCATACATATCACATAAATCATGATCTCATTTATTTTGAGAACATCATCTCATAAGGCATTTCATGCATCACACATAAAATTAACCCTGTTATCCTTTCAGGAAAGAACATTATCACCGACAGTTCCAGCAGTTATACATGTCGAATCTACAGACAGCTAATGGAAAATCAGATCCCGAAGATCAAGAGGGTCAACTAATCTACATAACCAAATGAAGTAACCCTATGACCCATGTTACTTCTCATAAGCCCTACTATCCAGGCTTTCATTTCGAAGTAACCATACTATCCAGGTTCCTTCTCATAGCCCTACTATCCAGGCGCTCATCTTGAAGTAACCCTATTATCCAGATTCCTTCTCATAGCCCTACTATCCAAGCTTTCATCTCGAAGTAACCCTACTATTCAGGTTCCTTCCCATAGCCCTACAATCCAGGCTTTTATCTCGAAGTAACCCTACTATCCAGGTTCCTTCGCATAGCCTTACTATCCAGGCTTTCCACTCAAAGTAACCCTACTATCCAGGTTCCTTCCCAGAGCCCTACTATCCAGGCTTTCATCTCGAAGTAACCCTACTATCCAGGTTCCTTCCCATAGCCCTACTATCGAGGCTTTCATCTCGAAGTAACCCTACTATCCAGGTTCCTTCCCATAGCCCTACTATCCAGGCTTTCATCTCGAAGTAACCCTACTTTCCAGGTTCCTTCCCATAGCCCTACTATCTAGTCTTTCATCTTGAAGTAACCCTACTATCCAGGTTCCTTCCCATAGCCCTACTATCCAGGATTTCATCTCGAAGTAACCCTACTATCCAGGTTCCTTCTTACAGCCTTACTACACGGGCTTTCATTTCGAAGAAACCTTACTATCCAGGTTCCTTCTCTCTTATCTCCAGACAACAGTTTACAACATTGTAATACCTGGACCAGACCAGTTACGGTCGATTTCACATTACCCCAGTAAGTCGTTGTGCATCCTGGACCCTGACCAGACATGAAGTTTACTTCTACCTCCTCAATTAAGAGTTAATTCCCCAGTTGAGTAAGGGACAACTGAAGCTCCTATACTCTATTTTCCAGGACATAAATCAACATTCCCCGGCGAATCCTTCCTCAACGGCAGGTACATGAATTCTCGTAATGGAATCTATTATGCAACCGATATCTTTTCTGGATGGCATCTTTAATCCCATCCCAACGACTCTCTGTCGAATCCCAAATGGCATCTGTAAGCCCATTCCTGATATCACCAATCAATGTTACTTCATGCGAGTGCAAATTTCTGGGCACTCTAGTGTTCAATCATCTTCCACCTTCAGATCACGAAAGGCAGACAAGCCAATCTACATCCTCAGGTGTAAGAAGATTGAACAGGGGCAGCTGTTGTACCCCAAAATTTTCCCTCTCATTTTACTCAAAACATACTCATTGAATTCCTCAACTTGCCCAAAGAGGCCCAAGGATTGATTAAACAAATGCTCTCATAAGACAATGAACCTCAAACTAGGGTTTCCATTTGCATCAAGATGGGTGAACTCCAAAGGTATCAATTCTTCTTCATGGTCTTAATATGTTATCAAGATCATCCATGTCAAGTTTCATGACCTGCCCAAGAAGTTGGCTCAGTCAACTGCTCAGATTCTTGAAAATCAACTATATTAGGTCAAAAGTCAACTGGGGCCCACATACAGTCAAACTCCAAGATTTTTGGTCAACATCAACATTTTGAAGTGATATCCATCATTTGATCAAGGGTTGATCATGATTCCTCAAGAAATGCTCCTAACTCATCAAAACTCAAAAGTTACTAAATTAGGGTTTCTTAGGAAAAGTCAACCAAACATTGACCAGGCATAACTTTCTCATACTTTATCAGAAATTTCCCATCCATGGCTAATTTTGAAGGGAATTCAATTCCCTACAACTCATCTTCAGTCCTCAAATTCAAGGAATGCACTCATGAAAAGATAGAAATTCAGACATTATAGGTCCTTTTCAGAAGTCAACAAAAACACCTTTTGGGTCAAAGCTTCTTGCACAAACATGGAAGATATAATTGAGATGAGACCAAAGAGGTTGCTTAGGGAACATCTTAATCTTTCTAAAAAGTACAAAAACATTCCCCTAGGGTCAAAATGGAGAGATATATGCATTGTCAAAGGTGGTCATTTTTGGAAATTTGCCCAAAGTCAACAATACCCAAAATTGCATTTTTGGCAAATGAGCCCAACTTTTTGTGCTTATATCTCACTTCCAACATGGCCCACGACCTTTGAGTGCATTCTTCATTATTTTATTATTTATATTATTTATTTTTGATATTTTATTCAATAGAATGCAAAATTAAATAAAATGAATAAAAAGAATAATGTAAGATTTGATTTCAAATTTTTTTCTCATCAAAATAAAAAGCAAGATATGCTGCCATGGCAAGAGAAATTTGAGGAAAGAGCAAGAATAGATTGGATCCAAAAATAGACAAAAAATCAAATATTTGAAAGAAGAATATTTCATCATCAAAGCATAAGATTTCTTTCATTTATGTTGACCTAATATTGTCCCATATATATACACAAACCATTCCTGACCTAGAAAAGGGCGCAATTGGTCTCAAGAAAACTCTAAAAATTCACAAAAAATTCAAAGAGGAAGGCAATTCCGTTCCATACGAGCCAGCCATTCTCCAGCAATTTTGTTCAAAAGTTTTTTTTATTATTTAAAAGTAAATAGAAATTAGGTTAATTTATAAGATTAACTGCTTTTCTCAAGGAAATCCAAAAAAATTTATTTTCATTCCGTATTAATTCTTCGTGCGCGTCTTATTTGTTTATTTTTTGAACTATTGTAACTGTTCCGAGTATGTAATAGTTAATTAGGTTTACTGTTTCGCATTTATCATTTTTTCCCGATTTATGATTATGTAATCCCCTCCTCAAGGCCTTGTAATAGCTAGGGTTTTAATTTCTCGCATTTTACTTCCCGCAATTATAAACTGCCTAGATGTATGGATAATAGGCTTGCATGCAAAAGATAAATCAAAATTAATACAGTAGAAAACCCTAATTATGCAAAGATAATTAACTGAAAAAAACACACTTGCACATGCTCACTCCTAGGGTTTTCCCCACTTGGTTGCCTCGAAAATAATGGTTGTGTCCCTTGAATGTTGGGATACCTTAGCAATGACCCGCGATTCAAAATCATCATAAAGATCATAGTCCCTATTTGTCTCTCGAGTTCCCTACGAATTGATCTTATGATGATAGTCCCTTCGAAATGCTAAGGTATCTTTACTTGTTGCCTTCAAAGATCATTTCGTCCCTTCGAACGCCCCTTTACAAATCCAACGACGGAGCTACCTACTCCTTAATAGTAGGATAGAACTGTCTAAAGGAAATGAAAACGAACATAATTTTTTCGAGTAGGTAGAAAACTCTTAAGTACTTGCTCAAAACAAAAACTTTTCACACAAACACTTTTCATAAAAATAGTTTTCAAAACAAATTCGTCACACTCTTGAGGACCGATACAAGGGTTATCATGAAGTAAACAAAACTTTTCAAAATAAGCACACACAAGAAATTTAAAAATAAGCAAGTACCTAAGAGCCCGTGGAAAACCACAGATAGAGAGGGTGATAATACCTTCCCTTTCTATAATCTACCCCCCGTACTCAGAAACTCTCGAAAGCAGGTTTTTTCTATTCTTTTTCCTTTCCTTATTTGGATGAAATAAAAGTCGACGACGATTCTTGCTTACCGCGACATTTGCAAACAAAAAACCTAAACCAGTATAACAGTCAGTTTTGCCACCGTATCACATCAGCATCTACTTTGGATGGCATCTTTAAGCCTATCCCCGACAACTCTCAGTCATCTTCACCAAATGGCATATTTAAGCCCATTCTCTACACAGTCAACCATCACATCATTGACTGCAAATTTCTGGGAACTCTAGTGTTCAATCATCTTCCACCTTCAGATCATGAAAGGCAAACAAGCCAATCTAAATATTCAGGTTCAAGAAGATTGAACAGGGGCAGCTGTTGTACCCCAAAATTTGCCCTCTCATGTTTTCCAAGATCTTATCTTACATGGGTGGTTACAAACACTTGCTAAAAGAAAATAAAACTTTTAAAGATAATCAAGTGTCTTTCGATTGGCATCTAAACAAGGTATCTTGATTGGCATCTGAACAAGCTTCGATTGGGCGCTGGACCTCCTTCGATGCAAGCCTGATTCACAAGCTTCGATTGGGTGTTGGGCCTCCTTTGATCAAGTTCAATTCACAAAGCTTTGACTGAGCATTGGCTGCTTCAGGCTTGCCTTCAATTCACAAGGCAAGAACTTCCTACATGCCTGCTTCGATTCACAAACCATTAGTCCCCTGCAGGTAAGCTTCGATTGAACATCTGAAGATCCTTCGAGAAAGCTTTGGTCCAGAAGTTTAATTCCAAAAGTAGCCCCTACATACTTGCCTTTGATCCACAAGGCAAAGGCCTATTCATTCTTCCCTTAGATTCACAAGGAAATAGCTTCTTTCATGTGTGCTTCGACCCACAAGGAAATGGCTTCCTTTGTGGGTTCCTTCAGCGCACAAGGCAAATACATCCTTCGTGCCTGATTCGATTCACTAGGAAATACCCTCCTTTATGATTGATTTGATCCATATAGAAATATCCTCCCTCATGCTAGCATCCAAAAGGCATTGGCTTCCTTTGTGCTAGCTTCGATTTGACAATGGGTCCCTTTGAAATGGGTTGCTTCGATTCCATCTCTAAAATATTCAACACACAGTTTTCCATATTTTGACACCTAGTAAGATCCATTCGAACGACATATATGTGGTCCATTTGAAGGATACATAATTGTGGGAAAAAAATCTTGTTTTTCCTTTTGATGTGTATTGGTTCAAGATGCTTGCTAGCCAAGGTCCTACATGCTGCCAGCCTCCTGCACAATCAACTTCATGACAAAAGAAGGTTCGACTGGGCAAAAAAGAGTTTTCGATTGGGTTAGTTGAAAAGTTTCAGATCAAGCTACCAAGGCAAATAGGGGCTCAATCAAAGAAGCCCCAATGATGAGGATTCGAGCCACTCGAAGGAGGCAACTCTGGGCCAATCGAAGAGAAAGGATAAGGTTTACTTTGAAAGCATGTCAACAAAGTGTTCTTCAATTGGTATGTCAGAATAAGGTGTACTTCGAAGGCAGGTCAACAAAGTGTCCTCCGATTGGCATATAAGAACAAGATGTCTTTTGATAAGCATATCAACAAGGTGATATTCCGTTTGTTCAAGTTGAAGGAAATCGAAAAGAACAAGAGCTGAATTCAATTGGGCTAATTGGGTATGAAAGTTTTCCAGGTCAATCATTCAATGCAAAAGTTGACTTAATCTAAGAAGTTCTGATGAGGAAAGTTCTGAACAATTCAAATCAAAACTCATAGACATCGAAGAGAACAATGCTTGGGGGCTGGTCGAAGATGCTCTGATAAGGAAAACTCTAAGCAATTCAAATTCATACAAGGCACCAATCATCACCTGTCCAGGTTCATTCAAAATTCCAAAATGGCATGAAAAGTCTCTAAATGGCAATCTTTTAATTTGTCTATTTTTATTTTCAAAGCCATGTTTAATGGTTGGTTTGTAAGGCCATGTTTCTTTCCCAATTTTCTTGTCTCCTCTACCTCCTATAAATACATAACACTTCTACAAGTCAAGGACTACATGCACATGCTGCCTCATAAAGCATACCAAAATTCTAAAAATCTCATAGTTCGAAACTAGTTTTGCAGGTACCCTCAGTCCAAACGAATACTAGATTTGTGCTCCTGAGACTCCCAAGAGTCTACTCCAAGCCAATCTACACCCAGAAGTGCCAAATCGAAGCATCCCATCTTTGGTAAATTTTCAAATTCATATCTATGTTTTCATGATGTATTAATGTTTTCCAGTGTTTGATTCATGCTCAGGGTATCATATAGCACAACTTTCACATGAAACATGCAAGGATAGAGGGCACGATCAGTGTTCTTCATCGAATCTCAAAAACCTTGGGTTTTTAGGGAAAACAAACCCAGATTTTAAACTCAAGAAGGTCGAATTAAGGGAGGTCGAATTAAGGAAAAGGACTTGGGTTCGACACCCAGGTCATGCTTTTTTTTGTTAACATTTTTCTTGCAGATTCAGTGCCTTCCTTCACAGGGAATCCATCAGACACCTCCAACAATATCCTCTGCTGGATCGAAGGCCACATCCTTCCCTAGATCGAAGGATAACAACCTTCACTGGATCGAAGGCTACCCTTCATTGGATCGAAGGCCACCCTTTATTGGATCGAAAACCATCTTTTCATTGAATTGAAAGACTTTTCTTCTTGTATTTTTATTTTTGTTACTCATATCTTTTAATAGTTTCCCTCTTTAAATCAACAATCATCATAAAAATTAGGATTAGATTTTATTAATTAAATTAATTTCTGAATTAATTAATTAATTAATTTTAACATCTTATTATCAAAACCTAAAATAAATTAGAATATAGGTTTAATTTTATTTTTTAATTTATTTTCTTTTCATAAAAGTCAAAAACAAAACAAAAAGATTTTATTCTTAGGATTTTAGACTTCTTTTCAAATTTGCGCGTTATTATTCTTTCTCACCTCCTTTTATTATTGTAATTGTATATTGGGATTTAATAGATGATTAGTAGGACCTTTACTGCTTTTATTTATTTTCCCCCCATGTTTTTGGATATGTACATAATCCCCCTCCCCGAAGCCCTGTAATAGCTAGGTTTTATATTTATGCACTTTTAATTACTGCAATTATTAACTGCTAGATGTATGACTAATAGGATTGTATGGCAAGAACATAAAAGCAACACTAGAAAACCTAACACAAAAGACAAAAAAAAACTGAATTCAACACACTTGCACATATACACCTCTAGGGTATTTCCACTTTCATTGCCTTTGGAAAATAAAAAAGTCATGTCCCTCGAAAGTGGGGACACTTTAGAAAAGACCCTCAGATCCAAAGATCATAGTCCCTTGATGACCCTTCGGTGTTGCCTTTCGGTAAATGATCTAGTCCCTTAAACAAAATTTCTAAAGCGTATCTATATGTTTCCTTTATGACTGCGATGACCCACGAATGTCCCTCATACATCCAAGCAACTATGGCTACCTACTCACTAATAGTAGGCTAGCCTTGTCTAAAGGAAAGGAGGAAAAGAACGACCCTTTCGAGTAAAGTAGATAGACATTAGATGCTTGCTCAAACAAACTTTTCACACTTACACAAAACAACTTTCAAAACATTTTCAAATGCTTTATCAACACTCTTGAGGACTGATACAAGAGTTATCATAAAGCAAATCGCCTTACTATTGGCATTTCAAAATACTTTTCAAAACACACAAAAGGCACAAGGTATTTTTCAAATGAGCTAAGCATCTAAGAGCCCGTAGAAAACTACGGATGGAAAGGGTGCTAGCACCTTCCCTTTCCATAATCTACCCCCTTACTCAGAAATAATCTCGAAATGTCTTTTTCTGTTCTATTTACCCTTTACTTTGTTAGGATAAAAGAAAAGTCGGTGGTGACTCTTGCTTACTGCAACATTTGCGAATATATATGCAAAACCAGTATAACATTCGGTTCTGCCACCGTATCACAATGCGGAAGCGGAAAATTATATTTGGGGCTTAACCTATTCAAATCCCTGTAGTCTATATACATATGCATCTTACCGTCCTTCTTAGGTACCAGCACCACATTTGCAACCCACTGAGGATATGACGTAAAAGCTAAGAAACCCGCATTGAACTACTTAATGACCTCAACTTTGATCTTTTCAGACATCTTGGGATGCACACGAAAAACCTTCTGCTTTATAGGAGGACAATTTTCCTTCATTGGTAGTCGGTGAACCACAATGTTAGTATCAAGCCCTGGAATTTATTTATAAGAACAAGCAAAGATCTCAACATAGTCACGTAACATCTGGATCAATATGTTTTTGACACTGTCTTCTAGGTTGGAACCTATCTTGATTTCTTTCTTGTCCTCTTCAGCATCCAAGTTCACAACCTCAACCGTCTCTTCATGCATTTGTATGGTTTTTTCTTCCTGCTCTAACAGTCTATCAAGCTCTCTAGGTACTTCACAATCATCCTCTACTTCGTCCTCAGCTTGGTAGATTGTATTTTTTAAGTCATAATTGGAAATATCAGAATTCTTATTAATGGGATCCAGGGTGGATGTGGATCTGCAATTTGTTATGTGTGTGTGTGTAAGAACACATAGCTATTTTGAAAGCAATAAATTAAAAGAAAGACAAAGAGCGCAAAATTTGAATGCAAACGTCCAATGATTTATTAAATGAAAATATATGGATGAAAAATGACAAACCTAACAAATGGATTGTTGTTCCTCGGGTAAGGCACAAGGCTTAAAGTTATTGTTCAAATTACATAACCAAAAACTTGAAAGCAAGAAAGTAGAAAATAACATTTACTCGTGACTAAAGGAGATTGTTATAAAGTCTTCAGCTTTCTAATTGTTGAGCCCATTACTGGTAGTAGGAAAAATCCAATTGTCTATGTCACAGTCGCTATCACTGTCTTCCATAGTGTTGACTTGATTTTTGTGAACTCCATTCTTGTTGATGCAGAATGGCGGTCTTCCAGAATTTGCATGAGCATAAATGATAACCCTCTGAGCATCTGAGGCGAAACCCCAACCAAATTTGTCTGACTTGTAAGGAATGTCGAGAAGTTGAACCCAAATAGTTCCACCACCTTCTTTCTACCACAGCGCTAGCGTCTTTCAGAGAATCTATTCTTGGTGGAATCTTGGTAACCTTAGGAACAGTAGGAGCAGCTTTAGCAACAGGGGTTGTCTGGGGAATAACTTCAAAGGCTGGTAAGGAGTCTCGAGGAATTCACCATCCATCTCAACAAACTTGAAGGAGTTCAAATGGCTCACCATGTATTCTTCTTCGCCATAGACTATAATGATTTTTCCTTCCATGGGATACTTTAACATTTGGTGTAAAGTAGAAGTAACAACGCCTGCCCCATGAATCCAAGGGCTTCCAACAAACATGAATAGGTTGGATGAATATCCATCACATAGAAAGTAAAGATGAAGACATGGGAACCCACTTTGATTGGAAGACTAACCTATCCATTCACCATTCTCTTTGAACCATCAAAATCTCTCACCACAACTTTACTGGGTTTTAGCACAACCCCTTCATAGTCAAGTTTTTCTAAAACAACTTTTGGAAATACATTCAATGAGGAACCTGTGTCCACCAACACATGAGATAAGGTAGTGCCCCCACACTCAATAGAGACATGCAGGGCCTTATTATGGTTCCTTCCTGTGGGAGTTAAATGAGCGTCAGAAAAGCCTAGCCCATTATCAGTTGTCAGGCTATCAACATAATTTTCGAACTGATCAACAGAGATTTTATGCAGTACATGAACAAATTTCAGAAACTTTACCAAAGCCTGAGCTTGGGCTTCAGAGAAAAACAACAGAGATAACATAGATATTTTGGAGGGGGTCTGCCCCAACTCTTCAACTATATAGTCAATCTTTCGAATAATTTTTTAGCACCTCCTCCATCTCTTGCTTGGAGGTATCTTCAACAGTAACCTCTTTCAGTGCCTCAGTCTGGGAAGGCTTAGTCGTTTGTTCTTTGCCTCGAGTCTCATTAGTTGATTCAGTAGCGGTGATACGAACTGGTGTAGTAACAACCTTTGGAGAGATCTCTGGAGAGAAAACTCTTCCACTTATGGTATCCTTACTAGTCCCAACAATATTGCCAACATTGGTTGAGGAATTTCTGATGAAGTATGTGAAAGTTTTGCTTGGTCAAGGTTCAGTTGACTTCTTCTTAAGAAAATCCTGATTTAGTAACTTTTGACTTTTGATGAATCTCGAGTTTTCTTGATGAATCATGATCAAACCTTGATCAAATGATGAATGTGACTTAAAAATATTGATGTTGACAAAAATCTTAAAGTTTGACTGTTAGTTGGTCAAAATTGACTTTTTGTCCAATACATTTGATTTTCAATCATCTGATCAATTGAATGAGCAAACCTGTACTGCAAGGCTTGAAATTTGGTATGAGAATTCTTTGAAGCATTTGGGATACCATGAAGTCCACTTGAGGCATTGATAACTCAATTTCATTTGAGAAAAGCAAAACCCTAGTTGTAGGTCAATTGCTTAGGTTGAGAGTCCATCTGATCAATTTTTGATAAGTCTTGAGCAATTGAGACCTTCATGAGGAGGTATCTTGAACCATTTTGTCTTAAGAACGGGAGGGAAAATTTTGAGGTACAACAGCTGCCCCTGTTTAATCTTATTAAATTGAAGAGTTAGATTGGCATGCATAAAGTAACACGATTGTTTGATTGTACTGCTTGAACAAGCTTAAAGATGCTAAAAACATAGGCCCATTAGCCCAAAACTTCAACTATGCTCAAAGTGGACTTCATGCATTTTCACAAAATTGCTCAACTTGAACTAATCATAACTCTCTCAATTTTGGTCATATGCAGATGATCTTATACGTTTTGTAAACCTCAAGATGTCTCCTACAACTTTCATGTTGGTCATTTTTTATTTAAAATCTTTAATTTGATGTAAATTGCTTTGACAAAAAATGTCTTTTGTTTACTTTTAAAATGACATGTAATGTTTTGGCCCATATCTCTCAAATGAAGCATTATTGGCCTTGAGCTTAGGATGACAAAGTTGTAGAGAATCAAATTTACTTCAAGCTAGGATTTGGTTGAGGAAATTTTGATGAAGTATGTGAATGTTATGCTTGTTTAAATTTCAGTTGACTTCTTCTTAAGAAAACCCTAATTTAGTAACTTTTGACTTTTGATGAATCTTGAGTTTTCTTGATGAATCATGATCAAACCTTGATCAAATGATGAATGTGACTTCAAAATATTGATGTTGACAAAAATCTTGAAATTTGACTGTCAGTTGGTCAAAGTTGACTTTTTGTCCAATATAGTTAATTTTCAATCATCTAATCAATTGAATGAGCAAACTTATATTGCAAGGCTTGAAATTTGGTATGAGGATTCTTTGAAGCATTTGGGATACCATGAAGTCCACTGGAGGCATTCACAACTAAATTTCATTTGAGAAAAGCAAAACCCTATTTGTAGGTCAATTGCTTAGGATGAGAGTGTATCTGATCAATCTTTGATAAGTCTTGAGCAATTGAGACTTTCATGGGGAGATATCTTGAACCGTTTTGTATTAAGAATGGGAGGGAAAATTTTGGGGTACAACAACAGGGATCTTAATTGAATGAAAAATGTAACTCTCAATAATTGAAAATACCGTTTGAAACAAATGGGGGACCCTTACAAGCTACCTCTATGCCTCAGGCGTGACATAGGTTCTTTTTTAAAAAATAAGAAAAATTATTTTGGAAAGAAAAAGATCTTTGGAATCTCCTTGGTCTTCTAATTCTTGATTTATTCGCCTAGAGCGCATTCATGGATGAAGTCGAATACTCTTTTAGTGTTGCTCTTGTTAGGTATCATTGCCACTTTTCCACCATGCTCTACTCCTTTGTGGATGAAGGTTTTTTGGATAGGAGGAAACAACACCTTGCCTTTCAGAGTAGCCTTTGACGGTTCCTATTCCAAGCCAAAACAATTTTTCTTCTCAGGTATTTCCACAAGTTTACTCTAATCCTTTTGAGTTAACATATTCCACAGCTGCTTGTAAATCACTCCACGAAGTCACAGTAGGTTTCTTGATTTTCTCCACTGGTAGGCTTACCATTGAAGCAACCTCTAAGACTTGAAATGGCGTTTCTATGCAGTCTTCATCCGCACTGATATATCTGTAGGACTCTATGTGACTTACAAAGATGTCCTCTTTACTGTCAATTATAACCAATATTCCCTCAACAAGGAACTTCAATTTCTGATGTAGAGTTGAAGAAACAACCCCCACTACATGAATCCAAGGTCGCCCGAGCAAAAATGTATATGTCGGCTCTATATCTATTACCTGAAAGGTTATATAAAACATATGCGGATCGATATTGATAGGAAGATCCATTTCTCCAAATACTAAACTTTGAGAACATTCGAAAGCCTTAACTATCATAAAAATTGGTCTTATAACAACATGATCTAGTGTTAACTTCATCAAGCTGGATTTTAGTAATATATTTGAGGGTGGAGCCAATATCAGTGAGTATCCTGGATAGGCTGGTTGTTCCTATTTGTATAAAAATGTGCAACGCCTTGTTATGAGCTCTACATTATGGTGGAAACTCATTGTCATTAAAGCCTAGATATGATCCAAATGTTAGGTTTGCTACGACATTGTCAAATTGATTAACTGTAATCTCCTGTTCAACATGAGTAGAACTTCGAATCTTAATCAAAGAATCTCAATACACTTTTAAATTGATAAGCAACGAGAGTATTAAAATTCTGTTTGGGGTTTGGTATAGCTAATCTACCAACCTATATTCACTTTTCTTGATTATTTTCAGGTATTCTTCCACCTCTTGGTCAATAAAATTATTAATTGGAGGTTCTTGTTTTTGACTTGCCTCTACCACAACTTTTCCCTTATCCTTAACCACAGTATCATCCTTCTTTTGTGGTTTGGGACCATAGACTCGACCACTGCGGGTCACGCCCCCTATTCCTGCTATATTTGTGATTGCATGTTCTTGACTTGTGGATGCTTCGCATTCTTTTTTTAAACCATTAACATAGACTATAGTATCATAACTCCATGATACGGATTTGTCAATTTCATATGGCGTGGGGGATGGACCCTAATCACCATCGTAGTCTTTGGAATCACTGGTATTCTTAGAGTTTGACATGGTATTATCGTTGGTGCTTAAGTTGTACTTGACTCTCCCCAAGGAATTACAAGAGTGTTCTTGGCAGGATTGGGCCCTTGGCAAGGATTTACCAATGGCTTCTTTGTTTTTCTATCGATTTCAGCTACATATTCTTCCTCAGGGTATTATCTGATTTGGACTATCCTTTGATCAACAAATTTATGTACTGTCTTCTCAAAAGCTTCATTGTGTTCCAGGAGGAACCCACATTCAAACAAATATTCTTTTAAGAGATATATTGGAGATTTTACTCTTTTAGCTACCCCAAAGTCATTGACCACTCCAATTTCATTCACAGTTGGTCCACCATCCGAAGGCATGAGGTTCATCTTGATGTTCGACTTTTCAAAAGTGATATCTTGGGAATCCAACAAATCTTGAACCTTATGTCTGAAGGCCCAACATTTTTCTATGGTATGCCCCAGAGAGTTGGCATGATATTTGCACCTGGCATTTGCATCATACTTTGGTGGGAGTGTCCCAATTGGAGGAGCTAGTGGATATATCTCCACCAAAGATGCTTTAAGTAAGTGCTACAGTAATTGACTGTGAGGCACATGGAGAGGATCAAATCTTCTCGGAGGCCTCTCGAACCTGTTTTATTGTTGTTGTTGTTGTTCTCGTGGAATTACCAATGGTTGTTGTGTCCTTGGATGTGATATGACATTATTAATTTATCCCTCCTTTTTCTTCGAAAAGTTAGGAATATGCTTCTTTGAATTGTAAGGGGGTATTCGATGATGCCCCTTGTATCTTGCCACTTTTTTTCCCGCTTCAATACTTTCTCCAATGGTTACCAAATCAGAAAATTCGGAAGAGAATCTTCCTACCATCTTATCATAGTACAACCCTTGTAAAGTACCCATTAACATATCGACCAATTCTTTTTCCAGGAGTGGTGGTTGTACACGTGCTTCCATTTCTCTCCATCATTGAGCATACTCTTTGAATGACTCATCTTTATTTTGAGATAAGTTCTGGAGCTTCATACGATTAGGAGCCATGTCCAAGTTGTGTTTACACTATCTTAAGAAAGCATTAGTAAGATTTTCCCACGTCTGAAAATGGACTCGCTCCAATTGCATGTACCAATCTAGAGATTCCCCACTCAAACTGTCTTGGAAATAATGGATCACCAGCTTCTGATCTTGAGCATAAGCATGCATTTTTATGCAATACATACATAGATGGTTCCCCGAGCATGTGATTCCCTTATATTTTCCAAAGTTAGGTACTATGTATTTTTGGAGGATCACTACATCCAGAACTAGACCCATTTTGAGCGCATCGACGTCGAAAGCATCGTAACCCTCCACAACCTCCATATTTGTAATAAAAAAACAAATTTGAATTCATAAGAAAACATGAACTTGCTTATTTGTACCAAGTCTAAAACTCTTTTGTTTTCTAAATTAGAGTTCAAAATTCTTGATGTCCATTATGCAAACGATACGAAATTCAAACACTCCTAAGTTCAAAGAAAATATTTGAATGGCCACTCAAAGTGGTGATGCCTTAGTGAACTTTGTAGTGATAAAGGATATCATAGGAAATGGGCTTCCAACCACATTAAGTCCAAAATCAAATTACACATGACTTCATGTTTGAAAATCAAGACAAAAGATAAAATCTTTATTGAAATCATAAGACTTTCCTCAGAATCATGAACATGTCTTGTATCAAACTTCACCATGAATCAAGTAAAGGACCAATCCTCTTGAAGATATCAAGTAAAACCAAAATTCCTTTCACAAGTAATGAAAGTCAAAATATCTCCCCACTTGAAATCACAACTTCACCACTTGAATAAAAAATCAAATCAACAAGTAACCAAATATTCACTTGATCTTAGAAACCATAAATTCTCCTCAATCATTATGCTTAAGAATGATATCTTGTTTTTTAAAAGAAATTAAACAATTAAAACCCTAACACATAAACCAATAGATAGGATAAAAATATGATCCATTTCGAAACACGTGTAATTCTGAATCTCCCGATGAACCCAAGAATCAGTTGAGATGTCCCGAGGCTTGAGAAACCTTGGTAGCTTGAATGAACAGAAGAATGAGGACATGAGATCCATCTTGGACTTATTGTCAATACAACCAACTTAGTGCTTGGCAATGATCATGAAGACAAAAATACCTTGATCCCATCTCAAATGCATGAATATGTACGATGAAACATAAGCCACAAAAGGTACAATGAAGAGGGCAAATTTTGGGGTACAACAGCTGCCCCTATTTAGTCTTCTTAAACCTGAAGAGTTAGATTGACATGTCCATTATTCGTGACTTGAAGGTAGAAGATGATTGAACACTTAAGTGCCTAGAAATTTACACTCGATGGTGTACAAAGTAATGCTTGTTGGTTGATTATATCGGGAATGGGCTTAAAGATGCCATTTGGAGAGGTAATGAAGAGCTATCGGAGATAGGCTTATAGATGCCATCCAAATTAACTGTTAATAGAATTTAGACTAAGTCTAAGCTTGACTTCAACTAGGAAATGTATCCGAATAAATCTTTGCTCGATTTAATCTGAGCCATAAAATATTAGAATAAATATTTGGCTGATTTAATCTGAGCTAGTAGAGGTCTTTAAATATTTAACTGAGAGAAATATCAAAAAAATCTTTTGTCGATTTAATCTGAGCCAGAAAAAGGTCTACTGAGAGAAGTATCAGATCAAATCTTTGGTCGATTTAATCTGAGCCAGCAGATGTCTTTAAATCTTTAACTGAGAAAAGTATTAGAATAAATCTTTGGTCAATTTAATCTAAGCCAGAAAAGGGTCTACTGAGGGAAGTATCAGAGCAACTCTTAGGTCGATTTAATCTGAGCCAGCAGATGTCTTTAAAACTTTAACTGAGAGAAGTATTAGAATAAATCTTTTGTCGGTTTAAACTGAACCAGGAAAAGTGTCTATCGGAAATAGTATCCAAATAAACCTTTGGTTGATTTAAACTGAGCCAGCATATGTCTGTATTTGTCTTTAACTGGACATGAATCAGAATGAATTTTTGATTGATTTAAACTGAACAAGAAAAAGTGTCTACTGAAAGAAGTATCAAAATAAATCTTTGGTCGATTTAAACTGAACAAACAGATGTTTGTATTTGTCTTTAATTGGATAAGAATCAGAATAAATCTTTGGTTGACATAATCTGAACCAGAAAAAGTTTCTATTGGAAGTAGTATCAGAATAAATCTTTGGTTGATTTAAACTGAACCAGAAAAAGTGTCTACTGGAAGAAGTATCAGAATAAACCTTTGGTCAATTTAAACTGAGCCAGCAGATGTCTGTATTAGTCTTTAATTGGATAAGAATCAGAATAAATCTTTGATTGATTTAAACTGAACTAAAAAAAGTGTCTACTAGAAGAAGTATCAGAATAAACCTTTGGTCGATTTAAGCTGAGCCAACAAATGTCTGTATTTGTCTTTAACTAGATAAGAATCAGAAAAATCTTTGATTTAAACTGAACCAGAAAAAGTGTCTACTAGAAGAAGTATCAAAATAAATTTTTGGTCGATTTTAACTGAACCAGCAAATGTCTGTATTTGTCTTTAATTGGATAAGAATAAGAATAAATCTTTAGTTGATTTAAATTGAACTAGAAAAAGTGTCTAGTGGAAGAAGTATGAGAATAAATCTTTGGTCGATTTAAACCAAACCAGTAGATGTATGTATTTGTCTTTAACTGGATAAGAATCAGAATAAATATTTGGTTGATTTAAACTAAACCAGCAGATGTCCGTGTCTGTGTTTAACTGGAAAAGAATTAGAATAAATCTTTAGTCGATTTAAACTGATCCTGAAAAAGTGTCTACTGGAAAAGTATCAGAATAAATCTTTGGTTGATTTAAACTGAACTTGCAGAAGTCTTGTGTTATCTTTAACTAGAAAATAATAAGAATAAATCCTTAGTAAATTTAAACTGAACCAGAAAAAGTGTCTACTGGAAAAGTATTAGAATAAATCTTTGGTTGATTTAAACTGAACCAGCAGATGTCTAAAGGAAGTGTCAGTCATGTAGATAGTCTCCCCGTCATGTTTCGGGAATTGATCCATAATTATTTTGTTCTTCACATATATTTTCCCTATCTTGTTTTAGGAATTAATTTGTGGCTGGTTATCTGGATAGTTTCCCTGTATTGTTTCAGGAATTAATTTGGAACTGGCTTTTTGCTGGCCGTAGAGTTAGTTGCCCTGTCTTGTTTCAGGAATTAATCTTTGACCTAGTCTCATAGATAGTTGCCTTGTCTTGTTTCAGGAATTAATCTAGAAGCTGTTGTTCAAAGATAATTGCCCTGTCTTATTTTAGGAATTAATCTGGAACTGTTGAAAATTATTGATTATATTCGTCTGTTAATTGATCTTTCCTGAAAAGATAAAGAGTTAGTTATATAAAAAGGTCATGATGTATGAAATGCATTACATAATGATGTTCTTAAAATAAATGAGACTTTGCTATATGCGTTCCGTATGCATACACTATGATGTATGAATGTAAAGTGTTGTTGAAGTGTATTTGTAAACTTGTGCAATATCTTTGTTTGGGAAAATAAATCCCTGACTATTGCTAGGGATGAAGAGTATGTGTATCTTCAATCTTATCTAGAATCCTTCCGCTGGGGATTCCTGCTTACTTGTTTTAGGAACTCTACAGGGGATGTATTAATTTTTGTTTGAGGACTAGAGTTTAGGAACCTTGATTGTCCATTGCTCTACTGGGGAATTTAATTTTTATATAACCTGACTGGGGATAAGAGAGATGGATATCCTTCCGACTCTTCTGGGTAAGATATTTCTTATATACTCTGTCTGGAGATAAAAGAGATGGATAACCTTCTAACTCGTCTAGGAAAGATAATTCTTATATACCCTGACTGGGGACAAAAGAGATGGATAACCTTCAGACTCGTCTGGGGAAGATAAAGTTTAACTGGTATCTGGTCGGGTTCCTGGATTTGCAATAACTTCTTAGGGATAGTGATTACTTCAATGGGGAGAAGAATTTTGTCAGTGATTAGTTGGGGACTTTGTAGGTTGTTGGGGAAATAAACCCTTGTTGATGGAGAAATACTCTGTTGGGGAAACCAACTCTCTTGGGGGAATTAAATTTTACTAGAGAGAAGAACTCTGCAAGGTTTCTTTTTCAATTTTAGAGGATCGAACTCAGCTGGGGAAAAGTATTTCCATGAGATATACTGATTTAGAACTCCGTGGGTTAGTGATATTGTCGGGTAGAATATCATGCTCCTTTATTTGCTAGGGGGTCTGCTGGTGAGTATGACTATGTTATCGGCTGGAAGATGCCCCACTTTTTGTTTGAAGGAATTTTAGAATTTTCAGGGAACGTACCTTTGTTGAAGATGAGCTGATGAAGATGACTCTGTGGGGATAATCCCGTTGAGATTGATCTGTGGGGATGACTGAAATATTGTCCTATCTTCTAGAGTCCTCGGTAAACGCTGATAAGTCTTTTACTGATAGACAAGTGATGAGATATCAGGACATAGTCGTACGCTTTAATCCCTAACATTTTCCTGGACCGTCTTTTCAGATTTTCACTCCACCGGGATACCCTTTTTTTCCCAAGCATCTTTTTCAGGTTTTCAACTTGCCGGGTGTACCATCTTTATGTATATATATCCTTAATTTTTGACCGAACCCTTTTGGTCCGCCGGGATGCCCTTATTTTTTCCTAGGGAAGTCAACCTAGAGGGTCTCTTTTATGCGTAGTATCTTCTGACTATGTCCACATTCATAGGGTGTGGAGAGAATTCACTGTCTATGGTAGTAAGTGTTGTAGTAATGTCAGGAAATGTTTGCTTGATCGCACATGACTTTTCATATGTGGGAGCCCGTTTGTCCCTGGGGTTAGTCCGGTGCACCTGATGTTTGAAGTTATTGATCAATCAAAAATTGCCAAGTTTCTGATAGTCTTGACCTACCTCAGTATTTTTTTAAGAACTGTCATGGAAGGATCCGAAGACACGATACTGACACCATCTGATACTACTAGCACAGATAAGCAATTTGATGATACTGAAGTTTCAAATTTCAAAGTGTTTTTTGTTGGAACCCCTGATCAATGTAACATTCCCCAAGTGATTCAGATGGAGATCTGCCCCTGGCTATTCAACACTTTTGAGAGATTCTTTGAATCTCGACTTGACTGCCACAGATGAGTTGGACAATAATATGTTGTTTGAAGTTTTTGATCAAGTTTCTTATAGTCTTGACCTTCCTCGGTATTTTTCTAAGAACTGTCATGGAAGGATCCGAAGACATGATACTAACACCATTTGATACTACTAGCACAGATAAGCAATTTGATGCTACCAAAGATTCAAATTTTAAGGTGGTTTTTGCTGGAACCCCTGATCAATGTAACATGCCCCAAGTGATTCAGATGGAGATCTGCCCCTGGCTATTAAGCACTTTTGAGAGATTCTTTGAATCTCGACTTGACTGTCACATATGAGTTGGATAATAACATGTTATTTGAAGTTTTTGATCAAGTTTTTGATAGTCTTGACCTTCCTCAGTATTTTTCTAAGAACTATCATGGAAGGATCCAAAGACATGATACTGAAACCATCTGATACTACTAGCATAGATAATTAATTTGATGATACCGAAGATTCAAGTTTCAAGGTGGTTTTTGCTGGAACCCTGATCAATGTAACATGCCCCAAGTGATTCAGATGGAGATCTGCCCCTGGCTATTTAGCACTTTTAAGAGATTCTTTGAATCTCGACTTGGCTGCCACATATGAGTTGGACAATAATATGTTATGCCCCTAGCTTATGGAAGGTTTGTCATTGGAAGTGTCATTCCATTTTAAGTGATTCCGTTTACTGAGAGGATTTCCGTTCATTGGACATTCGTCATGCGAATTTCTCTGTAGTCAAACAATTAGTTATATGCAAACAGTGGTATCATAAATGCAAAATTTATGCTTGTCTTGAAATTTTGAAAATGAATTTTTAGTAAACAATAGAATTTTGTAAGAATATGAATTCAACTCAGGATTTATAGTAAACCTTACAAGAGTCAGGATACATTTTGTAACAGTATACTTTCAAACTAACCCATGCTTCAGCTAGGACTTTTAAGGGTTGTAACGTGGCCTGGTTCACTATTTAAGAAACAGAGGATGAGGCTCAAATTTTATTTGTACCCAACCCATTCTCCGTGATATTCTCCAGCCCTACACTCAGTTAATTATGCGTTTAGATTCAAATTGAGTCTGGAATGATAGTTCGGATACTAGAAGTTTATTTGAGAAGGCAATCATTTTTGTAACATTTTTCTTGTCGAGAATTTGTAGCGACCTCTTCTTGATTTTATTATCCCTACCTTTTTCCTGAACTGTTTCTTTTGTGATTATAGTCAGCGGGATGCCCCAGTTTCCCTTAAGTCTCCTTCATAGGTTTTGGCTTAGTGGGCTCTCTTTTTTCAAAAGATAATGTCTGCCTATTTTACGGGGAACCATCACCGCCTTTAGATTTGGAAGGACGTCTTCGATGCTATTTTCTATGTATAAAATAAAAGCTCGCGACTAAATACGCATTTGAATTAACTAAGAAACTACCCTGCCCCAGGTTATGATTAAAGGTTTTAATTTATAGGAAAAAGAAAACTCCTACTTCTTAGGCTCGAAGGGGTTGACTAGGGATTAAATTCCTTATAACTCCATTGTTTAGGATTTGAAACAACGGTTGTACATCTTTAGCAAGGTTTGTTCAAAATCATATTATAGAGATTACAGTATTTTTCATCATCCTCCCTCTAAAGGCTTATAACTTTTAATCGAGAGTTGAATATCACAAAAAGAAATAAAAGCATAGTTTAAGTATAGTGGAAACGAATGGACTAATTCAAGACAAAAATATGCAATGCATTAATGAGGACGATCAAAAGTCTAACATAAAGATAAATGTTTGAATCAATTAGAGAAATTACAAACAAAAATTCGAATGAACAAAAAGCTTCTCCGCCTGAACTTGTCAATTTAGATGGTGTGCCTTACAACCTCTGCATTTGGGGGATAACAGAAGAACTCGTTCTAATCATCTTTCATGAACTCGACTATTCCTTTGTCAATCAGATCTTGAATCTTATTTTTCAACGCCTAACACCTGTCAGTGTCATGCCCAGGACTGTTGGAGTGGTATGCACACCTTACATTAGGATTGTGATGGGAAGAAGAAGTATTTGGCTTTAAGGAGTATCCCACAATGTTTCCATCTTGGCCTTTAATATGTGTTGTAATGCTTGAGCCAATGACATGTTGATTTCGGTAAATCGTGTTTTGGGTGTATCCTGCTTACATTGATTCCCATGTTGTAAGTGAGTACGTTCTGTAGTAGCAATCCGAAAAGGCCTACTTTTAACCAAGACAACTTCCTGTCTCATCGGATGTTGATTAATGATTTGATCCCCAATTTTAGCCGTTCGTCCCATACGGTTGTATTTTTCTTGATGAAGTTCGTTGATGAGAGTTCTCAATTCTTCTTGCCCCCAAGCTAAGTTTTGGATAAGAGCCATCTGTCCCATCATCTGAATTTTCATCGTTGCCATCTCATCTTGCAATTGTTCCAACTGGTCATTCTTGTTGTCTTCAGGATTCTTCTTGGTCATGCTCACAATGAGGAGTGTCTTCAGTTCTTCTTGCCCCTTGGATAGGTTCAGGAACATTTCTTTGAACTGAGCATTTTGAACTTGGAGATTTTTGATGGTCTGTTCGAGATCCATCTTTACTGAAATAAACAGTAAGCAGATGAGAAAACCTGTATGGGGAAAACTTGTTATGACATGATGCATGATATGTAGATGCAATGTTTTCAAGGATCTTCGGGGTAAATAGAAGAAAATGTGAGAAGTCAAATTTGACTGTAGTTTTGATTGAAGAACTTCGTATCGTTGAATGTCCTTCTACGAGAATCAAGCTTGCCATGTCGAATGGGTCATAGCCTTTGACTCAAGATAACGTGCTTTGGTCTCAGACATCATTGGTTAGAGGAAAATAAATCCCCTTGCCCCTTGTTAGACGCTGGTTCATGATACTTAAATGACATTTAGTTAGAGGAAACTAAATACTCCCGCCCCTTGTTAGGCGCCTGGTTCATGATAACCTGCATCAATGGCCCTTGTGATCTTTGAAATGGTCAGTGAGAATGATATGGCATGATGTTATGATGTGTATGCTATGCACCAAGATAAAGTGTAAGGTGGTGAAAAAAATGTAAGTTTTACAAAATATCTAGGTTATTGGATAATGACTACAAACAAATCCTGCAAGGAATTACGTCGTTAGATAATGAATACAAACAAACTCTGCAAGGAATTCAAGTTGTTAGATAATGAAAACAAGTCACTTAAGTAGCCTTAGGTTCAGGCTTGAATGGAGTTTGTAGGTAAGTACCCTCATGAAGTTTTAGTTGATTCAACGTATCCTAAAAGAAGTAACCGGGTTCTAAGGAATCTCAATATCACTGATCTTTATTCATTGGGCATTGTTTTAGCACAAGCATCCAAATTGTGGCCAAAATATCCCAAAAGTCCAATCTCAAAGAGTGTAGTATCGAGCATCAACCAAAATCATTTTGCACCAAATCCGGATACCTCACTACCTTCTAATGGCCAAGTTGTTCCACTATGGTTCTACAGTTAGTTAGTGCTTCATGACACCACACAGCGGCCCCGTATTTTCTTTGACTGGTGAAATACAGTGGTAGAACCGACTATTATACTGGTTTTGCGTTTGTGTTTGCAAATGTTACAGTAAGCAAGAGTCGGCACCAACTTTTCTTTTATCCAACAAAGGAAAGGGTGAAAATAACATAAAAAGACCTTTCGAGAGTTTTCTGAGTAAGGGGGTAGATTATGGAAAGGGAAGGTGTTAGCAACCTTTCCATCAGTAGTTATCTATAGGCTCTTAGATACTTAGCTCATTTTTAAATGCCTTGTGCTTTGTGTGTTTTTGAAAAGTATTTTTGAAATGCCAATAGTAAGGCGATTTGCTTTATGATAACTCTTGTATCAGTCCTCAAGAGTGTTGGTAAAGCGTTTTTGAAAATGTTTTTGAAAGTTGTTTTGTGTAAGTGTAAAAATTTGTTTTAAGCATAACTTCTAGGAACTATCTACTTTTACTCGAAAGGGTCGTTCTTTTCCTCTTTTCCTTTAGACAGTGTTATCCTACTATTAGTGAGTAGGTAGCTCTAGTCATTGGATGTTTGAGGGACTTTCGAAGGGACGTTTGTATTCACAAAGGTAACTGAGCAAGAAAACTTAGTAACTACCCTAGGGTCTTAAGTTCATTGGTACCGAGGAAACATTGAGAGGGTCAGCGAGGGACTTATGATCTTTTCAACCGGAGGGTAATCACTAAAACCTCTTACGTTTTGAGAGTTGTGACTATTTTTTCTGAAGGCAACCAAAGTGGGATACCCTAGAGGTGTATATGTGCAATTGTGTTTGTACTCAATCATTTTTGTATTTGATGTTAGGTTTGCTAATGTTTGATTTTAGTCTTATCATGCAATCCTATTAAGCATACATCTAACAATTAATATATATATATATATATATATATATATATATATATATATATATATATATATATATATATATATATATATATATATATATATATATATATATATATATATATATATATATATATATACAGGAATTTAAAGTGCAGAATTTAAAACCTAACTATTACATGGCTTTGGGGAGGGGGAATTTACAAATCCAAAATGGGGAATAAAGCAAAAAAAGTAAAAGTCCTACTTTAAACTATAACAACCAGGAAGCATGTACAATAGTATGAAAAATAATATTTCTAAAATAAGTTCACGCGCGAATTATATAGGACGTCTAAATCCTGAAGAAAGTGAAATCTTTTTGTTGGCTTTTTTGTTTAATAAAACAGAATAAAATCTAAGTCTACTTAATTTTAATTTTAAGAAAGTGTTTAGGTAATTAATAATTAATTAAAAAAATTAATTTAACAAAAATAAACTAAAACCTAATTTTTGTGATTTTTATCTGATTTTTATAATTAAATAAAAAGTAACTAAGGGAACAAAAAACAAACATGTAAAATGGGTCAGGCATCAAAAGTAAACAAGGGGTGGTGTAAGTTTAAAAACGTGGGCCCAAAGTGAGAGGAGGTTCTCTTTCGATCCCATGAGAGAAGTTGTCTTTCGATCCAACGAGGGGGCTGTCTTTTGATCTAATGAGGGAGGTTATTGAAATGCATGATGGACTGCACACTGAGGGTACTGGATCTGGATTGATGGGATCTAATGGTGTTGACCGTGTGGTTCATGGTGTGCACGTTATACCTGCAAGCATGGGATCTAGAATACAATTGTTAGAAAAACAAAATGCATGACCTGGGTGTCAAACCCATGTCTTTCCCCTTAATTCAAATCCCCGCCTAATTCGAACCCTGAGTCCAAATCTGAAGCTATTTTATCCTGAAACATCGTGAATCCTGAGATTCAAAGGAACCAATTTTGAATGCCCTAGCAATGACATTTTTTGTTTTGGGCACTGAAACTCACATGAATAACGTTAAAACATTCATAAACATCATTCATAGCATGGATATACGATAAATATGGATTTAAATTATATATTGAATGAGTTTGAGATCAAAGACAAGTTACCAATAAAGGGATTGTGTGAGTGATGCTCCTGCGTGCATTGGATCTGCCTAATGCTTGGAAACATCTCCTGGAACCTTCAGGGAGTGAGTGGAATTCTTGTTTTGGATTGAGGAGGCCTGCAAAGATTGTTTCGATTTTGACAACTTTGTGAAGATTCTGAGAATTTGGTGTGGATTTTTTCAGGAAATGCCCCCCTTTGCTTGCACTTTGGCCTTGTATTTATAGGGTGTAGTGGTGAACAAAAATGGCATGAATCAGCCATTAAGTATGGCTTTGAAAGCAAGAATCAAAAGATTTTGAAAGTTGCCATTTTGATAATTTTCTTGCCATTCTTGAAGCACAATGAACCTATACATGCTATGGTTGGTGCTTCGACTTGCGTCTCCGTTGCTATTTTGAATGGATTTGAGTTCCAATTCGAATTGCTAAAGGCCTTATCATCATGGATTCTTCAACTAAGTCACCATCTGCTTCGATTGTGTAATCTGGGAACATCATCCTAATTGAACAGTTCTTGCTCCCTTCAATCTTCTGACCAATCGAAGTATCACCTCTTCATCTTTCCTTGTTGAAGCTTCACTCTATTCTTTGCTTCGAACAAAGTTGTGACAATTGTGACTCTTCGATTTAACCAGTCGAAGTATCAACTCTTCAACCTGGCTTGTCGAAGCTTTGTTCTATTCTTTCCGTCGAACTCAGTTGTTACTGTGTCTTTGATTCCAATCTCACCCTTTGCTTTTGTCTACAAGAATATCTTTATTGATCACTAGTTCACCTTCGATTGGTGAACACAACTTGTATGCACCAATCGAAAGGTAACATATGAGCATCAGGATTTCACTTCAATTATCCAACACATATTCAACTACATGCCAAAACAATTAAGGTGACTTATATTTGGCTGATTCATCCCTAACTGTCCTTCGATCACACCATATTTGAAGATTGCATGTCCTTTGAACTATTAGACTTCCACGTGATTCTTTGGATAAGATAAAAGCTTTCGAATTCAAAATATTCTTCTATTCAAAGCGCCAATTCAACCAACATGGAAATCAAAATGTCATTCCTTGTAATGCTTCAAATGGACTTTATTTCAATGGTTCGAAAATGAATCCTTCGATGACACTCTTTACTAGCTATTACATCAACTAAAGAATTCACAAAAGCCTCATCACGCTTTATTTCAAATTATCCTTCCTTCGATCCAAGTGCTTCGTTGGGCATCAAATTAAACTGCATACTATTGTCGAAGCTGCTTCGACCCAAAAGTTCTTAGGCATATTTTCAGCTTTCGACCTACACCTTGTTATGTACACTTCTTTTCTTTCTTTTAGCTGTGCCATTATGTTGAGGCATATAGGGTGCCATGGGAATCATTTAAAGCTTCTACAAACCAAAGTTATTTGTGAGAAAAGAACCATAGATGGAAATCCATTGCTTAGGAGTAGAATTTGTCTCTGTCATATCTTGGTCAACCTTGAGCAATTGGGACCTTAATGAGCATGTCTTGAGTAAATATCGGAGGGAAAATTTGGGGGTACAACAGCTGCCCCTGTTCAATCTTCTTAAACCGGAAGATTTAGATTGGCTTGTCTGCCTTTCGTGATTGAACACTAGAGTGCCAAGAAATTTGCACTCGCATGATGTAACGCCATTGGTTGATGATATCATGAATGGGATTACAGATGCCATTTGGAGAATATGACTGAGAGTTTTCGGAGATGGGCTTATAGATGCCATCCAAAGAGACTGCTGGTACACATAAAGCTTGACTACAACGTATAATGCAGGAATCTTTGATGACTACTACTTAAACAGGTAATGAAGGAATCTGACGACTACTACTTCAACACGTTATGAAGGAATCTTGGATGACTACTACTTCAGCAGGTAATAAAGGAACCTTTAACGACTAATACTTAAACAGGTAATGAAGGAATATTTGACGACTATTACTTCAGCAGGTAATGAAGGAATCTTTGATGACTACTACTTCAACAGGTAATGAAGGAATCTTTGACGGCTACTACTTCAGTAGGTAATGAAGAAATATGCAACTACTACTTCAACAGGTAATGTAGGAATATTGGACGACTACTACTTCAGCAGATAGTGAAGGAATCTTTGATGACTACTACTTCAGCAGGTAATGAAGGAATCTTTGACGACTACTACTTCAGCAGGTAATGAAGGAATCTGACGACTACTACTTCAGAAGGTAATGAAAGAATCTTTGACGACTACTACTTCAATAGGTAATGAAGGAATCTTTATAACTACTACTTCAGCGGGTAATGAAAGAATCTTTGATGAATACTACATTAGCAGGTAATGAAGGAACCTTTGATGACTACTACTTCAATAAGTAATGAAGGAATCTTTGACGACTAATACTTCAGCAGGTAATGAAGGAATCTCTGACGACTACTACTTCATTAGGTAATGAAGGAATCTTTGATGACTACTACTTCAACAGGAAATGAAGGAATCTGACGATTACTACTTCAACAGGTAATGAAGGAATCTTGGAAGACTACTACTTCAGCAGGTAATAAAGGAATCTTTGACAACTACTAATTCACAGATAATGAAGGAATCTTTGACGACTGCTACTTCAGCAGGTAATGATGGAATCTGACGACTACTACTTCAGCGTGTAATGAAGGAATCTTTGACGACTACTACTTCAAAAGGTAATAAAGAAATATTTGACGACTACTACTTTAGCAGGTAATGAAGGAATCTTTGACACAACTACTTCAGCAGGTAATAAAGTAATCTTTGAATACTACTACTTCAGAAGGTAAAGAAGGAATCTTTGACGACTACTACTTCAACAAGTAATGAAGGAATCTTTGATGACTATTACTTCAGCAGGTAATGAAGGAATCTCTGACGACTACTACTTCAGTAGGTAATGAAGGAATTTGACGACTACTACTTCAGTAGGTAATTAAGGAATCTTTGACGACTACTACTTCAGCAGGTAATGAAGGAATCTGACGATTACTACTTCAGCAGGTAATGAAGCAATCTTTGACGACTACTACATCAACAGGTAATAAAGTAATCTTCGAAGACTACTACTTTAGAAGGTAATGAAGGAATCTTTGATGAATACTACTTCAGCAGGTAATGAAGAAATCTTCTCTTGATTTCGTCTGAATGATACACTAGAAGAAGTTTACACCTGACTTCATCTAGAAGAGATATTTTTCAGAATGAATTTCTTGGGAAAGCCTTTGAGGCAAGTACTTGTTAGAATTTAGTTTCTGAAGAAATTTATCTAGTCATGTAGATAGTTGCCCCGACTTGTTTCAAGAATTGATCTACGGTCAACTGTTCACAGATAGTTGCCCTGTCTTGTTTCAGGAATTAATCTGGAACTTGCTTTTGTCGGTCGTTGAGATAGTTTCCTTGTTTGGTTTCACGAATTAGTCTTTGACCTTAAAGAAAGAAAGATAGTTTCCCCATCCTGTTTTAGGAGTTATTCTTCAATCTGCTCATGTAGATAGTTGATAGTATTTATCTACTTGCGAACTTTCCTGAAAAGGTAAAGTCTGTTCCATGTGATGTCATGATGTTTGAATTGTATGATGCTCTCAAAATAAATGAGAATGTTATATGCGTTTCATTTATGCATATGCTACGATGTATTGTAAAATGATATATGAATGCAATATGTGAATGTATCAGTTGTTTTATTGCAGCGTTGTTGAACTACGGAAAATAAATCCCTGATTGTTGCTGGGGATGAAGAGTATGTATATCTTTAATCTTCTGCGTATTATTTCCTTCTTTCTAGTTTGAGGAAAATCCACTGGGGAACATTGATTTCTTTCTTTTTGCTTGAGGAAAATCTGTTGGAGTGTGTTAATTCCTGCTTGGGGAGAAGATTTTAAGAATGCTGGCGATGGAGGAATGAGCTCTGTTGGAGAGAAGAAGTCTGCAGGGGCCTTTATAGTTTTGGAAACTCAGTTGGGGAGAGGAATTCCCTTGGTCTGTAATGTTGAAACTCTATAGGTTCGTGTTATTTCCAGGAATATATTTTCTTAATCGCACATCGCCCCTTGCTGCAACTCATGTTCAATGTCCAAAGTGATTCAGACGGAGATCTGCCCCTGGCTATTTGGCACTTTTGAGAGATTTCTCGAATATTGACTCGCATGCCCCTAGATCAACTAGACACCATGTCATGCCCCTTGATTATGAAAGGCCTGAGAGGATTTTCTTTCATTGAATATTCGTCGTGCAAATTTCTCTGTTGTTGAACAATTGGTTATGTGCAAACAGTGGTATTAAAAATGCAAAGCTTATGTCTGTCTTGAAAAAAAAAATTTGAAAATGCATTTTTTTAGTCAAACAAAATTTGCAAGAATATGATATTAACTCAGGATTTATAGAAAACCTCACAGGAGTCAGGATACCTTTTGTAAAAGTATGCTTTCGAACTAACCCATGCTTCATCTAGGACTTTTAAGGGTTGTAACGTGGCCTAGTTCACGGTTTAAGAAACAAATGATAAAGGCTCGAAATTTATTTGTACCCAACCCGTTCTTCGTGATGTTCTTCAGTCCTATACTCGATTAACTGTGCATTTAGATCCCAATTGTGTTATGGAATCTTGGCCCTGATATTCCGGTGATGGTTCAGATACTGAAATTGAAGGCAATCATTTGTAACATTTTCTTTTGTGAATACAGTCAGCAGGATGCCCCCTTTTTTTTCCTTAAGTCTCCTTCATAGGTTTTGACTCAGCGGTCTTTTCTTTTGAGCGATAATGACTTCCTGTTTTGATGATTATGCTGAACCATCACCATATTTTGTTTTGGAAGGGCATCTTCAACACCACTCGCCGTGTATGAAGAGAAACTTGCGATTGAATGCACCTTTAAATTAATTGAGAAACTACCATGTCCTAGGTTATAATTAAGGGTTTCAATTTGCATGAAAAAGAGACATCTTACTTCTTAGGCTCAAAGGGCTTGACTAGGGATTATCTTCCTTATAACTCCATTGTTTAGGATTTGAAACAACGCCTGTACATCGTTAGCAAGGTCTCTTCAAAAGCATACTGTAGAGATTATGGTATCTTTTTCGTCATCCTCCCTCTAAAGGTTTATAACTTTTAATCGAGAATTAAATATCATAAAAAGGAAGTAAAAGCACAGTTTGAATATAATTAATATGAATGAATTAATTCAAGACAAACATATGCAATGCATTAATGAGAATAACCAAAGTGTGACATAAAGGTAAGTGTATAAGCAAACAAAGAAGTTATAACTGATAATTCAAATGAAATAAACACACTCAGTCTTGGCCATGATTTGGCATGGGAGCAATGATCATATTAGGAGCCTTAGGAGGGTCAAATTCAGTCTCCTTGTTATCAGTCAAATCTTGAATCCTGTTTTTCAAAGACCAACAGTTGTCGGTGTCATTCCCAAGATTATTAGAATGATAGGAACATTTCGCATTCGGATTGTACTTAGGAGAGGAGGTATCGGGTTCTTGAGGAGGATCCCTTAGTGTAATCAGTTCTACTTTTAGAAAATGTGGTAACGCTTGAGACAATGGCATATTAATCTTAGTGTACTGCCTCTCTTGAAACTTTATCCTACACTTATTGCCTTGATGTTGTTGGATAGGTGTAGGATCAGAAATTAACACCGCTCCCACGGGTTGATGGTGATTATTTTTATTATAGCTCCTTTGACCATAGACAACATTAGTTCCTTTTTTACCAACAAAGGGATTTTTCACGTCATTAGAGGTTGAGGCCATTGAGATCTTCCCACTTTTGATGCCACTTTTTTCAATCCTTTCCCCAATCAGAATCATCTCTGTAAAACCAGACGAAGAACTCCCAATCAGAAAATTAAATAATGGGTCTATCAGAGTGCCCAAGAACATGTCTACCATTTCCTGATCATTCAGAGGAGGTTGCACCCTTCCAGCTAAATCCCTCAATTTCTGTTCATATTCCTTGAATCCTTCCCTTGAGCCCATGGACATATTCTACAATTTCACTCGAGTTGGTGCCAGGTCAACATTGTATTGGTACTGCTTGTAGAAAGCAACAACCAAGTCTTCTCAGGTATGAATGTTGGTTCCTTCCAAATGATAGAACCACTCAAGTTGAGTGCCAACCAAACTTTCTTTGAAGAAATGGACCCATAACTTCCCGTCAGCAGTGTGAGGTTGGATCTTTTTGACGTATGATCTCAAGTGAAGAGTAGGACAAGAGACCCCGTCATATTTTGAAAAGATAGGGACCTTGAACTTAGGTGGGATAACCACCCTTGGAACCAGCCCTAGTTCATTGAAATCCAATCCTTGTATCTTCTGGATTTCCATGGTGTTGAGATGATCCTCCAGCTGCTTGTATTTGTCATCAGCAAGAGGATATTGTTCCTCAGAGTAGTCAGCTTCATCCTCCTTAGACCTTGGACTGTTGTCTTCTTCCTTGGTCTCCTTGTTATCTTCATCTTGAGTGTCTCCCTCATTAGATGGAGTAGCAAAATCTAGAGCTCTCTTAGCAGGTCCTCTGAACCTTCTCCCTAGGTTCAAGACACCAGCCTACTTTTTAGTCTTCTTCTTCTTGTCTTTCAAGATGAGAGCCTTCATATCCCCTTTCCCTTTAGCTAGAGCCAAGAACATTGGCTGGAACTGAGCATTCTGTTTCTGAAGATCCTTGACATTTTGTTCGAGTGCCATTTCTTCTTGCTGAAATAAATAGAAAAGGGATAAGAAAACTGTCTTGAAACCTATAATGATATTTATGCCATGTTTATGTGATGTTTTCAAGGATCTTGCCGTGTAAATAAAAGGAAATGTTAGAATCCAACTGCAGCTTTGATTGCAAAACTTTCGTATCATTGACCGTCCTTCTACGAGAATCAAGCTCACCATGTCTAGTGGGTCATAGCCTCTAATTCAAGTTATCGCGCTTAGGTTTTTTAGACGACACTGGCTAGAGGAAAATAAATCCCCTTGCCCCATTCTAGACGTCTGGTTTATCGTAACCTGCATCACAGACCCTTGAGATCCTTGAAATGGTTAAGGAAATGCTATGGCATTATGTTATGAGGTGTATGCTATGCATCAAGCAACAATGTAAGGTGATGACGACAAGTAAGTCTTGCAAGAGGTTCATACGAATATAAACAAGTCCTGCAAGGAATTCAGGTTGTTAGATAATGAAAGCAAACAAGTCACACAAGTAGCCTTAAATTAAGGCTTGCATGAGGTTTAAGGTATGTACCCTCTTGAATGTCCAGTTGACTCAACCTGTCATATTAATAATAACCGGATTCTAAGGAGTCTCAATATCATTGACCTTTTCGTCAGGCATTGTTTCAGCTCAAGCATCAAAGTATTGCTGCCAAAATATCCCGAAAGTCCTGTCTCAATGAGTGTAGCATCGACTATTAACCAGTCTTTGGTCAGAACCAAAGCCAGCTATCTCACTACTTCCTAATGGCTTAGGATGAGTCGATTGAAGGTGCTGAAGGCCGGTTAGTGCTTAGTGACACTATGAGGAAGCCTAATGTTATCCTTGACTTACTCAAGGAACATTAGTACAATCCAAAGTATCGCGCTAACGTAGCCACCACTTCGTCCGTATCGGTCTATGCCGTACAACCTCTATGATTTATTGCTACTTACCTAATAAGGTGCCCCAGATCCGGGTGTAGGATCTTTTAGTAAAAACACAAACAAGCCCTCAAAGATAAAGCATTCAAACACACAATTTAAAGCAATTAAAGAAAATTAACTGAGCTCTAAGGTAAGTCCACTTTTTATAGTCCCAAACAGAGTCTCCAATTCTGTGATCTAGTGGCAGAACCGACTGTTATACTGGTTTTGCGTTTGTGTTCGCAAATATTGTAGTGAGCAAGAGTCACCATCGAATTTTCTTTTATCCAACAAAAGAAAGGGTGAAAATAACAGAAAAAGACCTTTCAAGAGTTTTTTGAGTAAGGGGTAGATTATTGAAAGAGAGGGTGTTAGCACCCTTTCCATCCGTAGTTATCTACAGGCTCTTAGATCCTTAGCTCATTTAGAAATGTTTTGTGCTTTGTGTGCTTTTGAAAAGTATTTTTTAAATGACAACAATAAGGCAATTTTCTTTATGATAACTCTTGTATCAGTCCTCAAGAGTGTTGATAAAGCGTTTTTGAAAGTTGTTTTGTGTAAGTGTAAAAATTTGTTTTGAGCATAACATCTAGGAACTATCTACTTTTACTCGAAAGGGTTGTTCTTTTCCTATTTTCCTTTAGACACTGCTATCCTACTATTAGTGAGTAGGTAGCTCTAGTTGTTGGATGTTTGAGGGACATTCGAAGGGACGTTTGTAGTGACAAAGGCAACTGGGCAAGAAACCTTAGTAACTACCCTAGGGTTTTAAGATCATTTTTACCGAGGCTACATTGAGAGGGTCATCGAGGGAATTATGATCTTTTAAACCGGAGGGTAACCACTAAAACCTCTCACGTTTCGAGAGTTGTGACTTTTTTTCCGAAGGCAACCAAAGTGGGATACCCTAGAGGTGTATATGTGCAATTGTGTTTGTATTCAGGTATTTTTGTCTTTGATGTTAGGTTTGATAATGTTTTCTTTTATTCTTATCATGCAATCCTATTAAGCATACATCTAACAGTTAATATATGTACAGGAATTTAGAGTGCGGAATTTAAAACCTAACTATTACATGGCCTCGGGGAGGGGGATTTTACAAATAAAAAATGGGGAATAAAGCAGAAAAAGTAAAAGTCCTACTTTAAACTATTACAACCAGGAAGCAGGTACAATAGTACGAAAAACAATAATGCTAAAATAAAATCGCGCATGAATTATAAAGGACGACTAAATCCTAAAGAAAATGAAATCTTTTTGTTGGTTTTTTGTTTAATAAAAGAGAATAAAATCTAAGTCTACTTAATTTTAATTTTAAGAAAGTATTTAGGTAATTAATAATTAATTAACAAAATTAACTTTAATAAAAAAAACTAAAACCTATTTTTTGTGATTTTTATCTGATTTTATAATTAAATAAAAATTAACTAAGAGAACAAAAAACGAACATGTAAAATTGGCCAGGCAGCAAAAGTAAACAAGGGTTCGTGTAAGTTTAAAAACGTGGGCCGAAAGTAAGATGAGGTTTTCTTTTAATCCCATGAGTGAAGCTATCTTTCGATCCAATGATGGGGTTGTCTTCCGATCCAATGAGGGGGAAAACGCATGATGGACTACTGGTGTTGACCGCGATGGGCATGGTGTGCACGTTAGACCTGCAAGCATGGGATCTGGAATACAATTGTTAGAAAAAAATGCATGACCTGGGTGTCGAACCCAGGTCCTTCCCCTTAATTCGAACCCCCACTTAATTCGAACCCCTGAGTCCAAATCTGAAGCTATTTTATCCTAAAACACCATGAATCCTAAGATTTAAAGGAACCAATTTCGAATGCCCTAGAAATGGCATTTTGTGTTTTGGGCACTTACACTAACATGAATAACATTAAAACTTTCATAAACATCATTCATAGCATGGATATACGATCAATATGGATTTAAATTACATATTGAATAAGTTTGATATTAAAGACAAGTTACCAACAAAGGGATTATGTGAGTGATGCTCCTGCATGCGTTGGACCTGCCTAATGCTTGCAAAACCTCTCCTGGAACCTTCAGGGAGTGAGTGGAATGCTTGTTTTGGATTAAGGAGGCCTGCAAAGATTGTTTCGATTTTGACAACTTTGTGAAGATTTTGAGAATTTGGTGTGGCTTTTTTTAGGCAATCCCCCCTCTTTCTTGCACTTTGGACTTGTATTTATAGGGTGTAGTGGTGAATGAAAATGGCATGAATCAGCCATTAATTATGGCTTTGAAAGCAATAATCAAAAGATTTGGAAAGTTGCCATTTTGATAATTTTCTTTCCATTCTTAAAGCACAGTGAACCTAGGCATGTTATGGGTGGTGCTTCAACATGCATCTCCGTTGCTCTTTTTGATGGTTCTGAGTTCCAATTCGAATTGCTAAAGGCCTTATCATCATGGCTTCTTCGATTAAGTCACCATCTGCTTCGATTGTGTAATCTGGGAACATCAGCCTAATCGAACAGTTCTTGCTCCCCTCGATCTCCTGACCAATCGAAGTATCACCTCTTCATCTTGCCTTTTAGAAGCTTCACTCTATTCTTTCCTTCGAACAAAGTTGCGACAGTTGTGACTCTTCAATTCAACCAGTCAAAGTATCAACTATTCAACTTGGCTTGTCGAAGCTTTGGTCTATTTTTTCCTTCGAACACATTTGTGGTTGTGTCTTTGATTCCAATCTCACCATTTTATTTTGTCTATAAGAATATCTTTATTGCTCACTAGTTCAACTTCAATTGGCGAGTACAGGTTGTATGCACCAATTGAAAGGTAACCTATGAGCATCAGGATTTCACTTCAATCATCCAACAATTGTACAGGTAAGTGCCAAAAGCTTTAAGGTGACTTATATTTGGCTGATTCGTCCCTAACTGCCCTTCGATCATGCCATGTTTGAAGATTACATGTCCTTCGAACCATTAGACTTCCACGTGCTTCTTTGGATAAGATAAATGCTTTCGAATTCAAAATATTCTTTTATTGGAAGCGCCAATTCAACCAACATGGAAATCGAAATGTCCTTCCTTGTAATGCTTCAAATGTCCTTTATTTCAATGGTTCAAAAACGAATCCTTTGATGACGCTCTTTAGTAGCTCTTACATCAATCGAAGACTTCACAAAATCCTCCTCACGCTTTCTTTTGAATTATCCTTCCTTCAATCCTAGTGCTTCGCTGGGCATCAAATTAAACTGCATACTGTAGTCGAAGCTGCTTCGACCCAAAAGCTCTTAGGCATATTTTCAGCTTTCGACCTACACCTTGTTATGTATACTTCTTTTCTTTCAGTTGTGCCATTATGTAAAGGTGTATAAGGTGCCATAAAAATCATTTGAAGCTTCTGCAAACCAAAGTTCTTTGTGAGAAAAGAACCCAAGATGGAAATCCATTGCTTACGAGGAGAATTTGTCTTGGTCAATTCTTGGTCAAACTTGAGCAATTGAGGACCTCAATGAGCATGTCTTGAGTAAAAATGGGAGGGAAAATTTTGGGGTACAACAACTTCACCTGTTCAATCTCCTTAAACCTGAAGATTTAGATTGGCTTGTCTGCCTTTCGTGATCTAAAGGTGGAAGATGATTGAACACTTAAGTACCCGGAAATTTGCACTCGCATGACATAACATCATTGGTTGATGATATCAGGAATGGGCTTACAGATGCCATTTGGATAAGATGACTGAGAGTTGTCGGATATGGGCTTATATATTCCATCTAAAGTGACTGCTGGTAAGCATAAAACTTGACTGCGACGTATAATGAAGGAATCTTTTATGACTACTACTTCAACAGGTAATGAAGGAATCTGACGACTACCACTTCAGCAGGTAATGAAGGAATCTTGGACGACTACTACTTCAGTAGGTAATGAAGGAACCTTTGACGACTACTACTTCAGTAGGTAATGAAGGAACATTTGATAACTACTACTTCAGTAGGTAATGAAGGAATCTTTGATGACTACTACTTCAACAGGTAACGAAGGAATCTTTGACGAATACTACTTCAGCAGTTAATAAGGGAATCTGACGACTACTACTTCAACAGGTAATGAAGGAATCTTGGACGAATACTACTTCAGCAGGTAATGAAGGAATCTTTGGCGACTACTACATCAGTAGGTAATAAAGGAATCTTTGACGACTACTACTTCAGCAGGTAATAAAAGAATCTGATGACTACTACTTCAGCAGGTAATGAAGGAATCTTTGACGACTACTACTTCAACATGTAATGAAGGAATCATTGACGACTACTACTTCAGCAGGTAATGAAGGAATCTTTGACGAATACTACTTCAACAAGTAATGAAGGAACCTTTGATGACTACTACTTCAGCAGGTTAAGAAGGAATCTTTGACGACTACTACTTCAAAAGGTAATGAAGGAATCTTTGAAGACTACTACGTCAACAGGTAATGAAGGAATCTTTGACGACTACTACTTCAGTAGGTAATGAAGGAATCTGACGACTACTACTTCAACAGGTAATGAAGGAATCTTCGACGACAACTACTTCAGCAGGTAATGAAGGAATCTTTGACAACTACTACTTCAGCAGGTAATGTAGAAATCTTTGACAACTACTACTTTAACAGGTAATGAAGAAATCTTTGACGACTACTACTTCAGCAGGTAATGAAGGAATCTTTGATGACTACTACTTCGAGAGGTAATGAAGGAATCTTTGACGACTACTACTTCAGCAGGTAATTAAGGAATATTTTACGACTACTACATCAACAAGTAATGGAGGAATCATTGATGACTACTACTTCAACAAGTAATGAAGGAATCTTTGACGACTACTACTTCAGAAGGTAATGAAGTAATCTTTGACGACTACTACTTCAGTAGGTAATGAAGAAATCTTCACTTGATTTTGTCTGAATGATGCACTAGAAGATGTCTACACTTGTCTTCATCTAGAAGAGATATTTTTCAGAATGACTTTCTTCAGAAAGCCTTTGAGGGAAGTACTTGTTAGAATTTCTTTTCTGAAGAAATTTGTCTGGTCATGTAGATAGCTGCCCCGTCTTGTTTCAGGAATTGATCTACAGTCAGTTGTTCACAGATAGTTGCCCTGTCATGTTTCAGGAATTAATCTGGAACTTGCTTTTGTCGGTCGTCAAGATAGTTTCCCTGTCTAGTTTCAGGAATTAATCTATGACCTTAGAGAAAGAAATATATTTTCCTCGTCCTGTTTTCGGAGTTATTCTTCAATCTGCTCATGTAGATAGTTTATAGTATTTGTCTGCTTGTGAACTTTCCTAAAAAGGTAAAGTCTATTTCATGCCATGTCATGATGTATGAATTGCCTGATGCTCTCAAAATAAATGAGAATGTTATATGCATTTCAGTTATGAATATGCTACGATGTATTGTAAAATGATGTAGGATTGCAATATGTGAACATATCAGTTGTTCTATTGCAGCGTTGTTGAACTAGGGAAAATAAGTCCCGGATTGTTGTTAGGGATGAAGAGTATGTATATCTTCAATCTTCTGGGGATTATTTCCTGCTTTCTTGTTTGAAGAAACTCTGCTGGGGAACATTGATTTCTTGCTTTTTGCTTGAGGAAACTTTGTTGGAGAGTGTTAATTCATGTTTGGGAAGAAGAGTTTAAGAACATTGGCCACGGAGTAATGAGCTCTGTTGGAGAGAAGTAGTCTGCAGGGGCCTTTATAGTTTTGAAAACTCAACTGGGGAGAGGAATTCCTTTGGAATGTAATGTTGAAACTCCGTAGGTTAGTGATATTTCCAAGAAGATGTTTTCTTAATCGCACATGGCCCCTTGCTGGAACTCATGTTCAATGTCCCAAGTGATTCAGACGGAGATCTGCCCCTGGCTATTTGGCACTTTTGAGAGATTCCTCGAATCTTGACTCGCCTGCCCCTAGATCAGTTAGACACCATGTCATGCCCCTTGATTATGAAAGGCCTGAGAGGATTTTCGTTCATTGAATATTTGTCTTGCGAATTTCTCTTTTGTTGAACAAATGGTTATATGCAACAATGGTATTAAAAATGCAAAGCTTATATCTGTCTTGAAAAAAAAATTGAAAATGCATTTTTTTAGTAAAACAAAATTTGCAAGAATATGATATCAACTAAGGATTTATAGCAAACCTTACAGGAGTCAGGATACCTTTTGTAAGAGTATGCTTTCGAACTAACCCATGCTTCAGCTAGAACTTTTAAGGGTTGTAACGTGGCCTAGTTCACAGTTTAAGAAACAAAGGATAGAGGCTCGAAATTTATTTGTACCCAACCCGTTATTCGTGATGTTTTTCAGTCCTATGCTTGGTTAACTGTGTGTTTAGATCCCAAGCATAACCCACAAATGTAAAGTAAACAAGGCAAACAAATAAAGCCAATAAAGGCGATTTAACTCTTAAGGTAACCCCACTTTTAGAATGAAGTCCCCAGTAGAGTCTCCAGTTCTGTGATACGGTGGGAGAACTGACTTGGTGTTTTGCGTTTTATCGCAAATGTTGCAGATATAAAGAATTGCCACAAACTTTTCTTTTATCCAATAAAGGAAAGGGTAAAAAGAATAGGAAAGACCTTTTGAGAATTTTTCTTGAGTTCGAGGGGTAGGTTATGAAAAGGGAAGGTGTTATCACCCTTTTCATCCGTATTTATCTACGTGCTCTTAATTGCTAGCTCACTTTGAAATGCTTTGTGTTTGCGTAAGTTTGAAAATATTTTGAAAATGCCTAAGTTCGGAAAACTTTGCAATGATTCTCATATCATTTGAGAATGTATAGAAAGTGTTGATTTTGAAAATATGTTTTTGAAATGGAATGTCTGAAAGATGTTTTGAAGATGCCAATGTGAGGCCATTTTGTAATGATTCTCATATCGTTGAGAATGTATACAAAATGTTTGTTTGAAAAGTGTTTCGAAAGTGTGAGGTGTAAATGGTTTTGTTTGTGAGAAAGCAATTATGAGAAATCTACCTACTCAAAAAGTATTTGTTCTTGTCCTCCTTCTTTAGATAGTTCTATTTTACCATTGGTTGGTAGAGAGCCATATCATTGGATGTGAGGGACAAGCGTGGGTCATCGTATAGTCATATAAGGCAACTTGTAAGATGTTCTAGAAATTATCATAAGGGACTAAGATCATTTACCGAAGGAAACATTAAAGGGTCATCGACGGACTATGATCTTTTAATCGAGGGTATTTTGCTAAAACAACTCACGTTCGAGGGACATGACTGTTTTAATCTGAGGCAACACGTATGATTACCCTAGAGGTGTGTGTGTGTAAGATATTTTGTTTTCATGTATTTATCTTGGATTAGGTTGTCTAGTATTGATTTTAAGATCTTGCCATACAAACCCTAATTACTGACAATAATATGGAAAGCGATAAATTGCAAAAATTAAATATCCTACGCTATTACAACGCCTCAGGGCTGGGGGTAAAAGTTTATGAATGGGGATGACAAATAATGTAAAACCCTAATGATGAAATTGAAAAGAAAACTTTCATGAAATATTTCTTTGTTCATTGTCCATGTTTCTAACTATTTCTCTTTCTTTTTGTTTCATGTATGGTTGATGAGGAATGGATGAAGAAGACTTGAAGGGATCAATGGTATAACACAACCATACATGAAGTGGAGAATACATATACAAACTTGTAACGTGAATAACATTGGTGATATCCAAAAGACACTTAGGCATAAGAACATGTGATTAGGCCATAGAAGAATGAATGTCTATGTATCATTAGGAAGTAGTTTGGAACTTAGGACTATGCACACTTGAAATCTTGAATGCCATTTGATATTTTGGGCAAACATTAATTCATTTTTGTAACACATACGACGAATCTTAGAATATGTGGAACAATATGAAGTTTTGTAGTCCTTTAAGATTCAATCTTGAAATGTCAAATGGAAAACTCCCCATATTTGAATTTGATTCCTATAGGAATGGATATTGAAACTTGTATGAAGAATGTAATTTGGATTCTTAAAAGTGAATTTGAGATAAAAATTGAAGCTTTGAAACTTGAGATAAAAAGCAACCTCCATATTTGTAATTAAAAAAAACAAATTTGAATTCATAAGCAAACATGAACTTGCTTATTTGTAACAAGCCTAAAACTCTTTTGTTTTCTAAATTAGAGTTCAAAAGTCTTGATGTTCATTATGAAAACGATACTAAATTCAAACACTTCTAAGTTAAAAGCAAATATTTGAATGACCACTCAAAGTGGTGATAGCTTAATGAACTTTTTAGTGAGAAAGGATATCACAGGAAATGGGCTTCCAACCACATTAAGTCCAATATCAAATTACACATGACTTCAAGTTTGAAAATCAAGACAAAAGATAAAATCTTTATTGAAACCATAAGACTTTCCTCAGAATCATGAACGTGTCTTGCATCAAACTACATCATGAATCAAGTAAAGAACCAATCCTCTTGAAGATATCAAGTAAAACAAAAATTCCTTTGACAAGTAATAAAAGTCAAAAGATCTCCCCACTTTAAATCACAACTTCACCACTTGACTCAAAAATCAAATCAACAAGTAACCAAATATTCACTTGATCTTAGAAACTAGAAATTCTCCTCAATCATTAAGCTTAAGAACGATATCTTGTTTTTTCGAAGAAATTCAACAATCAAAACCAACACAAAAACAAATAGATAGGAGAAAAACATGATCCATTTCAAAACATCTGCAATTCTGAATCTCCTGATGAACCCAAGAATCAGTTGAGATGTCCCGAGGCCTGAGAAACCTTGGTAGTTTGAATGGACAGAAGAATGAGGACATGAGATCCATCTTAGATTGACTATCAATACAACCAACTTAGTGCTTGGCAATGATCATGAAGACAAAAATACCTTGATCCCATCTCAAATGCATGAATATGTATGATGAAACATAAGCCACAAAAGGTAAAATGAAGAGGGCAAATTTTGGGGTATAACAGACTCCAACTTTGGTTCGTTACCTTGAGGTCGCATTTGGTGATTTTCTAATTATAAGTGTTTCAACTTGCAGATGTATGGTAATGATAGTTTTTGAAGTTTGTATCATTAAAGTTACTCTTTTATCGCTTTCTATAGCATAACATGTTTAGGAAACTTATAATTTGTATAATTACCAAGTCATTAATTCTTTTACATTACTTTCTTTTTTATTGAGCCACTTTAGTTCCTTTTTACCCCAAAATGTGAGGAAGCTTTCCATTGTTTATATATACTGAAGGCCATAATTTATTTTAAATGGATTTATTATGTTTAATCTTTTATTTGTATTGAGTGTATGAAAGAATGAAAAGGATCAAGGCATTTAATTTCATTTTGAGCACAACTACCTAGCCAAATAATTAATTCACTCTTTGACTGTGTGAGCATTTTTAACCCTTTTGAGCCTTTTTGTCAATAGTCATGTTTCATTTGAACTTGATGCTTGTCTATAAGTATTTAGTTCACCTTTCTTGAATGAATTTTTATTTGTTTTTTCTTAAACCCTCAACCATGATGTATGGTTTGAATTTTTACCTTGCCTTAGAAAGTAGGGAGTATTCACACTATGATGGTTGATTGTATTCATGTTGGGGAGATAAATGGTTGCTTACTTATGTGTTTGGTTTCTATAAGTTTGTGAAAAAGAAAAAGAAAAGAAAAAAAAAAGAAAAGATAAATAAAAGAAAAAGAAATAAAAAAGATGAAAATTTTTTGAAAAAGAAAAACAAAAAGAATATTGAATATTGTGATAATAATTATGTGATTGGTTTGACAATGTGGGAATGTAGAAGAAGTTTGGTTGAGATTTTGTGCTTGAACTTTTGTGAGTTGATCACTCCCTTAGGTTTAGGCAAGTTTTTGTTTCAATTAGCTTTAGGAATTTCCCCTTGTTTGTTAACCAAGCCACATTACAACCCTTAAAGCCCTTGTGATTCTTGCTTTTGTATGTATAATGTGAATTTTGGATGAATGCTTAATTTAGTCTTTTGTTTGCAAGATTGTTGGATGAGTGTCAAATCCTCACCTTTGTGTGTTTTTAATCCCTTGATGAATTTTTGTTAGGTGTGATTCATGATTAAGATTGTTTTGTTTTAGATAGTTTAGCATGATTTTTGTATTTAGGATTCATTTCGTTTTTATGTTGTCGTTGTAGGATTGTGGTAAGTTTTTTCTTGCATGTGTGTTTTTGTTTGAACCATACATTTGTTTTATTTTTCGAAACCTGTTGATTCATGATTCTTTAATTATCATCTTTTGTTTCCTTAGGTTATTTGACTCTGTTTGAGGACAAACAATGTTGTAAGTTGGGGAGAGTTTGATCAGTGTGAAAATGTCAATATTTTGAGTGGTAGTTTTGTGCACTTATCGACTCTTTTGTTAATATTTTTTGAATAAACCCCCACTTTGTTTATAAATGTGTATACTTTGTGTATAATTGATTTTTTACATCATTTATGTACCATTTGATAGTTTTTAATTCATTTTATAGGTATTGTCGCATATTTGGAGCATCGAGGAATAATGTGTCAAAGACACATCTCCAAATGCTCATTTTCTGGAATAAAAGCTCAGTGGAGCCTGATTAGCACGGTGAGCCCGCTATGCTCATCATCTAGCACACTTTGAAGTTTTAATAATTTGGCAGAGAGTTGATTTTCTAAGCCTGCTAAGTGCGATTAGCCCGCTTAGCAGGATTTAGGCAGTGTAATGTGTATTTTTAGGTGCAGTCCGCTTAGCGCGTCGAGGCCGTTTAGTGCGGTCTGTTGATTTTGGTTTTATAAAAACAAGTTATTTCATTTGTTTTGTTATATATTTTTGGGGTATTTGTTCCCAACTTCATCACCTTCATTTGTTGGTAGTTAAGAGCTTAGAAAACAACAACGGAGCTTGCATCTGGATGATCCGTAGTCGAATTTCTCATCGATCAGAGCTGACAAATCGAAAGATGTTTGGTTCCTCTTCTCTTCTTCTCTTTGTATTCTCTATTTTTAGGAATATGTATGTAAGTTTACCTTGATTATATCTATATTTATTACTCATGGTGTTTTATAAACTTTCTTTACAAATTAATGTTGATGATTGCTTGCTTTATTTGGGTTTGGGTTGCTGCAGACATGTATGGTTCAAATTCAAATTTAGGATGAACATCTGTTAGGTTTTTTTTCTAGAAATAGATTAAAGCTTAACATTCATGTGAGTATCGACTCTTAATTCCTCCATTCTATTTGAGTTACATGCGGAATCACCTCTGTGAGCAGTAGGGTTGATATCTCACTTAACGTTAGAGATAACCTTTGTGTGAGATATACATGATAATGTTGGCAAGTGATTTAGGTTACGTACAACTGGGTAGTAAGAATAGGTATTTGATAGGGTAGATGAAATTCAATCACGAGAGTTCTCTCCTCTCTAAAGAATGAATTATTTTTTGTTCATAAGTTTTAATTCCCGCATTTACCTTTAAACCCATTCAAAACCAAAATCATAAACGCGAGACTTGTCCAACGACAACTCAATAGCATTGATCCCTGTGGATACGATAAGACCCGAAATACTTATAATTTTTGCTTGTCGCTTTACTGCATCAACATGTGTATGGAAAAACAAGCAATCTACATATTATGTAATAAAATTTGAGTATTTTCCACAATGGTTATCTATTGTAACTGTGATGAAATGTTATTTATATTTCAAATAAATGGTTGTTGTTAGGTTTCAAACCGAGTAACAAATTATATATATCTCAGTGGTTGATAAGTGTAATTGTTGTAATAGGCAGCACATGTCCTGCCGTATTATCACGGTCTCACAACCGTGGTAGAAAGGATCATACATATAATCACACCTTACCTCACAACGATTGGTCAGACGTTGTGGTATATAACTTTTCCAACTGTCGTGGTATATATTTTCCGTAGTAGTGACACAAAGACTAAGCCATGTGCAAAATTCTTCCTTTGACTAATGGACATCCTACTACAAAGTCATATCAAAAGCATCCAGATCGGTTACTACCGCTATAATGTTTTATAACTACGCCCCTAACTGGGTTACACACCTATTGGATGGTATCTAGTTCCTTTTTGGTTGGATTATATGTGGTCTACTTAAGGTTTGATACCTTCCTAAGTGAGTCATGTTTTTATTTGGATACATATATTTAAATTTCCAAAACATCATGTCACTTTTTTTTTTGTTTATTTAAAACTAAGTTGAGATTGATCAGAGCTATGTTATGTAATTAGACTATACTTTATCCACATAGAACAAGGCACCCAAACTTTGTATGGTTGGAAAAGTATACATGGATACATGTGGTGATATTATAAGATATCATATTCTTACTTGATTTTAACTCTGGTATGATAATCACCTGTACCAGATGAGGAGGAAACCCTTTCATAATAGGCAAAGGAAAATGGTACTATGATATATCTATTCCTTGCATGTGCACGCTTGGGAGACTTGAACATACATTTACTATCTAAAGAGATTGTACAAAAGAGTGTTGATGCCCACAATATTGTCGATACGATTTTAAATGAATCCAAGACTACCTTGAGGATGAAGAGGTTGGAGAGTGTTGTACCCCAAAATTTTACCTCTCTTTTCTCAGAACATTTCTCACAAAGATCTTCAATAGCTTAAGTTTGCACAAGTGTTGACTAGATTAAATCACCTCTTAAGCATTGAGCCCCCAAATTAGGGTTTTGATTTTCATAAAGACAATTGGACTTCTAATGCCTCAAATTACTTTAATAGTTAATTATAGACCTCAAAGAATACTCATGCCAAGTTTCAAGTCTTGGATCACAATTTTGCTCAGTCAATTCACCAAATGACTGAAAATCAACTTTATTGGGTAAAAAGTCAACTACGGTCAACCCACAGTCAAACTTCAAGATTTTTGGTCAATATCAACATTTTTAAGTCCCATTCGTCAATTTATCAAGTTTGGATCACAATTCCTCAAGAAAAGTGTTCAAATCATCAAAGGGGAAAATGGTCAAAATTAGGATTTTGATTGAGAATGACTGAATTTTTACTTTTTCCCTAATACATGATCTAATGACTTGAAGAATAATCGTAAGGACTCAAACACATCATTTTTACCTAATTTCATGACTCAATTCATTTCTCAAGATCAAATAATTGATACTTGAAATTTGGTCAACTGATGAAAAAGTCAACTAATACACAAAAAGTTAAACTTTGACTTTTTGGTCAACTTTAAGTTTCAAAGATCAAGATTCATCAAGATATGTAAAAATATCAAAATTTATCATCAAGAATCAAAAAGTCAAGAAAAGTCCATGAAAAGTCAAAGTTTTCAATACTTAGAAATTTTCTAAGTGTTTTATATACTTGATAATTTCAATACTTCATGACATTTTTTCACCAAGATGCAAGATGATTTAAGGAAAACTTTCAACATTTAAGTAATATATCTTGATGAATTCTACAAACTTGTATTAGAGGTTTGATGTCCAAAAAATTCTTATATTTGAAGATATAAGCCCATCAAGTCATGACATTTTTCATAAAACACTTTGTGAAATTTTGGCAAGTTAGGCAGATTTTTTGACCTAACTTCTTGACCAATTTTCACCTAGTTCCAAATTGATTTAGCCAAAATGGTCAACATGAAGGTTGTATACAATGCTTCAAGCTTTCCAAAATGTCCCATAACTTGAAGAGATCATTTTTTAGCTAGGATATTCGAAGAGAAGAAGATGGCATCACAAACATGGATTATAGGTCATTTTTCCTGAAGAACACATGATCCAATCTCATGAAATGCTGAATAATTTTGATTTGTAGGCCTCTTAACTTGAAAATATCACCATAATTAAATTTTTACACAAACTTTTGAGCTATGGTTCACTTGATTCAAGCATTGTCCAATGCATCTTTCCATTTAAGGGAGAAAAGTACTATTTCCATTCTTGAAAAGCAAGATTTTTGCAAAAGTCCACTCCTGGAGACTCTAACTTGTTTCTTCTGCACACACTCAATATAAAAAGTTATAAGCAATATGTTTAAAGTGCTTAACCACTCTTTGATCAAAGATACAAGGCATTGAAACTTGATTTTTCAAGAAAATCACATGTTGAGCTTAACATGTGATTTTAAATTTTGATCAACTTGAGCTTCTCCAACCTTTCCCTATAAATAGAGACATTATTTTACAACCAAAACCACGAAAAAACAAGCCCTCCAACCCCCTCAATCTCTCCCAAGTCATAATTGGCCAAAAATCACTAGTTTTTAAGCTTTTGAAACCTTAACTTCGTAACTCATCATTCTTGTAACTATTGTCCAAACAACTCATCCAAACACTTCATATATATCATATAGAAGCTATCCATACCCCAATTTCCTTACTGTAACATCATTTTCATTATCAACCATTGCGAGTTGACTTTAGTAGACCAATCCAGACACTTTTAAGGCAAAGTAAGAGTTGCAACATACTCACTAAGGTCCTAGGAAGCTAAAGCAATCATCATATTATTTCTAGAAGTTGTGTAGAGGACATTGAATTTTTGAATTAAGAGGTAAGTTTTTCCAACTTTAAAATCTTGATACAAGCATCATTTGCACTTACTTTTAAAAGATAAAATGTAGATATCATGTCTATGAAGTTAACCATATCTTTAAATTTCATTCTTATTAATTGTGGGGTGAGAATTTTGAAACTGAAATTTTTGGACATTTAGGTATTTGTTTGGTACCAATAGTAAATTCATGAAAACCTTTTATTTGTAGCTCTTAAAAATTACATGGTTGGATTCCTTGTTAAAAATCAAGCAAGTTTGGTTTTTACAACTCTTAATTTGGTGGAGAAATGAGGAAGTTAGAATTTTTTGGAAAAAATGGAAATATGTTGTTACAGTAACAGTAACGATGGATGCATGGAATAAGAAGAAGAGAAAAATCAAATTGTGAAGAAAAAAAATAATTTTATATTTATTGGTAGTTGTTTTATAAACGGATGAAACAGCCACCCTAGTGGCAAGCACGCGCATTTTCAAGTATCTCTAACCATAAGGGCGTGACTTTGAACCAATTTGAACCCCCCTCCCCCTTTGCATATTTTGTGTTATTTTGTGATTTTGTGATTTCAGAAGGCAGGTTTCACATATAATATCATGTAAACATCTTCTTAACAAGCATACATGAGTGGCCTGATGGTAAACTTTTGAGCCAACAACCTTGATGTCCTGGGTTCAAGCCTTGGCAGGACCAAACTTAATTTTTATCACTTGTTTTATTTCACATTTTTTAACAAACTTCAACAATTTATTTAACCAATCAAAACAACTCCTTTTGAGTTGATTTTTTTGCATACTATTTATTTATCACCTCCATTTTATGAATATAAAAAAATATCACAAATTTTGTTTCCTCATTATTTATAATTTATTCAAAATTATACCTTTGTTAGTTTTTTTTATTCTTAAAAAACAACAAAAACATGTTTCAAACTAAAATCATTTTGTCACAACTTATACTAAATAAATTCATAAAATCACATCCATTTCCCTTTTATTTTTCATCTTTTTATTTTTCCTAGATAAAATTGTATAGGTTTGCACCCTCAAATGTAATAGCGTAGATTTATTTTTTCTCGCATTTTCCTGTTATGTAACTGTCAAAGCTTTATAATAGATAATTCGGGTTTTATTGCTTTCTCCCTCATTCACATAATATGTACTCCCCATCCCCAAAGCCATGTAATAGAGTAGAACATTTAAATTCCACGATTGATCATTTTCCTTAGTTTAATAGGATTGTATGGCAAGACATAAAATCAATCATAGCAAAACCTTGATTCAAGACAAATTAAATTAAAAAAATTCACTTTGCACACATGCACCTCTAGGGTTAACCCACACTTGTTGCCTCGGGTAAAACAGTCATGTCCCTCGAACGTGGGATACTTTAGCAAAAAATCCTCGAATAAAAGATTATAGTCTCTCGACGACCCTTTAAATGTTGCCTTCGGTAAATGATCTTAGTCCCTTACGACAAGTTGCTAAGGTATCCTACAATGCTATCTTCTATGACTGTACGATGACCCACGTATGTCCCTTAACATCTAATGATATGGTTTCTTACTAACTAATGGTAAGATAACACTATCTAAAGGAGGAGTAAAATAAAAAAGACTTCTTTTGAGTAGGTATAACACCGTAGTTCCTTGTTCAAAAACATTTCAAAAACAAAACATCTTTCAAACACACCAACACTTTCATCAAATATTTTCAAAAAGTCAACACTTTGTATACATTCTTAAAGAGACGAGAATCATTACAAAGTTCGCCTAAACGAAGGCACTTTTCAAAAATTCTTTCAAACAAACACAAACACATTTTACAAAGCATTTTTAAAGTAAGCTAGCAACTAAGAGCCCGTAGATAACTACGGATGAAAAGGGTGCTAGCACCTTCCCTTTTCATAACCTACCCCTCTGAACTCAAGAAAATTCTCAAATGGTCTTCCCTGTTCTTTTCACCCTTTCCTTTATTAGATAAAAGAAAAGTCGATGGCGACTCTTACTATCCGCAACAATTGCAATGAAACGCAAAACACCCAAGTCAGTTCTCCCACCGTATTACAGAACTGGACTCTGCTGGGGACAATGATTCTAAAAGTGGGGTTACATTAAGATCAAGATCACCTTTATTTAATTTATTTGTTTGTCTTGTTTGCTTTACATTTATGGGTCATGTTTGGGTTTATTACTTGTAAAGATCCTACACCCGAATCTGTGGCATTTTAGGTAAGTAGAAATAGATCGTGGGGACTGTGCAGTGTAATACCGACACGGTTGAAGTGATGGCTATGTTAGTGCGACACATTTGTTGGTACCAGTGTCCCTTGAGTCAACTCAAAGAGAATACGAGGCCGCTGTGTGGTGTCATGAAGCACTAACTGACCGTAGAACCTTAGTTGAACAACTTGGCCGTTAGAAAGTAGTGAGATAGCTGGCTTTGGTATAAGACTAAAATTAGTTGATACTCAATACTACACTCATTGAGATCGTACTTTCAGGATATTTCAGTCGCTAATAAAGAAGCTTGTGTTGAAACAATGCTCGACGAAGAAAGATCAGTGATATTGAGATTCCTTAGAACCCGGTTACTTTTGTTAGGACAAGTTGAACCAACTAAAATTCAAGAGGGTACTTACCTATAAACCCCATGCAAGCCTAAACCTAAGACCTTGTGTGCTTGTTTGTGTGTGATTATTCGATCATAAACTTCATGACATCATGCCATTAGCATTTTCACTAACCATTTCAAAGGACTTGGGGATTTGTCTTTGTTCTATTTTGTAGGGATGGCTTCTACCCGCAGAAATACCATCTGAATCAACTTCATAAGGGTACCTCCTCAACTCAAAGAGTTAGCGTCAAGGGTTCCTGAAAATTATCCGTTCACCAAAAGATATGGTCGACTTCTCAACCTGACTACCTCAAGCTTTGATGAAGACATGTTGAAGGTGTTCTTTTAGTTCTTTGATCTCGTACATCCTTATTTCTCCTTTCCCTATTATCAATTGGTTCCTACAATGGAGGAATTCTCTCAACTACTAGGAGTACCTATTCTTGATCAAATACCCTTCACCAGTCTAGAGGAAGTTCCAAGACCTAAGGTTATTGCCAAGGCCTTACATTTGAAGAGTTCTGACATTATAGCTAATTGGGAAACAAGTAGTGGGGTCGAAGGCTTTTTGGATAAATTCTTGATGGAGAAGGCTCTATTATTTTCGGAGGCCATGGAATTGCAAGCTTTTGAAGAAGTTTTGGCTCTTCTATCTATGATTTGGAGTTGTTCCCTAACCCAAACCAACTCGTAGATGTGAATGCTGTCAAAATTTTCCTTACCCGCAACCTTGTTCCTACATTGCTTGGAGACATTTTGCACTCTCTTTATACTCGCACTATGAGGAAACGAGGGACTCTTATGTGTTTCTTGCCTTTGCTATCTAGGTGGTTTATTTCGCACCTCCCTCAATCAGTATTGAAGAATGAGCAAGGCTTGAGATGGTCTCAAAGGTTGATGATGCTCTCTCATTTTGATATCCATTGGTGCTCTCGATCTGAAGAGACATTACTATCATTTATCATTGTGGGGAGTTCCCTAATGTTCCACTCTTGGGCATTATGGGAGGTATCACTTATAACCCTTCTCTAGCCTTATGATAGTTTGGTTATGCTCGAAGAGATGGTCCCCATGATACACTCGTTCAAGGAATTGTATTCGACTATGAGAATGGTGTTAAAGGTTATCATTAGAGGTTTGTGCATGCTTGGGGAATGGTAAGCAAGGTTGATAGCAAGACTTTGGGGCATAAGAATTCCATCCCTCTTGAGCCTTACCTCAAATGGGTATGAACTTGTGCTTAAAGTCTCATGATGTTGTATCCAGCCATCCTACCAGTGATTATGGAACCAATTTCCAAATGGGACATATCTTATACCATTCTCCATCCTGACATGCCTAATAATCTCGAGGAGTTGCAAAGGTCGTGGATTCAACTCAAAGGAGAATGAGACACCTTTGAAGCTCGATTTTATGAAATCAATAAGAAGGTGTTGGAGCTCACAAGACAACATCACGAGGAGTGAAGCCTGAATGCCTACATTTCACCAAAGAGGACGCGTTCATGGGAGACTTGAGTCTTTTTGTTTTAGGAGTTTTCTTTGTCGTCTCTTTAAAGACCCTGTTGTTTTTGTAAGCCCAAGAGGCATTTGTAATTGAGAAACTTATTAATGCAATTAATGTTTTGGTCTTCTCTTTGTCTAGCAAATTTAAATTCCTTAAAGTCCTTGAAAACATTGCATCTGCATAACATGCATCATATCATAAGAAGGTTTTCCGACACAGGTTTCCTCATATTTTTACTGTTTATTTCAGTATAAGATGAATCTCAAGTAAACTTTCAAGGACTTGCAGACTCAACACTCTCAGTTTCAAGAGACTCTGCTCAACTTAGAAAATGGTCAACAAGAAATGATGGCGCTTCTAGTCACAAAGAAAAAGACCAAAAAGAAAGTTGTTATCAACATGGGGAAAAGGTTCAAAGGCCCCTCCCGACAAGTTAAAATTGAAGAGTTTCCTTCGAAGAGGATGATAATCAAGATGAAGATGCTAGAAGCACTCGTGCTAGGGGTGGAAATAATCAAATATCTGAAGACGAGGATTATTCTAATGAGAAATACCCACCGTACCTGGCTTGTACTTTGGAGATTTGGGTTTGGTTCCTGGGGTGGTCATTCCCCATAAATTTAAGATCCTTATTTTTTCCAAGTACAATAGTGTCTCATGTCCGAAGCTTCATCTAAGATCATATGTCCGCAAGATCCAACCACACACCGCCGATAGGAAACTATGGGTTAACTTTTTCCAAGAGAGTCTATTTGGAACACAGTTGAAGTGGTTTTACCAACTGGAGGGGAAAAACATCCATACATGGGAGGATCTGGATGCTGTCTTTTACCGTCAAGACCAATTAATGATGATTTGGCACCAACCCGCGTGCAATTGCAAGGCATGACCATGGATCAAATGAGGGTTTCCAGGAATACGCTCAAAAATGGAGAGACTTGGCTGGCAGGGTGCAGCCACCTTTAACTGATAGAGAATTGGTAGACATGTTTATGGGAACACTGACTGGTCCTTTCTTCAACTTACTGATTAGAAGTTCATCATTCGGATTTATTGAATTGATCTTGACCGGTGAAAGGGTCAAAAGCGGGATTATAAGTGGGAAGATACCCAAGGCCTCCACCTCTAATGTTGTGAAAAAACCATTTACTGGAAAAAAGGAAACTAATGTCGTGTATGGCTCAAGGAGCCATGTTAAGAAGGACCGTCATCCGTCGATAAGTGCGGTATTAATTTCTAATTAAACTTCTTATAAATGACCACAACAATAAGTTAATCAACAAAGGCTGAATGCTCCACCAAGACAGTACACCAAGATTAGTATGTCCTTGCCGCAAGCACTACAACATTTATTGAAAGCCAGGCTCATTTCACTAAGAGATCCTCCACAAAATCCCAATACATCCTCACCAAAATATAATCATAATGCAAGACGTGCCTACCATTCAAACATCCCCGAACATGACACCAACAACTGTTGGGCATTGAAGAATAAAATCCAAGACCTGATTGATAACAAGACAATTGAATTTGAACCTCCGCCAACTCCCAATGTGATTACCACACCCATGCCCAGTCATGGTTAGGGTGTCAATGCTATTTAAGATGCCTCTTTAGTTTCCTCCATCAATGATCTGACCAATCCTTTGAAGACTGTTAAAAAGAATTTGTTGAAAGCCGGAATATTCCTAGGCTGTTTTGAAGACTATTACCATTATGCTACACAAACTAATGGTTGCACATGGATTAAGAAACGTGTCCAACACCTGATGGATAGCCATGAAATTCTATTTGAGAAAACTCCATCTGTGAAAAGTTTGACCCAAAGTGTATCTCAAGATTTTAAAGACGTGTCCGTCATTACTATTTCAAACACTCATGTTAGGATCACCTCCAAAGTTCCTATTAGGATTTCCGCTGAACCAAGAATAACACCACTAATTATAACTACATCAGGGATAGTCCTCTACTCTTTTGATAAAGTTGTGCCCTGGAACTATGGGGCGGAAATGTATTACCACGGTATCAAACAAGAATTATGGATCACCAAGAATGAGAATGCTGAAGTTACAAATATTTCTGGATCAAGTAAAGTTACTAGGACGAGAATGATCTTCTCTCCGGAGATCTCATCTCCGATAACCACTACTACACCCATTCGTATTACTGATGTTAAACCTGTTGTTGATACTCGAGGAAATGAAAAAATGACTGAGCCTGCCCGGACTGAGGCGCCCACAAAAGATATTGCAGTTGAGGACCCATCAACCCAAAATATGGAAGAAATTTTAAATATTATCCAAAAAAGTGACTACAAAATAGTGGAACAGTTGGGGAAGACACCCTCGAAGATTTCCATGCTTTCTTTGTTGCTATGCTCCGAGGCACATGCCTAATCCTTGTTAAAATTCTTGAAAAATGCACATGTCCCACACGAAACTACGGCCGACCAATTTGAAAACTGTGTAGCAAGCTTGATTGCTAACAATGGTTTGGGATTTTCAGACGCAGATTTGACTCCAACGGGGAAGACTTACAACAAAGCTCTACGTGTTTCCATCAAGTTTAAAGGCACCACTTTAGCACATGTGTTAGTAGACACAGGGTCCTCCCTCAATGTTTTACCAAAAGGTTCTTTGAACAAATTAGATTGTGAAGGGTTGGTGCTGAAACCAAGTGATATCGTGGTAAGAGCCTTTGATGGGTAAAAAAGAATGGTCCATGGAGAGGTTGATCTGCCTATAAAAGTTGGATCTTAAGTCTTCAACTCAACATTCTATGTAATGGATATCCGTCCAACCTACTTGGACGCCCATGGGTTCATGGGGAAGGGGCGGTTACCTCCACATTACACCAAAAGCTAAATTACCCTATGAAAGGAAAAATTGTCATAGTCTGTAGAGAAGAAGAGTTCATGATCAGTCATTTGAATTCCTTCAAATATTTTAAAATGGATGGAGAATTTGTTGAAACCCCCTGTCAAGCATTTGAAGTGGTCCCTCCCATGATTGTTGTTTCCAAGGCCACTCTTGTCACTCCCAAAACTGCTAAGGATACACCAATGATGGCCTCTCTCAAAGACGCTCGTGTCGTAGTTGAAGATGGAGGTTGCACCATTTGGGGACAAATTTCTAATATCCCATACAAGTCAGACAAGTTTTGGTTGGGCTTCACTTCCAAGGCTCAACAAGAGGTTTGACGTGCTCGTGTTGAGAAACCGCCTCTCCGTATTAGCAACAATGAAGTTAATGCTCTTGGAGACTCTGACAGTGACGGTGACTGGGATGAATGGATCTACCCAACTGCTGATGGAGGACTCAACAACTGGAAGACCAAGGACTTCATCTCAATATCCTTCATCCAGGAGTAATTTCCATTTCCTATTTTTTTACTTTGAGAAATTTGTTTGTAATTTTCGTTAAAACAATGACTTTAAACCATGTGCCTTTCCCGGGGCACAATGGTCCATTTGTTAAGGGGTTGTCATTTCCATATGCCATATGCTCATTTTAATGAAAACATTGGACTATTTTGCATTCAAATTTTGTGCTATTTGTTTTTCTTTTACTTTACTGCATTTTCAAATATCCATGTGATCTTACATGAACACACACATTTGCAGATCCACATCCACTCTGGATCTCATTGACAATGATTCTGCTATTGCCATCTATGACGTTGAAAATACAATATATCAAGCCGAAGACGAAGGTGAAGAAGATTGTGAAATACCTAGGAAACTTTCCAGACTCCTGATACAAGAGGAAAAGGCCATTCAACCACACAAAGAACTAGTTAAAGTGGTAAACTTGGGTCCTGAGGCAGATAAGAAGGAAGTCAAGATTGGCGCTAACTTACAAGACAATTTCAAGGGAAGATTGGTTCAAATGTTGCATGACTATGTTGAGGTGTTTTCTTGATCATACGAAGATATATCGAGGCTTGATACTGATATCGTAGTTCATCGTCTACCAATGAAAGAAGGTTGTCCTTTGATCAAGCAAAAGGTTCGTTGCATGCAGCCATATATGTCTGAGAAAATAAAGGTTGCGGTAATGAAACAATTCAATGCAAGTTTTCTGGCAGTGATGTCATATCCCCAATGGGTTGCAAATGTGGTCCCAGTGCTGAAGAAAGACGGTAAAGTCTGTATGTGCGTATATTACAGGGATTTAAATAGGGCAAGCCCATAAAATGATTTCCCACTACCATATATTGATGCCTTAGTTGATAACACTGCTCAACATAAAGTATTCTCCTTTATGGATGGCTTCTCCAGATATAACCAAATCAAAATGGGGCCTGAAGACATGGAGAAAACTACTTTTGTCACACAGTGGGGTACCTTCTGTTATAAGGTCATGCCTTTCGGTTTGAAGAATGCAGGCACAACTTATCAACGGGCTATGGTAGCTCTATTTCATGATATGTGTTACACCCCAAAATTTACCCTCTTGATTTAGGCTTATGCTTCATCATGAATATCATATTGCATTGCATTCATACATTGTGATGGGATCAAAATACTTTGGTTATCAAGTTTTCCTCAAGCTTTAAAGGTTGATTGCATTGACAAGTTGCTCAAGTAGAATCTTATCATCTAAACCTCTGGATCTTTCAAGCTCAAAAGTTATTGCATATCTCAAGGTATTATATTCATCTCTTTGGATCATTAGAGGATTGAAGTTTGTGTTTGATTACAAGGGGAACCACTCTTTTGATTCACCAGTCAAATTAGGGTTTTGCTTGATCAAGGCTATTGATCAATGTACAAGTCTTGATTTGGAAGCTATAACATCTCATTGGTATTTGGAAGGTCTTAGTAGAATAAATTGGCCAGGATGGCCAGAAGATTTGAAGTTTTGAAGATGGTTCATCAGTCTCCTAAGATATTAACCAAAATTAGGGTTTGGTCTAAGTTGAAGTAATTGGGGTCTAGATGATCCAATTCATTAAGCATCACCATCTTATCATCATTAGAATCAAACTTAATCAAAGAGTCTCTCATGATGCTCAGTGGAATTAGGGTTTTGAAGCTTGATCAGCTATCTCCTAGTACATGGTACAAAACTAGGGTTTTGGATTTAATTAGGATTTCTTTGACTTTTTTACCCAAACTTGTTTCCATGATTCACCACATGTTATTAAGCATTTAGGATTGAAAAATTGAGGTTCAATTTGGATTTGAAATGATTCAATTGATCAAAAGGGGCAAATTGGTCATTTTGACCAAAGTCAGTAAAATCAGGAGTTGACCAAGTAGACTTTTGGTCAACCATCAATTCAAGAACCCTCTTTTAATATTCCATACCCAAGTTCATCTTTGAATCATGAGAAATGGTGAATTTGAGTGTAACTTGTTCAAGAAGTAACTTAAAAATTGAAAAAAATTCTAATTGCCAAGATGACTTCTCTTGGGCAAGCCATGCGCGTAATTTCATCAAACACTTGGCATGCCATTTTGTGGAATAATTTTCTTGTGACTCAATCCTCAATTTGAGAAATTAAAAAGAGCATTTTGTTTTTTCCATGAAAGCTTCTCATTAAACTTGGAATCACTCAAATTGGATTAAAATTGAGGAAGTTGTGATTTGAGGAATTGGGTGGCAAAACCGGATTTTTGAAGGCACATGGGCAGGCCAGCGCGCGCAGTCTTGGGCAAGTTGGCTTGAGTTGCCCAGGAATCCTAATGTCCACATCTCTTTCATTTCTCCACCATTTTTTATGATTCAAAGATCATTGTGAAGCTCATCATATGAATTTTAATTGGCTCGAAGAAATTTGGAAAATGCACGAGCCAATTTGAAATGGCCTCAGTTGGAAGTCAGCTGATTTTTGGTGTATGATTGGCCATGGCAATTTTCAAGTTTTGGGTCAGTTTTGATTAAATCATTTCAGAGTCCACTTGCACATGCTTGTCACGAATTGTACACCTCATGTGCTTGCCAAAAAAGGCCAAACCAAGTGCATACCTCGTGCCTCTCTCATTTTCACATTTTTGACAAAATGGGAAACGTCTCACTCAAGAAAATCAGTCCCATGTGCAAGAGAGCACAACTCACCTCATCACGCTTTTTTCACTCACTCACGCTCTCCTTTTATTGCTCAAAACGATTGCAAGCATTGCTTGAATACCAAGCAAAACGCAAATGGACATCACACTTGTTTTGGTTTTACAGAAAATTTACTTTTACCCTCCAACGACTCTCAGCTTGAATTACCACTATAACCTCACTCCAAACACTCTATATAAGCTGCTTAAACTCTCCTTTCACGAACACACGCACTGCATTGGAATAAGCTCCTCATAATTTTCTCATTTATTTTGCTCTGCAACTTGAATTGAGCAGCTCAATTCTCTTGATCCAGTCCTCATTTCTCTACTCAAACACCTTCATTGGAGCACAAGGAAGCTATTTAGAAGGGTTTCTCGTTAGATTTCAGAGGCACCAAGTGAATTTATTTTTCACTTTTGTAGGTATGCTCACTGAATCTGAACCCTGATTTAAGTATGAATTAAAGTGTTTTGTGGTGTGCATTGTGTTTATAGCTGGCTAATCATTAGGATTGATGTATATTTGAGCTCTGATTCAAGCAGATTTGGTGAAATCGTGTTTCTGGTTTTGATGTTTGCAGTGTGTTTTTCTAGTTTTTGAGATTTGATTTCTTGATCTATGCTTGATCTTTGAGTTTGATTCGAATTGCATGATGTAGTATGATATATTAGCTTTAATTTGAGCTTAATCTCATGGATTTTGGTTGAGAATCGTGTTTGTTTGATGGATCTGAAGTGAGCATGTTGGAACTGATAGAAGCGAGTGTTTTGCTTTAGATGGAGGTTGAAGATGATGCGTGGCATCATCTCATTGGCCTTGTTCTTGTTTTTGACATTTAATTTTCATTGATTCTCTGACTTTATTTTCTTGATCAAAACAATTTGAAAATTTCTGAAAAAATTATCAAAAATTGAAAAAAATTTCTACTATCTTGTGTAATTTTATTGGAATTTTTAAAAAATGTTTTGATTGGTTTAAAAATTAATGAGTTTAATTAATTGTTTGTTTAAAGTTTATTTTTATTTCAATAGTTCTTTGATCTAAAAAATTCCATAAAAAATATTTTGGACTCATAAAATAATGTAGAATTTTATTCTGAAACTTGTTTAGCATTTTTTTCTATTTTTGATTATGAATTTAACTTGAGAAGTTTATTTTGAATTTTTGCTTTATAATTTTTATTTTAATACTTCCAGTAATTCAAAAATCCTCAAAAAAATCATGCAAGCTTGTTTTTAATCATAGAATCTGAATATAATTTTATTTTGACCTTTTCATGATTTTGGCTACGGTTTGCATTCTTGCCTTTAGATAATAGTTTAATTGTTAATTGTTTGTTTTATTTTTATTTTAATACTTCCACTAATTCAAAAATTTCACAAAAAATCAGGGAGGTATGTTTTTAATGCTAATGTTTGAATATAATTTTGGTTGGACATTTTTCTGAGTTTTTGATTAAAATTTTGTTTTGAGATGTGATTATTTGTTTAATTGATTAATTGTTTAAATTTGATTTTATTTTTGAATTTTCTTTAATTAAAAAAATGTGAAAATTATGTATTCTGACATTTAGGGTTTCCTTGTAATTTGCATGATCTTGGTTTGAATTGTTTGAATTTTGATCTTATCTAATCAATATTTAAGATTAAAAGTCAAAAATTAGGGTTTTGTTGCTTATTGTGCAAGTTTCTTTTTCAAAACCATTATGCCCTGGATTTTCAATGGATCTTAGGTCTTGATTATGGTTCATGAATGCATTGAGGATCTGAAAACCATTTTTCTTGAAATATTTGACTTGGTTTGATATTTTTCCATGAATTATTTTGAAAACTTGTCTAGTTTTGGTAGTTTGGCCAACTAGTTTTGAACTTTGGGCCTCATTTGATCCCGTCCTCAATCATTCATGAACATAACACTTTCTTTATGACTTCTATACACTTCAAAGATGCCAAGAGATTTTCGGTTTGAATTATTGAAATCCTTTTCTATTTTTGATGTATTTTTGAAGTTAAGGTACCCAATTAATGTTGCATCTCTTGTTGCAATTTGTTTGATGGTCAATGAACTTGAGTGAGGCCTATAATTTGGCACCTAATGATCATGTTGGATATTTTAATCCAAATAAACTCAAGTCATTTCACTTAATGCCCCATGTTTGAATGCTTGAACCTTTTGATGCATTGTGTCGAATTCCTCTTATATTATGCTTGTGAGCTGTGATGAATTAATTGAGTATGATTGAATTGCGGTTGCTACTGACCTCCATGGTCTTTGATTGTATTCTTCTCAAGATCCCATGATCCTTGATTGATATTCAATTGTCAACTCAATATGGTGATAGAAAGGAGCAACATTCCTCTAATTTTTGACCTAATTGTGCATATGCCTGTTTCGTTTTGTCTACCATACCTAATGCTTTGATAATTGTTATCATGTTTTTCTCACTTCATCATGTTTCATCCATCCCTTATGTGAATCATCATTCAATTTATGGGAATACTAACTTGGGTGTTGAATGTGCGAGGTACTTTGAGAAAAGTTTTCCAGTCTTGACTTAGGGCTATTGTGTTTCACTTTATTTGTGGAACACAATTTATTATATTGGCACTAATCTTGTGTTTGGCATATTTGATAGTCCATGCAGGATATATACATGTGATTATGAACGCTATACATTGCCCATGGGATCTGTTCATATTTGATCACCTCATTACTTACATCTTGATGGTGTAATTTCTGACTTTATTTATCTGATGATGCCAGCTTGCTTGAAGTTCTATGGGTTTCTTTTATTCTTGCTCAGTTGCTACGGATAGTTATACGTTTGGTATTGCACTATTTCCTTTCTTCTATTTGCATAGTTCTATTTTGCATGATGGGACCTCTGTTGCTGATATATGTCAGGAGGCCCTCTGTTTTTGTTTGATGTATGTGTTGTGTTTGCTTTTGATTGATGAGTCACTTAATTTAGAAATTGAGATCACGACTTCGCTCTCAGTGCATGTTTCCTATAGGATGTTTATTGTTTTTCTTCTTTAATTATTGATTGATGAGTCACTCAATTTAGAAATTGAGATCACGACTTCGCTCTCAGTGCATGTTCCCTATAGGATGTTTATTGTTTTTCTTCTTTAATTGTTGATCGATGAGTCACTCAATTTATAAATTAAGATAACGAATTCGCTCTCATTGCATGTTCCCTATAGGATAGTTTTGTTAGGCTTCCTTTAACATGTTAATTAAGGTAGGGTTTTCCTTGATCCTCAACCTTAGGATCAATCATTGTATGATAACACTAGGGATACTAGGCTAGTTTCCCTTAGTTGTTTTTTCCTTCCTTTTCATTTTGCATCTTAAAACAAAAATTGTTTTCTTGGCAAATCCTAAAACACATCTAATAAACTCAAACCCTTCTGCAAGGTAAAAGATACAAATCAATCTTATTTGTCTGTGTGCCTCGTGGATTTGTTTTTGAACCCGGTTAACCGATGTTTTGCCATCGTATATTCGTTTGAAGCCGATGTTTCGCCATCGCACATGTTTGTTATCCTACTTTGATTCTCAATATCATTGTTAGGTGTGATATTTTACTATCCATTTGTTGATGTTTCACCATCTTTGCCATGATACTTTGTTATCTTATAGTCGATGTTTCTCCATCGCGCACTTGTTTGAAGCTGATGTTTCGCCATCGCACATGTTTGTTATCCTACTTTGATTCTCAATATCATTGTTAGGTATGATGTTTTGTCATCTGTTTTATTGATGTCTCGCTATATTTGCCATGATGCTTTGTTATCTTTTAGCCAATGTTTTTCCATTGCACATTTGTTTGAAGCCTATGTTTTTCCATCGCACATGTTTGTTATCCTACTTCGACTCTCAATGTCATTGTCAGGTGTGATTGTTCTATTATTTGATGTTTCGCCATCTTTGACATGTTACCATGTTATTATTTAGTCAATGTTTTACCATCTCATTTGTTTGTTATTTTATTCGATGGTTTTCCATCTTGACTCTTTTTGCTGTCTTAACTAAAAAACACAAACCAACCAAAATACATAAGCCGAACTACGGCTGCTCTGATTCCTTAAAAGGGATACGTAGGCATTGGGGTAGGGCCTGATCGAGCACAACTTTTATTTTCCCTACATTGTTTTCTTCTTTTCTTTCACATGCATTCCCTTTTCAGTTTTAAGCCATGGACATAGGTTTTGACCACACCCATTAGATTAGACAACAAGAGTGGATACCGTAGAGTACTACGGGCGTGTGGGGTGATAATACCTTTCCCCCGCGTAACAGACTCCCTTACTCAATCTCTTGGTAGAAAGACCGTGATTTCTCCCTCTTCAGGTTTTCTCGATGTTTACCTTTCCCTTTCGGCGGGATAAAAGACGTTCGGTGGCAACTTCATTGATGTTTCATTACATCCAGATGACAGGTTCCTCCCAGGTGGTTTCAGCTGGCGACTTCATTGGGGACAGATTAACCTTTTGCTGGTCCATCCCGAAGTCGATCCTAGCTCTTGTTTGTTTTCTTTTTGGGTGTTTATTTTACCGCTTTGCATATTTATCTGTTTGCATTGCATCCTATGTGTGCTTTACTTTCTGCATACTGGATTTGGCTGGACTATTTGGTTTATGGATTTCTTGGTGGGTGGGTTGTTCCATGAGGTAAAAGGCCTCGTACCCAGGCTATGAGTGAATTCCATAGGAATTAGGAATAGAGTGGCCATGGAAGGTATGAGGCGGATGCTTTGTAGACCTGACCATGACACCCATGACTTCAGAGGTAGTTCGGATAGGTGTTATCGTATGATGATACCGACAATCAAGCTCTTGTACTTTGATTTGGCTTTTGACCTTACCTTGACCTAGACTACACCCGTGAGAGGGGCGGGAAAACTTTTCTTACAAGTACAGGTACTGTTGGTGACTTTTTGTTGCCAAGGTGACTCAGGTTCCCATGATAATTTTGAAGCTTTGGGATTTTCTTTTGATCTTGAGTGGTATTGTTCTGTAATGGTCCAGCCATCATCCAATGTGAAACTTTGATCCTGTCATGTTGCATCATAGCATATTTACTTCTAAAAAAATTAATGTATATAAAATAAGTAGAATGTGCATGTCATATTCCAGGGACATTCAAGAGTCTTCTTTCAATCAGAAATGGCTGGCCTCCCGTCAGATGAGTTTGATTCAGTTCGTGTTAAAGAGCCCACCAGGCATACATTCTCTTATCAGATTCCTACTATTGATGTGTCTAAATTGAAGAGGTTGAGTTCTTATATTAAGGGTGATGTTCTGAAAAATTTCAACAAAAAGCATGGCAATTTGTTACTAATCCTTAACGCTCCAGTTGACCCAATGGCTTTGATCACCCTCTTCCAGTTCTATGACAAGGAATTATGGTGTTTTACTTTTCAAGATTATCAACTGGTTCTCACACTAGAAGAGTACGCGTACCTACTTAATATCAAGTTTTCCGATGAAGTTCCTTTTGTCCAAGTGCCGGAGAAGCTGAAGTTCGAATTTATTGCGGAAATTCTCCATTTGAGTTGGAAAGAGGTGAAAGACAATTGGAAATCAAGTGAGGACACTACATGGTTTTATTTGAATTTCTTAGTGAAGAAAGCTGAAGATTGGGCCGAGAAAGGGAATTGGAATGACTTCAGCACTCTGTTTGCTCTCATGATATACGGGATCGTCCTCTTCCCTCGCAAGAGAAACTTTGTGGATTTGACGGCTATTTTTGTTTTTAGAAATAAGAACCCGGTACCGACACTCTTGGCAGATACTCTTTACACCATTCATTCCAGGCATGGAAAAGAAGGTAATGTAAGTTTATGTCATTCGATATTGTATCAATGGTTTAAGTTGCACCTACCAGTAAGTGGCCCTTTCATGGATACCAGGAATTCTATCCGATGGTCATTAAGACTTGTCAACCTTACTTCATTTGATATCCGGTGGAATTATGACATGCGGGAAGTACGAAGTATTATCACTAGCTGCAGAGATTTCCCTAATGTTCCCCTCATAGGAACTAAGGGGTGTATCAACTATAATCCTGTGCTTGCTTATCGTCAATTGGGATATGCAATGGATGGACCGCCAAAGGTTGAGGAGGTGTTTGAATCAGTGTATTTTGTTAGAGGTAGTGATCCAGTGATGTTGAAAAGAGTGACAAGTTCTTGGAAGAAAATTCACAACAAGGATAGAACTACTTTGGGCAAGAAGGTTCCTATTGCTAGGGTTCCTTACTTGGATTGGACTAGAGCCAGGGTTAAGATTTTACGGTTACCATTTGCAAGGTCGGCTCGTATATGTGAGCAACCTCCTACTGTTCTGAGTAACACGGTGCCTACCGAGGTGTTCACCCAGGTTCATGTTGAGAACATTCAACTTCTTGCAAAAGGCCGTGAGGCAGGGATGAAACTTTATTGGGTAGATCAAGAAAGGGCCGACTTAGCTCGCAAACTCAAAGAAGCTCAAGGGGAAACTTCTGATGCAACCAGTTTTAGGAAGAGGTCTCATGCTGAACTGGAAGAAGAGTTGAGTAAGACCCAGTGTGATCGGTGGATCTGGAACTGACTGTTTAACGCTGGTTCGCGAAATGTCGCGGAAGCAAGAGTCGCCACCGTCTTTTATTTTCTCCAAATGGAAAGGACAAAAGCACAGAAAAATTCCTTATAGAGATTGCTCTCGGTTCAGGAGGTAGATTATAGAAAGGGAAGGTGTTAGCACCCTTTCTATCCATGGTTATCCATGGGCTCTTAGATACTTGCTCATTTGTGTTTTCAAAAATTGTTTGTTTGCTTTTCAATTGTGGGTTTTAAAAAGTTTCTTGGAAAATTTCAGTTCGACTCTTGTATCAGTCCTCAAGAGTGTTTGAAAAATTGCTTTCGAAAGCTCTTTGAAAATGTGTTGGTGTGAAAAGTATTTTTGATTTGTTTTGAAATTAAAGCAAGTATCTAGAGTCGTCTACCTACCCTAAGGAATTCGTCTGGGTAGATGTCCTTTAAAGTAGTGCCATCCCACCATTGAGAGGTAGGTAGCACCACCGTTGGAGGTGTTCGGGTCAATTCGAGGTTCGGGACATGGTGATCACCAGAGAAATGGGAAGACACCTTAGAAGCTACCCTCATGCCAGGTTCCCGGATCATGAGGACTTACTAAGACATCCTCTACTCGACGATCACCTTTCGAGGCAAGGCAACAGTGAGGCGTACCCTAGGGGTGGTGTGTGCGATTCGTGTGTCGTTTTCATTTGCATTTGTCTTGTTCATGTTATTGGTGATCTACGCTTGATTTTGTTATGGTCATTCATTCTTGCATGCTTTGTTTTAACAGTTAATATTTGCGGGAAAACTAAATCTAAAGCTATTACAAATGGCGCGGGTCCACATCGCCAAAATTAAACCGGACCCGATTTGACAGAAAAGTAAAGAATTAAAAGTGCGAGAAGTAATTACAAGGCTTCGGGAGAGATACATAATCATTTAAATGACACAAAATAAATATGCGAATTAAATAAATTACGAACGAGGGCGTTGGACCCTTTTGCAAAATTAAATTAATATGATGAAATTAATTAAGAGAAAAGAAATTGTTTTTGTTTTTTGGTGTTTTTTATATTTTTAGATTTAATAGAAAAAAGCATTAATTAAAATTAACTAACCCTAATTCTAATGGTTTTTAAGTTATTAAGAAAAATATTGAAATTTTTAATCTAAATGAAACCCTAATTAATTATGTACAATTTTAATTATGAAAAATAAAATAAATAATATTATAGTGACAAAAGAAGAAAAATTGAAAAAAGGGAATTAAAAACTAATTAAACCTAATTCTATATTTTTTATATTTTATTATGAAAAGAATTAATATTAAAACCCTAATTTAAAGTTAATTTATGTACATGCAATTTGTTTATTAAAATATTAGGAATAAAAATTATTTGTTATATTTTTTGTCTTTTCTGATTTTTTAGGCATTTTTGTATTTTGTAAAAAATAATCAATTAAATCAAAACAATAAAATAAATGAAACAATAATTGAGAAAAATAAAATGTGAAGAAAATTGCAAACCAGGGGGGGTTTAGGCCCCAATTGTAAGGTATAGGCCTTAGCAATCTGGCCCAGTTAAGCGTTGATCCGTTTGACTTTTTGAACAGCATACAGCAATGTTGACCTACGCCCATGGTGTGCTTTCAATCTATGCCCTTGACTGGATCTCAGCGTGCACGTGGATGGTTGATCAGGAATGTGTATGATGCGCCTTGACCTTTGAAACTGCATATGAACATTTATGGCAAAATAATATAGGGAATTATACAGACCTGGGGTTCGAACCCAGGTCACGTGTGTTATCAACACCATCGCCTGCCACTAGACCAACTCAATGCATTTGATTAATAAATAAACAATAAATATTATAAAAGAAAAGCAAATGGTTAGTGGTTTAACGCGCCAATTTTCAAACAGACCAACCACTCCTTGCCACGACTCCATCTTCTTCGTGTGTTTTTTTATTTTTCTGAAAACAAGAACATATGGCAACGGTTTTAGACGCGTTTCCTCAGGCCAGCTATTGAAAAATAGCGATTAGCTCTCAAGGGTTCATAAATTGGGCGCGATGGCATGTTTAGGATCGTCCAGGTCTGCTGATTACAATGGTGATGGCCTGGAGTCCTAATTTTTCCTTGGGTGAAAAACCCCAATTCAAAACTCTGAAAACCCTAAAAGCCAAGCATGGTGAAATCTTATATACAGCGTAATAATCAAATTAAAGGCATTGGTTAGCTTCAAAACATCATAATAAACATGAATCCATAAATAAAAAATGCAAAAGATGCGTGAATTATGATGCACGATTCTGTAATTTTTCTGAAACAGTTTGAGTCCTAGGTACCGATTCTTGGCGTTTGAGTGGATGTTTGTGATTGGAATCTGATCAGGGAACCCTGAGGAAGCTGTTGAAACCAATCTTATGCTTTGAATCGACCTGTAACAATGTTTTCAGAATTGAGTTTTATGGAGAAAATTTCAAGTTTGGTAATGGAATTGCTGCGCAGTTTTTGTGTCCTTTTGCATTAGGTTTCTCATCAGGCATATGTAGTGAACAAATTAGGTCAAAAATTTCAATCAAATCTTTTGTAATTCATTGTTTTTGATAATTGATTTTCTAAGATCTTTTCATATCTTTTTCACATGTTTTTGTATCAATTAAGATCCAATTGCTCCAATTCTTTCCATATTGACTTAGGCACGAAATCTTGAGGCTGAAATGTGTACAAAAAGATTTGGAAACTTAGGTTAGTATTTTTCCTATATTTAATTTGATTTAAATGAATTAATATAAACAATAATTCAAATAAATAAATAAAAAATGAGAAAATACTTCCCTTTGGGCCAAGTGGTCGTGCACATGCTTGGAATGATGAATCATGGAAGAAAAATGGGCCCATTAGCAATTTTAGGTCATTTGAATCAATGTTGACTTTTCAAAATATCCAAAAATTTCCCAACTTCCACAAGGCATAACTTGCTCAATTTTTAAGCTTTTCTCATGTTCTTGGACATTTTGGAAAGGTCTTTGAGTCCTCTAACCAATGCCTTTGGTCCCATGTCATTTTGATTTACCAATCTCAAGTTATGGCCTTTGACTTAAAGTCCCTTTTTGTTGACTTTTGAAAATGACCTATAATGTTGAAATTGATAACTTTTTGTGAGAGCATTTCTTGGACTTGAAGTATGAAGATGAGTTGTAGGAAATGTCTTTCTCTTCAAAATGAGCTTTGGATGGAATTTTTCTGATAATCCATGTGAAAGTTATGCCCTGGTCAATTTCAGTTGACTTTTTCAACTGTCCAAATAAGGAAACTTTTGCATCTTGATGATTTTCTGAGCCAAATTTTGAGAATCATGATCAAGCATTGATCAAATGATGTTTGTGGCTTCAAAATGATATGTTGACCAAAAATTTGAACTTTTGACTGTCAAATGACCATTTTGCCCCTATAGTTGATTGTAGTGCAACTTAGGGTTTTGACTGTGCAATTTTGAGCTGAATGCCTTGAAACTTGATATGAGGATACTTGACCATATTTGTAAGCATGTGAGACTTGATTGGGCCTTTGAAAACTTCATTCTTTTGATCAGAACACAAACCCTAGTTTTGACTGTATAGGAGATCTTTGACTGTGCAACCCCTTGGAGAACTTTTGCAGCTTTGGCTTGGCCATTTCTTGGAGAATATGGGAGGGCAAATTTTGGGGTACAACACCCAGCAAGAATGCCAGAAGCTTCAGGCATCTGAGAATGGTTACATGAAGAAGATTCAAAACTTGGAGAAACAGCTCAAAGACAAAGATGCTCAGCTTAAGAAGGAAGTAGCCTAGAGGCATGTCGCAGAGGATCGGTTTCAAGAAAGTAAAGTAGTCACATCATAACTTTTGAAGGAGAAAGCCAAGCTTGAAGAGTATTTTCAACACCTTGAAGCGTGTCTTGTTCCGGAGATTTAGTTTTGGTTAATTACCTTTGGTGTATTTGGTCACCCCCAGGATTGTTGGAAGGGACCATTGTTTGTTTTTATTATTCAGTTTTTTGTTAAGTTTATCTCGAAACATGTATCTTGTTGTTTATCATTACACTCTTAAATGTCCGAAGTCACTTAAACATCGTTTATTTTATTTGTAAATAATTGAAATGTTTGCCTTATACTGATCAATAAAAGGACTCTTGGATACCAGGAAATGACAAACATATCATGCACATCATGCATTTCATAACATTAGAGGTTATCTCAAGACGGTATTCTTATTCTTCTGCTTTTCTTATTCAGAATTCAAGACGACTACTCATCGGTACTTCACCAGAAGCAATTTGCCAAGACAAATGGAACAAGTACAAGCTGAACTCGTTGAAATGAGGGCCCACATGGCTACTCAGATGACCCAGTTTACGGAGGTCCTCACCAATGTGAATCGCCGATAGGAGGAACTGGCTGCCATTGTCAACAACCAGCGCCGCTATCCAGGGGATGGTGGAAATCACGGGCTCTATCAGGACATTTCTGTAGGATTGGGGGATGTGCAAGATCAGCCTGCTGGAAATTTTCACGGGATGCCTGGAAACCCTTTTGTGTGCAATGTAATGGAGTTTCCCCCGTCTCCGGGTCCTCGTCTTGTAGGGAAAAAAAGAGATAATCAGGGCGGTGTAAGGGGCTATCAGGAGCAGGATTATGACTTTGATCAGGACGAAGATCAATTTTCTATTTGGTGTTCAGAGCTGGAAGTTCAGGTTGAGGATAGGAAGTATCGGTTGTTGGAAAAACGTTTGAAGGCTATGGAAGGGCAATGAGTCCTGGGTATGGATGCTAATGATCTCGGGTTGGTGTCTGGGGTGAAATTTCCTCCAAAGTTCAAGCCTCCTGTATTTGAAAAGTACAACGGAACGTCATGTCCTGTTACTGATGCAACTGCTTATTTCCTAAAGATGTTGGTGCATACTGAGGATCAGGGACTTTTGATTCACTTTTTCCAGGATAGCCTATCTGGGGCATCCCTGGAGTGGTACATGAAGTTGGATAAAACCCATATTTGTTGTTGTAATGATCTTGCTCGGGCTTTTGTCAAACATTATCAGTACAATATGGATATGGCGCCTAATCGCACTCAGTTACAGAATTTGTCACAGGGACCAAGAGAATCTTTCAAGGAATACGCTCAGAAGTGGCGTGAGTTGGCTGCGAGAGTTCAACCTCCACTCATGGAGAGAGAACTCATTGATATGTTTATGAGTACCCTGCAAGGGCCATTCTATGAGCACATGATCAGAAGTACTTCAGCAGGATTTGCAGACTTGGTTATGGCTGGTGAAAGAATTGAGGTAGGTTTGAAATTGGGGAAAATTCAGATTGGAGGTTCTAGTGGCTCATCAGGGGCAGTAAGAAACCATTCAACACTTACCCTAAGAAAAGGGAAGGTGACGCAAGTGCGGTTTACTCTCATAGAGGAAGAAGAGAGGATCGTCAGCACCAACAAATCAATGATGTTTCTATTCCTGTTAATTCTCCTCCGCAGAAGAGACCGAACACAGTGCCTCAACAACAAAGACAGCAAGATGCTCCCCGTTAGTATAATAATCAATAGCAGAGACAGCCGAGAAAATTTGATCCCTTGCCGGTATCTCTTACTGAAGCACTCCACCATTTGCTCGATTTGAAGTTGATCGATTTGAGAAATATGCCACCACCCCCCGCAAGACTTCCTCCTAACTATGATGCTAACGCAAGATGTGAATTCCATTCAGGCGGAGTTGGTCATTCTACTGACAATTGATTTGCGTTGAAGTGCAAAATACAAGACTTGTTGGATTCTAAGGCAATTGAGTTTACTCCAGTGACTGGTCCGAATGTTACTAAGAACCCAATGCCTAGGCATGGAGGGGGTGTTGTTAATATGATTGATGATAATGGTGAAGTGTTGAATTTAATCATGAATGTGGAACAAGTAACTACTCCGTTCTGCTATGTTAAGAGGTATTTTCTTGACAATTCTATTTTCCCGGGTTGTACTTCTGAGTGTGCCAAGTGTAAAGAGCAACTGAAGGGCTGTGATGATTTAAAAGTCGATATCAAGTTGTTGATAAAGGAGGGTTCCCTGCAGTTCGATAGAAAACCGAACTACCATAAGGTTACCAAAGAAGATGTTGCTGTGGTATCTATTCCTTACACCCTTGTGCGCATTCCTACCCCATCCAGGGCACCTCCTTTGATGATTACGGTACCTGGTCCCATGCTGTATACCAGTGAGAAGGCCATCCCATGGCATTACGGTGCTGATGTTTATTACCATGGGGTGAAGCAGGAGGTAAGTACTCGTTTTTCTGAGGAAGAACGTGCTGAAGGTAATGAAGAGGAAGTTCATAACTTTTCTGGTGTCAGTCGAATGACTAGAAGCGGGAGAGTATTTGGTCCTTCCAATGTGAAAGATGCGGAAGATGCTTCGGCAAGAGAAAAAGGAAAACAGCAAGTGATGATTGGTAGTCTAAGGGTTACGCCAGCCAATGTGACTCAACCAATTCCGATACCAGAAGCTTCTTCAGTTCCCGGTGAGGTTGAAGAGTTAATGCGAATTATCAAAAAGAGTGATTATAGCATAATTGATCATCTGAGCCATACTCCTTCTAAGATGTCTATCTTGCATCTGTTGATTTATTCAGAACCTCACATAAATGATTTGATGAAGTTGCTAAAGAATGCGTTCGTGCCATATGAGATAGCAGTCAATCAGTTTGAGAATGTTTATGCTAACATATCTGTCAGGAATGGTCTGGGCTTCACAGATTTTGATCTTCCTCCGGAGGGGCCAGACCATAACAAAGCGTTGCATATTTCGATGGAGTGCAGGGGAACTACTTTATCTCGGGTTTTGGTGGACACAGGGTCGTCTTTAAATGTATTGCCTAAGTCAACATTGATGAAGATTGATTATTCTGGACTGGAGTTATGCCCTAGTGATTTGATGGTGAAGGCATTTGATGGATCTCGAAGGTCAGTGTTTGGGGAGGTGGAGTTACCAATCAAGGTTGGTCCATGCACCTTCACGGATACTTTTTTTGTTATGGATATACAGCCAGCATATTGTTGTTTGTTAGGGCGGCCGTGGATTCATAGAGTAGGGGCAGTCACTTCTACTCTTCATCAGAAACTCAAGTATCCTGCAGAGGGAAAGGTGATAACTGTGTGCGGCGAGGAATAATACATCGTGAGTCATTTGACATCATTCCTCTATGTTTAAGTTGAAGGCGAGATACATGAGACTCCGTTCCAAGCGTTTGAGACAGTTCATGCTGTCAATTTTCCTCCTCCAGAGCAGAGAAGGAAGCCTGAGACTGTTATGTCTTCTCTCAAGGATGCGAGAGCTATGGTGGAAAATGGTAACTCTGAAGGCTGGGGTCAGGTGCTGGACGTTACCCCAAAATTTGATAAATTTGGTCTTGGTTTTAGCCCAGGTCAGCAGAGTGAAACTCCCAGAGCATCTAGTTTATCTACTCTTGTGAAGTTTTCCCGTCCTTGTTCTACTCAAAAAGGACACGTCAATATAGTTGGCGACGATAGGGTTGATGGCTACAATATCGAAGATTGGATTCGTCCAATTATTCCAGGCTAGACACTCAACAATTGGACTTCTGTGGATGTTATCCAAGTTTCAAGCGCTGAGGAGTAATTTTCTTGTTTTCTTTTATTACCATATCATAATTCATACGCTCTGCCCAAGGCGTAGTGGATCATTTGTGTAGGGCCACCATGTTTATTTTAAAAAAGTTTATAATGAAATAAAGGACGTTTTTTCATTCAAATTTTTGCTCCATTTCTTTTCTTTTATTTGAATGGCAATGTTTCTCTTTTCACACACTGTCACTAAAAAACGCCAAAATGTCATTCATGCAGATGCACTTCCACCACCGATCATATTGATAACGACTCTGCTATGGCTCATTATGACTTTGATACTCCTATTTATCAAGCTGAAGAAGAAGCATATGAGGATTGTGATCTTCCTGAGGAATTAGCAAGATTGTTAAAACAAGAGGAGAAGGTTATCCAGCCGAATCAGGATTCGATTGAGGTGGTGAATATTGGCACAGAAGAGGTAAGAAGAGAAGTTAAGATAGGGGCAGATCTCGAGGAAAGTATAAAGGTCAGATTGATTGAGCTACTCCGTGAGTATTCTGATATCTTCGCTTGGTCTTATGAGGATATGCCTGGGTTGGATACAGACATAGTGGTGCATCGACTACCGCTCAAAGAAGGTTGTTCTCCTGTCAAGAAAAAGCTCCGAAGAACTCATCCTGAGATGTCCAAGAAGATCAAGGAGGAGGTCCAGAAGCAGTTGGACGCGAATTTCTTAAAGGTCATTAATTATCCGCCATGGATTGCAAATATTGTGCCTGTGCCCAAGAAAGACGGTAAGGTCAGGATGTTCGTGGATTATAGGGATTTGAATAGGGCCAGCCCTAAAGATGATTCCCTCTTCCTCATATTGATGTGTTGGTTGATAATACTACTCATTCCAAAGTGTTTTCATTCATGGATGGTTTTTTGGGTTACAATCAAATTAAGATGGCTCCGGAGGATATGGAGAAGACAACATTTATCACGCCTTGGGGAACCTTTTTCTATAAAGTGATGCCGTTTGGTTTTAAAAATGCAGGGGCAACATATCAGCGCGCCAGGGTTACTCTCTTTCATGATTTGATTCACAAAGAGATTGAGGTTTGTCTAGACGATATGATTGTTAAGTCTGACACGGAAGAGGAACATATGTAATTGCAAGCTTCTCAAGTCATATTTAAAGCATGTGTTTTGATGAAGACAACATGGACATCAACTTTCAAAGGATGTGCAAAAAGCTTATCAACGTCAAATAAAAGTCTTGAAGATTATTGAAGAATTATTGAAGAAATCATCAAATGTCAATATGGTATAAATAATTCTTTAAATCTTGAATATAAATGTTCACAATATGCATTCATCAACATATACATATTCCATAACTTTAACATCAAGAAAAACTTTTTTTGAAATATCTTTCAAAATGTATTTTTGAAAATAAACCTTTAGGAACTGGTTCCTCCCTAACAGGGAACCGGGTTCCAGAATTTCTCAAAAAACATGTCCCTGGTTTTTGTACCAGGAACCGGGTTGTACCAATAGGGGAACTGATTCCTGCGTGATAAATTTGAATTCCAACTTATAACGTTCACTAAGAACCGGGTTCTGTCAGTGTCAGAACCGGTTCCTAGCGAACCAATGCAGCTTTTACTTTGTTTTTTGAACATTTTTCAAGTGGTATCTTTTCATGAATGCATTGCAACTTTTCATATGAATTGGCATGAATGAAGAGGTTCTTGCAACTTTAGAAAATGCAGATTTTCTTATTTCAAACAATGTTCAATACTTCAATTTTCAAATTAACAAATATACTTCTTCATTAACAATTTTCTCATTTACTCACATTTGAATTTAAACTTTCATGTGTTCATAATTTTGTGAAACTTGCCATATACACTTTCATTATCATTACAAGTTTCATTCATACATTATGAACATTTATATACATTGTTGAGAATTGTTTTTATCTTGAAGAAGAAGATCAATTGAAGATTGATAAAGCTCTCCATATACTTCAAACTAAATCATTGTATTACTTAAAGATTTTCCCTTACTATCCAGGATTGTGGGAAGTAAGTGTTGTGATTTGAAGAGGATTGTTCTTCATTCACATTAGTGTTTGTTTGGTCTTAAAGGTGTTAAGAACCTTTGATCACCCTATAGGTTAGATAGTAAGCATAGGCTGTACAATCATTCTAACTATAGTGAAATCTCTTTCGTGTTGGAAAGGGGACTGGAGTACTCTCGGATTGTGAGGGGAACCAGGATATATCACCGTGTTCTTTACTTTTCCGCATTTATCGCTTTCATCACCATAATCAGGAAAAGATAAAGATATAATCAAAACCTTCAGACACTTACCCAAAAATTACTACCAAGCATTCTCATAAAACCGAATAAATTTTATAAGACCTAATTCACCCCCCCCCCCCCCCCCCTCTTAGGCACTCTGAGACTTACAATTGGTATCAGAGCAAGTTATAGGTAACTTGTTCCTAAAGATCCAGAATGGCTTCCGCAAATCATCAACCAGTCTTCAGAGATGGTGGTAGTAATAACAAGCCTCCTCTATTCTGTGGTGAATATTTTGACTTCTGGAAAATACGCATGAAGGCGCATTTAGAAGCACAAGGAGAGGAAGTATGGGATGCTGTTGAAAATGGTCCATTTATCCCAATATCAGTAATCAATGGCATTGGTTCTATAAATCCCAAAACTGCATGGGACGACGATGATAAAAAGAAAGTTCTCTATGACAAAAAAGCAATAAACCTTCTTCAAGGTGCACTCAGTATGGACGAATTTTTCCGTGTCTCGAACTGCAAGACAGTAAAAGAAATATGGGATACCCTGGTTCAAACTCATGAAGGAACGACTGAAGTAAAAAGATCAAGGCTAAATACCTTGAGTCAAGAATATGAACTATTTCGAATGCAGCCCAGAGAATCCATTCTTGACTTACAAAAGAGATTTGTGCATTTGACAAATCACTTAAATGCTCTTGGTAAAACCTTGACAAATGATGAACTCAACTTGAAAATCCTTAGATCATTGACTAGGGAATGGCAACCAAAGGTAACGGCAATCTCGGAAAAGAAGAGTCTCTCCACAATGACTTCCGCTACATTATTTGGCAAACTTCAAGAATACGAAACGGAACTCGGTAGACTTGAAAAACATGAAAATTTAGAGAAGAAATCCAAAGGAATTGCCTTGAAAGTTGATTCAAAGGAAAGTCAAGATAAAGATGCATCGGAGGAAGATGAAAACTTCTTGCATCTTGTAAAAAGGTTAGGAAAATATTTTGGTCATAAGAATAATCTTCATAATGCTAACTTTGTCAAGAGGAAGAAATTTTATAATCATAAAGATAAAGAAGCCTCCACATCAACACAAGATGTCACATGTTATGAATGATGAAAGCAAGGTCACATAAAGCCGGATTGTCCAAAACTCTCCAAGAAAAATGGATTCAAAGGCAAAAAGGAGTTCAAGAACAAAAAGGCTTATGTTGCATGGGAAGATAATGAGATAAGTTCTTCATCCGATTCGGAAAACGAGGAATGTGCAAATCTAGCATTAATGGCTTCACATCACTCCGACAATGAAGAAGAGGTTAGTAATGAATTTAATCTTTTTGATGATGATGTTCAAGATGCTATTGATGAACTCTTGAAAGAATGCAAAAGTTTATACAAAAAGGTGTCAAATCAAGAAAAAGAACTTTTAAGTTGTTTAGAAAAAATTGACACCATGACTAAAGATTTTGAACTTCAAAAACAGAATTTTATTAAAGAAAAAGAAAACTTTGCATGCTCCAAGTGTGAATCAAATGTCTTTCAAATTGTTCAATTGAAAAGAGTCATTGAACGATATGAAAAAGGACAAATAGGATTGGAAGGATTACTAAGCCAACAACGTTATCCTAATGATAAAAGGGGTCTTGGTTATGTGAATTCTAAGAAACCAAGTAACAATCCCACTGTTTTTGTAAAGGCTAGTAATAGTTACAATTCCAAGAAAGTTGAAAAGAAGCAAGTTGTTCATAATCATCAAAAGAAAAAGGCTAATGTATCGAAAAAGAAAACATTTCCTAAGAAGAAATCTTATCCTTCTAGATATAGAAGTAACTTTGAACCTACTTGTTTTTATTGTGGTATTAAAGGCCATACACCTAATGCTTGCTATGTTAGAAACTTTAGTATAGCAAGTGGGCATTATGTGTGGGTGAAAAAGGGAACTAACTATGAAGGACTCAAGGCAACTTGGGTACCTAACAAAGAATAATTTGTTTGTGTAGGTATGCTTGAAATCCACATCAAATGTTTGGTATCTTGATAGTGGATGTTCAAAGCATATGACAGGAGATGTACACCAATTTTCATATCTAGTACATAAAGCCAAAGGGTATGTCACCTATGGAGACAACACCAAAGGAAAGATTCTTGGCATTGGAATAGTTGGCACACCTCCATCCATTCAAATTGAGGATGTTCTCTATGTTGAAGGATTAAAACACAATCTTCTTAGCATAAGTTAACTTTGCGATAGAGGGTTCAAGATCAAATTCAACAAAGATGAATGTCTCATTATGGATGAGGCAACCAATGAGGTAAAACTCAAAGGTATAAGAACTAACAATATTTTTATGATTACTTTAGATGATTTGTCTCTGAAGGTACAATGTATTATGGTAAACAACAATGACGTTTGGTTATGGCACAAGAGGATCGCTCACATTCACATGGAGCACTTGAACAAATTGGTTAAGCATGACTTAGTTATTGGTCTACCAAAGATGAAGTTCATCAAGGACAAATTATGTAATACATGCCAAAAGGGCAAACAGACCAAAACAACTTTCAAATCTAAGAATGTGGTGTCTACTACAAGGCCACTACAATTGTTACACATGGATCTCTTTGGTCCATCAAGAACAAAAAGCTTCGGAGGTAATGTATACGCTTTAGTCATTATTGATGATTTTTCTAGATATTCTTGGACTTTGTTTCTTGTGCAGAAAAGTGATGCTTTCAAAGCCTTTAAGAAGTATGCTAAGCAAATCCAAAATGAAAAATCACTAAAGATTGTATCCATAAGAAGTGGTCATGGTGGAGAATTCCAAAATGCTCAATTTGAAGAATTTTATGAAGAACATGGTATCTCTCATAATTTTTCAGCACCTAGAACTCCACAACAAAATGGAGTAGTTGAAAGAAAGAATAGGTTTCTAGTGGAACTTGCAAGAACAATGCTTAGTGATGCAAATCTTCCTAAATATTTTTGGGCGGATGCGGTTAGTACGGCATGTTATGTTGGAAATCGAGTTATCATTAGACCTATAATAAAGAAGACTCCATATGAACTCTTCAAAGGAAGAAAGCCAAATATTGCTCACTTTCACATTTTTGGATGCAAGTGCTTTGTTCTTAACAATGACAAGGATAATCTCGGTAAGTTTGACGAAAAATCCGACGAAGGTATATTTCTTGGTTATTCGCTTTCTAGTAAAGCATATAGAATTTATAATAAAAGAACTTTAACTATTGAAGAATCTATGCATGTATCTTTTGATGAAACTAACCCCTCTAAGGAGGAAGTAGTTGTTTGTGATGATGATGATCCTATAGATTTACCCCCGGAAGATCTTTCATTTTATCAAATTAAGAAATCACCGGAAAATTCAGAAAACATTGTTCAACAAGATTCAAACACCAATGATCTACCAAAAGAATGGAGAACTCATAGAGACCATCCTATTGACAAAATTATTGGTGACATTAGCCAAGGAGTATCAACAAGATTGAATCTAAAAGATGCTTGCTTAAACATGGCGTTTGTTTCTCAAATTGAACCTACCAAAGTTGATGAAGCCTTAGGAGATGATCAATGGATTATTGCTATGCAAGAAGAATTAAATCAATTCGAGAGAAATCAAGTTTGGGAACTTGTTCCTAGACCAAGTGGTAAACACATCATAGGTACCCGATGGGTGTTTAAGAACAAACTTGATGAGAATGGTCTAATTGTTCGAAACAAAGCAAGGTTGGTTGCCCAAGGTTACAATCAAGAGGAAGGAATCGACTTTGAAGAAACATTTGCTCTGGTTGCAAGGTTAGAAGCTATACGTCTTTTACTTTCTTATGCTTGTTCATTAAATTTTCAGCTTTTTCAAATGGACGTCAAAAGCGCATTCTTGAATGGATACATCAATGAAGAAGTCTATGTCAAACAACCCCCGGGATTTGAAGACTTCAAACATCCTTCACATGTCTTTAAGTTGAGAAAGGCTCTTTATGGCTTGAAGCAAGCACCAAGAGCATGGTATGATACACTTAGCAATTTTTTGTGTGAAAAAGGTTTCGAAAAGGGTAAGGTTGATAAAACCTTGTTCATTAAGAAAATCCAAAGTAACACTTTATTGGTTCAAGTCTATGTTGATGATATCATTTTTGGATCGACTAACAAAGAAATGTGTGAGGAATTCTCATTGATGATGCAAGGAGAATTCGAGATGTCTATGATGGGAAAGATGAACTACTTTCTTGGACTACAAATCAAGCAACTAGAAGATGGAATCTTCATCAATCAATCTAAGTATTGCAAAGAATTATTGAAAAAGTTTGATATGGACAATTGTAAAGCCATGAACACTCCAATGGGCTCCGGTACATATGTTGATCAAGATGAATTCGGTACTCCAATTGATATTACAAAGTACAGAGGTATGATTGGTTCTTTATTGTACTTGACGGCAAGCCGTCCTGACATCATGTTTAGTGTTTGTATTTGCGCTCGCTTTCAAGCAAATCCAAAGGAATCACACCTCATGGCAGTTAAAAGGATCATGAAGTATCTTAAAGGAACAATCAATGTTGGCTTATGGTATCCGAAAGGTAGTATTTGCACTTTAATTGGTTATTCTGACGCGGATTATGCAGGTTGTAAAACTGATCGTAAAAGCACAAGTGGTACTTGTCACATTATTGGAAATGCATTAGTATCATGGGCTTGTAAAAAGCAAGCATGTGTTGCTCTTAGCACGGCCGAAGCAGAATACATAGCAGCGGGTAGTTGTTGTGCACAAATTCTTTGGCTCAAGCAACAACTCCGTGATTACGGACTTGATCTCGGATGCATTCCTCTTCGATGCGACAATACAAGTGCTATCAATATTACAAAGAATCTTGTCATGCATTCACGAACCAAACATATAGCTATTCGACATCATTTTCTCCGTGATCATGTACTTAAAGGAGATGTCGAAGTCACTTTAGTGGATACTCATAACCAACTCGCAGATATCTTCACTAAACTGCTTGCTCGAGAACCTTTCTTCAAAATCCGAAGAGAACTTGGTATTTTGGATGAAGGTGATATCTAATGTTTCTCTTAAGATGCACGTCTTAATTTTTATATGTATCTATTTCACTCTTTTTCCCCATCCTTTTTTATGTTGACAAAGGGGGAGAAGAGTATGCATGTGTGTTGTTTTGTCTCAAAGAAATTGCAGGCCCAAATAAATATCAAACTCACTCCCAAATTCAAAGAATCATGGACTTAGGGGGAGCATACAATTTAGGGGGAGCCTTGCATTTGCTTAACATGTTTGCTACACAAAACAACATGAACATTTCAAGAAATCGTTTTCAAGACTTGGTTGTCATCATCAAAAAGGGGGAGAATGTAATTGCAAGCTTCTCAAGTCATATTTAAAGCATGTGTTTTGATGAAGACAACATGGACATCAACTTTCAAAGGATGTGCAAAAAGCTTATCAACATCAAATAAAAGTCTTGAAGATTATTGAAGAATTATTAAAGAAATCATCAAATGTCAATATGGTATAAATAATTCTTTAAATCTTGAATATAAATGTTCACAATATGCATTCATCAACATATACATATTCCATAACTTTAACATCAAGAAAAACTTTGTTTGAAATATCTTTCAAAATGTATTTTTGAAAATAAACCTTTAGGAACCGGTTCCTCCCTAACAGGGAACCGGGTTCCAGAATTTCTCAAAAAACATGTCCCTGGTTTTTGTACCAGGAACCGGGTTGTACCAATAGGGGAACCGATTCCTGCGTGATAAATTTGAATTCCAACTTATAACGTTCACTAAGAACCGGGTTCTGTCAGTGTTGGAACCGGTTCCTAGCAAACCAATGCAGCTTTTACTTTGTTTTTTGAACATTTTTCAAGTGGTATCTTTTCATGAATGCGTTGCAACTTTTCATATGAATTGGCATGAATGAAGAGGTTCTTGCAACTTTATAAAATGCAGATTTTCTTATTTCAAACAATGTTCAATACTTCAATTTTCAAATTAACAAATATACTTCTTCATTAACAATTTTCTCATTTACTCACATTTGAATTTAAACTTTCATGTGTTCATAATTTTGTGAAACTTGCCATATACACTTTCATTATCATTACAAGTTTCATTCATACATTGTGAACATTTATATACATTGTTGAGAATTGTTTTTATCTTGAAGAAGAAGATCAATTGAAGATTGATAAAGCTCTCCATATACTTCAAACTAAATCATTGTATTACTTAAAGATTTTCCCTTACTATCCAGGATTGTTGGAAGTAAGTGTTGTAATTTGAAGAGGATTGTTCTTCATTCACATTAGTGTTTGTTTGGTCTTAAAGATCTTAAGAACCTTTGATCACCCTATAGGTTAGATAGTAAGCATAGGTTGTACAATCATTCTAACTATAGTGAAATCTCTTTCGTGTTGGAAAGGGGACTGGAGTACTCTCGGATTGTGAGGGGAACCAGGATATATCACCGTGTTCTTTACTTTTCCGCATTTATCGCTTTCATCACCATAATCAGGAAAAGATAAAGATATAATCAAAACCTTCAAACACTTAACCAAAAATTACTACCAAGCATTCTCATAAAACCGAATAAATTTTATAAGACCTAATTCACCCCCCCCCCCCTCTTAGGCACTCTGAGACTTACAACATCTTGTTCATCTGGAAAAATTGTTCGAGAGACTGAGGCAGTTCTTGCTAAGGTTGAATCCGAATAAGTGCACCTTCGGGGTGAGATCTGGCAAGCTATTGGGTTTTATTGTAAGTGAAAAAGGTATCAAAGTGGACCCGGCTAAAGTAAAAGCAGTACAGGAAATGCCTGAACCAAGGACAGAGAAGGAATTACGTGGCTTCTTGGAAAGGTTAAAATACATTTCTAGATTCATTTCTCATCTCACAACCACCTGTGAACCTTTGTTCAAGTTGTTGAAGAAAAGTCAGACAGTGAAATGGAATGAGGATTGTCAGAAGGCCTTTGATAAAATAAAAGAGTATTTGCAGGAACCTCTGATACTCATGCCGCAAGTGGAAGGAAGGCCACTAATCATGTATCTAACTGTGTTGGAGATCTCAATGGGTTGTGTCCTCGGTCAGCACGATGAGATAGGGAAGAAAGAGCAGGTTATTTACTACTTGAGTAAGAAGTTTACGGAATGCGAGTTGAGGTATTCATTGCTGGAAAAGACTTGTTGTGCGCTTGCTTGGGCCGCCAAACGTTTGAGGCAATACATGTTAACTCACACCACCTACTTGATATCCAAAATGGATCCAACCAAGTACATTTTTGAGAAGCCAACTCTTACAGGCAGGGTAGCCCGTTGGCAGATGATACTCACCGAATATGATATCCAATACACTACTCAAAAAGCAATTAAGGGTAGTGTGCTGGTCGAACATCTTGCTCATCAGCCCATGAACTATTATGAACCAATGAAGTTTGATTTTCCAGATGAGGAAATTGTGTATATTCGGGATTGTAATATGCCAGACCCAGATGAAGGACCCGAGCCGGGGTCACGTTGGACGCTTATTTTGGATGGTGCCTCCAATGCCATGGGCAACGGTATCGAAGCTATTATCACTTCCCCTGAGGGATACCACATTCCTTTCACGGCTCATATTTGTTTCGATTGCACTAAAAACATGGCCGAATATGAGGCTTGCATTTATGGGATTGAAGCGACGATCGACCTGCACATCAAATTTTTGAAAGTTTACGGGGATTCTAATCTTGTCATCATCCAGATTAATGGAGATTGGGAGACTCGCCATCAGAACCTAATTCCATATCGTGAGCATGTTATGAAGCTGATTCCATATTTCGAGGAGATCACATTTGAGAACATTCCCAGAGAAGAAAACAATCTAGCTGATGCACTGGCAACTTTGTCCTCCATGTTCAAGGTTAAGTGGGCTAATGAGGCACCTTCCACTACTATCAGAAGTTTGAGTGAGCCAGCTTTCTGTTTTGAGGCTAGTGTGGAATCAGATGGTAATCCTTGGTTTTCTGATGTTAAACTATATCTTGAAACACAAGAGTACCCTGAAGAGGCATCTGTTACAAATAAGAAGTTCTTGAGAAGATTTTCAGCCAAGTTCTTTCTCAGTGGTGGTGTATTGTATAGAAGGCATCATGACGGTTTACTGATCAGATGTGTTGACAAGAAAGAAGTAGCTAGAATCATTGAGGAGATACATGAAGGTGATTTCGGGACCCATTCCAATGGGCATACCATGGCTAAAAAGATTTTGCGAGCAGGTTATTATTGGTCCACCATGGAGAGTGATTGTTACAATCATGCACGGGTTTGCCATAAATGTGAAGTCTATGCTGATAAAGTGCATATGCCGCCAGTACCTTTCAATGTCTTGACTTCCCCTTGGCCTTTTGCGATGTGGGGAATTGATATGATCGGCAAAATTGAACCGACTGCATCCAACGGGCACCGTTTCATTCTAGTTGCCATCAATTATTTTACAAAATTGGTCGAAGTTGCATCCTATGCCAATGTCACCAAGAAGGTGGTAACTCGGTTCATTAAGCACAATATTATCTGTCGCTACGGAGTGCCTGAAAAGATCATTACCAATAATGGGTCTAATTTGAACAACAAAATGATGAAAGAGCTTTGTGAGTCCTTCAAAATCAAGCATCATAACTCTTCCCCATACCGACCAAAGATGAACGGTGTTGTCGAAGCGGCCAATAAGAATATCAAGAAAATCATGCAGAAGATGGTGGTAACCTATAAAGATTGGCATGAGATGTTGCCTTTCGCCTTGCATGGTTATCGCACCACTGCGCGTAGTTCGAATGGGGCAACCCTATTTTCATTGGTTTACAGCATGGAAGCAGTATTGCCGGTAGAAGTTGAGATTCCTTCTCTTAGGATCATGAGAGATGTTGAGGTGGATGAAAGTGAATGGGTACAAAATCGGCTGGATCAATTGAAACTTATTGATGAGAAGAGGTTGACGGTCGTATGCTATAGTCAGGTATATCAGCAAAGGATGAGAAAAGGTTTTGATAAGAGGGTACGGCCTCAGTGTTACAAGCCAGTTGACCTTGTGCTAAAAAGGATAATTCTCCCTCAGAGAGATCCCAGGGGCAAGTGGGTTCCGACTTATGAAGGTCCTTTTATGGTCAGAAAAGTTTTCTCTAGAGGAGTGATGATGCTCGCGACTATGGATGGAGAGTACTTCCATCTCCTTGTGAATGCTGATGTAGTTAAAAAATACTTTGCATAAAAAATATTAAAAAAACCCGCTAAACTGAAAACCCGAAAGGGCGGTTTAGGCAAAAAGAGGGTGTCCTAGTGAATCAAAAACCCGAAAGGGAGATTCAGGCAAAAATTAGGGACTTAAAGCAAATGACTATGCTCAGCATGAGATCCTTTGTCTCTTTCCTTCGTTCCGTCACCTGGAATAAGCTCGAAGCTAATCCAAGAATGATCTGTCTGAAAGCAGGAAGATGAGAGTGTAAGAGTCATAAGACTCATAGCAGAGTCGAGACTTGATCGATACTCACATTCACATTGCCATTTGTAAACACTTGTTTGCTTTGATTTTTTAATTACTTGCTTCCATTTGTAAATGCCTTTTTCACAGGATGATTTCTCAAAACCAATAAGAATATCTTCTTTCAAGTATACGTATACGTTTCTTTTCTCCCTTTTTACTATTTTGTTTGCAAAAACGTCCAATATTTCTGATAACCATGTGCATACAAACTTCGTGGGCCTTACACGGAAATGGTGATACAAGTCATGGTTAGTTTATCTCTTGAAATACGGATAACAAACACAACTAATACTGTGCAAGGGGCATGTTTGGTTCTCTGTTTGATGAGTTTCTCATTCACTTAACTGGCGGATGCCTTGCCATTTTGTTTCGCAGCTCCGTGCTGTTGGTAAAAGTCTTGGGTCAGGGTAATATCAAGATTACGGTAGGTCGGTGAGATCGGCGAACCTAATTGGAGACATATTTCTTCCCCATAATGGCTTTTATTATGTTTCTTTGCCACACTTTCATGTGTTATCTTGATTGATTGTTTTAGCATTGTCTGCATATAGGATTTTGTTTATAGTCGAATGTCAGTCTTGATGCATTGAATATTTTTGCCTTGAAAAAAAAATGTTTCATTTTACTTAATCCATACAGTATCACTCTTTAATCATTTTTCGGGCATTTTAATACCAATTGTGCCAATTCTTTTGCTTAGCCAAGAGTTTAGAGGAAGGAGTTTAGCTAAAAGCGATGACTGTAATGGTATGCTTTTGAGAAGAACCCCGTTGAAGATGTACATGCATTGTTTCAATCCCCAAACACCAGAGATATAAAGGAGTTAGACCCTCGTTAACCCCTCTGAGCCTTCGAAGTAGAAGTTTCTTTTCCGTTCAAAAAAAAGAAAGAGAACCTTGTTTTTTAACCAGGGGCAGGGTAGATGTTCAGTTGATTTGACCAAGCATTCAAATTTCAGAAGGAATGTCCCATCTGAGGATCACCACATGTTATCTTTCACATAATGAGATCAGGAAAAATGTCTAAACAACGATGTTCATTTCCTCACAAAGTCCTGAAGTCGAGATCGAATCGATACAATAATGGCTATCCCTCGCCGACCAAGGAGTGAGACATTTGTTTTCTTTAAAAAAAAGAGAGAAAGAAAGAAAAGTGCAAAGACCTAAAGTCACATTGACTTGTTTGAAGTGGAAAGTATGAATAAGAAAGAAACAAAAAGCCCCGCTAAGTCGAAACTTGAAAACAAGTCGATTAGGAAAAAGTTAGGGCATCCCGCTGGACTCCCAAATTTGAAATTCAAAAGGTTTTGTCCAGGCAAATGTTAGGGAAAAGAGAGCCTAAAAGGCCGGAAAAAGAAGATTATTCAATAAAATTTTCATCAAAAGAAGAGGAACAATAATATCAAAAACAAAAGCAGTAAAAGTTAAGTAACAATCATGTTGGAGAATTTGTCGTGATCACTCAATCATTATAAATCCTTTTGAAAGATGAATGCTTGGGATAAGTCAGCTGAACATAGGACAAGAGAATATCACGAAAGGGGTGGGCACCAAATAACTTGAGCCTTGAAAAACTTTTTTCTAAAAAAAACCTCAAACCAGGCCATGTAACAACCTTTAAAAGTCGTAACTGAAATAAGGGTTTAACTCGAAAGCATACTACAACAGGATAGAGTTTTCTAAACTCCCAAAATATGTGTTGCATATCCATGTTGGTATCTTATCACCTGCATCTTGACTCGTTATTTTGAAGAAAAAAAGGGGGAAGAAAAGTTTTGAAATTTTTGCACTCTAGCCAGTGATTCATTCATAACAGAGATGCGACACTTTGTTAAGGTTTTCAACTTCAAGGCTTGAATAATCATCTCATCAAATCTGTCATTTCCAAAATAAACATCTTCCTGCATGTAAAACAATTGTTTGACATCAAAAAAAGAGTTTACACGTTGAACACCTGTAAAGAGCTTAATGATTGTCAGAAAAGGAATATTTGGTTTTCTTCTGCTAGACAGAACCCATGTATGGGTAGGACTTTACCTATCCCCAGTGAAGTTTCGTTTCCGCAGCGAAGTTTTGTTGCCCCGTGAATCTTCTTTTAAAGGCTTCATTTTGAGACTTCAAGTTTGAGGATGTCGCATATCCCCAACAGAATTACCGATAGATATCCCTCTCCTTGGCCTCTCATTTCCCAGCCGGTCTGTTGACTGGGGCATCCTTATGTTAAAGATCTTCCCTTATCCCCAGTAAGGTCGATACTGCGTGACTATCTGCATGATCCATCCAATGGTTGCATTCCAAAAATCTCTCTCCAACAAATATCTTCAACAGAGTTCTGTATCCCCGGTGAAGTCCTGTCTCCTCAACAGAGCATTGTTCCCCCAACAAAGGTTTTCACCCCTCACGTCTGGTTTTTTGTCTTTGTATCATCCTCAACATGGTCGCGCGCTGTCTTTTCCAGAGTTTACAGTCTTGCCCTGATTTTCTCCCTCAGATGTCTAAGCTTCTCCAGAAGCTACAATGTCGATCTGATCTTCTCTAGGAGTTTGTAATTTATTTTTGCAGCTCCTCTCAATGTTTGTGGCCCGTTTCTACTGGTTGCTCGGTTGTTATTCCCCGCGAAGCTTCATCTCTTTGAGGTTCCCTCTCTAGTGGTTCCCCGTATCTTCTCCTCTCCTTTGGATTTTGCAATTTATTTTTGCAAGTCATGTCAGATGCTAACTCCTTGGTTTTTGGCTTCTCAATTGGCCATTCCCCAGTGAAGCTTTTAAACATGCATCATTACATTGCATCTACCAAAACGCGTAGCATTTCCATTATATGGAGCATTGCGCTATATAAAAAGAATTCAAACATGCATCGGAACATAAGCCATTATTGTTTCAGTTATTCCCCAGTGAATTTTCTATTGCTTCGGGTTAAATCCCCAGCGAGGTCTTTGTCCTCATTATCTCCGTTTCCCCCCACACCAATATCCTTTTGATGTCAATCATTTATTTGTTTGAGTGTCTACTCTTGACTGTAGTTCAGTTTCTCCCTGGCACGGTCTTCTCGGGTTTAGTCTTCACTACCCTCTCCGGTTCATTCCAATGTCTATTGATGCACCTTTTCGAATACCAGTTTCGTCTTGATATTCGCTTTCAGCAGGTTTTTAGGTGTACACCCTAATCTCCTTGCTTTGGGTTGAGCTTAGAGTTTCGTCTCCTCACCTTGCGCATGAAATACAGTTTTGTCCTGGTGCTCATCTAGTTTAGTTTCGCCTAACTAGTTTTTGAGTTGAGTTTTGCCTTGTTTTTGCTTTCCTACCTTGGACCCTTTGACGGTGTTCGTTTACCGAGTGCAGTGTTCGTATTGTTTCCCATGTTTGAAATTAATCTCCTTTGTTCCTTGGATTCCTCTATCAGTTTTCGTCACTGTTTATCCATTGATCTGAGACCAGCAGGTGCTCTGAGAAACGTGCGCTCTCATCACTCTCACTTTGGGTCAAGTTTCGCCTTGTCACCTGTGCATGAAATCCAGTTTCGTCTTGGTACTCATCTTGTTTAGTTTCTCTTAACTAGTTATTGAGTCGAGTTTTGTATCGTTTTTGCTTTCATACCTTGGACCCCTTTGACGGTGTTCGTTTACCGAGTGCAGTGTTCGTACTGCGTCCCTGGTTTGAAATCAGTCTCTTTTGTTCCTTGGATTCTTCTATCAGTTTTCGTCACTATTTATCCATTAATCTGAGACCAGCATGTGCTCTGAGAAACATGCACTCTCATCGCTTTGCTATGGGTCGAGTTTCGCCTCATTACCTGTGTGTGAAATCTAGCTTCCTCCTAGTACTCATCTAGTTTAGTTTCGTCTAACTGGTTATTGAGTCGACTTTCATCTCGCTTTTATTCCTCATTTCTGGGATTCTTTCAGTTCCTTCATACTGTCTATCTTAGTTAAGATTATCAAGTGCCCCTAGAATCACGCACTCTAGCCACTTTTGCTTTGGGTTGAGCTCAGAGTTTCGTCTCCTCACCCGCATACGTTTTCTTTTCTAGAGTTTAGTTTCTCCTATACTCTAGTTTGAGTTTTATCTCACCTTTTTTTGAAGCCCAGTTTTGCCCTAGCACGTTTGTCCGGAAGTTTAGTTGCGTCTATTCTTCTTTGTTGTTGGTCTATTTCAACCTGCGTTACAGCTTTATTCTGACGCATGTCTTAGGGATTTTCCTTTTTATTTCTTCTTCAAGAGTGTAAATTTTCGGGTTCTTTTGTATTCAATCATCTTCAACTCTGAACGCTCGAAAGTTGTCACTTTTCTCACTTATCATGTTGAAGATATTTGAATAGGGGCAGCTGTTGCACCCCAAAATTTACCCTCTTGATTTAGGCTTATGCTTCATCATGAATATCATATTGCATTGCATTCATACATTATGATGGGATCAAAATACTTTAGTTATCAAGTTTTCCTCAAACTTTGAAGGTTGATTGCATTGACAAGTTGCTCAAGTAGAACCTTATCATCTAAACCTCTGGATCTTTCAAGCTCAAAAGTTATTGCATATCTCAAGGTATTCTATCCATCTCTTTGGATCATCAGAGGATTGAAGTTGGTGTTTGATTACAAGGGGAATCACTCTTTTGATTCACCAGTCAAATTAGGGTTTTGCTTGATCAAGGCTATTGATCAATGTACAAGTATAGATTTGGAAGGTACAACATCTCATTGGTATTTGGAAGGTCTTAGTACAAGAAATTGGCCAGGATGGCCAGAAGATTTGAAGTTTTGAAGATGGTTCATCAGTCTCCTAAGATATTAACCAAAATTAGGGTTTGGTCTAAGTTGAAGTAATTGGGGTCTAGATGATCCAATTCATGAAGCATCACTATCTTATCATCATTAGAATCAAACTTAATCAAAGAGTCTCTCATGATGCCCAGTGGAATTAGGGTTTTGAAGCTTGATCAGCTATCTCCTAGTACATGGTACAAAACTAGGGTTTTGGATTTAATCAGGATTTCTTTGACTCTTTTACCCAAACTTGTTTCCATGATTCACTACATGTTATTAAGCCTTTAGGATTGAAAATTAAGGTTCAATTTGGATTGGAAATGATTCAATTGATCAAAAGGGGAGAATTGGTCATTTTGACCAAAGTCAGTAAAATCAGGAGTTGACCAAGTAGACTTTTGGTCGACCATCAATTCAAGCATCCTATTTTCATATTCCATACCCAAATTCATCTTTTAATCATTATAAATGGAGAATTTGAGTGTAACTTGTTCAAGAAGTAACTTAAAAATTGAAAAAAATTCCAAGTGCCAAGATGACTTCTATTGGGCAAGCCATGCGCGTAATTTCATCAAACACTTGGCATGCCATTTTGTGGAATCATTTTCTTATGACTCTAGCCTCCATTTGAAAAATTAAAAAGAGCATTTTGTTGTTTTCCATGAAAGCATCTCATTAAAATTGGAATCACTAAAATTGGATTAAAATTGAGGAAGTTGTGATTTGAGGAAGTTGGGTGGCAAAACCGGATTTTTGAAGGCACATGGGCAGGCCAGCGCGCGCGCAGTCTTGGGCAACTTGGCTTGACTTTCCCAGGAATCCTAATGTCCACCTCTCTTTCATTTCTCCACCATTTTTGATGAATCAAAGATCATTGTGAAGCTCATCATATGAATTTTAATTGGCTCAAAGAAATTTGGAAAATGCACGAGCCAATTTGAAATGGCCTCAGTTGGAAGTCATCTAATTTTTGGTGTATGCTTGGCCATGGCAATTTTCAAGTTTTGGTTCAATTTGGATTAAATCATTTCAGAGTCCACTTGCACATGCTTGGCACGAATTGGACACCTCATGTGTTTGCCAAAAAAGGCCAAACCAGGTGCATACCTCGTGCCTATCTCATTTTCACATTTTTGAAAAAATGGGAAACTTCTCACTCAAGAAAATCAGTCCCATGTGCAAGAGAGCACAACTCACCTCATCACACTTTTTTCACTCACTCACACTCTCCTTTTGTTGCTCAAAACGACTGCAAGCATTGCCTGAATACCAAGCAAAACTCAAATGGCCATCACACTTGTTTTGGTTTGACAGAAAATTCACTTTTACCCTCCAACGACTCTCAGCTTCATTTACCACTCTAACCTTACTCCAAACACTCTATATAAGCTGCTCAAACACTCCTTTCACGAACACACGCACTGCATTGGAAGAAGCTCCTCAGAATTTTCTCATTTATTTTTCTCTGCAACTTGAATTGAGCAGCCCAATTCTCTTGATCCAGTCCTTATTTCTCTACTCAAACACCTTCATTGGAGCACAAGGAAGCTATTTAGAAGGGTTTCTCGTTATATTTCAGAGGCACCAAGTGAATTTATTTTTCACTTTTGCAGGTATGCTCACTGAATCTGAACCCTGATTTAAGCATGAATTGAAGTGTTTTATGGTGTGCATTGTGTTTATAGCTGGCCAATCATTAGGATTGATGTATATTTGAGCTCTGATTCAAGCAGATTTGGTAAAATCGTTATTCTGGTTTTGATGTTTGCAGTGTGTTTTTCCAGTTTTTGAGATTTGATTTCTTGATCTATGCTTGATCTCTGAGTTTGATTCGAATTGCATGATGTAGTATGATGTATTAGCTTTAATTTGAGCTTAATCTCATGGATTTTGGTTGAGAATCGTGTTTGTTTGATGGATCTGAAGTGAGCATGTTGGAACTGATGGAAGCGAGTGTTTTGCTTTAGCTGGAGGTTGAAAATGATGTGTGGCATCATCTCATTGGCCTTGTTCTTGTTTTTGACATTTAATTTTCATTGGTTCTCTGATTTTATTTTCTTGATCAAAACAATTTGAAATATTCTAAAAAAATTATCACAAATTCAAAATAATTTCTACTATCTTGTGTAATTTTATTTGAATTTTAATAAAATGTTTTGATTGGTTTAAAAATTAATGAGTTTAATTAATTGTTTGTTTAAAGTTTATTTTTATTTCAATAGTTCTTTGATCTAAAAAATTCCACAAAAAATATTTTGGACTCATAAAAAAATTTAGAATTTGATTCTAAAATTTGTTTAGCATTTTTTTTTTTTTGATTATGAATTTAACTTGAGAAGTTTATTTTGAATTTTTGCTTTATAATTTTTATTTTAATACTTCCACTAATTAAAATATCCTTAAAAAAATCATGCAAGCTTGTTTTTAATCATAGAATATGAATATAGTTTTATTTTGACCTTTTCCTGAATTTTGGATAGGGTTTGCATTTTTGCCTTTAGATAATAGTTTAATTGTTAATTGTTTGTTTTATTTTTATTTTAATACTTCCACTAATTCAAAAATTCCACAAAAACCCAGGGAGGTGTGTTTTTAATGCTAATATTTGAATATAATTTTGGTTGGACATTGTTCTAGCTTTTTGATTAAAATTTTGTTTTGAGATGTGATTATTTGTTTAATTGATTAATTGTTTAAATTTGATTTTATTTTTGACTTTTCTTTAATTTAAAAAAATGTGAAAAATATGTATTCTGACATTTAAGGTTTCCTTGTAATTTTCATGATCTTTGTTTGAATTGTTTGGATTTTGATCTTATCTAATCAATATTTAAGATTAAAAGTCAAAAATTAGGGTTTTGTTGCTTATTATGCATGTTTCTTTTTCAAAACCATTATGCCCTAGATTTTCAATGGAACTTAGGTCTTGATTATGGTTCATGAATGCATTGAGGATCTGAAAACCATTTTTCTTGAAATATTTGACTTGGTTTGATATTTTTCCATGAATTATTTTGAAAACTTGTCTAGTTTTGGTAGTTTGGCCAACTAGTTTTGAACTTTGGGCCTCATTTGATCCCCTCCTCAATCATTCATGAACATAAGAAATGATTTCTGACTTATATACACTTCAAATATGCCAAGAGATTTTTGGTTTGAATTATTGAAATCCTTTTCTATTTTTATGTATTTTTGAAGTGAAGGTACCCAATTAATGTTGCATCTCTTGTTGCAATTTGTTTGATGGCCAATGAACTTGAGTGAGGACTATAATTAGGAAACTAATGGTCATGTTGGATATGTTCATCCAAATAAACTCAAGTCATTTCACTTAATGCCCCATGATTGAATGCTTGAACCTTTTGATGCATTGTGAGGAATTCCTCTTCTATTATGCTTGTGAGCTATGATGAATTAATGGAGTATGATTGAATTGTGGTTGCTACTGACCTTCATGGTCTTTGATTGTATTCTTATCAATCTCCCATGATCCTTGATTGATATTCAATTGTCAACTCAATATGGTGATAGAAAGGAGTAACATTCCTCTAATTTTTGACCTAAATGTGCATATGCCTGTTTCTTTTTGTCTACCATACCTAATGCTATGATAATTGTTATCATGTTTTTCTCACTTCATCATGTTTCATCCATCCCTTATGTGAATCATCATTCAATTTATGGAAATACTAACTTGGGTGTTGAATGTGCGAGGTACTTTGAGAAAAGTTTTCCAGTCTTGACTTAGGGCTATTATGTTTCACTTTATTTTTGGAACACAATTTATTATATTGGCACTACTCTTGTGTTTGGAATATTTGATAGTCCATGTAGGATATATACACGTGAATATGAATGATATACATTGCCCATGGGATCTGTTCATATCTGATGACCTCATTACTTACATCTTGATGGCGTAATTTCTGACTTGATTTATCTGATGATGCCAACTTGCTTGAAGTTCTATGGGTTTCTTTTATTCTTGCTCAGTTGCTACAGATAGTTATCCGTTTGGTATTGCACTATTTCCTTTCTTCTATTTGCATAGTTCTATGTTGCATGATGGTACCTCTATTGCTGATATATGTCAGGAGGCCCTCTGTTTTTGTTTGATGCATGTGTTGTGTTTGCTTTTGATCGATGAGTCACTCGATTTAAAAATTGAGATCACGACTTCTCTCTCAGTGCATGTTCCCTATAGGATGTTTATTGTTTTTCTTCTTTAATTGTTGATCGATGAGTCACTCAATTTAGAAATTGAGATCATGACTTCGCTCTCAGTGCATGTTCCCTATAGGATGTTTATTGTTTTTCTTCTTTAATTGTTGATCGATAAGTCACTCAATTTAGAAATTGAAATCACGACTTCGCTCTCATTGCATGTTCCCTATAGTATAGTTTTGTTAGGCTTCCTTTAACATGTTAATTAAGGTAGGGTTTTCCTTTATCCTCAACCTTAGGATCAATCATTGTATGATAACACTAGGGATAGTGCTAGGCTAGTTTCCCTTAGTTGTTTTTTCCTTCCTTTGCATTTTGCATCTTAAAACAAAAATTGTTTTCTTGGAAAATCCTAAAACACTTCTAATAAACTCAAACCCTTCTTCAAGGTAAAAGATACAAATCAATATCTTATTTGTCTGTGTGCCTCTTAGCTTTGTTTTTGAACCCGGTTAACCGATGTTTCGCCATCGTATATTTGTTTGAAGCCGATATTTCACCATCGCACATGTTTGTTATCCTACTTTGATTCTCAATATCATTGTTAGGTGTGATATTTTACTATCCGTTTGTTGATGTTTCTCCATATTTGCCATGATACTTTGTTATCTTATAGCCGATGTTTCGCCATCACACACTTGTTTGAAGCCGATGTTTCGCCATCACACATGTTTGTTATCCTACTTTGATTCTCAATATCATTGTTAGTTGTGATGTTTTGTCATCTGTTTTATTGATGTCTCGCCATCTTTTCCATGATTCTTTGTTATCTTTTAGCCAATGTTTCGCCATTGCACATTTGTTTGAAGCTGATGTTTTTCCATCACACATGTTTGTTATCCTACTTCGACTCTCAATGTCGTTGTCAGGTGTGATTGTTCTATCATTTGATGTTTCGCCATCTTTGACATGTTACCATGTTATTATTTAGTCGATGTTTTACCATCTCATTTGTTTGTTGTTTTATTCGATGTTTTTCCATCTTGACTCTTTTTCTTGTCTTAACTAAAAAACACAAACCAACCAAAATACATAAGCCGAACTACGGCTGCTTTGATTCCTTAAAAGGGATACGTAGGCATTGGGGTAGGGCCTGATCGAGCACAACTTTTGTTTTCCCTACATTGTTTTCTTCTTTTCTTTCACATGCATTCCCTTTTCAGTTTTAAGCCATAGATATTGGTTTTTACCACACCCATTAGATTAGACAACAAGAGTGGATACCGTAGAGTACTACGGGCGTGTGGGGTGCTAATACCTTCCCCTCGCATAACAAACTCCCTTACCCGATCTCTCAGTCGAAAGACCGTGATTTCTCCTTCTTCAGATTTTCTCGATGTTTACCTTTCCCTTTCGGCGGGATAAAAGACGTTTGGTGGCGACTTCATTAATGTTTCATTACATCCAGATGACAGGTTCCGGCCGGGTGGTTTCAATATGATTCATCATGAGATAGAAGTCTATGTTGATGACATGATTGCAAGGTCATAGACTGAGGAAGAACACCTTGATCATTTGCATAAGTTATTTGAAATGCTAAAGAAATACAAGCTGTTGAATCCCAACAAATGCACCTTCGAGGTGAGGTCTGGAAAACTCCTAGGATTTATCGTCAGTGGGAAAGGTATTAAAGTCGATCCTGTAAAAGTCAAAGCCATACAAGAGATGCCAGCTCCCTGCAATGAGAAGCAGGTCAGGGGTTTCTTAGGTCGACTCAACTATAATGCTCAATGTATCTCTCACTTAACTACTACTTGCGAGCCAATGTTCAAACTATTGAAGAAAGATCAAGTAGTCAGATGGAATGACGAATGCCAAATAGCCTTTGACAAGATCAAGAAATACTTGCAAGAACCTCCAATCCTGATGCCTCCAGTTGAAGGAAGACCTATGATTATGTACTTGAATATATTAGAGAATTCAATGGGCTGTGTGTTGGGCCAACATGACGAGTCCTACCGAAAAGAGCATGCGATATACTACCTTAGCAAAAAGTTTACCGCCTGTGAAACAAGATATTCACTGCTCAATAAAACTTGTTGCGCTTTGGCATGGGCTGCTCGCCGACTAAGAAAGTATATGTTGACTCATACTACTCTACTGATTTCTAAGATGGATCCCATCAAGTACATCTTCGAGAAGCCAGCCCTCTCCGGACGAATATCTTGATGACAAATGATCTTCACTGAATATGACATCCAGTATACTACACAAAAAGCAATCAAAGGAATTATGCTGGCGGATCATTTTGTGCATCAAGCTGTTGATGACTACCAATCCATGAGCTTTGAATTCTCGGACGGAAATATCATGTTGATAACCGACTATGAAAATCTGGGACCGTATGAAATACCTGAACAAGGATCCCGATGGACTATGGTTTTGGATGGAGCTTCTAATGCATTCGGTAATGGAATGGGTGATGTGATCATTTCTCCCGAAGGTTGCCATACAACTTTCACTACCAGACTTTGCTTCGACTGTACCAACAAAATGGTTGAGTATGAAGCATGCATCTTGGGTCTTAAGGCTACCATTAACCTAAGAATCAAATTCTTAAGCGTATACAGAGATTCGGCCCTGATAATTAGTCAAGTTAAATGAGAGTGGGATACCAAACATCCAAATTTGATCCTTACAAAGAGCTTGTGCTAACCCTACTCCCATACTTTGAAGAGGTCACCTTTGAACATATCTCGAGGGAAGAAAATCAGTTGGCATATGCTTTAGAAACTATGTCATCTATGTTCAAGGTCAATTGAGACAACGAAGCTCCCAAAATTACTATCGAAAGGTTTGACGAACCGGCACACTGTTGTAAGATTGAAACTAATGAGGAGAAGACTTGGTTCCATGAGGTGAAAAAGTTCCTTGAAGCACAAGAATATCCTAAGGGAGCTTCAGTCATTGACAAGAAATTCCTGCAGAGGTTTTCATCCAAGTTATTCCTAAGCAATGGGACTCTGTAGAAACGATTCAACTCTACTCCGCTGTATAGACAAGAAGAAAGCAGAGAAGATCATGGAGTACATGCATGAAGCCATCTTTGGTACTCACTCTAATGGATATACTATGGCCAAGAAGATTCTGAAAGCTGGTTACTATTGGTCGACTATGGAAACTGATTGTCACCACCACTCGAGGACTTCTCATAAGTGCCAAATTTATGCTGATAAGGTTCACATACCTCTAGTTCCTTTGAATGTCATGACTGCTCCTTGGCCATTTGCAATATGGGGCATTGACATGATCAGGGAAATCAATCCCACTGCCTCTAATGGACATCGTTTCATCCTAGTCGCCATTGGCTACTTCACCAAATGGGTCGAAGCGGCTTCATTTGTCTCAGTTACCAAGAATGTTATACCCTGGTTCATCAAGCATAACATCATCTATCGATACGAAATCCCTGAAAGGATCATCACTGACAATGGTATCAACCTCAACAATGCCATGATTACTGAAATCTGCATGTAGTTCAAGATCAAGCATCACAACTCTTCTCCATGCAAGCCTAAGATGAATGGCGCAATGTAAGCCACCAACAAAAATATAAATAAGATTATGAAAAAGATGGTGGTGACCTATAAATACTGACATGAGATGCTGCCATTTTCTCTTCATGGCTATTGTACCTCGGCGCAAACATCAACTGGGGCAACCCCTTTCTCTTTAGTCTATGACATGGAAGCCATCCTTCCTGTCGAAGTTCTGATTCCTTCCTTAAGGATTATGAAAGAAGCAGACTTAGGCGAGGACGAATGAATTCAAGCTAGGTTGGATGAATTGAATTTGATTGATGAATAGAGGCTGGCTGCTATATGTCACAGCCAGATGTACCAGAAACGTATGATCAAGGCTTTTAACAAAAAAATCAAGCAACGGGTGTACCAGGCTGGCGACTTGGTAATAAAGCACATCATTCTACCACAAGGCGATCCCAGGGGAAAATAGACTCCCACTTACGACGGGCCGTTTGTTGTCAATAAAGTATTCTCTGGAGGTGCTATGATGCTAACCACTATGGACGGTGAAGATTTCGCACACCCTGTGAACACAGACATAGTAAAAATTTACTATGCATAAAAAAGGACCCCCTAGGTTGACATACCTAGGCAAAAATAAGGGCATCCCAGCGAACTAAGAGGGTTCAGGAAAAAATTAGGGATATATACAAAGGATTGTACACCTGGAAAGTTGAAAACCTATAAGGGCGGCTTGGGCAAAAAAGGGTATCCTGGTGGACTGAAAACCCGAAAGGGCGATCCAGGCAAAAGTTAAGGATAAAAAGCATACGACTATGTCCCATTAGATCACTACAGTCAGCTTTATTACATAGATCAAAAGTTCAAATGATACAAGATCAGTTCAATCAACTCCTTCCGACGACAAGGGATGATGTTCGAAGACATAGGGATAATAGCAGAGTTTGAACCCAATGAGATCACTTCCACATGGATATACATTTTTGTTTTCACCTTGTATTCTTTTCATTTCACGACGAATTCCTCTTATTAGGATTTCCGTCTCTTTATACGAATTCTCCTGTTTATAGGAAAATTATCAATACAAATATACTTTGAAGTGCAAACTTTTTGTTTTTCTATTTTGATTGCAAAAAATGTCCAATGACTAAAATTGAATGAACATGTGCATATGAACATGATTAACTATTAAAAAAATATACGTATGAGAATAGGAATAAGTACTTACTCAAGGAACCAGGATAAGACTTATAAATCCCCAAAGAAAATCCATACATTCTCACAAATTCTTTTTCGAAGTTCCAATCAACATAACTCTTGGAAATTCTCTTCCTCGGCCGAGTTTGGTCTTCCCCAAAAGAATTCATTTCCCCAGTAAGGTCGCCAGAATACTTTGCTCAATAGGGTTTATTTCCCCAACATACTACAATCCCCCAGCTTAAGCCTATTCTTCAAACTACTAAAGATCACTGACAGAACTCCTCTCCCCCCGTAGAGTTGATACTATCCCTAGAGAGTTATTGTAAAACCTGGAATCTAACCATATAATAGATAATTTCATCCTCCCCAGACAAATTGTACGTTTAATCATCTTTTTTATCCCTAATTGGGACATATAAGAATTAGATTCCCCAATAGAGCAATGGGAAACCAAGGTTTCTAAAATCTACTCCCCAAGAAGAAATCAATATTCCCTGCAAAATTTCCTCAAACAGCAAACAGGAATTCCCAACGGAAGTATTCTAGATAAAGTTGGAGATACACATACTCTTAATCCACAACAATAGTCAGGGATTTATTTTTCTAGACAAAGATACACTGCAATAACATTTCACATTCATACATCCTAGCATATACATGATAAAATGCATATAGTATAATCTCATTTATTTCTAGAACATCATTACACAATGCATGCATCTGCATGCAACTAATTCTTTATCTTTTTCAGGAAAGATCAATCAAAAGATAAACATAGATTCTCTGCTAGCTCAGATTAAGTTCTGCTACTTTGTTCGGTTAAATATTTAAAGACCTCCTCTAGCTCAGATTAATTTCTGATACTACTTTCAGACATAGGCATCTTCTGGCTCAGATTAAGTTCTGATACACTTCTCTCAGTAGACCTTTATACGACTCAGATTATGTTCTGATACTTCAATTGGGTGAAGATATAAAGACCTCCTCTGGCTCAGATTAATTTTTGATACTGCTTTCATACATGGGCATCTCCTGGCTCAGATTAAGTTCTGATACTTCTTTCAGTAGACTTTTCTCTGGATCAGATTAAGTTCTGATACTTCTTTTAGTTTAGGAATATAAATACCTCCTCTGGCTCAGATTAATTTCTGATACTGCTTTCAAACAAGGGCATCTCCTGGCTCAGATTATATTCTGATACTTATTTCAGTAGACCTTTCTGCGACTCAGATTAAGTTCTGATACTTCAATCAATTGAAGATATAAAGACATCCTTTGGCTCAGATTAATTTCTGATACTGCTTTCAGACATGGGCATCTCCTGGCTCAAATTAAGTTCTTATACTTCTTTCAGTAGACTTTTCTCCGGCTCAGATTAATTTTTGATACTTATTTTGGTTAGGAATATAAAGACCTCCTCTAGCTCAGATTAATTTCTGATACTGCTTTCAGACATAGGAATCTTCTGGCTCAGATTAAGTTATGATATTTATCTCAGTAGACCTTTCTCCGACTCATATTAAGTTTTGATACTTCGATCAATTGAAGATATAAAGACCTCCTCTGGCTCATATTAATTTTTGATACTGCTTTCAGACATGGGCATCTCGTGGCTCAGATTAAGTTCTGATACTTCTTTTAGTAGACTTTTCTCCAGCTCAGATTAAGTTATAATACTTATTTAGGTTAGGAATATAAAAACCTCCTCTGGCTCAGATTAATTTCTGATACTGCTTTCAGACATGGGCATCTCCTGTCTCAGATTAAGTTCTGATACTTCTTTTAGTAGACCTTTCTTCGGCTCAGATTAAATTTTGATACTTAATTCGGTTAAAGATTTAAAGACCTCCTCTGGCTCAGATTAATTTCTGATACTGCTTTCAGACATAGTCATCTTCTGGCTCAGATTAAGTTCTAACACTTCTCTCAGAAGACCTTTTCACGCTCAAATTTAATCAACCAAAGATTTATTCGGATACTTCTCCCAGTTAAAGTTGAGCCTAAACTTAGTATAATTTCTCTATCAACAATTACTTTGGATGGCATCTATAGGACCATCTCCATCAACTCTCTATCACCTCTCCAAATGGAATCTTTAAGCCCATTCCCAATGCAACCAACAAACAATTTTACTTCATGCACAAGTGAGTGCAAATTTCTGGGCACTTAAGTGTTCAATCCCCTTCTACCTTCAAGTCATGAATGAGGGATAAGCCAATCTAACTGTTTAGGTTTAAGAAGATTGAACAGGGGAAGTTGTTGTACCCCAAAATTTTCCCTCTCGTTTCTTAATACATTTCTCACAAAGATCTTCAATAGCTCAAGTTTGCACAAGTGTTGACTAGGTCAAATCACCTCTTAAGCATTGAGACCCCAAATTAGGGTTCTTATTTTCATAAGGAAAATTGGACTTCTAATGCCTCAAATGGATTTCATGATTCATTATAGACTTCTAAGAATACTCATGCCAAGTTTCAAGTCTTGGATCACAATTTTGCTCAGTCAATTGACCAGATGACTGAAAATCAGTTATATTGGGTAAAAAGTCAATTGTGGTCAACCCACAGTCAAAATTGAAGATTTTTGGCCAATATCAACATTTTGAAGTCATATTCATCAATTGATCAAGTTTGGATCATAATTCCTCAAGAAAAGTGTTCAAATCATCAAAGGGGCAAAATGGTCAAAATTAGGGTTTTGACTAAGAATTACTGATTTTTTACTTTTTTCCTAATACATGATCTAATGACTTGAAGCATAATCATAAGGAATCAAACACATCATTTTTACCTAATTGAATGACTCAATTCATTTCTTAACATCAAACAATTGATACTTGAAATTTGGTCAATTGATGAAAAAGTCAACTGATACACCAAAAGTCAAACTTTGACTTTTTGGTCAACTTTAAGTTTCAAAGATCAAGATTCATCAAGATATGTAAAAATATCAAACTTGATCATCAAGAATAAAAAAGTCACGAAAAGTCCATGAAAAGTCAAAGTTTTCAATACATAGAAATTTTCTAAGTGTTTTATATACTTGATAATTTCACTACTTCATGACATTTTTTCACCAAGATGCAAGATGATTTAAGGAAAAATTTAAACATGAAAGTTATATATCTTGATGAATTCTACAAACTTTTATTAGAGGTTTGATGTCCAAAAAATTCTTAGATTTGAAGATACAAGCCCATCAAGTCATGACATTTTTCATAAAACACTTAGTGAAAATTTCAGCAAGTTAGGCAGATTTTTTGACCTAACTTCTTGACCAATTTTCACCTAGTTCCAAGTTGATTTAGCAAAAGTGGTCAACATGAAGGTTTTAGACAATGTTTCAAGATTTCCAAAATGTCAAAGAACTCAAAGAGATCGTTTTTGAGCTAGGATATTCGAAGAGAAGAAGATGGCATCACAAACATGGATTATAGGTCATTTTTCATGAAGAACACATGATTCAATCTCATGCCATGCTGCATAATCTTGCTTTGAAGGCTTCTTAACTTAAAAATCTCACCATAATTAAATGTTTGCACAAATGTTTGAGCTATGGTCCACTTGATTCAAGCATTGTCCAATGCATCTTGCCATTTAAGGGAGAAAGGTACCATTTCCATTCTTGAAAAGAAAGCTTTTTGCAAAAGTCCACTCCTTGAGCCTCTAACTTGTTTCTTCTGCACACACTCAATCTAAAAATTCAGAAGCAACATGTTTAAAGTGCTTAACCACTCTTTGATCAAAGGTACAAGGCATTGAAACTTGATTTTTCAAGAAAATCACATGTTGAGCTTAACATGTGATTTTGAATTCTGATCAACTTGAGGTTCTCCAACCTTTCCCTATAAATAGAGACACTATTTTACAACCAAAACCATGAAAAAACAAGCCCTCAAACCCCCCAATCTCTCCCAAGTCAGAATTTGCCAAAAATCACCATTTTTTAAGCTTTTGAAACCTTAACTTCGTAACTCATCACTCTTGTAACTATTGTCCAAATAACTCATCCAAACACTTCATATATATCATATAGAAGCTATCCATACCCCAATTTCCTTACTGTAACATCATTTTCATTATCAACCATTGCAAATTGACTTTAGTAGACCAATCCAGACACTTTTAAGGCAAAATAAGAGTTGCAACATACTCACTAAGGTCCTAGGAAGCTAAAGCAATCATCATATTGCTTCTAGAAGTTGTGTCCAAACAAATCATCTAAACACTTCATATATATCATATAGAAGCTATACATACCTTTGTTTCCTCACCGTAACATCATTTTCATCATCCACCATTTTCAAAATCCACCATTGCAACTTGACTTGAGTAGACCAATCCAGACACTTTCAAGGAAAAGTAAGAGTTGCAACATACTCACTAAGGTCCCAGGAAGCTAAAGCAATTATCATATTGCTTCTAGATGTCGTGAAGAGGACATTGAATTTTTGCATCAAGAGGTAAGTTTTTCCAACTATGAAATCCTGATACAAGCATCATTTGCACTTACTTTTAAAAGATAAAATGTAGATATTATGTCTATGAAGTTAACCATATCTTTAAATTTCATTTTTATTGTCTGTGGGATGAGAATTTTGAAACTGAATTTTTTAGACATTTAGGTTTTTGTTTGGTACCAATAGGAAATTCGTGAAAACATTTGATTTATATCTCTTAAAACTTACATGGTTGGATTTCTTGTGAAAAATCAAGCAAGTTTGGTTTTTACAACTCTTAATTTGGTGGAGAAATGAGGAAGTTATAATTTTTTAAGAAAAATGGAAATATGTCGTTACAGTAACAATAACGATGGATGCAGGGAAGAAGAAGAAGAGAAAAATCAAATTTTGAAAACGAGTTTATTTTATATTTATTGGTAGTTATTTTATAAACGGATTAAACAACCACCCCAGTGGCAAGCGCACACGTTTTCAAGTACCTCTGACCATAAGGGCATGGGTTTGAACCAATGTGAATCCCCCTTTTGCATATTTTGTGTTATTTTGAGATTTTGTGATTTTGTGATTTCAGAAGGCAGGTTTCACATATAATGTCATACGAACATTTTCTTAACAAGCAAATGCGCGTGGTCTGGTTGTAAAATTTGGAGCCAACAACCTTGATGTCCTGGGTTCAAGTCTTGGCAGGACCAAACTTAATTTTTATCACTTCTTTTATTAGACATTTTTTAACAAACTTCAACAATTTATTTAACCATTGAAAACAACTCCTTTTGATTTGATTTTTTGCATACTAATTATTTATCACCTCTATTTTATGAATATAAAAAATATCACAAAAATATTTTTTTTCATTACTTATAATATATTCAAAATAGTATCTTTCTTAGTTTTGTTTTTATTCATAAAAAACAACAAAAACATGTTTCAAACTAAAATCATTTTGTCACAACTTGTACTAAATAAATTCATAAAATCACATCAATTTTCCTTTTATTTTTCATCTTTTTATTTTTCCTAGATAAATTTGTATAGGTTTGCACCCTCAAATGTAATAGCGTAGATTTATTTTTTCTCGCCTTTTCCTTTATGTAACTGTCAAAGATTTGTAATAGATAATTAGGATTTTATTGCTTTCTCCCCCATTCACACAATATGTACTCCCCATCCCCAAAGCCATGTAAAGCGTATAACATTTAAATTTCGCGATTTATCGTTTTCCTTAGTTTAATAGGATTGTATGGAAAGACATAAAATCAAACATAGCAAAACCCTGATTCAAGACAAATTAAATTAAAAAAATACACTTTGCACACATGCACCTCTAGGGTTAACCCACACTTGTTGCCTCAGATAAAACAGTCATGTCCCTCGAACATGGAATACTTTAGCAAAAAACTCTCGAATAAAAGATCATAGTACCTCGACGATCCTTCAAATGTTGCCTTCGATAAATGATCTTAGTCCCTTACGAAAAATTGCTAAGGTATCCTACAATGTTGCCTTCTATGACTGTACGATGACCCACGTCTGTCCCTTAACATCCAATGATATGGTTTCTTACTAACTAATGATAAGATAACACTATTTAAAGGAAGAGGAAAAGAACAAAGACTTCTTTTGAGTAGGTAGAACACTCGTAGTTGCTTGCTCACAAACATTTCAAAAACAAAACATCTTTCAAACACACCAACACTTTCATCAAATATTTTCAAAAAGTTAACATTTTGTATACATTCTTATAGAGACGAGAATCATTACAACGTTCGCCTAAATGAAGACACTTTTCAAAAATACTTTCAAACAAACACAAACACATTTTACAAAGCATTTTCAAAGTGAGCTAGCAACTAAGAGCTCGTAGATAACTATGGATGAAAAGGGTGCTAACACCTTCCCTTTTCATAACCTACCCCTCGAACTCAAGAAAATTCTCAAAAGCTCTTTCTTGTTGTTTTCAGCCTTTCCTTTATTGGATAAAGGAAAAGTCGGTGGCGACTCCTACTATCCGTAACAATTATGATCAAACGTAAGACACCCATGTCAGTTCCCCCACTGTATTACAGAGAGGAATGATATTAGTTCTTATGAGAGCTAGTAAAATGTATTCATTTTAGGATTTTTTTAAATTATGGATTGAGTCGTATTTTATGTACAATGTAACACCTCGGTTTTTATTACATTATTTTAATTGAGTTATTTATGAATTTTATGTGTTTATTTAATTAATTTTTGGTAATAATTAAGTTGATTTGGGTGGTAGTGGTGTGTAACCTTGAGGGGAGAGTGTAGAGAGTAATTAGAAGTTGGTAGGTTTTATTTAGAATTCTTTTATTAATTAAAATAATATTTTAGTTTATTATATAAATAAAATAATAAGATAAAATGTAAATAGGAGTTTGTCGAGATATTGAGGACAAAGTGAGAATTAAGAAAAAATGTGAGGTAAGGTAGGAATATCCTAATGAGGGAATTAGGTTTTTAATTTAAAAAGAGAGTTAGGAGAAGAGTGTTTTGGTAAGTACGTAGAAAAAGTAAACTAGAGACAAAAAGGAAAAAAGAGAGAAAGAGTTGGAGCAAAGAGGAGAACAAGAGGACAACTAGAGCTTTAGGAGAGGAAACCATGGAGATTGCTTGATTTTGCTGGAATCACAAGATAAGGGGGAGAATAAACTTAATAAAGGGTATATGCATGAAGGATAAGGAAGACAAGACCTTAACCTCCAATAAGGTTTGGTTATCCATTGATTCTTGACGAATATTTATGAATACATAATGGCGAATCTGTTGTTGTATGCATTTATGTGATTTGCAACGGTGTGTTAATGTTATGATGTTGTGTTCTTGAGTGTCAATATGAAATTGGATGTTTTGAGTTATGAACTTAAGTGATTAATTCATGAGAAATTTGATGTGTTTATGTCCATTAGATGAGGATATATGTATTGGTGTTGTTAGAATTTAAATTGGTGTATACGACATAGTAATATTAGATTAAGTAGTGTATACAGTGTGATTTTCTAAATAAGTTATTTTGATATGTTAGGGAGTGTTTAGGTAATGTTTGGAAAATAAGTGATTTTGTTGTACGAGTTAAAGGCCTTGAAAAGTGATGATTTTATTGATGTTAAGCTGGGAAATATTCGGAATTTAATATTTTAATCATTAGATAAATGTAACACTTCAAATTCTGAGACCGAGGCTTATTCTAGAATCGAAATCAGAGGTTTGGAAGACGTCCAATGACGAGAAAATGTAGAAATTCGGCATTATGCAATTGGGAGTCGACACATACGTTGTATGAGTCGACCCATACTGAGTCATTTGTAAATTCAGAGTTTCAGTCCTTTTGGAGTATACACATAAGTCCCAGGAGTAGACACACGAATCTCAGGAGTCGACACAACAGTCCTAGAAGTCGACATATGCTCCCTAGGAGTCGACAAATGCTGGGCAGAATTTGAAAAAAAATGTCGTTTTAACTTAAGTTGTATTCTGTTGCAGCAGTATAGCGGCAAGAAAAAAGTATGTTATTGATTTACCGAGTGATATTTAGGTTATATCGTATCGTGTCCACAGAGATTGGTTATCAAGTCGTCATTCAACAATTCATTCATTAATGAGTTTGGGGGTTTGAATGGAAAAGGCAAAAGTTATCAACAGAAAATAAACGTAAACAAAAATAAAAGAAAATGGAATAACTTATCAAGAGTTCATATATACTACTTCTCACAGACTTAAACCTATCAACCACTTATACTCAACCTACAATACTCGTCAATGTCACCACGTATCACTCACAACCTAAGTCATTTCTAACCCAAATTAAGAGGCCTACTGTATCACCTTATTTGCAATCTCTCAACCACCACAAGAACCAAGAAGTAAATCGTGCTAATCGCGTTGACAATCTCTCAGAGCGACACAACCAACACAGAGGCATTAATTACAGACACCTAAGTGAATGTCAGCTCTAAATCTATCTCTAGAATCTAGAAACTAACAAACTATCATCCTAGATAAGATTCTGAGCAGTATATGTCTATAAAAACCCAAATCCCAAGCACAAAGCAAAAATCCAGGACAATACTCGACTAATATTTGTAAAGCAAGTTTTATATAACGCCATGGGCGACAAATATACATAAGATCAAAGTAAATTCATATACAAACCCAACCAAACGAGAATACACAAATAAAAAGAAAGTGAACCACAAATCTCCCGGTTTGTCAGCGTCGATCAAAGTGGAAACCACCCCGGATCATCCGTATGTAAGCTTCATAGTTGTTATCCAAGCTAATTCACTATAAAAATGAAGTTGATGGAGTAAGGAGATCAAAAACCACAACCAAAACCATCACCCTTATAAATGAAATGAAAAGAAAATATATACAAAATATAATTTTCACGCATCGCTCGACAATGTAAAAGCATCGCCCAACAACGACCCTTAAATACAAGGCCCAGGTTGCGCCACATAGGCAACTGGTCTCAAATATCTACCCTCGCCCGATGAAGGGAATCTTCGCCCAGAGACACAATGCTTCCTCGCCAAGAGAGTTGCTGGCACTTCCAAGTTAGTGGCTACTAGAAAAATGATCCATTCCTCTCGCCCCTCTGTCGCCCAATGAGACAGGCACGAAGGCTCCTCGCCCAGGCTTCACCCGATGAGGCACACTAGAACAACAAATTTTGTTGCTTTCTTTGCACAACTCCAATGGCTTTTCTTCTTTTTCCTTATTCCTTTATTGATCAAAATTGCACCTTGGAGCTTTTATTGCTCTTGCTCCAACAATGCTCAAATACCTACAAAATGAATAGAACACTATCAAATGATACACTTTGTACATGAAAACACAAATATACACAAACTAAACGTATTTATATAAAAGTTTGGCTTATTCAACTGATATTAACAACAAAGAGTCGATAAGTGCAACAAAAAGTATATACAAAAATAACTACAATTTACCCTTATCAAACTATCCCCAAGTTGAACTTGTTTGTCCTCAAACAAGAAACAAAAAACTATCAACCAAAGAATCACGAATTGACATGTTTTAAAAACGGAAAACAAATGCAATGGTTCAAATGAAAAACAGTATACACAAAGTAAACACTTACCACTAAACTACGACTATAACATAAACATGAAACTAATGCTAAATGAAAAAATTATGTCAAACATTATAAAACAACACTAGTTCACAAATGAGTCACACCTAGCGGAAAAAAATATTGGTAGATGATAAACACACAAGAATGACGTATTTTCACTCCTTCAACAACCTTGCAAACAAAAGATTAAATTATAAACTCATCCAAAAATTCACATTGAACATACAAAGGCGAGAATCACAAGGGCTTTTCAAGGTTGTAATATAGCTTGGTTAACAAACAAGGGATAAGTCATAAAGTTAATCGAAACAAAAACTGGCCTTAACTTAAGGGAGTGATCAACTTACAAAGACTCAAGAAACACAATTTCAATCACACTTCTTTTTTATTCCAAATTTCAAACCAACACACATCACTTATTATCACAACATTATTCCATAATCTTTTTGTTTTTCTTTTTCCAAGACTTTTTCATCTTTTTTTTCTTTTTCTTATATTTTTCTCAACCTCATAGCAACCAACATATAAATGAGCAAACATTTCTCTCCCTAACTTGAATTCATCCAACATCAATGAGTGAATACTCCCTACTTTCTAATGAAAGGTAAAAATTCAAACAAAAAATAATGGTTGAGGATTCAAGAAAACAAAGAATCAATGTCCATTCAAAAAGGAAAACTAAACACTTATAGACAAGTATTAAGTTCAAAAATAACATGGACATTGACAAAAAGGCTCAAAAGGGGTTAACAAAAGTTTACACACTCACAAGGTGAATTGACTAATTGGCTAGGTAGTTATGCTCAAAATAAAATAAAATGCCTTGATCACTTTTATGCTTTCATACAATCAACACAAAACAAAAGATTAAGAATAATAAAATCAAGTTAGAACAAGAATTGTGGCCTCCAACATATATGAAACTTGGAAAGCTACCTCACAAAAAGGGTAGGAACTAAAGTGATTCACAAATGAACAAGTATAAAAAAGAATGAATGACATAAAAATCATAAAAAGTCTAAGTATCATGAATATGCTAAAGTATAGAAAGCGATAAACACATACCTCGAACGTGTACAAAACCTTAACAAAATCATTAACATGCATTCTAAAGTCGAAACGATCAAATTCGGACAATCACTTCAAAGTTCTTCAAGTTACCAGACCAAAATTAGAGTCCAAACAACAACAAAAGAATTAGAAAAAACAAAATTACACACATACAAATTTTCTCAAGCTAATAAAAGAAAGCTCTCGGAAGTTTAAACAAGTTGAAAAGTGAAGATTTGAGAATTCAGAACAAGTCCAATTTCAACTTGTTTAAACAAAAATCAACACAATACCTAAACTAACAAAAATGAAAAACAATAAAACATGCTTGTTTTACGTCTTAAGATCGACACCTTTTATTTAAGAATGTTCCTCCAAGTTGTTTCCACCTGATTATTCATAACCAACACACAAGCAAATGTGAAAGGAAACAAACAATAATATAACAAATTCACAAGTATAGTAAACATATATAAGTATTAATATAAACAAATCCATGCATAATTTCTATACAACATATACATTAATTATAAAACTCAAGAACAAAGGAGTTATTGTGATACGAAATAATAAACCAATCCCCGACAACGGCGCCATTTTGTTGCAGTGGTATATTGGCAAACAAAAAGTAAGTTATTAATTTACTGAGTGATATTTAAGTTATATTGTATCGTGTCCACAGAGATTTGTTATCGAGTCGCTGTTTGACAATTCATTTGTTAATGAGTTTGAGAGTTTGAATGGAAAGGGTAAAAGTTATCAACATAAAATAAATGTAAACATAAAATTCATTTGTTAAGTAGTGCATATATACTACTTCTCACAGACTTCAATGTTTAGACCAATTATACTCAACCTACAATACTCGTTAATGTCACCATTTATCACTCACAACCTAAGTAATTTCTAATCCAAATTGAAAGGCCTACTTTATCACCTCGATAGCGATTTCTCAACCACCTCAACAACACAGAAGTCAACTATGCTAATCGCTTCGATGATCTCTCAGAGTGACATAACCAACACAAAGACGTTAATCACAGACACCTAAGTGAATGTCAACTCTAAATCTATCTCTAGAATCCAGAAACTAATAGACTATCATCCCATATAAGAATCAGAGCAGTATATGTTTATAACAACCCAAATCCCGAACACAGAGCAAAAATCTAGGACAATACTCGACAAATATTTGTATTGAAAGTTTTATATAACACCATGGACAAAAAATATACGTAAGATAAAAGTAAATTAATATAAAAATCCAACTAAAATAGAATACACAAAGAAAAAGAGAAATGAAACACAAATCTTCCGGTTTGTCAGCATCGATCGATGAGCAATCCACCCCAGATCATCTGTAGGTAAGTTCCACAGTTGTTATCTAAGCTAATCCACTATAAAAATAAGGTTGATGGAGTTGGGAGATCAAAAACCACACCTAAAACCATCACCCTTTCAAATGGGATAAGAAGAAAATATATACAAAATATAATCCAAACGCGTAGCCCGACGACATAAAAGCATGACCGAACAACGACCCTTAAATACAAGGCTCAGGTTACACCATGTACGCAACTGGTCTTAAATATCTAACCTCGCCCGAAAAATGGAAGCTTCACCCGATGGCACAATGCTTCCTCTCCCAACTAGTTGCTGGCGAGCCCAAGTCAGTGGCTACTAGAAAAATGATCCCTTCCTCTCGCCCCTCCGTCGCACAGTGAGATAGACGCGAAGGCTCCTCGTCCATGCTTCACCCGACGAGGCATACTAGAACAATAACTTTTGTTGCATTCTTTTCACAACTCTAATGGATTTTATTCTTTTGCCTTATTCCTTTATTGATCAAAATTGCACCTTGGATCTTTTATTCCTGTTGCTCCAACAATGCTCAAATACCTACAAAATGAACACAAAACTATCAAACGATACACTTTGTACATGAAAATGCAATTTACACAAACTAAACGTATTTATACAAAAGTTGGGTTTATTCAATCGATATTAACAACAAAGATTCGATAAGTGCAACAAAAAGTATATAAAAAAACTACAATTTGCACTTATCATATTCTCCGACGATTTTGGCCATAACTTTTGATCCGTAAGTCTATAAGAGTTTTCATTTGAAGCGTTAGAAAGCTATCGAGAATACTATCAAATGAAATTGTCTTTACGGGCTGAATATGTTATGATATCATGAGTATTCTAGGAGGCTTACATGGTTTGTTGATGTTATGTTGGCAATTATGAGAGTTTGAAATTATTTAATCAAGTAAATGTCGAATTATGAGAGTCTATTGTTACGATGTTTAAGATATTAAATTATAATTGGTTAACGATATAAATTTTGAATATTGATGATGTTGTAAGTTGTGATAAATATGTGCTGGTGTGTTAGCATGATACTTGATGATGTTGTGTATGGTATTGATGATGATTATGATGTTGTGTATGATGTTGATGATGATTTTGTTTTTGTTGTGTATTGATGTTGATTTGTTATGGTGTTGAGAATAATATTAATGTTGTTGATGTGATTGGTGAATAATAGTTCGAGTAGGGAGGATTATTATTGTTGGGTTAATGAAAGTTTTATTTATTATCGGAAGGGGACCTTAAACATTATGTTGTTGTTGTTGCATTGACGTGTTTAGACATGTATTCATGATATCATATTATTGATGAAAGAGGCAAGTTATTATTTGAGAAAGGTGGATTGTTGACTTGTCCTGAACCCGAGCAGGGTGGATTCAGGGTTCGAGTAGGGTGAACCCGGTTTGCTTATAAACCTTTTGATGATATGGTACCACATGGACATGCATATGCATCGATTTTCATAGTTGAGTTTCATTACATAAATGAATTGTATGTATAATGTTAATATGTGTGTAATTATTGAGATTTGGCGTGTAAATGTGTTTGTGAGATGTTGTGATGCAATTATAGTAGAAAATGTATATGTGTTGATACTCTACCTTTAAGTATATACTATTTACTTTATTAATGTTATTTCTCACCCCTTTGTTGTTGTTACGGTATGTGCTCCTCTTTGGAGTACATATAAACATGTAACTAAGTAGCTTCTTAGAGTGGGAGGATGGCGCGAGGCTATTCTTATTTTCCTTTTATTTTGCGTTTTAGAATATGTGATATGATCTGTAACATTGGGCGGGCGAACGTTGTTATTTCGTTGTTTGCGTTTTGTTAATGAGTGTTAGAGGATATACTCTTGATAATTTGTCGTTGTTAAACGTGGAGGCCTTGTATAATTGTTCTAGTTTTAATAAAGTGTTTCATGAAATTTATTTTTATTATGGCGCATGCTTAGTTGATGAAATTTCACTGTGATGATACCCTAAGTGAATGTGGACATGCAATGACATGTATTAAATGTTTTGCTTTAAATCTCTAAGTGTTATAAAATAGATGATTGTTTTGAGAATGTGTGAAACCCTAAATGTTTATGTGAAATATCTTTGAATTATTCTATTATTTTACGTGTGGGGGATTTAGGGTGATACATACAACATTATCATGTATTTAGCATAACAAGTTACATTATATATTATTTTAGATTTTTTTTCTTCTTTGAATTATTATTATTTCAGATCATTTTAGGTTATTCTCCATGTTTGCATAATTTAAAGGTGTTATTATCAAGAAAGTGGGCCTTGATCTTGTAAAACATAGTTTGAGATTATAAAATCTAAAACCATTGTAAAAGGTGTTATTTGGATCTAGATTCCATAATTTGAACCCAAGCTTAAAGAGGGTTTTCATGTTTTGGATTATAGAATATGAAACGTGTCAATCAATCCATTTGGATATAGATTCCATAATTTGAACCCATGTTTAAAAAGGGTTTTCATGTTTTGGATTATAGAATATGAAATGTGATAATCAATCCATTAAATTTTATTGTATGGTCTAAATTTCACTAACATTTTCTTTGAATTATAATGCACATGAAATTGTATATAATCACGTATTAAATTCATTTACACTTTACAACACAATAATGAACTATTTTAGTAACCATACTTGTCCATAATGAACTTTAACCTAGTTATAGGTTACTACATAAAATATCTTTTCCCCATATTTTAAAGACTAACACTGATATTACATCACCTGATCTAAAGGACCAACAACAATAATATTAATCAAGTCTTGTCTAACTAAATGAGTCATCTACACGGATGCATTTACGCCATAATGTTCTATCAAACATCATATTTCTATCTAATTTGTAATCTTGAGATCTTTCCTAGTAGTTTTTCTTATATTTATTTTAGATCTTCCTTCAACTCTAGTTGATTGGCTCATCTCCAACTGATATATTATCCTTAAAATATAATCTACATGTCTTCTCTCTACATGCTCAAACTATCTAATCATATTTTCCACCATCTTTTCTATTATAAGTGTTATCCTAACACTCTCTAATATTGTTATTTCTAATCTTATATTGTCCACTCTTATCACATATCTAACGTTGTTGGTGCAATAATCAAGGGAGGATCGAGCGAGGAGCGTTCTTATTTTCGGGACTTTTCGTTTTAGCAACACACATTTATGGGAAATACACGACTTGTCCATTTAAAACATTAACGTGATAGATGAGTGGGTTCTACCACTTATAAATGATCAAGTCACCATATTCCTATCCAATGTGAGACTATTTCTCCATACTCACACTTCCTATATTCTCAATACTCCTCCTCAAGTGTGAGTACACAATTCTCCCCCTCAAGTGGAAACTTCTTTCTTCCACACACTTGTACCGACGTTGGACACTCTACTCACATGGGGGACTCTTACCCACGACCATGTGGTGATACTTTCTATACAAACAAGCTGGTGCCTTTCTTGAACCAGACTTTGATACCATTTATTGGCGCAACAATCAAGGGAGGAGCATTCTAATTTTCGGGACTTTCTGTTTGAGTAACACACCTTTGTGGGAGATACACCACCTATCCATATAAAATCTTAAGGTGATATATGAATGGGTTCTCCCACTTATAAATGCTCTAGCCACCGTATTCTTAACCAATGTGAGACTATTTCCCCACACTCACACTTGCTACATTCTCAACAAACGTAACATCTTCATCTCTACTACACTTACTTTTTTAACGTGTTAATTCTTAACTCCCCAACATTTTATCTCATACAACATCACATGTCTTACCATTGTCCGATAAAGGTTTTCCTTCAACTTGAGCAGTACTTTGTGTCACATGAAATATACGAGACTCTCCTCCATTTTAACAATCTAACTTGAATTTGATGGTTTACATCATTTTATATTTCCTCACTTTTGTAATATAAACCCAAGATATTTAAACCATGTGGTATATGGTATGGAATGATCTATAACACTTGTCCTTTTGTTAAACTTATATTCAATATACTCCGTCTTGCTTATACTTAGGAGAAAACCATATATTTATATGGCTCATCTCCAAGTCTCCAACCTCATTTAAATCCTCGTTCGAATCTCAAAGTATGACTAATTGCATAGACCAACAGGAAAAATAAATCGATGTATCAACCACTGAATATAAGAAAAATGATCAACGTTAAGTAGCGTCATCATTCAATCAACGGTGATGGACACGTTGATTTAACCAACATGCAACTTGAATACAACGATGATATGAAAATCATGTTTTCAATATTTAGTCAATATCATTCATTGGGACTAATTAAATTATACACTACTTAAATCAAATTTATTAATGCTAACTATTCAAATTTTATCATTCGAGGATATTTTATGAGATTGCGACATGCGTGGTTTAGCTCACAGAAGAAATAACTAGTTTATTAAATCTATAATTTTTGTTTACATTGTTGGTGTTTGTCATATAAGATGATGAATTTCATATGATTGAAGAAACTGTTTATATTCATTGTATTTGTTATAACCTTGTTTCTAAAGTTGTTAAAATTACCTTTTAACAACCATACTAAAACCTACTTTATCCAGGTTGTCTATTGAATTAGATTGGATTACTATAAGAATTTTTGATTTAGACTGAATTGATTAGATACAAAAAAAATCTCCTTCATGTTTAGTTTTTTGTTTTGTTGCTAAAATGTATTTTATCTTGATAACGAGTTAGTCAACATATGATGTTAAATTTGTTTTATGCTACTAGAGTATTCTCGAGAAGAGATTTGTGTAGAGCTCTTCATTGTATTATGAAGAGTTTCCAAATGTTTATTGTCTCACAAACACTCACAGAGATGTAGTCCATTTCATTTGGCTTGAACTTGTACCTCAATATATAAAGATTTTTATATGAATTTTGTTGTACCCCAAAATTTGCCCTCTCACTTATCAAGAATTTGCTCACAAGATCTCCTTTGGGCTCAAGACTGCACTAGGGTTTGATCTACTCAAAACACCCCCTTAACCACTGATGACCAAAATTAAGGTTTGAGTTTGCACAAGGATATTTGAACTTTCAACGCTTCATATGACTTTCATGGACCATTATGGACCCTCAATATTACTCATGTCAAATTTCAAGCTTTGAATCACACTTTTGCTCAGTCAATTGAGCAATTGACATAAAAATCAGCTGTATTGGGGGAAAAGTCAACCATGGCCAATTTACAGTCAAACTTCATATTTTTTGACCCACATCAACATTTTAGACTCATATGTATAATTTTATCAAGTTTGGACCACAATTCCTCAAGAAATTTGATCAAATCTCCAAAAGGGCAAAATGGTCAAAATTAGGGTTTTGTTTGGGAAACGGAAATTTCTGATTTTTGACCTAGAAAATGATCAATTGGTTTAAGACATGATCTCAAGAGTCCAATTGCATCAGTTTGACCTAATGACATGGCTCAAAACATTGTTCAAATCCAATGGATTGACAGATGAATTTTCAGTCAATTGATCAAAAGTCAACTGTATACTAAAAAGTCAAACTTTGACTTTTTAGTCAAAATCAAATGCCAAATATCACAATTCATCAAAAAAATGTCAAAATATGAAACTTATTCATCAAGAAATCAAAAATTCAAGATTTCATTTTGAAAAGTTAAAATTTCTAAACCTAGAAATTTTTCTAAATGTTGGAAATTTCTTATTTTTTCATAACTTCGAGCAAAATTTTCACCATGATGCAAGCTGATTCAAGAGAAACTTCCAACATGAAAGTTGTATATCTTCATGAAATCTAAAACGTTTCTTCACACAACTCCTTCAAAAAGTTCTTGGATATCAAGTTAAAATTTTAAGAACACATGACCATGAAACAAAACACTTAGTGAAATTTTGCCCTAATTTGGTCAGGATTTTAATCCAACTTCATGGCACTTTTTCATATAGTTCCAAGGGGAATCTTTAAAAGAAATTCAAAGATTGGTTGTAGATCACATTACAAGCTTTCCAAAATGTCAAAGAACCCCTTGAGATCATACTTGAGTAGGGATAATCGAAGAGATAAAGTTAGGGTTTTATCACTTGAATTACAAGGCATTTTATGATGAACAAAATTCAAATCCAAAGTTATGCTGCTTAAACTCTACTTTTCAGGCGTCAAACTTGTTAGGAACTCCATAATTAATTACTTGCACAGCTGTTAGAGGTCTAATTTCAAGCATTCAATGCAAGGCCATGCTTTATGTCCATTTTGGGAAGAAAGTGCACGTTGCCATTTTGATAAAGTGACTTTTTGCACAAAACTTGTTCTTGAGCCTTGCACTTATTCTCTTATGATCATACAAGTCCTATAACTCATAAGAAACTTGTTAGTCACTTACAATCACCCAGCCCATGCTTGTACTACACATTGAAACTTGGTTTCCCTCTTTTATTGAAAATCAAGTAACATAGGAAATAACTTGTGACTTGTACTTCTGACTTGCCAATGCACTCAAGACCTTTTGTTTATACATAGACAAACCATTTTACACTAAATACATGAATGCTTAAGCCCTGAAAACACCTAGAACTCAGAGTCACCAAAAACACTTTAAAACTTGTCATTTATGAGTTTTTAAGCCAACCTTCAAATCTACTCATGCGTTTCTTGACCTTTTGCTTTCAAAAGCTTCTAAACAACATACACAAACAACCCCAACACCTACAGCACCACTGTAACACCTCTATCATAATCCACCATTTTCAAAAACAGAGCTTTGCACTTGGACTTCTCCAGAACTCCTCAGGCACTTACAGCTCAAGCTAAGCATCCCATTAGCTTCCTGGGAACTTGAGGAAGCTAACCCAATCATTAGAACTCACTGAAAACTGCTCAAACTTCAAACCCGATACCCTCTTACAAGGTAAGTTTTCTAACTTTGTAAATTTTCATACAGGCATCGTCAATGATTTATTTGTGAATGAAACATGTAGATATCATTGCCCTAAAGCTTACCACGTTCATATTTTTCATTAATTTTGCTTGAGCTTAGAGAATTTTAAGATTGAAATTTCTGAGATTTTTAAGGTTCATATTAGGGCCAATGAAAATCATGTTTGTCTTTGATCTATAGTTTTAATGCTTTACATTTCTGAAACCGTGAGGAATATTGCTTCAAGTTTCATGTTTCCAATTTTCATTTTTGTTGAGGATTGATCAAGTTACAGGGCTTCTGGATGGGCGTGAGGTTGAAGATGAAGTTGGCCTCAGGAATGTGTTTGCCTTATGTATTTATTGTTTCATTTATATAAACGGATGTATAGCCACCCCAGTGGTAGAAGCGCGCGCCTGTAAACAGAGGGACCTGGGTTTGAGCCCTAGCGGTACCCTTTTGGTTTTTTCACATATTTTTCATTTTCTAATTTTTTTTCTTTTTTGAAGGCGTTGGGCCTCCCTTTGGGCCTTATGTTTTTTTCTTGTTGTTAACCCCCTTGCAGGCTGTTCACAACCCTGGCCTAGTTTTATTTTCTTTTTCTTATTTATTTTTTTTTTCTTAAATATTTTTCTAATACTAAGAAAAAATCCTAAAAAAATATAAAAATAGTAGATTTATATTTTAACATAGTTTATTTATTTTTTCTCACAAAAATTATTTTATTTAATCAATACTTTATTTATTTTACTAATTATCTTTGTAAATTTAATAGGTTTTAGTTATTTTCTTTTACACCATTTGAATATGTTATTTTAAAATATAAAAAGACCAAAAATACTTTATAATGATATATAATTTATTTTTAAGACAAAAATACCAAAAAATACTTTTCTTATAAACTTAATTTCTTTTTAATCAATTAATGAATTAGGGTTTTATTAATTTATTTTCCTATGTAAATTTAGGCTTACTTTTTTATTATTGCAAGTAATTATTTTCTTTTAATTAATTAGGTTAAAAATCAAAACCCATTTTCTCTAAAGAATCCAAACAAAAATATCCATTTTCTTCACATTTGCATCCTTGTATATTTATTCATCATGTACATTATTTATTTCAATTATTGAATAAATTCAATATGATTGTAATAGATTAATTAGGTTTATTTTCTTGCAATACCCATTTACAATTTGTACTCCCCCTCCCACAAGTATTGTAATAGCGTAGGAACTTTAATTTCCGCAATTTATCGCTTTTATATACAAATGATAGTAATTATGGTTTGTATGGAAAGACTAAAACCAATGCTTAGAAAACCCTAATCTAAGAAAAAATCAAGCATGAAAATAATACATTTGCACACAAGCACCCCCTAGGGTAAATCCACTTGGTTGCCTTACAAAATGGCCATATTATGCATGTGGGGTATCTTAGCAAAAATAAGCAAAAAATACAAGATCATAGTCCCTCGATGACGCTATCTAAGTTGTCTTTCAAATGATATTAGTCCCTAAAAGAGAATGCTAAGATACCTTGCAAATATTGCTAATCATGGTTATACGATGACCCACGCCCGTCCCGTCTATATCCAAAGATAGGGTTACTTACCAAATCAATGGTAAGATAACAATGTCATAGGAAAATGAAATGAACATGAAAGACTTTTGAGTAGGTAGAATGCTCCTAATTACTAGCTCAATTTCAAAACAAAAACATCCTTGCTATTTTTCAAAACAAACACCTGCACTTTCAAAACATCTTACAAACTTGAAAACATTTTCAAAAGATCAAACACTTTGTATACATTCTTACGAACGAGAATCATTACAAAGTTTGCCTAAACAATGTCCTCTTTAGAAAATACTTTCAAAAAACCACACCAAGCACAATTTCAAACAAAAGAAAGTGATTAAGCAAGTAACTAAGAGCCCATGGAAAACCATGGATGAAAAGGGTGCTAATACCTTCCCTTTTCATAATCTACCCCCCGAACTCAAGAAATAATCTCAAAGGTCTTTCTTGTGCTTTTTCACCTTTCCTTTTGGATAAAAGATAAGTCGGTGGCGACTCTTGCTAACCTTAACATTTTCGATCAAACGCAAAATCTTCAAGTCAGTTCTCCCACCGTATCACAGAACTGGCGATTCTGTTCGGGAATTTTCTAAAAGTGGGGTTACCTTAGGGTTAGATCACATTTACTTGCTTTCATTATTTGACTTGTTTTCTTTACATTGTGGTTCTTTATTTGGGTTTGAATCCTCTACCCGAATTTGGGATACCTTATAGGTAAGTAGCAATACGTTGTGGAAACTGTGCGGGGTATACCGACATGGTCTAAGCAATATCTATGTTAGTGCGACATATTTGTGGGTACCGGTAGCCCTTGAGTTAATCAAGGAGAATACGGGGCAACTGAGTGATATCATGAAGCACTAATGAATATTTAGAACCTTTATTTGACCAACTTGGCCTTTAGGACGTAGTGAGATGACCGGCTTTGGTGCAGTCCGAAGTTGGTAGATACTCGATACTACACTGATTGAGGTTTGGTGTTTTTGGATATTTTGGTCGTCATTAAAGAGGCTTGTACTGAAACAATGACCAAAGAAACAAACCAGTGATATTGAGCTCCTTAGAACCCGGTTACTATTACTAGGACAGGTTTGAGCCCACTAAACTTCAAGAGGGTACTTACCTATAAGACTCCATGCAAGCCTAAACCTAAGGACTTGTTTGCTTTATTTGTGTGTATTTACTTGTACATAACATCATGAACATCATAATATCATACTCATTCACTAACCATTTCAAGGATCTTGGGATTTATCTTTGTTCTATTTTGTAGGATATGGATTCTCTTCCTAGGAAAACTATTCAAGTTAATCTTGTAAGGATCCCTCCACAACTTAAAGAGCTAGCTTCAAGGATCCCTGAAAATTCTCCATTCACCGAGAGACATGGTCGTCTACTCAACTTGGTCACCTCTAACACTGATGAGTGAAGAAGTGAAAAACATAAGAAGGGGGGGTTGAATTGAAACTTAAAATCAAAATCGTAGTAGACACGATATTTTTATCCTGGTTCGTTTGATCTCATACTACTCCAGTCTACCCGCCAAGGTGATTTTTCCTCTCTCTAACGAGGACTTAATTCACTAATCAAAAAACTGATTACAACACTACATTGACAACTGCCAAAGTCTTATTGAGTACAACCACAACCCGATTTATCTCAAGGAAAACTAGCTTAATCCCATTGAAATAATATATTGTGTACTGTTGTTTTTATTTACAAAAACTATATCACAACTGTGATATTTTACACAATTTTGAGCGTATATATGAATATCTAAGATTGCAGCGTTTGAGAGGTATGTTGCAGTAGTAGTCAAAATCGTAAACGATTTGTCCTCTAAGCTTGTTTATATAGGCATGGAAATCTTGTCCAACATAAAGCATGATAATGGACATTCAATGTTGTTTCCATATTGAGAAGATTCTTGTCTGAATGAAGCCGTTGCATATGATGTTGTCTTGATTGAAAAGTAACGCTTAAGAACTTAGAATCTAGAATGTTGCAATTGCTTCAGAACATTGATGACTCAGAGATGTGAGGATCTGATGGTATATTAAGCTTCTGTTCAGAATCAGAGTATTCTTCACTTCAGCGCAGATTCTGATTACCATTCTACATCGCAGGTTCTGATAACTTCAGCTTGAAAGCTTCTGTAGCTTAATTTCTGATGTTGTTTTGGTTTGAACTTATGCATACAAAATAACACAAATTTAGAGTGCATATTTGTTCTTTGTGTTTGTTATCATCAAAACTCTAATTAAGGGTTGTAGAATCAAACTATGTTCTAACAATCTCCCCCTTTTTGATGATGACAAAAACTAGGATTTTCAATGAAAAATATAGAACAAAAAAACATAAGAGAGTCTCCCCCTGAGTTGATTACTCAGATAGAGATGAGTTACTTCCCTGAAGTTCCTTCTCGTTAGAGCTTTTGATGCATCTCCTTCTGTCCTTATCAGAATATCTTCCTGTTCAAGCTTTTCAGAAAATATAGAGTTTAAGATATTCAGAATGTTTGAGACTTTGTCCCGGTATACTGTTATTGAAAATATCTTACTTTCTCCCCCTTTTTGCCAGGTATCAAAAAGCAATATAATCAGAGTCAAAAAGATGATTTATATTGAAAACAGAATACAATGACAATTTTCAGAAATAAGGAGGATAAGATGAAATATAAAAATACAGATAAACATTTAAAGAAAATCTAAGAAGGAGGGGGAATACGTGTGAACAACGCTTCCAACAAGCTCTTAATCTGAGTGCTTGATTCTTCCTACTTTCCCAGAATGTCTTTGATTTCTTTTGTTGTGTCTTCTTGTTTATCTAAAATATCCTTGATCTCTTTGTTTGTGTCCTCTTGCTTATCCAGTCTGGCATGGATTAAGGCATTCTCCTTCTTCAACTCTTCCAGAGTTTGCATGACTAGAGATGAAGCTGGTGTATCTTCAGGGGTTGCATGTCATTCAGAACGCTCTGCAACCTCTTCTGATTGAACAACTTCTTTTGTTGCAATCACCTTTTCTAGAGCAGTAGTCAGAGGGTCACTATCAGAATCTGGTTCAGTGGCTTCTGAAGGTTGGTTCTCTTTCCAGGGAGAATTATCCAGCGGAAGAATTTATTTCTTGTACCATTGGCTCAGAACTTGATCTTGGAAGGATTTCAGCTGATCACTGAAGTTCAGCTGAGCCCTTTCATAGCTCAATTCTTTTAGCTTTTGGGTTTCATAGTTGAGCCATTTTTTGAATCTTTCCCACAGAGAATCAGAAGCAGCAGGATTAGAAATCTCTTGACTTGCTTGCTTCAAAGAAGTAATCCATTCCTGCATTTCTATTTCAAAAATCAATAGATTCTTACCAACATCTGAGTTGGTTGAGGTTGGTTTGTGTTTGGGAGTGGAAATTTTGTTTGAGGTGGAAGCTAGTTGGTTCAGCACTTGTGGATCAATGACAAGTATGAGTTGGTCAGTTAGACGGTTGATAGGTGAGGGAGTGGAAGAGTCAGAAATTGGGATTGGTGAGTGAGGGGTGTTTGGTGGTGTAGATTCATATGGTGAAGGGATTTCTGGAATATCATGAATAGTGAGATGAAAACGAACCGTAAGAGGTTCTGTTATCCCAGGAATTGGGGTAGTGGTATCAGAGTGAAGATTTCCTTAGCAATAGATTTTAGGTCAGAGCACTTATCAGCCATATCAATGCATCTGACTCCACCGCCATTGTATCCAATGAGTTTCCCAATCAAATATTTTGTAATCACTATCTTCTTCCCCAAAACATATGATGTGACCTGGTGGTTGGATGACGTAGCATGAATCCAAAACTCTTTAACAGGAATGGGAAAAGTTGGACCCAACAGATGATCAAAGTATCTGTTCCATCCCTGTGCAATTACATCTTCATACAGATTAAACCCATTTTCTTGTAAGCTTTCAAAATCAACTATCAATTCACATAGAACTTCAAGGTTGTCAACCGGAGTGAGTAGCATTCTAATGGGCTCTCCATATTGTTCAGTAGATGAAGATTTAGGAGCACTGTTGAGATTCTTAAAACTTGATGATGATGCCATTGTTCACACGAATTCTTTGAAGAAAATTGACAGAAAGAGTTTTTGAAAAAGAAACTAGAACAAGAGTGAATATTGAAGATGGTAAAACATGAATGAATGAAATAGTAAATTGAGTTTATATAGGTTTTTTAGAAAACGTAATCAGTAAGAAATAAAATAAGTAATGATTATATTCATTAATGAAACCTGAAATTAGGGGATTTAGAGAGATATTGAACAGTTACCAATGACAAGTGTCTCAATGCATCCAATCAAAGCCTTGGACCTTTCAGAATTTGAACGCGTGTTCAGCCTCAGAAGGTAGCTTGTGAGAGGATGAAAAATGTTTGATGGTGTAAACTGCACGCCTCTATCCTTGAAATGAAACGTTCAGATCTTCATAGATAGATTCTGAGGCAACTGTACTTCTAACTTCTGAAGGCAAGTTGATCATATGTTCATAGACAACAATAAAGTTCTAAGAGTTAGGATATGCAAATAAAACATTTTATTCTGGAAAAATTTCGTGCTGAGATGTTTCAGAATGAAATTGAATCTATCTTCAGAAAGGGGTTTAGTAAATACATCAGCCCATTGATGGTCTGTGTCAATAAATTTCAAAGTAAGAATTCCTTTCTAAATATAGTCCCTAATAAAGTGATGTTTTATTTCTATATGCTTAGCCCTAGAATGCAAAATTGGATTTCTAGAGAGACATATGGCAGAAGTGTTATCACAAAATATAATGTTACTCTCAATTATGTTGAAGTCTTCAAGTTGACTTTTCATCCAGAGCATTTGAGTGCTACATCCAGCAGCTGCTATGTATTCAGCTTCTGCTGTTGACAATGCTATTGTGGACTGTCTCTTGCTGGTCCATGATATCAGATTGTCTCCCAGAAACTGGCAGCTTCCAGAAGTGCTTTTACGCTCTACTCTGTCTCCAGCAAAGTCAGCCTCACAGTATCCTACTAAGTTGTATTCATTGGATTTTCTATAAAACAAATCCAGATTAGTAGTACCTTTCAGATACTTGAAAATTCACTTAACTGCTGTTAAGTGAGATTCTCTAGGATCTGATTGGAATCTAGCACATAAGCAAACACTGAATAAAATATCAGTCCTTGAAGCCGTCAGATAAAGGAGAGAGCCAATCATACCTCTGTAGATTTTCTGTTCTACCTTTTTACTTACCTCTTCCTTTTCCAGAATGCACGTGGGATGCATTGGAGTCTTTGAGGGCTTACATTCTGAGAGGTCAAATTTCTTCAGAAGTTCTATGACATATTTGCTCTGATGAATGTAAGTTCCTTATGGAGTTTGGTTTATTTAAATGCCCAGAAAGAATTTGAGTTCCCCCATTAAGCTCATCTCAAACTCTGCCTGCATGAACTTAGCAAATTCTCTTCCCAGAGAAGGTTTAATGGATCCAAAAATGATATCATCTATGTAAATCTGACAAACTAAAATGTCATTATTAAATGTCTTACAGAACAAGGTTGTGTCCACTCTCCCTCTGGTGAATTCCTTTTCTAACATGAAGTTACTTAGTCTTTCATACCAAGCTCTGGTAGCTTGTTTCAGACCATAGAGTGACTTCTTTAGTTTGAAAACATATTTTGGGTGTTTAGAATTTTCAAACCCAGGGGGTTGGTGCATATATACCTCTTCATCTATGTAACCATTTAAGAATGCACTTTTGACATCCATCTGATACAGAGTAATGCCATTGTTTACAGCAAAGGAGATTAAGAGTCTGATAGATTCTAACCTGGCGACTGGAGAAAAGGTTTCTGTATAGTCTACCCCTCTTGCTGACTATAACCTTATGCCACCAGTCGTGCCTTGTTTTTGATGACTTCTCCTTGCTCATTCAGTTTTGTTTCTAAACACCCACTTTGTTCCAATGACGTTGAATCCTTTTGGTTTGGGAACCAGATCCCATACGTCATTTTTGGTGAACTGATTTAATTCCTCCTGAATTGCCAAAATCCAGTCATTGTCTAGAAGAGCTTCATCAATAGTTGTTGGTTCAATCAGAGAGACCAATCCCATGAGGGATTCTTAAGAGTTTCTGAATGTTGATATTGTTCTGATTGGATCATCCTTCTTTCCCAGAATCTTATCTTCTGGGTGAGCTATGCTGCTTCTGGATAACCTTTTCTGGAGTTGATCAACAGAAGGTACAGGATCACTTGTAATATTTCTTTCTGAAGTTGTTGGAGCGTCTCTGTTGGGAACTTCTGATGGGTTGTCTTCAGTACCTATGAATACAACTTCTATATCTGCAAAATATTCATTCTGCTTTGACTTTTGAGGGTCAAGCTTATCATAAAATCTAACACTGATTGACTCTTCAACAATCTGTGTTTCTGTATTGTATACTTTGTACCCTCTTGAGCGTTCATAGTATCCTAACATAATACACTTTTGTGCTTTAGAGTCAAACTTGTTCAGATGATCTTTAGTATTCAGAATAAAACAGGTGCATCCAAAAGGATGGAAATAAGAAATGTTGGGCTTTCTGTTCTTCCACAATTCATATGGAGTCTTTTCTAGAATAGGTCTTATAGAGATTCTATTCTGAATGTAACACGCTGTGTTAATTGCTTCTGCCCAGAAGATCTTAGCAATGTTAGTCTCACTGATCATGGTTCTGGCCATTTCTTGCAATGTTCTATTCTTTCGTTCTACAACTCCATTTTATTGGGGAGTTCTAGGACAAGAGAAGTCACGCAAGATGCCATTTTCATTAAAAAATATTTCAAATTTTTTATTTTCAAATTCTCCACCATGATCACTTCTGATTTTGACAATTCTAAGATCCTTTTCATTCTGAACTTGGTTACAGAATGCAACGAACACAGAGTGTGACTCGTCCTTATGTCTTAAGAACTTTACCCATGTTCATCTGCTATAGTCATCTACGATCACTAACCCGTACTTCTTGCCACTAATAAACACAGTTTTTACTGGTCCAAATAAGTCTATGTGCAGAAGTTCTAATGGCTTAGAGGTGGAAACAACATTTTTAGATTTAAAAGCAGGTTTTGCAAATTTTCCTTTCTGACATGCTTCACACAGAGCATCTGAGCTGAACTTCAGATTAGGAAGTCCTTTGACTAGATTGAGTTTGTTAATCTGAGATATTCTTCTCATACTAACATGCCCCAATCTTCTGTGCCAGACCCATTGCTCGTTGTTACTAGAGAGAAGACATTTTAAATTCTGACTCTTTAGTTCATAAAGTTTTATCTTATAAATGTTGTTTTTCCTCTTTCCATTAAAAAGGACAGTTCCATCTTTCTGACTAACAGCTTTGCATGAATTTTGATTAAAGATTATATCATAACCGTTATCACTTAATTGACTTATGGAGAACAGGTTATCCATTAATCCATCAACTAAAATCACATTATTGATAGAAGGAAGATTACCATTACCTATGGTTCTAGAGCCTATGATCTTCCCTCTTTGGTTGCCTCCAAAGCCCACGTAGCCTCCAGGTTTATGTTCCAGGATTTGGAACATATGCTTTCTTCCTGTCATGTGTCGAGAGCATCCAGAGTCCAGGTACCATGACTGGTGTTTTATCCTTGCTGCTAAAGATATCTGCTACATATATAATTTTTTCCTTAGGTACCCATATCTTTTTGAGTTCTGGTTTGTTAGTTTTACCAAAATTCTGGTTGAATTTTGGTTTGACAGAGTAATCATTACTAGTGTATTTTAGGTCATGTGTGTGCCCATATGTGAAGTGTGATTTTAGTGGTGTGCGTTTTATAACAAGGTCCATGACTTTCTTAGGAGGAGATACCTTACCTTGGTATCCAATTCCTTTTCTGCCATTCCTGCTAACTCCATAAATCATTGAAGTCATCTTGCTTCTATCTATGTTTTTAGCCAGAAACTTTTGAAAGCTATGATCGTACTCTTTGATGATCTTATCAGCATTACTGGGAGTCTCTGAGATTATTTCTTTCTGAGAGTTTTGTAAATCATTTTATAATTTTCAAATATTTTCTTTTAACTCAGAATTCTCTATTCTAAGACTCTCAGTTCTTTCAGAGTCAGAGACAAGTTCCCTTTTCAGGTTCGTGAATTTGACTCTGATCTGCTGATACCTTTCCAGAATTTCATTCAGACTTTCTGCAAGTTCAGCCTTAGTAAAATTAACAGTGAAATCAGGGAATACCTCTTATGTGTCTGATTCTGAGTCTGAACCAGAAGCTTCACTGTCTTCTAACACATTTGCCATGAGAGTTATGTTGGCTCTTTCATCATCTGACTCTGAGTCAGCATCAGAAGTGTCTGAATCGTCCCATGTTGCCATGAGACTTTTCTTCTTCTCCTTGAAGAACTTATTTTTGGGCTTTTCAGTCAACGGATCAAATGTCAATTGTATACTGAAAAGTCAAACTTTGACTTTTTGGTCAAAATCAAATGCCAAAGATCACAATTCATCAAAACATGTCAAAATATGAAACTTATTCATCAATAAATCAAAAATTCAAGATTTCATTTTGAAAAGTTAAAATTTCTAAACTTAGAAATTTTTCTAAGTGTTGGAAATTTCTTATTTTTTCATAACTTTGAGCAAAATTTTCACCATGATGCAAGCTGATTCAAGAGAAACTTCCAACATGAAATTTGTAGATCTCCATGAAATCTACAACTTTTCTTCACACAACTCCTTCCAAAAGTGCTTAGATCTCAAGTTATAATTTTAAGAACACATGGCCATGAAACAAAACACTTAGTGAAATTTTGCCCTAATTTAGTCAGGATTTTGACCCAACTTCATGGCACTTTTTCATATAGTTCCAAGGGTAGTCTTCAAAATCAATTCAAAGATAGATTGTAGATCACATTACAAGATTTCCAAAATTTGTAAGAGCTCCTTGACATCATTCTTGAGTAGGGAGAATTGAAGAGATGAAGTTAGGGTTTTATCATTTGAATTACAAGGCATTTTATGATGAACAAAATTCAAATCTAAAGTTATGTTGCATAATCTCTACTTTGAAGCCCTCAAACTTGTTAGGAACTCCATAATTAATGGCTTTCACAGCTGTTAGAGGTCTCATTTCAAGCATTCATTGCAAGGTCATGCTTTATGTCCATTTTGGGAAGAAAGTGCACATTGCCATTTTGATAAAGTGACTTTTTGCACAAAACTTGTTCTTGAGCCTTGCACTTGTTCTCTTATGATCATACAAGTCCTATAACTCATAAGAAACTTGTTAGACACTTACAATCACCCAACCCATGCTTGTACTACACATTGAAATTTGGTTTCCCTCTTTTCTTGAAAATCAAGTAACATAGCAAATAACTTGTGACTTGTACTTCCGACTTGCCAATGCACTCAATACCTTTTGCTTATACATAGACAAACAATTTTCCACATAAGACACGAATGCTTAAGCCCTGAAAACACCTAGAACTCAGAATCACCAAAAACACATCAAAACTTGTCATTTCTGAGTTTTGAATCCAACCTTCAAATCTACTCGTGCGTTTCTTGGTCTTTTGCTTTCAAAAGCTTCTAAACAACATACACAAACAATCCCAACACCTGCAGAACCACTGTAAAACCTCCATCATCATCCACCATTTTCAAAAACAGAGCTTTGCACTTGGACTTCTCCAGAACTCCTCGGGCACTTTCAGCTCAAGCTAAGCATCCCATTAGCTTCCTGGGAACTTGAGAAAGCTAACCCAATCATTAGAACTCACTGAAAGCTGCTAAAACTTCAAACCCGATACCCTCTTACAAGGTAAGTTTTCTAACTTTGGAACTTTTCATACAGGCATCCTCAATGATTTATTTGTGAATGAAACATGTAGATATCATGGCCCTAAAGCTAACCATGTTCATAGTTTTCATTAATTTTGCTTGAGCTTAGAGAATTTTAAGATTGAAATTTCTCAGATTTTTAGGGTTCAGATTAGGGCCAATGAAATTCATGTTTATCTTTGATCTATAGTTTTAATGCTTTACATTTCTGAAACCGTGAGGAATATTGCTACAAGTTTCATGTTTCCAGTTTTCATTTTTGTTGAGGATTGATCAAGTTACAGGGCTTCTGGCTGGGCGTGAGGTTGAAGATGAAGTTGGCCCCAGGAACGTGTTTGCCTTATGTATTTGTTGTTTGATTTATATAAACGGATGTATAGCCACCCTATTGGTAGAAGCGTGCTCCTGTAACTAGAGGGACCTGGGTTCGAGCCCCAGTGGTACCCTTTTGGTTTTTTCACATTTTTTGCATTTTCTGATTTTTTTTTCTTTTTTGCAGGCGCTGGGTCTCTCTTTGGGCCTTATGTTTTTTTTTTCTTGTTGTTAACCCCCTTGCAGGCTGTTCTGACCCCTGGCCCAGTTTTATTTTCTTTTTCTTATTTTTTATTTATTTGTTTTCTTAAACATTTTTCTAATACTAAAAAAAATTCCTAAATAAATATAAAAATGGTAGATTTATATTTTAACATAGTTCATTTATTTTTTCTCACAAAAATTATTTTATTTAATCAATACTTTATTTACTTTACTGGTTATCTTTGTAAATTTAATAGGTTTTAGTTATAATATGTTATTTTAAAATATAAAAAGACCAAAAATACTTTATAATACTATAATTTATTTTTAAGACAAAAATACCAAAAAATACTTTTCTTATAAACTAAATTTATTTTTAATCAATTAATGAATTAGGGTTTTATTAATTTCTTTTCGTATGTAAATTTAGGCTTACTTTTTTATTATTGCAAGTAATTATTTTCTTTTAATTAATTAGGTTAAAAATCAAAACCCATTTTCTCTAAAGAATCCAAACAAAAATATCAATTTTCTTCACATTTGCATCCTTGTATATTTATTCATCATGTACATTATTTATTTCAATTCTTGAATAAATTCAATATGATTGTCATAGATTAATTAGGTTTATTTTATTACAATCCCCATTTACAATTTTTACTCCCCCTCCCACAAGTATTATATTAGCGTAGGAACTTTAAATTCCGCAATTTATCGCTTTTATATACAAATGCTAGTAATTAGGGTTTGTATGGAAAGACTAAAACCAATGCTTAGAAAACCCTAATCCAAGACAAAATCAAGCATGAAAATAATATATTTGCACACAAGCACCCCCTAGGGTAAATCCACTTGGTTGCCTTACAAAATGGCCATATTACGCATGTGGGGTATCTTAGCAAAAATAAGGAAAAAATACAAGATCATAGTCCCTCGATGACGATATCTAAGTTGTCTTTCAAATGATATTAGTCCCTAAAAGAGAATTCTAAGATACCTTGAAAATATTGCTAATCATGGTTATATGATGACCCACGCCCGTCCCGTCTATATCCAAAGATATGGTTACTTACCAAATCAATGGTAAGATAACAATGTCATGGGAAAATGAAATGAACATGAAAGACTTTTGAGTAGGTAGAATGCTCCTAATTACTAGCTCAATTTCAAAACAAAAACATCCTTGCTATTTTTCAAAACAAACACCTGCACTTTCAAAACATCTTACAAACTTGAAAACATTTTCAAAAGATCAAACACTTTGTATACATTCTTACGAACGAGAATCATTACAAAGTTTGCCTAAACAATGGCCTCTTTAGAAAATACTTTCAAAAAACCACACCAAGCACAATTTCAAACAAAAGAAAGTGATCTAGCAAGTAACTAAGAGCCCATGGAAAACCATGGATGAAAAGGGTGCTAATACCTTCCCTTTTCATAATCTACCCCCCGAACTCAAGAAATAATCTCAAAGGTCTTTCTTGTGCTTTTTCACCTTTCCTTTTGGATAAAAGAAAAGTCGGTGGCGAGTCTTTCTAACCGCAATATTTACGATCAAACGCAAAACCTTCAAGTCAGTTCTCCCATCGTATCACACATTTAGATAGTTAAAATATTTAGTGAGACTATAGTATTTGAATCAAATAAATATTGAATTAAAGCATACTTATGTCATGCATATGCATTGGTTCAAACTATTACAGGCATTTTACTACATGAACGAAGGTCTTTAAGAATTGAGCAATCATTATACTACTTTAGAGATTGTTCACATTTATATATAAACTTAAAGACGATGCACTAAACAACACAAGATCCTATTGCGACGATGCACTAAACAACACAAGCTCCTATTGTCCAAAGGATAAGGTATTTGACTTCTAATCAAAAAATTGTGAGTTCAAGTCTCATTAGATGTGTGCATTTTTTACATTATATTTTTAAACTGGACTGTTTTTAGTAATTTCTAAACCTTTTTTCTAAACCATTTTAATTAAAGGTAAATCTAACTAGTTAGAAATTTTTTCTTCAACAAATTATTATGATTGTGCCTATATAATATACATGTCACTACTTGTAAACTCCAACAATTAATACAATTTTTTTATTTAGATTTATTTTTTTTCTTATCTTTTTTATTATGTGTTAACATGGTATAAGATAAAGAGATTTTTCTTATATATTTTTATCACTTTTCATAGGTGCTCCATTATTATTGATTGGGTAGATTTTTTTATCCTATTTTCCTTTTCGGTCAACAATTTTGAATATTTCTTTTATTTTTTTCTTAAAGTTTTCTCTCTGTTCGCAAGAATCAAACCTCTAGTTTTTCTTATTTCTTCTTCTTCGTCGATAGTTATTAATAAAGGTGACATAGACATTAAACTACCTTTTCCACCACAAAAATCAATATCTTTATTACGGCCACCACAACCAACACCCCCATCTACCACAAATGACCCCATCAACACCAACGTTAAAAAACCAAACTCTAATAAAAGTTATCAGACTAATATGAGTGATCATTTTTTACATGCCTTCTAGCTATAATATTGACATCATTATTGTCTCTCCATCACTGAATAACTAAAACTACCATTCTTGGCCACAATTTGTCAAAGTAACACTTTGTTTAAAGAACAAAATAGTGATCATAGATAGAACCCTAATTTGTCCATAAATATCAAATCGGACATCAATAACTTGGCAACATTGTAATACAATGGTAATGGTGTGGATTTCAAACTCAATTGAATTAGAAATCTTTGAAGTTGTCCCTTGGATGGACACATAAGAAATATAGAAAGATCTTCAAGAATAGTACCACCAAAGCAACATCTTTCACATATCGAATATATAATTCAAGGTATTACCATAGAGGTGTGCTTCAAGAAACATGGGCTTCCCCAATACCTCAAAAAGGAAAATATGGCACAAATATCCATCCATGAAAACATTGATGATGCCTATCACCAAGAACACTTTGGAGAACCATCAATGACACTAATGATATTAAATTCTCCCTAGAATAACAAAATGAGATGCTTGTTCTCTTTCAACAAACTCTGCCTTAACAATCATGCAACATTCACCATCTCAACTAAACATTTAATGCGCCATCGACTACTTAAATTTAAAATCATTCTTTACATAATTATAATATTTTTAAAGGAAAAATAATAAATATATTAATATTAAAAGTAGGGGTTTCAAAACCCAACAACATGCAAGAAATCAAAGATAAGTTGGCACAAAAAGTGCCTAGAAAACAAAAGAAAACCAACTAGAAATATGCATGAGAAAAACTACAAAATGAAAGCAATAACCAGTGAGTTAATGAAAAATGTGATCCTAAGAAAAAGAACTCACTCTAAAATGCTCCACTTAAATGATAAATTGACTAAACCTCATACCACTAATACCACTATCAACATAATATAGATTCCACAAGCAATACCAAAACCATTGAACAACCTCGAGAGCATGTCATAACTTTTAATCTGTTATTGGTTGAAACACATGATATAGTTTTGAAGATGGATAGAGAAAGAGAATAAGTTGTGACAATAATTCTAATTGGATATTATTTATTGGGGCCACAAACTATTTATCCCACTCTATACATATATATCTAGCTTACTAATGGATCCACCATCAATACTAACTTCAATTGAACAATTGCATTCACAAATAATTTCTACTTAGATTGTGTCTTATATATCCCTAAATTCAACACAAACTTAATGTTTATATCTAAAATCACTTCCTATCTCGAATGCAGCTTATTTGGTAACTCATCTAATTTTATTATACAAGGAAATCACACCCTGAAGAAGAATTGTGCAACTGAGCAACATAATGGCTTATATTTGCACACTTTTCCTTCCATCCTTAATAATACATATCATAGGATTAACTCTCGTTCTAGGATACATATAATGAATAATTGTAACATATGGTGTATTTTATAGTTACTTTTGAGTTGTTTGTGTACTATGACAAAAAATTTTAGTTTAATTGTTTATACCTTATTGGTGAACTTATAATATGTTTTCTCTATTGGTGAGTTTTAGTAAATAATATATGATTATGAGATTAAGCTAAACATGTAAATTAGTTTGAGTTAAGTAATTCATAAAGGAATTACCTTTGGCCTTACATCGACAAAGTTGCAAGTTCATAGGAGAACCTCTTTTTGTGTTTGAGATATAATTATGTTTGTTTTTATAAGCTATAAATATTATTGTATGCTTCACATATTCATATATATATATATATATATATATATATATATATATATATATATATATATATATATATATATATATATATATATATATATATATATATATATATATATATATATATATATATATCAGAGTGTTAGGTAGGACTTTAGTACAATGAGGTCATAGTTCGTAGAGGAACCAATGACGATCTCACGTCCAGAGAGGGACTCAATTTAGAGAGGAACCAGAGGCATGAATAAATCAGTAAAATAATTATGAAATCCAAAACTTGGCACCATATGCATATTTGTAGGAGGAGTGCATTGGCATTTCATGTTGAATTTCATAATTGTTTGTGAGTGTGAATTAACTATGTAGTTTATATGAATCTTACTGAAACTATATGTATTTCTTTATTCATTGATAATATTTGTGGAATTATTCTCACCCCTGCTTTGTTTTGTTTGTGGTGTTTTGTATTCGTTTAGAGTATAGATAATCAGGTAGATGACTAGTTGTTGTGTGAGTTAGAGTATGACGCTGAGACCTCTTTGTTTATTTGTGTTTTCCGCAATTTAGTTTTTTGTCAATGCTCTGATTTGTAGCATTGGGGTTTGGGGAAGTTATCATTGTTTCATGTTTTCGAAGTTGTTTTGAAACAATTGTTTATTTTGAGATTATAGCTATTTAATTTAAGTTTTTAAAGTTTGAACTATATTTTGAGTTTTTATTGCTATGTTTTAAATCAAGGATGTTGTTACTTTGAGTTTGAGATGTGACACCTTAAGCTGAATTTAGATTATCTTTGCATGGTTCTATTACAAGTATGCATCTGGGGTTAGGGTGTTACATAGTTGGTATCAGAGCAGGTCAGTCTATTCGGCCTAGGTTAAGAACGAGTTTATACCCTTTTATGCGACAATATGTGTGAACATTGAAGATACTTATTTATACCGTTTTACAATTATTTAATCTATTTTAGCTGATTAGGAATAAAGAAATGCATGGAAGGAATTATTGTGTGATTGCTGATGCTTGGAAGGCTATCGCTCATGTGACGGGATACGCGAATGCAACTTTACAGGCTCAATAGAATCAACTTGGGATGGTTGATGAGTTTCATGGGTTGGGAGAGTTTTAGAGGAACAAACCACCTACATTCAAAGGAATGTATGATCTTGAGAGTACTCTGACCTGATTTTAGGAGATCGAGAACATTTTTAGAGTTATACCATGCACTGATGAACATAAGGTGTTGTTCGATACACCTATGTTGTCTGCTGGGAAAATACCCGTCAAAGAATGGAAGTTTGAGGTACTGCGATTACTTGGGAAAATTTCAAGACTGGGTTTCTATAGAATTTCTTCTCAACAGATGTTCGCAGTAAGAAAGAGACCGAGTTCTTGCAACTGAAGTAGGGTAATATGGGAGTGGTTCACTATGTTGCTAAGTTCGAGGAGTTGGTTAGATTTTGTTCTCGCTATAATGGTGCAGAATTTAAAGGTTCTAAATGTGTAATGTTTGAGAGTGGTTTACGTCCTGAGATCAATCATCCTATTAGTTAATAGGAAATTTGTCGTTTCTCAGTGCTGGTGAATAAGTGAAAAATTTATGATGAAGATAGCAAGGGTAGATCTGCTCATTACAAAATTGTTAATGAAAATAAGAGTGGAAGTCAATGTCTTGGAAATCCGTATATAACTCCAACTGATACAAAACAGAAGTATCAACATAAGTCTGCTAATAAGAAAAGACAAGTGGGAAAGATGCTCCTACTTCTAGTAAGTGTTTCAAATGTAGAGAGTTAAGTCACTAGGCTTTATAATGTACTGCTGTGAAGTGTTTCAAGTGTGGTAAACTGGGACATCATGCTAATGAATGGAAGAGTGTAGTTGTGACTTGCTTAAACTATGAAGAGACATGTCATATTAGTAAACAATGCCAAAAATTGATGAAAGCTCAATCAGGTGGAAAGGTCTTTGCTTTGAGTGGAGCAGAGACATCTGGGCCCGATGATATGATTCGAGATACATGTTTTATTAATGGTGTTCTTTTTATTTCTATCATTTATCAGGTGCATCACATTCGTTCATATCTCTTGACTATGTGAAAAGATTGAATCTTGTGGTGTCTTCTATGAGTGGCCGTATGGTCATTGATACTCTAGCTAATGGTTCATTGACTACTGTAATAGTTTATTTAAATTTCCATGTTACTATTTATGGATAGATCTTTGGAGTTGAGTTGATTTGTTTTACGTTGAGTCAACTCAATGATATTATGGGAATGAATTGGTTGGAGTTCAACTACTTTCATATCAATTGTTTCAACAAGCCAATGATGTTCCCTAAGATTAGTGAAAAGAAGATTTGAAGTTTATATCTGCTAATCAAGTGGAGAAATTCATGAAGGATGAAGCTAAGGTATTTATGATGTTCACTTCTTTAAAAGTCAAGACTGAAGTTGTGATTGTTAATATGCCATTTGTGTGCGAGTTTTCATTTGTGTTTCCAAATGACACGGTGATTTTCTTCCGGAGAGAGAAGTTGAGTTCGTCGTAGATTTAGTACTTGGTACTAGGACAATTTTGATGGCACCGTATACAATACCTGTTTGAGCAAAAGCTAATGAATATGAGACAGGGGAGGTGGCTCGATTTCTTGAAAGATTACGATTTTGAGTTGAGTTACCATTCAAGTAAGGATAATGTAGTGGAATATGCATTTAGTAGGTACTCCATGCATATGTCAATATTAATGGTTAGAGAATTGGATTTGATAGAACAATTCAGAGATCTGCTATTGGTGTGCGAGCTAATCTATAATAGTGTGAGCTTTGCACCATATGCATTTTTGGAGGATAATTGCATTAGCATTTCATGTTGTATTTTGTAATAATTTGTGAGTGTCAATTAATTGTGTAATTGATATGAATAATATTGAAACTATCTGTATTGCTTTATCCACCGATAAAATATATGGAATTATACCCACCCTTGATTTTTTTATTTGTGGTGTTCTGTACTCGTTTAGAGTACAGATAATCAGGTAGTAGAGTAGCTACTATGTGAGTTTGAGGATGTCGTTAAGGCCTTTTCATTTATTTTCATTTTTCACAATTTAGTTTTTCGTCAATGCTCTGATATGTAACACTTGGGTTTTAGGACGTTATCGTTGTTTCGTGTTTTCAGAGTTGTTTTGAAATAATTGTTTATTTTGAGGTTACAGTTATTTAATTTAAGTTTTTGAAGTTTGAACTATATTTTGAGTTTCCGCCACTATGTTTTAAATTAAGGATATTGTTACTTTGAGTTTGAGATGTGACACCTTAAGCTTAGTTTTTTATCATCTTTACATGGTTCTATTACAAGTATGTATTTAGGGTTAAGGTGTTACAAGTTACACTTTGCGCGCAACTGTTACTTTGGCCATTGGTGGAACCGGTCGCAGGGGTGCTCTTTGGTCTGACCAACAACCTGAAGAGACCAATTGGAGGAAAATGTATGTATCATTACACTCCAATAGGACATGTACCTACAAGAAATACAGAAAATTTCCAATTCTCTTACTAAGATAAGTGATTCTTTATGCCCCATTAATCTCTCTGACTCTCCTGCCGAACATGTGACTTTTTTGGTGAAGGGTGTACTAAGGAAAGACAAAGCTTTAGCTTTTTCCAGGGCTGCTTTGACTTCTACTCAGGTGTCTCTTTCAGAGGCTCAAAGAGATCTAGAGTCTTCGCATCTTTAGTAATGCTTCCTTGGCTCAATGTTTAGCTAATTGCTTTACTGTAAGCCTTTAGGTTGTTTTGTAGTATTTTGAGAACGCCTTGAAACAACTGGAACATTTTCACCATCATCCTCTGCGTATTTTGATGGAGAAGGTTTGGTCGAATCAGATGCTCAAAGATGGTAAGGTCATTTCCCTGTTGGGGTATCCTTCCTTCCATTTTTTGTCACACCTTGTGTAAACAATATCTATGATGAGTAAATAGGCATGATTTTCTTTTTACATATTTGAGGTATATTTGTGTGATCCCAAATAGGGAACTCTGGATATTATGCAAACTTATAAGATCTTCCCTTGATGTTTATTGGACATCTTCGGGGCATTCTCGATAAATGGTAAGCTCCCCTTCCCCCACCCAGGTGAAAATCTGGTCTGTGGTCGACGTGTGGCCAACCCACTGCAACCTCTGGAGTGACTATTTGCTAGATGGGTGGACCATTGTAGTCGTTTTAGTGGTTTTTCCACTTTATTTATGTGTGTGCTTTATGAAATGGAGAATTTATTATTGTAATGGCACACGCATCACATTTGGGACATCCCCCCCCCCCAATTCTTTGTGCTAGGGCCTCGATCCCTTCAATCATACCCCGGACTCACTGTTACCTTATACAATTACAAAGAAATAAATATTTCATAATTTGCAACATTTCATTAATAATTGGGAATTATTCCTACACATGAGAAAGTTGATTATAAAAAAATAACGTCAAACATGAATAATAAAAAACATAACCAAGTGGACTAGTGTTGTACCCCAATATTTTCCCTCCCATTTTCTTCAAAAAAACATTCTTCTAAGGCTCTCAAGTACTCAAGGGTTGACTAGTCAATTCTCCTCATCAGCAAGGGGTCTACAACTAGGGTTTTGAGTTCCTTAAGGAAGTTTGAGTTGCAAAGACCTCAAGTGGTTTCCATGGTTCTCCATAGGTCTTCACAATATTCATGTCAATTTTAAAGCCTTGCATCACAAGTTTGCTCGGTCAATAGCTCAGATGATTGAAAATCAACTATATTGGGTAAAAAGTCAACTATAGTTAACATACAGTCAAACTTCAATGTTTTTGGTCAACATCTATATTTTTAAGTTATATCCATCATTTGATCAAGGTTTGATCATGATTCCTCAAGGAAATCCCTCAAATCATCAAAAGTCAAAAGTTGTCAAATTAGGGTTTCCTTAGGAGAAGTCAACTGAACTATGACCAAGCATAACTTTCACATGTTTCATGAACTTTTCCCTAACAAAAGGCCATTTTTAAGGAAACTAAATTCTCTACAACTTTGTATATGTATGCTCAAGTCCAAAAAGTGCTTCATTTGAGAGATATGAGCCCATACGTTACAGGTCACTTCAAAAGTCAATAAAAAAATACTTTTTGTCAAGGCAACTTACATCAAGTTAAAGTCTCCAAATACAAAAACCATCAAAATAGAAATTGAAGAAGATATCTTGAGCTTTTCAAAATTTAAAAGATCATCTTCAAAAGATTAAAATTGAGAGTGTTATGACCATTGTAAATTGGGAAATTTTGGTAAAATCCATGAAATGCAAAGTGAATAAATTTGAAATTCTAGACTAATGAGCCTAACTTTTGATGTTCAAACATGTTCACAATGTGTTAGAAGACCTCTAAATCCATTCATATATTTTTTATGATTTTTATTTTTTTTATTTGAATTTTTATTCATTTAAATGCAAGTAAATCAAATAAAATATAAAATCATTGGGCTAAGGCGCATGGGCTTTTGATTTCAATCCCATGGAGGCCCAAGAACACATGACAAACATGCCAAAAATGTGAAAACATATCGGGAACAAGAATCTTCAAGTTTGGAATGTTTTTTTTAACAATTTTGGAAATATTTCAATGTGTTTTTTTGCAATGAATTGTGACATGATGGTACAAGATTCTTGTCTTATTTTTGTTCCATTTTATTCCTCTATAAATACATGCAATACTCAAGTGTAAAATATACACAAGTTGCTGCCTCAAGAACCACTTCAAAAATCTCTCAAAATTCTCAAGAAAAGTGCAAATTTGTATCACACGATCCAACCACTCTCGAGCCAAACAAAGTGTCCAAACCTCTTCTTAAAGTCCTCAGGAACACATCCAGCCCAAGAACCATAAGATTTGGTGCCTGGAACTCGTGCTTCGAACTCCACCGGATATGATTTAGGATGAGTTTGAAATATCACATGCAAGATTTGATGCATAAATCTCTATATGCCATTTTAAGGCATAGAAATGTGTTTGCTTTAGATCTCTCTTTACAGGAACATTCAAGAGAAAAGAACCCCATCATCGGATTCGTAGTCCTTGAATTAAGGGGGGAGGGTCCCATTAATTTTTCAATTTTCTTGTTTTTATTATTTTTTGCTTTTGCTTAATTAATTTAATTACCTTTTTAATTATACTATAAAAAATAAATAAAAAACCAATTTTTATTTCAAAATATTTAGACTTAGGTTTTTTTTATAATAATTAATTTGTATTTAAAAATAATTAGACATTAGGTTTTTTATTATTATTAACTTAATTTTCTTTAAAAAGAAAAAAAGTAGAAATAATTAGGTTTTAATTATTTTATTATCACTTAGAAATTTTTTTAGGTTTTAAATATATTCTTCTAATTTCTTTTCTCTTTGCTATTTAAATTCTAGAAAAAAAAATGTATAGGTCTCACAATTGATTTTATAATAGCTTAATTTACTTTCTCACGTTTTTTTCTATTATGTAACTGCTCATGGGATGTAATAGCTTAGGTTTATTTTCCCGTGCTTTTACATTCTGCACTTATATATGAATTTATGTATATATATATATATATATATATATATATATATATATATATATATATATATATATATATATATATATATATATATATATATATATATATATATATATATATATATATATATATATATATATATATATATATATATATATATATATATATATATATATATATATATATATATATATATATATATATATATATATATATATATATATATATATATATAGTAACTAGGCATGTATGGCAAGATTTAAAATCAAATGCTAGAAAACCTTAAATACAAGATAAAATAACTGAATTAAAACATAATTCACACACGCACCTCTAAGGTGACTCCACTTGTTACCTTCGGATAAAACAGTCATGTCCCTCGAACATGGGACGCTTTAGCAAATACACTTGGTTAAAATATCATAGTTCCTCTATGACCCTTCTATGCTTCCTTCGGTAAACGATCTTATTCCTTTACGAAAAATTGTTAAAGCGCCCTACGAGTTTCCTTTATGATTGTATGATGACCCGCGTCTGTCCCTCACACATCCAACGATAGGGCTTCCTACTAACTAATGGTAGGATAACATTATCTAAAGGAGGAGGAAAATAACACGAAAGACATTCGATTAAGGGTGTATAGCTTGTACTCGCTTGCTCACACAAAATAAAACATATTTTTCATAATCACACTTTTCTCTTAAATATTTTCAAAATAAACATTTTGTACGCATTCTCAACAATACGAGAATCATTAAAAAATCGCCGCACTTAGGCATTTTTTTCAAAATATTTTTCAAACATACACAAGCACAAAGTATTTTAAAAATGATCTAGTGATTAAGAGCTCGTAAATAACTAGGAATAAAAAGAGTGTTAATACCTTCCCTTTTCTTAAAGGTCTTTCTTGTTCTTTTTACCATTTCCTTTATTGGATAAAATAAAAGTCGGCGGCGACTCTTGCTATCCGCAACATTTGTGATAAAATGCAAAACCAAAAGTTAGTTCTCCCACCGTATTACAGAACTGGCGACTCTTATGGGGAAAACTAAAAGTGGGGTTACCTTAAGAGCTAGATCACCTTTATTTCTTTACTTGTTTTTCTTGTATGCTTTATATTTCGGGATATGCTTGGGTTTATTTCTTGTATAGATCATATACCCCGATCTGGGGGTATTCTAGGTAAGTAGCAATAGATCGTGAAAATTGTACGGCGTATACCGATACAGTTGAAGTGATGGCTACATTAGTGTGACACATTGGTTGGTGTCGGTGTCTCTTGAGTTATGTCAAGGAGAATGTTGGGCTGCCGCATGGTGTCATAAAGCACTAACTGACCGTAGAACCTTAATTGACACAACTTATCCATTAGAAAGAAGTGAGATGGCCAGATTTTGTGCAGACTGAAGTTGGTTGATACTCGATACTACACTCATTGAGGCCGGACTCTCGGGATATTTAGGTCGCAAATCAGATGCTTGTGTTGAAACAATGTCTGGGAGAAAGATCAGTGATATTGAGGCTCTTAGAACCCGGTTACTTCTTTTAAGACAGGTTGAGCCAACTAAAACTTCAAAAGAGTACTTACCTATAAACTCCATGAAAGATTAAGCCTAAGGCCTTGTGTGTTTTGGTTTTATGATTAATTGTTCGAACATGACATCATACCATATCATTTTTACTAACCATTTCAAGGATCTCAAGGGCCTGTGATGTAGATTATCATGAACCAGGCGCCTAGCAAGGGGAAATAGGATTTATTTTCCTCTAACCAAATACCACCAAAGTATCATGAACCGACATCTAGAAAGGGGCAAGGGGATTTATTTTCCTCTAACTAGATTTCGTCAAAGACCAAAGTGCATTATTCTGAGTCAAAGGCTAGGACCCACTCGACATGGTGAGCTTGATTCTCGTAGAAGGACATTCAACAATACGAAGTTCTTCAATTGAAGCTGTAGTCAGATTCTAACATTTTCTTTTGTTTATACCGCGAGATCCTTGAAAACATCGCATTTACATATCATGCATGTCATTACATAACAGGTAGTTCTCAAGACAAGTTCTCATTTTCTCGCTGTTTATTTCAGTAGAAAAATGGCCCTCAAACATACTGTTAAGGACCTCCAAACTCAGCATGCACAATTTCAAGAGACTCTTTTGAATCTGGAACATGGGCAGAAACATCTGACGGTGCTCGCCGCCAAGAAAAAAAAGACTAAAAAGCTGGTTGTTATCCTTAATATGGGGAGAATATTTAAAGGTATTTCTCAACCGATTCAAGTGGATAATATTTCCTCTGAGGAAGACGACAACCTAGAAGAGGATAGTTGAAGAATCAAGCCTGAAGGTAGAAATAATCAGGGTTCTGAAGATAAAGACTACTCCGATGAACCGTCTCTTCATGCAGATGACAAGTACAAGCAGTTGGAAGACCGTCTCAAAGCTATGTAAATCCAGAAAGTGTCTGGATTGGATTTTGGAGAACTAGGTATGATCCTTGGGGTAGTCATCCATCACAAGTTCAAGGTCCCCTCTTTTTCTAAATATGACGGTGTGTCTTGTCCGAAGCTTCATCTGAGATTGTATGTTCAAAAGATCCAACTCCATACCGCTGACAGGAAGTTACGAGTCCATTTCTCTCAGGAATTCTCTCAGGAAAGTTTGTCTGGTACATAACTTGAATGGTTCTATCATCTAGAAGGAAGCAACCTTCATACTTTGGAAGACCTGGCTACTGCTTTTTACAAACAGTGTCAGTATAATGCCGACCTTGCACCAACTCGAGTGCAATTACAAAATATGTCCATGGGCTCAAATGAAGGGTTCAAGGAATATGCACAAAAATGGAGGGATTTAGCTGGAAGAGTTCAACCTCCTCTATCCGATAGGGAGCTGGTTGATATGTTCATGGGTATTCTGACAGGTCCATTCTTTAACCATCTAATTGGAAGCTCCTCATCTAGTTTTACTGAGCTTATTCTAACAGGAGAACATGTCGAAGGTGGTATCAAGAGTGGAAAGATTCCAATGGTTGCGTCTTTAAGTGCTGTGAAGAAGACATTCAGTGATAAGAAGGAAACCAATTCCATTTATGGCCATAAGGGTCGTGTTAGCAGTAACCGCAACCAATCTGTGGGAGTTGTGCTAATCTCAAATCCCGCACCAATGCAACATCAACAACAAGGCAATCAGCGTAGGCCGGATGCACCTAGGAGACAATTTACTAAGATCAACATGCCATTGTCCCAGGAACTTCAACACCTGTTGAAGGCAGAGCTGATAACATTAAAGGGTCCTCCTCAGAATTCCAACACCTCCTCTCCTTGGTACAATCCTAATGTGAGATGTGCCTATCATTCCAATAGTTCCGGAAATGAAACAAATAGCTGTTGGGCTTTGAAAATTAAAATCCAAGATTTGATTGATGCTAAGGAGGTTGGGTTCGACCCTCCCGAGACCCCCAATGTGATCACTACTCCCATGCCAAATCATGGTCAAGATTGAGAGCGTCTATTTCATTTGAATTTTAAAATTGTAATTTCTTTTGATTGTTTGAACATTTATTTTATCTCAAACTTTGTTGTTTCTTTTATTGCATTGCATATGTTTGGCTTGAAGTAATCCATTCATTTTTTACTATATTTAAACTATGTTTTTACTTTCTTATTGTGATATTCAACTCTCAATTAAAAGTTGTAAGCCTTTAGAGGGAGAATGACAAAAATAATACCATAATCGCTACAATATGCTTTTGAACAGACCTTACTGATGATGTACAAGCATTTCTTCAAATCCTAAATAGTAGAGTTATAAGAAAGATAATCCCTAGTCAACCCCGTTGAGCCTAACAAGTAGGAGTTTTCTTTTCCACACAAATTGAAACCTTTAATCATAACCTTGGGCAGGGTAGTTTCTTAGTTAATTCAAATGCTTGTTCAGTCGCAAGCTCTACCTTCATACACGATGAATAGTGTCGAAGATGATCTTCTAAATCAAAAGACAGTGATGGTTCCCCGTAATTACTAAAACAGGCAGTTGTCATCTCTCAAAAGAAAAGCATGCTAAGTCAAAACCTATGAAGGAGACTTAGGACAAACTGGGGCATCCCGCTGACTGTGATCTCAAAATAGTTAAGGTCAAATAATAAGGATAATAAAGTCAAAAAAGAGGTCGCTACGAATCCTCAAAAAAAATAAAATATATATATATATATATATATATATATATATATATATATATATATATATATATATATATATATATATATATATATATATATATATATTACAAAAAAAATGATGATTGCCTTCTCAAATAAACTTTCAGTATCTGAACCATCACTGGAATATTATGGCAAAGATTCCAAACTCAATTGGAATCTAAACACACAATCCACTTAGCATAGGGATGAAGAACATCACAGAGAACGGGTTGGATAAAAATAAAGTTTGAGCCTTTATCCTTTGTTTCTTAAACTGTGAACCAGACCATGCTACAACCCTTAAAAGTCCTAGTTGAAGCATTGGTTAGTTCGAAAGCATACTGTTACAAAAGGTATCCTGACTCCTGTAAGGCTTACTATAAATCCCGAGTTGAATTCATATTCTTACAAAATTTTGTTGTTTACTAAAAATGAATTTTCAAAACTTCAAGACAGACATAAGCTTTGCATTTTTAAATACCATTGGTTGCATATGACTAATTGTTCGACAGCAGAGAAATTCACACGACGGATATTCAATGAACGAAAATCCTCTCAATGAACATAATCACCTCAGATGGAAAGATATTTCCAGTAACAAGCCTTTCATAATCAAGGGAAATGACATGGTGTCTAACTGATCTGGGGGAGTCGAGTCAAGATTCAAGGAATCTCTCAAAAGTGCCGAATAACATGGGGAATACCTCTATCTGAATCACTTGGGTTATTGAACATGAGTTCTAGCAAACAGCCACGTGCGATCAAGAAAACATTCTCTAGCATGCTACAACACTTATAGTGAAAATTCTCCGCATCATGTGAACACGGACATAATAAAAAACTACTACGCATGAAAGAGACCCGCTAGGTTGATAGGCCTAAGAAACAATAAGGGCATCCTGACGAACCAAAAAGGTTTGGGCAAAAATTATGGATATATATAAAAAAAATTATACACCCGACAAGTCAAAAACCTGAAAAGGTGGCTTAAGCAAAAAAGGGAATCCTAGTGGGCTGAATATCTGAAAAGATAATCTAGGAAAAATTCAGGGATTAAAGCATACGAATATGTGTCGTCATCTGACACTTGTCTATCATTGGAAGGCTTATCACTCTGATCAGCGTTTACCAAGAACTCTAGCAGTCGAGAGGATGTTCAAGTCATCCATAAATCCCCACAGAGTAGTTTCCACAGAATTATATCTACAGAGCTATCTGCACAAGATCATCTTCAACAGAGATACATTCTTCGCAAGTATAATATGCCTTCAAGACAGAAATTAGGGCATCTTCCAGTTGTTAACATGATCATACTCACAAGCAGATCACCCTAGCAGATAAAGGAATATAATATTTTCCCCTACAATATCGCCAACCTACGGAGCCCCAATCTCTATAAGATATTACGATATCAGTATAGTTTATAGAAATTCTCTTCCCCAGCTGAGCTTATTCCTCCAAAACTATAAAACCCCCTGCATATTTCTTTCCTCCAGCAGCGCTCATTTCCTCAACAAGAGTTTTCCTCAGCAAAGTGTTTCTCCAACAGGTTTAGGTTTTATTTCCCCAACAGATTACAGTCTCCCAAATTTGAGTCTATTTCTCTAACTACCGCAAATTATCGGAAAAGGACAATTAGGGTTGTTATCCCCGAAGAGTTGCTACTGAGTCGGCATCCATATCAGATACCCGACCGGATAACACCTCTAAAGGTTATCCATCTCTTTTATCCCCAGTCAGGGTATATAAGAATTAAATTCCCCAATATAGTGAGGAACGACCAATGTTCCTGAACTCTTCTATTCCCAAGCAGAAGTCAAACATTCCCAGCGGAGTATCCTCCAAAACATTAAGCAGGAATCCCCCAATGGAGTATCCTCCAAAATAGAAAACGGGAATCTCTAGCGTAGAAATTCTAAACAAGATTGAATATTCATACTCTGCATCCCCAGTGACAGTCAGGGATTTATTTTCCCTAGCCAAAGATGTTACACAAAGCTACCATCGCCATCAGCGACATCTCACATTCATGCATCATTTACAAAATATCATAGCATATGCATATGAAACGCATATAGCACACTCTCATTTATTTTGAGAACATCATTATGAAATGCATTACATACGTCATGACATTGCATAAAGACTAACTTTGTCTTTTCAGGTAAAGTCTACAAACAAGATGAATATCATCAACAATTTTCAAACAGGTCAAAGATTAATTCCCGAAAATAAGTCAAGGTAACTATCAAAGACCAGGTGGTATGAATTCCCGAAACAGGTCGGGTTTACCAATGAAAGAGAATTGTAGATCAATTCCTGAAACAAGACGGGGTGACCATCTGCATGACCAAATGACTTCCTTCAAAGATTTATTCTGAAAAACATCTCCTAAAAAACATTTCCTCAGAGACTGAATTCTGACAAGCATTTCCTTAGAGACTGAATTCTGACAAGCATTTTCTAGGAGACTCAATTTCGACATGCATTTCCTCGGAGACTGAATTCCAACAAGCATTTCCTCAGAGACTGAATTTCGACAAGCATTTCCTCGGAGACTGAATTTCGACAAGCATCTCCTCGAAGACTAAATCCCGACAAGCATTTCCTTGGAGACTGAATTCCGACAAGCATTTCTTTAGAGACTGAATTTTGACAAGCATTTCTTTGGAGAGGGAATTTTGACAAGCATTTCCTCGGAGACTGAATTGCAACAAGCATTTCCTCGGAGACTGGATTCCGAAAAGTATTTCCTCGAAGATTGAATTTTGAAAAGCATTTCCTCGGAGACTGAATTCCGATAAGCATTTCCTCAGAGACTGAATTTCGACAAGCATTTCCTCCGAGACTAAATTCCGGCAAGCATTTCCTCGGACACTGTATTTTGACAATCATTTCCTCGGAGACTGAATTCTGACAAGCATTTCCTCGAAGACTGAATTCCGACAAGCATTTCCTCGGAGACCTGATTCCGAAAAGCATTTCCTCAGAGACTGAATTCCTACAAGTATCTTTCTTAGAGACTAAATTCAGAAAAGCACTTCCTCAGAGACTGAATTCTAAAAACCACTTACCTCAGAAATTTATTTTGAAAAGCATTTCCCTCAGAGATTTAACCTGACAAGCATTTCCTTCAGAGACTGAATTCTGAATAACAGTTCCTTCGAAGACTCATTCCAATACCTTTTCTAGTTGAAGTTGGGTGTAGACATCTTCTGGTTCAGATAAAATCGAGCGTGGATTTATTCTGATATTCTTTTAGACAAAGTTGGGTGTAGACTCGTTCCAAATACATCTTCTAAGACAAAGTTGGGTGTAGACTCGTTCCAAATACATCTTCTTATCAACAGGTATCCAAGATGGCATCTATTAAACCATCTTCAACAAATATCTGTTACCTCTCCAAATGGCATCTTTAAGCCCATTACTGACATAATTAACCAATAGTATTACTTCGTGCACATACGAGTGCAAATTTCTAGGCACTTAAGTGTTCAATCATCTTCTACCTTCAAGTCACGAATGGCGGACATGCCAATCTAAATCTTCAGGTTTAAGAATATTGAACAGGGGCAGTTGTTGTACTCCAAAATTTTTCCTCTCATTTTCTTCAAAAAAACACTCTTCTAAGGCTCTCAAGTACTCAAGGTTACTCAAGGGTTGACCAGTCAATTCTCCTCCTAAGCAAGGGGTCTACAACTAGGGTTTTGAGTTCCTCATGGAAGTTTGGGTTGCAAAGGCCTCAAGTGGTTTACACGGTTCTCCATACGTCTTCGAAAATGTTCATATCAAGTTTCAAGCCTTGCATCACAAGTTTGCTCAGTCAATAAATAGCTCAAATGAGTGAAAATATGCTATATTTGGGTAAAAAGTCAACTATGGTCAACATACAGTCAAACTTCAAGATTTTTGGTCAACATCAACATTTTGAAGTTATATTTATCATTTTATCAAGGGTTGGTCATTATTCCTCAAGGAAAGCCCTCAAATTATCAAAAGTCAAAAGTTGTCAAATTAGAGTTTCCTTAGGAGAAGTCAACTGAACTTTGTCTAAGCATAACTTTCACATGCTTCATCAACTTTTTCGCAACAAAAGCCCATTATGAAGGAAATTAAATTCTCTACAACTTTTGGTATGTATGCCCAAGTCCCAAAAGTTCTTCATTTGAGATATATGAGCCCATACGTTACAGGTCATTTCAGAAGTCAACAAAAAGACACTTTTTATCAAGGCAACTTACATTAAGATAAAGTCTCCAAATGCAAAAACAATAAAAAGAGAAATTGAAGAAGACATCTTGATATTTTCAAAAAGTAAAAGATCATATTTAAAAGATTAAAATTGAGAGAATTATAACCTATGCAAATTAGGAAATTTTGGTAAAATGCATGAAATGCAAAGTGTGCAAACTTGAAATTCTAGACTAATGGGCCTAACTTTTTATGTTCAAACATGTTTACAATGTGTTAGAAGACCTCTAAATCCATTCATATATATTTTTATGATTTTTATTTCTTTTATTTGAATTTTTATTCATTTAAATGCAAGTAAATCAAATAAAATATAAAATCATTGGGCCAAGGCGCATGGGCTTTTGATTTCAATGACATGGAGATCCAAGAACACATGACAAACATGCCAAAACCGTGAAAATAAGTTAGGAACAAGAATCTTCAAGTTTGGAATGTTTTTTTTAACAATTTTGGAAATGTTTCAATGTATTTTTTTGTAATGAATTGTGATCGACTAGATATGGTAGTCTAAATGATCTGGACTGCAAGTGCACAGTATTATCGTGTAGTTTTAAAGATTATCGAACCCAAAGAACCAAAAGTCAAATGTATCATTATCTAGTGTTGCAGTGTAAATCTAAGGCTAAAAATATTTGGTTTAGATTAGGGGAACTAAAAGTAAGTTTGAATCTAGTTAAATAATCAAAGGGGGTAAACAACCAGTATGTAATGATCGGGCTTCGGGAATTAGTAACCTATTTGGTAACTTGCAGTTTCTAACAATTCTCAGTAGAAATTTATCAGTTTAAAAACCCTCGTCTCACACTGTCGTGGTTGTTGATTTAGGTTATGCAATTTAAGTCCTAACATATGCTCTCGCTATCCCGTTGGAGTTAGAAACATTCTTTTGAAAACAAATAAACTCTAATTCGCTTTAAAGTGCTCTTGCTATTTTTAAAGCCAATGCCTAGTTACTACGTCCAGTTAAAGATCCTTAAGCTCTCGCTTTATTGAACCTAACTTCTATTCGTTTTTTACTCTCGTAACAAAATGGTTCATCATTAAAAACAAAGTAATCTAGTCTAGAAAATAGTTCAACAAATAAATAACCAATAGTATTACCAAATTCCCTCAGTTTTATGATCTTACATACCAGTTTAGAAATCTAGCTTAGCATATTATAAAACTCAATCACGGAATAATAAAAGCCAGACAACGAAGTAAACATGGTTATCGAATTAAAGGAAAATAATAATTTATTAAAATAAAAACCTTGAAATAAATTGACTGGAGACTGATAAAAATTCGCCCGGCTCTAGAGGAAGCACTCCCCCACAGGTTGGTAGGTTATGCTTCGATATGGAACAGGAACAATTGCGAAAATAAAATAATAAACTTAAATAACAAATCTGGAGGTCTTGAAATAAAATATTGGGCAATAGTTCCCCGGTGTAGAAATCTATTTCTTAAAACGGATTGGGAAAATAAATCTGCTAAGGAAAATAATAGCTGAGGAAAAATAATTCTGGAAAGTAGTAGCTCTATGAAATATACGAAGAACAAAAGGGCAGTAACCGCGTGACCCTCTTTCAGTGCATGAGTTCTGCTATTTATATACATCTCAAGTTGCTCCCATTAGTTCAAAATAATCTAAGTTGCTCCCATTGACTTTTGTGCATTTTCATAAAATTGGTCAACTTTAGCAATGCATATCTTTCTCAATTTTAACCCTAAGAGGGTGTTCTTGGACTTTTTAGAGAGCTTAGGATATTCTCTAAACAACCCTTTTGGTTTCATCTCTATTGGATCTTCCATGTTCATGTAAGAAGTTTTGACCTAAATTGTGTTTTTGTTGACTTTTTGAAAGGACCTATAATGTATGAGCTTGTATCATTCCAATGGTGCATTTCTTGAACTTGAGAGATGAAGAGAAGTTGTAGGGAATTAGATTATATTCAAAATGAGCCTTGGTGGAAAAATTTCTGATAAAGTATGAGAAAGTTATGCCTGGTCAAAGTTTGGTTGACTTTTTCTAAAGAAACCCTAATTTGCCATTTTTGACTTTTTTTGAGTTAGGAGCATTTCTTGAGGAATCATGATCAACCCTTGATAAAATGATGGATATTACTTAGAAATGTTGATGTTGACCAAAAATCTTGAAGTTTGACTGTATTTGGGCCACTGTTGACTTTTGACCTAGTACCGTTGATTTCCAGACATTTGAGCAGTTGAAAGAGAAAACTTGTTGTTCAAGGCATGAAATTTGGCATGGATGATCTTGAGGACATGTTAGGACAATGGAGAACATTGGGATCCTTTGGACTCACACATCTTGCTTAAAATTGAAACCCTAGTTTGAGGTTTATTGTCTTAAGAGGAGAATTTACCTAGACAATTCTTAGTCATCCTTGAGCAATTGAGGATCTCAAGAAGCATGTCTTGAGTGAAATGGGAGGGAAAATTTTGGGGTACAACAACTAGAAACATAATTTCTTCATGTAGTAACCAGTTACCTCAAAAATGGTAACTGGTTATGTGATACGGTGGCTGGACTGACTTTTTTACTGATTTTGCATTTGTATTCGGAAATGTTGCGGTAAGTAAGAGTCGCCACCGACTTTTCTTTTATCCAACAAAGGAAAGGGTGAAAAGAACAGAAAAAGACATTTCGATTTTATTTCTGAGTAAGGGGGGTAGATTAGGGAAATGGAAGGTTTAATGTTTTAAAACGTAGGCCCGATGATAGAAGGAGCCTAATTTTGCCTTGTGATCCAGTGAAGAGAAGTTTTGGGGAGCGCATGATAGTCTGCGCGTGAGGGCATTGGATATGGCTACACTAACACCTGGCAGCACAAATTTGAAGGTGCATCATGAGTGTATTTGGCTTGTATGCATCAGATATCTAAACCAAATGTTAGAAAAATGGAAATGCATGATTAGGGACTCGAACCCCGGTCCTCTCTCCAACACGTGTGTTTCTTCACCATCTGAGCTAGTTGTTCAATCGTTTATATAAATCAAACAATAACATTATATTGGTAAAACGAATCAAATATATTTAAAAAAATGATGCACGCTAATGGGGCCCTGTTAATATTTGAATCAACCAATAAGAACACACGCGCTTGCCACGCCAACTCCGGGGTGGTCAAACTACCCTCCGCGGTGGTTGACCACCATCTTCTCCGGTATGGAGAAATTCGTAACCTGCAAAATAGGAAGCTTTGAGATCTGAAATTTTGGCTACCCCCCTAAAACCTAAGTTGAAAATTCTGCCTAGGTCTTGGTTTGGGCTAAAACCACCTCTATCCCTGAAACCGAAACATCCATGTGTTAGAACATAATTTAGTTCTACATCCTAATAAGAGTTTTGATGATAACAAACACATGATATAAAGAACAAATATGCTCGCTAATAAAAGTGTCGTTACATGCAGGAAGTTCTGATGTGAAAAAGATGTTTCGATGCAACTGGAAGTTCGGCCAAAACATCACCTGAAGTTCTGATTATGCGAGCACAAAAGTTGAGAGTACCATGAAAGATTCAGACGCATCAAATCTGTATGACACACTTATATGAAGAAGTTTTGTAACAACTTCTGAATGCACCAGCGCTGCGAAACAGAATCTCTGATACTCTGATGTGCAAAGTTCTGATAAAGTGTAAAGGACTCTCAACGGTAATATTCATTCTCTGATGTGAGAAGTTCTGAAGCATTATAATTCTATCCTTGCAAGATTATAAGTAACGGCTACAAACAGACAAGGATATCCTGATTTGGAAAGCTCATTAACTCGTGTTATGGACATACCAAAAGTATCTTCTTATGTCTCTATTGCAAGGCCTACATAAAAGAGACAAGAAGAAGATTTCAAGATGATGAACAACTGCGCACAAAAAATAAGAACTCACGTGAATAATCAGTAATGCAATAATCACTCTTCATCCTCAACGTTCAATATTAAATTGTGTAAAAATTCGCTGTTAGTGACACTGTTTATTAGAAACATCATTGTACACCTTTATTCAATTAACTATTTAGTGAATTTCCTTGAGAAAACCTGGTTGTGGTTTTGGACTCAAGAAGACTTTGACAGTTGTCAAAGTAGATTTGTAATCAAGTTTGATTAGTGAATTAAGACCTTGTTGGAGAGAGGTGAAATCACCTTGGCGGGTGGACTGGAGTAGTTTGAGTTCAAACGAATCAGGATAAAAATCATCGTGTCATTTGCATTGATTTTTTAAGATTCCAATTCAACCCCCCCTTCTTGTGTTTTTCAATTCTTCAATTGGTATCAGAGCACCTGGATCGGGATGCAAACACTTAACCGTGTCAGATAAAGATCCAAAGGGGGGAAAGCACTAGGATGGGAACAAGTCAGAACATCAGCAGCATCCCTCCAGTATTTGACGGTGAAAATTTCGATTACTGGAAAGATATGATCAGAAGTTTCTTCCTAGCCTATGATGCTGACCTCTGGCATATGGTAACTGATGGATACATACATCCTGTTGATGAAAGCGGTCAGAAGATTGACAGAAAAAGGATGACAGATCATCAAAAGCAAGAATTCAGAAATCATCACAAGGCCAGAACAATTCTCTTGAGTGCCAACTCATATTTAGAGTATGAGAAGATCACAAACAGAGAGACATCTAAAAACATGTTTGATTCTCTAAGAAGGAAGCATGAAGGAAACATATAAGTAAAGGAAACCAAAGCCCTTGCGCTCATTCAGAAGTATGAAGCCTTCAAAATGGAATAAGATGAAACCATTGAAATAATGTTCTTTAGATTTCAAATTCTGGTGGCTGGGCTAAAGGTGTTGGATAAAGGGTACTCAACTACTGATCATGTAAAGAAGCTCATCAGAAGTTTACCAAAACAATGGAGACCAATGGTCACGGCTCACAAACTGACAAAAGATCTTAACATAAGATCTTTATAAGAACTTGTCAGCTCTCTTAGAAGCCATGGGATAGAGTTTGAATATGATGTGCCTCAGAAGCAATGTAAGTCTCTTGCTCTTAAATCTAACAAATATGAAACCAAATTTTTGTAGGAAAAAGCAGAAGAAGAAAACTCTGGAGAATCCTCATCAGAAGAAGACGAATTGTTCTTTCTATCCAGAAGAATCATTCAGCTGTGAAAGCACAGGCAGAAGAATTCCAGAAACTCCAGGAGAACAAGAAATGATTCTGAACAATCTCCTAGATATAGAAAATCCAGTAACATAATCATTACCTGCTATGAATGCAATAAACAAGGTCACTACAAAAGTGATTATCCAAGGCTTCAGAAGGAGAAACATAAAAGGATGTTCGTTAAGAAGAAGAAGAAAAGTCTTATGGAGACGTGGGATGACTCTGAATCTTCTGAAGATGGAACAGAATCATAAGATGGACAAGCCAATATAGCTCAAACGAATAACTTATCAAATGTCTCTGAATCCTCTGAATCAGAACTACAATCAGAATCAGAATCAGAGTTTGAAGAGGTATTCTCTAACTTTTCTAGATCCCAATTAGAGGAGAGTCTGTCAGAAATTCTAGAAAGGTATCAGAAGCTTCGAGTCATAAACTAGAACCTGAAAAAGGATCTAGTTTCTGACTCTGAAGAAACTAAGAATCTGAGACTAGAAAACTCTGAGTTGAAAGAAAAGGTTTTTAAACTTGAAAATGATTTACAAAATTCTCAGAAGGAAACTGTCTCAAAAGTTCTTGGTAATCCTAATGCAATCATAAAGGAATATGATCACAACTTTCTGAAATTCCTCGCTAATAACATAGATAGAAGCAAGATGGCTTCAATGATCTATGTTGTTAGCAGAAATGGAAGAATAAGTATAGAATACAAGGGAAAAGTATCTCAACCTAAGATAGTTAAAGATCTGGTTATCAAACACACTCCTCTTTATTCTCACTTCACTACTGGGCAAACACATGATATAAAACATGTCGGTAAGGCGTTTTATACTAAACCAAAATTCAAACAGAATTTTGGAAACTCTAACAGTCATGGACCCTGAAAGATATGGGTACCAAAAGACAAAATCATCTACGTTGCAGATATTTTTAACAGCAAGGTTGAAACACCAGTATTAACACCTGGACTCTGGATGCTCTCTACAAATAGAGGAAAGAAAGCATATGTTCCAAAGCCTGGAATTTAAAAGTTTCGCAGGTTTCAGAGGCAATCAGAAACAGAAGATTTCTGGCTCTGAAACTATTGGAAACATGAATGGAAATACAACATCAGAAGCTCTCTAAAGAATCTCAGATGTATCCAGAAGAGGATGTCACACCTTTTCAAGAAACTCTTGTCAGAGCAAGCCAATCAGAGTCTTTACCACTTTTTGATTCTTGACAAAAAGGGGGAGAATAGAGAACATTTTGACTCATAATTAGAAGATCGTCTAGGAAGTATTTTATTTTATCGTTAGCTGAGTATTCTACTCGGGGGGAGCCTTTTAATTATTTTTCTTTATATCTCATCAAAATATACTAGTTTTTGTCATCATCAAAAAGGGGGAGATTGTTACAACATAATTTAGTTCTACATCCCAGTAAGAGTTTTGATGATAACAAACACATGATATAAAGAAAAAATATGCTCGCTAATAAAAGTATCGTTACATGCAGGAAGTTCAGATGTGAAAAAGATGTTCTGATGTAACTGGAAGTTCTGCCAAAACATCACCAGAAGTTCTGATTATGCGAGCACAGAAGTTGAGAGTACCATGAAAGATTTAGACGCATCAAATCTGCATGAAACACTTATATGAAGAAGTTTTGTAACAACTTCTGAATGAACCAGCGCTGTGAAAGAGAATCTCTAATACTCTGATGTGCAAAGTTTTGATCAGGCTGTAAAGGACTCTCAACGGTAATATTCATTCTCTGATTTGAGAAGTTCTGAAGCATTACAATTCTATCATCGCAAGATCATAAGTAACAGCTACAAACAGACAAGGATCTCCTGATTTGGAAAGCTCATTAACTCGTGTTATGGACATACCAAAAGTATCTTCTTATGTCTCTATTGCAAGGCATATATAAAGCAGACAAGAAAAATATTTTAAGATGATGAACAACTGTGCACAAAAAAGAAGAACTCACGTGAATAGTCAGTAATGCAGCAATCACTCTTCGTCCTCAATGTTCAATATTAAATTGTGTAAAACATCACTGTTAGTGATACTGTTTATTAGAAGCATCATTGTACACCTTTATTCCATTAACTGTTTAGTGAATTTCCTTGAGAAAACCAGTTTGTGGTTTTGGACTCCAGAAGACTTTGAAAGTTGTCAAAGTAGATTTGTAATCGAGTTTGATTAATGAATTAAGACCTCATTGGAGAGAGGCGAAATCACCTTGGCGGGTGGACTGGAGTAGTTTGAGTTCAAACGAACCAGGATAAAAATCATCATGTCATTTGCGTTGATTTTTTAAGATTCCAATTTAACTCCCCTTCTTGTGTTTTTCAATTCTTCACCATGTTTCAAAACCCTAACAATGGTGATCTATGATTCTGGCATTGTAACTCACATGAAATACGTTAGAACATTCACAAGAAACAATAATAACATGAATATCTAAAGAGAATTATTTTATATTACATATTTGAAAGGTTTCGAATCAGAATCTTACCAAGGTCTGGTGACTCGTGGATTTGTGGTTTTAGGGGGTTGCACACTGTGATCGGTGGATCTGGAACTGACTGTTTAACGCTGGTTCGTGAAACGTCGCGGAAGCAAGAGTCGCCACCGTCTTTTATTTTCTCCAAATGGAAAGGACAAAAGCACAGAAAAATTCCTTATAGAGATTGCTCTCGGTTCGGGAGGTAGGTTATAGAAAGGGAAGGTGTTAGCACCCTTTCTATCCATGGTTATCCATGGGCTCTTAGATACTTGCTCACTTGTGTTTTCAAAAATGGTTTGTTTGCTTTTCAACTGTGGGTTTTAAAAAAGTTTCTTTGAAAATTTCAGTTCGACTCTTGTATCTGTCCTCAAGAGTGTTTGAAAAAATTGCTTTCGAAAGCTTTTTGAAAATGTGTTGGTGTGAAAAGTATTTTGTTTTTGTTTTGAAATTTAGAGCAAGTATCTAGAGTCGTCTACCTACCCTAAGGAATTCGTCTGTGTAAATGTCCTTTAAAGTAGTGCCATCCCACCATTGAGAGGTAGGTAGCACCACCGTTGGAGGTGTTCGGGTTAATTCGAGGTTCGGGACATGGTGATCACCAGAGCAATGGGAAGACACCTTAGAAGCTACCCTCATGCCAGGTTCCCGGATCATGAGGACTTACTAAGACGTCCTCTACTCGACGATCACCTTTCGAGGCAAGGCAATAGTGAGGCGTACCCTAGGGGTGGTGTGTGCGATTTGTGTGTCGTTTTCATTTGCATTTGTCTTGTCATGTTAATTGTGATCTACGCTTGATTTTATTTAAGTCCATACATTCTTTCATGCTTTTAATTAACAGTTAAGAAATATTGGCGGGAAAGTAAAGCTAAAGCTATTACAAATGGCGCGGGTCCACATCGCCAAAATTAAACCAGACCCGATTTGACAGAAAAGTAAATAAAGCGAATAAAGAATTAAAAAGTGCGAGACGTAATTGTTACAAAGCTTTGGGAGAGATACATAATTATTTAAGCGGAATAAAATAAATGTATAAAAGAATTATCGAAACGAGGGCGTTGGACCCTTTTGCAAAAAATATTGAATTAATGAATTGATTAATTAAGATTAAAAGAAAGCAAGAATTTGTTTTTGGTATTTTTAGGATTTAATGAGTTAATATGAAAAAGAGAATTAATTAAAATAAAACGTTAAACCTAGTTTTAATTATTTTTAAGAAAAATGTTGAAGTTTTTAACCTAATTTAACCTAAGTTATTTATGTACAATTTAATTATAAAAAATAAATAAATAAGTAATATTATGGTGAAAAGGAAAATTAAAAAGGAATAAAAACAATAATTAAACCTATTTCTACATTTTTTAGATTTTTTTATGAAAAGAATTAATATTGCAAACCCTAATTTAAACTAGATTTAATTACATGCATTTATTTAAAAAATAAAAATTATTATATTTTTTCCATCTTTTTCTGATTTTTATGAGGTTTTATATTTTGTAAAAGTAATTAATTAATTAAATTAAAACAACAAAACAAATAAACAAATAATTGAAAAAATAAAATATGAAGAAAATTAAAGAAAACATTGCAAACCAGGGGGGGTGGAAGTCCCAATATGGAGGTATAGGCCTTAGCAATCTGGCCCAGTAAAGCATGGCCCTTCTGACTTTTGCATGTCACGTGTGGCAACGTTGACTAGGGTTTATTGTGTGCTTCAGATCTAGGCCTTTGGTTTGATCTCCAGGGGGACGTGTCATGCTTGATTTGGAAGTGCATGGTACATCCAGACATTAAGCGCTGCATGGGATTGGTTAATGAAAAATAGCATGAGAAATTATACAGACCTGGGGTTCGAACCCAGGTCACTAACATCACCACTCAACACCTGTGCCACTACGCCATCTGAATCATATTTAATATATAATAGTTAACAAATATTATAAAAAGAAAGTGAATTAACGCTTGGAAACGCGCGTGAATTTTCAAATCAACGTATCATGTGTTGACAACACATCATCTTCTTCACCATCCCTGTAAAACAAAGAACAAACGCAACGGTTTTTGAACCGTTCTATAATGCCCGATTAGAAAAAATAACGAATAGGCCATAAGGCCATATAAATTAAGCGCGACTGTTGTGTCTTCTTCGTCCAGATATGCTAAATTGAATGGTGGTGGTTTGGAGTCTTAATTTTGCCTTATTTGAGAAACCCCAATTTCAAGCTCTGTAAACCCTAGAAAAACAGTTATGGCATAATCGCGTATGGCTTGCAAAAATTCAATCAAACATAATGGTTAGCTTTAAAATCACACCAGGAACAAGAATCACTAATTGAAATGTCATGAAAATGCATAGAATATAGAATACGATTATGAAATTTTCATGGAATATGTTGAGTTCTGTATACCGATTCTTTGCCTTTTGATGAATGTTCTGGATTGGAATATGATCAGTGAAGCTTCAGGAAGCTATTGAAATAGTTTTTGTGCCTTGAATCAATCTCTAACAATGATTTCAGTTTTGATTTTTTAGAGAATTTTTCCAAGTTTGTCTATGGCCTTTGAGCGCAGTTTTCTGTGTATGGTGATTAGGGTTCTCATCTAGTATTTGTACTGAAGGCATTAGGTCAAAAATATTGCTCAAAATCTCTTGAATTCATGAATTGGAGATTTGATTTGTTAAGGATCTTTTTTCAATCTTTTTCAAGTGTTCTTGTGCCAATTAGCATCCAATCAATCCAATTCTTTCCTAATTAGCATATGCACGAAATCTTGATGGCAAAACATGTATAAAAAGATTTGTTAGGGTGGACTAAATATTTTTCATATATTTTAAATGATTTAAATTAATATAAATAATAATTCAAATAAATAAATAAAAAATGAGAAAATACTTCCCTTTGGGCCAAGTGGTCGTGCACATGCTTGGAATGATGAACCATGGAAGAAAAATGGGCCCATTAGCATTTTTAGGTCATTTGAATCAATGTTGACTTTTCAAAATATCCAAAACTTTCCCAACTTCCACAAGGCATAACTTGCTCAATTTTTAAGCTTTTCTCATGTTCTTGGACATTTTGGAAAGGTCTTTGAGTCCTCTAACCAATGCCTTTGGTCCCATGTCATTTTGATATACCAATCTCAAGTTATGGCCTTTGACTTAAAGTCCCTTTTTGTTGACTTTTGAAAATGACCTATAATGTTGAAATTGATAACTTTTTGTGAGAGCATTTCTTGGACTTGAAGTATGAAGATGAGTTGTAGGAAATGTCTTTCTCTTCAAAATGAGCTTTGGATGGAATTTTTCTGATAATCCATGTGGAAGTTATGCCTTGGTCAATTTCAGTTGACTTTTTCAGCTGTCCAAATAAGGAAACTTTTGCATCTTGATAATTTTTTGAGCCAAATTTTGAGAATCATGATCAAGCATTGATCAAATGATGTTTGTGGCTTCAAAATGATATGTTGACCAAAAATTTGAACTTTTGACTGTCAAATGACCATTTTGCCCCTACAGTTGACTGTAGTGCAATCTAGGGTTTTGACTGTGCAATCTTGAGCTGAATGCCTTGAACTTTGATATGAGGATGCTTGACCATATTTGTAAGCATGTGAGACTTGATTGGACCTTTGAAAACTTCCTTTCTTGATCTGAACACAAAACCCTAATCTTGACTGTATAGGAGACCTTTGCACTGTGCAACTCTTGGGGAATTTTGTGACTTGGCTTGGCAATTTCTTGAAGCTATATGGGGAGGGCAAATTTTGGGGTACAACAGTTGCCCCTGTTCAATCTTCTTAGACCTGAGGATGCAGATTGGCTGACGTGCCTTTCGTAATCCGAGGGTAGAAGATGATTGGACACTAGAGTGCCCAGAAATTTGCGCTCACATAGTAGCAGTGATGATGGAATGGGCTTATAGATGCCATTGGGAGGTTGTTGGATAGGATGATGGGCTTATAGATGCCATCTGGATGTTGATTGCGTAGGAGATTCCTTAGCGAGAACCTGCATACCTGCAAAAGAACAAATGAGTACCTGACACGTTGCAGGAGCTGGTTTTCAGATGCTTGGTATAGACGTGTCCTGACTGGTTACAGGAGCTGGATCTGGAGCTTCAAAAGATGATGAATGAACCAGGTATGGTTACTGCCTTAGCATGAATGGTAAGAGAACCTTGGGTTATTTTAACTTCAACAACGCTCCTTGAGAAAATCTTGGTGGGGAAAAACCATCTTCGCAGGATCGGAACGAGAACTATAGACCATTATAATCTGAAAGGGAATCACCTCACTCGCCGTCGGAGAGGGGAATCATAGGAAAAGGAATTGTCACCTCACTCACCGTCGGAGAGGGAACCATAAGAGACTATCACCTCACACTCACCGTCGTAGAGGGAAACATCTTGAAAAAGGAATTACCACCTCACTCGCCGTCGGAGAGGGAACCATAGGAGACTATCACCTCACACTCACCGTCGGAGAGGGAAACATCTTGAAAAAGGAATTACCTCCTCACTCACCTTTGGAGAGGGGACCATAGGATACTATCACCTCACACTCACCGTCGGAGAGGGAAACATCTTGAAAAAGGAATTACCACCTCACTCACCGTTGGAGAGGGGACCATAGGAGACTATCACCTCACACTCACCGTCGGAGAGGGAAACATCTTGAAAAAGGAATTACCACCTCACTCGCCGTCGGAGAGGGAACCATAGGAGACTATCACCTCACACTCACCGTCGGAGAGGGAAACATCTTGAAAAAGGAATTACCTCCTCACTCACCGTCGGAGAGGGAACCATAGGAGACTATCACCTCACTCACCGTCGGAGAGGGAAACATCTGAAAAGGACTTACCACCTCACTCACCGTCGGAGAGGGAACCATAGGAGACTATCACCTCACTCACCATCGGAGAGGGAAACATCTGAAAAGGACTTACCACCTCACTCACCGTCGGAGAGGGAACCATAGGAGACTATCACCTCACTCACCGTCGAAGAGGGAAACATCTGAAAAGGACTTACCACCTCACTCACCGTCGGAGAGGGAACCATAGGAGACTATCACCTCACTCACCGTCGGAGAGGGGACCATAGGAGATTATCACCTCACTCACCGTCGGAGAGGGAAACATCTGAAAAGGAATTACCACCTCACTCACCGTCGGAGAGGGGACCATAGGAGATTATCACCTCACTCACCGTCGGAGAGGGAACCATCTGAAAAGGACTTACCACCTCACTCACCGTCGGAGAGGGGACCCTAAGGAAATTATAACCTGGGATAACTTCTACTGAGTCTTTATCAGAAAAATCTGTTGGGAGTTGATTTAGCTGGACTAGAGAAGGCCTGGGACTGGATAAGAGATCTTCGAAGTCGATTAACTGAACCGGTCTAGGTCTTGAAATATGATTGAGAATTTAACTGCATCTTTCCTGAAAGGTAAAGTTCAGTCATATGCAATGCATGATATGGACCAAGCAATGATGTTCTCAACATAAATGAGATTTGTATGATATGATGCGTCTATGCATGCTATAATGATGTATATGATGTTTTATGAATATATGTTTTTGTCTAGGAAAGTGAATCCTTGACGGGTGCCGGGAAGTCAGATCCTGGGCTGATGTTGAAGAATAGATTTCGCTTCCACTGGGGACGATAACTGCAAGAATACCGGTAGGAGAAGATGACTCCGTTGAGGAATAAACTTGGCAAATGGAAGATTCTGCGGGGAGAAAAGATACTCTAGCGACCATGCTGGGAAGCGATACTCTGTGGGGATAGAGATGCTTTGCTGAATTGTTGATAACTTGCTGAGGATATCCTTGTTGTGTTGGAAGTGTTGATAGACTTTGCTGGGGATAAGAAGGCTTCGTCAAGGACGCTCTTTCCGTGGCTTTTGGCTGAGGATAACCCAGTTATATCCTGTTAAGGAAATAACTCTTTAAATCAAGCCGGACGACGCGTTCGTGTTCTGCGAGGGGATAAGCTTCCAGAATCTTATTGGGGATAAGCTTACCGCTTGGGGATATGGACTCCATCTTTCCTGGGGAAACCGGATTGGACTTTTCTGGGGAAGTTTTGATATGCTGGGGAAGTGATTCCTTTGAATATTGAGATACCGCCGGGGAACAATCTTTAGGCCAAGACTGCCGGGGATGCTTGTTAGGAATACATGTATCGTTGCTGGGGAAGGTTTGAGATCGGCTGGAGGATACTCAACTTCCTTGAGATTTGATAATTTTGCTTGGAGAGGAATGTACTGTTTTGCTGAACCACTCTCTGGGGATTTAATATGTACTTGGTCGTGTTCTTTAGCTGAACCTACCTTGGTACCTTGGAGGATAGAACAATTAGACTGCTCAGACAACTCTTTTATTGCCCCTGTTTCTAGTGTTACCTGCAATTAATTCCTTTGTTTCGTATGCAAATATTTATGAGTTAGCAAATTATTGTCAATGCATATATCACAATTTGAACCTTGGACGTTCTTCGCAAAACAAAACAGAAAAAGAAAAACACTTGGCACGTTTAACTGAAAATATATTTGTATTGATTTTGAATGGCCTGTGAATAGGCATTTTGTGTACAAGAGGCTGACGTCCTAGTAAGAGAACGCCGCCGAACAAAAGAGTTTATACAGATTTTGTACAAAAGAAAATAAAACAGCTGTGTGAAATGAATGATCCACTGGGTTTCAACTCTGCTATTGCCTTTATAACTCCGAGCGTCTCATCACTTGATGACCTTGGTTGAAAATGAAGCTGATTGATCGATGCCGTCTGAACTTGATGTAGATACCGGATTCTGGATGCAAAGTGATCCAATGAGACATAGTATTACGCTTTTATCCCTAATTTTGCCTGGACCGCCCTTTCGGGTTTTCGGTCCACCGGGATACCCATTTTTGCCCAAGCCGCCTTTTCAGGTTTTCGACTTGCCGGGTGTACAGATTTTTTCATTTTCATCCCTTCATTTTGCCCGAACCCTTTTGGTTCGACGGGAAGCCCTAATTTTTGCCTAGGCATGTCAGCCTAGCGGGTCTTTTTTTTATGCGTAGTATCTTTTTACTATGTCTGCATTGGCGGGGTGAGGAAGGTCGTCACCATCCATATTGGTTAATATCATTGCTCCTCCTGAGAACACATGCTTAACCACAAATGGCCCTTCGTACGTAGGGGTCCATTTGCCCCTTGGATCACTCTGAGGAAGGATGATTCTCTTGATTACCAGATCCCCAACTTGATATTCCTGTGGTCTGACCTTTTTGTTAAATGCCCTGATCATTCATTTCTGATACGTCTGACCATGACAGATAGCAGCAAGTCTCTTTTCGTCAATAAGGTTGAGCTGATCAAGTCGTGTCTGGATCCAATCATCTTCGTTCAGATTTGCATCCTTCATTATCCGGAGAGAAGGAATTTGCACTTCGATCGGCAAGACTGCCTCCATGCCATAAGCCAGAGAGAAAGGAGTTGCCCCGGTTGACGTCCTGGCTGAGGTACGGTATCCATGTAGAGCGAACGGTAACATCTCGTGCCAGTCTTTATAAGTCACTGTCATCTTCTGCACGATTTTCTTGATGTTCTTATTTGCTGCCTCTACAGCCCCATTCATCTTCGGTCTGTAAGGAGAAGAATTGTGGTGCTGTATTTTGAACTGTTCGCAGAGCTCAGCGATCATCTTATTGTTTAGATTGGTACCGTTGTCTGTAATAATCCGCTCAGGGACGCCGTACCGACAGATCAGGTTATGCCGAATGAACCGTGCCACAACAGTCTTGGTTACCCTAGCATAGGATGCTGCCTCAACCCACTTCGTAAAATAATCAATCGCCACTAGGATGAAGCGATGTCCATTAGATGCCGTAGGTTTAATATCGCCAATCATGTCTATGCCCCACATTGCAAACGGCCAAGGCGCAGTCAGAACATTCAGGGGAACCGGAGGAACATGCACCTTATCTGCGTAGATCTGGCACTTGTGGCATGTCCTGGAGTGTTGGTAACAGTCAGCTTCCATTGTGGACCAGTAATATCCTGCCCGTAGGATCTTCTTAGCCATAGTGTGTCCACTGGAATGTGTACCAAAGGTCCCTTCATGTAGCTCTTCCATGATTCTTTCTGCTTCAGTCTTATCCACACAACGCAGTAAGGTTGAATCATGGTTTCGCTTATACAAGATGCCGTTGCTTAGGAAGAACTTTGCTGCGAACCTTCTCAGGAATTTCTTATCATTGATAGATGCACCTTCAGGGTATTCCTGAGTTTCCAGATATCTCTTCACTTCGTGGTACCAAGGCTTCTCAGTTACCAATTCAGTTTCGAGATCACAACAGTATGTCGGTTCGTCCAGTTTCCAGATGATGATCCGGGGAGCCTCATTATCCCATTTGACCTTGAACATTGAAGACATTGTAGCTAACGCGTCCGCTAACTGATTCTCTTCTCTTGGAAAGTGCTCAAAGGTTATCTCTGTGAAATGAGGGATCAGGGTCAACACACATTCTCTGTAAGGAATCAAGTTTGGATGTTTCGTATCCCACTCTCCTTTGATCTGATTGATCACAAGAGCGGAATCTCCGAAGACACTTAGAAATTTGATCCTTAGGTCAATCGCAGCTTGAAGACCCATGATACACGCCTCATACTCCGCCATGTTGTTGGTACAGTTGAAACATAGCCGGGCAGTGAGTGGAGTATGAGTACCTTGTGGAGATATGATGATGGCGCCGATACCATTTCCCAAAGCATTGGAGGCTCCGTCAAAGTGCATAGACCATCGGGATCCTGGTTCAGGTCCTTCATCCGGTCCAGGTACTTCACAATCTGTCACTATCATGATGCTTTCATCCGGAAACTCGAAGTTCATTGATTGATAGTCATCTAAAGCTTGATGTGCCAGGTGGTCTGCCAATACACTCCCCTTGATGGCTTTCTGGGTTGTGTACTGAATGTCGTATTCCGTCAAGATCATTTGCCATCTTGCAATTTTCCCAGACAGAGCAGGCTTTTCGAATATGTACTTTATAGGATCCATTTTTGAGATCAACAAGGTAGTGTGAGTCAGCATATACTGTCTCAGCCGGCGAGCAGCCCATACCAAAGCGCAGCAAGTTTTCTCAAGCAGTGAGTATCGGGTCTCACAGTCGGTAAACTTTTTGCTAAGGTAATAAATGGCATGCTCTTTTCGGCCAGACTCGTCATGCTGCCCCAGCACACACCCCATTGAATTGTCGAGCATTGTCAGGTATAGTATCAGAGGTCTCCCTTCAACCGGTGGCATAAGGATAAGTGGTTCTTGGAGATACTCTTTGATTTTGTCAAAAGCAGCCTGACATTCATCGTTCCAACGTACTACCTGATCTTTCTTCAGCAGCTTGAAGATTAGTTCACAGGTAGCAGTTAGGTGTGAGATGAATCGAGCAATGTAGTTCAGGCGTCCTAAAAAGCCTCTGACTTCCTTCTCTGTCTTAGGAACTGGCATCTCTTGAATAACTTTGACCTTAGCAGGGTCCACTTGAATACCTTTATCACTGACCACGAAGCCTAGAAACTTCCCAGATCTTACCCCGAAGGTGCACTTGTTCGGGTTCAATCTTAGCTTGTACAGTTTCAACCGGTCAAACAATTTCTGCAGATGATCTAGGTGCTCTTCCTCAGTCTGGGACCTAGCGATCATGTCGTCAACATACACTTCTATCTCATGATGGATCATGTCATGAAATAAAGCAACCATGGCACGTTGGTAGGTTGCCCCAGCGTTCTTCAGCCCGAATGGCATGACCTTGAAACAGAAGGTGCCCCACTGAGTAACAAATGTAGTCTTTTCCATGTCTTCAGGTGCCATTTTGATCTGATTGTAACCTGAAAAGCCATCCATGAAAGAGAACACCTTATGCTGAGCTGTGTTATCAACAAGGACATCAATGTGAGGTAAGGGGAAGTCGTCTTTGGGGCTGGCCCTGTTCAGATCCCTGTAATCGACACACATTCTGACCTTACCATCCTTCTTAGGTACCGGCACCACATTAGCAACCCACTGAGGGTAAGAAGTTACTGCAAGGAACCCGACATCAAACTGTTTCATGACCTCGGCTTTAATCTTCTCAGACATCTCTGGACGCATCTGACAGACCTTTTGCTTGACTGGAGGGCAGTCTTCCTTAGTTGGCAAATGATGGACCACAATATCGGTATCCAACCCGGGCATGTCTTCGTAGGACCAGGCAAAGATCTCCATATAATCATGCAGCATCTTGGTTAACCGTTGCTTCACGCTGAGCTCTAGGTTGGCACCAATCTTTACCTCTTTTCTGTCTGCTTCAGTACCTAAGTTTATTGTTTCCACTGGCTCTTCATGGGGTTGAATTGCCCTCTCTTCCTGAAGCAACAGTCTTGCAAGCTCGCCAGGCACTTCGCAATCATCTTCACCTTCGTCTTCGGCTAAGTTGATCGGATTTTCGAAGTCATAACTGGCAGTAGCAGAGTTGTTATCAGTGAGATCCAGAGTGGATTGGAACCTGTATGAGTGAGTGTGTGTGTAAATACAGCTGTTTTGAAAATTATGTAAAGGAAAAGAAAGACAGAAAAGGAGCACAATATTTGCAATGCGAAAATACATCCAAGATTTTCATTCATGATGTATAAAATGACAGTTTGTATGCCCTCACAAATAGAACCACGATGCCTCAGGTAAGACACCGGGCCATAGAGTTTATCATTGTTTATTACAAAATAACAAAACAAAGAAATTTATTACTGCGTCACAAAGGTAACAGGAGTATGGTCCTTAGCACTCCAGTTGTTCAATCCGTCTTTGGCCGTCGGATAGATCCAGCTGTTGAATTCAGCTTCGTCCACTTCATGGTCTTCCCCAACAGCATTCACTCCTGAACTTTTAATAAACACCGGAGGTCTTCCGATCTTCGCTTTCCTCATAGCTCTCTGACCTTCTGTGGTAAAACCCAGCCCAAGTTTATCAGTCTTCTGAGTAAAGTCTGGAAGTCTGCCCCAGTCGGCACATTCACCCTTCTGAACCACAGCCCGGGCATCCTTCAGGGAAGCCATCTTCAAAGGACCACTTTCTTCTGTTGTTTCTGCTGCAATTGGAAACACCTCCTCGAAATGCTGAAAGGGGGTTTCAATAAACTCCCCATCCATCTCAATGTACCTGAAGGAGTTCAGGTGGCTCACCATATATTCCTCTTCTCCTTGCACCGTGACAATCTTCCCTCGGACGGGGTATTTCAGCTTCTGATGCAAGGTAGAGGTCACTGCCCCAGCCTTATGTATCCAAGGTCGACCCAGTAGACAAGAGTAAGATGGACGGATATCCATCACATAAAAAGTGGAATCGAACACCTGGGAGCCCACACGAATTGGAATGTCAACCTCTCCATGGACCATCCTCTTTGAACCATCAAAGGCCCTGACGATGATGTTGCTGGGTTTCAATTCCAGACCTTCACAATCTAAACGGTCCAAAGCCTTCTTGGGTAGCACATTCAAAGAAGACCCCGTGTCCACCAGCACATGTGCCAAGGTAGTGCCCCTGCATTCAATAGAGACATGCAGAGCGTCATTATGGTCCCTTCCCTTTGCGGTCAAGTCAGCATCTGAGAAACCCAAGCCATTATCTGCCGTTAGACTTGCCACGCAATCCGTGAACTGGACCGCAGAGGTTTCATGTGGCACATGGGCCGTCTTGAGGAATGAGATTAGGGCCTTAGCATGGGCCTCGGAGCACAGCAATAAAGAGAGCATGGAGATCTTGGAGGGTGTATGCCCCAGCTGTTCCACAACATTAAAATCGCTCTTCTTTATAATCTTCAGAATCTCCTCCATCTCTTGTGGGGAGGCCTCAGCAGCTATGGGTACGGGTACCTCCATCTGGGCAGGCTCAACTTCAATTCCCTTGCCCCGAGCATTGGATGACTCGGCAGCAGGAGAAACAATAGGATCAGCAGCAGGAACAGGTATACTTGCAGGGGTTATGAGAAGTGGTCTTCGGGTAGCAGGCGGTGCAATGTCAGGCGAGAAGAGCCTGCCACTGCGGGTAACTTTGGCTGGGCCAGTAATGTCACAAATGCTGGCGGCAGCGTTGAATTCTTGTTTAATCCCGTTTACATATACATCTGCCCCATAATGCCAGGGGACGGCTTTGTCGGATACATAGGGCAGGGGCCCCGGAACGGTGATAATAACAGGTGCAACGGTCATGATTTGAATGGGCTTCTTCGGGAGAGCCGGGATTGGATTATTGAAAATAGTCACCACAGAAACTTCTTCCACTGGGACCAACCGAACAGCAGACCTCTTGAATAGAATTTCCTTGCTATCCATTAAGCTTTGGATGCATAACTTTAGCAAGGGACAACCAGATGGGGACACAGCACAGAGCAGGCAACCCTTACTACAACCCGGAAATAAACCGGCCTGCAGTAGGTTCTTCTTGACAATCTTTAGAGGAGTGGCTAGATCATCCACAGAAACAGCATAGACGTCTTCATCAACAGCATTTACCCCATGTTGAGGCATAGGGGCAGTAACTACATTCGGCTTCGCAGGCGCTTCGAACTGTATCTCCTTCGCATCGATAAGGTCTTGCACCTTATTCTTTAACGCCCAACAGTCATCAGTAGAATGACCTGGGCTATCTGAATGGTAGGCACAACGAGCATTCGGGTTGTACTTGGGAGATGTAGTATTGGGGAACTTCGGGGCCTCCCTGACAGTCACTAAGTTAGTGGATAGCAACTGTGGCAGGATCTGTGATAGGGTCATGCTTAACCGGGTAAACTCTCGCCGGGGTCTTTCAGCCCTTTGAGGATTGTTTGGCCGAGGAGCGGCAGCAGGCTTAGCAATCATCACTGCGCTGACAGATTGGCGGTGCTCAGGTCTCTCTGATTTCCTAGAACCATACACGGCACTAGACTCCTTCTTGAATGGTTTCTTTTCCGAACTAGATGATGCACCCTTCGCAATCTTCCCAGACTTTAACCCAGCTTCAATTCTCTCTCCAGTCAGAATTAAATCAGTGAACCCAGCAGAAGAATTCCCAATGAGATGGTTGAAAAATGGCCCAAATAGGGTCCCCAAGAACATGTCTACCAGCTCCCGATCAGTCAATGGTGGCTGCACCCTACCAGCCAGGTCTCTCCACTTCTGAGCGTACTCCTTAAAACCTTCGCTTGCACCTAACGACATACCCTGGAGTTGGGTACGTGTGGGGGCAAGGTCGGCATTATATTGATACTGCTTATAGAAAGCAGTAGCCAACTCCTCCCAGTTACGAACCTTGGTCCCATCCAGCTGATAGAACCATTCGAGATGAGTCCCTGAAAGACTCTCCTGGAAGAAGTGGATCCATAAATTTTTATCCGCAGAGTACGGCTGAATTTTCCGAACATAGGACCTTAGATGCAGCTTGGGACAAGACGCCCCGTCATACTTAGAGAACGATGGTGCTTTGAATTTGTGAGGGATGATCACACCAGTTGACAGACCCAGATCTCTGAAATCCAGCCCAGGTACCTGCTGAACCTCCATAGCCTTCAACCTATCCTCCAGTTGCTTGTATCTGTCATTTGCAGGAGGGTACTGCTCTTCATCAAAATCTGTCTCGTTGTCGGAGACCACCGGACTAGGGACCTTTACTTCTGCCTGAGAAGGACTCTTGCCAACAGAAGAACCAGCCTCTTCATGCTGCAGAGTATTGCCAAACCTTCGGCCCGAGTTGAACAGAACAGTTCTTCTCTTCTTCTTCTTCTCCTTCTTCAGGAGCATAGCCTTCAGTTCTTCTTGGCCTTGAGCCAGACCCTTGATTAATTCCTGGAATTGTGCATTCTGCACCTGAAGAGCCTTGATTGATGTCTCAGTTGATGCAGATTCGAGATTCATGATGCTGAAATAAACAGCGAAGAACTGTAAGCAACCTGAAAAGGGGAAAAACCTGCTATGCACATGATGTATGAGATGTGTTTATGCAATGCATTCAAGGGTTCGAAAATTCAACTTTGTTGTAGACAAAAAGGAACACACGTTATCATTTAGAGAAATCATTGTTTAATACATCAAAGCCTCATGGGCAAAAGTACAAAAATCAAATCAATCCCAAAATATGCTGCGCATCCTCTTTGGAGCTATGTAAGTGTTGAGGTTCCTCTCCTCATGCAACAGGCGGGTGAGCTCCAAGACCTTCTTTTCACTGGCATGTAGACTAGTCTCAAGAGAATTCCGCTCTTCCTTAAGTTGGATCCAGCTCTTCTGCATCTCTTCCCAGGATGTGGGCATATCAGGGTGCTGAATAGTGTAGGACACTTCCCCTTCCAAGACTGGTTCTTTGATTACTGGGAGCATATGAGGATAAGGCATCACTAACTTCTGGGAGCGGGCGCGTGCCCACTTGAGATAAGGTTCCAACGGGATGGAATTCCTGTGCCCCAGTGTCTTGCTGTCTATCCTACTTGGCATCCTCCAGGCTCTGATAAATCTCTGGCGAAGTCCTTGAGTATCGTTGTCGAAGTCAAAAACTATGTCAGGGATTAACATGTCATGAGGGCCATCCCTCCGAGCATAACCAAACTGTCTCCAAGCCAGGCATGGGCTATAAGTAATACCTCCTCTGATTCCAAGTAAAGGAACATTAGGGTACTCCCCGCAACGATCAATGATAGTGACATCCTCTCTGGACCTAGGGCACCAATGTATATCTGCATGTGTAAGAGTCATCAACCGTTGTGACCATCTCAAACCCCGCTCATTCTTCAAGACTGATTGTGGAAGGTGCGAAATAAACCACCTTCCCAGGAGAGGAGTGCAACACATAAGGACACCTCTTTTTCTCATGGTTCGAGTGTAACATGAGTGAAGGATGTCCCCCAGCAATGTAGGTATAGGATTCCTGGACATAAAGATCTGGACGGCACTGATATCAATAAGCTGATCTGGGTTAGGGAACAACACCAAACCATAGACAAGGAGGGCCACAACCTCTTCAAAAGCTTGCAAGTCAAGGGAATTCCAACATTCAAGGGCCTTTTCAAACAGAAACCTGGCTAAGAACCCTTTGATACCACTTCTAACTTCCCAATGTCCCTTGAGGTCAGATGTCTGTAGGTGCAAGGCTTTAGCAATCTCTTCAAGCTTAGGTTCCTTTTCTGTACCGTTGAAGGGTAGCTGATCAAGGATAGGGATCTTCAGGAGCCGGGAGAACTCCTCCAATGTAGGTACCAACTGATAGTCCAAGAAGGTGAAACAGTGATGCAGAGGGTCAAAGAATTGGAACAGAACCTTGATCATATCTTCCTCAATGTTGGTGTTGACCAAGCTGATGAGGCTTCCATGCCTTTCACTGAATGAAGAGTTCTCGGGAATCCTGGATATAAGCTCCTTAAGCTGAGGAGGGATCCTTACAAGACTGATTTGAATTGTCTTTCTACGAACAGTTTCCATGTCCTACAAAACAGGAACAAAGATGAAAATTCGAACCCCTGAAATGGTTAGTCAATGCATATGATGCTGGATGATGTCATGATGCTATGATTAAACACACCACAGATATTTACAAAGACAAACATGTAAGGCACACAAGGCACACAAGACAAGCCCTTAAGGTTTAAGGCCAGCATGGGGTCTGGGTAGTACCCTCTTGAAGTTGGTGGGTTCAACCTGTCCTAATCAAAGTAACCGGGTTCTAAGGTTCCCAATATCACGGGATTGCTTTCATTGTTCATCGTTTCGATTTAGCCACTGAACTGGCGACCGAAATATTCCAGGAAAGCAACCCTCAATTGAGCGTAGTATCGAGTATCAACCAACCTCGGACTGCACCAAAGTCAGTTATCTCACTACCCTAAAGAGGCCAAGATAGTTCAATTAAGGTTCCTAAGGTCTGTTGATGCTTCACGACACCACGCGGAGGCCCCGTACTCTCCTTGACTGAACTCAAGGGTTACCGGTACACACCAAAGTGCCACATCAACGTAGCAGACTGTTTCAACCATGTCGGTATACCCCGCACAGTTCCCTCACAACCTTGTTGCTACTTTCTAAGAAGGTATCCCCCAGATCCGGGTTAGGATCTATAGAACTCCCAAGCAACCCACAATAGTAAAGCAAGCAAATCAATACAAGTGAAAACACAGTTATGAACTAGCCCTAAGGTACACCTCACTTTAAGTTATATCCCCAGCAGAGTCGCCAGTTCTGTGATCGGTGGATCTGGAACTGACTGTTTAACGCTGGTTCGTGAAATGTCGCGGAAGCAAGAGTCGCCACCGTCTTTTATTTTCTCCAAATGGAAAGGACAAAAGCACAGAAAAATTCCTTATAGAGATTGCTCTCGGTTCGGGAGGTAGGTTATAGAAAGGGAAGGTGTTAGCACCCTTTCTATCCATGGTTATCCATGGGCTCTTAGATACTTGCTCACTTGTGTTTTCAAAAATGGTTTGTTTGCTTTTCAACTGTGGGTTTTAAAAAAGTTTCTTTGAAAATTTCAGTTCGACTCTTGTATCTGTCCTCAAGAGTGTTTGAAAAAATTGCTTTCGAAAGCTTTTTGAAAATGTGTTGGTGTGAAAAGTATTTTGTTTTGTTTTGAAATTTAGAGCAAGTATCTAGAGTCGTCTACCTACCCTAAGGAATTCGTCTGTGTAAATGTCCTTTAAAGTAGTGCCATCCCACCATTGAGAGGTAGGTAGCACCACCGTTGGAGGTGTTCGGGTTAATTCGAGGTTCGAGACATGGTGATCACCAGAGCAATGGGAAGACACCTTAGAAGCTACCCTCATGCCAGGTTCCCGGATCATGAGGACTTACTAAGACGTCCTCTACTCGACGATCACCTTTCGAGGCAAGGCAACAGTGAGGCGTACCCTAGGGGTGGTGTGTGCGATTTGTGTGTCGTTTTCATTTGCATTTGTCTTGTCATGTTAATTGTGATCTACGCTTGATTTTATTTAAGTCCATACATTCTTTCATGCTTTTAATTAACAGTTAAGAAATATTGGCGGGAAAGTAAAGCTAAAGCTATTACAAATGGCGCGGGTCCACATCGCCAAAATTAAACCGGACCCGATTTGACAGAAAAGTAAATAAAGCGAATAAAGAATTAAAAAGTGCGAGACATAATTGTTACAAAGCTTTGGGAGAGATACATAATTATTTAAGCGGAATAAAATAAATGTATAAAAGAATTATCGAAACGAGGGCGTTGGACCCTTTTGCAAAAAATATTGAATTAATGAATTGATTAATTAAGATTAAAAGAAAGCAAGAATTTGTTTTTGGTATTTTTAGGATTTAATGATTTAATATGAAAAAGAGAATTAATTAAAATAAAACGTTAAACCTAGTTTTAATTATTTTTAAGAAAAATGTTGAAGTTTTTAACCTAATTTAACCTAAGTTATTTATGTACAATTTAATTATAAAAAATAAATAAATAAATAATATTATGGTGAAAAGGAAAATTAAAAAGGAATAAAAACAATAATTAAACCTATTTCTACATTTTTTAGATTTTTTTATGAAAAGAATTAATATTGCAAACCCTACTTTAAACTAGATTTAATTACATGCATTTATTTAAAAAATAAAAATTATTATATTTTTTCCATCTTTTTCTGATTTTTATGAGGTTTTATATTTTGTAAAAGTAATTAATTAATTAAATTAAAACAACAAAACAAATAAACAAATAATTGAAAAAATAAAATATGAAGAAAATTAAAGAAAACATTGCAAACCAGGGGGGGTGGAAGTCCCAATATGGAGGTATAGGCCTTAGCAATCTGGCCCAGTAAAGCATGGCCCTTCTGACTTTTGCATGTCACGTGTGGCAACGTTGACTTGGGTTTATTGTGTGCTTCAGATCTAGGCCTTTGGTTTGATCTCCAGGGGGACGTGTCATGCTTGATTTGGAAGTGCATGGAACATCCAGACATTAAGCGCTGCATGGGATTGGTTAATGAAAAATAGCATGAGAAATTATACAGACCTGGGGTTCGAACCCAGGTCACTAACATCACCACTCAACACCTGTGCCACTACGCCATCTGAATCATATTTAATATATAATAGTTAACAAATATTATAAAAAGAAAGTGAATCAACGCTTGGAAACGCGCGCGAATTTTCAAATCAACGTATCATGTGTTGACAACACATCATCTTCTTCACCATCCCTGTAAAACAAAGAACAAACGCAACAGTTTTTGAACCGTTCTATAATGCCCTATTAGAAAAAATAACGAATAGGCCATAAGGCCATATAAATTAAGCGCGACTGTTGTGTCTTCTTCGTCCAGATATGCTAAATTGAATGGTGGTGGTTTGGAGTCTTAATTTTGCCTTATTTGAGAAACCCCAATTTCAAGCTCTGTAAACCCTAGAAAAACAGTTATGGCATAATCGCGTATGGCTTGCAAAAATTCAATCAAACATAATGGTTAGCTTTAAAATCACACCAGGAACAAGAATCACTAATTGAAATGTCATGAAAATGCATAAAATATAGAATACGATTATGAAATTTTCATGGAATATGTTGAGTTCTGTATACCGATTCTTTGCCTTTTGATGAATGTTCTAGATTGGAATATGATCAGTGAAGCTTCAGGAAGCTATTGAAATAGTTTTTGTGCCTTGAATCAATCTCTAACAATGATTTCAGTTTTGATTTTTTAGAGAATTTTTCCAAGTTTGTCTATGGCCTTTGAGCGCAGTTTTCTGTGTATGGTGATTAGGGTTCTCATCTAGTATTTGTACTGAAGGCATTAGGTCAAAAATATTGCTCAAAATCTCTTGAATTCATGAATTGGAGATTTGATTTGTTAAGGATCTTTTTTCAATCTTTTTCAAGTGTTCTTGTGCCAATTAGCATCCAATCAATCCAATTCTTTCCTAATTAGCATATGCACGAAATCTTGATGGCAAAACATGTATAAAAAGATTTGTTAGGGTGGACTAAATATTTTTCATATATTTTAAATGATTTAAATTAATATAAATAATAATTCAAATAAATAAATAAAAAATGAGAAAATACTTCCCTTTGGGCCAAGTGGTCGTGCACATGCTTGGAATGATGAACCATGGAAGAAAAATGGGCCCATTAGCATTTTTAGGTCATTTGAATCAATGTTGACTTTTCAAAATATCCAAAAATTTCCCAACTTCCACAAGGCATAACTTGCTCAATTTTTAAGCTTTTCTCATGTTCTTGGACATTTTGGAAAGGTCTTTGAGTCCTCTAACCAATGCCTTTGGTCCCATGTCATTTTTATTTACCAATCTCAAGTTATGGCCTTTGGCTTAAAGTCCCTTTTTGTTGACTTTTGAAAATGACCTATAATGTTGAAATTGATAACTTTTTGTGAGAGCATTTCTTGGACCTGAAGTATGAAGATGAGTTGTAGGAAATGTCTTTCTCTTCAAAATGAGCTTTGGATGGAATTTTTCTGATAATCCATGTGGAAGTTATGCCTTGGTCAATTTCAGTTGACTTTTTCAACTGTCCAAATAAGGAAACTTTTGCATCTTGATGATTTTTTGAGCCAAATTTTGAGAATCATGATCAAGCATTGATCAAATGATGTTTGTGGCTTCAAAATGATATGTTGACCAAAAATTTGAACTTTTGACTGTCAAATGACCATTTTGCCCCTACAGTTGACTGTAGTGCAATCTAGGGTTTTGACTGTGCAATCTTGAGCTGAATGCCTTGAACTTTGATATGAGGATGCTTGACCATATTTGTAAGCATGTGAGACTTGATTGGACCTTTGAAAACTTCCTTTCTTGATCTGAACACAAAACCCTAATCTTGACTGTATAGGAGACCTTTGCATTGTGCAACTCTTGGGGAATTTTGTGACTTGGCTTGGCAATTTCTTGAAGCTATATGGGGAGGGCAAATTTTGGGGTACAACACACACCTTGTGAATGGTCTGGATGATATTCTAAGGGTCTCAGGGATTGAATGATGATATTTTTTTGGCACAAGGAAGCTTCCACTGTCAACTTTAAATTTCATAAGTTTTTTTTGGAAATTTTAGAATTTGGTGTGACGGCCTGAGGATCTGTCTGTCTCCAATGCTTGCAGATGGCTTGTATAAATAGAGGAGAGGGGGTGAAGGAGGAAAATGGAAAGAATACAAGGCATTAAGGTCATGTTGAAAGCCATTATTAAAAATTTGAAAACATGCCAAAACTTGATATTTCATGCCATGTTGAAACTTGGATGTACCTGGACAATTCTTGCATGAATTATGGGCCTTAAGACAGGTCAAAACACTATCCCAAAGGCCAAGGCCCATATAATAAAATAGATAAAAATGGTAAGGAAATGTAAAAATGATATTAGAGGTCCCATATAAGGTCATGAGAATGTTTGAACCTCAAAAAGTTAGGTCATTGACCAAAAAGTTCAAATTTGCCCAATGCACCATATTTGAATTTTCTCAAATTTTCCCAACTTGAGAAACCCATAACTTGCTCAATTTTTATCTCATGATGATGATCTTGGACTTTTTGTAAAGCACAAGATGTCTACTTCAATCCCTATTTTGATCCATCTTGCATTTCAATAATTTATCTTGATGTAAATGGTCTTGACAAAAAGTTACTTTTGTTGACTTTTTGAAAATGACCTGTAATGTATGAGCTTGTATCTTTCAAATAGAGCATTTCTTGGACTTGAGGGGAGATTTTAAGTTGTAGGGAATTGGATTCTCGTCAAAATGAGCTTTGGTTGGGGAAAAATGGATGAAGTATGTGAAAGTTATGCCTTGTCAAAGTTCAGTTGACTTATCCTATAGAAACCCTAATTTAGCAATTCTTTACTTTTGATAGATTAGGAGCATTTCTTGAGGAATCATGATCAATCCTTGATAAAATGATGGATATCACTTCAAAATGTTGATATTGACCAAAAACCTTGAAGTTTGACTGTATATAGGCTACAGTTGACTTTTGACCTAGTACAATTAATTTTCAAACATTTGAGCAATTGACTAAGTAAACTTGTAGTGTAAGGCATGAAATTTGTCATGGACAATATTGAAGGAATATTAGGACAATGGAAAACATTTGAGGCCTTTGGAGCTTAAAAATCTTAGTGAAAAGTGAAACCATAATTAGAGGTTCATTGCTTAGGAGGAGAATTTGTCTGGTCAATTCTTGGTCATCCTTGAGCAATTGAATACCTCAATGAGCGTGTCTTAAAAAAATGGGAGGGAAAAGTTTGGGGTACAACAACTGCCCCTGTTCAATCTTCTAAAACCTGAAGATTTAGATTGGCTTGTCTGCCTTTCGTAATCTAAAGGTGGAAGATGACTGAACACTATAGTGACCAGAAATTTGCACTCGCATAAAGTAACACCGATGGTTGATAATATCGGGAATGGGCTTAGAGATGCCATTTAGATAAGATGACAAAGAGTAGTCGAAGATGGGCTTAAATATGCCATCCAAAGTAGATTCTGACTTCATAAGAGGTCTCTTTATAGGGATTCATGTTCCTGCTTTCTGAGGAGGAGTCCACTGGGGAAGATTGATTTGTTTTGTTCTTCTGCTTGAGGAAAACTCTGTGGGGAATAGAGTCTAGGAACTTCAGTTGTCCAAGGCTCTACTGAGGAATTATCTCTGGAAAAGTTTGTTATTTTCTGGTTGAAATCCAGGCTTCACAGTAATTTGCTGGGGAGAATGAAATTAACTACTGTTTGGAAATGTATTAGAAAGAGCCTGTGTGGGGTTGTTTCAGGATGAGTCCGTGTTAGACTTCATCTGGAGATATATGAGAAGGAACCCGTGTAATATTTCTTCAAGATGAGTCCTTGTGAGACTGCATGTGGATGATGAGAAGGAACCCATGTAAGATTGCTTCAGGATGAGTTCGTGAAAGACTGCATCTGAATGAGAAGGAACCTGTGTAAGATTGCTTTAGGATAAGTCAGTGTAAATCTGCATCTGGATGAGAAGGAACCCATGTAATATTGCTTCATCTAGTCATGTAGATAGTTTTCCTGTCTGGTATCAGGCATTAATCTATAATCAGTTGTTCACAGATAGTTGTCTTGTCTTGTTTAGGTATTAATCTAGAACTTGCTTTTATTGGTTGTTGAGATAGTTGTCCTGGATGGTTTCGGTTATTAATCTCCTACCTTAGAAAGAAAGATAGTTTTCCTGGCTTGTTACATGTATTAATCTTCAATCTTCTCATATTGATAGTTTTCCTGTCTGGTTGCAGGTATTAATCTACAATCGGTTGTTCACAGATAGTTGTCCTGGCTTGTTACAAGTATTAATCTAGAACTTAAAAATGTTGGTCACATAGATAATTGTCCTGTCTGGTATCGGGTATTAATCTCTGACCTAAGAGAAAGATAGATAATTTTCCTGGCTTGTTACAGGTATTAATCTTCAATCTGCTCATGTAGATAGTTTTCCTGTATGGTTTCAGGTATTAATCTATAATCGGTCGTCGACAGATAGTTGTCCTGGCTTGTTATAGGTATTAATCTAGAACTTGCAAACATTGGTCACATAGATAGTTTCCCCGTCTGGTTTCGGGTATTAATCTTTAACATTTTATTTTTGTTGGTAAACCCGTCTTGCTCCGGGAGTTCATACCACTTGGTCGTGTAGATAGTTTCCCCGTCTAGTTTCGAGCATTAATCTTTGACCTGTTGTATAAGTTGATAGTGTTTATTTGTCTGCTAATTTAACTTGAAAAGGTAAAATCAGTTTTATGCAATGACATGATACGTGAATTGCATGATGCTCTCAAAATAAATGAGATTGTGATATATGCCTTTGTGCTGCATATGGTATGATGTTTGTAGAATGATGCATGAATGTAATGTATGAACGTATCAGTTGTTCTATTGCAGGGTTGTTAAATTAGGGAAAATAAATCCCTGATTGTTTTTGGGGATGAAGAATCTAGGTCTTCAAATTTGTTGAAGTTAAATGTTTGGAGATAGATTTCCGTTGTTAGAAAAATAAACTCTTTTGGGGAAGGAAAACTCCGTGCATTATTTGGGGATTTTGTGAAATCCTACTGGGGAATCTTGAGAAGCTTGGCAACTTCACTGGGGAATTTTTCTTAGATGTCGGAGCAGTAGTTGGAGATTCTTGTTCCGCCGAGGATATAAGAACACCTGACATTATAAGGATGTATGCTAGGGATATGGCCGTGGATTTATAGTAGGATGCCCCTGCCTCTGTACCTGTTGGAGAAGGTATTTGCAGATGGCCTTTAGACATTGTCCCGTTTTTAAAGCCATTAGTAATTATCTTTCTGTTTTTTTTCTATGCGTGTATTTGTAAACGGTAATTACATTCAAATGCATATGTTCAAAAATAATCACTGGACGTTTTTGCAAACAAAACAGAAAATTAAAAACAAATAGTTTTTCACTTTCAAAGGAATAGCTTTTTATTAACTTGAATAAGGAACAAAATCTCTGGAATAACTTTCAAAGTAATAGGAACAAAATCTCTGGCCTCCCAATTACTGAGTCCACGGTTGATAGTTGGGAAGATCCACTTGTCCATGTCATAATCGCTATCACTGTCTTCCAGAGAATTGACTCCATGGTTGTTGATCCGTAATGGTGGTCCCCCGATGCGAGCACGACGAACAGCTCTCTGGGCTCCTGAAGTAAAGCCCAAACCAAACTTGTCAGATTTGTAGGGAATGTCTAGAAGTTGTCCCCAAATGGTACACCCACCTTCTTCAAATATTTCTTTGGAATCCCTTAGAGAAGCCATCTTCAGCGGAGGTCTGGTAGTCTTTGGAACACTAGTAGCAGTCTTGGTTGCAGCAACTGTCTATGGAACCTCCTCATAGTTCTGACAGGGGGTCTCAATGAACTCGCCGTCCATTTCAACATACCTGAAAGAGTTCAGGTGGCTCACCATGTATTCCTCCTCTCCATGGATTGTGATAATATTTCCATTGACTGGGTAATTCAACATCTGATGCAAGGTAGAAGTAACAGCACCAGCCCCATGGATCCAGGGTCGGACCAATAAACAGGAATAAGATGGGTGAATGTCCATCACATAGAAAGTGGAGTCAAAAGTATGAGTGCCAACTTTGATAGGGATGTCCACCTCCCCGTGCACCATTCTTTTAGAACCGTCGAAGGCCCTCACCACAATATTACTGGGATTCAGTGTGAGTCCTTTGCAATCTAACTTTTCCAGAGCATTCTTGGGTAAGACATTCAGCGATGAACCCGTATCCACCAGAACATGAGCTAGGGTAGTACCCCTGCACTCAATGGAGACATACAGGTCATCATTATGCTTCTTTCCCTTGGGAGTTAAATCAGCGTCGGAAAAACCCAGTCCATTATCAACAGTCAGGCTGGCAACACAGTTCTCAAATTGATCAGTGGAGGTCTCTTAAGGCACATGGGTAGACTTCAGGAATTTTACTAAAGCCTTAGCATGGGCTTCATAGCACAAAAGTAAGGTCATCATTGAGATATTTGAAGGGGTCTGCCCCAACTGTTCCACAATGTTATAATAACTCTTCTTTATTATCTTTAATATCTCTTCCATTTCTTTTTTAGAAGCCTCAAGAATGGCTTCCTTGTGTGCCTTCGTCTAGACAGGCTCAACCAATACCTCTTTCCCCCGAGTCTCGTCCGACTCAGTAGCAGGGATAACAGTAGGGATAACAGTAGTAGTAACAATGGGAGTACTAGCATGAGGAGCAACAGGGATAATCACAGGAGTAGAAATAGTCTTTGGAGAGATCTCGGGGGAGAAAACTCTCCCGCTTCTCATAATTTTACTGATCCCAACAATGTTGTCGATGTTGGGATCAATATCTTCAGCAACTTTATCCTCAACAGCCAATAGGTCTTTCTTGATGCCATGGTAATATATGTCATCCCCATAATTCCAGGGAACAACTTTATCAGAGGAATATGGTATTGGCCCAGGAAGGGTGATGATCAAGGGAGCAAACTTGGAAACAGATGTAATCTTGACAGGTCTTTTGGTGGAGATCCTGGGAGGATTGTCGGAAATGGTAATTATTGAGACATCTTCACACAAACTTCTTGTAAGGGGAACTTTCTCGAGCAGAATTTATTTGTTAACCATAAGGAGATGAACGGCCATCTTTAACATCAGACAACCATCTGGTAGAGACATACATGAGTGGAAACCTTCACCACAACCCAAAAATAAACTGACCCGCAACAGATTCCTTTTAACAATTAGAAGAGGAGTAGTTAACTCATCTACAAAAGTAACAAACTGATCTTCGTCAATGACATTGACACCCTGGCCATGTTTGGGCATCGGTGCAGTTATTACATTAGGTGTCTCTGGAAGGTCAAACTCAATCTCCTTCACATTGATAAGATCTTGCACCTTATTCTTTAGAGCCCAACAATCATTTGTATCATGCCCCAGAGTTTCAGAATGGTAGGAACATCGAGAATTTAGGTTGTATATAGGAGATGTAATATTGGGATTCTTAGGAGCCTCCTTTAGGGTCACCAGGTTGGACTTCAGAAAATGTGGCAAAACCTGGGATAAGGTCATGTTGATCCAGGTGAACTGTCTTCTAGGCGTATCTGGCCTACGCTGATTGTTTCGTTGTTGGTTTGATGCAGGATTGGAAATCATAATAGCCCCTACCGTCGGACGACGCTCAATTTTGTTTTGATTTCTTTGGCCGTAAGCAGCACTGACCTCCTTCTTTCCAGTGAAAGGTTTCTTAGATGTGCTGGATGATGCATCTCTCTGGATTTTACCACTTTTGATGCCAGCTTCTACCTGTTCATCACTCAGTATCAGTTCAGTGAACCCAGCAGAAGAGCTTCCAATCAGATGGTTAAATAACGGACCAGACAACGTACCCAAGAACATGTCCACCAACTCTCTATCAGACAACAGAGGCTGAAATCTTCCTGCAAGGTCTCTCCACTTTTGGGTATAATCTTTAAAACCTTCACCGGAACCCATAGACATACTTTGTAATTGTGTACGAGTTAGGGCGAGGTCATCATTATATTGGTACTGCTTGTAGAAAGCAACAACCAGATCTTCCCAATTGCGGATATTGGTTCTCTCTAGCTGATAGAACCATTCCAGCTGAGTCCCTGCCAAACTTTCTGGAAGAAATGTACCCACAGATTCCTATCAGTAGTAAGGGGTTGAATCTTCCTGAGATATGACCTTAAGTGCAGCTTAGGGCAAGAGACACTGTCGTACTTAACAAAGGTATGGACCTTGAATTTCTACGGGATGGCCACTCCTGAGATCAGTCCTACCTCTTCAAAATCCAGCCCGGGTACCCTCTAGATATCCATATCATTAGGACGATCCTCCATCTGTTTTTATTTATCATCAGTAGGAGGATACTGCTCCTCAAAATAGTCAGCTTCATCTTCCTCAAACCCTGGGTTATTGTTTTCTTCCGTTGGCTTCTCTTCTTGATTATCCCCCTCATTTGACGGGGTTGTGAAATCTAGAGCTTGCTTAGCCAGTCCTCTAAACCTTTTTCCCAAATTCAAGATCCCAGCTGGTTTTTTGCCTTCTTAGTCTTCTCCTTGACGATCAGAGCTTTCAGATCTTCCTAACCTTTAGCCAGAGCCAGGAACATTTGTTATAATTGAGCATTTTGAGCTTGAAGGTCCTTCACTGTTTTTTCAAGAGGCATTTCTTTTGCTGAAATAAACAGCGAAAAGAATAAGAAACTTGTCTTGAAATACATGCTTATACAATGAAATGCATGATAATGTTTATGCAATGTTTTCAAGGACTTTTAAGATCTCAAATTTTCTTAGTCAAAGAGAGAACAAACATTAATTGCATTCATAAGTTTAAATGATTACAATGATGCCTCTTGGGCTTACAATGGAAGAAACAAAGATAAACTAAACTACTAAATCAAACAGGACTAAAGCTTCCCATGAACGCATCCTCTTTGGTGTAATATAGGCATTCAAACTTTGTTCTTCATGCAGCTGTCTTGTAAGATCCAAAACCTTCTTCTCCCTTGCGCAGAATTGGGTTTCAAAGGTGTCTCGTTCCTCTTTAAGTTGAATCTAAGACCTTCGCAATTTCTCGAGAGTAGTCGGCATGTCAGGATGGAGAATCGTATGAGGTACATTTGTATCTACAATGGTTCCATGATGATGGGTAGAACAGCGGGGTAAGGCATCATGATATTTTGAGCAAGTGCTCTCACCCACTTAAGATAAGGCTCCAAAGGGATGGAGTTCTTATGCCCCAATGTCATTCTATCCACTTTGTTTACCATGCCCCAAGCTCGAATGAACCTTAGACGATTCCCTTGAACATCATCCTCGTATTTGAATGCAATTCCCTGAACCAATACATCATGAGGGTCACCCCTCCTAGCACACCCAAACTGGCGCAACGGTAAACAAGGGTTATAAGTGATTCCTACCCTAATTCCTAGGAGAGGGACATTAGGGAATTCCCCATAGCGATCAATTATGGTAACATCTTCCACAGATCGAGGACACCAGTGAATATCCGAATGCGTGAGAGACATCAGATTGTTAGACCATCTTAAGCCTTGTTTGTTCTTCAACACAGATCAGGGTAGGTGCAAAATAAACCACCTAGCCAACAGAGGAGTGAAACACACGTGGGTTCCTCTTCTCTTTACAGTTCAAGTGTGAAAAGAGTGCAGAATGTCTCTAAGTAAGGTAGGCACCGGATTACGAGACATGAAAACTTTGACCGCATTCACATCTATGAGTTGGTCCGGATTAGGGAACAGGACCATCCTATAAATGAGAAGGGCTAACACCTCTTCAAAGGCTTGTAAATCTAGGGTATCCCAAAAATGATGAGCTTTCCCAAACAAAAACTTGGCTAGAAACCCTTTGATACCGCTTCTTGTTTCCCAATTTGCCACAACGTCAGACCGTTGTAGATGCAGGGCTTGAGCAATTTCTTCAATATTTGGGTCTCTTTCATACCGTTGAAGGGTAACTGATTAAGGATAGGCACACCCAATAACTGAGAAAACTCTTCCATTGTAGGTACCAATTGGTAGTCGGGAAATGTAAAGCAATGATGTAACGGGTCAAAGAATTGAAAGAGAACTTTCACCATGTCTTCAACAGGGCTTGAGGTAACCAAGCTGAGGAGCTGACCATGTATTTTAGTGAATGGGGAATTCTCAGGAACCCTTGATGCTAACTCTTTTAGTTGAGGAGGTACCCTTACAAGGTTGACTTGGATGGTATTTCTGCGAATATGAGTCGTGTCCTACAAAACAGACACAAAGATAAGTCTTAAAAGTCCTTGAAATGGTTAGTGTGATATGCCAATGTTATGATGTTATGTACAAAAAAAATATGTATAATCGCATAAAAAATCCTTAGGTTTAGGCTTGCATGGATTCTATAGGTAAGTACCCTCTTGAAGTATAGTTGGTTCAACCTATCCTATTTATAGTAATCGGATTCTAGGGAATCTCAATATCATTGATCTTTCTTCATTAGGCGTTGTTTCAGTACAATCCTCTTTATTAGCGACCGAAAGCCGACTATCTCACTACTTCCTAATGACCAAGTTGGTTCAATTAAAGGTTCTAAGGTCAGTTGGTGTTTCATGACACCAAACAACGGCCTCATATTTTCCTTGGCTACTCAAGGGCTACTGGTACCAACAAATGTGTCACACCAATGTAGCTATCGTTTCAACCATGCTGGTATACCCCGCATAATCCCTACAATCTATTGCTACTTACCTAAAAGGTGCCCTAGATCCGGGTGTAGGATCTTTACAAGTAAACCCAAGAAAAACCCTTAAAGATAAAGCAATCAAAGCATACAAGGAAAGCAAATTAAATATGATCTAAGCTCTAAGGTAACCCCACTTTTATTTCTCCCCAGCAGAATCGCCAGTTCTATGATACAGTGGCAGAACCGACTGTTATACTAGTTTTACGTTTATATTCACAAATGTTACGGTAAGCAAGAGTCGCCATCGACATTTCTTTTATCCAATAAAGGAAAGGGTGAAAAGAACATAAAAAGAACTTTCGAGATTATTTATAAGTAAGGGGGTATATTATGGAAAGGGTAGGTGTAATGTTGTAAAACGTAGGCCCAATAATAGAAGGATCCCAATTTTACCTTGTGATCCAGTGAGGAGAAGTTTTGGGGAGCGCATGGTAGTCTGCGCGTGAGGGCATTGGATCTGGCTACGCTAACACCTGAAAGCACAGATTTGAAGGTACATGATGAGTGTATTTGGCTTGTATGTATCATATATGTAAACCAAATGTTATAAAAATGAAAACGCATGACTAGGGACTCGAACCCCAGTCCTCTCTCCAACACGCTCGTTTCTTCACCATCTGAACTAGTTGTTCAATCATTTATATAAATCAAATAATAACATTATATTGGTAAAACAAATCAAATATATTTTTAAAAAATGACGCGTGCTAATGGGGCCCTGTTTATATTTGAATCAACCAATAAGAACACACGCGCTTACGACGCCAGCTCTGGGGTGCTCAAACCACCCTCCACGATGGTTTACCACCATCTTCTCCGGTATGGAGAAATTTGTAACTTGCAAAATAGGAAGCTTGGAGATCTGTAATTTTCGCTACCCCCCATAAAACCTAAGCTATGAATTCAGCCATGGTCTTGGTTTGGGCTAAAACCACCTCTATCCCTGAAACCGAAACTTCCATATTTCAAAACCCTAACAATGGTGATATATGATTCTAGCATTATAACTCACATGAAATACGTTAGAACATTCGCAAAAAACAATAATAACATGAATATGTAAAGATAATTAGTTTATATTACATGTTTGAAAGATTTTGAATCAGGATCTTATCAAGGTCTGGTGACTCGTGGATTTGTGGTTTTAGGGGGTTGCATGCCTTGTGAATGGTCTGGATGATCTCCTGAGGGTCTCAGGGATTGAATGATGAGATTTTTTTTGGCACGAGGAAGCTTGCACTGTCATCTTTGAATTTCACAAGTTTTTTTTGGAAATTTTAGAATTTGGTGTGATGGCTTGAGGTTTTGTCCGTGTCCAATGCTTGTAGATGGCTAGTATAAATAGAGGAGAGGGTGTGAAGGAGGAAAATGAAAAGAATCTAAAGCATTAAGGTCATGTTTAAAGCTATTATTCAAAATTTTAAAACATGCCAAAACTTGAGATTTCATGCCATGTTGAAACTTGGATGTACCTGGACACTTCTTGCATGAATTATGGGCCTCAAGACAGGTCAAAACACTATCCTAAAGGCCAAGGCCCATCTCTTAATATTTTGTTCAATTTATTTTATATTTTTTTGAATTAAATCTAAATATGAACAAAATTGATAATAATGGTAAGGCAATCTAAAAAATAATATTAGAGGTCCCCTATAAGGTCATGAGAATGTTTGAACGTCAAAAAGCTAGGCCATTGACCCAAAAGGTCAAATTTGCTCAATGCGCCATCTTTGAATTTTCTCAAATTTTCCCTACTTGAGAAACCCATAACTTTGTCAATTTTCATCTCATGATGATGATCTTAGACTTTTTCAAAAGACCATGATGTCTACTTCAATCCCTCTTTTTATCAATTTTGCATTTGAAGATTTTATCTTGATCTAAATGGTCTTGACAAAATGTGTCTTTTGTTGACTTTCTGAAAATGACCTATAATGTATGAGCTTGTATATTTAAAATAGTGAATTTCTTGGACTTGAGGGAAACTTATAAGTTGTAGGGAATTGGATTCTCTTAAAAATAAGCTTTGGTTGGGGAAAAATGGATGAAGTATGTGAAAGTTATGCCTGGTCAAAGTTCAGTTGACTTATCCTATAGAAACCCTAATTTAGCAATTCTTGACTTTGATAGATTAGGAGTATTTCTTGAGGAATCATGATCAACCCTTGATCAAATGATGGATATCACTTCAAAATATTGATATTGACCAAAAACCTTGAAGTTTGACTATATATAGGCCACAATTTACTTTTGACCTAATACAATTGATTTTCAAACATTTGAGCAATTGGCTGAGTAAACTTGTCTTTTACAGCTCACACATCTTTGTGAAAAGTGAAACCCTAATTAGAGGTTCATTGCTTAGGAGAAGAATTTGTCTGGTCAATTCTTGGTCATCCTTTTAAAATTGAAGACCTCAATGAGCATGTCTTGAAAAAAATGGGAGGGAAAAGTATAAGGGTACAACAGGTTACACCTTCGAAAAATTCAATTTTCTACATTTTTTGGGTATGAAAACCCATTTCAACACATTTCCAAAATCCCAATCTCCACAAATTACGCAACAACAGTGTCCAAGTTCAATTCCTAATCACATACGTTAATAGAAACATTACAATTCACTAAAGAAATAATTACATATATGAAAATACACAATTGAGTCACATTCACATAAACTGACATAAACCCATAATTCATAATTTCACACAACATCATCACTAAACAAAATTTTATCAATAAGGGTTTAACATATGAATTAGAATTAGGTTCTAATGAGTAATTACCCTTACCCACTGATTATTATACAATCCATTAGATAGTTAGAACACTACCCTTACCTTGTATTTCCTAGCTTGAGTTATGTTCCTTCTACAATAGAATCTTCTCCAAGCCCTAACTTCCTCTTCTCTCTTTCGTTCTCTTTTCTCCAATTCCACGATCGTAACAAAAATGACAAAAAATTCTCTAATTATCTTTTATCACTCTAACCCTTTGAAAACTTTCTATGACATTCCAATTATTCCCTCACTTAACCACTTAATATTAATAACAATCCCTTCATATCTGTACACCAACATTCCCCCACTTATAACATCTTCGTCCTCAAAATTTACCCGATGTAAACAACTCTGGACATGACTCTCGCATCCTACTCTCCAACTTCCACATCATGTTTGGAAACATTTTGAATACTACTAACCAACATTCTATATTGCTAACCACAATAATCCAACAATATGGAATGCTACCGAGTTATGAACGCATATGTTCATTTCTCTCCTTGTCCCATCACCCTAGAATACACGATCTATCACCTTATAAACTCTCTCACTTTTTAACCGAAACACAACGAGTTCGTCACCATCACCATAGGTAACACTTCTCTAATTTCCCTTCATCAGAAATAGCTACTCACACTCGAACCATTTCCATAGGAAACGAAGCAACAACATAGTTTAAGAATGTAGAGTTACACGACATGAACATCATCTCCATCATTTCATCATACAGAAACACCGTCATAAGAACATTATCATAACCATAATACTGACAACATTATACACAAAAATAGTGCCACAATGCTACGATTCACCAATCAAACATGTAAACCAATACATCTTTTATATGGAAGTAACATAAATAATATATCAACCTTTCACCAATCACTTCCATTCTGGAATGTCCAATAGTTTGCATCATACGCGTAGGCTTCTGATGTTTAACCGATGACTCTTAACAAGTCACACACACATAACAAATTGTGCCACATCACGCTTCAGCTGCACCACTTTGATCATTTACCTTAAAGTTAATGTCCTCATTTTGATTTCCATCAACTATCAGATCTGCAAGTTTTACATCTAGCCTCCGACTCTTTTAATATCCACCAGAAAATCATTATTCACTTTTGATATCCTCAACCTTCCACTCTGCGGCATTAGCTTGCATACAACCTCAAGTCTCCAAACTATTTAATAAGTCCCAACTCTTTCCTAGCAACTTTTCCATTAGGTTCACGCGAAATGGTGAACGACTGTCCTCTTGATAGAACATCAATCACTTTACACACTATCAAGCTAGAAAGACAAGTCTATCCCATCTAACACGATCATGTCTACTATCAACAAGAGATTAAAAGTGATTAACTCCTAAATTTGTCAATAGGTAGTCGAAACCCATGATGGGGAATAAACCATCGTTACTAAACTATAATAGCGTTCCTTTAGAACTTATGCTCAAAGTCACGTATGGCCCAATAATCTCCTTTGAGGTTTACAAATGCTTCCATAATTCCTTCTCATTCGATCTCGTCGATGAGACACCATCTCCCAAACACATAACATAATCTACTTCTCACTCACTTAGCATCACACAAATGTTAAGTATCTTCCAACTCAGGATGTGCTAGTACACCAAATACATTACAAATTAGTTTATTCCAATTAAAGTCTCTATCCATGTAGAGGACTTTAATAACATTCATAAATCCCTAATCTTTCCTTAAATCTCATAACATATAGGATCCATATTTTTTCACATTTGAATCTCATTCCAATCACAATCTCAATAACACCATTACCACATCCGGTTGGTGATAGAACTCCCCAAATTCTTCCCGACACATGTTGATACTTTGCCTCGCAAACATCATTCCAATTTCTCTTGAATTTACTTTTCCTTTACCATTACCTCTCTTTTCATCAAAAGTTATTATTCCTCTAATCATTCTTAATCGACATAAGCTGCATCTCCATGCACTTCTCCAATACCTTTACATTCTTCCTAATACCAAACATCTCATTCCCTAAATTCATTCATTAACAACATATCATACTTGACCTCATCTCAAACAAACCACGATAATAACTTGTTAAGCCCAAAAAGCTTCTATTCTTCGTACCCGACTTCAGAGCCTCTCAATGTAGAACTACATCTACTTTGGATAGATTCACAGATACCATCACCCTAATTAGCATGCTTAAGAAACTCACCTCCTCAAACCATAATCTACACCTTGACAACTTAGTATAAAGTTTCCTCCCTTTTGACACTGTAATTCAAATCGCAATGTTCAAAATGCCCTTATTCTGACTTATATTAAACCATAATGTCCTCAATAAACACCACAACGGACTGGTCCAAATATTCATAATTCCTACACTGAGTTCTAAAAGTTGTCCTCTAATTGCTTCTTTAGTTCACGCAACTTTGAAGCTTACATCCAATATGGTGCCATAGGAACTTTTCTGGTACCAAGGACAAGATCATTAGCAAAATCTACCTCTCATCCAACATCACTACGTGACAAATAAATCAATCCCAGGTGCTGCAACCATTTTAAAAACAAACTTCACTATTTTATCTCTCTAATGCTTCAAATAGAACTAGAATCGGACGTCTGAAACTCAAGTTATGAATTTTTCAAAGAATTAGAAAAATACTGTCAACTCAGTGGTAACAGGTTACCTTAATAGTGGTAACAAATTACACCCCTCAAAATAGCCAATCCACACTACTGTTTTATAGTGTACTCGGGTACTCAAGTACTCGTTATCGGTTACATGCAATGCCAAAGCACTTTTCTGCTACTTTGCGACACGAAAATCACTTTTCTTATCATCCCAAAACGTTATCCTTCTTATAACTTGAAAGACACGTTAATTTGACAATGCTTTAGTTTTTAAAACACCAAACTCCAATTCTTTTCACAAGACTACTCATATCTTCAAGTTCCAAGCTGACTCACGATTCACAAATTCCCAACAACATTAACAACATTCAACAATCCCCTACATGGTCCCAACAATAAAATGCACAATAATTCATCTCTCTATCATCACTCAAAACATAGACATCACACACAATTCATAAATTATGCCACATATAACAACATCAATTTTCGGCTCTTGAGGCAAGTCGCATATATCTTCAGGAAAAACATCAAGAACTACACATTACTGGCATATCTCTAGTCGTCACATTCCTCTCTATTCCGAGAAGCAAATATCAGTAATACCTGATCGTTTTCCCTTAAAACATCCCATACTTGACCGATATACAGGAACCTTGAATCCATATTGTTGCACCCCAAAATTTTCCCTCCCATTTTCTTCAAGATTTGCAAAGAGCATGCTTCAAAATCTCCCAAGGGTTGCACAGTCCAGTGGCCTCCTAACAGTCAAAAACTAGGGTTTTGGTTCTGGCAAAGAAGTTGAAGTTTCCAAGGGTCCAAACAAGTCCCACATGCCCATAAACATTGTCAAAAATCCTTATGCCAAGTTTCAAGACTTACAGCACAAAATTGCACAGTCAAAAACCCTAATTGCTCAACAGTCAACTGCAGGGGCAAAATGGTCATTTGACAGTCAAAAGTCAAAATTTTTGGTCAACATCTTATTTTGAAGCCACAAACATCATTTGATCAATTCTTGATCATGATTCTCAAGGCATGGCTCAAAAAGTCTCAAGATGCAAAAGTTTCTATTTTTGGACAGTTGGAAAAGTCAACTGCAAATTGACCAAGGCATAACTTCCACATGGTTTATCAGAAAAATTCCATCCAAAGCTCATTTTGAAGAGAATGACATTTACTACAACTCATCTTCACACTTCAAGTCCAAGAAATACTCTCACAAAGAGTTATCAATCTCAACATTATAGGTCATTTTCAAAAGTCAACAAAAAGGCACTTTAAGTCAAAGACCATAACTTGATATTGGTAAATCAAAATGACATGGGACCAAAGGCATTGGTTAGAGGACTTCAATACCTTTCCAAAATGTCAAAGAACATGATCAAAGCTTAAAAATTGAGCAAGATATGCCTTGTGGAAGTTGGGAAATTTTTGGGAATTTTGAAAAGTCAACTTTGCTTCAAATGCCTCAAAGTTGCTAATGGGCCACAATTTCTTCCAAGAATCATCACCCAAAGGCTATGCACGACCCATTGACCCAAAGGGGAGTTATTTTCTTATTTTTAATTTATTAATTGAATTTTTAAATCTATTAATTCATTTAATTAAAATTAAATGTGAGAAAAATACTAAACAAATGTTTTCAAATCTTTTTATGCAGTATTTCCACTCATCATTCACTCAATATTTCTTGCATACTAAAAAAGGCAAGAATCTCCATTGATTGGCATCAAAAAGGAATGAAAAAGATTGAAAAAATCAAGGAAGATCACAAATTTGAAAGGCATTAAAACTTGGATGTTGGGCTTGTTTTGTAAACCTAATTCATTGACATATACATATACATCACAACCCTAATCACAACAACAAGCAAGCTGCGCCCAAACCTGAAAACCAACTTTGCATTTTTTCCAAAAAATTCTCAAAACTGATTTCATAGCTAGAGTGTGTTTGGAAGCAAAAGAAGTATTCCAAAGGCTTGCTGGGACATTTTTGGACGTGCCTCAATCCTTTTCCACTCTCCATACATTCAGAATTGGTAGAATGGCTTTGCCCTGTTCATAAAACTTTTCACATTCGTATCTTAATTTACATGTGTTTTCCATGCATTTGAATGATTGTTTTGCACTAACATAATCATGCTGAAGCTTTTGGTGTCTTTTAATTAAACTAACGTGGTCTGTATGCAAAGTTACCATGGGAGATGCTTAGGGTTTCAAAGCTCCAAAATTGGGGTTTTACGCTTGAGGAAAAATTGGCCAACCAAAATAGCACCATTGAAATCAGAAGCTCCAAACGAACAAGACCATACCATCGCGCCCTTTTTCTTTTTCGTTATAACCTAATCGCTATTTTTGTATGTTAGGGTTAGTGGGGGTTTAAAACCCCCGCTATCTGTCTTTTATTTGCAGGAAACATGAAGAAGAAGGAGGACGTGTCCCCTGATAATTGGCACATTTGAAATTTGGCGCGTTGGATACCACTCAGCGTTGCTTTGCTTTATGTTATTCGCGTTCCATTTACATAACAAACGCGCTCCACAGCTCACTTGGCAAAGGATGTACTTTGTAAACGTTGGGACCTGGGTTCGATTCCCAGGTCCCCCCCACTTCTTCATAATATTTTTCTTAAAATGCTTATGTGCAGCGTACTCTCAAAGGTTCACCATATGCCTTCGCCAGCTTTCCTGCCACATGTCCAGCAACGCCAATCCAAAGGCCATGATGAGAGTTCCAGGGTACACATCAGTCAACTGCCCCATACACAATCAGAAAAGTCAACGTGGCCAGCCTCCTAATGGGCCCAAATTGCTTACCATTGACCTCCAAATTGGGTCAACCACCCCCCATGTTTGCATTTTTTTTCTCTTTTTATTCTTTTCTTTTATTTAGTTTAATTATGTTAATTGTTTTATTTAAATCCATAAAAATTAATTTTCATAACATACAAAAAAAATCATAAATCATAAAAAATAAAAATATGTTTTTAAATAAATTTCATAATCAATTTAGTTTTAATTTTAGGTTTTAACTTTAATGCTTTTTTTCTTAAATAATTAAAAACATAAAAATAGGTCTTTATCTTTTTTTATTTTTCTTTTTAATAAATAATCTTTTTCTTGTCACTATTGATTATTAATTATTTTTGTAAATAACTTATAATTAATTAATTAATGTAAATTAGGTCAAACTTGAATATTTTTTATAATTAAAAACAAACTAGAATTAGGGTTTCCTATAATAATTAATTTTCTCATTAAGTTTCATAAATACAAAAACTCCAAAAAAATAAGTTCTTTCCGTTATTTAATTTAATTAATTTTGTAACTTCAATTCAATTTCTTTAAAGGGTCCAACGCCCTCGCTCTCGATTCTTATTTCCTTTCGCACATTTATTTTTATTTCTTTTGTGAATATAATGTATTTATCCCAAAGCCTCGTAATAGATAATAGGACATTTACTTTCCGCACTTTATTTTCAAATCGGGTCTTGGTTTAATTTGGCGATGTAGACTCGCGCCTTGTAATAGCGTAGGACCTTTATTTTCCGCATTTTAATTCCCGCACCTTTTAACTGTTAATAATCACATGAAAGAATGTATGCCCAAATAAAAACAAAGCGTAGAACACTCAATGCATGATCAAGACAAATAAAAACTGAAAATGACACACAAATCACACACCACTCCTAGGGTACGCCTCACTGTTGCCTTGCCCCTCGAAACGTGGTCGTCGAGTAGAGGACGTTTTAGTAAGTCCTCATGTCCATGAACATGGCATGGGGGTAGCTTCTAAGGTGTCTTCCTATTTCTCTGGTGACCACACTGTCCCGAATCCTCGAATTGACCCGAACACCTCCAACGATGGTGCTACCTACCTCTCAATGGTGGGATGGCACTATCTTAAGGACATTTACACAGACTAGTTCCTTAGGGTAGGTAGATGACTCGTAGATACTTGCTCTAATTCAAAACAAATCAAAAACTTCTTTTCACACCGACACTTTGCAAAAAGCTTTCAAAACAACTTTTCAAACACTCTTGAGGACTGATACAAGAGTCGATCTGAAACTTTCAAAGAAACTTTTTCAAACCCACTAACCTTGAAAAGCAAACAAACATTTTTAAAAACACAAATGAGCAAGTATCTAAGAGCCCATGGATAACCATGGATAGAAAGGGTGCTAACACCTTCCCTTTCTATAAATCTACCTCCCGAACTGAGAACTAATCTCAATAAGTAATTTTTCTGTGCTTTTGTCCTTTCCATGTCGGAGAAAATAAAAGACGGTGGCGACTCTTGCTTACCGCGACATTTCGCGAACCAGCGTTAAACAGTCAGTTCCAGATCCACCGATCATAGAACTGGCGACTCTGCTGGGGACTTATATAAAGTGAGGTGTACCTTAGGACTAAGATCACTGTGTTTTCATTTGCTTTGACTTGTTTGCTTTAAATTGTGGGACTTTCTCGAGAGTTCAATAGATCCTAACCCGGATCTGGGGATCCCTTCTTAGAAAGTAGCAACAAGGCTGTGAGGGAACTGTGCGGGGTATACCGACATGGTTGAAACAGTCTGCTACGTTGATGTGGCACTTTGGTGTGTACCGGTAACCCTTGAGTTCAGTCAAGGAGAGTACGGGGCCTCCGCGTGGTGTCGTGAAGCATCAACTGACCTTAGGAACCTTAATTGAACCATCTTGGCCTCTTTAGGGTAGTGAGATAACTGACTTTGGTGCAGTCCGAGGTTGGTTGATACTCGATACTACACTCAATTGAGGGTTGCTTTCTTGGAATATTTCGGTCGCCAGTTCAGTGGCTAAATCGAAACGATGAACAATGAAAGCAATCCAGTGATATTGGGACCCTTAGAACCCGGTTACTTCTGATAGGACAGGTCTTAACCAACAAACTGAAAGAGGGTAATACCTAGACCCCATGCTGGCCTAAACTCTAAGGGCTTCTCTTGTGTGACTTGTGTGCCTTCCAACTTGACTATTTACATGCTTGTTATCTGACACTTAAGTTTCTTGCAGGTTTTGTTTACAGTCCTTAATTGGGACTCATAATAGGATTTGCCTACATTACCCCATGCATAGCATAACATCATACCATTGCATACATCCCGCATAAGGACTAATCCATTTCAAGGATCTCAAGGGCTGGTGATGCAGGTCATGATTGACCAACTGTCTAGCAAGGGGCAAAGAGGATTTATTTTCCTCTAGCCAAGGTTGATAACTTAAGTCAGGGGCTATGACCCACTCGATATGGTGAGCCTTGACTCTTGAAGAAGAACTCTCAACAATATGCAGTCCCTCCAATCAAGCCACCGGATTCAAATTCTAACAAGCTTCTTTGTTTATCCCGCGAGGTCCTTGAAAACATTGCATGCATATCATACATACCATTTCATTACAGGTACACTTGTTGCAGGTCACTTACCTTCTTCGCTGTTTATTTCAGCAGTCATCATGAATCCTGAATCATCCAATGGACAAGCTATCAAAGCCCTCCAGGCCCAGAATGCCCAGTTCCAGGAGTTGATTGTGAGCCTAGCCCAGGGTCAAAAGGAATTGAAGACTCTGATTCAGAAGAAGAAGAAGAAGAGGACTGTTTTGTTCAACCCTAGACGCAGATCTGGGAACACACTGCAGAATGAAGCTGAGAGGACTACTCCATCTGTGGGGGAAGGTAGTCACCAAGGGAGAGAGGTTCCTAGCCCTGTGGTCTCTGACACCGAGACAGACTTCAATGATGAACAGTACCCCCCTGCTGAGGACCGGTACAAGCAACTAGAGGATCGTCTGAATGCCATGGAAATTCAACAAGTGTCTGGGTTGGATTTCGGAGACCTGGGTCTATCTTCTGGTGTGGTGATCCCACAAAAATTCAAGGTTCCTTCTTTTGCTAAGTATGATGGGGCATCCTGTCCCAGGCTGCATCTCAGGTCTTATGTGCGGAAGATTCAACCATACACTGTGGACAAGAACTTGTGGATCCATTTCTTCCAGGAGAGTCTTTCAGGGACTCAGCTCGATTGGTTCTATTAGTTGGATGGAACCAGTATTCGTAACTGGGAGGACTTGGCAATTGCTTTTTATAAGCAGTATCAGTATAATGCCGACCTCGCTCCCACGCGTATCCAACTCCAAGGTATGTCACTTGGGACGAGTGAAGGTTTTAAGGAATATGCGCAGAGATGGAGAGACCTTGCTGGGAGGGTACAACCACCTTTGACTGACCGGGAACTCGTTGATATGTTCTTGGGGACCCTATCCGGGACGTTCTTCAACCATCTCATTGGTAATTCATCTGTAGGGTTTACCGACCTCATTCTGACTGGGGAAAGAATTGAAGCTGGTATCAAGATTGGGAATATTCAGGAGGCCACACCTTCAGATACTCACCAAAAGCCTTACATGGGCAAGAAAGAGTCTAATGCTGCATACGGTCAAAAGAGTCGTCGTGACCAACAGGCAGGGGCAGTCATGATCTCTGGTTCTGCACCATGCCGCCAACCACAAAAGGGAAATCATCGAAGGCCAGACGAGCCTAAAAGACAATTCACCAACATCAACATGCCCTGGTCACAAGCATTGCAGCACATGTTGAAAATGAACCTGATTGCGGTGATCAATTCTCCTGCAAATCCTAAGACCTCCTCTCCAAACTATAACCCAGAGGCGAGGTGTGCTTATCATTCGGATAGCCCGGGGCACGATACTGAGGACTGTTGGGCGCTGAAGTACAAGATCTAGAATATGATCGATGCTAAGGAGATCGAATTTGAGCATGCTGAGACTCCCAATATGACCACTGCTCCCTTGCCAAAACATGGCTAAGATTGAGAGATTTTTGTTCATTTGAATTCAAGTTGTATTTTTCTTTTCTTGTTCAAACAAACAATTGTCATGTTAAACTCTTTTATTTCATGAATGCATTACACATGTCCGTCTTAAGTTAATTATGTTTACTATACTGCAAACGGTTTTCATATTTTTGTGATGATCAACTCTCGATCAGTAATTCTAAGCCTCTTGAGGGAGGATGACGAAAACGATACCACGATCCTTACGGTATGCTTTTGAACAGACCCCGCTGATGAGGTACAGGCATTGTTTCAATCCCTAAACACTGGAGTTATAAGGAAGATAATCCCTCGTCAACCCCTCTGAGCCAAAGAAGTAGGAGTTTTTCTTTTCGAAAATTAAAACCCTTTATCATAACCTGGGGCAGGGTAGCTCTCTCAGTTGATCCAAGTGCATAACAAATGGCACCAAAGAGGTCCTTACACAAAAAAAAAGACATTGATGATTCTGAATAATCGTAAGGATAGGCAGTCATTATATCTCAAAAATAAAAACCCAATAAGTCAAAACCTATGATGGAGACTTACAAAACTGGGGCATCCCGCTGACTGTAATCACAAAAGAAACAGTTTAGGCAAAATTTAGGGATAACAAAATCAAAAAAAAGAAAGAGGTCCTACAAACCCTCAACAAAAAGGAATGACTGCCTATTCAAAATAAATTGTCAAAATCCGAACCATCACCGGAATATCAGAACAAAGACCAAACAAGGTCTAAACGCACGATCAGTTGAGTTTAGGTTTGAAGAACATCACGAAGAGCGGGTGGGTACAAATAATTTGAGCCTTTATCCTTTGTTTCTTGAACCGTGAACCAGGCCACGTTATAACCCTTAAAAGTCCTAGCTGAAGCATGGGTTAATTCGAAAGCATACTGTTACGAAAGGTATCCTGACTCCTTAAGGCCCACTGTAAAATCTTGAGTTGACATCACAGTCTACAAAAAGTTTCACTTGTTTTACAAAAATACATTTTCAAAATTTAAGACCGACATAAGCTTTTGCATTCTTAAAATAACATTGTTTGCATATGACTATTTGTTTGAACAGCATAGAAGTTTGCACAACGAACATCCAGTGAACAAAAGTCCTCTCAACAAAGTGGCCACCTCAAGTGGAAGAAACACTTCCAATCAAGGGACATGGCATGATCAGTGTCTATCATCTGGGGCAGTCCAGTCAAGATTCGGAGAATCTCTCAAGGCCAACCAGCTTGGGGCAAATCTCCGCCCGAGTCACTTGGGGCATTCCAGCAACGAATCTTGCCTAATCAGACATCTTCTGGTAGCAGGGAAACACAACACTATCAACAGGGGCACCTCCCTACATTCTGAGAACGTGGACATAGTCGAAAAAAATGTTACGCAAAATCAAAGACCCGCTAGGTTGACATACCTAGGCAAAAATAAGGGCTTCTCGGCGAACCAAAAGGGTTCGGGCAAAAATAAGGGATGAAAAAGAAAAATTTGTACACCCGGCAAGTCGAAAACCTGAAAAGGCGGCTTGGGCAAAAATGGGTATCCCGGTGGACTGAAAACCCGAAAGGGCAGTCCAGGCAAAAGTTAGAGATCAAGAGCGTACGACTATGTCCCGACATCTCGTCACTTTCCTACCAAAGGGAAGATTTGTCAATCAGCAGTCATCCAGCATCTCCACGAGGTATCTTTTCCCCTCACCTCGGAAACAGGGGCAATAATGAGTCGTCCAGGCGATCCAGTTGCTCTGTCAACCAAAGTACCAAGGAAAGGTTAATACAAAGATGATTACCATCTACCTTTACAAATTCCAGATCAACATTGGTAACAAGCCAAGAAAAATCAGTGGACGACTGATCATGGGTTAATATCCGAAACCAAACAGGACAATCATCCACTTGATCATCACCAGGCAACCCTACACCGGTTCCTTTTCTTTCAAAAAAAAGGTTATACACGGACTTATCATCAAAGTAACCCTACACCGGTTCCTTCTCAATTTTCAGACGAAGTCTTACACGTACTCACCCTCCCTAAGTAACCTTACCCCGGTTCCTCCAGAAGTCTTACACGGACTTACCTCAAAGATAACCTTACCCCGGTTCACCAAGAAGTTTTACACGAACTTACCCTGCAGTAACCTTACCCCGGTTCCTCCAGAAGTCTTACACGGACTTATCCCGAAGTAACCTTACCCCGGTTCCTCCAGAAGTCTTACACGGACTTATCCCGAAGTAACCTTACCCCGGTTCCTCCAGAAGTCTTACACGAACTTATCCCGAAGTAACCCTACACAAGTTATCTCTTTCCAGACGTAGTTTTACACGGACTCATTATCAGTAAACCCTACACCAGTTTCCTCCCTCCAAAGATGCAGTTTTACACGAGCTCATCATCAGGCAACCTTACACATACTCTCCCCAAGCAGAGTTAGCCTGCAGTCAGCCTTAAGGAAGTTGGGTATCCCCCGCAGATCTCAACATTCCCCAGCAGAATATACGGACATTCTTAACAAGCATCCCCGGCAGTCTTGAGCTAAGATTGTTCCCCGACGGTATACCAGGCGTTCAACGGAGTCACTTCCCCAATGCATCTCAAAAATTTCCCCAGGAGAGTCCAATCAAGATTTCCCCAGGAAAGTTTGAATCATCTCCCCAGCAGGAAGCTTATCCCCAGTAGATTCTGGAAAGCTTCCCCCCTACAGAGCACGAACGCGTTCCCCGGATTTATTCAAAGGTTATTTCCCTACCGGGATATAACTGGGTTATCCTCAGCCAAAAGCCACGGAAAGATCGTCCTCGGCGAAGTCTTCTTATCCCCAGCGGAGTCTATTAACACTTCTAACATAACAACGGTATCCCCAGTGAAGTTACCATCAACATCCCGACAAAGTATCTCTCTCCCCACAAAGTATTATTCCTCAGCAAGATCGCTAGAATAATTTTCTCCCTGCAGAGTAATCCATTCGCCAAGTTTATTCCCCAACAGAGTTATCTTCTCCTACCGGTATTCTTGCAACTATCATCCCCAGCCGAAACGAAGAACTCTCTTCAAACATCAGCCCAGGATGTGACTTCCCGGCACCCGTCAAGGATTTACTTTCCTAGACGAAAAACATACATTCATAAACATCGCATTTCCATATATTATAGCATGCATATACGCATCATATTTTACAATCTCATTTATGTTGAAAACATCATTGCTTGATCCATATCATGCATGGCATATGACTGACCTTTACCTTTCAGGAAAGATCCAGTTAAGTTCTCAGCTATTCCAAGACCCTTGCTTGGTTCAGTTAAATCGACCCTAACATTTTTCTGATTCTTATCCAATTCCAAGGCCTTCTTTGGTTCAGTCAGATCGACCCTAAGATCTCCCTGATTCTTATCCAGTTGAAGTTATTCCAAGACCTTGCTTGGTTCAGTTAAATCGACCCTAAGATTTTTCTGATTCTTATCCAGTCAAAGGCCTTCTCTGGTTCAGTCAGATCGACGCTAAGATCTCCCTGATTCTTATCCAGTTGAAGTTATTCCAAGACCTTGCTTGGTTCAGTTAAATCGACCCTAAGATTTTTCTGATTCTTATCCAATTCCAAGGCCTTCTCTGGTTCAGTCAGATCGACCCTAAGATCTCCCTGATTCTTATCAAGTTGAAGATTCCAAGACCTTGTCCGGTTCAGTTAAATCGATTCCTAAAGATTTTTCTGATTCTTATCCAGTCAAAGGCCTTCTCTAGTCCAGTTAAATCGATTCCTAAAGATTTTCCTAATGGAGACTCAGTAGAAGACATCCAAGATTCTCTCATCCTTACTGTTGAGGTAGTAATCGCCCTAGATTCTCTCATCGTTACTGTTGAGGTAGTAATCGCCCCAGATTCTCTCATCGTTACTGTGGAGGTAGTAATCGCCCCAGATTCTCTCATCGTTACTGTTGAGGTAGTAATCGCCCCAGATTCTCTCATCGTTACTGTTGAGGTAGTAATCGCCCTAGATTCTCTCATCGTTACTGTTGAGGTAGTAATCGCCCCAGATTCTCTCATCGTTACTGTTGAGGTAGTAATCGCCCAAGGTTCTGTCATCGTCCCGTTGAGGTAGTAACCATCCCTGATTCATTCATCACCGTTTGAAGCTCGAGACCCGATTCCTGTAACCAACCAGGGTGCGTCCATATAAAGAGTATGAAGACCAACTCCTATAACAGGCCAAGTAATCATTTTCTTTTTCAGGTACGCAAGTTCTCGCTAAGGAATCTCTTACGCGATCGACACCCAGATGGTATCTATAAGCCCATTCACCTATCCATCACCTCTCAACATGGAATCTATAAGCCCATCTTCCTATCCATCAATCTCCAAATGGCATCTGTAAGCCCATTCCCCACATCACACTGCCAACATGTGAGCGCAAATTTCTGGGCACTCTAGTGTTCAATCATCTTCCACCTTCGGATTACGAAAGGCACGTCAGCCAATCTACATCCTCAGGTCTAAGAAGATTGAACAGGGGCAACTGTTGCACCCCAAAATTTGCCCTCCCATTTTCTTCAAGATTTGCAAAGAGCATGCTTCAAAATCTCCCAAGGGTTGCACAGTCCAGTGGTCTCCTAACAGTCAAAAACTAGGGTTTTGGTTCTGGCAAAGAAGTTGAAGTTTCCAAGGGTCCAAACAAGTCCCACATGCCCATAAACATTGTCAAAAATCCTTATGCCAAGTTTCAAGACTTACAGCACAAAATTGCACAGTCAAAAACCCTAATTGCTCAACAGTCAACTCCAGGGGCAAAATGGTCATTTGACAGTCAAAGGTCAAATTTTTTGGTCAACATCTTATTTTGAAGCCACAAACATCATTTGATCAATTCTTGATCATGATTCTCAAGGCATGGCTCAAAAAGTCTCAAGATGCAAAAGTTTCTATTTTTGGACAGTTGGAAAAGTCAACTGCAAATTGACCAAGGCATAACTTCCACATGGTTTATCAGAAAAATTCCATCCAAATCTCATTTTGAAGAGAATGACATTTCCTACAACTCATCTTCACGCTTCAAGTCCAAGAAATGCTCTCACAAAAGGTTATCAATCTCAACATTATAGGTCATTTTCAAAAGTTAACAAAAAGGCACTTTAAGTCAAAGACCATAACTTGAGATTGGTAAATCAAAATGACATGGGACCAAAGGCATTGGTTAGAGGACTTCAATACCTTACCAAAATGTCCAAGAACATGATTAAACCTTAAAAATTGAGCAAGATATGCCTTGTGGAAGTTGGGAAATTTTTGGGAATTTTGAAAAGTCAACTTTGCTTCAAATGCCTCAAAGTTGCTAATGGGCCACAATTTCTTCCAAGAATCATCACCCAAAGGCTATGCACGACATATTGACCCAAAGGGGAGTTATTTTCTTTTTTTTAATTTATTAATTGAATTTTTAAATCTATTAATTCATTTAATTAAAATTAAATGTGAGAAAAATACTAAACAAATGTTTTCAAATCTTTTTATGCAGTATTTCTACTCATCATTCACTCAATATTTCGTGCATACTGAAAAAGGCAAGAATCTCCATTGATTGGCATCAAAAAGGAATGAAAAAGATTGAAAAAATCAAGGAAGATCACAAATTTGAAAGGCATTAAAACTTGGATGTTGGGCTTGTTTTGTAAACTTAATTCATTGACATATACATATACATCACAACCCTAATCACAACAACAAGCAAGCTGCGCCCAAACCTGAAAACCAACTTTGCATTTTTTCCAAAAAATTCTCAAAACTGATTTCATAGCTAGAGTGTGTTTGGAAGCAAAAGAAGTATTCCAAAGGCTTGCTGGGACATTTTTGGACGTGCCTCAATCCTTTTCCACTCTCCATACATTCAGAATTGGTAGAATGGCTTTGCCCTGTTCATAAAACTTTTCACATTCGTATCTTAATTTACATGTGTTTTCCATGCATTTGAATGATTGTTTTGCACTAACATAATCATGCTGAAGCTTTTGGTGTCTTTTAATTAAACTAACGTGGTTTGTATGCAAAGTTACCATGGGAGATGCTTAGGGTTTCAAAGCTCCAAAATTGGGGTTTTACGCTTGAGGAAAAATTGGCCAACCAAAATAGCACCATTGAAATCAGAAGCTCCAAACGAACAAGACCATACCATCGCGCCTTTTTTCTTTTTCGTTATAACCTAATCGCTATTTTTGTATGTTAGGGTTAGTGGGGGTTTAAAACCCCCTCTATCTGTCTTTTGTTTGCAGGAAACATGAAGAAGAAGGAGGACGTGTCCCCTGATAATTGGCACATTTGAAATTTGGCGTGTTGGATACCACTCAGCGTTGCTTTGCTTTATGTTATTCGCATTCCATTTACATAACAAACGCGCTCCACAGCTCACTTGGAAAAGGATGTACTTGGTAAACATTGGGACCTGGGTTCGGTTCCCAGGTCCCCCCACTTCTTCATAATATTTCTCTTAAAATGCTTCTGTGCAGCGTACTCTCAAAGGTTCACCATATGCCTTCGCCAGCTTGCCTGCCACATGTCCAGCAACGCCAATCCAAAGGCCATGATGAGAGTTCCAGGGTACACATCAGTCAACTGCCCCATACACAATCAGAAAAGTCAACATGGCCAGCCTCCTAATGGGCCCAAATTGCTTACCATTGACCTCCAAATTGGGTCAACCACCCCCCATGTTTGCATTTTTTTCTCTTTTTATTCTTTTCTTTTATTTAGTTTAATTATGTTAATTGTTTTATTTAAATCCATAAAAATTAATTTTCATAACATACAAAAAAAATCAGAAATCATAAAAAATAAAAATATGTTTTTAAATAAATTTCATAATCAATTTAGTTTTAATTTTAGGTTTTAACTTTAATGTTTTTTTTCTTAAATAATTAAAAACATAAAAATAGGTCTTTATCTTTTTTTATTTTTCTTCTTAATAAATAATCTTTTTCTTGTCACTATTGATTATTAATTATTTTTGTAAATAACTTATAATTAATTAATTAATGTAAATTAGGTCAAACTTGAATATTTTTTATAATTAAAAACAAACTAGAATTAGTGTTTCCTATAATAATTAATTTTCTCATTAAGTTTCATAAATACAAAAACTCCAAAAAAATAAGTTCTTTCCGTTATTTAATTTAATTAATTTTGTAACTTCAATTCAATTTCTTTAAAGGGTCCAACGCCCTCGCTCTCGATTCTTATTTCCTTTCGCACATTTATTTTTATTTCTTTTATGAATATAATGTATTTATCCCAAAGCCTCGTAATAGATAATAGGACATTTACTTTCCGCACTTTATTTTCAAATCGGGTCTTGGTTTAATTTGGCGATGTAGACCCGCGCCTTGTAATAGCGTAGGACCTTTATTTTCCGCATTTTAATTCCCGCACCTTTTAACTGTTAATAATCACATGAAAGAATGTATTCCCAAATAAAAACAAAGCGTAGAACACTCAATGCATGATCAAGACAAATAAAAACTGAAAATGACACACAAATCACACACCACTCCTAGGGTACGCCTCACTGTTGCCTTGCCCCTCGAAACGTGGTCGTCGAGTAGAGGACGTTTTAGTAAGTCCTCATGTCCATGAACATGGCATGAGGGTAGCTTCTAAGGTGTCTTCCTATTTCTCTGGTGACCACACTGTCCCGAATCCTCGAATTGACCCGAACACCTCCAACGATGGTGCTACCTACCTCTCAATGGTGGGATGGCACTATCTTAAGGACATTTACACAGACTAGTTCCTTAGGGTAGGTAGATGACTCGTAGATACTTGCTCTAATTCAAAACAAATCAAAAACTTCTTTTCACACCGACATTTTGCAAAAAGCTTTCAAAACAACTTTTCAAACACTCTTGAGGACTGATACAAGAGTCGATCTGAAACTTTCAAAGAAACTTTTTCAAACCCACTCACCTTGAAAAGCAAACAAACATTTTTAAAAACACAAATGAGCAAGTATCTAAGAGCCCATGGATAACCATGGATAGAAAGGGTGCTAACACCTTCCCTTTCTATAAATCTACCTCCCGAACCGAGAACTAATCTCAATAAGGAATTTTTCTGTGCTTTTGTCCTTTCCATGTCGGAGAAAATAAAAGACGGTGGCGACTCTTGCTTACCGCGACATTTCACGAACCAGCGTTAAACAGTCAATTCCAGATCCACCGATCACACATATTATCTCCAGGCATAAGAATCTGCATCGACTCATCAAAACAATTCATAAGCACTTGGTTTAACTTGAAATTCCTGGTATGTCACAGACTCAGGATGTCTAATGGAATGTTAAGACATCTGATCTGACATTAAGCGATGTACAGGTAGAATAGGCTGTACTTTTGATATCTGTTCTTTAACAGTCACTGAACTATCATACCAGAGCCTGCAATACCTTTTGACAAACGCAAGTTCTGATTTACTGATATTCAGAACAGTTAAGGTTAATCATATACATTGATGTCGTGAGGAATGCTGTGACATTTAAACAAATAACCAATGCAGAAAGTAAATAACACACAGAATTGTTCACCCAGTTCGGTTCAACCAACCTACATCTGGAGGCTTCCAAGCCAGGGATAAAGTTCACTATCAGTAGTATCAATTCAAAGACCCTACAGTCAACACACCCGTTGACAGCCTTCTCACTTAATCACTACCCAATGATACTTTTACCTAAGATCCAATCCTAGATATGAGACCCCTCTCACTCCCCCTCAATCACAGCAGTGATAACTTTCTACAGTACATAAACTGTTCAGAAGATACACTTCCATTACACATCTTGATCATGCTTAAAAGCTTCAATCAAGTACAATGCATACATCCTCTAACCTACAGGTTTCAAGGAGTATGGTGACCATCCCACAGCCCGGGTGGTTCACAACAAATCTAGCCCTAAATCATCACCTCTTGTCAATACACGGCATACCTAAATTAGGTTACAATACTTCTATTTATAACACTTTTTACCCAACTGGATTTGGGCCTTCATATGACAGCAATGCAGCTTTAACGACCTGCATAAAGTAAGCAGAAAACTTCTGCTGTAAGTTAGGTATTCAATCGAGCTTTTCTCCTTATCCTTAGCTTCTGATTGAATCTTCTAGGGCTCCACATATGCCTTCAATTTTCGCTACTTGTTATGCATTCTATTTGGCAGAATATTCTGCATAACTTCAGGAACAGAACTGCATCAGACTTGACAGTTCAGTAGCTTGATGTCTGGTATGATGTTATGACATCTCTTGAGACATGTTGTTCCAGATGTTGATTTAATTCAACACAACATGTTTAGGAATTTACAATAGGATTTTTCAGGCTGTACATTACATTACATTATTGTTGTTACTATTTGTTTTACAAGAAATGAGCCAATCCTAAACGAAGGCACTTACAATCTCCCCCTTTGGCAAATTTTTGCTAAAACAAATACAACAATAAAAAATTAAAAGTGTTCAGGATACACACAGAAGAATGTCTTGACATTGATCTTGACATCTTTGGTTGTAGCCACACTAACCATCCAGGACCTCTTGAAGCACAGGAGGAAGAGGATGCACCTCTTTTGTTGACACTGGTGGTGGAAAAAGAGGACCGTGGGAGATAAACTATCCTTTCAGAGGCATCAGAGAACCTTTAAGGAGTGACCAGAATATCTCCCTTGTAACTCAGAACATAGGTCACAACTGTGTTCATAACTCAGATCACAAGTCACAAAGAAATTCATGCCATTTGAATTTCTGCTGAATTTGTGACAAGTCTTTGTGATCAAAATTTTGAGTAGCTGCTGCAACGAGGACAATGTCAAACCGTACCGTAACAGTACTCCTTTACTCCTTTCTCCCCCTTTTTGGCCAAAAATTGACAAAGAAAGCCCTCACAAAACCAGATCCAAGAACAGTTTTCCCAGATCCGTACAAACCCCATGATGGTTGTGAGTGAAAAGAATGTGTGACAGGAGGTTATATAAGGAGATACCAGGTTCAAGAAGATGGCAATATAAAATCTTGGTCAAAGATACCTGTTAAAGTTGTTGCATGTTTCAGACTGACTGTGCATGAAATTTAGACGCATTTGTTTGTTTCTGCCAAAAGAACCAGTCCTAATACATGCATAAGTTTAGGTCAAAGCAATTCCTGAATAAAATCAGCCTTTGACCGACTTTTAAGGTTGAAGATTCTTTTGGGAAACAGAATACCAAATATAGCTCCTGAATAGCTACAATTACGTGGTGAAGTTATTTTCCACGTATTCTTCTTGATTTCCCCAAGGTTGCAATGTCGTTGGTAATGTCATGACACTTACTTAGACATTCTTCAACAACCGCAGCCTTCTTTTTACTTCTCTCAGTTAGGCACAGAGAAGGACAATTTAAACAGCCAGTAGCAAGAGACTAGTAGCAATAAGCATGGCCATCAATCATGCTTTCTTAAGTGTTGCTGAGATCCACCACAATTACTTTCTACCTTCTTCCAGACAGCAAAATAAGGAAGGAGGGAATAAACCAGAAGACTCCAAAATGCTTCACAAGACATCACAGATTAGTTCTAATACACAAAATTTAGATGCCACTTCAATTTCTTGTAGTAAAAGAACCCCTCGAACATATGCTGAATATATCAGATTTCTGATTTACCAGATCAAGTTGTTATTGACAAGATCTGAATCTTCCAAATTGCTCCAAAAGTATCAAAACTGCCACTTATGAGATTTTTAAGAATCTCTGAGATTTTCTTCCTAAACCCAGACAGATAACACGAGCAATTCTTCAATCTCATGATGTTGAGACATTATTCATGACTTCACTTAGAAGTTCACAATGTCATATTATCAGAACACATAAACATCAGCATACCACCGTCCTCTTCTGACTTCTGATCTTTAGATTAAGTCCAACAATACCCATACAGAGTCTCCCTTCAATGTATATTGTAATTGGGGAAAGTGTAACACTCAGTGACTCCCCTTGTTAATGCCAATCAAAACCATAGCGTGGAAACCAGTAGCACTAGCTCTGAGGTGGTAACTTCAAGCACCCTGAACTGGTCTTAGAACAGTAAGGGCATCTCTGATTCATGACTCTCTGGATGGCTGAGAAATCATGTAGCCATAGTCTGAAACCAACCTCCAACCTTCTTAGTGTGCTTACAAGCTTTACTAAGATTCAGACTTTCTAGAAGGATATCCTTTGATCATGTCATCCTTCTGTATAATATATTTACTAGTAGTTGCTAATACTAGTAAATTCTTCAGACCACAACAGTAGTTATGCATTGTTAAGCATACTACTTTTAAACACAAGTAGAATCTACTTATTCCAAACCAACAATAGAACTGTCACACTAGAATATTAAGATTCACAGTCCCAAGTCTCTGCCACAGACTTTTAACAATAATGATGTTACAGCATGAACCTATCTGCTTGGGTTCTGAAGTTAACATCCAAGGGATTGATGCCCTTTTATATTCCCCATAAGAAAGGTATGATTACTCACCAGAATACTCTTAGAGAGAAATAAACTCTCTACCAAGTTCTGAGAAATAGGTTCAGAATACAGCCTTGCATGCATATTATACAAACACTTAGTCTCCCATCAAAGTGCTTATATATATCTTTATGCAAGATCCTAATGAATACTTAGTCTCCCGTCAAAGTATTCATTATTAGTTAGATTATGCCATCTTCTCAAGGTAGGATAATTATTCTAACAATCTTCTGCTCCATGCATGAAAAACCAACTGGTCCTTACAAGCTTCCTTTGCTGAAGCGACCCTTCGTTTGAGATGATGTTGCAACATCAGATCTGACATTGATCTCAACCATATGAGCCTGGCTTATACTATGGTTTTGGATGAACATCCAAGGCAATCAAAGCACACTTTTCTTACATCCTTTATGATCAGACCCACAACAACCACATAACCATGCAGCAACTAGCATGTATCACCTTCACCTTGTCTGCTGACCCTTGAACAGTACAGAGGAGTTAATCGTACCATACTCCTGTAGACAAGAGCAGACCAAGTTGTTCTATTATGTAAGGACATCACATAAATGAATTTTAAGTAAAAATCTCAGGAACCCATGATCTTTTGAAGATAACTCCTCCTTGCTACATACAACTAACAAGTTCATCCTAGGTGATGGGGATGACTTGTCAAAGTGTAGATATCCACCATTTGACTTTGGTCCAGGATGTCAAGACATTTTGTATGGCATGTCTTCCAAGATCTTCAGGTTAAGGACTCCCCCTGAAACTCAGCTCAGATCTTTGTAGAGAATTAAGTGAATTCTCCTTCACATGCTGCAGTTTATGTGATTGGTAGACATAACCTGTTCTATTCCTGTCCTCCTAGGGAATCACTAAGATCATGAGAAATGAACTCAAGCATCTTATAGAACAAGGTAAGATGAACTCCCTTTCACATCAGCTTGATCACACTACTCCCTCTGAACAAAATGTTATCCAACTTCCCTCTTTATGGATACAGTGTTGAGCTCTTTACTTTAGACACATAGTAAGTACTCTTTATTTGGAATTTGCCACAGGTTTCAAATTAAGAGTCCTTAGTTTGCTTGCTGTACAAGTTTCAGGTTGCCACATTCTGTAACTTGTACTGGAAGAAACTTCATTATCAATCATGAGGATGTTCACTAAATCTGGAACTTATCTGTCTTTCCCCAACAACTGATGTCTTCAACAGTTGTGATGTTGTACATCCTTTATCATCACAAGCTTTAGAACTTTTGATTCTGATTTCCACATATTTATCACATAAAGATTCTGCTTCCATCATTTATTCAGTTGGAATTATCTAATCACACTAGAGGATCCTGACTGATTACTTCTTCATGCTTGCTAAGCATATTTACTTGGCTGAAGACACAGAATTGATGTTCCAACATCCATCACATGAGGGGAAACCTAGAAATCACAGCTTTAAAGTCCTTTTAAGTGCATTTAGCTCAGCATATATACTCCCTTAAACTCACAACTAGAGTAGATGACCTGTTGATCATGTCCTGATCAATTGTTTCAAAACAGATGTCTCCTCTTCCAGATCAGGAGTAGGTTCCAAACATATGTACTCACATTACATGTGTTTAGCACCCAGACCATCTGTTCTTCAACTGGCAGTTGCATGATGTTCTAACATCCATCAATTCCATCTCCTTGGAACACATCATCCTTGATAATCTTCAAGGTCTTCAAGCAGCTTGCAGATGTATATGAGAATCATTGATCAATTGATACTCATCAACAAAAATTCTGTTGAAAATAATAACCCTAGAGTTCTTCTTTCACTTCAGGGGTTGTATCAGAAGCTATGCAGCGGAATAGCAGTACTTTACCAGAACTTATATAGCAAGCATGACACATAAGGATTGAAAATAAATCAATCCTACAAGTTGTTTGCTTCTTCACCAAGCAACTTTCTAGGCCCAACTCTACAGCCCTGTTAAAAGAAAGCTTTATAAACACATATGATGCCTTATCAATATCTTCACTCCCGCATGAAGGTTTTGATAATATTCTTCTCTGTGCTGAATACAGGTTGAACAATGCACTCCAAAATCTTCACTCCCGCATGAGGTCTTTGATTTTGTTCAAACATAGCTGATCTAGTTTCTCCCAAATTGGTCCATCCTCCACTCCTAGGGACCAAACAATATGAACACTACTGGTTTAAACAATATTCTACCTTGTACACAACCGGAAAGTATCCCCCATGGATCTCATCCAGAGACAGACAGGATGCCTGCTCTGATACCAATTGAAATTCCTGGTATGTCACAGACTCAGGATGTCTAATGGAATGTTAAGACATCTGATCTGACATTAAGCACTGTACAGGTAGAATAGGCTGTACTTTTGATATATGTTCTTTAACAGTCACTGAACTATCATACCAGAGCCTGCAATACCTTTTGACAAACGCAGGTTCTGATTTACTGATATTCAGAACAGTTAAGGTTAATCATATACATTGATGTCGTGAGGAATGCTGTGACATTTAAATAAATAACCAATGCAGAAAGTAAATAACACACAGAATTGTTCACCCAGTTCGGTTCAACCAACCTACATCTGGAGGCTTCCAAGCCAGGGATACAGTTCACTATCAGTAGTATCAATTCAAAGACCCTACAGTCAACACACCCGTTGACAGCCTTCTCACTTAATCACTACCCAATGATACTTTTACCTAAGATCCAATCCTAGATATGAGACCCCTCTCACTCCCCCTCAATCACAGCAGTGATAACTTTCTACAGTACATAAACTGTTCAGAAGATACACTTCCATTACACATCTTGATCATGCTTAAAAGCTTCAATCAAGTACAATGCATACATCCTCTAACCTACAGGTTTCAAGGAGTATGGTGACCATCCCACAGCCCGGGTGGTTCACAACAAATCTAGCCCTAAATCATCACCTGTTGTCAATACACGGCATACCTAAATTAGGTTACAATACTTCTATTTATAACACTTTTTACCCAACTGGATTTGGGCCTTCATATGACAGCAATGCAGCTTTAACGACCTGCATAAAGTAAGCAGAAAACTTCTGCTGTAAGTTAGGTCTTCAATCGAGCTTTTCTCCTTATCCTTAGCTTCTGATTGAATCTTCTAGGGCTCCACATATGCCTTCAATTTTCGCTACTTGTTATGCATTCTATTTGGCAGAATATTCTGCATAACTTCAGGAACAGAACTGCATCAGACTTGACAGTTCAGTAGCTTGATGTCTGGTATGATGTTATGACATCTCTTGAGACATGTTGTTCCAGATGTTGATTTAATTCAACACAACATGTTTAGGCATTTACAATAGGATTTTTCAGGCTGTACATTACATTACATTATTGTTGTTACTATTTGTTTTACAAGAAATGAGCCAATCCTAAACGAAGGCACTTACATAACTCCCAACAGTTCACCCCAAGGACAACATCAAGTTAATCCAACATCTCGCTCTAACAACAAGTTGAAATTATCCCTGGGAAAACATTATGACTCATACACAATTGGCACATCACTATCCATAACATCACCCTCCACTCCTAGAGATGGGAACAACACAAGTACATGATCATTCCCTCTCAAAGACACTTCGACATGGCCGCTAGACATGAATCTTGAATTTATACTTATTTTGAAATCGAGAAACAATATAGTCTCACAAACATTTGCACTCATGCAATCAATAGAAAATTGATCCAACTCTTCACACCAAAAACATCTCAGGGAAGCAAAGCTTCTCCCTAACCTTTTTTTAAACTCACTCCTTCAACCCAATAGTTAGAAAAACAAGCAAGTGGTGACAATATTTCACACACATGTCGCATACCAAGGAACAAACAACATTAGACAACTTGGCTGGACGGACTGACCTGCTCTGAAACCACTATGAAACACCCCAAATTTCTCTCGAATGATTTTAAATAAAAATTAGAGTAAATTAATAGCTTTATCCAATAAGGATGTCACATTAAAAAATAATACAAAACTTGCTCATATTTAGTAATATGTAACACATACAACTTTTGAAATTATTACTTATAATAACGATGAATAACAACCATATTAAAGTTCGACATATTTCATTACAGCGTAAAAATATCATCAAGGTATTCAAGTATTTATTCAGCATAAATCATGTTTTCCAAAATAACTCTTGTTATAACATAATCATAAAGAAAGTCACAGCAAAGAGATATCATAAAATCTATAAATGACATAGCATAACAATCAAGTGTACAACCCCCCAATGTTACATATCAGAGCAGACACCAACACCAACGAAAGCAAATAAAGAAGAGAATATTCTTCTAACTCATACACACCTTCATTCCAGATCACCTGCACGTTATCCACGTGGAGGCAACATTCAAACAGTAAGGGTGAGATATCATAATTATATAATGAAATGTATAATAATAAGTAAACAACAGATTCAGAATGGTAGGTACATCGAGCATTTGGGTTGTATCTGGGAGATGTAGTATTGGGATTTTTAGGAGCCTCGTTTAGGGTCACGAGGTTGGACTTTATAAAATGTGGCAAAACCTGGGATAAGGTCATGTTGATCCAGGTGAACTGTCTTCTGGGCGCATCCGGCCTGCGCTGATTATTTCATTGTTGGTTTGATGCGGGATTGGAAATCATAACATCCCCTACCGCCGAATGATGTTCAGTTTTGCTTTGATTTCTTTGGTCGTAAGCAGCACTGACCTCCTTCTTTCCAGTGAAAGGTTTCTTTGTTGTGCTGAAAGATGCATCTCTCTGGATTTTACCACTTTTGATGCAAGCTTCTACCCGTTCACCAGTCAGTATCAGTTCAATGAACCTAATAGAAGATCTTCCAATAAAATGGTTAAAGAACGGACCAGACAACGTGCCCAAGAACATGTCCACCAGCTCTCTATCAGACAACCGTGGCTGGACTCTTTCTGCAAGGTCTCTCCACTTTTGGGCATAATCTTTAAAACCTTCACTGGAACCCATAGACATACTTTGAAATTGTGTACGATTTATGGCGAGGTCAACATTATATTGGTACTACTTGTAGAAAGCAGCAGTGAGATCTTCCCAATTGCGCATATTGGTTCTCTCCAGCTGATAGAACCATTCCAACTGAGTCCCTGCCAAACTTTCCTAGAATAAATGTATCCACAGATTCCTATCAGTAGTGTGGGGTTGAATCTTCCTGACATATGACTTTAAGTGCAGCTTAGGGCAGGAGACACCATCATACTTAGAAAAGGTATGGACCTTTAATTTCTACGGATGACCACCTTTGAGATCAGTCCTAGCTCTTCAAAATCCAGCCCGAGTACCCTCTGGATCTCCATAGCATTGAGACGAACCTCCAACTGTTTGTATTTATCATCAGCATGAGGATACTGCTCCTCAGAATAGTCAGCTTCATCTTCCTCAGATCCTGGGTTGTTTTTTTCTTCCGTTGTCTTCTATTCTTGATTATCCCCCTCATTTGATGGGGTTGCGAAATCTAGAGCTTGCTTAACCAGTCCTCTAAACCTTCTTCCCAAATTCAAGACACCAACTGGTTTCTTTGCCTTCTTAGTCTTCTCCTTGACGACCAGAGCTTTCAGATCTTCCTGACCTTTGGCCAGAGCCAGGAACATTTGTTGGAACTGAGCATTTTGAGCTTGAAGGTCCTTCACTGTTTGTTCAATAGCCATTTCTTTTGCTGAAATAAACAGCGAAAAGAATAAGAAAACTGTCTTGAAATACTTGCTTATGTAATGAAATGCATGATAATGTTTATGCAATGTTTTCAAGGACTTTTAAGATCTCAAATTTGCTTAGTCAAAGTGAGAAAAAACATTAATTGAATTCATAAGTTTAACTCATTTTAATGATGCTTCTTGGGATTAAAATGGAAGAAACAAAGGTAAACAAAACTCCTAAATCAAACAAGACTCAAGCTTCCCAAGAGTGCATCCTCTTTGGTGTAATATAGGCATTCAAACTCTGTTCTTCATGCAGCTGTCTTGTAAGCTCCAAAAACTTCTTCTCGCTTACATAGAACCGGGTTTCAAAGGTGTCTCGTTCTTCTTTGAGTTGAATCCAAGACCTTTGGAATTCCTCTAGAGTAGTCGGAATTTCAGGATGGAGAATGGTATGAGGTACATCTATATCTACATTGGGTTCCATGATGATGGATAGAACAGCGGGGTAAGGCATCATGATATTTTGAGCGTGTGCTTGCACCCACTTAAGATAAGGCTCCAAAGGGATGAAGTTCTTATGCCCCAATGTCTTTCTATCCAATTTTTTTTCCATTCCCCAAGCTCAAATGAACCTTTGACGATACCTTAAACATCATCCTCGTAGTTGAGTGTAATTCCCTGAACCAATACATGATGAGGGCCATCCCTCTTAGCACACCCAAACTGGCACAACAACAAACAACAGTTATAAGTGATTCCTCCCCTAATGCCTAAGAGAGGGACATTAAGAAATTCCCCACAATGATCAATGATGGTAACGTCTTCCACAGATTGAGGACACCAATGAATATCCGAATGCGTGAGAGACATCAGCCTGTTAGACCATCTTAAGCCTTGTTCGTTCTTCAACACAGATTGGGGTAGGTGCAAAATAAACCACCTAGCCAACAGAGGAGTGCAACACATGAGGGTTCCTCTTCTCTTTACAGTGCGAGTGTTAAAAGAGTGCAGAATGTCTCCAAGTAAGGTAGGCACCATATTACGAATCATGAAAATTTTGATCGCATTCACATCTATGAGTTGGTCCGGATTAGGGAACATGACCATCCCATAAATGAGAAGGGCCAACACCTCTTAAGAGGCTTGTAAATCAAGGGTATCCAAAAAATGATGAGCTTTCTCAAACAAAAACTTGGCTAGAAACCCTTTGATATCGCTTCTTGTTTCCTAATTTTCCACAATGTTAGACCGTTGTAGATGTAGGGCTTGAGCAATTTCTTCAGGATTTGGGTCTCTTTCCATACAGTTGAAGGGTAACTAATTAAGGATAAGCACACGCGATAACTGAGAAAACTCTTCCATGGTAGGTACCAATTGGTAGTCGGGAAATATAAAGCAATAATGTAAAGGGTCATATAATTGAAAGAGAACTTTCACCATATCTTCATCAGGGATTGAGGTGACCAAGCTGAGGAGCTGACCATGTCTTTTAGTGAATGGTGAATTCTCAGGAACCCTTGATGCTAACTCTTTGAGTGGAGGAGGTACCCTTACAAGGTTGACTTGGATGGTATTTATGCGAATGGGAGTTATGTCCTACAAAACAGACACAAAGATAAGTCCTAAAAGTCCTTGAAATGGTTAGTGTGATATGCCAATGTTATAATGTTATGATGTTATGTACAAACACAATATATACAACCACACAAACAAATCCTTAGGTTTAGGCTTGCATGGACTCCATAGTTAAGTACCCTCTTGAAGTGTAGTTGGTTCAACCTGTCTTATTAATAGTAACCGGGTTCTAGGGAATCTCAATATCATTGATCTTTCTTCACCTCGCGTTGTTTCAGCGCAAGCATCTTTATTGGCGACCAAAATATCCCAGAATCTGATCTCAATGAGCATAGTATTGAGTATCAACCAACTTTGGACTGCACCAAAGTCGGCTATCTCACTACTTCCTAATGACTAAGTTGGTTCAATTAAAGATTCTAAGGTCAGTTGGTGCTTCATGACACCACACAGCGGCCCCATATTCTCCTTGACTACTCAAGGGCTACTGGTACAAACAAATATGTCACACCAACGTAGCTATCATTTCAACCGTGTCGGTATACACCGCACAATCCCCACGATCTATTGTTACTTACCTAAAAGGTGCCCTAGATCCGGGTGTAGGATCTTTATAAGTAAACCCAAGAAAAACCCTTAAAGATAAAGAAATCAAAGCATATAAGGAAAGCAAATTAAATATGATCTAAGCTCTAAGGTAACCCCACTTTTATTTCTCCCCAGCAGAGTCTCCAGTTCTGTGATACGTTGGTAGAACCGACTGTTATACTAGTTTTGTGTTTGTATTCACAAATGTTGCGGTAAGTAAGAGTCGCCATCGACTTTTCTTTTATCCAACAAAGGAAAGGGTGAAAAGAACATAAAATGATCTTTCGAGATTATTTCTGAGTAAGGGGGGTAAATTATGGAAAGGGAAGGTGTAATATTGTAAAACGTAGTCCCATTGATAAAAGGATCCCAATTTTTCCTTGTGATCTAGTGAGGAGAAGTTTTGGGGAGCGCATGATTTGAAGGTGCATGCTGAGTGTATTTGGCTTGTATGCATCATATCTATAAACCAAATGTTAGAAAAATGAAAATTCATGACTAGGGACTCAAACCCCGGTCCTCTCTCCAACACGCGCGTTTCTTCAGGATCTGAGCTAGTTGTTCAATCGTTTATATAAATAAAATAATAACATTATATTGGTAAAGCGAATCAAATCTATTTATAAAATTTTAAATATGCTAATGGGGCCCTGTTTATATTTGAATCAACCAATAAGAACACACGTGCTTGCCACGCCAGCTCTGGGGTGGTCAAACCACCCTCCACGGTGGTTTACCACCATCTTCTCCAATATGGAGAAATTCGTAACTTGCAAAATAGGAAGCTTTGAGATCTGAAATTTTGGCTAAAACCTAAGCTGTGAATTCAGCCATGGTCTTGGTTTGGGATAAAACCACCTTTATCCCTGAAACCGAAACTTCTATATTTCAAAACCCTAACAATGGTGATCTATGATTCTAGCACTATAACTCACATGAAATACGCTAGAACATTCGCAAGCAACAATAATAACATGAATATCTAAAGAGAATTAGTTTATATTACATGTTTGAAAGGTTTCGAATCAGAATCTTACCAAGGTCTGGTGACTCGTGGATTTGTGGTTTTAGGGGGTTCCACGCCTTGTGAATGGTCTGGATGATTTCCTGAGGGTCTCAAGGATTGAATGATGAGATTTTTTGGCACGAGGAAGCTTGCACTTTCCGTAGATTTTTTTGGAAATTTTAGAATTTTGTGTGATGGCCTGAGGTTCTGTCCGTGTCCAATGCTTGCAGATGGCTTGTATAAATAGAGGAGAGTGAGTCAAGGAGGAAAATGGAAAGAATACAAGGCATTAAGGTCATGTTTAAAGCCATTATTAAAAATTTGAAAACATTCCAAAACTTGAGATTTCATGCCATGTTGAAACTTGGATGTACCTGGACACTTCTTGCATGAATTATGGGTCTCAAGACAGGTAAAAACACTATCCCAAAGGCCAAGGCCCATCTCCTAATATTTTGTATAATTTATTTTATATTTATTTGAATTAAATCAAAATAAATATGAACAAAATAGATAAAAATGGTATGGCAATGTAAAAATATGATTAGAGGTCCCCTATAAGGTCATGAGAATTGTGATACGGTGGGAGAACTGACTTGAGGTTTTTGCGTTTTATCGTAAATGTTGCGGTTAGCAAGAGTCACCACCGACTTTTCTTTTATCCAAAAGGAAAGGTGAAAAAGAACAGGAAAGACATTTGAGATTGTTTCTTGAGTTCGGGGGGTAGATTATGAAAAGGGAAGGTATTAGCACCCTTTTCATCTATGGTTTTCCATGGGCTCTTAGTTACTTGCTAGATCACTTGCTTTAGTTTTGAAATTGTGCTTTGTGTGGTTTTGAAAGTATTTTGTAAAAGAGGCCATTGTTTAGGCAATCTTTGTAATGATCCTCGTTCGTAAGAATGTATACAAAAATGTTTATCTTTTTGAAAATGTTTTCAATGTTTGTAAGAATGCTTAAAAATGTGCGTGTGTTTGTTTTTGAGAATAGCAAGGATAGTTGTTTTGGAATGGAGCAAGTAACTAGAAGTAATCTACCTACTCAAATGTCTTTCTTGTTCATTTTCTATTCCTTTGACATTGTTGTCTTACCATTGGTTTGGTAAGCAAGCCTATCTTTGGATGTAAACGGGACGGGCGTGGATCATCGTATAACCATGATTAGCAATGTTGCAAAGTATCTTAGCATTTTTTGAGGGACCAAGATCATTTTGTAAGGCAACTTAGAATAGCGTCATCGAGGGACTATGGTCTTATATTTGTTTTTTTTGCCAAGATACTTCGCATGTGTAATATGGTTATTTTTTGTATAAGGCAACCAAGTGGAGAAACCCTAAGGATGCTTGTGTGCAAGTGTGTTATTTTCATGCTTGATTTTGTCTTGGATTTAAGGTTTTCTATTTGATTTGTTTTGATCTTTCCATACAAACCCTAATTACTAGCATGGTATATAAAAGCGGTAAATTGCAGAATTTAAAGATTACTATGCTATCACAACATTTTATGGGAGGGGGGAATACAAATTATAAACGGGGATTTGTAATAATGTAAATCTAATTAAGTTATTACAACCCAATCGAATTTGTACAAATATTTGAATAAATAAATATACAATATAAATATGCAATGGTATGTATGCAAGAATAGATTTTTGTTTTATATGCAAAAGCATTTTGACTTAATCCTAAAAATTTGAGAAAAAGAAATTAATTCTTGAAAAATGGTTAACCCTAATTTCTAAGATAAAAAGAAAATAAAGCTCCTTAAGTATTATTTTTGTATTAAAAATAATAAATAATATTTGATGAAAATATTTGGTCTTTTTATATGTCAAAATAAATATTTACAAGTATGAAACAAAAAAGGATAAAAATATATCTAAATTTAATTTATTTTTACAAGTTTATTTAAGAAAGATAGTTAGTATATAATAAAATGAAAATATATTTTTTTATGTAAAAATAAAATAAAATGAAGAAAAATGCAATATTTATCATATTTATATTTTTCATGATTTTTATGTGTTAAAGAAAATATTTTAATAAAACAAATATGAAAATAAAAAAAAATAACAAAAAGATTGGGTCAGGGTTGCTGCAAGCAAACAGGGGGTAGTATGTTAGAGAAAAAAAACAAAAGACCCAAGAACCAAGCCCACGCTGCCAAAAATGCCAAAACTGAAGCTGGAAAAATAAGAAAAGGGCAAAAGGTAGCGCCAAGGTTCGAACCCATGACTTATGCATTGCCAGCGCGCTACCTTTCCACTGGGGTGGCTGTACATCCGTTACTTTATATGAAACAATAAAAACATAACATATAAAGCCTCCTTGCCCTGTACTTCATCTTCTTCCTCAAGCTGGCCAGAAGCTCTGTATCTTTCTCATCTCTCCATGAAAATGGAAACTTCCAACATGAAAATGATAGTACTCTTTCTCACGATTTCAGACATGTAACTTATGGAAACTAACAATCAAAGATTAAAACGAATTTTAAAAGCCCTAATTTCAATCCTAATTTTAACAAAAATTTGAACTCCAAAATTCTCTATACATAATGAACAGAAATGAAGTCTATGCACGTGGTTGGCTTCAGCACTATAATATCTACATTTTTCTTTTACAAATCGTGGCCAATGGATGCCTGTATGAAGAGATAAAAGTTAGAGTTCTTACCTCTTTCATCTGGGATTGTGAGTGGAGTTTGAGTGAGATTTAGGAAGGACTGAAGGTTCCTTTAGCTTGCTTGAACCTCCCTGAGTGTGTTCCAACCCTTGCCTTGCTTTGGAAGTGCCTGAATCTCTCTATCCAAGTCAACTTGCAAGCTTGAAAAACAAAAATGGCAGATGGATAAGAAGGGGTTACAGTACAGGGATGATGGTCTTGAACACTTAGATATGAGGTAGGTAAAGTGTTTGAGTGGTTAAAACTTGAAACACACGAGTCAATTTGTGGATTGCTATGCTTGGCCATAAACTGCAAGTTTTTGACAGGTTTTTGGTGATAGGGAGTTTTGGAGTATTTCTGGCCTTTAGCAATCGTGTTCTAAGTTGTAATGTGTTTGTGTATTAGTATAGAGAAGGTTTCAAGTAAGCTCTACAACAAATCTTTTTGTTCTATCCTTTTTGCACTCTTACTTGCTTTTGAAGCAAAGTGAGGGGATAAGTCTCCATATGCTAGTACATGCCTGCTTGGATTTGGTACAAGTTCTATACAACTTGCTTCTGGTTTATAGGACTTGTGTATGCAGAGAAAATAAGTCCAATGCTCAAGAAATGAAAAGTTGCAAAAGTTATACTTTTCCAAAATGGCAATGGCAACTTTATGCCATTTATGGAATTAAAGCTTGGACAAAGACTCTTGTGCTTGGATTAAGGCTTTGTTAACTGAGTAAGCATTAAATTATGAAGTGAGAAACAAGTTTGAGACTTGTAAAGCAAGGATTAGGCAGCATAGGTTCAGATTTGAATTTTGTTCTTCATGAAATGGCTTGAAATCAAAAGTGAGAAATTGTCAACTTCATATCTTCGATTCTCCCTACTCAAAAATGATCTCAAGGAGTTCAATGACATTTTAGAAAGTTTGCAATGTGATTTATAACTCATCTTTGAAATGCATTTCAAGATTCCTCTTGTAACTAGGTGAAACATTGCCATGAAGTTAGGTCAAAAACCTGCCAAAATTAGGGTAAAATTTCACTAAGTTATTTAGTTCATGAGCATGTATTCACAAAATTATATCTTGAGATCCAAGAATATTTAGGGAAAAATGTGTGAAGCAAAGTTGTATATTTAATGGAGATCTATAACTTTCATGTTGGGAACTTACTTTGAATCATCTTGCATCATGGTGGAAATTTGGCTTAAAGTTGAGAAAAAATAAGAAATTTTCTATACTTAGAAGAATTTCTAAGTTAAGAAAATTTCAAATTTTAAAACCAAATCTTAAATATTTGATTGCTTGATGAACAAGTTTCAAATTTTGACATGTTTTGATGAATTGTGATCCTTGGCACTTGAATTTTACCAAAAAGTCATAGTTTGACTTTTCAGTACAGTTGACTTTTGATCAGTTGACTGCAAATTTCATCTGTCAATCCAATGAAAATGCAATGTTTTGAACCATGTAATTAGGTCAAGATTATACAAATGAACCCTTGAAATCATTATTGAAACCAATTGGTCATTTGCTAGGTCAAAAAATCAGAAATTGCCCTTTCTCAATCAAAACCCTAATTTTGACCATTTTGCCCCTTTGATGATTTGATCAAATTTCTTGAGGAGTTGTGGTCCAAACTTGATCCAATGATACACATGAGTCTAAAATGTTGATGTGAATAAAAAATTATGAATTTTGACTGTAAATTGGCCACGGTTGACTTTTTCCCCAATACAGCTGATTTTTAGGTCAACTGTCCAATTGACTGATAAAAAATGTGATTCAAGGCTTGAAACTTGACATGAATAATCTTAGGGGTCCATTATGATACTTGAAAGTCATATGAAGCATTTATAGTCCAAAAATCCTTGTGTAATCCCAAACCCTAATTTTAGGTTATCAATGCATGATGAGATATCTTGAGCAGGTCAAAACCCTAATCCAGTCTTGAGTCAAAGAGATCTTGTGAGAAAATCATGATAAATGAGAGGGAAAATTTTAGGATACAACAGCTGCCCCTGTTTAATCTTCTTAAACTTGAAGGGTTAGATTGGCGAGTTTTGCCATTCGTGACTCAAAGGTGAAAGAATTATTGGACACTAGAGTGCCCAGAAATTTGCACTCAACGACACGCGGTTGAGGGAATGGGCTTGTAGATGTCATTGAAATTTGTAAGCCAAAAGAATGAGTATCAGAATAGCGTCCGTGTCTTGGAGCGTATCCGTACTGTATCAAGAAAGTTGAATTTAAACGAGTGTCAGAATGGCATCCGTGTCTAGAGCGTATCCGTACTGTATCTGTAAGTTGTATATGAATGAGCATCAGAATGGAATCCGTGTCTGGAGCGTATTTGAACTATATCTGAAATTTGAATTTGAATGGGTATCAGAATGACATCCATGTCTGGAGCGTATCTATACTGTATCTGAATTTGAAATCTAAATGAGTATCAGAATGGCATCCATGTCTGGAGCATATCTGAACTGTATCATGAGTTGTATCTGAATGAGTATCAGAATGGCATCCGTGCCTGGAGCGTATCTGAACTGTATCATGATTTCATATTGTCAATGGTAATTGTTTAATCTTATCCTGAAAAGGGTAAAATGTTAGATAAAATATAAGGTTATGTTGCATGAAATGTGCGATGCAATGTATTGGCTTTATTAATGTTTATGATATATGGATGCAATGTATGCGTATGTGAGTTGATTTGCTGTATTGTTGTCTGCTTGAGGAAAATAAATCTTTGAATGCCGCTGAGGATAAGTTGAATTTTTATGTCTTGAAGTTGAAGTACTGATGAAATTTTATTGAGAGAAAGAGTTTTGTTGTGAGGGCAATGCCATGTACTACTTGTAAGATCTACTTGGGGAATCCTGAGAATTTTGACAACTTCTACTGGGGATCAATAATTTGAAACTTTGTTCTGCTTGGGGATTTAAATGACGTACTGTAGGGGATTTCTTATGGAATAGCCTAGAGATATTTCCCTACTCTTTCAACCTATCAGTACTTATCTTTCTTATTTTGTTTATTTGTAAACAGTAATCATGTTCAAATGCATATGTTCATTAATGAATCATTGGACGTTTTTGTAAACATAACACAAGTGTAAATAAAAAGATAAATAATTTTTGCACTTTCAAAGGGGAATCTTTGTATTGACTTTGAATAAATATTTTGTACAAAGGAGACAAACATTCTAGTAAGAGAATGTCGTCGTAAACCATAAAAATTTAATACAAAGAAAGATAGCTATGTGTAATAATCCCATGGGGTTCCCATTCTGCTATAGCCTTTGTATCCCCGAGTATCTTGTCTATTTTCCTTGTCCAAAGATGATTGAATTGATCAGAAACTCTGAGTTTGTCAGTGGAAGCCAAAGGTTGTCCGTCAAATGATCCGACGGGACATAGTCATACGCTTTTATTCCCTAACTTTTGCCAGGACCGCCCTTTCGGGTTGTCAGTCCACCGGGAAACCCTTTTTGGCCCAAGTCTCCCTTTCAGGTTTTCAACTTGCCGGGTATACAGATTTTTTATTTTATCCCTAATTTCTGGCCGAACCTTTTGGTTCGTCGGGATGCCCTTGTTTTGCCTAGGTGTGTTAACCTAGCGGGTCTCTTATGCGTATTATCTTTTGACTATTTCCACGTTCACAGGGTGTGGCAGGTCATCTCCATCCATGGTGGTCAAGATCATTGCCCCACCGGAGAATATGTTTTTGATCACAAATGGTCCTTCATAGGTTGGAGTCCATTTTCCCCTGGGATCACTTTGTGGCAAGATGATACGCTTGATCACTAGATCCCCAACTTGATATACTTGGCGTCTGACTTTCTTGTTGAAAGCCTTGATCATCCGCTTTTGATACATCTGACCATGGCAAACAGTTGTAAGTCTTTTTTCATCAATCAAATTCAGTTGATCAAGTCGAGTCTAGATCCAATCGTCTTAATTCAACCCTGTATCTTTCATAATCCTCAGAGAGGGGATCTGAACCTCAATAGGCAAGACATCCTCCATTCCATAAAACAAAGAATAGGGTGTTTCCCCGGTTGATGTGCGAGCCGTGGTAAGGTACCCGTGGAGAGTGAATGGTAACATCTCATGCCAGTCTTTGTATGTGACTGTGGTTTTCTGTATGATCTTCTTAATGTTTTTATTTGCAGCTTCGACAACACCATTCATCTTTGGCCGATAGGGAGAAGAATTGTGATGCTGGATTTTGAATTGCTCACATAATACGGTGATCATAGTGTTATTAATATTTGTACCATTGTCAGTGATGATCCTTTCCGGGATACCGTACCGGAAAATAAGGTTTTGCTTGATGAAGCGGGCAACAACATTCTTGGTAACGGAGGCGAAGGAGGCTGCTTCGACCCATTTTGTAAAATAGTTAATGGCCACTAGGATGAAGCGGTGTCCATTGGAGGTTGTAGGCTTGATTTCTCCAATCATATCAATTCCCCACATAGCAAAGGGCCAAGGAGCCGTCAAGACATTCAGAGGAACCAGATGTACATGCACCTTGTCAGCATAAATTTGACACTTATGGAAGGTCCGAGAGTGTTGATAGCAATCGGTCTCCATGGTAGACCAATAATAGCCCGCCCGTAAGATTTTCTTCGCCATCATATTCCCACTGAAGTGGGTGCCAAAAGTACCTTCATGTAATTCAACCATGATCTTTTCAGCTTCAACCTTATCCACACACCGAAGTAAAATGGAGTCATGATTGCGTTTGTACAGGATGTCGTTACTAAGGAATAACTTAGCATAGAATCTCCTTAATAACTTCTTATCAATGATTGAAGCTCCTTCTGGATATTCTTGATCCTCGAGATACCTCTTGACTTCGTGAAACCAAGGCTGGTCCACTACTTCTTCAGTATTAATCTCGTGACAGTGTGTTGCCTCATCCATTCGTTCGATGGTGATCTGGGGAGCCTCATTATCCTAATTAAGTTTAAACATAGATGACATTGTGGCCAGAGCATCTGCTAGCTGATTTTCTTCTCGCGGGAAATGCTCAAAGGTAATTCTCTCAAAATGTGGTAACAATGTCAAAACATGTTCTTTGTAAGGGATAAGGTTTAGGTGTTTAGTGTACCACTCCCCTTTGATCTGACTGATGACCAAAGCTGAATCTCCAAACACATCTAAAGATTTGATTCACAATTCTATGGTAGCTCTGAGACCGAAGATGCATGCTTCATATTCCGCCATGTTGTTTGTACAATTGAAGTAAAGTCTGGAAGTAAAGGGAGTATGAAACCCTTCTGGAGATATGAGTATGGCGCAGATACCATTACCGAGTGCATTGGAAGCTCCATCAAAGAACAGGGTCCATCGGGATCCTTGTTCAGGTCCATCATATGGCCTGATTTCTTCACAGTTGTCTAATGTCATGATGTCTTCATTCGGGAATTCAAACTTCATGGACTGATAGTCTTCTACAGCTTAGTGAGCAAGATGATCAGCCAATACACTGCCCTTTATAGCTTTTTGGGTAGTATACTGTATGTCGTACTCCGTTAGGATCATCTGCCATCTAGCTATTCTCCCAGAAAGAGCAGGCTTGTCAAAGATATATTTTATCGGATCCATATTATATATCAATAAGGTATTATGAGTCAGCATATACTGTCTTAACCGGCGAGCAACCCATGCCAAAGCGCAGCAACTTTTCTCGAGCAGTGAATATCTGGTTTCACAGTCGGTAAACATTTTGCTCAGGTAATAAATAGCGTGCTCTTTTCGGCCCGACTCGTCATGCTGCCCCAATACACACCCCATTGAGTTTTCTAAAACAGTCAGATACATGATCAACGGTCTTCCCTCGACTGGTGGTATCAACACAGGAGGTTCTTGTAAGTATTCTTTGATTTTGTCAAAAGCAACTTGGCATTCATCATTCCATCTGACTACTTGATCTTTCTTCAATAGTTTGAAGATTGGCTTACAAGTAGCTGTTAAGTGAGAAATGAATTCAGAAATATAGTTCAAGCGTCCCAAGAATCCTCTGACTTCCTTCTCAGTACGAGTAGCAGGCATCTATTGTATTTTTTTAACTTAGGCAGGATCGACCTCGATACCTTTGTTACCAACGACAAAACCCAGGAGTTTATCGGATCGTACTCCAAATGTGCACTTGTTTGGATTCAACCTCAGCTTACACTTCTTCAGTCTTTCAAATAGCTTTTGTAAGTGATCAAGGTGTTCTTCTTCCGTTTTTAATCTGGCTATCATATCGTCTACGTAGACTTCTATTTCATGATGTATCATATCGTGAAATAAAGCTACCATGGCACGTTGATAGGTTTCCCCAACATTCTTCAATTCGAACGACATCACCTTGTAGCAGAACGTGCCCCACTGTGTGACAAATGTAGTTTTATCCATGTCCTCAGGTGCTATTTTGATTTTGTTATAACTGAGAATCCGTCCATGAAGGAAAACACTTTGTGTTGTGCGGTATTATCAACCAGGATATCAATGTGGGGGAGTGGAAAATCATCTTTAGAGCTCGCCCTATTCAAATCTCTATAATCCACACACATTCATACTTTGCCATCTTTTTTAGGTACGAGAACAATGTTGGCAACCCATTGAGGATAGGAAGTGACAGCCAAGAATCCAGCATTGAATTGCTTCATGACCTCCGCTTTGATCTTTTCTAACATATCAGGTCTCATGCGGCGAACCTTTTGTTTTACTGGAGGACAGTCTTCTCTAGTAGGCAGACGATGTACCACAATGTCTGTATCAAGTCCTGGCATGTCTTCATATGACTAGGCAAAGATCTCAACATAGTCATGTAACAGCTGAATCAGGCGCTCTTTGACACTAGGTTCCAGATTGGCACCCACCTTGACCTCTTTTTTATCCTCTTCGGTACCCAAGTTGATTGTATCCACAGGTTCTTCGTGAGGCTGAATGGCTCTTTCCTCTTGTTGTAGCAGTCTGGAAAGTTCCCCTGGTACCTCACAATCTTCCTCACCTTCGTCTTCGGCTTGGTAGATTAGATCCTCAGAGTCACAAAGGGCCATATCAGTATCGTTACCCATGGGATCCATAATGGATGGATACCTTCATTTGTGAGTGTGGGTGTGTGTAAGGGTATAGCCATCTTTAAAAGAAAATAAAATTTAAAATAAAAACAATGAGCACAAAAGTTTGTATGCGAAAAACGTCCATGATTCATTGAATGTCATATGAAGATGAAATAACAACCCTTACAAATGGACCATTGTTCCTCGGACAAGACACAAGGTTTTAGGAGTACAAATTGTTTGTGAATATTACAGATCCAACAACAAAAAGAAAAGATAAATTACTGAGGGATGAAAGTTATTGGGACAAATTCTCTGGCCTCCCAATTGCAGAGTCCTCCATTGATAGTCGGAAAGATCCAATCCTCCAAGTTGCAATCCTCTTTACCATCTTCTACCGCGTTGACCTCTTGGTTTCTTTATGGATAAACAACAGATACCTCTTTCTTACCAATAAAAGGTTTCCTCACAGCTGTAGAAGAAGACGAGTCCTTCTGAATCTTTCCACTTCTTATGCCATCTTCCACCCTCTCTCCGGTCAGTATTAACTCAGTAAATCCTGCAGATGAGCTTCCAATTAAATGGTTGAAGAAAGGGCCTGATAAAGTGCCTAAGAACATGTCCACCAATTCCCTTTCAGACAGAGGGGGTTGGACTCTCCCAACCAGATCTTTCCACTTCTGTGCGTAATCCTTGAAACCTTCATTGGAAGCCATAGCCATACTCTGAAGTTGAGTACGGGTAGGCACCAAATCAGCATTATATTGATATTGCTTATAGAAAGTTGTGGAGAGATCTTCCCAATTGTGGATGTTGGCTCTTTCTAGTTGGTAAAACCAGTTGAGTTGTGTTCCAGATAGAATATCCTGGAAAACATGCACCCACAAGTCTTTATCAGCGGAATGTGGTTGGATTTTTCTCACATATGATCAGAGGTGCATCTTAGGGCATGACACTCCATCATATTTTGCAAACAAAGGTACTTTGAACTTCGTAGGAATCACAATCCTGGATACTAGTCCCAAGTCTTCAAAATCTAAGCCCGGTACCCTTTGTATTTCGATGGCGTTCAAACGCTCTTCGAGATGTCTGTACTTATCATCAGCCGGAGGATATTGTTCCTCAGAGTAGTCTTCCTCTTCTTCCTCCTCTTCAGATTCTAATAGGACCGATGTTTCCTTGCCTTTCCCCTCTCCTTCTCCGGATGTTGTTGCAAAATTCAAAGTCCTTCTTGTTTGTTCATGAAATCTTCTCCCTATATTCAAGACTACATTTACTTTCTTGGTTTTCTTTTTCTTCTCTTCAGCTAGCAGAGTCTTCAATTCTCCTTACCCCTTGGCTAGGGTCGTGAACAACTGTTGAAACTGCGTGTTCTGAGTTTGGAGGTCTTTGAGTGTTTCTTCGAGATCCATCTTACTGAAATAAACAATAGAGAGATGAGGAAACTTGTTGCAAAAGACATGTTTATGTTATGATGAATGATATGTGCATATGCAATGTTTTAAAGGATTTCAAAGATTCAAGTTCGTTTTAGACAAAAAAGAAACACACGTTATATTAATAAGATAAAGTTTGAGTACATCAATGCCCCTTGGGCAAAATAATACAAAACTCTAAGATAAAAAAGTAGTGCGTATTCTTTTTGGTGTGATGTAGGCATTTAGAGTCTGCTCCTCATGAAGTAGCCTAGTGAGTTTTAAAACCTTCTTCTCGCTTACATAGAATTGGGCATCAAAAGTATCTCGCTCTCCTTTGAGCTGTATCCAATCCCTTTGTAGGTCTTCAAGATATGTGGGCATGTCAGGATATAGGATAGTGTATGGAACTTCTCCCTCCTTAACAGACTCAATGATCACCGGGAGGATGGAAGGATAAGGCATCATAAGACTTTGAGAACGGGTTCGTACCCATTTGAGGTAAGGCTCAAGAGGGATGGAGTTCTTATGCCCCAAAGTCTTGCTATCTACCTTGTTTAGCATCCTCCAAGCTCGGATGAATCTCTGGAGAAGACCTTGATCGTCGTTGTCGTAGTCTAATACTAAACCTTGAATCAACATCACGTGCAGGCCATCCCTTCGGGCATAACCAAACTGTCTTAAAGCTAAACATGGGTTGTAAGTAATGCCTCCCCTAATTCCAAGTAAAGGGACATTAGGGAATTTTCCACAACGGTCAACAATGATAACATTCTCTTTGGATCGGGAGCACCAATGAATGTCTGAATGTTTGAGCGTCATTAACCTTTGTGACTACCTTAAACCTTGCTCATTCTTTAAGACTGATTGGGGAAGATGAGAAATAAACCATCTTGCTAGGAGAGGAGTGCAACACATAAGGACACCTCTTTTCCTCACTGTGCGAGTGTGAAAAGAGAGTAGGATATCCCCTAGCAATGTAGGCATCGGGTTGCGTGACATGAAGATTTTGACGGCGTTCACATCTATGAGTTGGTCAGGATTGGGAAACAAAACCATCCCATAGATAAGAAGAGCCACAATTTCCTCGAAGGCTTGCAAGTCTAAGGAATTCCAACAGCTTTGGGCTTTCTCAAATAAGAACTTTGCTAAGAAGCCTTTGACACCACTCCTAGTTTTCCAATGAGTTGTGACATCGGATGAGTGCAAGTGTAGAGCTTGAGCAATCTCTTCTGGCTTTGGGTCTCTTTCTGTACCGTTGAAAGGTAGTTGATTGAGAATGGGAATTCTCAATATTTGAGAGAATTCTTCCAAAGTAGTCACAAGCTGATAGTCAGGAAATGTGAAACAATGGTGCAAAGGATCAAAGAACTGAAAGAGCACCTTTATCATATCCTCATCTGTATTGGAGGTGACCAAGTTGAGTAGACGACCATGTCTCTCGGTGAATGGAGAGTTTTAAGGGATCCTTGAAGCTAGCTTCTTGAGTTGTGAAGGAATTCTTACAAGCTTGACTTGGATAGTTTTCCTGCAAAGTGAATCCATATCCTACAAAACAAGAACAAAGATGAATTTCCAAAATCATTGAAATGGTTAGTGGATGCATATGATGTTCATGATGTGCATGATGTTATGTACAAGTATGCATATACAAGCAAAGCAAACAAGTTCTTAGTTTAGGCTTGCATGGGGTTTTATAGGTAAGTACCCTCTTGAAGTTTAGTTGGCTTAAACCTGTCCTAGTAGTAGTAACCGGGTTCTAAGGAGCTCAATATCACCGAATTGTTTCCTTGTTCATTCGTTCAGCTCAAGCCTCTTTAATGGCGACCTAAATATCCCAAGAAACCAAATCTCAATGAGTGTAGTATCGAGTATCTACCAACTTCGGACTGTACCAAAGCCAGTCATCTCACTACATCCTAAAGGCCAAGTTGATCAAGTAGAGGTTCTAAAAGTTCATAAGTGCTTCATGACATCACTCAGCGGCCCCGTATTCTATTTGATTAACTCAAAGGCTACCGGTACCCACAAATATGTCACACTAACATAGTTATTGCTTAGACCATGTCGGTATACCCCACACAGTTTCCACAATGTATTGCTATTTACCTATAATGTATCCCAAATCCGGGTAGAGGATTCAAACCCAAACAAAGAACCATAAAGTAAAGCATACAAGTCAAACAATCTAAGCAAATAAATGTGATCTAGCCCTAAGGTAACTCCACTTTTAAAAAAATCCCCAGCTGAGTTGCCAGTTCTGTGATACGGTGGGAGAACTGACTTGAGGTTTTTGCGTATTATCGCAAATGTTGCAGTTAGCAAGAGTCGCCATCGACTTTTCTTTTATCCAAAAGGAAAGGGTAAAAAGCACAAGAAAGACCTTTGAGATTGTTTCTTGAGTTCGGGGGGTAGATTATGAAAAGGGAAGGTATTAGCACCCTTTTCATCCATGGTTTTCCATGGGCTCTTAGTTACTTGCTAGATCACTTGCTTTTGTTTTGAAATTGTGCTTTATGTGGTTTTGAAAGTATTTTGTAAAAGAGGCCATTGTTTAGGCAATCTTTGTAATGATCCTCGTTCGTAAGAATATATACAAAGATGTTTCTCTTTTTGAAAATGTTTTCAATGTTTGTAAGAATGTTTGAAAATGTGCGTGTGTTTGTTTTTGAGAATAGCAAGGATAGTTGTTTTGGAATGGAGCAAGTAACTAGAAGTAATCTACCTACTCAAATGTCTTTCTTGTTCATTTTATATTCCTTTGACATTGTTGTCTTACCATTGGTTTGGTAAGCAACCCTATCTTTGGATGTAAACGGGACGGGTGTGGGGCATCGTATAACCATGATTAGCAATGTTGCAAAGTATGTTAGCATTTTTTGAGGGACCAAGATCATTTTGTAAGGCAACTTAGAATAGCATCATCGAGGGATTATGATCTTATATTTGTTTGTTTTGCCAAGATACTTCGCATGCGTAATATGGCTATTTTTTCTATAAGGCAACCAAGTGGAGAAACCCTAAGGATGCTTGTGTGCAAGTGTGTTATTTTCATGCTTGATTTTGTCTTGGATTTAGGGTTTTCTATTTGATTTATTTTGATCTTGCCATACAAACCCTAATTACTAGCATGGTATATAAAAGCGGTAAATTGCATAATTTAAAGATTACTATGCTATCACAACATTTTATGGGAGGGGGAAATACAAATTATAAATGGGGATTTGCAATAATGTAAACCTAATTAAGCTATTACAACCCAATCGAATTTGTACGAATATTTGAATAAATAAATATACAATATAAATTTGCAATGGTATGTATGCAATAAAAGATTTTTGTTTTATATGCAAAAGAATTTTGACTTAATCCTAAAAATTTGAGAAAAGGAAATTAATTCCTGAAAAATGGTTAACCCTAATTTCTAAGATAAAAAGAAAATAAAGCTCCTTAAGTATTATTTTTGTGTATTTTTTTATTAAAAATAATAAATAATATTTGATGAAAATATTTGGTCTTTTTATATGTCAAAATAAATATTTACAAGTATGAAACAGAAAAGGATAAAAATATATCTAAATTTAATTTATTTTTACAAGTTTATTTAAGAAAGATAGTTAGTATATAATAAAATGAAAAAATATTTTTTTATGTAAAAATAAAATAAAATAAACAAAAATGCAATATTTATCATATTTATATTTTTTATGATTTTTATGTGTTAAAGAAAATATTTTAATAAAACAAATATGAAAATAAAATAAATAATAAAAAGATTGGGCCAGGGATGCTGCAAGCAAACAAGGGGTAGTATGTTAGAAGAAAAAAAACAAAAGGCCCAAGAACTAAGCCCACGCTGCCAAAAATCCCAAAACTGAAGCTGAAAAAATAAGAAAAGTGCAAAAGGTAGCGCCAAGGTTCGAACCCATGACCTATGCATTGCCAGCGCGCTACCTTGCCACTGGGGTGGCTGTACATCCGTTAGTTTCATATGAAACAATAAAAACATAACATATAAAGCCTCCTTGCCCTGTACTTCATCTTCTTCCTCAAGCTGGCCAGAAGCTCTGTATCTTTCTCGTCTGTCCATGAAAATGGAAACTTTCAACATGAAAATGATAGTACTCTTTCCCAAGATTTCAGACATGTAACTTATGGAAACTAACAATCAAAGATTAAAACGAATTTTAAAAACCCTAATATCAACCCTAATTTTTACAAAAATTTGAACTCCAAAATTCTTTATACATAATGAACAGAAATGAAATCTATGCACATGGTTGGCTTCAGCACTATGATATCTACATTTTTCTTTCACAAATCATGGCCAATAGATGCCTGTATGAAGAGATAAAAGTTAGAGTTCTTACCCCTTTTAGCTGGATCGTGAATGGAGTTTGAGTGAGATTTAGGAAGGCATGAAGGTTCCTTTAGCTTGCTTGAACCTCCCTGAGTGTGTTCCAACCCTTGCCTTGCTTTGGAAGTGCCTGAATATCTCTATCCAAGTCAACCTGCAAGCTTGAAAAACAAAAATGGCAGATGGAGAAGGAGGGGTTACAGTACAGGGATGATGGTCTGGAACAGTTAGATATGAGGTAGGTAAAGTGTTTGGGTGATTAAAACTTGAAACGCACGAGTAAATATTTGGATTGCTATGCTTGGCCACAAACTGCATGTTTTTGACAGGTTTTTGGTGATAGGGAGTTTTGGAGTGTTTCTGGCCTTGAGCAATCTTGTTCTAAGTTGTAATGTGTTTGTGTATTAGTATAAAGAAGGTTTCAAGTCAGCTCTACAACAAATTTTTTTGTTCTAGCCTTTTGCACTCTTACTTGATTTTGAAGCAAAGTGAGGGGACACGTCTCCATATGCTAGTACAGGCCTTCTTGGAGTTGGTACAAGTTCTAGACAACTTGTGTGTGCAGAGAAAACATGTCCAATGCTCAAGAAATGAAAAGTTATAAAAGTTATGCTTTTCCAAAATGGCAATGACAACTTTGTGCCATTTATGGAATTAAAGCTTGGACAAAGAATCTTGTGCTTGGATTAAGGCTTTGTCAACTGAGTAAGAATTAAATTATGAAGTGAGAAACAAGTTTGAGACCTGTAAAACAAGGATTAGACAGCATAGGTTCAGATTTGAATTTTGTTTTTCATGAAATGGCTTGAAATCAAAAGTGAGAAATTGCCAACTCCATCTCTTCGATTCTCCCTACTCAAAAATGATCTCAAGGAGTTCTTGGACATTTCGGAAAGATTGAAATGTACTATATAACTAATCTTTGAAAGGAATTTCAATATTCCTCTTAGAACTAGGTGAAAATTTGCCATGAAGTTAGGTCACAAACATGCCTAAATTAGGGCGAAATTTCACTAAGTTATTTAGTTCATGAGCATGTAATCACAAAATTATATCTTGAGATCCAAGCATATTTAGGGAAAATGTGTGAATAAAAGTTGTATATTTCACGGGGATCTACAACTTTGATGTTGGGAACTTTCTTTGAATCATCTTGCATCATGGTGGAAATTTGGCTTAAAGTTGAGAAAAAATAAGAAATTTTCTATACTTAGAAAAATTTCTAAGTTAAGAAAATTTCAAATTTTAAAACCAAATCTTCAATATTTGATTTCTTGATGAACAAGTTTCACATTTTGACATGTTTTGATGAATTGTGATCCTTGGCACTTGATTTTGACCAAAAATTCAAAGTTTGGCTTTTCAGTACAGTTGACTTTTGATCAGTTGACTGCAAATTTCATCTGTCAATCCAATGAAAATGCAATGTTTTGAACCATGTAATTAGGTCAAGATGATACAAATGAATCCTTGAAATCATGATTCAAACCAATTGGTCATTTGTTAGGTCAAAAAATCATAAATTGCCCTTTCTCAGTCAAAACCCTAATTTTGACCATTTTTCCCCTTTGATGATTTGATTAAATTTCTTGAGGAACTGTGGTCCAAAATTGATCAAATGATACACATGAGTCTAAAATGTTTATGTGAATAAAAAATTATGAAGTTTGACTGTAAATTGGCCATGGTTGACTTTTTCCCTAATACAACTGATTTTTAGGTCAACTGTCCAATTGACTGATAAAAAATGTGATTCAAGGCTTGAAACTTGACATGAGTAATCTTAGGGGTCCATGATGATACTTGAAAGTCATATGAAGCATTGATAGTCCAAAAATCCTTGTGCAATCCCAAACCCTAATTTTAGGTTATTAGTTCATGATGAGATGTCTTGAACTGGTTAAAACCCTAATCTAGTCTTTAGTCAAAGAGATCTTGTGAGAAAATCTTGATAAATGAGAGGGAAAATTTTAGGGTATAACAAGAATGTTTGAACCTCTAAAAGTTAAGCCAATGACCCAAAAGTTCAAATTTGCCCAATGCACCATCTTTGAATTTTCTCAAATTTTCCCTACTTGAGCAACCCATAACTTGCCCAATTTTTATCTCATGATGATTACCTTGTACTTTTTGGAAAGAACAAGATGTCTAATTCAATCCCTATTTTTATGAATTTTGCATTTGAAGATTTTATCTCGATGTGAATGGTCTTGACAAAAAGTGTCTTTGTTGACTTTCTGAAAATGACCTTTAATGTATGAGCTTGAATCTTTCAAATAGTGAATTTCTTGGACTTAAGGGAAAAAGTTGAGTTGTAGGGAATTGGATTCTCTTCAAAATGAGCTTTGGTGGGGGGAAAATGGATGAAGTATGTGAAAGTTATGCCTGGTCAAAGTTTAGTTGACTTTTCATATAAAAACTCTAATTTAGCGATTCTTGACTTTTGATAGATTATGAGCATTTCTTGAGGAATCATGATCAACCCTTGATCAAACGATGGATATCACTTCAAAATGTTGATATTGACCAAAAACCTTGAAGTATGACTGTATATAGGCCACAATTGACTTTTGACCTAATATAATTGATTTTACAAACATTTGAGCAATTGACTGAGTAAACTTGTTGTGTAAGGCATGGAATTTGTCATGGAAAATCTTGAAGGCATATTAGGACAATGGAAAACGCTTGATACCTTTGGAGCTCACACATCTTGGTGAAAAGTGAAACCCTAATTAGAGGTTCATTGCTTAGGAGAAGAATTTGTCTGGTCAATTCTTGGTCATCCTTGAGAAATTGAAGAACTCAATGGGCATGTCTTGAAAAAAATAGGAGAGTAAACTTTGGGGTACAACAGGTTACAGCTACGAAAAAATCAATTTTCTATGTTTTTTGTGTATGAAAACCCATTTCAACACATTTCCAAAATCCCAATCTCCACACATTAAGCAACAACAGGGTCCAAGTTCAATTCCAAATCACATACGTTAATAGCAACATTCCAATTCACTAAAGAAAAAATTACATATATGAAATTAAACAATTGAGTCACATTCACATACACTGACATAAACCCATTATTCACAATTTCCCACAACATCATCACTAAACAAAATTTTATCAATAAGGGTTTAACACATGAATTAGAATTAGGTTCTAATGAGTAATTACCCTTACCCACTGATTATTATACAACCCATTAGATAGTTATAACACTACCCTTACCTTGTATTTCCTAGATTGAGTTTTGTTCCCTTCTAAAATAGAATCTTCTCCAAGCCCTAACTTCCTCTTCTCTCTTTCATTCTCTTTTCTCCAATTCCACGATCATAACAAAATGACAACAAATTCTCTAATTCTCTTTTATCACTCTAAACCTTTGAACCCTTTCTATGACATTCCAATTATGCTCTCACTTAACCACTTAAGATTATTAACAAGCCCTCCATATCTCTACACCAACATTCCCCCACTTATAACATCTTCGTCCTTAAAATTTACCCGATGTAAACAACTCTGGATACGACTCTCGCATCCTACTCTCCAACTCCCACATCATGTTTGGCAACATTTTAAATACTACTAACCAACATTCTACATTGCTAACCACAATAATCCAACAATATGGAATGCTACCCAATTATGAACGCATAGGTTCATTTCTCTTCTTGCCCCATCACCCCAGAATACACGATCTATCACCTTATAAACTCTCTCACTTTTTAACCGGAACACAATGAGATAGTCACCATCACCATAGGTAACACTTCTCTAATTTCCCTTCATCAGAAAGAGCTACTCACACTCGAACCATTGCCATATGAAACAAAGCAACAACATAGTTTAAGAACGTAGAGTTCCACGACATGAACATCGTCTCCATCATTTCATCACACAGCAACACTGTCATAAGAACATTATCATAACCATAATATTGACAACATTGATACACATCATTAGTGCCACAATGCTACGATTCACAAACCAAACATGTAAATCAATACATCTATTTATATGGCAGTAACATGAATAATATATAAACCTTTCACCTATCACTTCCATTCTGGAATGTCCAATGGTTTGTATCATTCGCGTAGGCTTCTGATGTTTAACCGATGACTCTTAATAAGTCACACACACATAACAAACTGTGCCACATCATGCTTCAGCTGCTCCACACTGATCATTTACCTTAAAGTCAATGTCCTCTTTTTGATTTCCATCAACTACCAGATCTACAAGTTTTACATCTAGCCTCCGACTCTTTTAATATCCACTATAAAATCATTGTTCACTTTTGATATCCTCAACCTTCCACTCTGCGGCATTAGCTTGCATACAATCTCAATTCTCCAAACTATTCAATAAGTCCCAACTCTTTCCTAGACACGTTTCCATTAGGTTCACGCGAAATGGTGAACGACTGTCCTCTTGATAGAACATCAATCACTTTATACACTATCAAGCTGGAAAGACAAGTCTATCCCATCTAAAGCGATCATGTCTACTATCAACAATAGATTAAGAGTGATTAACTCCTGAATTTGTCAATAGGTAGTCGAAACCCATGATGGGGAATAAACCATCATTACTAAACTATAATAGCGTTCCTTTATAACTTATGCTCAAAGTTACGTATGGCCCAATAATCTCCTTTGAGGTTTACAAATGCTTCCATAATTCCTTCTCATTCGATCTCGTTGATGAGACACCATCTCCCAAATACATTACATAATCTACTTCTCACTCACTTAGCATCACACAAATGTTAAGTATCTTCCAACTCAGGAAGTGCTAGTACACCAAATACATTACAAATAAGTTTGTTCCAATTAAAGTCTCTATCCATGTAGAGGAATTTAACAACATTCATAAATCCCTAATCTTTCCTTAAATCTCATAACATCAAGGATCCATATATTTTTACATTTGAATCTCATTCCAATCACAATCTCAATAACACCATTCCCACATCCGGTTGGTGATATAACTCCCCAAATTCTTCCCGATACATGTTGATACTTTGCCTCGCAAACATCATTCCAATTTCTCTTGAATTTACTTTTCCTTTACCATTACCTCTCTTTTCATCAAAAGTTATTGTTCCTCTAATCATTCTTAAACGACATAAGCTGCATCTCCATGCACTTCTCCAATACCTTCACATTCTTCCTAATACCAAACATCTCATTCCCTAAATTCATTCATTAACAACATGTCATACTTGACCTCATCTCAAACAAACTGCGATAATAACTAGTTAAGCCCAAAAAGCTTCTAGTCTTCGTACCTGACTTCAGAGCCTCTCAATGTAGAACTACATCTACTTTGGATAGATTCACAGATACCATCACCCTAATTAGCATTCTTAAGAAACTCACCTCCCCAAACCATAATCTACACCTTGACAACTTAGTATAAAGTTTCCTCCCTTTTGACACTGTAATTCAAATCGCAATGTTCAAAATGCCCTTATTCTGACTTATATTAAACCATAATGTCCTTAATAAACACCACAACGAACTGGTCCAAATATTCATAATTCCTACACTGAGTTCTAAAAGTTATCCTATAATTGCTTCTTCAATTCATACAACTTTAAAGCTTACATCCAATATGGTGCCATAGGAACTTGTCTGGTACCAAGGACAAGATCAATAGAAAACTCTACCTCTCATCCAACATCAATATGTGAGAAATAAATCAATCCCAGGTGCTGGAACCATTTTAAAAACAAATTTCATTATGTTATCTCTCTAATGCTTCAAACAGAACTCAAATCGGATATCCAAAACTCAAGTATGAATTTTTCAAAGAGTTACAAAAATACTATCAACTCAGTGGTAACGGGTTACCTTAATAGTGGTAACCGATTACACCCCTCAAAGTAGCCAATCCACACTACTATTTTATAGTGTACTCGGGTACTCAAGTACTCGTTACCGGTTACATGCAATACATAAGCACTTTTTTGCTACTTTGCGACACGAAAAATCACTTTTCTTATCATCCTAAAACCTTATTCTTCTTCTAACTTGAAAGACACATTAATTTGACAATGCTTTAGTTTTTAAAACACCAAAACTCCAATTCTTTTCACAATACTACTCATATCTTTGAGTTCCAAGCTGACTCACGATTCACAAATTCCCAACAACATTAACAACATTCAACAATCCCCTACATGGTCCCAACAACAAAATTCAAAATAATTCATCGCTCTATCATCACTCAAAACATAGACATAACACACAATTCATAAATTATGCCACATATAACAACATCAATTTCCCGCTCTGGAGGCAAGTCGCATATACCTTCAGGAAAAACATCAGGAACTACACATTACTGGCATATCGCTAGTCGTCATATTCCTCTCTATTCCGCGAAGAAAATATCAGTAATACCTGATCGTTTTCCCTTAAAGACATCCCATACTTGACCGATATAAAGGAACCTTGAATTTATATTATCTCCAGGCATAAGAATCTGCATCGACTCATCAAAACAATTTGTAATCACTTGGTTTAACTCCCAACAGTTCACCCCAAGGACAACATCAAGTTAATCTAACATCTCGCTCTAACGACAAGTCGCAATTATCCCTGGGAAAACATCATGACTCATACACAATTGGCACATCATTATCCATAACATCACCCTCCACTCCTAGAGATGGGAACAACATGAGTACATGATCATCCCCTCTCAAAGACACTTCGACATGGCCGCTAGACATGAATCTTGAATTTGTACTTCCTTCGAAATCGAGAAACAATGTAGTCTCACGAACATTTCACAATCAATAGAACACTGATCCAACTCTTCACACCAAAAACATCTCAGGGAAGCAAAGCTTCTCCCTAACTTTTTTCAAACTCACTCCTTCAACCAAGTAGTTAGAAAAACAAGCAAGTGGCGACAATGTTTCATACATATGTCGCGTACCAAGGAACAAACAACATTAAACGACTTGGCTGGACGGACTGACATGCTCTGATACCACTATGTAACCCTCCAAATTTATCTCGAATGATTTTAAATAAAAATTAGAGTAAATTAACAACTTTACCCAATTAGGATGTCACATTCAAAAATAATACAAAACCTGCTCATATTTAGTAATATGTAACACATACAACTTTTGAAATTATTACTTATAATAACGATGAATAAAAACCATATTCAAGTTCGACATATTTTATTACAGCGGTAAAAACATCAACAAGGTATTCAAGTATTTATTCAGCATAAATCATGTTTTCCAAAACAACTCATGTTATAACATAATCATAAAGAAAGTCACAGCAAAGAGATATCACAAAATCTCTAAATAACATAGCATAACAATCAAGTGTACAACCCCCTAATGTTACATATCAGAGCAGACACCAACACCAATGAAAGCAAATAAAGAAGAGAATCTTCTTCTAACTCATCCACACCTTCATTGCAGATCACCTGCACGTTATCCATGTGGAAGCAACATTCAAACAATAAGGGTGAGATATCATAATTATATAATGAAATGTATAATAATAAGTAAATAACAGATTATTGCAAGCACAACATACATCCCATAAATATATCACACCCATACAATGCAACATCACTACACCAATAGCATACACAGATAAACTCATGTTAACACATATATATATACACATATAATCACATGTTAACACATGTAGATTACACAGATAATCACATGTTAACACATATAGCATACACAACCAATATGAAATGCAATGAGAATTAAAAACATCGACTAAATGCATGTGGTACCAAGATGTGAACTCTCAGGTTCACCACTCAGATCCCCACCTAGGATCAAAGCTCTCTAAACGGACCACAGTCCAAAATTGTTACCAATGTAACACTTCACTAATCCATCACCATAGAAATTAGCTACTCACACCTTATCCATAAAATGGGATTGAGGCTCACCAGATACGGACCTCTGTCCAACACCATGAATTCATGAAACAATCTACATGCAACAACAACATTATGCACATTGACCTTCACCATATTCAGTGCACTTCGCTAAGACCGGCCACCATGCACCAAAGACATGCTAATAGATAATGCAACAAAAATATAATAATATATCATACAATAATATTATGCACGTTGACCTTCATCATAGTCATTGCATTTTGCCACTACTAGCCACTATGCAACAAACGTTTGCCAAAACATACAACAACAATAATATAACGATACATCAAACAATAACAACACATTTGCACACATTCCACAAAACAATATATTATGCACATATTATGCAGACAACATAACATAATACAATATGACAACACGCACAAGGACCGTCACCATGGTCAATGTACCTCGCCACTACTGGCCAATTAGCACTAAACACCTGCCAAAGCATATAACAACAACAAACCAATGATATAGCAAGTAATTACAATACATTTGCAAACGTTCCACAAAGCAACATAACTCGATACACACCAAAAACATGTCTACATATCGAATAGTTGGAATTCCAGTACTAAAACTAATTGTAGTATAAAGTAAGTTAATCCTGATCACAGTAGCCAGAAATACAATTTCTTCATGCAGTAATTAGTTACCTAAAAACTGGTAACCTGTTACACCTGCAAAAAATGCAATTTCTTCATTTTTTGTGTATGAAAACCCATTTCAACACATTTCCAAAACCCCAATCTCCACACATTGCACAACAACAGAACCCAAGTTCAACTCCTAATCACATACATCAATAACAACATTATAATTCACCAAAGAAACAATTACATATATGAAATTACACAATTGAGTCACATTCACATACACTGACATAAACTCACAATTCACAATTTCACACAACATCATCACTAAACAAAGTTTTTATCAATAAGGGTTTAACACATGAATTAGAATTAGATTCTGATGAGTAATTACCCTTATCCACTGATCATTATATAATCCATTAGATAGTTATAACCCCACCCTTACCTTGGATTTCCTAGCTTAAGTTCTATTCCCTTCTACAATGGAATATTCTCCAAGCCCTAACTTCCTCTTATCTCTTTCGTTCTCTTTTCTCCAATTCAGCGATCGTAACAAAATGACAATAAATTCTCTAATTATCTTTTGTCTCTCTTACATCTTGGACCCTTTTCTATGACATTTCACTTATGCCCCCACTTAACCACTTATGATTACCAACAAGTCCTTCATATCTCTACACCAATATTACCTTTATTTCAATTATTATTATTATTCCCTAATAATAAAATAGTCCCACTAAATAATTAAAATAACTAAAAAATTATTTAACAATTACTAGCATTATTTAATCCCTCCAATTTTAATTAAATAATGCTAGTGACTAATTATTTCCATCACCCTCAAGTTCTACACAATTACTTACACACCCCTGGCACCTTAATCTTTATATTTCTAAGGAAACTACCCCACTCCAAGGGCATCACAAAATATTAAAACACCCATCAATGCATATAAATGTACAACACCATATAATTAAATTATGAAAAACAATTTAAATAAAATTGGAGCATTACACATTCTAAAAAAGTCATAAAAATGAATTTATAAACACATTTTAAACATAAAAAATATTTAAACAATTATGTAAACATACAAGCGTCGAGCACACTTTAGTATCATTAGAAAAAAAATTCAAAACAAGAGATAAAACTTATTTTAATAAATAACTAAAAAAATATCGATAAATACTATTTCATGACATTTCCATCTCCAATAAGGTGATCAATTTTTTCATTTGGATCAACAAAGAAATCACCAATATCTAAGTGAGTAACATCCATATAAACATAATCTAGATCACCGTCTTCATTATAAAAATGTGTCTCAATCGTTATATCTTTATTAATCAGTGATTTTTGATAAAGATCAACAAGGTATTTTGGTGTACGACAAGTGCAACTTCAATGACCTTTTCTTCCACAATGATAATAAATATTTTCATTAGTTTTACTACTCTGACCATTCTTTTGTTAAGAGTCCTACATCCGACAATATATGGCATGAACGTGTGCTTATAAGTGGGGAAATCCTCTCCTTACAAGTCTGTTTTATAGGGTTGGGTCAACCCAACTACATTTGTTAACATGGTATTAAAAGCCTCCTTTAAGATTTGATGGACCACCTACTATCAGGTTTCTTCTACCGGTCCATCCACCATTTATTTTCACGCTTCAGATGTCCAGTTTTAAGCGTGAGGAGTGTGTTAAAATTACTACATTAGACATTATATGGTGTGAATATTTGCTTATAAGTGAGTGAAATCATATTCCTACAAGACGGTTTTGTAGGGTTGAGTCAGCCCAATCACACTGCTTAACACTTTTCATTCTTTTTAATATTTTTCCACTTTTGGTGAAAAAATTTGTTCTTATTATTACCATTATAACTATGATCAAAACCAAGACCACGACAATACTTATAACCACAACCACGAATTTTCCCATTAGCAGTGTCTTGCTACATTCACTTCAGGGATTAGAGTGATACTGGTGGGATGAGCCTCATGATTTTTCATCAAAAACTCACTATTTTGTTCGGTCACAAGAAGACATGATATCAAGTCAGAATATTTATAAATTAGTTTTCTTGATATTGCTGCTGCAGAAGCACATTTGATGCATGAAAAGTGGAAAGTGTTTTTAACATATATTCATAAGTTATTTTTTCTCCACATAATTTCAACTTAGAAGTTATTTTAAACATTTCAGAATTATAATCACTTACATTTTTAAAATATAGCCAACATAAATGCATCAAATCATAACAAGCTTTTAGTAGAATAACTATTTTTTGATGATCATATGTTTCTTTAAAATTGTTCCATTGAACATATGTGTCAGTTATAGTAAGATATTTGTTTTTAAGATCCTCATGAAGATGATGGAAAAATAATATCATGGATTTTTCCATTTGTTAATTAGATGATATATTTTCTTCTTTAATGGTATCACTATGACCATCCGTGTTTAAATAAATTTTAAGATCTAGAGCCCAAGGTAAAAACTTTTTCCCGAAATCTCTAGGGCCCTAAAATCAAGTTTTATAAGAATTGACATGTTTTTCAAAATCTGGGAGCTTCATACTAATAACATCTTATGGACTAAAAATAAAACAAATTTAGGAAAAAAAGGCTAAAAATTTATGTATTATTTAATTTACTAGTGTAATAATAAAAGACATATTGGTAATAGAATCTTTACAATGTATCCATCTACTTCTGAGATGCCAAGAAACTAAAGCATCCTTTGAAAAAGTTTAGACTGCTAATAAGGAGTCACTCTCAGTCTAGATCTTTGACCATGCTTTATCTCTTGATATTTCAACTACTCTAAGCATTAAAGAAAATTCAGTATGTAAGGAATTATCAGAATTTGTTGGTTCAGCAAATCAAAGACTAAAATTTCCTTTAGAGTCTCTAAAAAGGTCTCCACAACCACTAAAATCATAAGTGAAAGATCCATCATAATTTCACTTTAATCAGGCAGTCCGAAGGAGGATGCCATATTACCTCTTTCACAATATGAGAATGAGGCAGATGTAACTCAACATTAAAAGACTTAATTAGAGTAAAATCCAGCATTGAGGAAGAGCTTTTTAAGTCTAGTGTTGTTTCCAACCAAAATAATTTGAGCTTTGATGTTGGAAATAGTAAATCTAAGATTAGGATTTTTGTTATTATACCAGGCATGATTTCTAATTTCCCAAATCGCATGCATAGAGTAGACAAGGGTTGCTTTAATGATCAACCTACCTTGGGGGGAGGAGTTATTCTTGCACAAGGACCAAAGATCCTCCAAATGATCTTTTCCCAATTAAATCTGATGGATGGCCGATCCTTTATAATATAGGCTTCCTTGAGAGTTAATAACACATCATTAGAATCAAGCCATATAGCCACATCCTCAAGTCTTCTAGAGCTACAAAACCGATTCAGGTCTAAAGACAAAAAAGGGAAAGTATTGTGCCAGCTGTGAGGAAATAACCAAGTCCCATTTTTCCATATGTCAACAATCTTCATGTTAGGATCAATACCCAGCTCCATAAAAGTTCCAGTGTTGGTTTTCTGCAGCAGGGGAGCCTCACACCAAGAGTCATTCTAAAATATAACCTTTTTACCATTTCCAACAAGCCAATGAATCCTACATCTCACCTCAGTAAATTCAGACTTAATACTATGCCATAGGGTAGAATAAATATGGTAATTAATGGTTCCATGTCTTCTCAAAACTCTTACTTGCACCATTTTTGCCCAATCCTCCTTGTTATACCCCAATTTTTACTCCTAAGATCCCTCATCACACATTGTACATCTCACACATAGCACTGGTCCCATGGTTACAGGATCGAAAAGCTTTGGCATTAGGGTTTCTCTCTACTAATTGAGGTTGTTGTCTTACTCAAAATTGATTCAAATGGTGCTCTCATTATTCTTGGCATGAGATTAGGGTTTTGGATCACAAGCATCATAGACGTCTTCACTAACAGGTTTCCTCGAGACAAAAGGTTTTCTTCATCAAAAGTTTCTCAAGAACAAGTGCATCAGGGCTTTACCTTTGTGTGCGTAGGTTTCATCATATTTTATAATTGAGTAGACAATGAGTTAGAGTTTCGATTCCTCCCAATACCTCAAGTCGTCTCTTCATCATTGTACATCCAAATCAAGAGAATTGGGGCTTCCTCCTAATTGTCTTCACTAAAGATATTATTTTCAAGAAATTTAGAGGATTGAATCGGCATTTTATTCTCATTATGATACTCATAAACGGATTAGGGTTTTTATCCAGGGTAGTTGAGTTTGTCAACATTTCAACTGAAGGTTATTGGATTTGACACTTTAAGTCTTGCCACTTGTTTTCTATTGGTTCCTCACAGCTTTAATCTTGTTGCAAGATTGTTCATTATTGAGTTAGGATGTCTTTGATGTTTAAAGTGCAAAAACAGGAATCAAGACACATGTATAGACTAAAGTCACTAGTCATTCAATTGAAATGAATTGCTTCAATTGCAAGGTATGTGGACTCAAGATCAAAAGTTTCATCCAAATGTGCTATGATTTTAGTATGACCAGGTGATTCAAGGTTTTGGTTTATGGTTTCACTATGGCATCAACATTGACCTATCACAAAGTAATTTAAAAGTGCTAGACTAAAACATTCATGTATGTGGATGTCTTGGATAAAGTAAGTTACGAGACACATCATTATCAAAGTCATTTCACGGTTATCAAATGTCATCAAGGTTCCAATCACAAATGTTCATTAAAATCATCAAAATTTGGCTTTATTCAAAGCTTCATTCATGAACAAAGTTCTATTAAAAAATGCAAAAGATACCAATATGCTTTCATTACAAAGTTACTTGAGATTTTATCAACCATAAGTCATGGATTCGAATGTTTCATTCAATTGAAGATTGAAATTCAAATACTTCTCTGATAACATTGTGATACAGTGGGAGAACTGACTTGAGGGTTTTGCGTTTTATCGCAAATGTTGCGGTTAGCAAGAGTCGCCACCGTCTTTCCTTTTATCCAAAAGGAAAGGTGAAAAAGCACAGGAAAGACCTTTGAGATGTTTTCTTGAGTTCGGTGGGTAGATTATGAAAAGGGAAGGTGTTAGCACCCTTTTCATCCATGGTTTTCCATGGGCTCTTAGTTACTTGCTAGATCACTTGCTTTTGTTTGTTTAAAAATGTGTTTGGTGTGGTTTTGAAAGTATTTTGTAAAAGAGGCCATTCTTTTAGGAAATCTTTGTAATGATTCTCGTTCGTAAGAATGTATAAAAAGATGTTTGTCTTTTTGGAAATGTTTTCAATGTTTGTAAAATGTTTTTGAAATGTGTGTGTTTGTTTTGGAAAATAGAAAGGATAGTTGTTTGAAATAGAGCAAGTAACTAGAAGTAATCTACCTACTCAAATGTATTTCTTGTACATTTTCTATTCCTTTGACATTGTTGTCTTACCATTGATTTGGTAAGCAACCCTATCTTTGGATGTAAACGGGACGGGCGTGGGTTATCGTATAACCATGATTAGCAATGTTTGCAAAGTATCTTAGCATTTTTGAGGGACCAAGATCATTTTTTGTACGGCAACTTTGAATAGCGTCATCGAGGGACTATAACCTTATACTTGTTTGTTTTGCCAAGATACTTCGCATGCGTAATATAGCCATTTTTGTTCTAGGCAACCAAGTGAGGGAACCCTAGGATGCTTGTGTGCAAGTGTATCATTTTCATTCTTTGGTTTTATCTTGTATTTAGGGTTTTCTATTTTGCTTTGTTTTGATCTTATCATACAAACCCTAATTACTAATCATGGCATGTAAAGCGGTAAATTGTGTATTGTAAATATTACTAACTATTACAACAATTTTATGGGGGGGGGGGGGGGGGGGGGGAATTCAAATTTGAATGGGGATTTACAAGAATATAAACCTAAATAAATGATTACAACCAAATTAAATTTGTACGAATTAGAATAAATAAAATACAATATTTTAAAGATGCAATATAATGTACATGTAAGAAAAGATTTTTGTTTTGTTTTTATGTAAAAGAGATTTTAATCTAAACCTAAAAATGTAAGGAAAAGAAATTAATTTTTTAAAAGGGAGGTTTAACCCTAATTATTATTACAAAAGAAAATAAAGTTCTTATGTATCATTTTTTATGTATTTTTTATATTATATTAAAATAATAAATAATATTGTATATAAAAATATAAAGTTTTTATATATGCAAAAATAAATATGTATAAGTATGAGATGAAAAGGAAATAAATAAAATAAACTAAATATATTTTTATTATATTTCACAAGTTTATTAAGAAAATATATGATATATATTAAAAATAAAATATATTTTTATGTGAAAAATAAACTAAAATAAAATAAAAATGCAATATTATGAAATTTATATTTTTTGGATTTTTATACATTAAAGAAAATATTAATGAAAACAAAAATAAATTAAATAAAAATGTATGGAAAATAATGGGCCAGGGGGGGTATAGCAAGCAGACTAGAGACAACATGTTAGCAAAAAAGACCATGGCCCAAATATGGAGGCCCAAACCTGCAAAAAGCAAAAACTGAAAAAAATGGGAAAAGTGTGAAAAACAAAAGTAGTGCCCAGGTTCGAACCCAAGACATGGGTCTTACCAGCGCGCTACTTTGCCACTGGGGTGGCTATACATCCATTGTCTTAAGTGAAGCAAAAATAACATAACATGAAACAAGTCCTTGCCATGTACTTCATCTTCTTCCTCAAGCTTTGCCAGATGTCCTGTAACTCTCTCATTCTTCCATGAAAATGAAAACTTATAACATGAAAGTTGTAGTATTTGATCTTACGATTCTAACCATATAAGTTATGTAAGCTATCAATCAAAGATCAAAGAGAATTTTAAAAGCCCTAAATTTAAACCTAATATTTTCAGAAACTTCAAGTTCTAAATTCTCTCAACTCAGGCCAAATAAATGTAAGATAAAGATATGTACAGTTTTGTTGCAATGAGGACTACATTATTTATTCACAAATCGTGGCCAATGGTTGCATGTACAAGGAGATAGAAGTTGAGATTTTACCTGCTTCAGTTAAAATCGTGGATGGAACTGGAGTGAGTTTGATGGAGGCTTGATGCTTGCTTGAGCTTACTTGAACTTCCCTGAATGTATTCCAACCCTTGCCTTGCTCTGAAAGTGCCTGAAACTCCTTGACCAAGTCAACCTGCAAGGAGCCAAATGAGAGATTGGTATGCTTATGCCAAAAACTGCAAGTTCGACAGTTTTCTGGTGTTTTTGAGCTTGGGAGTGTTTCAGGCCTTAAAAAATCGTGTTATGTGTTGCATCATGTTTGTATATTAGTATGGAATCAGTTTCATGACAACCTTCCAATAGATGTGCCAGTTTTTACCTTTTTGCAACCTTTCTTACTTTTGAAGAAAAGTGAAGGGACAATGCTTGTCATGCTTGTACTTGCTTTCTTAGGGTTGGTATAAACTTGTACAAATTGCTTTAGGCCTGTAAGACTTGTATGTACAATGGAGACAGGTTCAATGCTCAAGAATTGGAAAGTGGCAAAAGTTGAGCTTTTTCAAAATGGCAATGGTCACTTTATGCCATTTATGGAATTACAACTTGGATAATGGCTCTAGGGCATGGATCAAAACTTAGTCAACTGTGTAAGCATTAAATTAAGGAGTAAGGAACAAGTTTGGGACCTGTAAAGCATGGATTAGGCAGCATAGGTACTGATTGGAACTTTGTTCTTCATGAAATGGCTTGGACAAAAAGTGAGAAAATGCCAACTTCATCTCTTCGATTCTCCCTACTCAAAAATGATCTTGAGGAGTTATTGGACATTTTGGAAATCTTGCAATATGCTCTATAACTCATCTTTGAAATGCATTTTAAGATACCTCTTGGAACTAGGTGAAAAATTTCCATGAGGCTGGATCCAAAACCTGCCTAAATTAGGGCAAAATTTCACTAAGTTATTTAGTTCATGAGCATGTATTCATAAATTTATATCTTGATATCCAAGCATCTTTAGGGAAAAGTGTGTGAAGAAAAGTTGTAGATTTCATGGAGGTTTACAACTTTTATGTTGGGAACTTTCTTTGAATCATTATGCATCATGGTGAAAAAATGGCTTAAAGTTGAGAAAAAATAAGAAATTTTCTATACTTAGAAATTTTTCTAAGTTAAGAAAAATTTCAAATTCAAAACCTAATCTTCAAACTTGGATTTCTTGATGAACAAGTTTCTCATTTTGACATGTTTTGATGAATTATGACCCTTGGCACTTAATTTTGACCAAAAAGTCAAAGTTTGACTTTTCAGTGTACAGTTGACTTTTGATCAATTGACTGCAAATTTCATCTGTCAATTGAATGAAATTGAAATGTTTTGAGCCATTTAATTAGGTCAAGATAATGCAATTGAATCCTTGAAATAATGCTTTAATTTAATTGATCATTTGCTAGGTTAAAAATTAGAAATTGCCCTTCTTCAGTCAAAACCCTAATTTTTGACCATTTTGCCCTTTTGGTGATTTGATCAAATTTCTTGAGGAATTGTGATCCCAACTTGACCAAATTATACATATAAGTTTAAAATGTTGATATGGATAAAAAATTATGAAGTTTGACTGTAAATTGCCGATGGTTGACTTTTTCCCTAATACAGCTGATTTTTAGGTCAATTGTCCAATTGACTGATCAAAAATGTGGTTCAAGGCATGAAACTTGTCATGAGTAATCTTAGGGGTCCATAATGATGTTTGAAAGTCATATGAAGCATTGATAGTCCAAAAATCCTTATGCAACCTCAAACCCTAATTTTGGGTCATCAGTGCAAGATGATATGCCTTGAGCTGAACAAACCCTAATCCAGTCTTGAGTCAAAGAAATCTTGTGAGAAAATTATTGATAAATGAGAGGGAAAATTTTGGGATACATCAGCTTCCCCTGTTCAATTTTCTTAAACCTGAGGAGTTAGATTGATGAGTTTTGCCATTCGTGACTCGAAGGTGAAAGATGATTGGACACTAAAGTACCCATAAATTTGTACGCGAGAATATGTAGTTGAGGAAATGGGCTTAAAGATTCCATTTGGAGAAGTTATAGAATCTTGTTGGATATGGGCTTGTAGATGTCATCCAAGAATGTTTGTTGAATTGTAAATTGTAAGCTGAAAGAATGAGTATCAGAATGGCATCTGTGTCTGGAGCGTATCCATACTGTATCTGAATGGGTATCATAATGGCATTCGTGTCTGGAGCATATATGTGCTGCATATGAACTTGAAGTATGAATGAGAATCAAAATGGCATCCGTGTATGGAGTGTATCCATACTGTATCTGAAGTCTAAATCTGAATGAGTATCAGAATGACATCCGTGTCTAGAGCATATCCATATTGTATCTGAAGTCTGAATCTGAATGAGTATCAGAATGGCATCCGTGTGTAGCGATAAAAAATGTAGCGGGGTAAATCGGAGATCGAATTATTGATTAATTCGCCTCACAAAAGCAAGAGTCGCCACCGCGCTTTATTATTTCCAAGGGAAAAGGGGAAAGAGCGAAATAAAACCCTAAATATGCAATGTAAATAATACTTTTTAAAAGTAATAAAAATACAAGGCGTTTTTGAAAAGAGGTCTATGGTTCGAGGGTTGGTTATACAGTCGGAAGGTATTAGCACCCAATGTATCTATAGTACTCTATATGAACCTTTTGAGATATCTGTTTATTAAAATGTTCGTTTGATTAAAAATAAATCGTTTTGGCCGAAAAGGGGTACGGACGGGTTTTTTGACGATGCGACGACCTAACGTCGAAGTTTTGGCTTAAAAGGGTATAAGTTTTGAAAAGATTGAATATTTGAGAAAAATTGTCCTAAGTTTTTAATGAAATGCGAATGTTCGCGCGATTGGATTTGAGGACATGAAGTCAACAAATTTATCGTTTTTTCCTTTGGATTTGAATGTAAACAAAATAAACAAGTACGATGAAATAATTGACAGAATATTATGCAGATAATGATTAAATAACAACAGTTAAATAAATGACCAAATGGTGTAAATATGCATTTTTTGGATTTTTGTTTAATCTTAATGAAAAGAAGAATGTTTTAATTGTTTTTTACGCATTTTTTTAATATGGATAAAAACATGAGGATTAATTAAAAGAAATAAAATGCTTTAATTCTTAAATGTTCTTTTTTAGTTTTCTATTATTAATAAAAAGTATTTATTATTTTTTAGAGTTGTTAAATAATTAAGCAAAGTTAGGACTTAAGAATTATTAATTTAAACCTAATTAAAAAGGGATATTTAAAATTATTAACTCAAACCTAAAGTTTAAACTTAATAAAAAAAGGTCTAATTTATTTAAAGATGTTTTGATATTTTTATGTCTTTATAAATAAAAGTATTACTTTAAGAATTTTTTTTAAATGATTAAATTAAATTAAAACTTAATGCTACTAACTTAAGTCTAATCTTAAAAGATACTAAGATTACCAAATTAAATCCTAAGGGTTTAAATTAATAAAATTGGTCAATTATTAAAATGTTTCAATTAAAATATACCTCTCATTAATTAAGTTCTATTAATTAACTAAATTAAAACTCTAAAAAAAAGCTAAAGAGACACAAATAGAAAAAAGGTGTTGAGAAATAAGAGGGGTACAAACATAATCAAAACATACGGGCTATAAGGTTGAGAAGGCCCAATCAAGAAAGCAGAAACGGGGGGGGGGGGGGTGCATAAGGAACCGTTGGGCTTAGGCAGGAAGCAGGGTCAGGGTCCAATTATATTTTATAATTTCTGTTTTAATGTTAAACACGTTTTGGTTCAAATGAAAGGGATTAGGGTTTTGGTTATGTGCAGAGCGGCGCCGCTTGGTTGTTCGTCTTCTTCATCTTCGCGCGTTATCTTCTTCGTTCGCTTATGAAATCTCCTCCTGTCTATGGCCACCAGCTTCCAATCTTCTTCTTCCCTCCAAACGAAAATTCCAGGGTTGATGTATTCACGGTAAATTGTTCTATTCATTAGGTTTTCGTTACAATCGCATGCTCATGTTTTTTTATTTGTTGATTCTGATTCTCTATTATTGTTTGTTGGAGGTGTTATGAAAGTAAAAGGGGGAAAAGAAATCGTTACCTAGAGGCGGAGACGGAGGAGGAAGGTTGGACGAGCTAGGAGGCCGGGGGCGGAGGGAAAGGCGTGTGAGCTTCGCTTCTGTGGCCTGGTTTGAATATTCTTGTTACACCTTTTTTATTCTTCTCCTTGCCCGTATCACTGTTGCCTCGTTATTTGCCTTGAATGCTTGCTTGCTACTGTTGAAAAATATTTTTTGACTAGCTTCTTTTCTTCTTTTTCTGGCCTTGCTATGGTGTGTTCGAATGGGTTGCCTTTAGTTGCCTTTCCTTACACCTGTGATGAATATCTATGAGGCATTGATGCTTGACATTGCTTTGATGTTTTTGGTTGCCTAAACATGTTGAAATGGTTTGACCAGTATTGAGGCTTTTCTCTTCTTCTCAACTATGCTTCTGTATACTTTTTGTTGCCTATGATGACACAATCTGAGGTTTGGGTGTTTGGTCGTTGGTTTTGATTTTTGGTGATACAGGTTTGGTTTATGACAGTAGGTTCCTACTAGTTTTTGTGTTTGGCCATAAGGTTTTGGTTTTGAAATGGTTCTACTGGTTTTTGAAATGATTTAATCAGTAGCAGGTTAATGGTTTAGGTTGTGTATGGTTTTTGATGAAAATGGTTGGTAGCAAGTTTTGTGGTATTATGCAGTCAGTAGGTTTTATGCAGCAAGCAGGTTTAGTAATGCAGTTGAATGGTTTAGGCCATATGTTTATGGTTTTGAATGATGCTTGTGATATTGGTTTGAGGGCTCAATCAGGTTAATGAGGTTTAGGCCAAGGTTGTTAGTTTTGACATGGTTTAACAGGTTATGGAAATAGGTTTTGTTTAGGCCATGGTTGATGTTACTATGGTTTTGCCAATAGGTGGAAGGCTTTTTGCTTTTGAGAATTTTGTATATGTTTGACAGTTTTGGTTTTTAGGTTTGAAGGTCTTGATGAACAGGTTGTGTACTTTTTTTCATTTTTTGAAGGGGTTTGGTAGGTTATATCAGTTTGTCTTTTTTTTTAGGCTTATGGTATCAGGTTTGAATATTTAATATATTTTCTTGGTACTTCTGCACCCTTACTGCTCCATATAGTTTGTCTCTATTCCTATTTCATGTTTTCCTTTTCTCTTATTGTATGCTACTGTTCTGTTTGCATTCTATTTCCTGCCTAAGGCCAAAACCTGTAAAAACCAACTCTCTTCTCTCTTCTCTCTCTCAGTACATTTGATACATCAAAATGATATACTGTACTTTCTTGTTCTGAAAAGGCATAGGCTGGAACATGATGAAAAATGGAATACATATTGCTTGCAAAATGGTTTTTAGACTGCACATTTCTTTTGACTTCCAATGCAACAATGGAGCCTATTTGTTTTGGCTTCTTCTATGTGCATGGCATGTAGGTTTACGTTGGAATTTTGTTTATCTTGCATATGCTGTTTTGAAATTATGCATGGACTTTTTGTATGTTGTGCATATTTTTTGAAATATGCATTGGACTTTGAAAAATGCAATTAATTTTAAATATGCAGTTTTGAAACTAAAAATGAATTTGTGCATGTTTTAAATTGTGCATTCATTTATGAAAATAAAAATTCCTCCGTTTTTGTGAACCGGGAGAAATTCCGCGATTTACAAAAAAGGGTAAACTGATTCCAGCCGTTGCTTTTAATGGTGAACATTAAATAATTTTCTGCTTTTAATTATTTGTTCAATTCTAATTTTCTTTTAATCATTTTTGCAGGTAAAATCAAATGAGCAGACAAAAAGGCATTAGATAGAAGATTTAGAATTAGAAAACATTAGATTAGTTTTTATTTCATTTTAACTTTGTAAAATTATTATTGTAAATTCGTTGTAAATAAATACAGTATTTACACAATAATTGTACAATTAGAAGAAAATGAATAAAATTCCAATATTTGTCAATTAATTTCTTCCTTCTCTCTAATTATTTACTTTATCGTTTATGATTCTTTAAATTGTATAATAATTGAAAATAAATCTCAATTACTTAAATTCAGAATAATAAACAAATAAATAAATAAATATCATTGATCAATTAATAGTTTCAATTATTTAATTCATTATTCATAATTTTCTAAATTATAATAATTAAAAATAGAATTTCAATTATTTAACTTAGAATGATAAATAATTAAATAATCATTATTGACCAATTAATGAACTTTTTCAAATATTTATTATATTATTCATAAATCTTTAAATTATGTAATAACTGAAAATAAATTCCAATTATTTAAATTTAAGATAGTGAATAATAAATAAACACTGTCTGAACGATTAATATGCCTCTTTTCCAATATTTATTTTATTATCTATACATCTTTAAATTATATAACAATTGAAAACAAATTCCAATTATTTAAATTTAAGATAATAAATAATTAATAAACATTGTTTTAGCATGAATCGATTAAATAATTTAGTGTTCAAAATAAATAGCTCTTGGCCTGAAAAAAGTTATGAATTTTTAAAATCAATAGATCAAAACACTTGTAATGTAATGATGCAGATGGGAGATGGTATCTTAGGTCAAAATTTGGGGTACAACAGCTGCCCCTATTTAATTTTCTTCTATCCGGAGATATGAAGATTGAAATCTTCGTTTCGACGAGATTGAAGGTACTTAAATACATAATTACGCAAATTTTGTCCTAAGATGTGGTCATTATGTTTGATATGAATGCGGTGATTGAATTCACAAAGAAAGATATTGTATGAAACAAGACAATGTTGGAGGAATCGAACACCAACAAAACACAGAGACCTGGATTATACATTAATGGGGAAACGAGCTATCGACTTCAAACGACAGACTCTTGACAGTGAATAAAGTTGAGGGAATACGACCTCTGACCCTAACAAAGAAAGCATCTTGCATAGGCCATAAAACAGATTATTGACCCAAAATAACAGTGAGTTCGCAACTCAAGGTCAATGATAGACAGAGAGTATCAAATTGCTGATAACTGATTACCGACTTCTGAAGGTAATGATTCATGACAAACTTCTCTGCGAGAATTTCCAGAGATATACTCATTAATGCTGAGATAATATGGTTGTAGATACGCATGTTGTTCAAATAAAGAAACTGCCACTTGCCGTCGTCCAAAGAAAATACCAATAACATACAAGCTGCTCAAATAAAGAGGCCGCCACTTGCTGTCGTCCAAAGAAAATACCAATAACATACAAACTGCTCAAATAAAGAGGCCGCCGCTTGCTGTATTCCAGAAAAATAATAACGTACAAGTTGCTCAAATAAAGAGACTGCCGCTTGCCGTCTTCCAGAAATCCTAATAATGCACAAGTTGCTCGTGAAGAGCTGCCGCTTGTCGTTTTCCAAAATAATAATAACGTACAAGTTGCTCGTGAAGAGCTGCCGCTTGTCGTTTTCCACAAGATAAAATGACGTACAAGTTGCTCGTGAAGAGTTACCGCTTGTCGTTTTCCAAAAATAATGATAACGCACAAGTTGCTCGTGAAGAGCTGCCGCTTGTCGTTTTCCAAAGATAATGATAACGCACAAGTTGCTCGTGAAGAGCTGCCGCTTGTCGTTTTCCAAAGAATATGATAACGCACAAGTTGCTCGTGAAGAGCTGCCGCTTGTCGTTTTCCAAAGAATAACTCAGAAGGAACTTGCGATGACACTGACAGAGAATAACATCTTCATCAAAAGAAACATGAATCAATCTTTCTCGAGGAGATCATATACTTAAACGTGCAAAATAAATGCACCAATTGTCTAGGTCGCGGTTTCACTGGGGAAAATCAATGAGATAGCCTATGCAAGAGGCAGCAACTTCATCCAGGAATAACTAGAGAGACAACAGTCAAACAAGACTCCACCTAATGAGAAAGCAATTCAATTGGGGAATTCATCCCATCCAGAAATGGACCAGGGTAAGCTAAATCAAAAATCATCCACGAGGATTAGCTCAGTCGGGGAATTTAGAAAGGAAGCACATTTTCTGCCTAAGCTAACCTTCTACTTGGAAAGAAACATGTACATTATTTGAATAAACAAAGTACAACCCCAAAATCGATGGCAAACGTGAATATGTATGCGTGATATAAGTGTGAATGAATAAATGAATGTTATGCTGACAAAACGAACAGATGGAATGTCTTGAAGATAATAAGATGTCACAGCACGATAGATACTCGGCCAATCCTAAAAAAAAGACGGAAGATAACTGGAATTGGAATCACAGAACAATGCCAGAGCATAATACGCCACAAGGCTCAAGTCTTCTGAGGAGAAAAGTATTCAAATCCAATCTTCTAACACCAATAGACCACTGGTATGAGATGAAGCGTACCGCACTTCAAAATCTCCCGAACAAAGGTGGCCAAAACAACACTTAACTGGAACAACTGGGGAGTCACCAAACTTAGCACCACTAGAACGCAAACTTACACAACCAACACCTCATGACGATTTTGAAAGGAAACATGCTCAACATGCAAGGATAAATTACTGTACTGTTTTGTATTTCATGGCTTGACCATCCTTGGAACAAACTGTTAATATTCCTTTCGTTATTCACGACACATTTTAAAATAAGAATACTTTAAGTAAATTTGTTTCAAGTATTTTCCACAAAAATTAAAATTTTGCCCACAAAAGGTAAATGCTCAAATTTCATTAATAATATGGTAGTTCGCTAACAATGCGACTCCAACGGTTTACAAAAGTTTGGGAAATAGTACATGAAATAAAAAGGTTACACAAAAACAATGATCACTATTCTCCCTGACAACTTCGAATTCCAAAATGTGCTCAAATGCCAAGACTGGTCTAACCAAAAGCTCGCCTAAGCGAAATACTTCTTGACTGCATCGGCGTTCATGGGACGCGGGAGTTCTTCACCGTCCATATTGGTGAGAATCAAAGCACCTCCAGAGAAAACTTTCTTAACAACATACGGTCCTTCAAAATTCGGAGCCCACTTGCCCCTAGAATCAGGTTGGAAAGATAATATCTTTTTGAGCACAAGGTCACCTTCTCTGAACTCGCGCGGTCGAACCTTCTTATCAAAAGCTTTCTTCATTCTCTGCTGATACAATTGACCGTGACACAACGCTGTCAATCTCTTCTCTTCAATTAAATTCAACTGATCATATGTACTTTGACACCATTCGGCCTCAGAAAGTTTAGCTTCCATCAACACTCTCATAGACGGAATCTCAACCTCCACGGGAAGTACTGCTTCCATACCGTAAACTAGGGAAAAAGGGGTTGCACCTGTTGAAGTTCGAACTGAAATACAGTATCCATGCAGAGCAAACGGAAGCATTTCATGCCAATCTTTATAAGTTACCACCATCTTCTGGACAATCTTTTTGATGTTCTTGTTAGCAGCCTCAACAGCCCCATTCATCTTCGGTCTGTAAGGAGAAGAATTATGATGTTCGATCTTGAACTCTTCACAAAGCTCTCTCATCATCTTGTTATTCAAATTCGAACCATTATCAGTGATAATCTTGCTCGGGATACCGTATCGACAAATAATCTGATTCCTGATAAATCTGACTACCACCTGTCTGGTTACATTAGCATAAGATGCTGCTTCCACCCACTTAGTAAAATAATCGATCGCTACCAAGATGAAACGATGACCATTTGAAGCTTTGGGTTCAATCATTCCAATCATATCAATGCCCCACATAGAGAAAGGCCAAGGTGAAGATATAACATTGAGGAGAGTCGGTGGCACGTGCATCTTGTCCGCATAAATCTGGCATTTATGGCATTTCTTCACATACTTGCAACAATCGAATTCCATTGTCATCCAATAGTAACCAGCTCTCAACATCTTTCTAGCCATTGCATGTCCGTTGGCATGAGTGCCAAAGGATCCCTCATGTACTTCTTGCATCAGCATGTCTGTTTCACGTCTGTCTACACATCTGAGCAAGACCATGTCATAATTCCTCTTATACAAAACTTCTTCATTGAGAAAGAAACTGCTTGCTAATCTTCTCAATGTCTTCCTATCTTTATTGGATGCCCCAGGCGGGTACTCTTGAGTTTGGAGAACACGTTTAATGGCATAGAACCACGGTTTGTCGTCAGTGACCTCTTCTACTAAGAACACATGAGCAGGTCTGTCGAGGCGCATAACTCGGATTGTAGGCACGTCGTTCCAATCATTCACTTGAAACATTGAAGACAAAGTAGCTAAAGCATCAGCCATTTGGTTCTCATCTCTAGGGATATGGTGTAATTCCACTTTGTTGAAGAAAGTTAACAACCTTCTAGCATAGTCTCTGTAAGGGATCAAACCAGGATGACGAGTCTCCCATTCTCCTTTGATTTGATTAATTACCAATGCAGAATCTCCGTAAATATCAAGAATCTTAATCCTTAGATCCACTGCTTCTTCGAGACCCATAATACATGCCTCATATTCCGCCATGTTGTTCGTGCAATCAAACTTCAGTCTCTCCGTGAACAGGATATGAGTACCTCGGGGAGTGACGATGATTGCCCTAATTCCATTTCCATAGGAATTCACAGCTCCGTCAAATATCAAACCCCAACGCGATTCGGGATCAGGTCCTTCTTCAGGTAACGGCTCTTCACAATCTTTAGCTTTCAAGTACATAACATCTTCATCTGGGAAATCAAACTTGATGGATTGATAATCGTCAATTGGTTGGTGAGCCAGATGATCGGCTAAAATACTCCCTTTGATTGCTTTCTGAGTGTGATACTCAATGTCATATTCAGATAACAACATCTACCAACGGGCTATTCTCCCAGATAAGGCGGGCTTCTCAAAGATATATTTGATCGGATCCATTTTGGAGATCAACCAAGTGGTGTGGTTAATCATATACTGGCGTAGACGGCGAGCAGCCCAGGCTAAAGCACAACAGGTTTTCTCAAGCAATGAGTATCGAGACTCATAGTCTGTGAATTTCTTACTCAGATAATATACGGCATGTTCCTTTCTTCCAGTCTCATCTTGTTGACCAAGCACACATCCCATGGAATCTTCCAATATAGTCAAGTACATAATCAAAGGTCTTCCTTCCACCGGAGGAATCAAAATGGGAGGTTCAAGCAAATATTCTTTGATGCTATCAAAAGCTCTCTGACAATCCTCCATCCACACACATCCTTGGTTCTTTCTGAGAAGCTTGAAAATCGGCCCACAGGTAGCAGTCATATGAGATATAAATCTAGAAATATAATTCAGTCTCCCAAGGAATCCTCTTACTTGTTTTTCCGTCTTGGGTGCAGGCATTTCCCGAATAGCTTTGACTTTATCAGGATCTACTTCAATACCTTTCTGACTGACAATGAAACCCAGAAGTCTTCCAGAACGAACACCAAAAGTGCACTTGTTGGGATTCAGACAGAGTTTGTACTTTCTCAAACGCTGGAATAACTTCAACAAATGTTCCAAGTGATCCTCCTCAGTCTGTGATTTGGAAATCATGTCATCCACATACACTTCTATCTCCTTATGCATCATGTCATGGAACAAAGCAGTCATGGCCCTTTGGTATGTTGTGCCCGCATTCCTCAAACCAAACAGCATAACCCGATAACAGAAAGTTCCCCAAGGTGTAATGAAAGCGGTCTTCTCCATATCTTCCGGTGCCATCTTGATTTGATTGTAACAAGAGAAACCGTCCATGAAAGAAAAGACTTTGAACTTGGCGGTACTGTCGACCAATACGTCAATGTGAGGTAATGGGAAGTCATCCTTCGGACTAGCTCTATTCAGATCTCTGTAGTCTACACACATCCAAACTTTGCCATCCTTCTTTGCAACAGGCACTATGTTGGCTAACCATTGAGGATAGACCGATGTAACAAGGAAACCTGCATTAATCTGTTTATGAACCTCCTCTTTGATCTTATCGGCCATGTCAGGACGAGTCCTTCTCAACTTCTGCTTGATCGGCGGACATTCAGGTCTCAACGGTAAATGATGCTCCACAATGTCATTGTCCAAACCTGGCATATCTTGGTAGGACCAAGCAAACACATCAACATACTCTTTGAGAAGCCCCAACATCTTCTCCTTAACTTCCGGGATAAGCAGTGCTCCGACTTTGACTTCCTTTCTAACTTCTTCATCACCCAAGTTGACCAACTCTAAAGGTTCTTCAAATGGTTGAATGATCTTCTCATCATGCTCAAGCAAACGGGAAATCTCAACAGGAATCTCCTCGTCATCCTCCTCTTCGGCTCTGAACACAGGGAATTCAAAGTTGGGAGAGGGCATAGGATCATCGTTTTCGATGGTTAAGTCATGGATTAATCTGCACATATGATTATGCTTTATTTTAGAAATCGATTTGTGCAAATAAAATAAAAGGTTATTAATTAATTTTCATTACTATTTCCCAGAAAAAGTGAAAAATAAAACAGTAGTGGACAAAATAACATTTTTATTCATTAAAGGGAAATATTTGAAACAAGGAGCCCAGACATTTCTCTTTTGCCTTGGGCAGAGCAAAAGGAATTATTTTTCATAGCCCGACACAAAATACGTTTCGCCTTGGGCAGAGCGAATTTTTTCAAAGAAAAACAAAACAAAACATTACTCGGAAATATGCATAACCACAGGAACATCGACAGCTATCCAGTTTTGGCAAGCCAATCCAGGCGTCACGAAAACGGGAAAATCTTCCTCGGAATCATCTTCTATGATAGCATCAACCTCAGGATGTATAAAACCTGCACTTCGGAAAACCTCTTGAATCGGACGAACAACCACCTCCTTCTTGACTCTTGCAGACACTGATGAAAACCCAGACCTTCCCCAGACTTGTTCTCGGGTAACGTCAACACCTGGCCCCATCCTTCGGCCGAACCACTTTCCACCACTCGCCGCGCATCCTTAAAAGAAGAGATGGATGCCCCTTGCTTATTCTCTGTATTCTTAGCAACAGATAGACCCTAGAACTGGGTTCCAACATCCTCGTCAGCATCAATAAAAGAGAATGACGATAAATGGCTTACCACCATAGCCTGTTCTCCCCCAATCATCACTAGCTTCCCATGTCTTACAAACTTTAGTCTCTGATGGAGCGTAGAGGTGACTGCCCCTGCATCATGGATCCATGGACGACCCAATAAGAAACTGTAGGCAGCACGAATATCCATCAGTTGGAAAGTGATTTGAAAAGTATGGGGACCAATCACTATAGGAAGATCCACTTCACCAATGACTGTCTTCCTAGAACCATCAAACGCTTTAACAATTACTCCACTAGGTCTCATGGGAGCACCTGGATACGAGAGCCGAGATAACGTAGTCTTGGGCATCACATTCAACGACGAACCTGTATCCACCAACACACTTGATAAAGTATCATTTCCACAACTTACTGAAATATGAAAAGCCATATTATGGTTCCTCCCTTCCTCTGGGAGCTCTTCATCACTGAAACCAAGATTGTTACATGAAGTAATATTCCCCACAATTCCATCAAACTGGTCAACCGTCACATCATGATCCACGAACGCCTGGTCCAAGACCTTCATCAAAGCTTCTCTATGGGCACCAGAATCTCTCAGTAAAGCAAGCAAAGAAATCTTGGAAGGTGTTTGCAAAAGTTGGTCCACAATCTTGTATTCACTTCTCTTGATAAGCTTCAGAATCTCATCATCCTCAGGGTGAGGGGTAGGTTCACTGGATCGGCCTATCTCAACCCTTGGTTCAACATTTCTCAACGGAATCTCCGCCGGTATGGGTCTCCTGACTTGAACTTCTGGTCTCTTCAAAGGTACTGCTGCAAAAACACGTCCACTCCTCGTAACTCTACTCACATCAGCAATGTTAACAAAAGACGGTCTTGTTGGTATAGGGACTTCTACCCCATTCTCGATCATTGTGGCATTATACTTATATGGTACAGCTTGGTCTGAGTTGTAAGGCACAAGACCATGTGGGTAAATAATCAAAGGATCAACAGGTGCAGTCTGACTGTCGTAAGCAATCTCTACTGACTCAGGCAAATTGAATTGTGGTATGATAACATTCACTTCATCCTCCGGATTTCTGTCATACGTAATAGTGATAACTCTCTGGTCTAGCAACTTCTGAATATCCTCCTTCACAATAGGACAATCATCCTCTCTTGAACAAAACTCACAAACATCATAATCATGCTGGTTCCTAACAAAGGCAAGTCTTCTCAAACTCTGATGTAACCTGATCAACGACTCTCTTATGTGTTCAACTTGAAAAACTCGAAACTTCCCCGGACAACCTTCCACCATATTCACTGAAGCTGCCCCATGTCGAGGCAAAGGATTATCTCTAACATTTGGATTAACATCCTTGAAAGACAAGATACCATTCTTAATCAATCTCTGCACATCCGCCTTCAAAGCAAAACAATTCTCAAGGTTGTGCCCCGGCGAACCTTGATGATACCCACAAAACTGATCCGCCTTGTACCACGGAGAAGTACTATTCGGTGCGACAGGGGGAGGATTTGTCGTTATGAGATTCTTTCTGATAAGAGCAGGGAACAATTCAGTATACGTCATAGGAATGGCATCAAACTGCGGTTTTCTAGGTGAACGGTTCTGATTGTTGAATGGGTAAGCCTGTTGTCGAGGCTGCTGCTGAAATGGCCGTTGTTGAGTTGGTGGAGTTTGATGAGCTGGGGTCATCAAAGCTGGACGGACAGCCGGAGTGACTGCCGCAACGTGAGAGTAACCTCTCCTAGGTCTACCTGGAAACAAAGCGCTGACATTCTTCTCTTTTCTTTTCGGGAAAACACTTCCAAACTTCTTAGCACTGCTAGACAGACTTCCTTCTTTAACCTAACGCCCTTCACGAATCCCTTCCTCTAACCGCATGCCCATGCTTACCATTTCGGTGAAGTCACTGGGTGCGCTGGCTATCATTCTTTCATAGTAAAAGGAACCTAAAGTCTTCAAAAATATCTTCGTCATCTCTTTCTCCTCAAGAGGTGGATAGATTTGAGCAGCAATTTCACGCCACCTCTGGGCGTACTCCTTAAAAGATTCCCGGTCTCTCTGCGACATCGCCCGGAGTTGATCCCTGTCCGGTGCCATGTCAACGTTATACTTGTACTGATGGACAAAAGCTTCGCTAAGATCGTTGAAGTTGCGGATCCGAATACTGTCTAAACCCATATACCACTTCAGAGCAGCACCCGTCAAACTATCTTGAAAATAATGAATCAACAAGTCATGATCATCGGAATACGTAGACATCTTTCTCACGTACATTGTCAAATGACTTCTAGGACACGAATCACCCTTATATCTCTCAAAGTCTGGCACTTTGAATTTTGCTGGAATCTTGACATTCGGAACTAAACAAAGGTCATGCGTGTTCTTCCCAAACAAATCCTTCCTTTTCAATGCTCTAAGCTCCTTCTGCATTTCCTGGAACTGATCCTGAAATTCTTCCATTCTATCAAAAAGACCCAAACTTTCAGCAGGCTCGGCAGGGTAAGTAGGTTCATTCAAGTATGGCACGGAGTGGACCACAGGAGCAACGGTTGTCATAATCGGTTGCAGAAAAGGTGTTACAGACGGAATTACTGGCGGCATGGCAGTTGTCTCTGGCTGAGGGAGAGACAAGGCAGGTTGAAACAAAGGTTGCACGGCAGGCTGATACCCCTCTGGCACAAAGTTGTAAGGCATTCCCCACGGAAAACCTTTCGGCATCTGATGTTGAAGCGGAGAGTTGATTTGAGTCACGGACGTCGGAACGGTGACAATCTCGGAAACCACTGGAGTTAAAGTCTGAATCTCGGCAGCTGTAGTCGATGGCTGATTCTGAACAGCCACCAAACTTTCCACTAACGCAGTTAACTTTTCCATCTCGACACGAAGTGTAGCAACTTCCCCATGAAGCTCAAGGTTTTACTGTTCCATTTTCCTCTGACGATTGGCTCGAGTGTCGTATTGGTGAGACAACTTGACAACCCTTTGAGTGGAAAAAGAACAAGGATAAGACTCTGGAAAACATGTGAAGTGGAATGTGGAATGATGCATGATGTGCGATGCAAATGATGATTCATTTTTAAAAGTTTTTCAAGGAACCTTAATGATTTTGCATACATCAATGGTAAAGGAATTTGGAACAACAAAAACTCAATCCATTAATCGAAAGCGATAAATTACAACTTACAATTTGGAATATCAAAGCAATAAATTACAACTTTGGGATAACAACCCAATAATAACAGCAATAAATTACAGCTTCGAAACATGAAATCCATAATAAAGCGATAAATTACAATTTTAAAACATGAAGTCTAAAATAAAGCAATAAATTACAACTTTGGAGCATGAAGCCCGTAATAAAGCAATAAATTACAACTTCGGAGCTTGAAGCCCTTTTACATAGTTTTACAAAATGACATCAGTAAAATAAAACTAAAAGCTAAAGATCACTCGGAATCCTCAGATGAAGGACCAAACGCCAACTGTAACCGGAGCTTCTTGATCTTCTCTTCATAAAAGTCTTCCATCTCTTTCTTCTCAGCTACCAGTCGATCAATGATTTCTTTCTGCGGATTAGGCACGAGAGCAACGCTTACCGAACCTTCCTTCTTTCTCTTCTTTTCACTAGCATACCTCTTCAGTAAAGCATCCTTTTGACGAAGCTTCTCATCGTGATCAATGAACCAGCCGTCTTGAATAAACAGCAACTCCACCTTTTCCTTTAGCTGTCGAGTCAGGACTCGATTCTCATATTCAGACATATGGTACTTTTCTTTCCAAGCATCCCTCTCGGACTTTATCCTAGCCAAATTTCCTTGGTATTCTCCTATATTCGCGATAGGGATGACAACAGATGATGGTGCAATGGTGGGGAATAAAGGTTTCTCAAGTTTATAGGGCATCTTGAGAGCACAAGCCCTAGCACGGACCCACTGTAGGTAAGGCTCCAAAGAAACGGCACCTCTATGTCCTAACATATCTCTCCCTTTCCTATGGATGTGGCGCCAAGCTCCTTCGATCTCCCCCTTAGCTTCTTGATGATCTTGTCCTTCCTGGAGAAAGAAACCACACACATGGATGTTGTTTGGCTTATCTCTCATCGGGTACCCAAACTGACGGCGCGCGAGAACAGGGTTATAGTTGATTCCACCTTTCGTACCGAGAAGAGGCACGTTAGGAAAAGCACCACAGCTATCGATGATCTTCACGTTGTAGTAAACTCGATTATACCAGTCAATGTCGAAATGAGTGAGAGCCATAATCTTTGGCGCCCAACACGGTTCCTTCTGGAGATCCCAGAAAACATCAGACCCAGGTAGATGCGAAACATACCACTGATACAACAACGGTGCACAACAAATAATCATTCCTCCTTGATAAGAGTTTTGAAGATGGATGGAGTATTAGGTATCTCCTAGCAGCGTAGGGACTGGATTTCCAATCAAGAAAATTCTGATGGCGTTGATATCCACAAACTTATCAACGTTAGGGAACAAGAATAGACCATAGGCGAGTAAAGCAAACACGTCTTCAAAGGCAACAGTATCTTTTATCTCAGCAAAATGACGAGCTTTCTTCAACAAAAACTGCACAGACAAACCCCGGATTCCCCCTTTCGTAGTCATGTTCTCCTCTATCTCTGACTTCTTCAAGTGGGTGATGGTTTCTATCTTGTGAGATTTGGGCTCCTCTTCTAATCCAGAAAAAGGAACACGGTCGGTGATCGGTAAACCAAGTATGTAGGAATACTCTTCTAAGGTGGGCATCAACTGGTAATCCGGAAAGGTGAAACATCGGTACAAAGGATCGTAGAATTGAACCAACGTGTTGAGGATGCCTTCCTTCATCTTGCGCTTCATGAGAGGTACAATGGACCCAAACTTCCTCTGAAAATCCGTCAGACTCTCGATCTTCAGAATCAAACTCTTCAGTTCTTCAATCTCGGGCTCCTTAAAGCTAAAGCTTCGAGTGTTTCTCCTTCCAAATTCCATAATAACCTTGAGATGTCTGCAAAAATCATTCCGAAGTTCCTTGAAAAACAAGTTTTTTTACAAAGATGTTGATGAATGCATGAATGAATGATAATGCAACAGTCACACACAAGCTTGCAAACATGGGGTTCAAAGGTTCAACGTTCAGCATGGAGTCGAGGGTAAAGCCCACCCAAAGGTATGTACTAACGGTTCAATCGCACCTGTAAGACAAGGTTCTAAGAGTTCCCAGAGTCTACATTCCTCCTTCGGATATTACCAACGTCTTGATTACTCAATAATCAACAATATTCTCAAGAGAAACTCGTCCGAGCGTAGCATCGCGTAACAACTACTTCCGAATTACTCCGTTATAGTCTTCGCGCTACACCTAAAAAGGCCAAGATGGGTTAGGGTTCTACGGTCCTCAACCTCTCGGGCTCCTAGGTCGAAAATAATAATGTCTTCCCGATTACTCGGTAGACAAATATTAAGTTCAAGAGGGCCTTCCATTGAGTGGGGGATCTCATGCCTCCTTCTTCGGGATTACTCCCTCAAAGTTAACATGACTGTACCGCCCGTCCTATTCCTTAAGTGTTACTTAATCCGGGTATAGGATTCGTCCTTTGCAAAAAACCCAAACACCCCAATTTAAACACATTATCAAGCAAATCAAATAATAATAAAACAGATAAAACAAATTAGGCTTAACCCACTTAGGGATGGACCAGCAAGAGGTCAATCTTTCCCCAACTGAGTCGCCAATTCTGTAGCGATAAAAAATGTAGCGGGGTAAATCGGAGATCGAATTATTGATTAATTCGCCTCACAAAAGCAAGAGTCGCCACCGCGCTTTATTATTTCCAAGGGAAAAGGGGAAAGAGCGAAATAAAACCCTAAATATGCAATGTAAATAATACTTTTAAAAGTAATAAAAATACAAGGCGTTTTTGAAAAGAGGTCTATGGTTCGGGGGTTGGTTATACAGTGGGAAGGTATTAGCACCCAATGTATCTATAGTACTCTATAGGAACCTTTTGAGATATCTGTTTATTAAAATGTTCGTTTGATTAAAAATAAATCGTTTTGGCCGAAAAGGGGTACAGACGGGTTTTTTGACGATGCGACGACCTAACGTCGAAGTTTTGGCTTTAAAGGGTATAAGTTTTGAAAAGATTGAATATTTGAGAAAAATTGTCCTAAGTTTTTAATGAAATGTGAATGTTCGCGCGATTGGATTTGAGGACATGAAGTCAACAAATTTATCGTTTTTTCCTTTGGATTTGAACGTAAACAAAATAAACAAGTACGATGAAATAATTGACAGAATATTATGCAGATAATGATTAAATAACAACAGTTAAATAAATGACCAAATGGTGTAAATATGCATTTTTTGGATTTTTGTTTAATCTTAATGAAAAGAAGAATGTTTTAATTGTTTTTTACGCATTTTTTTAATATGGATAAAAACATGAGGATTAATTAAAAGAAATAAAATGCTTTAATTCTTAAATGTTCTTTTTTAGTTTTCTATTATTAATAAAAAGTATTTATTATTTTTTAGAGTTGTTAAATAATTAAGCAAAGTTAGGATTTAAGAATTATTAATTTAAACCTAATTAAAAAGGGATATTTAAAATTATTAACTCAAACCTAAAGTTTAAACTTAATAAAAAAAGGTCTAATTTATTTAAAGATGTTTTGATATTTTTATGTCTTTATAAATAAAAGTATTACTTTAAGAATTTTTTTTTAAATGATTAAATTAAATTAAAACTTAATGCTACTAACTTAAGTCTAATCTTAAAAGATACTAAGATTACCAAATTAAATCCTAAGGGTTTAAATTAATAAAATTGGTCAATTATTAAAATGTTTCAATTAAAATATACCTCTCATTAATTAAGTTTTATTAATTAACTAAATTAAAACTCTAAAAAAAACCTAAAGAGACACAAATAGAAAAAAGGTGTTGAGAAATAAGAGGGGTAGAAACATAATCAAAACATATTGGCTATAAGGTTGAGAAGGCCCAATCAAGAAAGCAGAAACGGGGGGGGGGGGGGGGGGGGGTGCATAAGGAACCGTTGGGCTTAGGCAGGAAGCAGGGTCAGGGTCCAATTATATTTTATAATTTCTGTTTTAATGTTAAACACGTTTTGGTTCAAATGAAAGGGATTAGGGTTTTGGTTATGTGCAGAGCGGCGCCGCTTGGTTGTTCGTCTTCTTCATCTTTGCACGTTATCTTCTTCGTTCGCTTATGAAATCTCCTCCTGTCTATGGCCACCAGCTTCCAATCTTCTTCTTCCCTCCAAACGAAAATGCCAGGGTTGATGTATTCACGGTAAATTGCTCTATTCGTTAGGTTTTCGTTACAATCGCATGCTCATGTTTTTTTATTTGTTGATTCTGATTCTCTATTATTGTTTGTTGGAGGTGTTATGAAAGTAAAAGGGGGAAAAGAAATCTTTACCTAGAGGCGGAGACGGAGGAGGAAGGTTGGACGAGCTAGGAGGCCGGGGGCGGAGGGAAAGGCGCGTGAGCTTCGCTTCTGTGGCCTGGTTTGAATATTCTTGTTACACCTTTTTTCTTCTTCTCCTTGCCCGTATCACTGTTGCCTCGTTATTTGCCTTGAATGCTTGCTTGCTACTGTTGAAAAATATTTTTTGACTAGCTTCTTTTCTTCTTTTTCTGGCCTTGCTATGGTGTGTTCGAATGGGTTGCCTTTAGTTGCCTTTCCTTACGCCTGTGATGAATATCTATGAGGCATTGATGCTTGACATTGCTTTGATGTTTTTGGTTGCCTAAACATGTTGAAATGGTTTGACCAGTATTGAGGCTTTTCTCTTCTTCTCAACTATGCTTCTGTATACTTTTTGTTGCCTATGATGACACAATCTGAGGTTTGGGTGTTTGGTCATTGGTTTTGATTTTTGGTGATACAGGTTTGGTTTATGACAGTAGGTTCCTACTGGTTTTTGTGTTTGGCCATAAGGTTTTGGTTTTGAAATGGTTCTACTGGTTTTTGAAATGATTTAATCAGTAGTAGGTTAATGGTTTAGGTTGTGTATGGTTTTTGATGAAAATGGTTGGTAGCAAGTTTTGTGGTGTTATGCAGTCAGCAGGATTTATGCAGCAGGCAGGTTTAGTAATGCAGTTGAATGGTTTAGGCCATATGTTTATGGTTTTGAATGATGCTTGTGATATTGGTTTGAGGGCTCAATCAGGTTAATGAGGTTTAGGCCAAGGTTGTTGGTTTTGACATGGTTTAACAGGTTATGGAAATAGGTTTTGTTTAGGCCATGGTTGATGTTACTATGGTTTTGCTAATAGGTGGAAGGCTTTTTGCTTTTGAGAATTTTGTATATGTTTGACAGTTTTGGTTTTTAGGTTTGAAGGTCTTGATGAACAGGTTGTGTACTTTTTTTCATTTTTGAAGGGGTTTGGTAGGTTATATCAGTTTGACTTTTTTTTTAGGCTTATGGTATCAGGTTTGAATATTTAATATATTTTCTTGGTACTTCTGCACCCTTACTGCTCCATATAGTTTGTCTCTATTCCTATTTCATGTTTTCCTTTTCTCTTATTGTATGCTGCTGTTCTGTTTGCATTCTATTTCCTGCCTAAGGCCAAAACCTGTAAAAACCAACTCTCTTCTCTCTTCTCTCTCTCAGTACATTTGATACATCAAAATGATATACTGTACTTTCTTGTTCTGAAAAGGCATAGGCTGGAACATGATGAAAAATGGAATACATATTGCTTGCAAAATGGTTTTTAGACTGCACATTTCTTTTGACTTCTAATGCAACAGTGGAGCCTATTTGTTTTGGCTTCTTCTATGTGCATGGCATGTAGGTTTACGTTGGAATTTTGTTTGTCTTGCATATGCTGTTTTGAAATTATGCATGGACTTTTTGTATGTTGTGCATATTTTTTGAAATATGCATTGGACTTTGAAAAATGTAATTAATTTTAAATATGCAGTTTTGAAACTAAAAATGAATTTGTGCATGTTTTAAATTGTGCATTCATTTATGAAAATAAAAATTCCTCCCTTTTTGTGAACCGGGAGAAATCCCTCGATTTGCAAAAAAGGGTAAACTGATTCCAGCCGTTGCTTTTAATGATGAACATTAAATAATTTTCTGCTTTTAATTATTTGTTCAATTCTAATTTTCTTTTAATCGTTTTTGCAGGTAAAATCAAATGAGCAGACAAAAAGGCATTAGATAGAAAATTTAGAATTAGAAAACATTAGATTAGTTTTTATTTCATTTTAACTTTGTAAAATTATTATTGTAAATTCGTTGTAAATAAATACAGTATTTACACAATAATTGTACAATTAGAAGAAAATGAATAAAATTCCAATATTTGCCAATTAATTTCTTCCTTCTCTCTAATTATTTACTTTATCGTTTATGATTCTTTAAATTGTATAATAATTGAAAATAAATCGCAATTACTTAAATTCAGAATAATAAACAAATAAATAAATAAATATCATTGATCAATTAATAGTTTCAATTATTTAATTCATTATTCATAATTTTCTAAATTATAATAATTAAAAATAGAATTTCAATTATTTAACTTAGAATGATAAATAATTAAATAATCATTATTGACCAATTAATGAACTTTTTCAAATATTTATTATATTATTCATAAATATTTAAATTATGTAATAAATGAAAATAAATTCCAATTATTTAAATTTAAGATAGTGAATAATAAATAAACACTGTCTGAACGATTAATATGCCTCTTTTCCAATATTTATTTTATTATCTATACATCTTTAAATTATATAACAATTGAAAACAAATTCCAATTATTTAAATTTAAGATAATAAATAATTAATAAACATTGTTTTAGCATGAATCGATTAAATAATTTAGTGTTCAAAATAAATAGCTCTCGGCCTGAAAAAAGTTATGAATTTTTAAAATCAATAGATCAAAACACTTGTAATGTAATGATGCAGATAGGAGATGGTATCTTAGGTCAAAATTTGGGGTACAACACCGTGTCTGGAGCGTATCCGTACTGTATCTGAACCTTGAAATCTGAATGAGTATCAGAATGGCATCCGTGTCTGGAGCGTATCCATATTGTATCTGATTGCATATTGTTAATGGTAGATGTTATTCTTATCCTAAAAAGGGTAAAATGTTAGCTGAAACACAAAATTATGTTGTATGAAATGTATGGTGCAACATATGTGTTTTATCAATGTTTATGATATACGGATGTAATGTATGCGCATGTAAGCTGATTTTTTGTATTGCTGTTTGATTGAGGAAAATAAATCCCTGAATGCTGTTGAGGATATGTTGAATTTTCATGTCTTGAAATTGAAGTACATACGAACTCCTGTTGAGAGAAATAAATTCCGTTGTAAGGGAAATTCCATGTATTGCTTGTAAGATCTGCTTGGGGGATCCCGAGAATTTTGACGACTTCTACTGGGGATTAATAATTTGAAGTTTTAGTTCCGCTGAAGACCTAAATGACGTACTGTGGGGATTGCTTATGGAATAGCCTAGAGACGTTTTCCGGCTCTTTCAATCTATCAGTAATTGTTTTTCTCATTTTGTTTATTTGTAAACAGTAATTATGTTCAAATGCATATGTTCATTAATGAATCATTGGACGTTTTTGCAAATAAAACACAAGAGTAAAGAAAAGACAAGTAGTTTTATGTACTTTCAAAGAGATATCTTCATATTGACTTTGAATAAGTATTTTGTACAAAGGAGACAATCATTCTAGTAAGAGAATGATGCCATAAAAAGGCAAGAAAAACTTTATACAAAGAAAGATAGCTATGTGTAATAATCCCATGGGGTTTCCATTCTACTATAGCCTTCGTATCTCCGAGTATCTTGTCTATTTGTTGCTTCATCCGAAGATGATTGAATTGATCAGAAACTCCGAGTTTGTCACTGTAAGTCAAGAGGTTGTCCTCAAAATGATCCGACGGGACATAGTCATACGCTTTAATTCCCTAACTTTTTCCTGGACCGCCCTTTCGGGTTTTCAGTCCACCGGGAAACCCTTTTTTCCCAAGTCGCCCTTTCGGGTTTTCAACTTGTCGGGTGTACAGATTTTTTATATTTTATCCCTAGTTTTTGCCCGAAGCTTTTTGGTTCGCCGGGATGCCCTTATTTTGCCTAGGTGTGTCAACCTAGCGGGTCCCTTATGCGTAGTATCTTTTGACTATGTCCGTGTTCGTAGGGTGTGGCAGGTCGTCACCGTCCATGGTGGTTAATATCATTGCCCCACCGGAGAATATGTTCTTGATTACAAATAGTCCTTCATAGGTATGAGTCCATTTTCCCCTGGGATCACTTTGTGGTAAGATAATGCGTTTGATCACTAGATCTCCAACTTGATATACTTGACGTCTGACTTTCTTGTTGAAAGCCTTGATCATCCGTTTTTGATACATCTGACCATGGCAAACGGCAGTAAGTCTCTTTTCATCAATTAAGTTTAGTTGATCAAGTCGAGTCTGGATCCAATCATCCTCATTCAAACCTGCATCCTTCATGATTCTCAAAGAGGGGATCTGAACCTCAATAGGCAAGACAACCTCCATGCCATAAACCAAAGAATAGGGTGTTGCCCTAGTTGATGTGCGAGTCGTGGTACGATACCCGTGGAGAGAAAATGGTAGCATCTCATGCCAGTCCTTGTAGGTGACCATCATTTTTTGTATGATGTTTTTAATGTTTTTATTTGCAGCTTCAACGACACCATTCATCTTTGGCCGATAGGGGGATGAATTGTGATGCTGAATCTTGAACTGCTCGCACAAGGCGGTGATCATGGTATTGTTAAGGTTGGTACCATTATCAGTGATGATCCTTTCTGGGATACCGTACCGGCAAATGAGATTCTGCTTGATGAAGCAGGCAACCACATTCTTAGTAACGGATGCGAAGGAAGCTGCTTTGACCCATTTTGTAAAATAGTCAATGGCCGCTAGAATGAAGCGATGTCCATTGGAGGTTGTAGGCTTGATCTCTCCAATCATGTCTATTCTCCACATAGCAAAGGGCCAAGGAGCCGTCAAGACATTCAGAGGAACCGGAGGTACGTGCACCTTGTCGGCATAAATTTGACACTTATGACAGGTCCGAGAGTGTTGATAGTAATATGCTTCCATGGTAGACCAATAATAGCCTGCCCATAGGATTTTCTTCACCATCTTATGCCCACTGGAGTGAGTGTCAAAAGTACCTTCATGTAGTTCAGCCATGATCTTTTCAGCCTCAATCTTATCCATACACCGGAGCATAATGGAGTCATGATTGCGTTTGTATAGGATGCCATTACTCAGGAAGAACTTAGCAGAGAATCTCCTTAGGAACTTTTTACCATTGATTGAAGCTCTTTCTGGATATTCCTGAGCCTCGAGATACCTTTTGACTTCATGAAACCAAGGTTGGTCCACTACTTCTTCAGTATTAATCTCGTGACAGTGTGCTGGTTCATCCATTCGTTCAATGGTAATCTGGGAAGCCTCGTTATCCCAATTAAGTTTAAACATAGATGACATTGTGGCTAGAGCATCCGCTAGCTGATTTTCTTCTAGCGGGAAATGCTCGAAGGTAATCTGCTCAAAATGTGGTAGCAATGTCATAACATGTTCTTTGTAAGGGATAAGGTTTGGGTGCTTAGTGTCCCATTCTCCTTTGATCTGACTGACAACCAAAGCTGAATCTCCAAACACATCTAAAGATTTGATTCCCAAGTCTATGGAAGCCTTGAGACCAAAGATGCATGCTTCGTATTCTGCCATGTTGTTCGTACAGTTGAAGCAAAGGCAGTAAAGGGAGTGTAACACCCTTCCGGAGATATGATTACAGCGCCGATACCATTACCAAGTGCATTGGATGCCCCATCAAAGAACAGGGTCCATCGGGATCCTTGTTCAGGTCCGTCATATGGTCTGATTTCTTCACAGTTATCTAATGTCATGATGTCTTCATCTGGGAATTCAAATTTCATGGACTGATAATCTTCTACAGCTTGATGAGCAAGATGATCAGCTAGCACACTGCCCTTTATAGCTTTCTGGGTAGTGTATTGTATGTCATATTCTGTTAGGATCATCTGCCGTCTAGCTATCCTCCCAAACAGAGCAGACTTTTCGAAGATGTACTTTATCAGATCCATCTTAGATATCAATAAAGTAGTATGAGTCAACATATATTATCTTAGCCGGCGAGCAGCCTATACCAGAGCGTAGCAAGTTTTCTCGAGCAGTGAATATCTGGTTTCATAGTCGGTAAACTTTTTGCTCAGGTAGTAAATAGCATGCTCTTTTCGACCAGACTCGCCATGCTTCCCAAATACACACCCCATTGAGTTCTCTAGAACGGTCAGATACATGATCAGTGGTCTTCCCTCGATTGGCGGCATCAAAACAAGAGGATCTTATAAGTACTCTTTGATCTTATCAAAAGCAATCTGACATTCATCATTCCATCTGACTACTTGATCTTTCTTCAATAGTTTGAAGATTGGTTCACAAGTAGCTGTTAGGTGAGAAATGAATCTGGCAATATAGTTCAGGCGTCCCAAGAATCCGCTGACTTTCTTCTCAGTATGAGGAGCAGGCATTTCTTGTATCGCTTTAACCTTGGCAGGATCAACCTCGATACCTTTGTTGCTGACAACAAACCCTAAGAGTTTACCAGACCGGACTCCGAATGTGCACTTGTTTGGATTCAACCTTAATTTGTACTCCTTCAACCTCTCAAACAACTTTTGCAAATGATCAAGGTGCTCCTCTTCAGTTTGTGATCGGGATATCATGTCATATACATAGACCTCTATCTCATGATGTATCATATCATGAAATAAAGCTACCATGGCACGTTGATAGGTTGCCCCAACATTCTTCAGTCCGAATGGCATCACTTTGTAGCAGAATGTGCCCTATTGTGTGACAAATGTAGTTTTCTCCATGTCCTCAGTTTCCATTTTGATTTGGTTATAACCTGAGAATCTGTCCATGAAGGAAAATACTTTGTGCTGGGCTGTATTGTCAACCAGGATATCGATCTGGGGAAGTGGAAAAACATCTTTAGGGCTGGCCCTGTTTAAATCTCTATAATCCATGCACATTCATACTTTGTCATCTTTTTTAGGCACGGGAAAAATGTTGGCAACCCATTGAGGATAGGAAGTGACAACCAAGAATCCAGCATTGAATTGTTTCATGACTTCCGCTTTGATCTTCTCTGACATGTCAGGTCTCATGCGGCGGACTTTTTGTTTCACTGGTGGACAATCTTCTCTTGTGGGTAGATGATGTACCACGATGTCTGTATCAAGTCCTGGCATATCTTCGTATGACCAGGCAAAGATCTCAACATAATCATGCAATAGCTGAATTAGACGCTCCTTGAAACTCGGCTCTAGATTGTCACCCACCTTGATTTCCTTTTTATCTTCTTCGGTACCCAAGTTGATTGTATCCAACGGTTCCTCATGAGGCTGAATAGCTCTTTCCTCTTGTTGTAGTAGTCTAGCCAATTCCCATGGTACTTCACAATTTTCCTCACCTTCTTCTTTGCCTTGGTAGATTAGATCTTCAAAGTCACTAAAGGCCATAGCAGCATCGTTACCCATGGGATCCAAAATGGAGGGGTAGTGAGAGATTAAAGTTATTGGGACAAAGTCTCTGGGTTCCAAATTGCGAAGTCCTCCACTGACAGTAGGAAATATCCAATCCTCTAAGCTTCCATCTTCTTCACCATCTTCCACTTCGTTGACTTCTTGGTTACTAATCTTCAGAGGTGGCCCTCCAGCACGGGCACGGTGCACAGCCTTCTGAGCATTTGAAGTAAACCCTAAGCCAAACTTGTCAGATTCATACGGAATGTATGGAAGCTTCCCCCAGATGGTGCCTCCACCCTCTTCTACTAATGCCTTGGCGACCTTTAGAGATGACATACTAAGCGGAGGTCTTGTGATCTTGGGGATTTGGGATACCGTCTTGGTTACCGCTACCTCTTGAGAGACTTCTTCGAAATGTTGAAAAGGAGTTTCAATGAACTCGCCATCAAACTCCACATACCGGAAGGAATTTAAGTGGCTAATCATGTACTCTTTCTCTCTGTGGACAGTGATAATCTTTCCATGGACCGGGTACTTCAGCATTTGGTGTAGTGTAGAGGTGACAGCCCCAGCATTATAGATACAAGGTCGTCGTAGAAGACAGGAGTAAGAAGGCGGATGTCCATTACATAGAAAGTTGAGTTGAAATTCTGAGTTCCCACCTTTATGGGGATGTCCACCTCCCCGTGGACCATCCTCTTTGAGTCATCAAATGTTCTTACGACTATGTTACTGGGTTTCAATGTCAGTCCTTCGCAATCCAATCTGTTGAGAGCTTTCTTTGGTAAAACGTTCAAAGATGAGCCGGTGTCCACCAAGACATGGGCCAGAGTTGTTCCTCTACATTCCACAGAGACATGCAATGCCTCATTGTGCTTTCTTCCATTTGGTGTCAGATCAGCATCCGAGAAGCCTAGGTCATTATCAGTTGTCAAGCTGGCCACACAATCTTGAAATTGGTCAGCAGATGTCTCTTGTGGCACATGGGCTGTCTTCAGAAACTTCACCAGAGCTTTCGCATGTGCCTCATAACACAATAACAATTCTAGCATGGAGATATTGGAGGGAGTTTTCCCCAACTGTTCACCCACGTCATAGTCACTCTTCTTTATTATTCTCAGGATCTCCTCCATTTCCTTCTTGGAGGTTTCAGGGATAGTCAGTGGTTGAGCCTTCGTCTGGACAGGCTCTTCTTGAATACCTTTTCCTCGAATTTCAGCAGTAGAAGTGTTGGTAGGGATAACAGCAGGGGTTATGTCGTCTTTTCCAGTAGGAGTACTTGCAGATAAGATTATTGGTATGTAGGTAACCATTGGAACAACCACGAGTCCAAAAACTTCCTTTGGAGGGGCAATTTCTGGAGAGAAGATTCTACCGCTACGGGTAATCTTACTGGTTCTGGAAATATTGCTAATGTCAGAGTCTTCTTCTTCGGAGCTCACTTCTTCAGCGGCCAGCCCATCTTGTTTGATACCATGGTAGTATATGTCTCCACCGTAATTCCACGGTACTGTCTTGTCTGATTAATACGGGAACGATCCGGGCATTGTGATTATGAGAGGAGTAGTTTTTGGAACCGATGTAATCCTAACGGGTCTTTTGGGGACCCTGGAAGGATTGGCGGATATGGTTATTGTTATACCCCAAAATTTTCCCTCCCATATTTCTCAAGACATTGCATGAAAAATCTCCAAGTGGCTCAAGATTGCTCAAAAGTTGGACAGTCAAGCTATCTCCTAAGGCACTCAACCTCAAATTAGGGTTTTGTGTTGCATCAAGATCCTTGAATCCAAATGACCTCAAGTGCTCCCCAATGTCCTAATATGTTCACAAGGTCATCCATGTCAAATTTCAAGCCTTGCAGAGGAAGTTTGGCCAGTCAATTGCTCAAAGGGTCAAAAGATCGGTTGTGCTAGGGCAAAAGTCAATTGTGACCTATAAACAGTCAAACTTTAAGATTTTTTGTCAACATTCTCATTTTTAAGGATATTTCATCATTTGATCAAGGGTTGATCATGATTCATCAAGGATTGCTCAAAATTCATCAAGACTCAAAAGTTGCTAAATTAGGGTTTTGTAGGAAAAGTCAACTCAACTTTGACCAATCATAACTTTCTCATACTTTATGATAAATGACCCATCCAAAGCTCATTTTGAAGAGTACGCAATTTCCTATAATCCATCTTCATACCCCAAGATTAGAAAATGCACTCACAAGAAGTTATAAATTTGGACATTATAGGTCATTTTTGAAAGTCAACCAAAACACATTTTTTGCCAAAGCTTATAACTTGAGCATGGAATATAAAAATGAGATGAGACCAAAAGGGTTGGTTATAGGACATCTCAATATTTCTAAAAAGTCCAAGAACACCTCCAAAAGTTCATAATTGAAGAAGTTAGGAATTGTTGAAGTTGTACATTTTTGCAAAATTGCCAAAAGTCAACTATCCCCAAAACTTCAAATTTTGTCAAATGGGCCCATTCTTTTCCACTTGATTTGAGCTTGCATCATTGTCCACGTGTCCTAGATTCATCCATGAGCCCATATCTTATTTTTTATCAGTTAATTTGATTTTTAATTGAATTTATTCACTTTAAATCAAATAAAATCATATAAAATAAAACGTATTTATAACTCATGATTTTTTGGTTGATTTAGGCTTTGAATACATCTATTATGTGAGTCAAATCCGCATCAAGTGTATTGGTTACAAGAAGATATGATTTAGGCCAAATTTGGAAGGTTGTAATGGTGGAATCAAATCCAATTCATGAGCATTGATTTAGAGAGATTTGTACCAAGTTTCTTACCCTAATGAAATATACATTACATAAGGAAGGCAAAGGCACAGAAATAGTGGTTGGAGGCTGCAAGCATAGACAGAACAAAACTTGAAAAAAGTGACAAAAAGCTTGAATTCAAATTCATAGTTAGAAGCAATTTCAGAAGCTTAGACCGGTCCCAATCGATTCTTGGGCGCTCACTCAATCTTCCTAGATCAAAAGCAAGTGTTCTCATACACCACAAAGTGCTGTAAGTGTCACGCGATTTCCCTCTGTACTTGGTTTCGTATCTCAAAATTTATGCATTGTTACAATGAAATAATTGCATATTTGTAATCACCATGCCATTTGCAAGCTTTTGACATTAACCAATTTCATTTATATGACCAATATGAAGATCTGCCATTGCTAGGGTTTCGTCCTTGTTTTTGGGGCTTTTATTTTCAGGTACAATTGGCCATAATAATGGCTATGGTTGTGACTAGCTGGCCAAGACGAACTCAACCATGGGTTCAGAATGTATTTCCATGGCGCCTATAGGATTTTGGAGATGGCATGGCTTATAGCTACGGACCTTTGTCGGTGGGTATAGGTCTGAATTGTTTTAGCCACGGACATGAGGTAGAAGATGAAGGCGTGTCACGCCATCATTGGCCCATTCAAATCACGCGCGCATATTTTTTTGTTCTGAACAATAATCACTGTTTTGCTTTATTATATTTTCTTTGTATTATATTAACAAATGAAGCCAAGTGGTTTAGTGGCAAGGCAGGCGTTCAAGTATCCATCAGGACCTGGGTTCGAATCCCAGGTCCCCCACTTTCATTCATAATTTTGTTTTTCAGGTGATTCGGTGCATTTGCTTTGCTACAACGTACCATGCACCTCCATACATCCAGTAGCCAAATGGCCAAAGGCCAGATCTGGTGGTCCAAGAGTGAATGTCCATCATGGAGCCAAGTCAGCACGTGCACACCAAGTCCAGAAAAGTCAACAGGGCCAACGCTTAATGGGCCACATAATTGCTGTTCAAACTCCCCAATTCAGGCCCAAACCTCTTTTCTCTCATATTTATTTATTTTTATTTTTGATTGTTTTATTATTTTTTATTTAGTCACTAACCAATCAAAAATTCTTCTCTTTATAAAATAAAAATCACAAAATATTTTCTTTATTTTAATCAAACCTTAATTTTTATTTTTATTAATAAATACTAATTAAATTAACTTAGCTTTTAATTAGAATAACTTTAATATATTTTTGTAAATAACTAAAATTAAATTAGACTTAATTAGGTCTTTACTAATTCAATTAATTTTTATTTCTTTCTTAAAATACCAAAAATCCAAAAATATTTATTTTTACTAACAAAAAGACCAAAAATAATTTATTTATTTTTAATTAATTTATTTTAGTTCAATTTAGTAATTAACTTAGAAAATTTCTTTCATAAAATAAAAAAAAAAACAACAAAAAATCTTTTCTTTAAAAAAGGGGTCAAAACCCTATTCGCACTCGATTTAATTTTCCGCACGCGATCTATTTATTCAATATTGTACTTGTTCCCGGAATGTAATAGATAATTAGGACCATTTAATTATTTTTATCGCTTTATTTATTTTTCCGCATTTAAATTTCAAAGGGTTGTTTTGGCGATGTAAATACCCGACGCCTTGTAATTTAAATTCCGCATTTTATATTCCGCAAATTATAACTGTTAGATGTTTGATAATAGGAATGCATGACAAGACTGGATGTTTTAACCTAAAATCAACTTAGATCACCCTTAACATGTACAAAGATAAAATAAACTGAAAATGATACACTCGCACATGCACACTCTTAGGGTACACCGCACTTGGTTGCCTTCGTACGCGGTCATTGAGTATAGGTAGTTTTAGAGGTCGCCCTCCTGTCCAAAGATCATAGTCGCCTCGAAACGGTTGCCTCGGATATTGTTGCCTCAAAACAAATTATCTAAGACATTAGGGTTACCGCTAAGGCGTCCTAACATTGCTTTAGTGACCGCACGTCCCTCATTCGAATTGACCCTTAAACTCCAACGACGATGCTACCTACTCACTAATAGTAGGATAGCATTATCTAAAGGAAGATAACATAGAATGATTCCTTTTTCGAGTAGGTAGATGGTTCTTAAGTACTTGCTCTTTAAAAAAAAACAAAAACAAAATCTTTTTCACACTTACACCTTTCAAACAAAAAACTTTTTCACACCCACAATCACAAAGAAAGTAATTTTGAAAACAATATGAGCAAATACCTAAGAGCCCATGGATAACCACGGATAAAAAGGGTGCTAACACCTTCCCTTTCTATAATCTACCCCCCGAACCCGAGAAACATCTTGAAAAAGGAATTTTTCTGTGCTTTTTTCCTTTCCTTGTTGGATAAAATAATAGTCGATGGCGACTCTTGCTTACCACGACATTTTGCGAAAAACAAAGGCAAAACGCAAACCAACATTCCAAAAAACAGTCAGTTCTTTCCCACTGTATCACAGAACTGGCGACTCTGCTGGGGATATTTAATAAGTGGGGTGTACCTTAGGAATAGTTCATAATGTTTTAAATTGCTTGACTTGTATGCTTTATCTTTGTGGGTTTGAATTGGAGTTACTATAGATCCTAACCCGGATCTGGGGGATACCCTTTAGGTAAGTAGCAATAAACTGTGAGGGAATTGTACGGTGTAGACCAATACAGTTGAAGCAGTAGCTACATTGGTGGGGCACTTTAGTATGTATCGATATCCCTTGTGGCGCAACGAGGCGAATATGGGTCTGCTAAGGGGTCATTAAGCACCAACTGACCTTAGAACCTTTAAATTGACCAACTTGGCCATAGGACAGTAGCAGTATGCTACACTCATTGAGACTAAACTCTCGCGATGATTCCGGCCGCAAGAAAAGGTTGTTAAACTGGAATTATGACCGATCGAGGGTAGTCAGTGATATTGAGATCCTCTAGAACCCGGTTACTATTACTAGGACAGGTTAAACCAACTAAACTGAAAGAGGGTAATACCTAAACTCCATGCCTGCCTAAACTTAAGGCTGTTTGTATGACTTGTGTGCCTTCAACCTTGAACTACTTGCACATTCTTGTTATCTGACAACATGATATCTTTGCAGGTTTTATTTACAGTCCTTATCCAATAATTTGGATTTATTGCAGGGTTTACTTACATCACCTCAACTTTTGCTTAAACGCATAACATACACATCATAACATCATGCCTTAACATTTCCTTAACCATTTCAAGGATCTCAAGGGTTTGTGATGCAGGTTATTGTAAATCAAATGTCTAGCAAGGGGCAAAGGGGATTTATTTTCCTCTAGCCAATGTTGTCTAGAGATCAAAACATGAGGACTTGAGTCGGTGTTTATGACCCACTCGATATGGTGAGCTTGACTCTTGAAGAAGGACTCTTAACAACACGGAGTTTCTTCAATCAAGGCTACGAAATTCAAATTCTAACAAGTTTCTTGTTTACCCCGCGAGATCCTTGAAAACATTGCATACATATATCTTACATATCATTGCATAACAGGTCTCTCAGTACAGGTCTCTCATGTTCTCGCTGTTCATTTCAGCAATGGCTTTCCAACCAGATAACCAAGATATTCAAACTCAAGAAGCTCAGTTCAGGGACGTATTCCTAAACCTATATAGGGGGCATGAAGAGTTGAAAACACTCCTCGTTGGGAACTTGGTCAAGAAAAGTCCTGAAGACAATAAGGACGAATGGATGGAACAACTGCAAGCTGAGTTCAGTGCCATGAAAACCTAGATGCTGGGGCAGATGGATCTTATCCAAGGCTTAGCTCGGCAACAAGAAGAGCTGAGAACCATTATCAACTAGCTTCATCAAGACAGATACAACAACATGAAACAAATAGTCAAGGTCGGGGACCAAGTCATTAATCAACTTCCGAGAAGTCAAAGGTTTGGTTTGATGAAGAATAGACCTCTCCAAGTTGCTACTACCTCAAGGGTCCAACAACAACCTTGCCATAAACAACGGGTTGATCAGAGTAAGCCAAATATGCCCAAGAGGCAATTTACCAAGCTCAACATGTCGCTGTCTCAGGCTTTACAACACCTATTGAGATTGAATCTGGTAACGTTAAGGGACCCTCCTAAGAATCCCAACATAGCCTCCCCAAGGTACAATCCTGATGCAAGGTGTGCATATCACTCCAACAACCCGGGGCATGATACTAACATCTGTTGGGCATTGAGAAACAAAATTCAAGACCTGATTGATGAAGGAGCATTGGAACTCACACAAGACGTTCAGATTGAATTCTTTTGCCATCCCCCCAAGGTTCACCATTTGAAGTGACAAGTACTGAGACGAGAAGACTTTTTGTTCATTAGAGTTTTCAAGTTGTAATTTTCTTTTGATTGTTCGAACATTTATTCATGTCAAACTTTATTACTTTATCAATGCATTGCATATGCCTGTTTTGAATCAATCCATTCGTATTTCACTATATTCAAATTTCTTTCATTTTTGTGATGATCAACTCTCGATTAAAAAATTCTAAGCCTTTAGAGGGAGGATGACAAAAATGATATCAAAATCTCTACAGTATGCTTTTGAACAGTCCCCGCTGACGAGGTACAGGCATTGTTTCAAATCCTAAACAGTGGAGTTATAAGGAAGATAATCCCTCATCAACCCCTTTGAGCCAAAGAAGTTGGAGTTTTTCTTTTCACAAATTAAAAGCCTTAATTATAACCTGGGGCAGGGTAGTTTTCTCATTTAATCCAGGTGCACAATGAATGGCATCAAAGAAGTCCTTACGAAATAAAAGACGGTGTCGGTTCCGTATAATCGTAAGGACAGGCAGTCATTATCTCTCAGAAATAAAAACCCATTAAGTCAAAACCTATGAATGAGACTTACAAAACTGGGGCATCCCGCTGACTGTAATCACAAAAAGAAACAGTTCAGGAAAAAGATAGGGATAATAAAACCAAAAAGAAAGAGGCCCTACAAACTCTTAACAAAAATGACTGCCTGTTCAAAATAAATTGTCAGTATCCGAACCATCACTGGAATATCAGAGCAAAGACCCAAATGGGATATAATGCATGATTAGTTGAGTTTAGGATCGAAGAACATCACGAAGAGCGGGTGGGTACAAATGAATTTTGAGCCTTTATCCTTTGTTTCTTAAACCGTGAACCAGGCCGCGTTATAATCCTTAAAAGTCCTAGCTGAAGCATGGGTTAGTTCGAAAGCATACTGTTACAAAAGGTATCCTGACTTCTGTAGGGCTTGCTGTAAATCCTGAGTTGACATCACATTTTAAAAAAATTCGCTTGTTTTATTGAAAAATGCATTTTCAAAAACTTCAAGACAGACATAAGCTTTGCATTCTTAAAGTAACATTGTTTGCATATGACTATTTGTTCAAACAGCAGAGAAATTCGCATGACGAATATCTAGTGAACAAAAACCTTTTCAATAAAAAGGATCACCTCAAGTGGAAAAACACTTCCAATCAAGGGGCACGAAATGATCATTGTCCATCATTTGGGGCAATTAAGTCAAGATTCAAGGAATCTCTCAAAATGCCAAATAGCCATGGGCAAATCTCCATCTGAATCAATTGGGGCATTGGACATGAAATCCAGCAACGAATCTTGCATGATAAAACAAAGATCTTCTGGTAGTATGGCAACACAACACTACCGACAGTGACACCTCCCTACATCCTGAGAGCGTGGACATAGTCAGAAATTACCGTGCATGAATAAAGACCCGCTAGGTTGACTGGCCTAGGCAAAAATAAGGGCTTCTCGGCGAACCAAAAGGGTTCGGGCAAAAATTAGGGATGAGAATGAAAAATTGTACACCCGGAAAGTCGAAAACCTGAAAAGGTGGCTTGAGCAAAAAAGGGTATCCCGGTGGACTGAAAAACCGAAAGGGCGGTCCAGGCAAAAATTAGGGATCAAAGTGTACGACTATGTCTCGTCACTTGCCTACCAGAAGAAGACTTGTCATTTTGACCGAAAGATACCAAGCACCTCATAGGTGGGGATAATACTCGATCCACCAGGCCTCCGCAGGCACCTTCTCCCGCAAAAACAGGGGAAAAAAGTCTCGATGCAAGCCATCATCATATCCTTAGCACGCGTCCCAGTAACATTCACTCCCCGCAGAGTAAGACAGTAAAGATAGCTCTCCCCAGCTGAGGCTGGCAACTGTGAATGAGTCAGTAATATTCTCCCCAAGCAGAGTTTATCTACCATCAACACTGAAAAGCCTTAATATCCCCGGCAGTCTTAATATTCCCCAGCGGAGTATAAGAATATTCCCCGGCAGAATATAAGATATCCCCAGTGGAGTTAAAATTTTCCAAGCGCAGTCTGAAAAAGCTTCCCCAATGGAGTTGAAGAATCATCCCCAGTAGACTCCGAAAGTTCGTCCCCGACGGAGTATAAAAATAAATATCCCCAGCCGATTTCAAAGGAAGATTGTCCCTAGAAAATCTCAAAGGATTATCCCCATTAGAGCCTAAAAGGTTATCCCCAGTGAAGTCGCAACTGAAAAATCATCCCAGTGGAGTTCTTTCCTTTCACAAACAGGAATTCAATCCCCAACAGGATTCAGTATCACCAGCAACGATAATTCATCCCAACGGAATTTATCAGTGGAATCCTCAGCAGAACATCTCTTCCCTACAGAGTAATCTCCTCATTAGTTTTATGACCCAACAAAATTTTCCTCTCTTACAGGTTTATTCTCGCAACCATCGTTATCCGTTATCTCCAGCAGAAACAAAGAATTCAACTCTATTCTCCAGCAGCTATCCAGGATTTATTTTCCCCCGGCTAGAAACATTACGTTTCCATACATCATGATACATGCGTATACACATCATACAAAATAATCTCATTTATTTTGAGAACATCATTGCTTGATATATATCATGCACTGCATACGACTGACCTTTACCTTTCAGGAAAGATGCAGTTAAGTTCTCAGCTATGTCGAAGACCTGACCGGTTCTTAAAATCTCAACTGAATTATCCTCGATTAAATTTCAGATAAGGTTCTCAATCTTGACAATTTTCCTCCGTCAAAGTGTGGACGAGTTCTACAATCTCAACAGAATTATATTTCGTTGAAGACCAGACAGTTCCTAGATCTTGATGAAGATGTTTTCCTCCGTCAAAGTGTGGACGAGTTCTACAATCTCAATGGTATACTCCGTTGAAGACCAGACAGTTCCTAGATCTTGATGAAGATGTTTCCCTCAGTCAAAGACCTGACCGATTCTTAAATCTCAACTGAATTATCCTCGGTTGAATTTTAGATAAGGTTCTCAATCTCGACAATTTTCCTCCGTCATAGTGTGGATGAGTTCTACAATCTCAACGGTATACTACGTTGAAGACCAGTCAGTTCCTAGATCTTGATGAAGATGTTTCCCTCCGTCAAAGTGTGGACGAGTTCTACAATCTCAACGGTATACTATGTTGAAGACCAGACAGTTCCTAAATCTTGATGTTTTCCTCCGTCATAGTGTGGACGAGTTCTACAATCTCAACGGTATACTACGTTGAAGACCAGACAGTTCCTAGATCTTGATGAAGATGTTTCCCTCTGTCAAAGTGTGGACAAGTTCTACAATCTCAACGGTATACTACGTTTAAGACCAGACAGTTCCTAAATCTTGATGAAGATGTTTTCATCCATCATAGTGTGGACGAGTTCTACAATCTCAACGGTATACTACATTGAAGACCAGGCAGTTCCTAGATCTTGATGAAGATGTTTTCCTCCATCATAGTGTGGACGAGTTCTACAATCTCAACGGTATACTATGTTGAAGACCAGACAATTCCTAGATCTTGATGAAGACGTTTTCCTTCGTCATAGTGTGGACGAGTTCTACAATCTCACGGTATACTACGTTGAAGACCAAACAGTTCCTAGATCTTGATGAAGATGTTTTCGTCCGTCATAGTGTGGACGAGTTCTACAATCTCAACGGTATACTACGTTGAAGACCAGACAGTTCCTAGATCTTAATGAAGATGTTTTCCTCCGTCATAGTGTGGACGAGTTCTACAATCTCAACAGTATACTACGTTGAAGAACAGACAGTTCCTAGATCTTGATGAAGATGTTTTCCTCCGTCATAGTGTGGACGAGTTCTACAATCTCAATGGTATACTACGTTGAAGACCAGACATTTCCGAGATCTTGATGAAGATGTTTCGCTTAGTCGAAGACCTGACCGGTTCTTAAATCTCAATTGAATTATCCTCGGTTGAATTTCAGATAAGGTTCTCAATCTCGATAATTTTCCTCCGTCAAAGTGTGGACGAGTTCTACAATCTCAACAGTATACTCTGTTGAAGACCAGACAGTTCCTAGATCTTGATGAAGATGTTTCCCCCAGTTGAATTACAGACAAGTACTTAAAACTCAACAAAGATGTTCTCCCAGCTGAGGTACAGGCAAGTTCTTAAATCTCAACAAAAGTTAGACTTCCCCAACGGCATCTTCTACAACAACGGGTATGCACATTCTCTCTAAGGAATCTCTTATGCGATCGACGCTCCCACTGATGGCATCTGTAAGCCCTTCCTCCTACCAACAATCTCCAAATGGCATCTATAAGCCCATTCCCGACATCACCAAGCTGATACCACTTCATGCGAGTGCAAATTTCTGGGCACTATAGTGTTCAATCATCTTCCACCTTTGGATCACGAAAGGCGCGAAAGCCAATCTACATCCTCATGTTTAAGAAGATTGAACAGGGGCAGATGTTGTACCCCAAAATTTTCCCTCCCATATTTCTCAAGACATTGTAAGAAAAATCTCCAAGTGGCTCAAGATTGCTCAAAAGTTGGACAGTCAAGCTATCTCCTAAGGCAGTCAACCTCAAATTAGGCTTTTGTGTTGCATCAATATCCTTGAATCCAAATGACCTCAAGTGCTCCCCAATGTCCTAATATGTTCTCAAGGTCATCCATGTCAAAATTTAAGCCTTGCAGAGGATGTTTGGTCAGTCAATTGCTCAAAGGGTCAAAAGATCGACTGTGTTAGGGCAAAAGTCAATTGTGACCTATAAACAGTCAAACTTCAAGATTTTTTGTCAATATTCTCATTTTGAAGGATATTTCATCATTTTATACGGGTTGATAATGATTCATCAAGGATTGCTCAAAATTCATCAAGACTCAAAATTTGATAAATTAGGGTTTTGTAGGAAAAGTCAACTCAACTTTGACCAAGCATAACTTTCTAATACTTTATGAGAAATGACCCATACAAAGCTCATTTTTAAGATGATGCAATTTCCTACAATCCATCTTCATACCCCAAGATCAGAAAATGTACTCACAAGAAGTTATAAATTTGGACATTATAGATCATTTTTGAAAGTCAACCAAAACACCTTTTTTGCAAAAGCTTATAACTTGAGCATGGAATATCAAAATGTGATTAGACCAAATGTTTTTGTTAAAGGACATCTCAAGCTTTCTAAAAAGTCAAAGAACACCTCCAAAAGTTCAAAATTGAAGAAGTTATGCATTGTTGAAGTTGGACATTTTTGCAAAATTGCCAAAAGTCAACTATCCCCAAAACTTCAAATTTTTTTAAATGGGCTCATTCTTTTCCACTTGATTTGAGCTTGCATCATTGTCCACGTGTCCTAGCTTCAGCCATGAGCCCATATCTTATTTTTATTATTTAATTTGATTTTTAATTGAATTTATTCACTTTAAATCAAATAAAATCATATAAAATCAAAAGTATTTATAACTCATGATTTTTTGGTTGATTTAGGCTTTGAATACAACTATTATGTGAGTCAAATGCACATCAAGTGCATTGGTTACAAGAAGATATGGTTTAGGCCAAATTTGGAAGGTTGTAATGGTGGAATCAAATCCAATTCATGAGCATTGATTTAGAGAGATTTGTACCAAGTTTCTTACCCTAATGAAATATACATTACATAAGGAAGGCAAAGGCACAGAAATAGTGGTTGGAGGCTGCAAGCATAGACAGAACAAAACTTGAAAAAAGTGACAAAAAGCTTGAATTCAAATTCATAGTTAGAAGCAATTTCAGAAGCTTAGACCGGTCCCAATCGATTCTTGGGCGCTCACTCAATCTTCCTATCTCAAAAGCAAGTGTTCTCATACACCACAAAGTGCTGTAAGTGTCACGCGATTTCCCTCTGTACTTGGTTTCGTATCTCAAAATTTATGCATTGTTACAATGAAATAATTGCATATTTGTAATCACCATGCCATTTGCAAGCTTTTGACATTAACCAATTTCATTTATATGACCAATATGAAGATCTGCCATTGCTAGGGTTTCGTCCTTGTTTTTGGGGCTTTTATTTTCAGGTACAATTGGCCATAATAATGGCTATGGTTGTGACTAGCTGGCCAAGACGAACTCAACCATGGGTTCAGAATGTATTTCCATGGCGCCTATAGGATTTTGGAGATGGCATGGCTTATAGCTACGGACCTTTGTCGGTGGGTATAGGTCTGAATTGTTTTAGCCACGGACATGAGGTAGAAGATGAAGGCGTGTCACGCCATCATTGGCCCATTCAAATCACGCGCGCATATTTTTTTGTTCTGAACAATAATCACTGTTTTGCTTTATTATATTTTCTTTGTATTATATTAACAAATGAAGCCAAGTGGTTTAGTGGCAAGGCAGGCGTTCAAGTATCCATCAGGACCTGGGTTCGAATCCCAGGTCCCCCACTTTCATTCATAATTTTGTTTTTCAGGTGATTCGGTGCATTTGCTTTGCTACAACGTACCATGCACCTCCATACATCCAGTAGCCAAATGGCCAAAGGCCAGATCTGGTGGTCCAAGAGTGAATGTCCATCATGGAGCCAAGTCAGCACGTGCACACCAAGTCCAGAAAAGTCAACAGGGCCAACGTTTAATGGGCCACATAATTGCTGTTCAAACTCCCCAATTCAGGCCCAAACCTCTTTTCTCTCATATTTATTTATTTTTATTTTTGATTGTTTTATTATTTTTTATTTAGTCACTAACCAATCAAAAATTCTTCTCTTTATAAAATAAAAATCACAAAATATTTTCTTTATTTTAATCAAACCTTAATTTTTATTTTTATTAATAAATACTAATTAAATTAACTTAGATTTTAATTAGAATAACTTTAATATATTTTTGTAAATAACTAAAATTAAATTAGACTTAATTAGGTCTTTACTAATTCAATTAATTTTTATTTCTTTCTTAAAATACCAAAAATCCAAAAATATTTATTTTTACTAACAAAAAGACCAAAAATAATTTATTTATTTTTAATTAATTTATTTTAGTTCAATTTAGTAATTAACTTAGAAAATTTCTTTCATAAAATAAAAAAAAAACAACAAAAAATCTTTTCTTTAAAAAAGGGGTCAAAACCCTATTCGCACTCGATTTAATTTTCCGCACGCGATCTATTTATTCAATATTGTACTTGTTCCCGGAATGTAATAGATAATTAGGACCATTTAATTATTTTTATCGCTTTATTTATTTTTCCGCATTTAAATTTCAAAGGGTTGTTTTGGCGATGTAAATACCCGACGCCTTGTAATTTAAATTCCGCATTTTATATTCCGCAAATTATAACTGTTAGATGTTTGATAATAGGAATGCATGACAAGACTGGATGTTTTAACCTAAAATCAACTTAGATCACCCTTAACATGTACAAAGATAAAATAAACTGAAAATGATACACTCGCACATGCACACTCTTAGGGTACACCGCACTTGGTTGCCTTCGTACGCGGTCATTGAGTATAGGTAGTTTTAGAGGTCGCCCTCCTGTCCAAAGATCATAGTCGCCTCGAAACGGTTGCCTCGGATATTGTTGCCTCAAAACAAATTATCTAAGACATTAGGGTTACCGCTAAGGCGTCCTAACATTGCTTTAGTGACCGCACGTCCCTCATTCGAATTGACCCTTAAACTCCAACGACGATGCTACCTACTCACTAATAGTAGGATAGCATTATCTAAAGGAAGATAACATAGAATGATTCCTTTTTCGAGTAGGTAGATGGTTCTTAAGTACTTGCTCTTTAAAAAAAAACAAAAACAAAATCTTTTTCACACTTACACCTTTCAAACAAAAAACTTTTTCACACCCACAATCACAAAGAAAGTAATTTTGAAAACAATATGAGCAAATACCTAAGAGCCCATGGATAACCACGGATAAAAAGGGTGCTAACACCTTCCCTTTCTATAATCTACCCCCCGAACCCGAGAAACATCTTGAAAAAGGAATTTTTCTGTGCTTTTTTCCTTTCCTTGTTGGATAAAATAATAGTCGATGGCGACTCTTGCTTACCACGACATTTTGCGAAAAACAAAGGCAAAACGCAAACCAACATTCCAAAAAACAGTCAGTTCTTTCCCACTGTATCACAGAACTGGCGACTCTGCTGGGGATATTTAATAAGTGGGGTGTACCTTAGGAATAGTTCATAATGTTTTAAATTGCTTGACTTGTATGCTTTATCTTTGTGGGTTTGAATTGGAGTTACTATAGATCCTAACCCGGATCTGGGGGATACCCTTTAGGTAAGTAGCAATAAACTGTGAGGGAATTGTACGGTGTAGACCAATACAGTTGAAGCAGTAGCTACATTGGTGGGGAACTTTAGTATGTATCGATATCCCTTGTGGCACAACGAGGCGAATATGGGTCTGCTAAGGGGTCATTAAGCACCAACTGACCTTAGAACCTTTAAATTGACCAACTTGGCCATAGGACAGTAGCAGTATGCTACACTCATTGAGACTAAACTCTCGCGATGATTCCGGCCGCAAGAAAAGGTTGTTAAACTGGAATTATGACCGATCGAGGGTAGTCAGTGATATTGAGATCCTCTAGAACCCGGTTACTATTACTAGGACAGGTTAAACCAACTAAACTGAAAGAGGGTAATACCTAAACTCCATGCCTGCCTAAACTTAAGGCTGTTTGTATGACTTGTGTGCCTTCAACCTTGAACTACTTGCACATTCTTGTTATCTGACAACATGAGTTCTTTGCAGGTTTTATTTACAGTCCTTATCCAATAATTTGGATTTATTGCAGGGTTTACTTACATCACCTCAACTTTTGCTTAAACGCATAACATACACATCATAACATCATGCCTTAACATTTCCTTAACCATTTCAAGGATCTCAAGGGTTTGTGATGCAGGTTATTGTAAATCAAATGTCTAGCAAGGGGCAAAGGGGATTTATTTTCCTCTAGCCAATGTTGTCTAGAGATCAAAACATGAGGACTTGAGTCGGTGTTTATGACCCACTCGATATGGTGAGCTTGACTCTTGAAGAAGGACTCTTAACAACACGGAGTTTCTTCAATCAAGGCTACGAAATTCAAATTCTAACAAGTTTCTTGTTTACCCCGCGAGATCCTTGAAAACATTGCATACATATATCTTACATATCATTGCATAACAGGTCTCTCAGTACAGGTCTCTCATGTTCTCGCTGTTCATTTCAGCAATGGCTTTCCAACCAGATAACCAAGATATTCAAACTCAAGAAGCTCAGTTCAGGGACGTATTCCTAAACCTATATAGGGGGCATGAAGAGTTGAAAACACTCCTCGTTGGGAACTTGGTCAAGAAAAGTCCTGAAGACAATAAGGACGAATGGATGGAACAACTGCAAGCTGAGTTCAGTGCCATGAAAACCTAGATGCTGGGGCAGATGGATCTTATCCAAGGCTTAGCTCGGCAACAAGAAGAGCTGAGAACCATTATCAACTAGCTTCATCAAGACAGATACAACAACATGAAACAAATAGTCAAGGTCGGGGACCAAGTCATTAATCAACTTCCGAGAAGTCAAAGGTTTGGTTTGATGAAGAATAGACCTCTCCAAGTTGCTACTACCTCAAGGGTCCAACAACAACCTTGCCATAAACAACGGGTTGATCAGAGTAAGCCAAATATGCCCAAGAGGCAATTTACCAAGCTCAACATGTCGCTGTCTCAGGCTTTACAACACCTATTGAGATTGAATCTGGTAACGTTAAGGGACCCTCCTAAGAATCCCAACATAGCCTCCCCAAGGTACAATCCTGATGCAAGGTGTGCATATCACTCCAACAACCCGGGGCATGATACTAACATCTGTTGGGCATTGAGAAACAAAATTCAAGACCTGATTGATGAAGGAGCATTGGAACTCACACAAGACGTTCAGATTGAATTCTTTTGCCATCCCCCCAAGGTTCACCATTTGAAGTGACAAGTACTGAGACGAGAAGACTTTTTGTTCATTAGAGTTTTCAAGTTGTAATTTTCTTTTGATTGTTCGAACATTTATTCATGTCAAACTTTATTACTTTATCAATGCATTGCATATGCCTGTTTTGAATCAATCCATTCGTATTTCACTATATTCAAATTTCTTTCATTTTTGTGATGATCAACTCTCGATTAAAAAATTCTAAGCCTTTAGAGGGAGGATGACAAAAATGATATCAAAATCTCTACAGTATGCTTTTGAACAGACCCCGCTGACGAGGTACAGGCATTGTTTCAAATCCTAAACAGTGGAGTTATAAGGAAGATAATCCCTCATCAACCCCTTTGAGCCAAAGAAGTTGGAGTTTTTCTTTTCACAAATTAAAAGCCTTAATTATAACCTGGGGCAGGGTAGTTTTCTCATTTAATCCAGGTGCACAATGAATGGCATCAAAGAAGTCCTTACGAAATAAAAGACGGTGTCGGTTCCGTATAATCGTAAGGACAGGCAGTCATTATCTCTCAGAAATAAAAACCCATTAAGTCAAAACCTATGAATGAGACTTACAAAACTGGGGCATCCCGCTGACTGTAATCACAAAAAGAAACAGTTCAGGAAAAAGATAGGGATAATAAAACCAAAAAGAAAGAGGCCCTACAAACTCTTAACAAAAATGACTGCCTGTTCAAAATAAATTGTCAGTATCCGAACCATCACTGGAATATCAGAGCAAAGACCCAAATGGGATATAATGCATGATTAGCTGAGTTTAGGATCGAAGAACATCACGAAGAGCGGGTGGGTACAAATGAATTTTGAGCCTTTATCCTTTGTTTCTTAAACCGTGAACCAGGCCGCGTTATAATCCTTAAAAGTCCTAGCTGAAGCATGGGTTAGTTCGAAAGCATACTGTTACAAAAGGTATCCTGACTTTTGTAGGGCTTGCTGTAAATCCTGAGTTGACATCACATTTTAAAAAAATTCGCTTGTTTTATTGAAAAATGCATTTTCAAAAACTTCAAGACAGACATAAGCTTTGCATTCTTAAAGTAACATTGTTTGCATATGACTATTTGTTCAAACAGCAGAGAAATTCGCATGACGAATATCTAGTGAACAAAAACCTTTTCAATAAAAAGGATCACCTCAAGTGGAAAAACACTTCCAATCAAGGGGCACGAAATGATCATTGTCCATCATTTGGGGCAATTAAGTCAAGATTCAAGGAATCTCTCAAAATGCCAAATAGCCATGGGCAAATCTCCATCTGAATCAATTGGGGCATTGGACATGAAATCCAGCAACGAATCTTGCATGATAAAACAAAGATCTTCTGGTAGTATGGCAACACAACACTACCGACAGTGACACCTCCCTACATCCTGAGAGCGTGGACATAGTCAGAAATTACCGTGCATGAATAAAGACCCGCTAGGTTGACTGGCCTAGGCAAAAATAAGGGCTTCTCGGCGAACCAAAAGGGTTCGGGCAAAAATTAGGGATGAGAATGAAAAATTGTACACCCGGAAAGTCGAAAACCTGAAAAGGTGGCTTGAGCAAAAAAGGGTATCCCGGTGGACTGAAAAACCGAAAGGGCGGTCCAGGCAAAAATTAGGGATCAAAGTGTACGACTATGTCTCGTCACTTGCCTACCAGAAGAAGACTTGTCATTTTGACCGAAAGATACCAAGCACCTCATAGGTGGGGATAATACTCGATCCACCAGGCCTCCGCAGGCACCTTCTCCCGCAAAAACAGGGGAAAAAAGTCTCGATGCAAGCCATCATCATATCCTTAGCACGCGTCCCAGTAACATTCACTCCCCGCAGAGTAAGACAGTAAAGATAGCTCTCCCCAGCTGAGGCTGGCAACTGTGAATGAGTCAGTAATATTCTCCCCAAGCAGAGTTTATCTACCATCAACACTGAAAAGCCTTAATATCCCCGGCAGTCTTAATATTCCCCAGCGGAGTATAAGAATATTCCCCGGCAGAATATAAGATATCCCCAGTGGAGTTAAAATTTTCCAAGCGCAGTCTGAAAAAGCTTCCCCAATGGAGTTGAAGAATCATCCCCAGTAGACTCCGAAAGTTCGTCCCCGACGGAGTATAAAAATAAATATCCCCAGCCGATTTCAAAGGAAGATTGTCCCTAGAAAATCTCAAAGGATTATCCCCATTAGAGCCTAAAAGGTTATCCCCAGTGAAGTCGCAACTGAAAAATCATCCCAGTGGAGTTCTTTCCTTTCACAAACAGGAATTCAATCCCCAACAGGATTCAGTATCACCAGCAACGATAATTCATCCCAACGGAATTTATCAGTGGAATCCTCAGCAGAACATCTCTTCCCTACAGAGTAATCTCCTCATTAGTTTTATGACCCAACAAAATTTTCCTCTCTTACAGGTTTATTCTCGCAACCATCGTTATCCGTTATCTCCAGCAGAAACAAAGAATTCAACTCTATTCTCCAGCAGCTATCCAGGATTTATTTTCCCCCGGCTAGAAACATTACGTTTCCATACATCATGATACATGCATATACACATCATACAAAATAATCTCATTTATTTTGAGAACATCATTGCTTGATATATATCATGCACTGCATACGACTGACCTTTACCTTTCAGGAAAGATGCAGTTAAGTTCTCAGCTATGTTGAAGACCTGACCGGTTCTTAAAATCTCAACTGAATTATCCTCGATTAAATTTCAGATAAGGTTCTCAATCTTGACAATTTTCCTCCGTCAAAGTGTGGACGAGTTCTACAATCTCAACAGAATTATATTTCGTTGAAGACCAGACAGTTCCTAGATCTTGATGAAGATGTTTTCCTCCGTCAAAGTGTGGACGAGTTCTACAATCTCAATGGTATACTCCGTTGAAGACCAGACAGTTCCTAGATCTTGATGAAGATGTTTCCCTCAGTCAAAGACCTGACCGATTCTTAAATCTCAACTGAATTATCCTCGGTTGAATTTTAGATAAGGTTCTCAATCTCGACAATTTTCCTCCGTCATAGTGTGGATGAGTTCTACAATCTCAACGGTATACTACGTTGAAGACCAGTCAGTTCCTAGATCTTGATGAAGATGTTTCCCTCCGTCAAAGTGTGGACGAGTTCTACAATCTCAACGGTATACTATGTTGAAGACCAGACAGTTCCTAGATCTTGATGTTTTCCTCCGTCATAGTGTGGACGAGTTCTACAATCTCAACGGTATACTACGTTGAAGACCAGACAGTTCCTAGATCTTGATGAAGATGTTTCCCTCTGTCAAAGTGTGGACAAGTTCTACAATCTCAACGGTATACTACGTTTAAGACCAGACAGTTCCTAAATCTTGATGAAGATGTTTTCATCCATCATAGTGTGGACGAGTTCTACAATCTCAACGGTATACTACATTGAAGACCAGGCAGTTCCTAGATCTTGATGAAGATGTTTTCCTCCATCATAGTGTGGACGAGTTCTACAATCTCAACGGTATACTATGTTGAAGACCAGACAATTCCTAGATCTTGATGAAGACGTTTTCCTTCGTCATAGTGTGGACGAGTTCTACAATCTCACGGTATACTACGTTGAAGACCAAACAGTTCCTAGATCTTGATGAAGATGTTTTCGTCCGTCATAGTGTGGACGAGTTCTACAATCTCAACGGTATACTACGTTGAAGACCAGACAGTTCCTAGATCTTAATGAAGATGTTTTCCTCCGTCATAGTGTGGACGAGTTCTACAATCTCAACAGTATACTACGTTGAAGACCAGACAGTTCCTAGATCTTGATGAAGATGTTTTCCTCCGTCATAGTGTGGACGAGTTCTACAATCTCAATGGTATACTACGTTGAAGACCAGACATTTCCGAGATCTTGATGAAGATGTTTCGCTTAGTCGAAGACCTGACCGGTTCTTAAATCTCAATTGAATTATCCTCGGTTGAATTTCAGATAAGGTTCTCAATCTCGATAATTTTCCTCCGTCAAAGTGTGGACGAGTTCTACAATCTCAACAGTATACTCTGTTGAAGACCAGACAGTTCCTAGATCTTGATGAAGATGTTTCCCCCAGTTGAATTACAGACAAGTACTTAAAACTCAACAAAGATGTTCTCCCAGCTGAGGTACAGGCAAGTTCTTAAATCTCAACAAAAGTTAGACTTCCCCAGCGGCATCTTCTACAACAACGGGTATGCACATTCTCTCTAAGGAATCTCTTATGCGATCGACGCTCCCACTGATGGCATCTGTAAGCCCATCCTCCTACCAACAATCTCCAAATGGCATCTATAAGCCCATTCCCGACATCACCAAGCTGATACCACTTCATGCGAGTGCAAATTTCTGGGCACTATAGTGTTCAATCATCTTCCACCTTTGGATCACGAAAGGCGCGAAAGCCAATCTACATCCTCATGTTTAAGAAGATTGAACAGGGGCAGATGTTGTACCCCAAAATTTTCCCTCCCATATTTCTCAAGACATTGTAAGAAAAATCTCCAAGTGGCTCAAGATTGCTCAAAAGTTGGACAGTCAAGCTATCTCCTAAGGCAGTCAACCTCAAATTAGGCTTTTGTGTTGCATCAATATCCTTGAATCCAAATGACCTCAAGTGCTCCCCAATGTCCTAATATGTTCTCAAGGTCATCCATGTCAAAATTTAAGCCTTGCAGAGGATGTTTGGTCAGTCAATTGCTCAAAGGGTCAAAAGATCGACTGTGTTAGGGCAAAAGTCAATTGTGACCTATAAACAGTCAAACTTCAAGATTTTTTGTCAATATTCTCATTTTGAAGGATATTTCATCATTTTATACGGGTTGATAATGATTCATCAAGGATTGCTCAAAATTCATCAAGACTCAAAATTTGATAAATTAGGGTTTTGTAGGAAAAGTCGACTCAACTTTGACCAAGCATAACTTTCTAATACTTTATGAGAAATGACCCATACAAAGCTCATTTTTAAGATGATGCAATTTCCTACAATCCATCTTCATACCCCAAGATCAGAAAATGTACTCACAAGAAGTTATAAATTTGGACATTATAGATCATTTTTGAAAGTCAACCAAAACACCTTTTTTGCAAAAGCTTATAACTTGAGCATGGAATATCAAAATGTGATTAGACCAAATGTTTTTGTTAAAGGACATCTCAAGCTTTCTAAAAAGTCAAAGAACACCTCCAAAAGTTCAAAATTGAAGAAGTTATGCATTGTTGAAGTTGGACATTTTTGCAAAATTGCCAAAAGTCAACTATCCCCAAAACTTCAAATTTTTTTAAATGGGCTCATTCTTTTCCACTTGATTTGAGCTTGCATCATTGTCCACGTGTCCTAGCTTCAGCCATGAGCCCATATCTTATTTTTATTATTTAATTTGATTTTTAATTGAATTTATTCACTTTAAATCAAATAAAATCATATAAAATCAAAAGTATTTATAACTCATGATTTTTTGGTTGATTTAGGCTTTGAATACAACTATTATGTGAGTCAAATGCACATCAAGTGCATTGGTTACAAGAAGATATGGTTTAGGCCAAATTTGGAAGGTTGTAATGGTGGAATCAAATCCAATTCATGAGCATTGATTTAGAGAGATTTGTACCAAGTTTCTTACCCTAATGCAATATACATTACATAAGGAAGGCAAAGGCACAAAAATAGTGGTTGGAGGCTGCAAGCATAGACAGAACAAAACTTGAAAAAAGTGACAAAAAGCTTGAATTCGAATTCGTAGTTAGGAGCAATTTCAGAAGCTTAGACCGGTCCCAATCGATTCTTGGGCGCTCACTCAATCTTTCTGGATCAAAATCAAGTGTTCTCATACACCACAAAGCGCTGTAAGTGCCACGCGATTTCCCTCTGTACTTGGTTTCGTATCTCAAAATTTATGCATTGTTACAATGAAATAATTGCATATTTGTAATCACCATGCCATTTGCAAGCTTTTGACATTAACCAATTTCATTTGTATGACCAATATGAAGATCTGCCATTGCTAGGGTTTCGTCCTTGTTTTTGGGGCTTTTATTTTCAGGTACAATTGGCCATAATAATGGCTATGGTTGTGACTAGCTGGACAAGACGAACTCAACCATGGGTTCAGAATGTATTTCCATGGCGCCTATAGGATTTTGGAGATGGCATGGCTTATAGCTACGGACCTCTGTCGGTGGGTATAGGTCTGAATTGTTTTAGCCACATACATGAGGTAGAAGATGAAGGCGTGTCACGCCATCATTGGCCCATTCAAATCACGCGCGCATATTTTTTTGTTCTGACCAATAATCATTCTTTTGCTTTATTATATTTTCTTTGTATTATATTAATAAACGAAGCCAAGTGGTGTAGTGTCAAGGCAGGCATTCAAGTATCCATCAGGACCTGGGTTCGAATCCCAGTTCACCCACTTTCATTCATAATTTTGTTTTTCAAGTGATTCGGTGCATTTGCTTTGCTACAACATACCATGCACCTCCATACATCCAGTAGCCAGATGGCCAAAGGCCAGATCTGGTGGTCCAAGAGTGAATGTCCACCATGAAGCCAAGTCAGCACGTGCACACCAAGTCCATAAAACTCAACAGGGCCAACGCTTAATGGGCCACATAATTGCTGTTCAAACTCCCCAATTCAGGCCCAAACCTCTTTTCTCTCATATTTATTTATTTTTATTTTTGATTGTTTTATTATTTTTTATTTAGTCGCTAACCAATCAAAAATTCTTCTCTTTATAAAATAAAAATCACAAAATATTTTCTTTATTTTAATCAAACTTTAATTTTTATTTTTATTAATAAATACTAATTAAATTAACTTAGGTTTTAATTAGAATAACTTTAATATATTTTTGTAAATAATTAAAATTAAATTAGACTTAATTAGGTCTTTACTAATTCAATTAATTTTTATTTCTTCCTTAAAATACCAAAAATCCAAAAATATTTATTTTTACTAACATTAATTAATTTTTATTTCTTTCTTAAAATAACAAAAAGACCAAAGTAATTTATTTTTTTAATTAATTTATTTTAATTCAATTTAGTAATTAACTTAGGTAATTTCTTTTATAAAATAAAAAAAAACAACAAAAAATATTTTCTTTATCAAAAGGGGTCAAAACCCTATTCGCACTCGATTTAATTTTCCGCACGCGATCTATTTATTCAATATTGTACTTGTTCCCAGAATGTAATAGATAATTAGGACCATTTAATTATTTTTATCGCTTTATTTATTTTTCCGCATTTAAATTTCAAAGGGTTGATTTTGGCGATGTAAATACCCGACGCCTTGTAATTTAAATTCCGCATTTTATTTTCCGCAAATTATAACTGTTAGATGTTTGATAATAGGAATGCATGACAAGACTGAATATTTTAACCTAAAATCAACTTAGATCACCCTTAACATGTACAAAGATAAAATAAACTGAAAATGATACACTCGCACATGCACACTCTTAGGGTACACCCCACTTGGTTGCCTTCGTACGCGGTCATTGAGTATAGGTAGTTTTAGAGGTCGCCCTCCTGTCCAAAGATCATAGTCGCCTCGAAACGGTTGCCTCGGATATTGTTGCCTCAAAACAAATTATCTAAGACATTAGGGTTACCGCTAAGGCGTCCTAACATTGCTTTAGTGACCGCATGTCCCTCATTCGAATTGACCCTTAAACTCCAACGGTGATGCTACCTACTCACTAATAGTGGGATAACATTATCTAAAGGAAGATAACATAGAACGATTCCTTTTTCGAGTAGGTAGATGGTTCTTAAGTACTTGCTCTTTCAAAAAAAAACAAAAACAAAATCTTTTTCACACTTACACCTTTCAAATAAAAAACTTTTTCAAACCCACAATCACAAAGAAAGAAATTTTGAAAACAATATGAGCAAGTACCTAAGAGCCCGTGGATAACCACAAATAGAAAGGGTGTTAACACTTTTCCTTTCTATAATCTACCCCCCAAACCCGAGAAACATCTCGAAAAAATAATTTTTCTGTGCTTTTTTCCTTTCCTTGTTGGATAAAATAAAAGTCGGTGGCGACTCTTGCTTACCGCGACATTTTGCGAAAAACAAATGCAAAATGCAAATCATCATTCCAAAAAACAGTCAGTTCTTTCCCACCGTATCACAATTATAATTGAAACATCTTTAACAGGAACAGGTGAAACAGGAGCATTTTTGAACAAAATCTCTTGGTTGTCTATCAAGCGTTGAATACCTGTCTTTAATAGAGGGCAAACAAATGGTGAGGATAAGCAAAGATGGAAGTCTTCATTACAACCTAGGAATATACTAGCTTTCAACAAGTTTATCTTAATGGTTTGGAGCGGAGTCAAGAGTTCATCCGCTATGGTAACAAACAAATCTTCTTCGATAGCATTGGCGTTGTTACCATGCCTAGGCATAGGAGCAGAAATGACGTTTGGTTTCTCGGGCGCCTCAAACTCAATCTCTTTTGAATCTATAAGGTCTTGAATTTTGTTCTTCAAATCCCAACAGTTATTAGTGTCGTGACCCGGGCTTTCGGAATGATATGCACATCTGGCATTCAAATGATAATGAGGGGACACCGTGTTGGGATTCTTTGGAGCTTCTTTTAAAGTTGCTAGATTATATTTCATAAGATATGGTAAAACCTGGGCTAGAGTCATATTAATTCTGGTGAATTGTCGGACTGGCCTTTCCACCCTCGGTTGATTACTCCTTGGTTGATCAGATGTAAGATTTGGGATCATAACGACCCCTACCATTGGTCGGCATTCAACTCTCCCTTGGTTCTTTTATGGATAAACAGTAGATACCTCCTTCTTCCCAGTGAAGGGTTTTTCACAGCTGTAGAGGCAGACTAATCCTTCTGAATCTTTCTACTTTTTATACCAGCTTCCCCCTCTCTCCGGTTAGTATTAACTCAGTAAACCCAGCAGATGAGCTCCCAATAAAATGGTTGAAGAAAAGGCCCGATAGAGTGCCTAAGAACATATCCACCAACTCCCTTTCAGATAGAGGTGTAAGATTAAGATTGCGCCTAAGAGGGGGGTGAATTAGGTGGTGGTCGATTTTTGACTTATTTTATACTTTATGGTTTTGATTTAGTGCTTTGAAAACTGTAAAGTTCAGAAAGTAAAGAGACACGGAGAATTATCCTGGTTCCTTCCATACCCCGGAAGTACGTCCAGTCCCCTTGCAAACACGCAAGAGATTTTACTATATTGTTAGAACTTTTACAAGACTCTTCCTAGCCTTATCCACTAAAGAACCTAACAAATAACCAAGAACACCCTCTTGGATTTCCAATAAGTCTAATGAGAACAATCCTCTCAAAAGATACCTCTTGTTTCCAATAATGGACAACAAGGAACAAAAGTAATCTAATACTTAATTCCAACAATCCTGGAAATAAGTTACACTTTGTATGTTTTTATGAAGTATGATTTCTTGAAAGATGTTGATCACATAGAGTGACTTCTTTGAAGTTTATTCTTTCTTCTCTTGTAAGAAATTCAAACTGTAACACAATGGTTAGATAATGCTCAAAGATTTCTGTTCTTTATATGTGTGAAAGTGCAGAAAATCTTTGTTCTTAAAAGTTAAGAAATATGAAGTTTGAATATTTTACAACGTTCAGATTTTATTTCATAAGAGAAGAGTTGTTTATGATTTGAAAGATTTTGTAATATATAGTAATCAAGATACCTTTCCAAAAGGACACTTTTCTGTTTGAAAAACTTGACAAGATGCAATGTTTGATCATGCAACTATTGGAGAAAAGGTGTGAAGGATATCTTGAAACCAGTTCAGATTTTTCAAAATTTTCAATGTGCAAATCGATTAACATAAGATGCAAATCGATTGCACGTGTTTGTAACGTTCAGAATTTCAAAAAATTTGAAGTGTAAATCGATTAGCATGTTGTGTCAATCGATTTACAAGAGTTAAAAAATCAGTTTGTTCTGTGATCAATCGATTTACACAACCTGTAAATCGATTGCTGGCAGGAGCAAACCGTTTTTTTGAGAAAGCATGTGTAAATCGATTTACACAAGATGTTAATTGATTTACAGCAGAGAAAAACTTAAAAATTGTTTTGAAATATAATTGAAGTGATGTGGCAAGTGTGTATATCATTTTTGAGCATTTCTAATCAATGTAGTTTAATTGAGAATTGATATACTTGATTGCTTGCCAAGATCCTTGAAGCTTTGAGTGAATGATGCTTTAAGTTAATTTCCACTTCTTTTCCTTCTTTCCGTAATGCTTGTTTGTCTTTCATCAAACTAGCTTGTTTGTCTTTCATCAAAACTAAAGTTGAGTTGAGGCTTGAGATTACATTCTCCCCCTTTTTGATGATGACAAACCATTTTCCTTTATGTGTTGATCAAAATTTGAGCAGAATGTGTTTTCTCCCCCTGAGAAGATTTCTCCCCCTATGGAGAAAAAGATTTGAAAGCTTGCTCTGTAGAGACAATGAAAACAAACAACCATAAAGTGCTATTACATCCTTCTCCCCTGTTGACATTATCAAAAAGAAGGGAAAGATGCAACAAGAAATTATAACAGAAAGAAATGTACAGGAACATGAATGAAAAACAAAAAAAAAACTTTCAAAATTATCGAACAAAGTTTAAGAACACAATACATAAAACGAACACTTGAAATACAACAAGACAAAAACCATAATGATACTTATAACAAGAATTTAATAACATTGATCAGGAACATTTTAGAAAGGTCCTTGATATGGAAATTGTTGTTGAAGAGGTGGTTCGGTGTATTGAGGAGGCGGAGGTGCAGGATTGGTTGGGTCGTATGGAGGGATATGAAGATGTGAATAAAGATATGAAAATTGTTGGTTCACATCATTCTGAAAAGCATTTATTCGAGATGAGGTAGAGTCATTTATCTCAGTCCATCGAGCATTGATGTTAGAATTGAGAGAAGCAAACTTTTGCGTCATGAAATCCATAACATCTTGATTTGTTGGACCACAAGAAGCAGCAGAAGGAGGAACTTCATGGTCTTCTTCATCTGCATTATTACCTTCATCGCCGACAACATCCTCTCCAATGTAAGTGATGGTCTTTGCATCACCATTGAAATGAACACCCATCCTTGAATCGACATTTTTGATGGAGATCCTAGTGGTGATTGGATCCATTTCAATCCGCTCAAATCCAGTGAAATCTATATCAAAAGCTGCCATAATCCTTGTAATGAAATATGCATATGGTAGAAAGGTGGCCCTTGCGGCAACTTTTAGCATATGCAACACAATCAATTTTGCCCAATTAACCGGAATTCCATTTTTCCTTGCATAGATGATTTGTAGTTCTAGGTCGGTCACCGTACAATGATTCCCTGCTCTAGGAAACAGAATATACACCAGAAAATAGTGAAACAACCTATCATCAATATGAAAATTTCCAGCACTCCATGTGTCCCTAGCTGGAATAACCCCGCCAAGACTTCGAATCCGCTTGGCACGGTATTCAGATTCTGATAACCTTCCAATGCTATAGAAAAATTCTCGCTTCTGATAATTTTCCCAAGCAGCATCTTCTGGATCATAGAGGGTACTTCCAGAATATGGAATGTTCAATATTCTGCCAATAGTTTTGGAATACAGAGGGATTCTTTTTCCAAGGACATAGGTATAACATTTGTTGTTGTCATAGCACATATTGCTGTAGAAAATTCTAACCAGATCCGGGTAATAGAAACCATGTGAAGATATTAATGGTTCTAAACCATAAGCAATGAAATCTCTTTGAAACGAGAAGCATTCATCTGGAAAAGTAGATAACATACCAAACTTTGGAGCAGAGATGATTTTCTTTTGAAAATGCTTGATAAATCTGTCCCGCTGTGGATCCGAGAGGTATTCGAGCACAGAGTTTTCAGATGTTGACGTAGCTTGCTTCTTTCCTTTCTCTGAGGCAGAGGCTTTTCTCTTGGGAGCCATGGATCTTGTTAGGGTTTTGAAAAGAGAGATATAGAGTTCTTTATGTTGTTATGTGAGAGAGTGTGTTGGTGTTATGAGATAGTTTTGGTGAGTTTAAATAATATAGAGAGTAAGTGAGGTCTTTATGAGTTTTTAATTTGGTGATTTGGTCAAGGTTTCATTGATTGGTCAATAGTAAGGTGGGAGGTTGAGAGACAATGAATGTTTGACCAATATATTAAAAGCTCATACAAGTATCACATGTTAAAAAATAAATTACATAGATAAAATACATAGAAAATGCTTCAGATTCTGTGGTAAATCGATTTGCCCCTTGGTTAAATCGATTTACACAGAACATTTTTATAAAAAATAATTTTCGTTCAGTGGTAAATCGATTTACATATTGTGTAAATCGATTTACACAAAAGATTTTATTAAAAAAAATGATTTGCTTCAGTGGTAAATCGATTGACATATGGTGTAAATCGATTTACTTAAAGAAAAATTTAAAAAATCATTATTTTTAACATTTGAAACAATGTCCAACCACATATATATGTACATTAAGGTATAGTTAAGGATTGAGTGCACCTTAAATATCTTGTTCATCGAGGATTCCAAGTTCACGACGAATTTTGAAAAATGCATCCTTTTCAAGTGGTTTTGTGAAGATGTCCGCGAGTTGATTTTGAGTGCCCACAAATGTGATCTCGACATCTCCTTTGAGTACATGGTCTCGGATGAAATGATGTCTGATGTCAATGTGTTTCGTCCGGGAATGCATAACTGGATTTTTCGTAATATTGATCGTGCTTGTGTTAACACATCGAAGAGGAATGCATCCAAGGTTTACTCCATAGTCAAGTAATTGTTGTTTTAGCCAAAGAATTTGAGCGCATCCACTTCCAGCCGTAATGTATTCTGCTTCGGCAGTGCTGAGAGCTACGCTTGCTTGCTTTTTGCATGACCATGAAACCAAGGCATTTCCAAGAATGTGACATGTTCCACTTGTACTTTTGCGATCAGTTTTGCAACCTGCATAGTCAGCATCAGAATAACCAACTAGATTGCACATACTACCTTTTGGATACCATAATCCGACGTTGGTTGTTCCTTTGAGATATTTTATTATGCGCTTGACTGCTGCAAGGTGAGACTCTTTAGGATTGGCTTGATATCTTGCACATAGGCAAACGCTGAACATAATGTCAGGTCTACTTGCTGTTAAATAGAGGAGTGAGCCAATCATTCCACGATACTTAGTTATGTCAATAGAATTCCCTGATTCATCTGGATCAAGATAGGTGCCGGATCCCATAGGAATTGCACTTTCTTTGCTACTTTCCATCTCAAACTTCTTTATAAGGTCTTTGCAATATTTTGATTGGTTTACGAAGATACCATGTTTGAGTTGCTTAATTTGAAGACCGAGAAAGAAATTCAACCTTCCCATCATAGACATCTCAAACTCTCCTTGCATCATAGACGAAAATTCCTTGCACATATTTTGGTTAGTTGAACCGAAAACAATATCATCTACATAGATTTGTACACGTAAGGTATGATGATTAACATTTTTTATGAAGAGAGTGGTATCAACTTTACCCTTTACAAACCCTTTTTCACATAGGAATGCGCTTAGTCTATCATACCAAGCCCTTGGTGCTTGCTTCAGCCCATAGAGAGCTTTCTTCAGTTTGAAGACATGATTAGGATGTTTGAAGTCTTCAAATCCGGGAGGTTGCTTTACATAGACTTCTTCATTTATGAATCCGTTGAGAAATGCGCTTTTTACATCCATTTGAAAAAGTTCAAAGTCCAATGAGCATGCATTTGCAAGTAATAATCTTATTGCTTCCAAACGTGCTACCGGAGCAAAAGTTTCTTCAAAATCAATTCCTTTCTCTTGGTTGTATCCTTGAGCAACTAGTCTTGCCTTGTTTCGAGTGATTATTCCATTTTCATCCATCTTGTTTTTGAAAACCCATTTGGTTCCAATGATACGTTTATTTCCTGGATTAGGAACAAGTTCCCAAACTTCGTTCCGCTCGAATTGGTTTAACTCCTCTTGCATGGCAAGGATCCATTGATCATCTTCTAGTGCTTGAGCCACTTTAGTAGGTTCGACTTGAGATACAAAGGCCATATTTAAGCATGCATCCTTAAGATTTAGCCGAGTAGATACTCCTTTGCTAATATCTCCAATTATATTGTCAATTGGATGATCACGATGAGTTCTCCATTCTTGAGGAAGATCATCATCATTTTCATTTTGATGTGAAAGTTCATGTGTTTGTTCCGGATTGACAATTTTGCCATCTCCGCAGGAATTCTCATGAGATAGATCGAGATTGTCTTTGTCGTTGTTAAGGACAAAACATTTGCACCCGAAAATATGAAAGTGAGAGATATTTGGTTTTCTTCCTTTGTAAATCTCATATGGAGTTTTCTTTAGTATAGGTCTTATGATCACGCGATTGCTTACATAACATGTCGTGCTTACCGCATCCGCCCAAAAATATTTAGGCAAACTTGAGTCACTTAGCATGGTTCTAGCAAGCTCCACCAAAGACCTATTTTTCCTTTCAACTACTCCATTTTGTTGTGGAGTTATTGGTGCTGAAAAATTGTGGAAGATCCCATTTTCTTCACAAAATTCTTCAAATAGACTGTTTTTAAACTCTCCACCGTGATCACTTCGGATTGATGTTATCTTTGATGACTTCTCATTTTGAACTTGTTTTGCATATCTCTTGAATGCCTTGAATGCTTCATTCTTGTGCAATAAAAACAAAGTCCAAGTGAAACGGGAAAAATCATCTACAATAACTAATGCATAAATGTTACCTCCGAAGCTTCTTGTTCTAGATGGACCAAAAAGATCCATGTGCAACAATTGAAGTGGTCTTGTTGTTGAAACCATATTCTTTGGTTTGAAAGTTGATTTGGTCTGTTTGCCCTTTTGGCATGCACTACATAATTTGTCTTTGATGAACTTCATCTTTGGTAGACTAATAACTAAGTCATGCTTAACCAATTTGTTCAAGTGCTCCATGTGAATGTGAGCAATCCTCTTATGCCATAACCAAGCGTCATTGTTGTTTACCATAAGACATTGTACCTTCATAGACAAATCATCTAGAGTAATCATAAAAATATTGTTAGATCTTATACCTTTGAGTTTTACCTCATTGGTTGCCTCATCCATAATAAGGCATTATTATTTGTTGAATTTGATCTTGAACCCTCTATCACAAAGTTGACTTATGCTAAGAAGGTTGTGCTTTAATCCTTCAACATAGAGAACATCCTCAATTTGAATGGATGGAGGTGTGCCAACTATTCCAACGCCAAGAATATTTCCTTTGGTGTTGTCTCCATAGGTGACATACCCTTTGGCTTTATGTACTAGATATGAAAATTGGTGTACATCTCCTGTCATATGCTTTGAACATCCACTGTCAAGATACCAAACATTTGATGTGGATTTCAAGCATACCTACAAAAACAAATTATTTCTTGTTAGGTACCCAAGTTGCCTTGGGTCCTTCATAGTTAGTTCCCTTTTTCACCCATGCATAATGTCCACTAGCCATACTGAAATTTCTAATATAGCATGCATTGGGTGTGTGTCCAATAATACCACAGTAAAAACAGTTTGGAACAAATTTGCTCTTGTATCTAGGAATTTGTTTTCTTTTAGATACATTAGCCTTTTTATTTTGATGATTATGAACAACTTGCTTATTTTCTACTTTCTTGGGATTGGAATTATTACTAGCCTTTACAAAAACAGTGGGATTGTTACTTGGTTTCTTAGTATTCACATAACCAAGACCTCTTTTATCATTTGGATAACGTTGTTGGCTTAGTAATCCTTCCAATCCTATTTGTCCTTTTTCATATCGTTCAATGACTCTTTTCAATTGAACAATTTGAAAGACATTTGATTCACACTTGGAGCATGCAAAGTTTTCCTTTTCTTTAATAAAATTGTGTTTTTGAAGATCAAAATCTTTGGTCATGGTGTCAATTTTTTCTAGACAACTTAGAAGTTCTTTTTCTTGTTTTGACACCTTTTTGTATAAACTTTTGCATTCTTTCAAGAGTTCGTCAATTGCACCTTGAACATCATCATCAAAAAGATTAAATTCATTACTAACCTCTTCTTCATTGTCGGAGTGATGCGATGCCATTAAGGCTAAGTTTGCACATTCTTCGCTTTCCGATTCCGATGAACTGCTCATATCATTATCTTCCCATGCTATGTAGGCTTTCTTTTGTTTTGAGTCCTTTCCTTTGAATCCGTTTTTCTTTGGGAGATTTGGACAGTTTGGCTTGATGTGTCCTTGCTTTCCACATTCATAACATGAGACATCTTGTGTTGATGTGGAGGCTTCTCTTTTCTTGAAGTGCTTTCTCTTATGTGCATGAGATCCGCCTTTGTCATTTCTGCCAAAAAACTTCCCAAGTCTTTTCACAAGAAGCATGAAATTTTCATCTTCTTCCGGATTGTCTTCTTTTACCACTTCTTTTGAATCAATTTTTAAAGCAATGTTTTTGGACTTCTTTTCTAGATTCTCATGTTTTTCAAGTCTACCGAGTTCCGTTTCGTATTCTTGAAGTTTGCCAAATAATGTAGCGGAAGTCATTGCGGAGAGACTCTTCTTTTCCGAGATTGCCGTTACCTTTGGTTGCCATTCCCTAGTCAATGATCTAAGGATTTTCAAGTTGAGTTCATCATTTGACAGGGTTTTACCAAGAGCATTTAAGTGATTTGTCAAATGCACAAATCTCTTTTGTAAGTCAAGAATGGATTCTCCGGGCTGCATTCGAAATAGTTCATATTCTTGACTTAAGGTATTTAGCCTTGATCTTTTTACTTCAGCCGTTCCTTCATGAGTTTGAACCAAGGTATCCCAAATTTCCTTTGCTGTTCTGCAGTTTGAGACACGGAAAAATTCGTCCATACTGAGTGCACCTTAAAGAAGGTTTATTGCCTTTTTGTCATAGAGAACTTTCTTTTTATCATCGTCGTCCCATGTAGTTTTGGGCTTTGCAGACCCAACGCCATTGATTACCGTTATCGGGATAAATGGACCATTTTCAATAGCATCCCATACTTCCTCTCCTTGTGCTTTTAAATGCGCCTTCATGCGTATTTTCCAAAAGTCAAAATATTCACCACAGAATAGAGGAGGCTTGTTGTTACTACCACCATCTCTGAAAACTGGTTGATGATTTGCGGAAGCCATTCTGGATCTCTAGGAGCAGGTTACCTATAACCTGCTCTAATACCAATTGTAAGATTAAGATTGCGCCTAAGAGGGGGGGGGGTGAATTAGGTGGTGGTCGATTTTTGACTTATTTTATACTTTCTGGTTTTGATTTAGTGCTTTGAAAACTGTAAAGTGCAGAAAGTAAAGAGACACGGAGAATTATCCTGGTTCCTTCCACACCCCGGAAGTACGTCCAGTCCCCTTGCAAACATGCAAGAGATTTTACTATATTGTTAGAACTTTTAGAAGACTCTTCCTAGTCTTATCCATTAAAGAACCTAACAAATAACCAAGAACACCCTCTTGGATTTCCAATAAGTCTAATGAGAACAATCCTCTCAAAAGATACCTCTTGTTTCCAATAATGGACAACAAGGAACAAAAGTAATCTAATACTTAATTCCAACAATCCTGGAAATAAGTTACACTTTGTATGTTTTTATGAAGTATGATTTCTTGAAAGATGTTGATCACATAGAGTGACTTCTTTGAAGTTTATTCTTTCTTCTCTTGTAAGAAATTCAAACTGTAACACAATGGTTAGATAATGCTCAAAGATTTCTGTTCTTTATATGTGTGAAAGTGCAGAAAATCTTTGTTCTTAAAAGTTAAGAAATATGAAGTTTGAATATTTTACAACGTTCAGATTTTATTTCATAAGAGAAGAGTTGTTTATGATTTGAAAGATTTTGTAATATATAGTAATCAAGATACCTTTCCAAAAGGACACTTTTCTGTTTGAAAAACTTGACAAGATGCAATGTTTGATCATGCAACTATTGGAGAAAAGGTGTGAAGGATATCTTGAAACCAGTTCAGATTTTTCAAAATTTTCAATGTGCAAATCGATTAACATAAGATGCAAATCGATTACACGTGTTTGTAACATTCAGAATTTCAAAAAATTTGAAGTGTAAATCGATTAGCATGTTGTGTCAATCGCTTTACAAGAGTTAAAAAATCAGTTTGTTCTGTGATCAATCGATTTACACAACCTGTAAATCGATTGCTGGCAAGAGCAAACAGTTTTTTTGAGAAAGCATGTGTAAATCGATTTACACAAGATGTTAATCGATTTACAGCAGAGAAAAACTTAAAAATTGTTTTGAAATATAATTGAAGTGATGTGGCAAGTGTGTATATCATTTTTGAGCATTTCTAATCAATGTAGTTTAATTGAGAATTGATATACTTGATTGCTTGCCAAGATCCTTGAAGCTTTGAGTGAATGATGCTTTAAGTTAATTTCCACTTCTTTTCCTTCTTTCCATAATGCTTGTTTGTCTTTCATCAAACTAGCTTGTTTGTCTTTCATCAAAAATAAAGTTGAGTTGAGGCTTGAGATTACAAGAGGGGGTTGCACTCTTCCAGCTAGATCTCTTCACTTCTGTGCGTAATCTTTGAAACCCTCATTTGAAGCCATAGCCATACTCTGAAGTTGAGTACGGGTAGGCGCCAAATCTGCATTATACTGGTATTGTTTATAGAAAGTTGCGGCAAGATCTTCCCAGTTGTGGACGTCAGCCCTTTCTAATTGGTAAAACCAATCAAGTTATGTTCCAGATAGGCTATCTTGGAAAAAATGGACCCACAAGTCTTTATCGGCAGAGTGCGGCTGAATCTTTCTCACGTATAATCGGAAGTGCATTTTAGGACATGACACCCCATCATATTTTGCAAACAACGACACTTTAAACTTTGGTGGGATCACAATTCCCGACACTAGCCCCAATTCTTCAAAGTTTATACCTGGTACCCTTTGTATTTCCATAACGCTCAAACGCTCTTCAAGGTGTCTGTACTTATCATCAGTCGGAGGGTACTATTCCTCAGAGTAGTCTTCCTCTTCTTCCTCCTCTTCAGATTATGACGAAACTGTTGTTTCTTTTCCTTTCCCTTCCCCTTCATCAGATGTTGCTGCGAAATTCAAGGTTCTCCTAGTCTGCCCTTGAAACCTTTTCCCCATGATTACAACACCGGTTGGTTTCTTCTCTTTCTTCTTTTTCTCTTTTGCCAACAGAGTCTTCAGCTCCTCTTGCCCTTTGATCAGGGTTGTGAGTAACTGTTGAAACTGCATGTTTTGAGCTTGAAGATCTTTGACTGTCTCTTCGAGATCCATCTTACTGAAATAAACAGCAGAGAGATGAGTAAACTTGTTTCAAAAGACCTGTTTATGTTATGATAAATGATATGTGCATATGTAATGTTTTCAAGGATTTTAAAAGATTCAAGTTCGTTTTAAACAAAAAGAAACACACGTTATATTAATAAGATAGAGTTTGAGTACATCAATGCCCCTTGGGGAAAATAATACAACACTCTAAGATAAAAAAAGTAGTGCGCATCCTCTTTGGTTCTATGTAGGTGTTTAGAGTCTGCTCCTCAAGAAGTAGCCTAGTGAGTTCCAAAACTTTCTTCTCGCTTGCGTAGAATTGGGCTTCGAAAGTATCTCGCTCTCCTTTGAGTTGTATCCAATCCCTTTGTAGATCTTCGAGAGATGTGGGCATGTCAGGATGTAGGATAGTGTATGGAACTTCTCCTTCCTTAACAGGCTCAATAATCACCGGGAGAATGGAAGGATAAGGCATCATAAGACTTTGAGCGCGGGTTCGTACCCACTTGAGGTAAGGCTCAAGAGGGATGGAATTATTGTGTCCCAAAGTCTTTCTATCCACCTTGTTTAGCATCCTCCAAGCTCGGATGAATCTCTGGCGAAGACCTTGATCGTTGTTGTCGTAGTCGAATACCAAGCCTTGAATCAGCATATCGTGTGGGTCATCCCTTCGGGCATAACCAAACTGTCTTAGATCCAAGCATGGGTTGTAGGTGATGCCTCCTCTAATTCCAAGTAGAGGGACATTAGGGAATTCCCCATAACGATCAACAATAATAACATTCTTTTTGGATTGAGAGAACCAATGAATATCTGAATGTTTGAGTGTCATTAACCTTTGTGACCACCTTAAACCTTACTCATTCTTTAAGACTGATTGGTGAAGATGAGAAATAAACCATCTTGCCAGGAGAGGAGTGCAACACATAAGGATACCTCTTTTCCTCATTGTATGAGTGTGAAAGGAGTGCAGGATATCCCCTAGTAATGTAGGCACTAGATTGCGTGACATGAAGATTTTGACGGCACTCACATCTATGAGTTAGTCACGATTGGCAAACAAGAACATCCCATATATAAGAAGAGCCACAATCTCCTCAAAATCTTGTAAGTCTAGGGAATTCCAACAGCTTTGGGCCTTCTCAATCAAAATTTTTTCTAAGAAGCCTTTGACACCACTTCTAGTTTCCCAATGAGTTGTGACATCAGATGAGTGCAAGTGCAGGGCTTGAGCAATCTCTTCTGGCTTTCGATCTCTTTCCGTACCGTTGAAAGGTAGTTGATTGAGAATAGGAATCCTCAAGAGTTGAGAGAATTCTTCAAAAGTAGGTACAAGCTGATAGTCAGGAAATGTGAAGCAATGATGCAAACGATCATAGAACTGGAAGAGCACTTTCATCATTGTGATCGGTGGATCTGGAACTGACTGTTTAACGCTGGTTCGCGAAATGTCGCGGAAGCAAGAGTCGCCACCGTCTTTTATTTTCTCCAAATGGAAAGGACAAAAGCACAGAAAAATTCCTTAAAGAGATTGCTCTCGGTTCGGGAGGTAGGTTATAGAAAGGGAAGGTGTTAGCACCCTTTCTATCCATGGTTATCCATGGGCTCTTAGATACTTGCTCAATGTGTTTTCAAAAGGTTTGTTTGCTTTTCAACTGTGGGTTTTAAAAAAGTTTCTTTGAAAGATTTCAGTTCGACTCGTACGTCAGAGTGTTTGAAAAAATTGCTTTGAAAGCTTTTGAAAATGTGTTGGTGTGAAAAGATTTTGATTTGTTTTTGAAGAGAGCAAGTATCTACGAGAACCTACCTACCCTAAGGAATTCGTCTGTGTAAATGTCCTTTAAAGTAGTGCCATCCCACCATTGAGAGGTAGGTAGCACCACCGTTGGAGGTGTTCGGGTCAATTCGATTTTTAGGGACGTGGTGATCACCAGAGCAATGGGAAGACACCTTAGAAGCTACCCTCATGCCAGGTTCCCAGATCATGAGGACTTACTAAGACGTCCTCTACTCGACGATCACCTTTCGAGGCAAGGCAACAGTGAGGCGTACCCTAGGGGTGGTGTGTGCGAATTGTGTGTCATGTTTCAGTTATTTGTCTTGTCATGTTTGTCGCGTTCTACGCTTGATTTTATTTTAAGTCCATTCATTCTTGCATGCATATTTAACAGTTATAAAATTTGCGGAAAATAAATCTAAGACTATTACAAAGGCGCGGGTCCACATCGCCAAAATTAACCGAACCCGATTTAGCGGAAAATAAATAAAGCGAATAAATAAAAGTGCGAGAAATTTAAATTACATGGCCTTGGGAGATTTACAAAATTATATAAACGATAAAAAGTAAATGCGCGAAATAAAGGAATTAAAACAAAAATTAGGGCGTTGGACCCTTTTACAAACAATTAAAATTAATAAGGAAATTAAAATTAAATGAGAATGATATTTTTGTGTTTTTTAGATTTAATGAGAAAAAGGATTTAATTCAATTAAATTAAACGGCGAACCCTAATTCTAATATTTTTTTATTTTATTATGAAAGAGTTAAAATATGACCTAAATTAAACCTAATTCATTATGTACAATTTTTATAGGAAAATAAATAAATAAATAATAATTATTAGTGTGGCAAAAAAGGGAAATAAAAAGAATTAACAATTAAAACCTAAATTCTACATTTTTGGATTTTTATTAAAAAAAGGAATTAAAATTAAAACCTAATTACACTACATAATTTACATTCTAATTTATTTATGAAAATAATTATAATAAAATAAATATTATATTTTTTGTATTTTCTGATTTTTATAATGTTTTTATATTTTATAGAAAAATAAATTAATTGAATTAAGACAATAAAATAAATAAAACAACAAAAATAAAAGTGAGAAGAAAAATATAAAAATGCAAACCCTGGTGGGGTGTTGCCCCAAATAAGGAGGTATAAATTTGGAAAGCCTGGCCCAATTGAATTTGAATTTGCTGACTTTCCATGATTCCATATGATGCGTTGACTGGAATTTAGTGTACTCCTCTGATCATGGCCCTTGGGTTGTTATTGATGGACGCGTGGCTGCCTGATTTTTGAGGATGCATAGTATGCTGGGACATGAGCGCTGCATAGGATCAATTATAGAAAAATAACATTAAGCGTTTGCCAGACCTGGGACTTGAACCCAGGTCTTGAGAGTCACAAGCATAGCGTATTACCAACTGAACCAAGCGCGTTTAGTTAACATATGATAATACGTAAATATGATAAATAAAACATAACGCTAATGGATCAAAAGCGCGCGAATTTTAAACGGACGTATCACTGATTGACACGCCATCTTCTTCCTCACCACCCCTGTAACATAAAACAAAAGAGCAACGGTTTTTGAAACGTTGCTTTAGAGGTGATTCAAGAAAATAGCGAATAGAACCCTGGGCATCATAAATTGTTCGCGAGTATGCATTCTTCTTCGTCTTGGTGCGCTGAACTCAACCATGGTATTGAGATGGCCTAATTTCACTTGTATTGGGAAACCCCCTTTTTGAGTTCCTGAAACCCTAAAGACCGTTCATGGCAGATTCACGTATATTGCTCAAAAATAAAATTAGTTAGTATGGTTAGCTTTAGAACATCATGAGAAACAAGAATTCATAAACAAAAAATGCAAAAGATGTATGATTCGTGCTATGCGATTTCAGAAAATTCACTTTGCAGTTTGAGTTCTAACCAACGATTCTTTGTGCTTTAGTTGGTGTTAATGATTGAGAAAGGTTCAAGAATGCCTCAGGATGCTATTGGAATAAAAATTGGAGCTTGAATCACCCTAAAACCTTGATTTCAGTATTGGTGTTTTTATGAAAAAAATTCAAGAATGCAATGCTTGTTTTGGGCGCAGCTTGGAGTCTTTAAAGCATTAGGGTTGTGATGCTGATCATATATGGAGTGATTAGGTTAAGAAAAATTGGACAAAATCTTATGCATTGATGAATTTTGGATATTTGATTTCATGGATCTTTTACAATCTTTTTTTCATGGTTTTTGTGTTCAATCAGCTCAAATCTTATCAAAACTTGCCATAATCAATTAAGCACGAAATATTGAGATTAGAATGTGCATAAAAAGATTTTTTAGGTTAGGTTTGATATTTTTCATATATTAAAATCATTTAAATGAATATAAATTAATATTAATTCAAATAAATAATTAAAAAACATGAGAATACTTCCCTTTGGGCCTAGTAGTCGTGCATAGGCTTGGCATGAAGAAATTTGGAAGAAAAATGGGCCCATTTGCATTTTTAGGCCTTTTGCATCAATGTTGACTTTTCAAAATTCCTAAAAATTTCCCAACTTCCTCAAGGCATAACTTGGTCAATTTTTAAGCTTTTCACATGTTCTTGGACATTTTGGAAAGGTCTTTGAGTCCTTTAACCAATGCCTTTGGTCCCATGTCATTTTGATTTACCAATCTCAAGTTATGGCCTTTGACTTAAAGTCACTTTTTGTTGACTTTTGAAAATGACCTATAATGTTGAAATTGATAACTTTTTGTGAGAGCATTTCTTGGACTTGGAACATGAAGATGAATTGTAGGAAATGTCTTTCTCTTCAAAATGAGCTTTGGATGGAATTTTTCTGATAATCCATGTGAAAGTTATGCCCTGGTCAATTTCAGTTGACTTTTTCAGCTGTCCAAATATAGCAACTTTTGCATCTTTGATGATTTCTGAGCCAAATTTTGAGAATCATGATCAAGCATTGATCAAATGATGTTTGTGGCTTCAAAATGATATATTGACCAAAAATTTGAACTTTTGACTGTCAAATGACCATTTTGCCCCTACAGTTGACTGTAGTGCAATCTAGGGTTTTGACTGTGCAATTTTGAGCTGAATGCCTTGAAACTTGACATGAGGACACTTGACCATCTTTTTAAGCATATGAGACTTGATTGGGCCTTTGAAAAGTTCATTTGCTTGACCAGAACTCAAACCCTAGTATTGACTGTATAGAAGACAGTTGAGCTGCACAACCCTTGGGGAATTTTGTGACCTTGACTTGGCCATTTCTTGATGAACATGGGAGGGCAAATTTTGGGGTACAACAGTTGCCCCTGTTCAATCTTCTTAGACCTGAGGATGCAGATTGACGGACGTGCCTTTCGTAATCCGAAGGTGGAAGATGATTGAACACTAGAGTGCCCAGAAATTTGCGCTCACATGTTAGCAGTGTGATGGGGGAATGGGCTTATAGATGCCATTTGGAGATTGCTGGATAGGATGATGGGCTTATAGATGCCATCTGGACGTTGATCGCGTAGGAGATTCCTTAGCGAGAACCTGCATACCTGCAAAACAGAAAAATGAGTACCTGACACGTCGCAGGAGCTGATTTTAGATGCTTGATATAGATATGTCCTGACTGGTTACAGGAGCTGGGTCTGGAGCTTCAAATGCTGATGAATGCACCAGGGATGGTTACTGCCTTAGCATGAATGGTAAGAGAATCCTGAATGATTTCAATCTCAACAACGCTCGTTGAGAAAATCTTGGTGAGAATTACCATCTTCGTAGTGTCAGGAAGAGAACCGAAGGACATTATAATCTCAAAGGGAGTCACCTCACTCACCGTTGGAGAGGGAACTATAGGAAATTATAATCTGAAAGGAAATATCACCTCACTCGCCGTTGGAGAGGGAAACATCTGAAGAAGGAATTACCACCTCACACGCCGTTGGAGAGGGGACCATAAGAGAATATCACCTCACGCTCATGCCGGAGAGGGAAACATCTGAAGAAGGAATTACCACCTCACACGCCGTTGGAGAGGGGACCATTAGAGAATATCACCTCACGCTCATGCCGGAGAGGGGAACATCTGAAGAAGGAATTACCACCTCACACGCCGTTGGAGAGGGGACCAAAGGAGAATATCACCTCACGCTCATGCCGGAGAGGGGAACATCTGAAGAAGGAATTACCACCTCACACGCCGTTGGAGAGGGGACCATAAGAGAATATCACCTCACGCTCATGCCGGAGAGGGAAACATCTGAAGAAGGAATTACCACCTCACACGCCGTTGGAGAGGGGACCATAAGAGAATATCACCTCACGCTCATGCCGGAGAGGGAAACATCTGAAGAAGGAATTACCACCTCACACGCCGTTGGAGAGGGGACCATAAGAGAATATCACCTCACGCTCATGCCGGAGAGGGGAACATCTGAAGAAGGAATTACCACCTCACACGCCGTTGGAGAGGGGACCATAAGAGAATATCACCTCACGCTCATGCCGGAGAGGGAAACATCTGAAGAAGGAATTACCACCTCACACGCCGTTGGAGAGGGGACCATAAGAGAATATCACCTCACGCTCATGCCGGAGTGGGAAACATCAAAAAGACTTCTGGAAGCAGTATCAGAATGTCGCCATATCTGGTTTACATCTGAAACTATATCTAGAAAGAATTGCGTTAGTTGATAGTAATCATTTTTGTATTGATCTTTTTCCTGAAAAGGTAGAACATAATTGTATGCAAAATCATGATGCATGAACTGTATGTTTTCAAGATCAATGAGACTCGTGTAATATGATGTATATGCATGCTATAATGATGTATGTGACGTTTTATGAATGTATGTTTTCGTCGTAGGAAAAATAAATCCTTGACGGGTGCCGGGAAGTCATATCCTGGGCTGGTGTGGAAGAATAGCTTTTGCTTCCGCTGTGGATGATCGTTGCAAGAATACCGGTAGGAGAAGATAACTTCGTCGAGGAATAAACTTGGCAAATGAAATAATTCTGCGGGAGAAAGGTTACTCTAGCAATCATGCTGGGGAGTGCTACTCTGTGGGGGGATGATTTTGCTGAATTGTTGAGGATGACTCGCTGAGGGTACCTTGCTTTATTGGAAGTATGAATGGACTTCGCTGGGGATAAGAAGATCCTGTCGACGACGCTCTTTCCGTGACTTTTGGCTGAGGATAACCCAGTTATATCCTGTTAAGGAAATAACTCTTTAAATCAAGCCGGACGACGCGTTCGTGCCCTGCTAGGGGATAAGCTTCCAGAATCTACTGGGGGTACGCTTATTGCTTGGGGAGATAGATTCCGTCTTTCCTGGGGAACTGGATTGGATTCCCTGGGGAAGTTTTGAACTGTATTGGCCAAGTTCTTCAACGGGATTTACCCTGATGTCTTGGAGGATAGAACAGTCAGACTGCTTAGACCACTCTTTATTGCCCCTGTTTCTGAGGTGGGAGAGGAAGACCTGTGGGATGTTGATAGTCGTTGATGGACAAACCTTCTTCTGGTAGACAGATGGAAGGACATAGTCGTACGCTTTAATCCCTAACTTTTGCCTGGACCGCCCTTTCGGGTTTTCAGTCCACCGGGATACCCATTTTTGCCCAAGCCGCCTTTTCAGGTTTTCGACTTGCCGGGTGTACAGATTTTTTTCATTTCATCCCTTCATTTTGCCCGAACCCTTTTGGTTCGTCGGGAAGCCCTTATTTTTGCCTAGGTGTGTCAACCTAGCGGGTCTTTGATTATGCGTAGTACTTTTTTCGACTATGTCCATGCTCTCAGGATGTAGGGAGCTGCCCCTGTTAGAAATGTTTTGCCATGCCATCAGAAGATGTTTGATTAGGCAAGATTCGTTGTTGGGATGCCCCGAGTGACTCAGGCGGAGATTTGCCCCAGGCTGTTTGGCCTTCGAGAGATTCTCCGAATCTTGATTGGACTGCCCCAGATGATGGACCATGTTCATGTCATGCCCCTTGATTGGAGATACTCTTGTTCATTAGGCTTTCATTGTGCGAATTTCCCTGCTGTTCAAACAAAAAGTCATACGCAAACAAAGTTATATTAAAAATGCAAAGCCTATGTCTGTCTTGAAGATTTTTGAAAATGTATTCTTTTCATAAAACATGTGAATGTTTGTAAAACATGATGTCAACTCTGCATTTACCGTAGCCTTAAGGAGTCAGGATACCTTCGTAACAGTATGCTTTCGAACTAACCCATGCTTCAGCTAGGACTTTTGAGGGTTATAACGTGGCCTGGTTCACGGTTTAAGAAACAAAGGATAAAGGCTCAAATTATTTGTACCCACCCGTTCTTCATGATGTTCTCCAAACCTAAACTCAGTTGATCATGCGTTGGACCTTGGTCGAGTCTTTGCTTTGATATACCAGCGATGGTTCGGATATTGACGGTTTATTTTGATTGGGCAGTCGTTTCCTTTTCTGTTGAGGGTTTGTAGGACCTCTTTCTTTTGATTTCGTTATCCCCATTTTTTTGCCTGAACTGTTTCCTTTTTGGAATTACAGTCAGTGGGATGCCCCAGTTTCATAAGTCCCTTCTTATAGGTTTTGACTTCTTGGGCTTTTCGTTTATGATTTTTTTTTGATAATGACTTCCTGTTCTTTATTGATTATTCGGAACCATCACTGCCTTTCTTCATTTTGTAAGGACTTCTTTGGTGCCATTCGTTATGCACTTGGATCAACTGAGAGACTACCCTGCCCCAGGTTATGATTAAGGGTTTTAAATTTCGAAAAGAAAAAACTCCTACTTCTTTGGCTCAGAGGGGTTGACGAGGGATTATCATCCTTATAACTCCAGTGTTTAGGGATTGAAACAATGCCTGTACCTCATCAGCGGGATCTGTTCAAAAGCATACTGTAAAGATTGCGGTATCGTTTTCGTCATCCTCCCTCAAGAGGCTTAGAATTATTAATTGAGAGTTGATCATCAAAAAAATATGAAAATAATTTGCACATAGTGAATACGAATATATTGTTTCAGAACAGACATATGCGATGTATTAATGAAATAACAACGTTTAATCATGAATAAATGTTTGAACAAAAGAAAATTGCAACTTGAACATTCGAATGAACAAAAATTTCCTAGTCTCAGGGCTTGTCACTTCACATAGTGGACCCTGTGAGGATGGTAGAAGTACTCAGCCTGGCCCTCTTGGGTGAATTCCACAGCTCCTTCCTCAATCAGGTCCTGGATTTTATTCTTCAAAGTCCAACAATCTTCTGTAGCATGCCCCGGGCTGTCAGAATGATAAGCGCAGTGAGCATTGGGGTTATACCTTGAAGCTGTCTTGTTGGGATTCTTAGGAGGATCCTTTAGAGTTACCAAGTTCAACCTCAGCAGCTGTTGTAAGGCTTGAGGCAGCGACACGTTGAGCTTGGTGAATTGCCTTTTGGGCTTGTCCGACTGAAGCTGGTGAGGTTGATACTGAATTGGTGATACTGGAGCCATATGAGGAACTTTCTCCTTACCTCTTTGTCTCAAAGATGGTCGAACGGTGATTGGCTTTTCACCCTTAGACGTTTGCCCCAGTTGGTTACTCTGAAGCAGTTGGTTGACGAGAAACCGGAGCTCATCTTGTCTTTGAGCTAGACCTTGAATGGCATTCCTCTGCCCCAGCATTTGGGCTTTCATTGCATCCATCTCAGCTTGTAGGTGTTTCAGCCCTTCATCCCCAGCACTGTTCCTGACAAAGGTCCCCATGAGAAGTGTCCTTAGCTCTTCCTGTCCCTTGGATAGATTCAGGAGGATTTCCCCGAACCGAGTCTCTTGAGCAAGAAGGTCCTGGTTATCTGGTTGGAAGGCCATTGCTGAAATAAACAGCGAGAAAGGTAAGTGACCTGCAACAAAGATTCCTGTTATGTAATGATGTGTATGACATGCATGCAATGTTTTCAAGGACCTCGCGGGGTAAACAAGAAAATTTGTTAGCATTGGAATTTATAGCTTGATTGAAGGACATCCATGTTGTTGAGAACTCTTCTTCAAGGGTCAGAGCTCACCATATCAAGTGGGTCATAGCCCCTGACAACCTTGGCTAGAGGAAAATAAATCCTCTTTGCCCCTTGCTAGATGTTTGATTCATCATGACCTGCATCGCAAGCCCTTGAGATCCTTGAAATGGATTAGTTTTTTGTGCAGGATGTATGCAATGGCATGATGTCATGCTATGCATGGGGTAATGTAGGTAACCCTGTTACGAGTCCCTATTAAGGACTGCAAACCAAAACCTGCAAGACACTTAGTAAACCCTGTTATGAGTCCTAATTAAGGACTACAAACAAAACCTGCGAGAAAACCTGGTAAACCTTGTTATGAGTCCTAATTCAGGACTACAAACAAAACCTGCGAGAAACTCAAGCGTCAGATAACAAGCATGCAAGTAGGCAAGTACAAAGGCACACAAGTCACACAAAAGTGCCCTTAGAGTTTAGGGCCAGCATGAGGTTTGGGTAGTACCCTCTTGAAGTTGGTGGGTTCAACCTGTCCTATCAAAATAACCGGGTTCTAAGGGTCCCAATATCACGGGATTGCTTTCATTGTTCATCGTTTCGATTTAGCCACTGAACTGGCGACCGAAATATTCCAGGAAAGCAACCCTCAATTGAGTGTAGTATCGAGTATCAACCAACCTCGGACTGCACCAAAGTCAGTTATCTCACTACCCTAAAGAGGCCAAGATAGTTCAATTAAGGTTCCTAAGGTCTGTTGATGCTTCACGACACCACGCGGAGGCCCCGTACTCTCCTTGACTGAACTCAAGGGTTACCGGTACACACCAAAGTGCCGCATCAACGTAGCAGACTGTTTCAACCATGTCGGTATACCCCGCACAGTTCCCTCACAGCCTTGTTGCTACTTTCTAAGAAGGTATCCCCCAGATCCGGGTTAGGATCTATAGAACTCCCAAGCAACCCAGAATTTAAAGCACACAAGGAAAACAATTGAAAACACAGTGATCCTAGTCCTAAGGTACACCTCACTTTAAGTTAAATCCCCAGCAGAGTCGCCAGTTCTGTGATCGGTGGATCTGGAACTGACTGTTTAACGCTGGTTCGCGAAATGTCGCGGAAGCAAGAGTCGCCACCGTCTTTTATTTTCTCCAAATGGAAAGGACAAAAGCACAGAAAAATTCCTTAAAGAGATTGCTCTCGGTTCGGGAGGTAGGTTATAGAAAGGGAAGGTGTTAGCACCCTTTCTATCCATGGTTATCCATGGGCTCTTAGATACTTGCTCAATGTGTTTTCAAAAGGTTTGTTTGCTTTTCAACTGTGGGTTTTAAAAAAGTTTCTTTGAAAGATTTCAGTTCGACTCGTACGTCAGAGTGTTTGAAAAAATTGCTTTGAAAGCTTTTGAAAATGTGTTGGTGTGAAAAGATTTTGATTTGTTTTTGAAGAGAGCAAGTATCTACGAGAACCTACCTACCCTAAGGAATTCGTCTGTGTAAATGTCCTTTAAAGTAGTGCCATCCCACCATTGAGAGGTAGGTAGCACCACCGTTGGAGGTGTTCGGGTCAATTCGATTTTTAGGGACGTGGTGATCACCAGAGCAATGGGAAGACACCTTAGAAGCTACCCTCATGCCAGGTTCCCGGATCATGAGGACTTACTAAGACGTCCTCTACTCGACGATCACCTTTCGAGGCAAGGCAACAGTGAGGCGTACCCTAGGGGTGGTGTGTGCGAATTGTGTGTCATGTTTCAGTTATTTGTCTTGTCATGTTTGTCGCGTTCTACGCTTGATTTTATTTTAAGTCCATTCATTCTTGCATGCATATTTAACAGTTATAAAATTTGCGGAAAATAAATCTAAGACTATTACAAAGGCGCGGGTCCACATCGCCAAAATTAACCGAACCCGATTTAGCGGAAAATAAATAAAGCGAATAAATAAAAGTGCGAGAAATTTAAATTACATGGCCTTGGGAGATTTACAAAATTATATAAACGATAAAAAGTAAATGCGCGAAATAAAGGAATTAAAACAAAAATTAGGGCGTTGGACCCTTTTACAAACAATTAAAATTAATAAGGAAATTAAAATTAAATGAGAATGATATTTTTGTGTTTTTTAGATTTAATGAGAAAAAGGATTTAATTCAATTAAATTAAACGGCGAACCCTAATTCTAATATTTTTTTATTTTATTATGAAAGAGTTAAAATATGACCTAAATTAAACCTAATTCATTATGTACAATTTTTATAGGAAAATAAATAAATAAATAATAATTATTAGTGTGGCAAAAAAGGGAAATAAAAAGAATTAACAATTAAAACCTAAATTCTACATTTTTGGATTTTTATTAAAAAAAGGAATTAAAATTAAAACCTAATTACACTACATAATTTACATTCTAATTTATTTATGAAAATAATTATAATAAAATAAATATTATATTTTTTGTATTTTCTGATTTTTATAATGTTTTTATATTTTATAGAAAAATAAATTAATTGAATTAAGACAATAAAATAAATAAAACAACAAAAATAAAAGTGAGAAGAAAAATATAAAAATGCAAACCCTGGTGGGGTGTTGCCCCAAATAAGGAGGTATAAATTTGGAAAGCCTGGCCCAATTGAATTTGAATTTGCTGACTTTCCATGATTCCATATGATGCGTTGACTGGAATTTAGTGTACTCCTCTGATCATGGCCCTTGGGTTGTTATTGATGGACGCGTGGCTGCCTGATTTTTGAGGATGCATAGTATGCTGGGACATGAGCGCTGCATAGGATCAATTATAGAAAAATAACATTAAGCGTTTGCCAGACCTGGGACTTGAACCCAGGTCTTGAGAGTCACAAGCATAGCGTATTACCAACTGAACCAAGCGCGTTTAGTTAACATATGATAATACGTAAATATGATAAATAAAACATAACGCTAATGGATCAAAAGCGCGCGAATTTTAAACGGACGTATCACTGATTGACACGCCATCTTCTTCCTCACCACCCCTGTAACATAAAACAAAAGAGCAACGGTTTTTGAAACGTTGCTTTAGAGGTGATTCAAGAAAATAGCGAATAGAACCCTGGGCATCATAAATTGTTCGCGAGTATGCATTCTTCTTCGTCTTGGTGCGCTGAACTCAACCATGGTATTGAGATGGCCTAATTTCACTTGTATTGGGAAACCCCCTTTTTGAGTTCCTGAAACCCTAAAGACCGTTCATGGCAGATTCACGTATATTGCTCAAAAATAAAATTAGTTAGTATGGTTAGCTTTAGAACATCATGAGAAACAAGAATTCATAAACAAAAAATGCAAAAGATGTATGATTCGTGCTATGCGATTTCAGAAAATTCACTTTGCAGTTTGAGTTCTAACCAACGATTCTTTGTGCTTTAGTTGGTGTTAATGATTGAGAAAGGTTCAAGAATGCCTCAGGATGCTATTGGAATAAAAATTGGAGCTTGAATCACCCTAAAACCTTGATTTCAGTATTGGTGTTTTTATGAAAAAAATTCAAGAATGCAATGCTTGTTTTGGGCGCAGCTTGGAGTCTTTAAAGCATTAGGGTTGTGATGCTGATCATATATGGAGTGATTAGGTTAAGAAAAATTGGACAAAATCTTATGCATTGATGAATTTTGGATATTTGATTTCATGGATCTTTTACAATCTTTTTTTCATGGTTTTTGTGTTCAATCAGCTCAAATCTTATCAAAACTTGCCATAATCAATTAAGCACGAAATATTGAGATTAGAATGTGCATAAAAAGATTTTTTAGGTTAGGTTTGATATTTTTCATATATTAAAATCATTTAAATGAATATAAATTAATATTAATTCAAATAAATAATTAAAAAACATGAGAATACTTCCCTTTGGGCCTAGTAGTCGTGCATAGGCTTGGCATGAAGAAATTTGGAAGAAAAATGGGCCCATTTGCATTTTTAGGCCTTTTGCATCAATGTTGACTTTTCAAAATTCCTAAAAATTTCCCAACTTCCTCAAGGCATAACTTGGTCAATTTTTAAGCTTTTCACATGTTCTTGGACATTTTGGAAAGGTCTTTGAGTCCTTTAACCAATGCCTTTGGTCCCATGTCATTTTGATTTACCAATCTCAAGTTATGGCCTTTGACTTAAAGTCACTTTTTGTTGACTTTTGAAAATGACCTATAATGTTGAAATTGATAACTTTTTGTGAGAGCATTTCTTGGACTTGGAACATGAAGATGAATTGTAGGAAATGTCTTTCTCTTCAAAATGAGCTTTGGATGGAATTTTTCTGATAATCCATGTGAAAGTTATGCCCTGGTCAATTTCAGTTGACTTTTTCAGCTGTCCAAATATAGCAACTTTTGCATCTTTGATGATTTCTGAGCCAAATTTTGAGAATCATGATCAAGCATTGATCAAATGATGTTTGTGGCTTCAAAATGATATATTGACCAAAAATTTGAACTTTTGACTGTCAAATGACCATTTTGCCCCTACAGTTGACTGTAGTGCAATCTAGGGTTTTGACTGTGCAATTTTGAGCTGAATGCCTTGAAACTTGACATGAGGACACTTGACCATCTTTTTAAGCATATGAGACTTGATTGGGCCTTTGAAAAGTTCATTTGCTTGACCAGAACTCAAACCCTAGTATTGACTGTATAGAAGACAGTTGAGCTGCACAACCCTTGGGGAATTTTGTGACCTTGACTTGGCCATTTCTTGATGAACATGGGAGGGCAAATTTTGGGGTACAACAATCATATCCTCCTCTGTGTTGGAGGTGACCAAGTTGAGTAGACGACCATGCCTCTCGGTAAATGGAGAGTTCTCAGGGATCCTTGAACCTAGCTTCTTGAGTTGTGAAGGAATTCTTACAAGGTTGATTTGGATAGTTTTCCTGCGAAGTGAATCCATATCCTATAAAACAAGAACAAAGATGAATCTCCAAAATGCCTGAAATGGTTAGTGAATGCATATGATGTTCATGATGTCCATGATGTTATGCACAAGTATGTATATACAAGCAAATCAAACAAGTTCTTAGTTTAGGCTTGCATGGGGTTTTATAGGTAAGCACCCTCTTGAAGTTTAGTTGGCTTAAACCTATCCTAGTAATAGTAATCGGGTTCTAAGGAGCTCAATATCACCGGGCTGTTTCCTTGGTCATTGTTTTAGCTCAAGCCTCTTTAACGGCGACTGAAATATCCCAAGAAACCAACCCTCAATAAGTGTAGTATCGAGTATCTACCAACTTTAGACTACACCAAATCCAGTCATCTCACTACATCCTAAAGGCCAAGTTGGCCAAGTAAAAGGTTCTAGAAGTTCATTAGTGCTTCATTACATCACTCAGCGGCCCCGTATTCTATTTGATTGACTCAAAGGCTACCGGTACCCATAAATATGTCACACTAACATAGATATTTCTTAGACCATGTCGGTATACCCCGCACAGTTTCCACAACGTATTTCTATTTACCTATAATGTTTCCCAAATTCGGGTGGAGGATTCAAACCCAAACAAAGAACCATAATCTAAAGCAAACAAGTCAAACAAATGTAAGCAAATAAATTTGATCTAGCCCTAAGGTAACCTCACTTTCATTTAAATCCCCAGCAGAGTCGCCAGTTCTGTGATACGGTGGGAGAACTGACTTGAGGGTTTTGCGTTTTATCGCAAATGTTGCGGTTAGCAAGAGTCGCCAACGACTTTTCTTTTATCCAAAAGGAAAGTGAAAAAGCACAAGAAAGACCTTTGAGATGTTTTCTTGAGTTCGGGGGGTAGATTATGAAAAGGGGAGGTGTTAGCACCCTTTTCATCCATGGTTTTCCATGGGCTCTTAGTTACTTGCTGGATCACTTGCTTTTGTTTATTTGAAAATGTGTTTGGTGTGGTTTTGAAAGTATTTTGTAAAAGAAGCCATTCGTTTAGGCAATCTTTGTAATGATTCTTGTTCGTAAGAATGTATACAAAGATGTTAATCTTTTTGGAAATGTTTTCAATGTTTGTAAAATGTTTTTGAAATGTGTGTGTTTGTTTTGGAAAATAGCAAGGATAGTTGTTTGAAATAGAGCAAGTAACTAGAAGTAATTTACCTACTCAAATGTCTTTCTTGTACATTTTCTATTCCTTTGACATTGTTGTCTTACCATTGATTTGGTAAGTAACCCTATCTTTGGATGTAAACGGGACGGGCGTGGGTCATCGTATAACCATGATTAGCAATGTTTGTAAAGTATCTTAGCATTTTTGAGGGACCAAGATCATTTTTTGTAAGGAAACCTTGAATAGCATCATCGGGGGACTATGACCTTAAACTTTTTTGTTTTGCCAAGATACTTTGCATGCGTAATATGGCCATTTTTGTTCTAGGCAACCAAGTGGAGAAACCCTAGGTTGCTTGTGTGCAAGTGTATCATTTTAATGCTTTGGTTTTATCTTGTATTTAGGGTTTTCTATTTTTATTTGTTTTGATCTTATCATACAAACCCTAATTACTAATCATGGCATGTAAAGCGGTAAATGCGTAATGTAAATATTACTAAGCTATTACAACTATTTTATGGGAGGGGGGAATACAAATTTGAATGGGGATTTGCAAGAATATAAACCTAAATAAATTATTACAACCAAATCGAATTTGTACGAATTAGAATAAATAAAATACAATATTTTAAAGATGCAATATAATGTACATGTAAGAAAAGATTTTTGTTTTGTTTTTATGTAAAAGAGATTTTAATCTAAACCTAAAAATGTAAGGAAAAGAAATTAATTTTTTAAAAGGGAGGCTTAACCCTAATTATTATTTCAAAAGAAAATAAAGTTCTTATGTATCATTTTTTATGTATTTTTTATATTATATTAAAATAATAAATAATATTGTATATAAAAATATAAAGTTTTTATATATGCAAAAATAAATATGTATAAGTATGGGATGAAAAGGAAATAAATAAAATAAACTAAATATATTTTTATTATATTTCACAAGTTTATTAAGAAAATATATGATATATATTAAAAATAAAATATATTTTTATGTGAAAAATAAACTAAAATAAAATAAAAATGCAATATTATGAAATTTATATTTTTTGGAGTTTTATACATTAAAGAAAATATTAATAAAAACAAAAATAAATTAAATAAAAATGTATGGAAAATAATGGGCCATGGGGGTATAGCAAGCAGACTAGAGACAGCATGTTAGCAAAAAAGAACATGGCCCAAATATGGAGGCCCAAACCTGCAAAAAGCAAAAACTTAAAAAAAAAAAAGGGAAAAGTGTGAAAAACAAAAGTAGCGCCCAGGTTCGAACCCAGGACATGGGTCTCACCAGCGCGCTACTTTGCCACTGGGGTGGCTATACATTCATTGTCTTAAGTGAAGCAAAAATAACATAACATGAAACAAGTCCTTGCCCTGTACTTCATCTTCTTCCTCAAGCTTGGCCAGATGTCCTGTAACTCTCTCATTCTTCCATGAAAATGAAAACTTATTACATGAAAGTTGTAGTATTTTATCTTACGATTCTAACCATATAAGTTATGAAAGCTATCAATCAAAGATCAAATAGAATTTTAAAAGCCCTAAATTTAAACCTAATATTTTCAGAAACTTCAAGTTCTAAATTCTCTCAACTCAGGCAAAATAAATGTAAGATAAAGACATGTACAGTTTCGTTGCAATGAGGACTACATTATTTATTCACAAATCGTGGCCAATGGTTGCCTGTACAAGGAGATAGAAGTTGAGATTTTACCTCCTTCAGTTGAAATCGTGGATGGAACTGGAGTGAGTTTGATGGAGGCCTGATGCTTGCTTGAGCTTCCTTGAACTTCCCTGAATGTATTCGAACCCTTGCCTTGCTCTGAAAGTGCCTGAAACTCCTTGACCAAGTTAACCTGCAAGGAGCCAAATGAGAGATTGGTATGCTTATGCCAAAAACTACAAGTTTCACAGTTTTCTGGTGTTTTTGAGCTTGGGAGTGTTTCAGGCCTTAACCAATCGTGTTATGTGTTGCATTATGTTTGCATATTAGTATGGAATCATTTTCATGTCAACCTTCCAACAGATGTGCCAGTTTTTACCTTTTTGCAACCTTTCTTGCTTTTGAAGCAAAGTGAAGGGACAAGGCTTTCCATGCTTGTACTTTCTTTCTTAGGGTTGGTATAAACTTGTACAAATTGATTTAGGCATGTAACACTTGTATGTACAATGGAGTCAGGTTCAATGCTCAAGAATTGGAAAGTGGAAAAAGTTTAGCTTTTTCAAAATGGCAATGGTCACTTTATGCCATTTATGGAATTACAACTTGGATAATGGCTCTAGGGAATGGATAAAAACTTTGTCAACTGAGTAAGCATTAAATTAAGGAGTAAGGAACAAGTTTGGGACCTGTAAATCATGGATTAGGCAACATAGGTACTGATTGGGACTTTGTTCTTCATGAAATGGCTTGGACAAAAAGTGAGAAAGTGCCAACTTCATATCTTCGATTCTCCCTACTCAAAAATGATCTTGAGGAGTTCTTGGACATTTTAAAAACCTTGAAATGTTCTCTATAACTCATATTTAAAATGAATTTTGAGATTCCTCTTGGAACTAGGTTAAAAATTGCCATGAAGTTGGGTCCAAAACCTGCCTAAATTAGGGCAAAATTTTACTAAGTTATTTAGTACATGAGCATGTATTCATAAATTTATATCTTGAGATACAAGCATCTTTAGGGAAAAGTGTGTGAGGCAAAGTTTTAGATTTCATGGAGTTCTACAACTTTTATGTTGGGAACTTTCTTTGAATCATTATGAATCATGGGGAAAAAATGGCTTAAAGTTGAGAAAAAATAAGAAATTTTCTATACTTAGAAAATTTTCTAAGTTAAGAAAAATTTCAAATTCAAACCTTAATCTTCAAAATAGGATTTCTTGATGAACAAGTTTCACATTTTGACATGTTTTGATGAATTATGACCCTTGGCACTTTATTTTGACCAAAAAGTCAAAGTTTGACTTTTCAGTGTACAGTTGACTTTGGATCAGTTGACTGCAAATTTCATCTGTCAATCCAATGAAATAGAAATGTTTTGAGCCATGTAATTAGGTCAAGATGATTCAATTGAATCCTTGAAATCATGCTTTAACTCAATTGATCATTTTCTAGGTTAAAAATCAGAAATTTCCCTTCTTCAGTCAAAACCCTAATTTTTGACCATTTTGCCCTTTTGGTGATTTGATCAAATTTCTTGAGGAATTATGATCCCAACTTGACCAAATGATACATATAAGTTTAAAATGTTGATGTGGATAAAAAATTATGAAGTTTGACTGTGAATTGGCCATGGTTGACTTTTTCCCCAATACAACTGATTTTTAGGTCAACTGTCCAATTGACTGATCAAAAACGTGGTTCAAGGCTTGAAACTTGTCATGAGTAATCTTAGGGGTCCATAATGATGTTTTAAAGTCATATGAAGCATTGATAGTCCAAAAATCCTTATGCAACTTCAAACCCTAATTTTGGGTCATCAATGCAAGATGATATGCCTTGAGCTGACCAAACCCTAATCCAGTCTTGAGTCAAAGAAATCTTTTGAGAAAAGTCTTGATAAATGAGAGGCCAAATTTTGGGGTACAACAAACGTATTCTCAAATTCAGGTTCGGCTCAAAAGTCAATTCTTTAAAGAAGGTCTCCGAATGTGTGAGTTTTCTCGAAGAAATGTGATGAAAAAGTGTGCTGAAAGTGTAGTTTTTACGCACTAAAAATTCATAACATGAAGATCGTGGCTTGTTTTGAACCCGTTCTGGTGGCCAAAATTCCGTATTGACGTCATCTATGTTTTCACATCTCACGGATGGAAGCGAATTTTGATCAGAAGATCTTCAAAAATGAGGATTTATCAAGTATTTTCGTACAAAAAATTTGTGACAGAAGTTTATTTGCATCATGTTCAGAAAATCATACCTTGGTCGATTTTCATTGTATCGAGCTGGTTCTGGATCCAAAATTTCAAAAATTGAGTTGGCTAAGTTTTCACAGGAGGTATCGAGTTTGAACGATATTCAAAAGGCCTTTGTTTTTAACTCAGAATGCATGTGACGCGCCAAAAATCCTGAATGCTGAATATTATTTCATCTGGATCGAAACTTCAAAAATTCATAACTCAGTCAATTTTTATCGGATTGGGCCCATCTTTTTACACAAGGTCACTGACTCCGATCAATACCCGTTTTTTATTGAAGAACGTGTCTGAGCCAAAACTTCAAAAATTAATAACTAATTCACCGTTTATCCGATTGAGCCCATTTTCGGTCAAGAGTTAGTTCTCGATGTCGGCTACATTTTGTTCTCACATTTCAAAAATTACACTTAAGCCCTTGCGATTTAGCCTGGAACGTGATAGACTCAAGTGAAAAAAAATCTGCACTATTGCTTGTGGTTATTAGAGGCCCAAGTGCACATTCAAAGCCCATATCTTTTCTCTAATTTCCATTATATAATCTAATTCCTTTCACATAAAGAACAATACGAGAAAAAAAACATTTGCCATAACCCTGTCAAAATATCAAATTCCTACAAAAAATCCCAAAAACCTTAAAATCCTTGTTACAAACCCCCATCTTACTACAAACAAGTCATCCTTGTTACAAACCCCACATCTCAGTACTTCTCCAGTAAGGGTAAGGATGATTTGATCTCCATGATCAAAAGGGTATAGAAACATTCATAAATGCCATATCGGTTTTAATATTACAAAATTTCATATATTTTCTTTATTTGTATTTCATGATATAGTAATTTATTTAATGTGTTCATGAGATTCAACACTGCAGATTTAGACAGGATCCCATGTAGGGTTATTACAAAACGCTGAAGCCAAAACAGAACAACCACCAATGCATAGTGAGGCACACATTCTGAGAAGGTTAAGGGCATGAGTTCAACAATCACCCCTATTGGTTTTGGTTTTCTTCCTTTCTATTTATCCTTTTACCTATTTTCATTCTTTCTGTTTAAAACTTTTTTCATAAAACCTAACATTTTTCACAAACCTTTGATTTTTCATAATTTTTCATAATTTTTCATAATAAACTCGAATAATTAATTTTAGGTTTTTTTTTAAATTTAATTTTAGGTTCTAAATTAATTTTTGGGTCAACACCCACCTCTGACATTTGCATTCTTTGTATTTTCTAACCCTATTTTTCATTGATGTTTCTTCCCCTATCTATTTTTTGGCAAACTTAATCTTTTTTATTAATTAGATATAAACTTTTTTTAAAACCTTTTTTTATTAAAATTAATTAGGTTTTAGGTTTTTTTTATTGACCTTTTTTATTTCAAAATTAACCTTTTTTTTAATTAAAATTAATTAGGTTTTAGGTTTTTTTTAATTAACCTTTTTTTCAAAATTAACCTTTTTTTATTAATTAAAATTAATTAGGTTTTAGGATTTTTTTAATTAACCATTTTTTTCAAAACTAACCTTTTTTTAAATTCAAACTAATTAGGATTTAGGTATTTTAATTAACTTTTTTTCAAAATTAATATTTTTTTATTAATTAAAATTAATTAGGTTTTTCAGGTTTACTTAATTAATTATCACAAACCATTTTTTCATAAAAAATCACCAAAATATTTTATTTTCTATTTTCATCTTATTTTTATTTTCCTAGATAAAGTGTATAGGGCGCATTCAACTGTAATAGCGTAACTTTATTTTTCCACTTTTTTCATTATCATGTAATTGCTTCCGGGATGTAATAGTTTTAGGATTTCATTTCCGCCCTCTTCACTATTATGTAACTGCCCCAAAGCTCTGTAATAGCTTAGGTTTACATTTCCGTCTTTTTCTCCTGCTACTATATTTTATGCAATGCTTAGATTAATAGGATTGTATGGAAAGATAAAAATGAATGATAGAAAAACCCTGATTGCAAGATAAATATAACTGAAAAAACACACTGTTGCACACTTGCACTCCTAGGGTACTCCCCACTTGGTTGCCTCGGAAAAAAATGGTCATGTCCCTCGAACGTAGGGATATCTTAGCAAAAGACCCTAAATCTAAAAGTCATCATAAAGATTATAGTCCTTTAACGTCCCTCGAGTTGCCTACGAGAAATGATCTTGTCCCTCAATGTTGCCTACGAATATATGATGACAGTCCCTTTGAAATCCTAAGGTATCCTTACATGTTGCCTTCAATGATCATTACGTCCCTTTCGATAGTCCCTCAAACATCCAATGACTAGGGTTACCTACTCAGTAATAGTAGGATAACACGGTCTAAATGATAGGAGGAAAAGAACGCCTTTTTTTGAGTAGGTAGAAAACTCTTAAGTACTTGCTCAAACAAACAAAAACTTTTTCACACCAACACTTTTCAAACAAAGTTTTCAAAAACAACTTCGTAACACTCTTGAGGACTGATACAAGGGTTATCACGAAGTAAAACTTTTTTTCAAAACAAGCACACACAAGAAATTTTCAAAATGAGCAAGTACCTAAGAGCCCATGGAAAACCATGGATAGAAAGGGTGCTAACACCTTCCCTTTCTATAATCTACCCCCCGTACTCAGAAATATTCTCGAAAAAGGTTTTTTTTGTTCTTTTTCCTTTTCCTGATTGGATGAAATAAAAGTCGGTGGCGACTCTTGCTTACCGCGACATTTTGCGAATAAAAAACGCAAAATGCAAACAAGTATTAACAGTCAGTTCTGCCACCGTATCACAGATCTGGCGACTCTTATGGGCAATATAAAATGGGGTTTTGTTTGGGTATTATTAAAGATCCTACACCCGGATCTGGGGACACTTTTTAGGTAAACAGCAATAGATCGTGGAGAATGTACGGCGTAGACCGATATGGTTTAAGCGATGGTTGTGTTGGTGTGACAGTTTGGTTGGTATCGGTATCCTTCGTGTAGAAATGAGGAGAATACGGGGCCGTCGCGTGGTGTCGTGAAACACTAACAGATCTTAGAACCTTAATTGAACAAACTTGGCCATTAGAAAGTAGTGATATAGCCGGCTCGGTATAAAGCTGAGGATTGGTTAATACTCGATGCTACACTCATTGAGATCAGACTTTCGAGATATTTCGGCCGCAAGAAAAAATTGCTTCAGCTGAAACAACGCCCGATAAAGGATGATCAGTGATATTGAGAATCTTTAGAACCCCGTTACTTTTCTAAGACAGGTTTGAAACCAACTAAGCTTCAAGAGGGTATGACCTTAAAACTCAAGCAAGCCTTAAACCTAAGGACTTGGTGTGATTTGTCTATGTTTGCTATACCTGTGATTTATCATGACATCATAAACATCATACCATAACATATCATGACTAACCATTTCAAGGATCTCGAGGGCCTGTGATGCAGGTTATGATAAATCAGACGTCTAGTAAGGGGCAAGGGGATTTATTTTCCTGTAGCCAATGTCGTAAGAAGATCAAAACTCAACAACTTGAGTCAGGGGCTATGACCCACCTGATATGGTGAGCTTGAATCTCGTAGAAGGACTCTCAACGATACAAAGTTCTTCAATCAAAGCTACAAAATTCAACTTCTGACATTTTCTTGTTTACCCAACGAGATCTTTGAAAACATTACATACATATATAATACATATCATTGCATAAGCAGGTTTCAACACAGGTCTCTCACGTTCTTGCTGTTTATTTCAGCAATGGCTTTCCAACAAGACAACATAGATCTTCAAACTCAAGAAGCTCAGTTCATGGAAATGTTCCTAAATCTATCCAAGGGGAAAGAAGACCTGAAAGCACTCTTCGTCGGGAATCTGACCAAGGAACATCCTGACAACAACAAGGATGAACAATTGGAACAACTGCAAGCTGAGGTAGAAGCAATGAGAATCCAGATGCTGGGACAGATGGCTCTTATCCAAAACTTAGCATGAGGACAAGAAGGGCTAAGAGCCTTCCTCAACAAGCTTTACCAAGATGGATGTAGATCCATGAAACAAATAGTTAAAATTATGGATCAAGGCATTAATCAGCCCCCGGTGAGAGAAGAGGTTGGTTTGGTCAGGAACAGACCTTTCCAGATTGCTACTAAATCACAAGCCCAACCACAACCTCGCCAACGACAACTGGGTAATCGACATAAGAAGAATACATCCGAAAGACGCTTCACCGAAATTAAAATTTCATTGGCTCAAGCATTGAAACACATGTTGAAGGCCAAGTTGGTTATGTTAAGGGACCCTCCTCAGAATCCCAACATAGCCTCCCCAAGGTACATTCCAAATGCAAGATGTGTGTACCACTCCAACAGTCCTGGACATGACACCAACAAATGTTGGGCGTTGAGAAATAAAATTCAAGACCTGCTTGATGAAGGAGCACTAGAATTTGCACAAGACGGTCAGGCTGAGTTCATCTGCCATCTCTCCAAGGCATACCATCTGAAGTGACAAGTTCTCACAAGAAGACTTTTCATTCATTAGAATTTTCAATGTGTAATTTTCTTTTGATTTTTTTGAACATTTATTCATATCAAACCTCATTATTTCATCAATGCATTGCACATGTTTGTCTTGAATCAATTCATTCGTATTCACTATTTCAAAAATGCGTTCTTATTTCCTTTTGTGATATTCAACTCTCGATTAAAAACTCTAAGCCTTAGAGGGAGGATGACGAAAATGATACCACAATCTCTACAGTACACTTTCAAACAGACCTCACTGATGATGTACAGGCATTGTTTCAAATCGTAAATAATGGAGTTATAAGGAAGATAATCCCTAGTCAACCCCTTTGAGACAAAGAAGTAGGAGTTATTCTTTTCACACAAATTAAAACCCTTAATCATAACCTGGGGCAAGGTAGTTTTCTCAGTTAATTCAGAGGCGCATTCAGTCACAATCTTCCGCTTCGTACATAATGAATGGTATCAAAGACTTCCTTACAAATCAAAATACGGTGATGGTTCCATATAATCGTCAAGACAGGCAGTCATTATCTCTCAAAATAAAAGCCCACTAAGTCAAAACCTATGAAGGAGACTTAAGAAAAACTGGGGCATCCCGCTGACTGTAATCACAAAAGAAACAGTTCAGGCAAAAGAAGGGATAACGAAAACAAAAAAAAGAGGTTACTACAAATCCTCGACAAAAAGAAGATTACAAAAATGATTGCCTTTTCAAAACAAATGTTTAATTTCTGAATCATCACCAAGTATCAGAGAAAAGATTCCAGACATAATTGGGATCTAAACGCGTAATTAACTGAGCATAGGACTGAAGAACATCATGAACAGCGGGTTGGGTACAAATAAAATTTGAGCCTTTATCCTTTGTTTCTTGAACCGTGAACCAAACCACGTTATAACCCTTAAAAGTCCTAGCTGAAGCATGGGTTAGTTTGAGAGCATATTGTTACAAAGGTATCCTGACTCCTGTACGCCTTGTTACGAATCCAGAGTTGATATCACATTCTTGCAAATTTCGTTTTGCTACACAAAACACATTTTCAAAAAATTTCAAGACAGACATGAGTTTTGCATTCTTTAAATGACATTGTTTTCATATAACTAAATGTTTGACAGCAGAGAAATCCGCACAATGGATATTCAATGAACAAACATCCTCTCAATGGACAGAATCACCTCAGCGGGAAAGACACTTCAAATAATAGGTCTTCCATAAGCAAGGGACATGATATGATGTTTAAACACACCTGGGACAGTCTCTCCAAAAGTGCCAAAGAACTAGGAGCAGATCTCCATCTGAATCGCTTAGGATATTACGCACGCATTCCATCAACGAATCATGTGCCATCAAAAAAACATTTTTGACAGTACTACAACACAACACTATGGACAGTGACAACTCTCTAAATGCTGAAAGCATGGACATAGTCGAAAAATAATACGCATAACAAAGACCCGCTAGGTTGACATGCCTAGGAAAAAATAAGGGCATCCCGGTGAACCAAAAGGGTTCGGGAAAAAATTAGGGATAAAAAATGAAAAAATTTGTACACCCGACAAGTCGAAAACCTGAAAAGGCGGCTTGGGCAAAAAGGTATCACGGTGGACTGAAAACCCAAAAGGGCAGTCCAGGAAAAAGGTAGGGATTTAAAACGTACAACTATGTCCCGTCACCTGTCTATTAGTGGAAGACTTATACCTTGATCAACATTCATCAAGAGCACCAGAATCGAGAAACGATTCAGATACGATCCAGATGCGGATGTCATTCTGCTACTTATTCAAGATTTTCATACATCGAGAAACGGTTCAGATACGATCCATATATGGATGTCATTCTGCTACTTATTCAATATTTTTATACATCGAGAAACGGTTCAGATACGATCCAGATGCAGATGTCATTCTGCTACTTATTCAAGATTTTCATACATTGAGAAACAATTCAGATACGCTCCAAATACAGATGCCATTCTAATACTCATTCATATTCATCTTTCAGATACAATTCAGATACGCTCCAGATACGTATGCCATTCTGATACTCATTCAGATTCAGCTTTCAGATACGCTCCAGATACGGATGCCATTCGGATACTCATTCAGATTCAGCTTTCAGATACAATTTAGATATGCTCCAGATACGGATGCCATTCTGATACTCATTCAGATTCAGCTTTCAGATATAGTTCAGATACGCTCCAGATACGAATTCCATTCTGATACTCATTCAGACTCAACTTTCAGATACAGTTCAGATATGTTGTAGATACGGATGCCATTCTGATACTCATTTAGATTCAGCTTTCCGATACAGTTCAGATACGCTCCAAATACGGATGTCATTCTGATACTCATTCAGATTCAGCTTTCCGATACAGTTTAGATTCGCTCTAGATACGGATGCCATTCTGATACTCATTTAGATTCAGCTTTCAGATATAGTTCAGATACGCTCCAGATACGGATGCCATTCTGATATTCATTCAGATTCATATTTCAGATACAGTTCAGATACGCTCCAGATACGAATGCAATTATGATACTCATTCAGATTCATCTTTCAGATACAGTTCAGATACGATCCAGAGACGAATGTAATTCTGACACTCATTCGACACATGTTTCAAATATAGTTCAGATACGATCCAGAGACGGATGTCATTCTGACACTCATTCGACACATGTTTCAAGTACAGTTTAGATACAATCCAGAGATGGATGTCATTTTGACACTCATTTGACACATGTTTCAAGTACAGTTCAGATACGATCCAGAGACGGATGTCATTCTGAAACTCATTCGACACATGTTTCAAGTACAGTTCAGATGCGATCTAGAGATAGATGTCATCCTGGCACTCATTAAATACATGTTCAAGTACAATCATGACATAGATCCATCCATAAAATCTCTGCATGTACTTTTTCTAGCATGGTACAAGGGGAAGAGACAGTTGGAAGAAAAGTCACTATCATATACAAGCCAGTGATACCTATATTCCCCATAGAGACGAGACAACCAAGGTCCGACCTCTGTATCCCCAAGCAGGAATTCCTTCCCCATCAGGTTCCTTCAGAAAGCTGATATCTGCATTCCCCAACCAAGCTTTATAATCATAAACAGTTTATAAAGTTTTCTCCCGAGCAGAGTTTATTTCTCTGACAACGGAAGTTCAATCTCCAACAGAGCTCTTCTCTCCAGTAATGGAAGTTCATCCCTAGCTGAGTTTATTTCTCCAAATCAGCAGATCTTCCAACAGAGTATCTCCCTTCCCTATAGTGTCATTCTACCGCAGGATTGTTCTCAGACAGAGTCTCTCCTGGCAGAATATTCTCAGGAAGAATGGATGTAAACCTCCATCTAATCATCTTCGGTCACTATCCCCAGCGGAAACGAAGAACTCAACTCCTTATACTCTCCAGCAGCAGTCCAGGATTTATTTTCCCCAACTAGAGAATATCACAATAGTATTGCATATCCATACGTCATGGCGTGTGCATTCATATTATATAGCACAATCTCATTTATTTTGAGAAAATCATTACCCAATACATTTCATACATCATGAAATTACATAAGACTAACTCTTTACCTTTCAGGGAAAGATGCAATCAAGTTCTCATGAGTTCTCTCTAGTTCAATCAAACCGACACCGAGGTTTCTATTCCAATTTAAGATATTCTAACACTTTTCAAGATTTTCTCTGGTTCAGTCAAACTGACACTAAGGTTTCTATTCTAGTTGAAGATGTTCTAAGACTTTCGTCTGGGTCAGCCGAATCGCCGCTAAGATTCCTCTGATTTCTATGCCAGTCAAAGTTAATCCGAGACCTCTCCCGGGTTCAGTCAAATAAATACTAAGATTTCTCCCCCAGTTGAAGTTATCACAAGTTCTCTCTGATTCAGTCAAACCGACACCAAGGTTTCTATTCCAGTTGAAGATATTCCAACGTTTTTCAAGATTTTCTCTGGTTCAGTCAAACCGATACTAAGGTTTCTATTCTAGTTGAAGATGTTCTAAGACTTTCGTCTAGGTCAGCCAAATCGCCGCTAAGATTCCCCTGATTTCTATGCCAGTCAAAGTTAATCCGAGACCTCTCCCGGGTTTAGTCAAATCGATACTAAGATTTCTCTCCCAGTTGAAGACAACTCGAGACCTTTCCCTGGTTCAGTAAAATTGATACTAAGATTTCTATTCCAGTTAAAAAAGCTATGAAGCTCAGAAACTGACCGGATAATAGTCAACCAACAATACATCATACTGTGAAGCCTGGAGCACGACCGGATAACAGTACAAAATACTACGAAGCCTGGAATTGACTAGATAGTGGTATATTCCAAATTCAAGCTATGAAGCCCGAAAGTCGACCGGATAATATCTTGATTTTTCAAAACACTACGAAGCCTGGAATCGACCAGATAGTGGTATATCTCAAATTCAAGCTATGAAGCCCAGAAATCGACCGGATAATATCTTGATTTCTCCAAAATACTATGAAGCCTGGAATCGACCAGATAGTAGTACATCTTAAATTCAAGCTATGAAGCCCGGAAATTGACCAGATAATATCTTAATTTCTCCAAATTACTAAAGCCTGGTACACGACCGGATAACAGTACAAAATACTACGAAGCCTGTAATTGACTAGATAATGGTATATCTCAAATTCAAGCAATGAAGCCTGGAAACCGACCGGATAATATCTTAATTTCTCCAAACTACTGAATCCTGGGACACGACTGGATAACAGTACAAAATACTATGAAGCCTGGAATCGACCAGATAGTGGTACACCTCAAATTCAAGCTATGAAGCCCGGAAATCGACCAGATAATATCTTAATTTCTCCAAATTACTGAAGCCTGGGACACGACCGGATAACAGTATAAATACTACAAAGCCTGGAATCGACCAGATATTGGTATATCTCAAATTCAAGTTATGAAGCCCGGAAATTGACCGGATAATAGCTTAATTTCCCCAAATTACTGAAGCCTAGAGCACGACCAGATAACAGTATAAGACGCTGTGAAGTCTGGAGCACGACCAGATAGCGGTAAGAGACACTGTGAAACCTAGAGCACGACCAGATAACAGTATGCGGTACTGCGAAGCTTGGAATTCGACCAAATAGCAGTTTACTCGGCCAATTACTATGAAGCCTAGAAACGACCGGATGTTAGTATGCCTTAAATTCAAGTTGAAACCCGCATGCGACCAGATAACCACTTAATTCCTTCTGAAGCCTGGAACACGACCAGATAAAAGTTTTTGAGATTGCAAAGCCTGGAGCACGACCAGATAGCAAGTGTAATCTCATCTCCCCAGTAAGTCACTGTAAAACCTGGAGCACAACCAGATAGCAGTCAGTCTTATTATCCTCAGCAAATCACAATAAAGCATGGAGCACGACCAGATAGCAGTTCATTTTCATCTCCTCGACTAAGAGATGATTCCCCAGTAGAGTAACGAACACCTGAAGTTCCTAAAATTCCATTTCTCCCAAGACAAAGACCAACATTCCTCAGCAGATTCCTCCTCAATGACAGGAACAAAAATTTTCATCGAAGGAATATCTCGGGAAATCAATATCCTCTAGATGGCATCTTTAAGCCCATATCCGACGATTCTCCATCATATCTTCCGGATGGCATATTTAAGCCCATCTCTGACGACTTTCAGTCATCTTCTCCAAATGGCATTTATAAGCCCATTCCCGAAATTATCTACATAGTTAAGCATCATTACAGACGGTGCAAATTTCTGGGAACTCTAGTGTTCAATCATCTTCTACCTTCAGATCACGAAAGGCAGACAAGCCAATCTAAATCTTCAGGTTTAAGAAGATTGAACAGGGGCAGCTGTTGTACCCCAAAATTTACCCTCTTTATTTCGACCTTTTTGGCTTATATTTCATTACTACATACATGCATATCATTGGTTTTATGGTTAGGGAATCAAGGTATATTTAGCAAGTTTCGTCAGGTTACAAGTGACATTTATTTCTCCAACAAATGTTCTAAGAGTATTTTCTGTGGTGAAGGTCGGTTCGTTGTTTTGCAATGATTCAGGGTTCAAAGATTCACAAGTCCAACCTGACGCGTCAAATTCAGGTGTTCTTTCCACAAAATATCTTTGATAACATATTCTCAAATTCAGTTTTGGCTCAAGAGTCAATTCTTTAAAGAAGGTCTCCGAATGTGTGAGTTTTCTCGAAGAAATGTGGTGAAAAAGTATGCTGAAAGTCCAGTTTTTAGGTACTAAAAAATTCATAACTTGAAGATCGTGGCTTGTTTTGACCCGTTCTATTGGCAAAAATTCCGTCTTGGAGTCATCTACATTTTCATCTCTCACGGCTGGAAGCCAATTTCGATCAGAAGGTCTTCAAAAATACGGATTTATCAAGTATTTTTGTACAGAAAATTTGTGACAGAAGTTTATTTCCGTCATGTTCAGAAAATCATAACTTGGTCGATTTCCATCGTATCGGGCTGGTTCCGGCACCAAAATTTCTCAAATTGAGTTGGCTAAGTTTTCACATGAGGTATCGAGTTTGAAAGGTATCCAAAAGGCCTTTGTTTTTTGCTCAGAATGCACGTGATGCACCGAAAATCCTGAATGCAGAATATTATTTCATCTGGGTCGAAACTTAAAAAATTCATAACTCAATCAATTTTTATCAGATTAGGCCCATCTTTTTTCACAAGGTCACTGACTCGTAGTTCTACAACTTTAATTCCAAAGTCTAGACCGAGTTATGCTCCGATCAATACCAGTTTTTTATTGAAGAACGTATCAGAGTTGACACTGGAGCCCAACATAAATTTGTCTGAGCCAAAACTTCAAAAATTCATAACTAATTCACCGTTTATCTGATTGAGCCTATTTTCGGACAGGAATTATTTCTAGATGTCGGCTACATTTTTTATTCACATTTCAATTTCAAAAATTGCACTTAAGCCCCTGCAATTTAGCCTGGAACGTGACGGACTCAAGTGAATAAAAATATGCACTATTGCTTGTGGTTATTGGAGGCCCAATTGCACATTCAAAGCTCATATCTTTGCTCTAATTTCCATTATATAATCTCATTTCTTTCACACAAAGAATAATATAAGAAAAAAAACCTTTGCCACAACCCTGTCAAAATATCAAATTCCTTCAAAAAACCCTAAAAACCTTAAAATCCTTGTTACAAAGCCCCATCTCACTACAAACAAGCCATCATTGTTACAAACCCACATCTTACTACTTCTCCAGTAAGGGTAAGGTTAATTTGATCTCCATGATCAAAAGGGTATAGAAGCATTCATACCCGCCATATCGGTTTTAATATTATAAAATTTCATATATTTTCTTTATTTGTATTTCATGATATAGTAATTTATTTAATATGTTCATGAGATTCAACACTGCAGATTTAGACAGGATCTCATACAGGGTTTTTACAAAACGCTGAGGTCAAAACAGAACAATCACCAATACATAGCGAGGCAAACATTCTGAGAAGGTTAAGGGCGTGGGTTCAACAACCACCCCTATTGGTTTTGGTTTTCTTCCTTTGTATTTATGCTTTTACCTATTTTCATTCTTTCTGTTTAAAACTTTTTTCATAAAACCTAACATTTTTCACAAACCTTTGATTTTTCATAATTCTTCATAATTTTTAATTTTAGATTTTAAATTAATTTTTGGGTCAACACCCACCCCTGACATTTGCATTATTTATATTTTTCAACCCTATTTTTCATTGATGTTTCTTCCCCTATCTATTTTTTGGCCAACTTAATCTTTTTTATTAATCATTAGAGATAAACTTTTTTTGAAACCTCTTTTTATTAAAATTAATTAGGTTTTAGGTTTTTTTTATTAATTTTTTTTTAAAAATTAACCTTTTTTTTTAATTAAAACTAATTAGGTTTTAGGTTTTTTTAATTAACCTTTTTTTTCAAAATTAACCTTTTTTTATTAATTAAAATTAATTAGGTTTAAGGATTTTTTAATTAACCATTTTTTTCAAAACTAACCTTTTTTTTTTAATTCAAACTAATTAGGATTTAGGTTTTTTAATTAACTTTTTTTCAAAATTGACATTTTTTTTATTAATTAAAATTAATTAGGTTTTTTAGGTTTATTTAATTAATTATCACAAATCATTTTTTTCATAAATAATCACCAAAATATTTTCTTTTCTATTTTCATCTTATTTTTATTTTCCTAGATAAAGTGTATAGGGCGCATTCAACTGTAATAGCGTAACTTTATTTTTCCGCTTTTTTCATTATCATGTAATTGCTTTCGGGATGTAATAGTTTTAGGATTTCTTTTTCGCCCTCTTCACTATTATGTAACTTCCCCAAAGCTTTGTAATAGCTTAGGTTTACATTTCCGTCTTTATCTTCTGCTACTATATTTTATGTAATGCTTAGATTAATAAGATTGTATGGAAAGATAAAAATGAACGATAGAAAACCCTAATTATAAGATAAATATAACTGAAAAAACAGATTGTTGCACACATGCACCCCTAGGGTACTCCCCACTTGGTTGCCTCAGAAAACAATGGTCATGTCCCTCGAACATAGGGATATCTTAGCAAAAGACCCTCAATCTAAAAGTCATCATAAAGATCATAGTCCCTTTACGTCCCTTGAGTTGCCTACGAGAAATGATCTTGTCCCTCGATGTTGCCTACGAATATATGATGACAGTCCCTTCGAAATGGTAAGGTATCCTTACATGTTGCCTTCAATGACCATTACGTCCCTTTCGATAGTCCCTCAAACATCCAACGACTAGGGTTACCTACTCACTAATAGTAGGATAACACGATCTAAAGGATAGGAGGAAAAGAACACCTTTTTTTCGAGTAGGTAGAAAACTCTTAAGTACTTGCTCAAACAAACAAAAACTTTTTCACACCAACACTTTTCAAACAAAGTTTTCAAAAACAACTTCATAACACTCTTGAGGACTGATACAAGGGTTATCGCGAAGTAAAACTTTTTTTCAAAACAAGAACACACAATAAATTTTCAAAATGAGAAATTACCTAAGAGCCCATGGAAAACCATGGATAAAAAGGGTTCTAACACCTTCCCTTTCTATAATCTACCCCCCGCACTCAAAAATATTCTCAAAAAAGGTTTTTTCTGTTCTTTTTCCTTTTCCTGATTGGATGAAATAAAAGTCGGTGGCAACTCTTGCTTACCGCGACATTTTGCAAACAAAAAACGTAAACCAGTATTAACAGCCGGTTCTTCCACCGTATCACAGAACGGTTATCTCTGAAATTATGATAGCTCCCATCTCAGTGGCTCCAAATACTACCGCTGCTCAGCATCGCATGCCTCTTGGATATCCATGGGGAATGCCTGAAGGTTATACGCCAGAAGGATATAACCCTACTCCTCAAATTTATCAATCTGATCAACAAGTTATAACTTCTGCCCCTCTTGTGGTACACGTTACTCCTACTGTTAACAATGAGATCTGTCATGTTGCACCTCCAGTAATGAATGTTGTCCCTATTATTAATGATATGGTTCACCATACTTCTCCCCCACCAAGCGAAGGAATTGGATTCTATAACAGAATGGATGACTTCCAAGATCAGCTTAATGAGATACGAAAAGAAATGGAGGCCCTCCGGGAAAAAGAACTGTTCGGACAGAATGTAAGCGATGTATGCCTAGTTCCAAATGTAAAAGTAACTACGAAATTTAAAGTGTTGGAATTCAAGAAATATAAGGGCAATACTTGCCCCTGTGATCACCTGGTGATGTATGTGAGGAGGATGTCCACTGACATTGACGATCAACGTTTGCTGATCCATTTCTTTCAAGATAGTCTGACAGGTGCTGCACTGAAATGGTGCATGAGCTTGGATAGTGCCAATATTCATACCTTCAACGACCTAGGAGAGGCGTTCGTTAAGAAATACAAGTACAATATGGACATGGCGCCTGAACGTGATCAGCTCAGGGTTATTGTCCAGAAAGACAAGGAGTCGTTTAAGGAATACGCGCAAAGGTGGCGTGAAGTGGCCGCTAAGGTAGTCCCTCCAATGGAAGAGAAGGAGATGACAAAGATATTTCTAAAGACTTTAGGTTCCTTCTACTATGAAAGAATGGTGGCGAGTGCACCAAGTGATTTCACAGAAATGGTGGGTATGGGTGTTCGCTTAGAAGAAGCTATGAGGGAAGGCCGTTTGACAAGAGATGAAAGTTATAGTGGTACAGAAAAATCGTCATATGGAGTTGCTAGGAAAAAAGAAGGAGATGAAAATGCCGTTGTTCAAGAGAGAATAGCTAAACCTCCTAGAAGGCGTCATGTGCATCAACAACAGGTCGCTTCGGTGACTCCGGTTGTTAACGTAGCTCCGACTGTTGTTGCGTATCAAAGAACGCCCCAACAAAGAAATAGAGGACAACGTCAGAAGAGAGAAGCCTTTGATCCCATCCCTATGAGCTATAAAGAGCTATTTCCAACATTGATTCAGAAAAACTTAGTGCAAATCAGGAATCCTCCTGCTATACCGTCTCCTTTGCCATGGTACTACAAGGCAGACTAGACATGTGCCTTTCATCAGGGAGCCCCTGGGCACAGTATCGAGAATTTCTATCCTTTGAAGTCTGAGGTTCAGAAAATGGTTAGATTTGACCTTCTGTCCTTTAAAGACATTGGTCCCAACGTGAAAGACAACTCGTTGCCTAAACATGGAGGTGGAGAAACGGTGAATATGATTTCTGATAATCCAGGAGAGTCCAAGATTTATGATGTGAATTTGATAAAAGGAAATTTGGTGAAGATGCATGCTGACCTTTGCAGGCTCGGCTATTGTATGAATGACCATAAGATGTGTAACATTTGCAGCCAAAATAGTCGTGGATGTGATAAGGTAAAAGTTGACCTTCAAAAAGTGATTGATGAAGGCCTTGTTTGTATCATCAGGACCAAGGCTGAATGGGAAGAAGGAGTGAACATGGTGTATGGATGTCCCAGCGAGTTCCTAATTTATGACGTGAATGATATGGAGGACAATTTGGTGCAATTTCATGCCAACTTTTTCCATATGCCAGGATAAGAGGTACATTAATACGGTGGTTGTCGGATCTAATATAGGGACCCTCGTGGTTGTTCCATCGTGAAGAGAGGTATCCAATTACTTCTAGATGAAGGAACTATTAGCGTCACAAGAAATATAGATGGTTACATTGGAGTCAACATGATTGAGGACCATTCTGGTGAGATCGTGTCGGATGATGAATACATTTCTGCTGATGATTTCTATTCTGATGATGAGTCCAAGCCTGTTGTTGAAGATGATACTTTTGTTGGTGATTCTGTGAAGTCTGAATATACAAGAGATGTAGGGGTGAATGATATTGTACCCCATTTTGACATTCCTTCTCTGGTGGAGATTACATATTGCAGCAAGCCTGCAGTAACCCCTGTTGTTATATGTTTACCTGGTAGCGTCCCGTATGAATCACACAGAGTTGTACCCTATAAATACAATGCGACCATCCTAGAAGACGGAGTGGAGATTTCGATACGAACTTTGACACATGTGGAGAATATCACTGAAGCTAGTCGAGTGACGTGTAGCGGCCGTCTATGTGCTCCTACTTTTCATGGAGATGTTTATCATGGCAAGAAAGTCTTCGAAACTAATGTTGAACCTAAAAAGGCGGTCGGGGAATCTAGTGGCATTTCCTTAGAGAAAGAAGTGGATAATGTGCTGAAGATCATTAAGATGAGCGACTACAATATCGTAGATAAGTTGTTATAAACCCCATCTAAGATTTCTATCTTGGCTTTATTGGTGAATTCTGCTACCCATCGGAAATCCCCAAAGAGAGTACTAGATCAGGTGTTTGTTGAAAGAGATATGCCCATGGATCAGTTTAACGGTGTTGTCGGGAACATTACTTCTTGTAATAATTTGAGCTTTTGTGATGAATAATTACCCGAGCAGGGAAGAAACCACAATATGGCTCTACATATCTCGATGAATTGAAAAAACGATTCTTTATCCAATGTATTGATTGATAACAGTTCTGCCTTAAACATGATACCAATGAGAAATCTCTTAAAGCTTAAGTATCAAGGAGCCTCCATGCGCCCCAATGGTATTATAGTGAAAGCTTTCGATGGCTCCAGGAAGTAAATCATTGGAGAGGTGGACTTGCCTATGCATATAGGTTCACACATGTTCCAGATTACTTTCCAGGTGATGGATATTGTTCCCGCTTATAGTTGTCTATTGGGAAGACCATGGATCTACGAGGCAGGGGATGTTACGTTGACTCTTCATTAGAAGTTAAAAATTGTCCGAGAAGGGAAGGTGGTTAACGTAAGCGGCGAGCAAGCTTTATTAATATCTCAATTATCTTCCTTCAGCATTGTAAAGCCTGACGAGGCGGTTGTTGGAACGCAGTTGCAAGCTTTCTCGATCGATAATATAAGGAAAAATGAGGACTCTATTGCTTCATTCAAAGATTCTCAACAGGTAATATAGAATGGTCCTAGCAAGGCGTGGGGGAAATTATTAATCCACCCGTGAATAAGAATAAAGCTGGTCTGGGCTTCTCGGTGAAGAATAATAAGTGTGAGATTTTGAAGCCAAAGTCTGCTTTCAGCAAGTATCAAGACATATTCCATAGTGCAGGGTATCTGCATCCAACTACTTCGAAGATCAATTCTATCCTTGAGGATGAGCCAGGGCAAGAGATACCGAATTTCGTAACGCATGGAGTGAGGGTCCATAATTGGTTTTCCATTGATGTACCTTCTTGCATCCACATCTCGAAGTAATTTGTTTTTTGTTTATCTTTCCTAAAATCCTTTCACTCTGCCCAAGGTGAAAGCGATATTGTACGGGCATGTCTTTTGTTTTGGACTTTTACATCATTAATAAAATATTTTTTTGTTTTCCAAGTTATGTTTTATTTATTGCTTTTTCTTGAAAAATGGTAACCAGATAAAACCTTTCGAAATAAATGATAATCATTAGTAAATCTGCATAATCACTTATACATCGGTCAGTTTCTAAAACCAATAGTAATCGCGTGTGCAGATTAACTAAGACAACCATTTAATACAATGACCCTGCGCCCTCTCCCAACTTTTATTATCCTGTGTATTTGGCCGAGGAAGAAGAATAAAATGAAATCCCAGAAGAGGTTTCACAGTTGCTTGAGTGCGAGGAGAATACTATTCAACCGTATAAAGAGCCGTTGGAGGTGATTAACTTGGGATTAGAGGAAGACCCAAGAGAAGTCAAGATTGGAGCATTGCTTCATCCCGAAGTGAAGGGAAAGTTGATTGAGCTACTGAAAGAATATTCTAATATTTTTGCTTGGTCTTACTAGGATATGCCTGGGTTAGACACTGATATTATGGAGCACCACTTGTCGTTGAAGCCAGAATGTTCGCCCATCAAGCAGAAGTTAAGAAGAACTTACCCTGATATGGCAGTGAAGATTAAAGAAGAGGTATTGAAACAAATTGACACTGGTTTTCTTTTGAAATCAGTGTATCCTCAGTGGATTGACAAATATTGTTCCGGTACCAAAGAAAGACGGAAAAGTCTACATGTGCGTTGATTATAGAGATCTAAATAAAGAAAGTCCAAAAGATGACTTTCCATTACCGCATATTGATATGTTGGTAGATAGCACCGCAAAATTCAAAGTATTCTCGTTCATGGAAGGATTTTCTGGATACAATCAAATTAAGATGGCTCCTGAGGACATGGAAAAAACAACGTTATTCACACCCTGGGGGACATTCTGTTACAGAGTGATGCCCTTCGGGTTGAAGAACGCTGGTGCAACGTACCAGAGGGCTATGACAACCCTATTCCATGATCTAATGCATATGGAAATCAAAGTATATGTTGATGATATGATCGCTAAATATCATACCAAGGAAGGACATATGGAAGATTTGTTGAAGTTATTCCAGCGCTTGAGGAAGTATCTCCTTCGTTTGAATCCGAATAAATGTACCTTTGTTGTTCGTTCTGGAAAGTTACTAGGTTTCATTGTCAGCCAAAAAGGAATTGAAGTTGATCCTGATAAAGTTAGGGAAATTCAAGAAATACCTGCTCCAAGGACTGAAAAACAAGTTAGAGGTTTCCTCGGGCGTTTGAATTATATTTCTAGGTTCATCTACCATATGAGTGCAACATGTGAACCCATCTTCAAGCTTCTGAAGAAAGATTAAGTGTGTGTATAGACTGATGATTGCCAGAGGGAATTTGAAAGCATTAAAGAGTATCTGTTTGAACCTCCTATCTTTCTCCCTCCCGTTGAAGGAAGACCATTGATTATGTATATAACAGTGTTGGATAACTCAATGGGTTGTATTTTGGGACAGCAAGATCAAATGGGAAGAAAAGAATACGCCATTTACCATATGAGTAAAAAGTTCACTGATTGCGAGTTGTGGTACACTCTACTTGAAAAGACATGTTGTGCCTTGGCGTGGGAAGCGAAGCGTCTGCGTTAGTATATGTTGAATCACACTACTTGGTTGATATCCAAAATGGATCCAATTAAGTATATCTTTGAAAAACCTTCTCTTACCGGAATAATTGCTCGTTGGCACATGTTGCTGTCTGAATACGATATTGAATACCATACTCAGAAGACTATTAAAGGCAGTAGTGTGTTGGAAGAATATCTTACTCACCAACCGGTTGATGATTATCAGTCTGTCAAATACGACTTCCCCGATGAAGATGTGATGTTTTTGAAAGTAAAAGATTGTGATGAACCTTTTCCTGAGGAAGGTCCTGATCCAGAGTCTCGATGGGGTATGGTGATTGACGGAGCTGTGAATGCTTAAGGAAAAGGAATTGGTTTTGTGATTATCACTCCTCAGGTGTCTCATATCCCTTTCACTGCAAGGTTGACCTTTGATTGTACCAATAATATAGCGGAGTATGAAGCATGCATCACGGGTCTCGAAGCGGCTATGGATCTCAGAATCAAAATCCTTGATGTCTATGGTGATTCAGCTTTAGTAATAAACCAGATTAAAGGCGAATGGGATACTCGTCATCCCGACTTGATCCCTTACAAGGACTATGCTAGAAGATTATTACCCTTCATTAACAAAGTTGAATTCCATCATATTCCTAGAGAGGAAAATCAAATGGTGGATGCTTTGGAAACTTTGGCGTCTATGTATCAAGTGAATACTTGGAATGATGTGGCTCGTATCACAGTGAGACATCTGGATAGACCAACCCATGTATTTGCAATAGAGGAAATGTCAGACGAAAATCTTTGGTATCATGATATCAAGCATTTTATCCGAACTCAAGAATACTCGTTGGGTGCATCAAATAAAGATAGGAAGACCCTGATAAGGTTGGCAAGTAGCTTTTTCCTTAATGAAGATGTGCTGTATAAAAGAAATCATTATATGGTCTTGCTCAGATGCGTGAATAGACACGAGGCAGACATGTTGATACATGAGATCCATGAAGGTTCCTTTGGTACCCATGCCAATGGACATTCGATGGAAAATAAGATGCTTAGGGCATGTTACTATTGGCTGACAATGGAATCTGACTGTTACAAAATTGCAAAGAAATTCTAGAAGTGTCAGGTTTATGCTGATAAGATTCATGTGCCTCCGACACTTCTCAATGGTATTTCTTCCCCATGGTCATTCTCTATGTGGGGTATTAACATGATTAAACCTAAGGCGTCGAATGGATATTGTTTTATCTTGGTAGCGATTGACTATTTCACCAAGTAGGTGGAAGCAGCTTTATATGCCAATGTTACTAAGTAGGTGGTAGTACGCTTCATCAAGCACAATCTTATATGTCGGTATGGCATGCCAAGCAGGATTATCACTGACAACGGCTCAAATTTAAATGATAAGATGATGACAAAACTTTGTGAAGAATTCAAGATTGTCCATCATAATTCATCTCCCTACAGGCCAAAGATGAATAGGGCCATCGAAGCTGCCAATAAGAACATTAAGAGAATCATCCAGAAGATGGTTGTTACTTATAAAGATTGGCATGAGATGCTTCCTTTTGTTTTGCATGGGTATCGTACATCCGTTCGTACCTCAACAAGGGCAACCCCATTCTCGCTTGTGTACGTATAGAAGCAGTGCTCCCCGTCGAGGTTGAGATTCCCTCTTTACGCGTGATGATGGAAACCAAGTTATCAGAGGCTGAATGGATCCAGAACAGGTTTGACCAGTTGAATTTAATTAAAGAAAAAAGGATGACGTCCTTGTGTCACGGTTAGGTATTACCAAAAGAGAATGAAGAAAGCTTTTGATAAGAAGGTCAAGTCTCATGAATTCAGAGAAGGCGACCTCGTGCTCAGGAAGATCATGTCTTTTAACGCTGATTCTAGGGGCAAGTGGACTCCCAATTATGAAGGCCCGTATGTTGTCGAGAAATCCTTCTCTGGAGGTGCATTGATTCTTGAAACTATGGATGGCGAGGAGTTCCCACGTCCTTTGAATGTTGATGCAGTCAAGAAATACTTCTCCTAAAGAAATAAAAGAATAGTTCGCTAAGTTGAAAACCTGAAAGGGCGACTTAGGCAAAAAGGAGTGTCTCGGTAGGCTGAAAACCCGAAAGGGAAGTCTAGGCAAAAATTAGAGACACAAACAGAATAAACCTTCCCAGTAGGTTGAAAACCCGTAAGTGCAGCCTAGGAAAAAGTTAGGTGTTTCTTGGCAAGTAATTGCGTCAGACAAGACTTGATCATTGAAGCAACAATTTTCTCAGATTCTCATCACACTTCAACTGAAGTCTTTGCTCACGAGTTTGAAGTTGTTAGGGAGAATAGTGGTGATTTTATTCCAATGTATATTTTCCATATATTTACCATTTTCCAAACTTTGTAATCATCCATGGTGTCTCGCCGTTCTCAAACTACCATTCTATTAATAAAGTTTGAGCCTTTATCCAATTCTTTGTAGTTCTTACTTTATTCTGTTTGCAAAGATTTCATTTATTATCGATAGTAATTTTCAAAACAAAAAGACTTAATGATAAAAAAATGTTTTGTAAAGAATTTACAAATTACCTATTACTTCGGATGTTGTGATTTGAGTGGAACAAAAGTGGTGATTCCAAGGATGAACGAACTTCTAAGTTTTGAAAAGTTCCCTGGTTGGGATTATTGATATGTGCGTATTCCATTTATGATACTGCTTCTTGGGATAGATGAATCTCATACAAGCTGATATATGGTGTGGCATTTGGGCTTATGTTCCCATCTTTCCCCAGTCAAGTCCTGATTTAGTTTTCTCCGACTAAGAGATATTACGCCCTCCAGTTATGATATTGTTGCTATGGTGTGCCTCTAAGAAACCAGACAATGGCAATATACCTTCTAAGAAGTTTTGAGATAAGCGTCTACTCCTTGGGTTTGCTCTCTCTATGCGCTGAGTTTGATTTAAAATCCCCATGAGCTGGCTTATTATTATGTTGTTGACTTCTTAATTCTCCGGATGAGTCGAGGGTGATGCTTCCCTCTAAAGCTGTTATCCCATGAAATTTCATGATTTCTCTTCAAAGAAGTTTACACAATTATTATGCCTGATATTGAAGACTGTATTCAGGCTCTCTTCGGTGTGTGCGACTTCTTTTTCCCCAATAAAGTTAGCATAACAATCCCAAGTCGAAGTATCAATAATGTTGTTTTTCATATTCCCCGGTGAGGTCTGTATTGACATCCCCAATTGAGGTCTCGATGATATCGTTTTCACCTTCCCTAATGAGGTTTGTATCAGAATCTCCAATGAAGTCTAGACAAAGAAGCTTTCTCTTCCCTTATCAAAGTTCGTATTGATATTCCCCGGTAAAACCTAGAGGAGTTTGTGATATTCCCGCAACTTTACTTATTTCTAGTCAGGTGGTTCTTTAATTGTTTTCAAGCCATATTCTTCCCAGCGAAGTTAAGCCGTGAAATAGGACTTTGTTTTCTCTGTTGATGCTTATCCTATTACAGAACCTTCATCCTGCATGTGACTTGGATGGGTAATGTCTTCACCCAAGTTAGATTTGTATGATTATCCCCAGTGTATTATGGTTATTTTGTCAGCATACACACGATAACATCCATACATTTATACACATCATGCATAGATGAATTTAAAATTCATTACTCATTTGCATTCATTGATGCTTTGTTGTCATATTATGCTCCTTTCAGAGTTATGTTACCCTCTTTCCAATAGAGTTGTTAACTTAAAACAGAAAGTGTATATCCTATCAATTCCCCCGCCGAATTATCCCTCGTGGAGGAATTTTGCTTCAGCCTTCCTATTCGGTTCATTATCTGGATGGAGTGTGATCCCCTTTTGAGTTTATTTCTCATCGGGTGCTGTCTTGGTTGATTATTTCATTCCAGTTTATTTCTGGTTTGAATCAGTAGTCCACAACAATATTATTATTCGGATTTCTGCAAGCTTCGAGCCTTGATTAGAAAATGTGCATTTATTTTGCACGCAAAGACTTTTTCTCCTCAACAGGAATGTATTAGTATATCCCCGGGAAATTAAGCTTTATTTCCGGCCAGTCTTATTACAATTCCTTATTAAACAGCAAGCGACGATTCTATTTATTTGAGCAACCTGTTCTTCCCAGTAAGTCTGTTAATGTTGGAGAAGATTTGTTACTCCAATGAACGGTAGTCTCGTTATTATGGGAGATAGTTCGTTGTTAAGATCGGCTGCGCTTCAATGATAAAGACAGTTCATCAAAATATTCTTACAATAATTTTTACCCTTCCAGGTGAAATATCTTGGTTAAGGAAGAAACTGAGACCAGTTTGTGGCTTATAGTCAGGATCGAGGGGAAGTTTATCTGATTCTCCATCAAATGGTATCTTTCCGAGGAAGTTTCGCAAGAGAAGTTTATTGTGAAATATTTACAAGTGGTAGTATCTTTATTTGAGATAGCTTATATTTTTTGCCCTTTCCAGGTGAAATATCTTGGTTAAAGAATAAACTTAGACCAGTTCGTGGCTTATAGTCAGGATCGAGGGAAAGTTTATCTGATTCTCCATCAAATGGTATCTCTTCTAGGAAGTTTTGCAAGAGAAGTTTGTTGTGAAATCTTTACAAGTGGTAGTCTCTTTATTTGAGATAGCTTGTATTTTTTCCCTTTCCAGGTGAAATATCTTGGTTAAAGAAGAAACTGAGACCAGTTCGTGGCTTATAGTCAGGATCGAGGGGAAGTTTATCTGATTCTCCATCAAATGGTATCTCTTTGAGGAAGTTTCGCAAGAGAAGTTTGTTGTGAAATCTTTACAAGTGGTAGTCTCTTTATTTGAGATAGCTTGTATTGTTTTCCTTTTTCAGGTGAAATATCTTAGTTAAAGAAGAAAATGAGACTAGTTCTTGGCTTATAGTCAGGATCGAGGGTAAGTTTATCTGATGCTCCATCAAATGGTATCTCTTCGAGGAAGTTTCGCAAGAGAAGTTTTTTGTGAAATATTTACAAGTGGTAGTCTCTTTATTTGAGATAGCTTGTATTTTTTGCCCTTTCCAGGTAAAATATCTTGGTTAAAGAAGAAACTGAGACCAGTTCATGGCTTATAGTCAGGATCGAGGGGAAGTTTACCTGATTCTCCATCAAATGGTATCTCTTCGAGGAAGTTTCGCAAGAGAAGTTTGTTGTGAAATCTTTACAAGTGCTAGTCTCTTTATTTGAGATATCTTGTATTTTTTGCCTTTTCCAGGTGAAATATCTTGGTTAAAGAAGAAACTAAGACCAGTTTGTGGCTTATAGTCATGATCGAGGGGAAGTTTATCTGATTCTCCATCAAATGGTATCTCTTCGAGGAAGTTTCGCAAGAGAAGTTTGTTGTGAAATCTTTAGAAGTGGTAGTCTCTTTATTTGAGATAGCTTGTATTATTTGCCTTTTCCATGTGAAATATATTAGTTAAAGAAGAAACTGAGACCAATTCGTGGCTTATAGTCAGGATCAAGCAAATTTTATCTGATTCTCCAACAAATGGTATCTCTTCAAGGAAATTTCGCAAGAGAAGTTTGTTGTGAAATATTTACAAGTGGTAGTCTCTTTATTTGAGATAACTTGTATTTTTTTCCCTTTCTAGGTGAAATATCTTGGTTAAAGAAGAAACTGAGACCAGTGTGTGGCTTATAGTCAGGATCGAGGGGAAGTTTATCTGATTCTCCATCAAATTGTATCTCTTCGAGGAAGTTTCGCAAAAGAAGTTTGTTGTGAAATCTTTACAAGTGGTAGTCGCTTTATTTGAGATAGCTTGTATTTTTTGCTTTTTCCAGGTGAAATATCTTGGTTAAAGAAGAAATTGAGACCAATTTGTGGCTTATAGTCAGGATCGAGGGGAAGTTTATCTAATTCTCCATCAAATGGAATCTTTTTGAGGAAGTTTCACAAGAGAAGTTTGTTGTGAAATCTTTACAAGTGGTAGTCTCTTTATTTGAAATAGATTATATTTTTTGCCCTTTCCAGGTGAAATATCTTGGTTAAAGAAGAAACTGAGACCAGTTTGTTGCTTATAGTCAGGATCGAGGGGAAGTTTATCTGATTCTCCATGAAATGGTATCTCTTCGAGGAAGTTTCACAAGAGAAGTTTGTTGTGAAATCTTTACAAGTGGTAGTCTCTTTATTTAAGATAGCTTGTATTTCTTGACCATCCCAGGTGAAATATCTTGGTTAAAGAAGAAATTTAGACCAGTTCGTGGCTTATAGTCAGGATCGAGGGAAAGTTTATCTAATTCTGCATCAAATGGTATCTCTTCGAGGAAGTTTTGCAAGAGAAGTTTGTTGTGAAATCTTTACAAGTGCTAGTCTCTTTATTTGAGATATCTTGTATTTTTTGCCTTTTCCAGGTGAAATATCTTGGTTAAAGAAGAAACTAAGACCAGTTTGTGGCTTATAGTCATGATCGAGGGGAAGTTTATCTGATTCTCCATCAAATGGTATCTCTTCGAGGATGTTTCGCAAGAGAAGTTTGTTGTGAAATCTTTAGAAGTGGTAGTCTCTTTATTTGAGATAGCTTGTATTATTTGCCTTTTCCATGTGAAATATATTAGTTAAAGAAGAAACTGAGACCAATTCGTGGCTTATAGTCAGGATCAAGGAAATTTTATCTGATTCTCCAACAAATGGTATCTCTTCAAGGAAGTTTCGCAAGAGAAGTTTGTTGTGAAATATTTACAAGTGGTAGTCTCTTTATTTGAGATAACTTGTATTTTTTTCCCTTTCTAGGTGAAATATCTTGGTTAAAGAAGAAACTGAGACCAGTGTGTGGCTTATAGTCAGGATCGAAGGGAAGTTTATCTGATTCTCCATCAAATTGTATCTCTTCGAGGAAGTTTTGCAAAAGAAGTTTGTTGTGAAATCTTTACAAGTGGTAGTCGCTTTATTTGAGATAGCTTGTATTTTTTGCTTTTTCCAGGTGAAATATCTTGGTTAAAGAAGAAATTGAGACCAATTTGTGGCTTATAGTCAGGATCGAGGGGAAGTTTATCTAATTCTCCATCAAATGGAATCTTTTTGAGGAAGTTTCACAAGAGAAGTTTGTTGTGAAATCTTTACAAGTGGTAGTCTCTTTATTTGAAATAGATTATATTTTTTGCCCTTTCCAGGTGAAATATCTTGGTTAAAGAAGAAACTGAGACCAGTTTGTTGCTTATAGTCAGGACCGAGGGGAAGTTTATCTGATTCTCCGTGAAATGGTATCTCTTCGAGGAAGTTTCACAAGAGAAGTTTGTTGTGAAATCTTTACAAGTGGTAGTCTCTTTATTTAAGATAGCTTGTATTTCTTGACCATCCCAGGTGAAATATCTTGGTTAAAGAAGAAATTTAGACCAGTTCGTGGCTTATAGTGAGGATCGAGGGAAAGTTTATCTAATTCTGCATCAAATGGTATCTCTTCGAGGAAGTTTTGCAAGAGAAGTTTGTTGTGAAATCTTTACAAGTGCTAGTCTCTTTATTTGAGATATCTTGTATTTTTTGCCTTTTCCAGGTGAAATATCTTGGTTAAAGAAGAAACTAAGACCAGTTTGTGGCTTATAGTCATGATCGAGGGGAAGTTTATCTGATTCTCCATCAAATGGTATCTCTTCGAGGAAGTTTCGCAAGAGAAGTTTGTTGTGAAATCTTTAGAAGTGGTAGTCTCTTTATTTGAGATAGCTTGTATTATTTGCCTTTTCCATGTGAAATATATTAGTTAAAGAAGAAACTGAGACCAATTCGTGGCTTATAGTCAGGATCAAGGAAATTTTATCTGATTCTCCTACAAATGGTATCTCTTCAAGGAAGTTTCGCAAGAGAAGTTTGTTGTGAAATATTTACAAGTGGTAGTCTCTTTATTTGAGATAACTTGTATTTTTTCCCCTTTCTAGGTGAAATATCTTGGTTAAAGAAGAAACTGAGACCAGTCTGTGTCTTATAGTCAGGATCGAGGGGAAGTTTATCTGATTCTCCATCAAATTGTATCTCTTCGAGGAAGTTTCGCAAAAGAAGTTTGTTGTGAAATCTTTACAAGTGGTAGTCGCTTTATTTGAGATAGCTTGTATTTTTTGCTTTTTCCAGGTGAAATATCTTGGTTAAAGAAGAAATTGAGACCAATTTGTGGCTTATAGTCAGGATCGAGGGGAAGTTTATCTAATTCTCCATCAAATGGAATCTTTTTGAGGAAGTTTCACAAGAGAAGTTTGTTGTGAAATCTTTACAAGTGGTAGTCTCTTTATTTGAAATAGATTATATTTTTTGCCCTTTCCAGGTGAAATATCTTGGTTAAAGAAGAAACTGAGACCAGTTTGTTGCTTATAGTCAGGATCGAGGGGAAGTTTATCTGATTCTCCATGAAATGGTATCTCTTCGAGGAAGTTTCACAAGAGAAGTTTGTTGTGAAATCTTTACAAGTGGTAGTCTCTTTATTTAAGATAGCTTGTATTTCTTGACCATCCCAGGTGAAATATCTTGGTTAAAGAAGAAATTTAGAACAGTTCGTGGCTTATAGTGAGGATCGAGGGAAAGTTTATCTAATTCTGCATCAAATGGTATCTCTTCGAGGAAGTTTTGCAAGAGAAGTTTGTTGTGAAATCTTTACAAGTGGTAGTCTCTTTATTTGAGATATCTTGTATTTTTGCCCTTTCTAGGTTGAATATTTTGGTTAAAGAAGAAATTGAGACAAGTTCGTGGCTTATAGTAAGGATCGAGGGTAAGTTTATCTGATTCTCCATCAAATGGTATCTCTTCGAGGAAGTTTCGCAAAAGAAGTTTGTTGTTAAATCTTTACAAGTGGTAGTCTCATTATTTGAGATAGCTTGTATTTTTTGCCTTTTCCAGGTGAAATATCTTGGTTAAAGAAGAAATTGAGACCAATTTTTGGCTTATAGTCAGGATCGAGGGGAAGTTTATCTGATTCTCCATCAAATGGAATCTTTTTAAAGAAGTTTCACAAGATTAGTTTGTCGTGAAATATTTACAAGTGGTAGTCTCTTTATTTGAGTTATCTTTTATTTTTTCCCTTTCTAGGTGAAATATCTTGGTTAAAGAAGAAACTGAGACCAGTCTGTGACTTATAGTCAGGATCGAGGGGAAGTTTATCTGATTCTCCATCAAATTGTATCTCTTCGAGGAAGTTTCGCAAAAGAAGTTTGTTGTGAAATCTTTACAAGTGGTAGTCGCTTTATTTGAGATAGCTTGTATTTTTTGCCTTTTGCAGGTGAAATATCTTGGTTAAAGAAGAAATTGAGACCAATTTGTGGCTTATAGTCAGGATCGAGGGGAAGTTTATCTAATTCTCCATCAAATGGAATCTTTTTGAGGAAGTTTCACAAGAGAAGTTTGTTGTGAAATCTTTACAAGTGGTAGTCTCTTTATTTGAAATAGATTATATTTTTTGCCCTTTCCAGGTGAAATATCTTGGTTAAAGAAGAAACTGAGACCAGTTTGTGGTTTATAGTCAGGATCGAGGGGAAGTTTATCTGATTCTCCATGAAATGGTATCTCTTCGAGGAAGTTTCACAAGAGAAGTTTGTTGTGAAATCTTTACAAGTGGTAGTCTCTTTATTTAAGATAGCTTGTATTTCTTGACCATCCCAGGTGAAATATCTTGGTTAAAGAAGAAATTTAGACCAGTTCGTGGCTTATAGTGAGGATCGAGGGAAAGTTTATCTAATTATGCATCAAATGGTATCTCTTCGAGGAAGTTTTGCAAGACAAGTTTGTTGTGAAATCTTTACAAGTGGTAGTCTCTTTATTTGAGATATCTTGTATTTTTGCCCTTTCTAGGTTGAATATTTTGGTTAAAGAAGAAATTGAGACAAGTTCGTGGCTTATAGTAAGGATCGAGGGTAAGTTTATCTAATTCTCCATCAAATGGTATCTCTTCGAGGAAGTTTCGCAAAAGAAGTTTGTTGTTAAATCTTTACAAGTGGTAGTCTCATTATTTGAGATAGCTTGTATTTTTTGCCTTTTCCAGGTGAAATATCTTGGTTAAAGAAGAAATTGAGACCAATTTTTGGCTTATAGTCAGGATCGAGGGGAAGTTTATCTGATTCTCCATCAAATGGAATCTTTTTAAAGAAGTTTCACAAGATTAGTTTGTTGTGAAATATTTACAAGTGGTAGTCTCTTTATTTGAGTTATCTTTTATTTTTTCCCTTTCTAGGTGAAATATCTTGGTTAAAGAAGAAACTGAGACCAGTCTATGACTTATAGTCAGGATCGAGGGGAAGTTTATCTGATTCTCCGTCAAATTGTATCTCTTCGAGGAAGTTTCGCAAAAGAAGTTTGTTGTGAAATCTTTACAAGTGGTAGTCGCTTTATTTGAGATAGCTTGTATTTTTTGCCTTTTCCAGGTGAAATATCTTGGTTAAAGAAGAAATTGAGACCAATTTGTGGCTTATAGTCAGGATCGAGGGGAAGTTTATCTAATTCTCCATCAAATGGAATCTTTTTGAGGAAGTTTCACAAGAGAAGTTTGTTGTGAAATCTTTACAAGTGGTAGTCTCTTTATTTGAAATAGATTATATTTTTTGCCCTTTCTAGGTGAAATATCTTGGTTAAAGAAGAAACTGAGACCAGTTTGTGGTTTATAGTCAGGATCGAGGGGAAGTTTATCTGATTCTCCATGAAATGGTATCTCTTCGAGGAAGTTTCACAAGAGAAGTTTGTTGTGAAATCTTTACAAGTGGTAGTCTCTTTATTTAAGATAGCTTGTATTTCTTGACCATCCCAGGTGAAATATCTTGGTTAAAGAAGAAATTTAGACCAGTTCGTGGCTTATAGTGAGGATTTAGGGAAAGTTTATCTAATTCTGCATCAAATGGTATCTCTTCGAGGATGTTTTGCAAGAGAATTTTGTTGTGAAATATTTACAAGTGGTAGTCTCTTTATTTGAGATATCTTGTATTTTTGCCCTTTCTAGGTTGAATATTTTGGTTAAAGTAGAAATTGAGACAAGTTCGTGGCTTATAGTAAGGATCGAGGGTAAGTTTATCTGATTCTCCATCAAATGGTATCTCTTCGAGGAAGTTTCGCAAAAGAAGTTTGTTGTTAAATCTTTACAAGTGGTAGTCTCATTATTTGAGATAGCTTGTATTTTTTGCCTTTTCCAGGTGAAATATCTTGGTTAAAGAAGAAATTGAGACCAATTTTTGGCTTATAGTCAGGATCGAGGGGAAGTTTATCTGATTCTCCATCAAATGGAATCTTTTTAAAGAAGTTTCACAAGATAAGTTTGTTGTGAAATATTTACAAGTGGTAGTCTCTTTATTTGAGATATCTTTTATTTTTGCCCTTTCTAGGTGAAATATCTTGGTTAAAGAAGAAACTGAGACCAGTCTGTGGCTTATAGTCAGGATCAAGGGGAAGTTTATCTAATTCTCCATAAAATTGTATCTCTTCGAGGAAGTTTCACAAAAGAAGTTTGTTGTGAAATCTTTACAAGTGGTAGTCGCTTTATTTGAGATAGCTTGTATTTTTTGCCTTTTCCAGGTGAAATATCTTGGTTAAAGAAGAAATTGAGACCAATTTGTGGCTTATAGTCAGGATCGAGGGGAAGTTTATCTGATTCTCCATCAAATGGAATCTTTTTGAGGAAGTTTCACAAGAGAAGTTTGTTGTGAAATATTTACAAGTAGTAGTCTCTTTATTTGAAATAGATTATATTTTTTGCCCTTTCCAGGTGAAATATCTTGGTTAAAGAAGAAACTGAGACCAGTTTGTGGCTTATAGTCAGGATCGAGGGGAAGTTTATCTGATTCTCCATGAAATGGTATCTCTTCGAGGAAGTATCACAAGAGAAGTTTGTTGTGAAATCTTTACAAGTGGTAGTCTCTTTATTTAAGATAGCTTGTATTTCTTGACCATCCCAGGTGAAATATCTTGGTTAAAGAAGAAATTTAGACCAGTTCGTGGCTTATAGTGAGGATAGAGGGAAAGTTTATCTAATTCTGCATCCAGTGGTATCTCTTCGAGAATGTTTTGCAAGAGAAGTTTGTTGTGAAAACTTTACAAGTGGTTGTCTCTTTATTTGAGATATCTTGTATTTTTGCCCTTTCTAGGTGGAATATCTTGGTTAAAGAAGAAATTGAGACCAGTTCGTGGCTTATAGTAAGGATCGAGGGTAAGTTTATCTGATTCTCCATCAAATGGTATCTCTTCGAGGAAGTTTCACAAAAGAAGCTTGTTGTTAAATCTTTACAAGTGGTAGTCTCATTATTTGAGATAACTTGTATTTTTTGCCTTTTCCAGGTGAAATATCTTGGTTAAAGAAGAAATTGAGACCAATTTTTGGCTTATAGTCAGGATCGAGGGGAAGTTTATCTGATTCTCCATCAAATGGAATCTTTTTAAAGAAGTTTCACAAGATAAGTTTGTTGTGAAATCTTTACAAGTGGTAGTCTCTTTATTTGAGATATCTTGTATTTTTGCCCTTTCTAGGTGAAATATCTTGGTTAAAGAAGAAACTGAGACCAGTTCGTGGCTTATAGTGAGGATCGAGGGGAAGTTTATCTAATTCTCCATCAAATAGTATCTCTTCTAGGAAGTTTCGCAAAAGAAGTTTGTTGTGAAATCTTTACAAGTGGTAGTCTCTTTATTTGAGATAGCTTGTATTTTTTGCCTTTTCCAGGTGAAATATCTTGGTTAAAGAAGAAATTGAGACCAATTTATGGCTTATAGTCAGGATCGAGGGGAAGTTTATCTGATTCTCCATCAAATGGTATCTTTTCAGGGAAGTATCACAAGAGAAGTTTGTTGTGAAATCTTTACAAATGATAGTCTCTTTATTTGAGATAGCTTATATTTTTTTCCCTTTCCAGGTGAAATATCTTGGTTAAAGAAGAAACTGAGACCAGTTTGTGGCTTATAGTCAGGATCGAGGGGAAGTTTATCTGATTCTCAATCAAATGGTATCTCTTCGAGGAAGTTTCGATAGAGAAGTTTGTTGTGAAATCTTTAATCGTGCTTCTTTGACCATACCTCAAAGCTCCAACAACTTTTAATCACCAATATCTTCCTGAATCAACATAAAAGCATTTCAATATCATTAATATTCAATCATAATAGCGCTTCTGCAACAACAATGCGTAACAGAAAGTTTCAGCATTAACACCACTGCCAATGCAATCAACAGAAAGCACAAGAAACGGAATCACAAAAACAGGAAGAAGAAGAATAGAGGGAATGATTTACCTTTGGATTTCTCATCGTGTATTGAAAGAGAACTGCACTCGTCTCTAGTAGGTAATTCTCGTCAACCTCTTCCATTATTGTTCGATCTATATTATCATTTCGTACTGTTTGAACCACGAGGAAGAGAGGCACGAAAATAGTGAGGGATTGAATGGGAGAAAGCGATATTTAGGCTTGTAATTGTGATTCGAGATAAGCCAAAACAGGAATCAGAGATTGATTAAATATTATGTCAAAGAGATGGCCGAAGGAAGCAGTGAATGCGTGAGACTGTGAGGAGGTGTTGATCTGCGAGGAAATCAGAGGAGAATTGTTGAGGCGGTGTCCGTAATGTGGCTGGTGGTGGTTTGAATCGAAGATGATGATAACAAGGTTGTGTCGAAATTGTGAATTAACGAAAGCGAACTGAATCAGAAGCTAGGAGAAGGCGGAGGCGAGAGGTGAGGACCGCCGTCTGCGAAGTTTAGAAAGGAAGAAATTGCGTTTCAAGCGAAGCTGAATAGCCACATAAACTCAACCCTAGTCCCTCGCTTTCAATTTTTTATTCTTTTCAAGTTATTTTTTTATTTTTTTATTATTACCAATTGCTTTTAATAAAATGCAATCAAAAAATGAAAATGAATGGTATAATGTTGCAGTCTGGGTCGAACCATCCTTTGCTAAGTCCATGTCCTACATTTTTTAGAAAGTTTGAACTGCAATAAAAAAGATTCCATTGGATTCTGATCAATGGGCCTTAGCGTCCTGGTTCTGGCCACACCCTCTGGTCCAGTATTGGCACCCCCTGACTCTTTCTACTTCCTTTTTTTTTGTAGATTTTATCTTTTTAGTTTGAATTTTTTTTGTATAATAAAAATACTAATAAAATACATATAATAAAACAATAAAAGATATAGATTTTTCGATTGCCTCTTAGTTTTTAGGGTAATAAACTACAAAAATCAATAAAAATTTGTTAGATTTCTCATTCAATTTAAAAAAAAATTAATTCCTAATCTTGAGATTACTTGAGACTTGTGATTCACCTTTGCTTGTTGAGTTAGGTCTTATGCAGGTTCATTGTTTGATATGCGGACATGTCTGAGTTTTCGATTATGATTTTTTTATGTTGATGATGCTTCGAAACTTATTTTGTGCATTTAATCTCGGACTGTTTGTTTATTGATGTCAACTCGCGTGAAGTATTCTGGGTTTCAATCCTTTGGTTGCGCTTTTTGCGGATTTTATTGTTTGTTTGGTATTATACTGCTTTCCAATTTATTTTTCTGTGCATTTATGTCTTTCTAGATATCATGAGAAGTAGGAAATAAAGAGCGTGCACTCGAAGTCACTGTTTAAAGACCTGTAGCAGGCATTCTGCACTTCATTTCTTATATGTGTTGTGCTTGTGTTTGTTTCCTTTCTTGTTGATCGATGAGTCACTCAATTTAGAAATTGAGATTATGACATCACTCTCAGTGCATGCTCCCTATAGGATTTTATCGCTTTCCTTTATTTCTTGTGGATCGATGAGTCACTCAATTTAGAAATTGAGATCACGACTTCGCTCTCATTGTATGTTCCCTATAGGATAGTTTGTTAGACTTTCTTTGGCATACTAACTTAGGTAGCTTCCCTCTTTGTATGATAACATTAGGTTAGGTTCAGGTTAGTCTCCCTTTATACTTTTCTTTCCCCTTTTGCATTGGCATTAAAACAAAAACTTCTTTTTCTTGCAAACTTCAAGACATGTAAAGATTACTGATGAGAGTCATACCTTTGCTGAGTATGGGAAATGATAAGCGAGTTTCTTCTCGATCTTATTGTTCCTCCATTCTAAGCCTGGTGTGGTTCAAGCATCAAAGACTTGCTTCATGAATAAGTAGAGAAATAGCTAATATCTCTCTCTTGAGATTAACTAGTTGTTATCTGGCGCAAAAAACACCAACCAACACAAACTCTTTTGCCTTTGGGCTTTTCTTTCAAAATCCTTTCTAAAAGGACATGTTAAGTCACTTCTGTGTTGACGCGTAAATATCCAAAGGTCGAGTTGCGACAAAAGGCGAGGTTAACATTGTTCATTTAAAAAATACAAACAAACAAAATATATGAGCCAAACTACGATGCTCTGATTCCTTAAAAGGGATACGTAGGCATCTGGTCACGGGGCTCAGCCGAGCAAAAATTTTTAAATACTTCCTTCTTTTCCCCATGTTTTCTTTGCATGCATTCCCTCCTAGTTTATAACTCTTAAGCATTAGATTGAACACACCCTTTGATTAGGATAATGAGAGAGGATCCCGTAGAGTTCTATGGATGCGTGGGATGCTAATACCTTCCCCTCGTGTAATCGGCTCCCTTACCCAATCTCTCAGTCGCAAGACCTTGATTTCCCCCTTTAGGTTTTTATTCGATGATTTTCCTTTCCCTTATATGGGGTAAATAAATACCCGGTGGCGACTTCATTGATTTTACCGCTACACTCCTGACTGCTCATTAACTTCTAACCAAGATTAAAATTTGTTTCGTTGTTGAGATTGGTTAAGGGGCTCAAGTCCAGACCATCATAATCTCTTGATTGACACACATTTTTCTAAGCAACAAAGATAAACTTCCTAGTACTTACATTACCAGTCCAAATAAAATTTCTAACAGATTTCTCAATCATTTTCATGAGAGAAACCGTCCAGGAGTACACATCGAGGGAATGATATAACATGTGAAATTTTGGTAGGTCAGAACTTCTGTTATCCTCTAACATGTTGGGACATCTGATCTGACTTAAACAACACAAGCAATGTATAAAAAATAAAAACAATACTGAAAAGCATAAACAACTAACAAAATTGTTAACCCAGTTTGGAGAAACTCTCCTACTCTGGGGACATACAAAGCCAGGGACAAGTCCACTATGATAGAATCAATTCATAGACCCTACAACAAATATACTAGTTTACGATCTACTCACTTAATCACTACCCGTGCTATAGTTCTATCTAAGACTCACCCAGATATGAGGCTCTCCTCAATCCCTTATCAATCGCAGACATCGAATGGACACAAATGGGAAGACACACTTCCATGTCAGCAAAACAGAAGACACACTTCCATGATAATACCTAATCTATACCTAAAGCTAAACTCCACTGTTTATAACTCTACTCCTAACTAAGAACACAACTTGGAGTTGCTTAAAAGCTTCCTCCAAGAACAATATTCACCCTTGCTTCACAACTTCGAGGAGAACAGTAATCAACTCATTATGTAAAGTCTTCTAAGTGATTAAAAAACCTTGAAATTCAAGGAACACAATTTAACTCACACATCGAGTGGATTACACAACCAACTCTCCTAGAGAGCGGTACATAATCAATCCTAATGATTACATATTTTCATTTCTCAGCTGATATGTTTACCTATGTTATAATGCTTCTATTTATAACCTATCTCCCAACTGGATTTGGGCTTCAAATCACATATTTTTAGCTATTATAAATATGTAGAAGATTCTGATACAAAATAGGTCTTCAATCAAATATTTCCTAAAAAGTCTCCTTATTTAGAAGTCAATATTATTCAATATTATTCTTGATTCTTCTTGATCTATAAATCAATGCCACATAATATTGCATAATATTCCCAGAATATTCTGCATTTGTTAAATCATAACAGAATCAAATTGTTCAGCTCAACTCAGGCGCGATGTCGTGTGACCCTGCATATGACATCTTATCCCACATGTTGCTCCAGATGTTGAAACGCTTCAACCTAACATGTTCCTTCATAAGATAGGAATTCTTGCTTAATCTGTTCCTGTTTAGCAAGTTAACACATCCTATCTAACATATTGTTGCTATATTTTTTTTACTAAAATTATTGTGAATCCTAAAAATAAAGAAGTAACAATCTCCCCCTTTGCCAAATTTTGGATAAAACAAATAATAAAAAATTACAACCCATATTACAACAATAAACAAAAATACAATCCTTCAGTAGTAGTCTTCAGTAAGTACTGAACACAACAACATAGCAATAAGGAGCCAGTCTTCACAAGCACAATAATGATAGGACATCATATTCGACATCATCTTCATAACAACTCCATTGCAGCAAGAACTTCAACACCAAAGAACATCAACCTCAGTAGAAAGTCTTGAAGTCATTTGGTGCACACGAGGAATAAGATAGATAACACTCCCCATCGACTCAGGAACCTATTATTGTCACAAAAAACCAATGGTGGCATAAGATAACTCTCAATCACTTTTTGATCAGTAGCCACCAGTTGACCTAGAAAAGTCAACCACCATTGCACCCCAAAATTTACCCTCTTTATTTAGGCTTATGTTTCATCATGAATATCATATTGCACTGCATTCATACATTGTGATGGGATCAAAGTACTTTGGTTATCAAGTATTCCTCAAGCCTTGAAGGTTGATTGCATTGACAAGTTGCTCAAGTAGAATCTTATCATCTAAACCTCTGGATCATTCAAGCTCAAAAGTTATTGCATATCTCAAGGTATTATATCCATCTCTTTGGATCACTAGAGGATTTAAGTTTGTGTTTGATTACAAGGGGAATCACTCTTTTGATTCACCAGTCAAATTAGGGTTTTGCTTGATCAAGGCTATTGATGCATGAGCAAGTCTTGATTTGGAAGCTACAACATCTCATTGGTATTTGGAAGGTCTTAGTACAAGAAATTGGCCAGGATGCCCAGAAGATTTGAAGTTTTGAAGATGGTTCATCAGTCTCCTAAGATATTAACCAAAATTAGGGTTTGGTCCAAGTTGAAGTAATTGGGGTCTAGATGATCCAATTCATGAAGCATCACTGTCTTATCATCATTAGAATAAAAATTAATCAAAGAGTCTCTCATGATGCCCAGTGGAATTAGGGTTTTGAAGCTTGATCAGCTATCTCCTAGTACATGGTACAAAACTAGGGTTTTGGATTTAATCAGGATTTCTTTGACTTTTTTACCCAAACTTGTTTCCATGATTCACCACATGTTATTAATCATTTAGGATTGAAAAATTGAGGTTCAATTTAGATTGGAAATGATTCAATTGATCAAAAGGGGCAAATTGGTCATTTGACCAAAGTCAGTAAAATCAGGAGTTGACCAAGTAGACTTTTGGTCAACCATCACTTCAAGCATCCTATTTTCATATTCCATACCCAAATTCATCTTTGAATCATGAGAAATGGTGAATTTGAGTGTAACTTGTTCAAGAAGTAACTTAAAAATTGAAAAACATTTTAAGTGCCAAGATGACTTCTCTTGGGCAAGCCACGCGCGTAATTTCACCAACACTTGGCATTCCATTTTATGGAATCATTTTCTTGTCACTCAAGCCTCAATTTGAAAAATTAAAAAGAGAATTTTGTTGTTTTCCATGAAAGCTTCTCATTAAACTTGGAATCACTCAAATTGGATTAAAATTGAGAAAGTTGTGATTTGAGGAAGTTGGGTGGCAAAACCGGATTTTTTTGAAGGCACATGGGCAGGCCAGTGTGTGCGCAGTCTTGGGCAAGTTGGCTTGACTTGCCCAGGAATCCTAATGTCCACATCTCTTTCATTTCTCCACCATTTTTGATGAATCAAAGATCATTGTGAAGCTCATCATATGAATTTTAATTGGCTCAAAGAAATTTGGAAAATTCACAAGCCAATTTGAAATGGCCTCAGTTGGAAGTCAGGTGATTTGTGGTGTATGCTTGGCCATGGCAATTTTCATGTTTTGGTTCAATTTTGATCAAATCATTTCAGAGTCCACTTGCACATGCTTGGCACGAATTAGACACCTCATGTGCTTGCCAAAAAAGGCCAAACCAGGTGCATACCTCGTGCCTCTCTCATTTTCACATTTTTGACAAAATGGGAAACTTCTCACTCAACAAAATTAGTCCCATGTGCAAGAGAGGACAACTCACCTCATCACGTTTTTTTCAATCACTCACACTCTCCTTTTGTTGCTTAAAACGATTGCAAGCATTTCCTGAATACCAAGCAAAACGCAAATGGCCATCACACTTGTTTTGGTTTGATAGAAAATTCACTTTTTTCCATCCAACGACTCTCAGCTTGAATTACCACTCTAACCTCACTCCAAAAACTCTATATAAGCTGCTCAAGCTCTCCTTTCACGGACACATGCACTGCATTGGAAGAAGCACCTTAGAATTTTCTCATTTTTCTTGCTCTGCAACTTGAATTGAGCAGCTCAATTCTCTTGATCCAGTCCTCATTTCTCTACTGAAACACCTTCATTGGAGCACAAGGAAGCTATTTAGAAGGGTTTCTTGTTATATTTCAGAGGCACCAAGTGAATTTATTTTTCACTTTTGCAGGTATGCTCACTGAATCTGAACCTTGATTTGAGCATGAATTGAAGTGTTTCGTGGTGTGCATTGTGTTTATAGCTGGCCAATCAATAGGATTGATGTATATTTGAGCTCTGATTCAAGCAAATTTTGTGAAATCGTGTTTATGGTTTTGATGTTTGCAGTGTATTTTTCCAGTTTTTGAGATTTGATTTCTTGATATATGCTTGATCTCTGAGTTTGATTCGAATTGCATGATGTAGTATGATATACTAGCTTTAATTTGAGGTTAATCGCATGGATTTTGGTTGAGAATCGTGTTTGTTTGATGGATCTGAAGTGAGCATGTTAGAACTGATGGAAGCAAGTGTTTTGCCTTGGCAGGAGGTTGAAGATGATGCGTGGCATCATCTCATTGGCCTTGTTCTTATTTTTGTTATTTAATTTTCATTGATTCTCTGATTTTATTTTCTTGAACAAAACTTGATGAAAAATTATGAAACAATTCATGAAACTTAAAAATAATATTCCTGACCTTGTGCATTTTTTGATAATTTTTGAAAATGTTTTGATTGGTTTAAAAATTTGTGTTATTATTTAATTATTTGTTTATTGTTTATTTAATTTTAATATTTCTTTGATTTGAAAAATTCCACAAAAACTATCTTTGACTCAAAAAATTAATTAGAAATTAATTCTAATTTATGTTTAACATTTTTTCTATTTTTGATTAGAAATTTAATTTGAGAAGTTTATTTGAAATATTTGTTTCACAATTTTTGTTTTAAATATTTTTCTTAATACAAAAAATCCTCAAAAAAAATCATGCAAGCTTGTTTTTAATCATAGAATCTGACTATATTTTTATTTTGACCTTTTCTTGACTTTTGGTTAGGGTTTGCATTTTTGCCTTTAAATAAAAGTTTAATTGTTAATTGTTTGTTTGATTTTTATTTTAATATTTCCCTTAATTCAAAAATTCCACAAAAAATCAGAGATATGTGTTTTTAATTCTAATATTTGAATATAATTTTGTTTCGACATTTTTCTGAATTTTTGATTAAAATTGTATTTTGAGATGTGATTATTTGTTTAAATGATTAATTGTTTGAATTTGATTTTTATTTTTGACTTTTTCTTAATTCAAAAAATGTGAAAAAATATGTATTCGGACATTTAGGGTTTCCTTGTGATTTGTATGTTCTTGGTTTGAATTGTTTGAATTTTGATCTTATCTAATCAATATTTAAGATTAAAAGTCAAAAATTAGGGTTTTTTTGCTTATTGTGCAAGTTTCTTTTTCAAAACCATTACGCCCTAGATTTTCAATAGAATTTAAGTCTTGATTAGGGTTCATTAATGAATTGAGGATCTGAAAACCATTTTTATTTAATTATTTGACTTGGTTTGATATTTTTCCACAAATTATTTTGAAAACTTATCTAGTTTGGTAGTTTTGCCAACTAGTTTTGAACTTTGGGCCTCATTTGATCCCCTCCTCAATCATTCATGAACATAAGAATTGCTTTCTGACTTCTATACACTTCAAAGGTGCTAAGAAATTTTTTGTTTGAATTATTGAAATCATTTTCTATTTTTGATGTATTTTTGAAGTGAAGATACCCAATTAATGTTACATATCTTGTTGCAATTTGTTTGATGGCCAATGAACTCGAGTGAGGCCTGTAATTTGGTACCTAATGATCATGTTGGATGTGTTCATCCAAATAAACTCAAGTAATTTCATTTAATGCCCCATGTTTGCATGATTAAACCTTTTGATGCATTGTGTGAGATTTCTCTTCTGTTATGCTTGTGAGCTGTGATGAATTAATTGAGTATGATTGAATTGTGGTTGATTGTATTCTTCTCAAGCTCCCATGATCCTTGATTGATATTCAATTGTCAACTCAATATGGTGATGGAAAGGAGCAATATTCCCCTAATTCTCTTAACCAAATTGTGCACATGCTTGTTTCCTTTTGCCTATCATGACCAATGTTTAATAGTTGTTGTCATGTTTTCCCATTTCATCATGGTGTCATCATCCATCCCTTATGTGAAACATCATCCTATTTATGTGAATACTAACTTGGTTGTTGAATGTGCGAGGTAGTTTGAGAAAGGTTTTCCATTTTTGACTTGAGGCTATTGTGTTTCACTTTATTTGTGGAACACAATTTATTATATTGGCACTGCTCTTATGTTTGGCATATTTGATAGTCTATGCAAGATATATACATATGATTGTGAATGCTATACATTGCCCATGGGATCTGTTCATATCTGATTATCTCATTACTTACATTCTGATGGCGTAATTTCTGACTTGATTTGTCTGCTGATGCCAGCTTACTTGAAGTTCTCTTGGTTTCTTTTATTCTTTCTCAGTTGCTACGGATAGTTATCCGTTTGGTATTTCACTATTTCCCTTCTTCTATTTGCATAGTTCTATGTTGCATGATGGGACCTCTGTTGCTGATATATGTCAGGAGGCCCTCTGTTTTTGTTTGATACATGTGATGTGTTTGCTTTTGATCGATGAGTCACTCAATTTAGAAATTGAGATCACGACTTCGCTCTCAGTGCATGTTCCCTATAGGATGTTTATTGCTTTCCTCTTTAATTGTTGATCGATGATTCACTCAATTTAGAAATTGAGATCACGACTTCGCTCTCATTGCATGTTCCCTATAGGATGTTTATTGTTTTTCTTCTTTAATTGTTGATCGATGAGTCACTCAATTTAGAAATTGAGATCACGACTTCGCTCTCATTGCATGTTCCCTATAGGATAGTTTTGTTAAGCTTCCTTTAACATGTTAATTAAGGTAGGGTTTTCCTTTATCCTCAACCTTAGGGTCAATCATTGTATGATAACACTAGGGATAGTGCTAGGCTAGTTTCCCTTATTTGTTTTTCCTTCCTTTGCATTTTGCATCTTTAAACAAAAATTGTTTTCTTTGCAAATCATAAAACACTTCTAATAAAATCAAACTCTTCTTCAAGGTAAAAAATACAAATCAATCTTATTTGTTAGTGCGCCTTTTGGCTTTGTTTTTAAACTTGGTTAACCGATGTTTCTCCATCGTACATTTGTTTGAAGCTGACGTTTCGCCATCGCACATGCTTGTTATCCTAGTTTGATTCTCAATATCATTGTTAGGTGTGATGTTTCGTCATCATTTTATTGATGTTTTTCCATCCTTACCATGCCATGCTACCTTGTTATTTTGAAGGCGATGTTTCACCATCTCACATGTTTATTATCCTACTTTGATCCTCAATATCATTGTTAGGTGCGATGTTTTGCCATCCGATTTGTTGAAGTTTTACCATCTTTGCCATGATATCTTATTATCTTATTTTCCGATGTTTCGCCATTGCACACTTGTTTGAAGTTGATGTTTTGCCATCGCACATGTTTGTTATCCTTCTTTGGCTCTCAATGTCATTGTTAGGTGTGTTGTTTTATCATTTGATGTTTCTCCATCTTTGACATGTTACTTTGTTATTATTTAGATGTTTGACCATCTCATTTTTTTGTTGTTTCATTTGATGTTTTACCATCTTGATTGTTTTTGTTATCTTAACTAAAAAACATAAACCAACCAAAATACATAAGTCGAACTACGGCTGCTCTGATTCCTTAAAAGGGATACGTAGGAATTGGGGTAGGGCTCGATCGAGCACAACTTTTATTTTCCCTACATTATTTTCTTCTTTTCTTTCACATGCATTCCCTTTTCAGTTTTAAGCCATAGACATAGGATTTGACCACACCCATTAGATTAGACAACAAGAGTGGATACCGTAGAGTACTACAGGCGTGTGGGGTGCTAATACCTTCCCCTCGTGTAACAAACTCCCTTACCCGATCTCTCGGTCGAAAGACCGTGATTTCTCCCTCTTCAGGTTTTCTCGATGTTTACCTTTCCCTTTCGGCAGTATAAAAGATGTTTGGTGACGACTTCATTGATGTTTCATTACATCCAGATGACAGGTTCCGGCCGGGTGGTTTCAGCTGGCGACTTCACTGGGGACAGATTAACCTTTTGCTGGTCCATCCCGGAGTCGATCCTAGCTCTTGTTTGTTTTCTTTTTGGGTGTTTATTTTACCGCTTTGCATATTTATCTGTTTGCATTGCATCCTATGTGTGCTTTACTTTCTGCATACTGGATTTGGCTGGACTGTTTGGATTCTGGAATTCTTGGTGGGTGGGTTGTTCCATGAGGTAAAAGGCCTCATACCCAGGCTATGAGTGAGTTCCATAGAAACTAGGAATAGAGTGGACATGGCAGCTATGAGGCGGATGCTTTGTAGACCTGACCATGAGACCCATGACTTCGAAGGTAGTTCAGATAGGTGTTATTGTATGATGATACCGACAGTCGAACTCCTGTACTCTTAGTTGGCTTTTAACCTTACCTTGACCTAGACTACACCCGTGAGAGGGGCGGGAAAACTTTTCTTACAGGTATAGGTACTATTGGTGACTTTGTGTTTCGAAGGTGACTCAGGTTCCCATGATAGTTTTGAAGCTTTGATATTTTCTTTTGATCTTGAGTGGTGTTGTTCTGTAATGGTCCAGCCATGATCCAGTGTGAAACTTTGATCCTGTCATGTTGCATCATAGCATATTTATTTCTAAAAAAATGATGTATAAAAAAAACTATCATGCGCATGTCATCTTCCAGGGACATTCCAGAGTCTTATTTCCATCAGAAATGGCTTCCCTCCCGTCATATGAGTTTGATTCAGTTCGTGTTAAAGATCCCACCAGGAATACATTCGCTTATCAGATTCCTACTATTGATGTCTCTGAATTTAAGAGGTTGAGTTCTTATTTTAATGGTGATGTTCTGAATAATTTCAACAAAAATTATGGCAATTTGTTACTAATCCTTAACACTCCAGTTGACCCAATGGCTTTGATCACCCTCTTCCATTTCTATGACAAGGAATTACGGTGTTTTACTTTTCAAGATTATCAACTGGTTACCACACTAGAAAAGTACGTGTACCTACTTAATATCAAGTTGTCCGATGAAGTTCCTTTTGTCCAAGTGCTGGAAAAGCTGAAGTTCAAGGTTATTGCTGAAATTCTTCATTTGAGTTGGAAAGAGGTGAAAGACAATTGGAAATCAAGTGAGGATACTACAGGGTTTTATTTGGATTTCTTAGTGAAGAAAGCGGAAGACTGGGAAAAGAAAGGGAATTGGAGTGACTTCATCTCTCTGTTTGCTCTCATGATATACGGGATCATCCTCTTCCCTCGCAAGAGAAATTTTGTGGATTTGATGGCTATTTGTGTTTTTAGAAATAACAACCCAATACCAACACTCTTGGAGGATACTCTTTACACCATTCATTCCAGGCATGGAAAAGGAGGTAATGTAAGCTTATGTCATTCAATGTTGTATCAATGGTTTAAGTTGCACCTACCGGTAATTGGCCCTTTCGTGGATACCAGGCATTCTCTCTGATGGTCATCAAGACTCGTCAACCTTACTTCATTTGATATTCGGTGGAATTATGACATGGGGGAAGTACGGAGTATCATCACTAGCTGCGGAGATTTCCCTAATGTTCCCCTCATAGGAACTAAGGGGTGTATCAACTATAATCTTGTGCTTGCTTATCGTCAATTGGGATATGCAATGGATGGACTGCCAAAGGTGGAAGAGGTGTCTGAGTCAGTGTATTTTGTTAGAGGAGGTGATCCTGTGATGTTGAAAAGAGTGGCAAGTGCTTGGAAGAGAATTCACAAGAAGGATAGAACTACTTTGGGCAAGAAGGTTCCTATTTCTATGGTTCCTTATTTGGAATGGATTAGAGCCAGGGTTAAGATTTTATGGTTACCATTGCAAGGTCGGCTCCTATATGTGAGCAACCTCCTACTGTTCTGAGTAACACGGTGCCTACCGAGATGTTCACCCAGGTTCATGTTGAGAACATTCAACTTCATGCAAAAGACCGTGAGGCATGGATGAAACTCTATTGGGTAGATCAAGAAAGGGCCGACTTAGCTCGCAAGCTCAAAGAAGCTCAAGGAGAAACTTCTGATGCAACCAGTTTTAGGAAGAGGTCTCATGATGTAATGGAAGAAGAGTTGAGTAAGACCCAGCAAGAGTGCCAGAAGCTTCAGACATCTGAGAATAGCTACAGGAAGAAGATTCAAAACTTGGAGAAACAACTCAAAGACAAAGATGCTCAGTTTAAGAAGGAATTAGCCCAGAGGCGTGTCGTAGAGGATCGGTTTCAAGAAAGTAAAGAAGTTGCATCACAACTTTTGAAGGAGAAAGCCATGCTTGAAGAGTATTGCCAACATTTTGAAGCGTGTCTCGAGATTTAGTTTTGTTACTTATCTTTTGGTGTATTTGGTCACCCCCAGGATTGTTGGAAGGGACGATTTATTTGTTTTTCTTATTCAGTTTTTTTTGTTAAGTTTTCTTTGAAACACGTATTTTGTTGTTTATCATTACACTCTTAAATGTCTGAAGTCAGTCGAACATCGTTTCTTTTGTTTGTAAATAATTGGAGTGTTTGTCTTATTGTCCTTTTTTTTCCTTTGAATGTATGTTTGATCTTTGTTTGCACGCCGTGATTGATGAATAAAAGGACTCTTGAATACCGGGAAATAACAAACATATCATGCACATCATGCATTTCATAACATTACAGGTTATCTCAAGACGATGTTCTTATTCTTCTGCTTTTCTTATTCAGAATTCAAGACGACTACTCATCGGTATTCCATCAGAAACAATTTGCCAAGACAGATGGAACAAGTTCAAGCTGAACTCGCTGAAATGAGGGCCCAGATGGCTACACAGATAACACAGTTCATGGAGGTCCTCACCAATGTGAATCGCTGACAGGAGGAATTAGCTGCCATTGTGAACAACCAGCGCCGCTATCCAGGGGACGGTGGAAATCAAGGGCTCCATCAGGACATTTCTGTAGGATTGGGGGATGTGCAAGATCAGCCTGCTAGAAATTTTCACGGGGTGCCTAGAAACCCTTTTGTGCACAACGTAGGGTAGTTTCCCCCGTCTCCGAGACCTTGTCTTGTGGGGAACATAAGAGATAATTAGGGTGATGTAAGGAACTATCAGGAGTAGGATTATGACTTTGACCAGGATGAAGATTAGTTTTCTGTTCGGCGTTCAGAGCCGGGAGTTCAGGTTGAGGATATGAAGTATCGGTTGTTGGAAGAACGTCTGAAGGCTGTGGAAGGGCAAGGAGTCCTTGGTATGGATGCCAATGATCTCGGGTTGGTGTCTAGGGTTAAAGTTCCTCCAAAGTTCAAGCCTCCTATTTTTGAAAGATACAACGGAACATCATGTCATGTTACTCATGCAACTGCTAATTTCCGAAAGATGTCGGTGCATACTGAGAATCAGGGGCTTTTGATTCACTTTTTCCAGGATAGCCTATTTAGGGCATCCCTGGAGTGGTACATGAAGTTGGAGAAAACCCATATTCGTTGCGGGAATGATCTCGCTCGGGCTTTTTTCAAACATTATCAGTACAATGTGGATATGGTGCCCAATCACACTCAGTTACGGAATTTGTCACAGGGACCAAGAGAATCTTTCAAGGAATACGCTCAGAAATGGCATGAGTTGGCTGCGAGGGTTCAACCTCCACTCATGGAGAGAGAAATCATTGATATGTTTATGAGTACCCTACAAGTGTCGTTCTATGAGCACATGATAGGAAGTACTTCGGCAGGATTTGCAGACTTGGTCATGGCTGGTGAAAGAATTGAGATAGGTTTGAAATTGGGGAAAATCCAGGTTGGAGGTTCTAGTGGCTCATCAGGAGGCAGTTAGAAACCATTCAACAATTACCCCAAGAAAAGGGAAGGCGACGCAAGTGCGGTTTACTCTCATAGAGGAAGAAGAGAGGATCGTCAAAACCAACAAATCAATGTTGTTTTTATTCCTGTTAATGCTCCTCCGCAGCAGAGACCGAATGCAGTGCCTCAACAACAAAGACAGCAAGATGCTCCCCGCTAGTATAATAATCAACAGCAGAGACAACCGAGAAAATTCGATCCTTTGCCGGTATCTCTTACTGAAGCACTCCACCATTTGCTCAATTTGAAGTTAATCGGTTTGAGAAATATGCCACCACCACCCACAAGACTTCCTCCTAATTATGATGCTAACGCAAGATGTGAATTCCATTCAGGCGGAGTTGGTCATTCTACTGATAATTGCTTTGCATTGAAGTGCAAGATACAAGACTTATTTGATGCTAAGGCAATTGAGTTTACTCCAGTGACTGGTCTGAATGTTACTCAAAACCCAATGCCTATGCATGGAGGGGGTGTTGTTAATATGATTGATGATAATTGAGAAATGCTAAATTTAATCATGAATGTGGAACAAGTAACTACTCCGTTGTGGTATGTTAAGAGGCATTTGCTGGACAATTCTATTTTCCCGAGTTGCACTTCTGAGTGTGCCAAGTGTAGAGAGCAACCGAAGGGATGCGATGATTTAAAAGCCGGTATCCAGTTGATGATAAAGAAGGGTTCCCTGTAGTTCGATAGAAAACCGAGCTACCACAAGGTTACCGAAGAAGATGTTGTTGTGGTATCTATTCCTTACACCACTGTGCACATTCCTACCCCATCTAGGGCACCTCCTTTGATGATTACGGTACCAGGTCCCATGCCGTATACCAGTGAGAAGGCCATCCCATGGCATTATGGTGCTGATGTTTATTACCATGGGGTGAAGCAGAAGGTAAGTACTTGTTTGTTTGAGGAAGAACGTGTTGAAGGTAACGAAGAGGAAGGTCATAATTTTTCTGGTGTGGGTCGAATGAATAGACGCGGGAGAGTATTTGGTCCTTCCAATGTGCAAGATGCGGCAGATGCTTTGGCAAGAGAAAAAGGAAAACAGCAGGCGATGATTGGTAATCCAAGGGTTGCGCCAACCAATGTGACTCAACCAATTCTGATACTAGAAGCTTCTTCAATTCTCGATGAGGTTGAAGAGTTGATGCGAATTATCAGAAAGAATGATTATAACATAATTGATCAACCGAGCCATACTCCTTCTAAGATGTATATCTTGTCTCTATTGATTTATTCAGAACCTCATAGAAATGCTTTGATGAAGTTGTTAAAGAATGCGTTCGTGCCACATGAGATAACAGTCAATCAGTTTGAGAATGTTTGTGCTAACATATCTGCTGGGAATGGTCTGGGCTTCACAGATTTTGATCTTCCTTCGGAGGGGCCAGACCATAAAAAAGCGTTGCATATTTCGATGGAGTGCAGAGGCACTACTTTATCCCGGGTTTTGGTGGATACAGGTTCGTCCTTGAATGTACTACCGAAGTAAGCATTGATAAAGATTGATTATTCTGGACTGGAGCTGCGCCCTAGTGATTTGATGGTAAAGGCGTTTGATGGGTCTCGAAGGTTAGTGTTTAGGGAGTTGGAGTTACCAATCAAGGTTGGTCCTCGCACCTTCACGGATACATTTTTCCTGATGGATATACAGCCAGCATATTGTTGTTTATTAGGGAGGCCATGGATTCATAAAGCAGGGGCAGTCACTTCTACTCTTCATTAGAAACTCAAGTATCCTAGAGAGGGAAAGGTAATAACTGTGTGCGGCAAGGAGGAGTACATCGTGAGTCATTTGACATCATTCCGCTATGTTGAAGTTGAAAGCGAGATATATGAGACCCCGTTTCAGGCATTTGAGACAGTTCATGCTGTCAATTTTCCTCCTCCAGAGCAGAAAGGGAAACCTGAAATTGTTATGTCTTCTCTCAAGGATGCGAAGGCTGTGGTGGAAGGTGGTAACCCTGAAGGTTGGGGTAAGGTGCTGGACGTTACCCCAAAATTTGATAAATTTGGTCTTGGTTTTAGCCCAGGTCAGCAGAGTGCAACTCCCAGAGCATCTAGTTTATCTACTCCTGTGAAGTTTTCCCTTCCTTGTGCTACTCAAGAAGGACACGTCAATGCAGTTGGCGACGATAGGGTTGATGGCTACAATGTCGAAGATTGGATTCGTCCAAGTATTCCAGGCCAGACACTCAACAATTGGACTTCTATGGATGTTATCCAAGTTTCAAGCGCTGAGGAGTAACTTTCTTGTTTTCTTTTACTATCATGTCATAATTCATATGCTCTTCCCAAGGCGTGGTGAATCATTTGTGCAGGGCCACCATGTTTATATTCAAAAAGTTTATCATAAAATAAAGGATGTTTTTGCATTCAAAATTTTGCTCTATTTCTTTTTTATTTAAATGGCAATGTTTCTCTTTTCACACACTGTCACTAAAAAATGCCAAAATGTCATTCATGCAGATGCACTTCCACCACCAATCATATTGATAACGACTCTGCTATGGCTCATTATAACTTTGATACTCCTATTTATCAAGCTGAAGAAGAAGCGTATGAGGATTGCGATCTTCCTGAGAAATTAGCAAGATTGTTAAAACAAGAGGAGAAGGTTATCCATCCGAATCAGGATTCGATTGAGGTGGTGAATATTGGCACAAAAGAGGTAAGAAGAGAAGTCAAGATAGGGGCAGATCTTGAAGAAAGTATAAAGGTCAGATTGATTCAGCTACTCTGTGAGTATTCTGATATCTTCGCTTGGTCTTATGAGGATATGCCTGGGTTGGATACAGACATAGTGGTGCATCGACTACCGCTCAAAGAAGGTTGTTCCCCTGTCAAGAAAAAGCTCCGAAGAACTCATCCTGAGATGTCCAAGAAGATCAAGGAGGAGGTCCAGAAGCAATTAGACGCGAATTTCTTAAAATTCATCAATTATCTGCCATGGATTGCAAATATTGTGCCTGTGCCCAAGAAGGATGGTAAAGTTAGGATGTGCGTGGATTATAGGGATTTGAACAGGGCCAGCCCTAAAGATGATTTCCCTCTTCCGCATATTGATGTGTTTGTTGATAATATTGCTCATTCCAAAGTGTTTTCGTTCATGGATGGTTTTTCGGGTTACAATCAAATTAAGATGGCTCTGGAGGATATGGAGAAGACAACATTTATCACACCTTGGGGAACCTTTTGCTATAAAGTGATGCCGTTTGGTTTGAAAAATTCCGGGGCAACATATCAGCGCGCCATGGTCACTATCTTTCATGATTTGATTCACAAAGAGATTAAGGTTTATATGGACGATATGATTGTTAAGTCTGACACGGAAGAGGAACACCTTGTTCATCTAGAAAAGTTGTTCGAGAGACTGAGGCAGTTCTTGCTAAGGTTGAATCTAAATAAGTGCACCTTCGGGGTGAGATTTGGCAAGCTGTTCGGTTTTATTGTAAGTGAAAAAGGTATCGAGGTGGACCCGGCCAAGTTAAAAGCGATACAGGAAATGCCTGAACCAAGGATAGAGAAGGAAATATGTGGTTTCTTGGGAAGGTTAAACTACATTTCTAGATTTATTTCTCATCTCATAGCCACCTGTGAACCTTTGTTCAAGTTGTTGAAGAAAAGTAAGACAGTGAAATGGAATGAGGATTGTCAAAAGGCCTTTGAAAAAATAAAGGAGTATTTGCAGGAACCTTCGATACTCATGCCACCAGTGGAAGGAAGGCCACTAATCATGTATCTAACTGTTTTGGAGAGCTCAATGGGTTGTGTCCTTGGTCAGCACGACGAGACAGGGAAGAAAGAGCAGGCTATTTACTACTTGAGTAAGAAGTTTACGGAATGCGAGTCGAGGTACTCATTGCTGGAAAAGACTTGTTGTACGCTTGCCTGGGCCACCAAACATTTGAGGCAGTACATGTTAACTCACACCACCTACTTGATATCAAAAATAGATCCAATCAAGTACATTTTTGAGAAGCCAACTCTTACAGGCAGGCTAGCCCGTTGGCAGATGATACTCACCGAGTATGATATCTAATAGACTACTCAAAAAGCAATTAAGGGTAGTATACTGGCCGACCATATTGCTCATCAGCCCATGGACGATTATGAACCGATGAAGTTTGATTTTCCAGATGAGAAGATTGTGTATATTCGGGATTGTAATATGCCAGACCCAGACGAAGGGCCCGTGCCGGGATCACGTTAGACGCTTGTTTTTGATGGTGCCTCTAATGCCATGGGCAACGGTGTCGGAGCTTTTATCACTTCCCCTGAGGGGTACCACATTCCTTTCACGGCTCGTATTTGTTTCGATTGCACTAACAACATGGCCTAATATGAGGCATGCATTTATGGCATTGAAGCGGTGATCGACCTGCGCATCAAATTTTTGAAAGTTTACGGGGATTCTAATCTAGTTATCAACCAGATTAATGGAGATTGGGAGACTCGCCATCAGAACCTGATTCCCTATCGTGAGCATGTTATGAAGATGATTTCGTACTTCGAAGAGATCACATTTGAGCACATTCCCAGAGAAGAAAACAATCTAGCTGATGCACTGGCAACTTTGTCCTCCATGTTTAAGGTTAAGTGGGCTAATGAGGCACCTTCCATTACCATCAGATGTTTGAGTGAGCCAGCTTTCTGTTTCAAGGCTAGTTTGGAACCAGATGGTAATCCTTGGTTCTATGATGTTAAACGATATCTTGAAACACAAGAGTAACCTGAAGAGGCATCCGTCACAGATAAGAAATTCTTGAGAAGATTTTCGGCCAAGTTTTTTCTCAGTGGAGGTGTGTTGTATAGAAGACATCATGACGGATTACTGCTCATATGTGTTGACAAGAAAGAAGCAGCTAGAATCATTGAGGAGATACATGAAGGTGATTTAGGGACCCATTCCAACGGGCATACCACGGCTAAAAAGATTTTGCGAGCAGGTTATTATTGGTCCACCATGGAGACTGACTGTTACAATCATGCACGGGTTTGCCAAAAATGTCAAGTCTATGCTGATAAGGTGCATGTGCCGCCAGTACCTTTGAATGTCTTGACTTACCCTTGGTCGTTTGCAATGTGGGGAATTGATATGATCGTCAAAATTGAACTGACTGCATCCAACGGGAACCGTTTTATTCTGGTTGCCATCGATTATTTTACAAAATGGGTCGAAGCTGCATCATATGCCAATGTCACCAAGCAGGTGGTAACTCAGTTCATTAAGCACAATATTATCTGTTGCTACGGAGTGCCTGAAAAGATCATTATCGATAAGGGGTCTAATTGGAATAACAAAATGATGAAGGAGCTTTGTGAGTCCTTCAAAATCAAGCATCATAACTCTTCCCCATATCGACCAAAGATGAACGGTGTTGTCGAAGTGGCCAATAAGAATATCAAGAAAATTATGCAGAAGATGGTGGTAACCTATAAAGATTAGCATGAGATGTTGCCTTTTGCTTTGCATGGTTATTGCACCACTGTGCGTACATCAACTGGGGCAACCCCATTTTCATTGGTTTACGGCATGGAAGCAGTATTGCCGGTAGAAGTTGAGATTCCTTCTCTTAGGATCATGAGGGATGTTAAACTGGATTAAAGTGAATGGGTACAGAATCGGCTGGATCAGTTGGAACTTATTGACGAGAAGAGGTTGACGGTTGTATGTCATTGTCAGGTTTATTAGCAAAGGATGAGGAAAGCTTTTGATAAGAGGGTAGGGCCTCAATGTTACAAGCCAGGTGACCTTGTGTTAAAAAGGATAATTCTCCCCCAAGGAGATCCCAGGGGCAAGTGGGTTTCTACTTATGAAGGTCCTTTCGTGGTCAGAAAAGTCTTCTCTTGAGGAGCGATGATGCTCGCGATTATGGATGGAGAGTACTTCCCTCTCCATGTAAATGCTGGCGTAGTTAAAAAATACTTTGCATAAAAAAAGTAAAAACCCGCTAAACTGAAAACCCAAAAGGGCGGTTTAGGCAAAAGGAGGGTGTCCTGGTGAATCGAAAACCCGAAAGGGAGATTCAGGCAAAATTTAGGGACTTAAAGCAAATGACTACACTCAGCATGAGATCCTTTGTCTCTTTTCCTTCGTTCCGTCACCTAGAATAAGCTCGAAGCTAATCTAAGAATGATCTGTCTGAAAGCAGAAGGATGGAAGCGTAAGAGTCATAAGAGTCATAGCAGAATCGGGACTTGATGGATATTCATATTCACATTGCCATTTGTAAACACTTGCTTGCTTTGATTTTGTAATTACTTGCTTCCAAATGTAAATGCCTTTATCACAGGCTGATTTCTCAAAATCAATAGAATATCTTCTTTCAAGTATACGTATATGTTTCTTTTCTCCTTTTTTACTATTTTATTTGAAAAAACGTCCAATATTTTGATAAGTATGTGCATATAAACTTCGTGGACCGTACACGGAAATGGTAATCTAAGTCATGGTTAGTTGATCGCTTGAAATACGGATAACAAACAAAACTGCTATTGTGCAAAGGGCATGTTTGGTTCTATGTTTGATAGGATTCTCATTCACTTTACTGGTGGTTACCTTGCCTTTTGTTTCACCGCTCCGCGCTGTTAGTAAAGGTCTTTGGGTCAGGGTAATATCAAGATTACGGTAGGTCGGCGAGATCGGCGAACCTAGTTGGAGATATTTCTTCCTCATAATGGCTTTTATTACGTCTCTTTGCCGCACTTTCATGTGTTATATTGATTGATTGTTTTAGCATTGTCTGCATATAGGATTTTGTTTATGGCCGAATGTCAGTCTTGATCCATTGAATATTTTTTCCTTGAAGAAATTGTTTCATTTTACTTAATCCATCTAGAATCACTCTTTAATCGATTTTTCAAGCATTTTGATACCAACTGTGCCAATTCTTTTGCTCAGCCAAGAGTTTGGAGGAAGGAGTTTAGCTAAAAGCGATGATTGTAGTGGTATGCTTTTAAGTAGAACCCCGTTAATGATGTACATGCATTGTTTCAATCCCCAAACACCGGAGATATAAGGGAGTTAGACCCTCGTTAACCCCCCTGAGCCTTCGAAGTAGGAGTTTCTTTTCCGTTCAAAAAAGAAAGAAAACCTTATTTTTTTAAACCAGGGGCAGGGTAGATGTTCAGTTAATTTGACCAAGCATTCAAATTTCAGAAGGAATGTCCCATCTGAGGATCACCACATTTTATTTTTCGCATCATGAGATCAGGAAAAATGTCTAAACCACGATGTTCATTTCCTCACAAAGTCCTGAGGTCGAGATCGAATCGATACAATAATGGATATCCCTCGCCGACCAAGGAATGAGGCATTTGTTTTCTTCAAAAAAAAGAGAAAAAAAAGAAAAGGTTCAAAGACCTAAAGTCACATTGACTTGCTCAAATTGGAAAGTATGGATAAGAAAGAAACAAAAAGCCCCGCTAAGTCGAAACTTAAAAACAAGACGCTTATGCAAAAGTTAGGGCATCCCGCTGGACTCCCAAAATTGAAATTCAAAAGATTTTGTCCAGGAAAAAGTTTGGGAAAAGAGAGCCTAAAAAAAAGAGAAAAAAGATTATTCAATAAAATTTTCATCAAAAGAAGAGAAACAATAATATAAAAAAAAACAAAAGCAACAGAAGTTAAGTGACAATCATGTTGGAGAATTTGTCGTGATCACTCAACCATTATAAATCCTTTTGAAAGATGAAAGCTTGTGATAAGTTAACTGAACTTAGGACAGGAGAATATCATGAAGGAGGTGGGCACCAAATAACTTGAGCCTTGAAAAACTTTTTTTCTAAAAAAAAAAACCTCGAACCAGGCCACGTTACAATCTCTTAAAGTCCTAACTGAAACAAGGGTTTAACTCGAAAGCATACTACAACAGGATAACGTTTCCTAAACTCCAAAATATGTGTTGCATATTCATGTTGGTATCTTATCACCCGCATCTTGACTTGTTTTTTTTGAAAAAAAAAGAGAAGGGGAAGAAAAGTTTTGAAATTTTTGCACTCTAGCCAGTGATTCATTCACAATAGAGATGAGACACTTTGTTAAGGTTTTTCGACTTTAAGGCTTAAATAATCATCGCATCAGGTCTGTCATTCCCAAAACAAACATCTTTCTGCATGCAAAACTTTTGTTTGACATCAAAAAAAGAGTTTACACGTTGAACACCTGTAAAGAGCTTAATGATTGTCAAGAAGGGGATATTTTGCTTTCTTCTGTTAGATAGATCCCATGTATGAATAGGACTTTACCTATCCCCAATGAAGTTTCGTTTCCACAGCGAAGTTTTATTGCCCCAGGAATCTTCTTTTAAAGGCTTCATTCTGAGACTTCAAATTTGAGGATGTCGCGTATCCCCAACAGAATTACCGAGAGATATCCCTCGCCTTGGCCTCTCATTTCCCCGCCGGTTTGTTGACTGGGGCATCCTTATGTTAAAGATCTTCCCTTATCCCCAGTAAGGTCGATAATGTTTGACTATCTGCATGATCCATCCATTGGTTGCATTCCAAGATCTCTCTCCAACAAAAAAAATTTCAACATAGTTATGTATCCCCGGTGAAGTCTCGTCTCCTCAGCAGAGCTTTGTTCCCCCATCAAAGTTTTTCACCCCTCACGTCGGGTTTGTTATCTTGGTATCATCCTCAACACGACCGCGCGCTGTCTTTTCCAGAAATTACAGTCTTGCCCTGATTTTCTCCCTCAATGTCTAATCTTTTCCAGAAGCTACAGTATCGATCTGATCTTCTCTAGGAGTTTGCAATTTATTTTTGCAGCTCCTCTCAATGTTTGTGGCCTGTTTCTACTGGTTGCTCAGTTGTTATTCCCCGCAAAGCTTCATCTCTTTGATGATCCCTCTCTAGCAGTTCCCCATATTTTCTCCTCTCCTTTGGATTTTGCAATTTATTTTTGCAAGTCGTGTCAGATTCTGACTTCTTGGTTTTTGGCTTCTCAATTGTCCATTCCCCAGTGAAACTTTTAAACATGCATCATTACATTGCATCTACCAAAACGCGTAGCATTTCCATTATAAGGAAAATTGCGCTATATAAAAAGAATTCAAACATGCATCAGAACATAAGCCATTTTTGTTTCTGTTGTCCCCAGTGGATTTGCTAATACTTCAGGTTAAATCCCCAGCGAGGTCTTCGTCCTCATTATCTCAGTTTCCTCCCTATACCAATATCCTTTTGACGTCAATCATTTGTTTGTTTGAGTGTCTACTCTTGACTATAGTTCAGTTTCGCCCTGGTGTGGTCTTCTCGGGTTTAGTCTTCACTACCCTCTCCAGTTCATTCCAATGTTTATTGATGCACCTTTCAAATACCAGTTTTGTCCTGATATTCGCTTTCAACAGGTTTTTAGGTGTACGCCCTAATCTCCTTGCTTTGGGTTAAGCTCAGACTTTCGTCTCCTCACCTTGCGCATGAAATCCAGTTCCGTCCTGGTACTCATCTAGTTTAGTTTCGCCTAACTAGTTGTGGAGTTTCGTTTCGTCTCATTTATGCTTTCATACCTTGGGCCCCTTGACAGTGTTCGTTTACCGAGTGCAGTGTTCGTACTGCGTCCCTGTTCTGAAATCAGTCTCTTATTCCTTGGATCCTTATATCAGTTTTCATCACTGTTTATCCATTGACCTGAGACCATCAGGTGCTCTGAGAAACATGCGCTCTCATCACTCTCGCTTTGGGTCGAGTTTCGCCTCGTCACCTGTGCATGAAATCCAGTTTTGTCCTGGTACTCATCTAGTTTAGTTTCGCCTAACTAGTTATTGAGTCGAGTTTTGTCTCGTTTTTGCTTCCATACCTTGGACCCTTTGATGGTGTTCGTTTACCGAGTGCAGTGTTCGTACTGCGTCCCTTGTTTGAAATCAGTCTCCTTTGTTCCTTGGATTCTTCTATCAGTTTTTGTCACTATTTATCCATTGATCTGAGACCAGCTGGTGTTTTGAGAAACATGCACTCTCATCACTTTGCTATGGGTCGAGTTTCGCCTTGTTACCCGTGCGTGAAATTCAGTTTCGTCCTGGTACTCATCTAGTTTAGTTTCGTCTAACTGGTTATTGAGTCGAGTCGAGTCTCGCTTTTGTTCCTCTTTTCTGGGATTCTTTCAGTTCCTTCATACTGTCTAACTTAGTTAAGATTATCAAGTGCTCCTAGAATCACTCACTCTAGCCACTTTTGCTTTGGGTCGATCTCAGAGTTTTTTCTCCTCAACCGTGTACGTTTTCTTTTCCAGAGCTTAGTTTCGCCTATACTCCGTGGTTTGAGTTTAATCTCACCTTTTTTTAAGCCCAATTTTTCCCTGGCACGTTTGTCTGGATGTTTAGTTGCGTCTACTCTTCTTTGTTTTTGTTCTTCTTCAACCTGAGTTACAGTTTCATTCTAACGCATGTCTTGGGGTTTTTTCTTTTTCTTTCTTCTTCAAGAGTGTAAATTTTCGGGTTCTTTTATGTTCAATCATCTTCAACTCTGAACGCTCGAAAGTTGTCACTTTTTCTCACTTATCGTGTTGAAGATATTTGAATAGGGGCAGCTGTTGCATCCCAAAATTTAACCTCTTAATTTAGGCTTATGTTTCATCATGAATATCATATTGCACTGCATTCATACATTGTGATGGGATCAAAGTACTTTGGTTATCAAGTCTTCCTCAAGCCTTGAAGGTTTATTACATTGACAAGTTGCTCAAGTAGAATCTTATCATCTAAACCTCTAGATCTTTCAAGCTCAAAAGTTATTGCATATCTCAAGGTATTTTATCCATCTCTTTGGATCATCAGAGGATTGAAGTTTGTGTTTGATTACAAGGGGAATCACTCTTTTGATTCACCAGTCAAATTAGGGTTTTGCTTGATCAAGGCTATTGATGCATGAGCAAGTCTTGATTTGGAAGCTACAACATCTCATTGGTATTTGGAAGGTCTTAGTACAAGAAATTGTCCAGGATGCCCAGAAGATTTGAAGTTTTGAAGATGGTTCATCAGTCTCCTAAGATATTAACCAAAATTAGGGTTTGGTCCAAGTTTAAGTAATTTGGGTCTAGATGACCTAATTCATGAAGCATCACTATCTTATCATCATTAGAATCAAACTTAATCAAAGAGTCTCTCATGATGCCCAGTGGAATTAGGGTTTTGAAGCTTGATCAGCTATCTCCTAGTACATGGTACAAAACTAGGGTTTTGGATTTAATCAGGATTTCTTTGACTTTTTTACCCAAACTTGTTTCCATGATTCACCATATGTTATTAAGCATTTAGTATTGAAAAATTGAGGTTCAATTTGGATTGGAAATGATTCAATTTATCAAAAGGGGAAAATTGGTCATTTTGACCAAAGTCAGTAAATCAGGAGTTGACCAAGTAGACTTTTGGTCAACCATCAGTTCAAGCATCCTATTTTCATATTCCATACCCAAATTCATATTTGAATCATGAGAAATGGTGAATTTGAGTGTAACTTGTTCAAGAAGTAACTTAAAAATTGAAAAAAAATTCTAAGTGCCAAGATGACTTCTCTTGGGCAAGCCACGCGCGTAATTTCATCAAACAATTGGCATGCCATTTTGTGGAATCATTTTCTTGTGACTCAAGCCTCAATTTGAAAAATTAAAAAGAGAATTTTTGTTGTTTTCCATGAAAGCTTCTCATTAAACTTAGAATCACTCAAATTGGATTAAAATTGAGGAAGTTGTGATTTGAGGAAGTTGGGTGGCAAAACCAGATTTTTTTGAAGGCACATGGGCATGCCAGTGCGCACGCAGTCTTGGGCAAGTTGGCTTGACTTGCCCAAGAATCCTAATGTCCACATCTCTTTCATTTCTCCACCATTTTTGATGAATCAAAGATCATTGTGAAACTCATCATATGAATTTTAATTGGCTCAAAGAAATTTGGAAAATTCACAAGCCAATTTAAAATGGCCTCAGTTGGAAGTCAGCTGATTTTTGGTGTATGCTTGGCCATGGAAATTTTCATGTTTTGGTTCAGTTTTGATCAAATCATTTCAGAGTCCACTTGCACATGCTTGGCACGAATTGGACACCTCATGTGCTTGCCAAAAAAGGCCAAACCAGGTGCATACCTCGTGCCTCTCTCATTTTCACATTTTTGACAAAATGGGAAACTTCTCACTCAAGAAAATCAGTCCCATGTGCAAGAGAGGACATCTCACCTCATCACGTTTTTTTCACTCACTCACACTCTCCTTTTGTTGCTCAAAACGACTGCAAGCATTGCCTGAATACCTAGCAAAATACAAATGGCCATCACACTTGTTTTGGTTTGATAGAAAATTCACTTTTTTCCATCCAACGACTCTCGGCTTAAATTACCACTCTAACCTCACTCCAAAAACTTTATATAAGCTACTCAAGCTATCCTTTCACGGACACACGCACTGCATTGGAAGAAGCTCCTCAGAATTTTCTCATTTTTCTTGCTCTACAACTTGAATTGAGCAGCTCAATTCTCTTGATCCAGTCCTTATTTCTCTACTCAAACACCTTCATTGGAGCACAAGGAAGCTATTTAGAAGGGTTTCTTGTTAGATTTCAGAGGCACCAAGTGAATTTATTTTTCACTTTTGCAGGTATGCTCACTGAATCTAAACCTTGATTTGAGCATAAATTGAAGTGTTTCGCTGTGTGCATTGTGTTTATAGCTGGACAATCATTAGGATTGATGTATATTTGAGGTCTGATTCAAGAAAATTTGGTGAAATCGTGTTTCTCTTTTTGATGTTTGCAGTGTGTTTTTCCAGTTTTTGAGATTTGATTTCTTGATCTATGCTTGATCTCTGAGTTTGATTCGAATTGCATGATGTAGTATGATATACTAGCTTTAATTTGAGCTTAATCTCATGGATTTTGGTTGAGAATTGTGTTTGTTTGATGGATCTGAAGTGAGCATGTTGGAACTGATGGAAGAAAGTGTTTTGCCTTGGCAGGAGGTTGAAGATGATGCGTGGCATCATCTCATTGGCCTTGTTCTTGTTTTTGTTATTTAATTTTCATTGATTCTCTGATTATATTTTCTTGATCAAAACTTGATGAAAAATTATGAAAAAATTCATGAAACTTAAAAATAATATTCCCGACCTTGTGCATTTTTTTGATAATTTTTTGAAAATGTTTTGATTGGTTTAAAAATTTGTGTTATTATTTAATTATTTGTTTAGTGTTTATTTTATTTTAATATTTCTTTGATTTGAAAAATTTCACAAAAATTATCTTTGACTCAAAAAATTAATTAGAAATTGATTCTGATTTTATTTAACATTTTTTATATTTTTGATTAGAAATTTAATTTGAGAAGTTTATTTGAAATATTTGTTTCACAATTTTTGTTTTAAATATTTTTCTTAATAGAAAAAATCCTCAAAAAAATCACGCAAGCTTGTTTTTAATCATAGAATCTGACTATATTTTTATTTTGACCTTTTCTTGACTTTTGGCTAGGGTTTGCATTTTTGCCTTTAAATAATAGTTTAATTGTTAATTGTTTGTTTGATTTTTATTTTAATATTTCCCTTAATTCAAAAATTCCACAAAAAATCAGGGATGTGTGTTTTTAACTCTAATATTTGAATATAGTTTTGTTTGGACATTTTTATGACTTTTTGATTAAAATTTTATTTTGAGATGTGATTATTTGTTTAAATGATTAATTGTTTGAATTTGATTTTTATTTTTGACTTTTTCTTAATTCAAAAAATGTGAAAAAATATGTATTTTGACATTTAGGGTTTCCTTGTGATTTGTATGATCTTGGTTTGAATTGTTTGAATTTTGATCTTATCTAATCAATATTTAAGATTAAAAGTAAAAAATTAGGGTTTTGTTGCTTATTGTGCAAGTTTCTTTTTCAAAACCATTATGCCCTAGATTTTCAATAGAATTTAAGTCTTGATTAGGGTTCATGAATGAATTGAGGATCTGAAAACCATTTTTATTGAATTATTTGACTTGGTTTGATATTTTTCCACAAATTATTTTGAAAACTTTGTTTAGTTTGGTAGTTTTGCCAACTAGTTTTGAACTTTGGGCCTCATTTAATCCCCTCCTCAATCATTCAGGAACATAAGACTTTCTTTCTGACTTCTATACACTTCAAAGGTGCTGAGAAATTTTTTGTTTGAATTATTGAAATCATTTTCTATTTTTGATGTATTTTTGAAGTGAAGATAGCCAATTAATGTTACATATCTTGTTGCAATTTGTTTGATGGCCAATGAACTTGAGTGAGGCCTTTAATTGGGCAACTAATGATCATGTTGGATGTTTTCATCCAAATAAACTCAAGTCATTTCATTTAATGCCCCATGTTTGCATGATTGAACCTTTTGATGCATTGTGTGGGATTTCTCTTCTATAATGCTTGTGAGCTGTGATGAATTAATTGAGTATGATTGAATTGTGGTTGCTACTGACCTTCATGGTCTTTGATTGTATTCTTCTAAAGCTCCCATGATACTTTATTGATATTCAATTGTGAACTCAATATGGTGATGGAAAGGAATAACATTCCCCTAATTCTCTTAACCAAATTGTGCATATGCTTGTTTCCTTTTGCCTATCATGACCAATGTTTAATAGTTGCTGTCATGTTTTCCCATTTCATCATGGTGTCATCATCCATCCCTTATGTGAATCATCATTCTATTTATGGAAATACTAACTTGGTTGTTGAATGTGCGAGGTACTTTGAGAAAGGTTTTCCATTTTTGACTTGAGGCTATTGTGTTTCACTTTATTTGTGGAACACAATTTATTATATTGGCACTGCTCTTGTGTTTGGCATATTTGATAGTCTATGCAGGATATATACATATGATTGTGAATGCTATATATTGCCCATGGGATCTGTTCATATCTAATTATCTCATTACTTACATTCTGATGGGGTAATTTCTGACTTGATTTGTCTGCTGATGCCAGCTTGCTTGAAGTTCTCTGGGTTTCTTTTATTCTTGCTCAGTTTCCACGGATAGTTATCCGTTTGGTATTGCACTTTTTCCCTTCTTCTATTTGCATAGTTCTATGTTGCATGATGGGACCTCTATTGCTAATATATGTTAGGAGGCCCTCTATTTTTGTTTGATACATGTGTTGTGTTTGCTTTTGATCGATGAGTCACTCAATTTAGAAATTGAGATCACGACTTCGCTCTCAGTGCATGTTCCCTATATGATGTTTATTGCTTTCCTCTTTAATTGTTGATCGATGAGTCACTCAATTTAGAAATTCAGATCAAGACATCGCTCTCATTGCATGTTCCCTATAGGATGTTTATTGTTTTTCTTCTTTAATTGTTGATCGATGAGTCACTCAATTTAGAAATTGAGATCACGACTTCGCTCTCATTGTATGTTTCCTATAGGATAGTTTTGTTAAGATTCCTTTAACATGTTAATTAAGCTAGGGTTTTCCTTTATCCTCAACCTTAGGGTCAATCATTGTATGATAACACTAGGAATAGTGCTAGGCTAGTTTCCCTTATTTGTTTTTCCTTTCTTTGCATTTTGCATCTTAAAACAAAAATTGTTTTCTTGGAAAATCATAAAACACTTCTAATAAACTCAAACCCTTCTCCAAGGTAAAAGATACAAATCAATCTTATTTGTTTGTGCGCCTCTTGGCTTTGCTTTTAAACCTGGTTAACCGATGTTTCACCATCGTACATTTGTTTGAAGCCGATGTTTCACCATCACACATGCTTGTTATCCTACTTTGATTCTCAATATCATTGTTAGGTGTGATGTTTCGTCATCCTTTTGTTGATGTTTTTCCATCCTTACCGTGCCATGCTACCTTGTTATCTTGAAGCCGATGTTTCGCCATTGCACATGTCTATTATCCTACTTTGATCCTCAATATCATTGTTAGGTGCAATGTTTTGCCATCCGATTTGTTGATGTTTTGCCATCTGATTTGTTGATGTTTTACTATCTTTGCCATGATATCTTATTATCTTATTTTCCGATGTTTCGCCATCGCACACTTGTTTGAAGCCGATGTTTCGCCATCACACATGTTTGTTATCCTGCTTTGGCTCTCAATGTCATTGTTAGGTGTGTTGTTTTATCATTTGATGTTTCGCCATCTTTGACATGTTACTTTGTTATTATTTAGTCGATGTTTGACCATCTCATTTGTTTGTTGTTTCATTTGATGTTTTGCCATCTTGATTGTTTTTGTTGTCTTAACTAAAAAACACAAACCAACCAAAATACATAAGCCGAACTACGGCTGCTCGGATTCCTTAAAAGGGATACATAGGCATTGGGGTAGGGCCCGATCGAGCACAACTTTTATTTTCCCTACAATATTTTCTTCTTTTCTTTCGCATGCATTCCCTTTTCAGTTTTAAACCATAGACTTAGGATTTGACCACACCCATTAGATTAGACAACAAGAGTGGATACCGTAGAGTACTACGGGCGTGTGGGGTGCTAATACCTTCCCCTCGCGTAACAAACTCCCTTACCCGATCTCTCAGTTGAAAGACCGTGATTTCTCCCTTTTCAAGTTTTCTCGATGTTTACCTTTCCCTTTCGACGGGATAAAAGATGTTCGGTGGCGGCTTCATTGATGTTTCATTACATCTAGATGACAGGTTCCGGCCGGGTGGTTTTAACAACTATGTTCATAACTCAGATGACAGGTCACAAAACCAAGGCACGTGCCACAACATAGAACAAGTTATCTGACATTTGAGTACAACATCTGAAAATGCAAACTACTAACCATATGTACAACAAACCCTTTCTCTCCCTTTTTCGCCAAAAATTGTAAAGGAAGCCTTCACAGCACCAGACCCAGGCACAACTCACCCAGACCCGAACAAAACCCATAACAATTATAGATGCACCAAACACTCCACAGTGAAAGTGGACAGGTGAAACCTCTATAAATAGTTGAGAAATTACTTATGAATTAACGATCTTTGAATGAAACAAAGTTTTTGGTCAAAGGAAACGTTAATTGAGGAGAAAACTACTGCTAAAATCAATGTGCACTGTCCAAAACTGCTTTGAATGTCTTTATTAGATTTGGACTATTTATGCTGAAAATAAATACTCCCAATACATGTACATGCACATTTAGACACTCCCTTCTAGAAAGTGTCTCATCACACCATCCACATAACTCCTTTGTTGATCACACATGAAACATGCCCTGAATAATGTCCTGACATCCAGTTAGACATTGCCTTCTTTCTATTGAATGCACAAACCCGTGAACAACACAACTTCACCTATCAGCCCAATACCTTCAACTGAAATCTAAGTGCACTTCTTTCACTTAGACTTAGCGACACACACAAAAACATCAGAGTATCACATATGTGACATCTCTCAATAACCAAGACCCTAAGAGAGTCCTTCCAAAATCTGTAGAGAAAAATAAATTCTCCCAGACACAACTATTGACCACTAGAGAGATATGCGTACTTATGATTCAGTCACCCAGCTTCACATGTCTTGAATCAAACATGTCCTTTCAACAAAATATGCATCATTTCACCAACAATCCATGGACAAGTACTTTACTCCCTTTGTCATGGATAACCAATGCTCCAGCTGAACGCAAACTCCAGAAATTCTCCGCTTGCTTAAGAAGCATACTGAGATCTAGACTAAACCAAACTCTTTTGGAGTAACTTACAGCAAAAGAAACCACCTCCTGATAAGCATACTTATCAGATCATCTTATATGATATTCTTCTTCTGCTCTTAGTAATTGTTGGTCTAGTTGTTATCTTCAATCATGACAGAAGTCATTCATACACCCTAGAAGACAAGGTTAGAACCTGCATATTCTCATCACGATAGTCAGAAGCAATGCTTGAGCATCCAATTCCATATGCTTAAACCCAATTATCTTCCAAATATAACCCAACATGATGTTACAACATCAGTTAGGACATCGGCTTCATAACACAACACCCAAGCACAATGGTTCTTAAAACACCATTCAAAGGACTTATTATGCAGGGAAGTCCTTCAAGAAGCCCCTAACAAACACAAGAAGATCTCAAAATATCACACCTATTGTAGCTCATTCAATTTATTGCAATCACTTGAATGTCGTAGATAAAAATAAACTCTCAAACAATTTCTGAACCAACAGTTCAGAAAGCAGATTTGCACATACACGTCAGATAAGTACCCAACTCCCGAAAAGGTCTTTACCATCATTCACATGCTCATCTTCATTAGAATAATACCCAGCTCCTGTCAAGATATTTGTCATCAAAGGAAATCTTCCTCACATACACACAGTAAATGATGCTCCCCTCCCATAAATGTTAGAACTTTTTATCTGCCATCCTTCTTCACACTCCTAACACAAGAGGATTCTTAACAACATTCCAGACTTGGGTAATGACTGGACTCCACTTCATCATGGTTAGACTTTCTATTTTTGGAATACATTGGTGAACAATAATTTTCACCCCATGATCTTTAAAATAACTTCCTTCTATGATGTTCCAGCATCTTATTCATACATCACTCTCTGTCATATGGATTTCACCCTTGACTATGGTTCTGGAGACAATACCATAGTAATCCATACATCACTCTCGATGGAACCATAAAATAATCGACCATCAGTAACTGGTCATCCTTCAAGACTAGATCATAAAACCACGTAGAGCATGCCCACCTCAAGAATCTTCTTTTCAAAAGCACAATATATGGACCTTCTGTCTGACTTTGAGGTGTTGGATGCCATTCGTCTGCATCACAAGAGGAGATTCCCTTTAACATGTATCTGGAGTAGACTTCAACAAATATGGCATTGAATGATCATTAAAAGCCACAAGCAGTCTGCAGATTAAGCCTGCTACTCCCAATTCTACAAGAAAGAATTCATCATATCTAACATGTTCCTTCATAAGATAGGACTTCTTGCTCAACATGTTCCTGTTTATCAAGTTAACACATCCTATCTAACATATTGTTGATATATTTATTTTATTAAAATTAATACAAATCCTAAAAATAGAGAATTAACAACATGTTTTGAGTGACGTACTTAACCAAAATTAATCTACCAGTATTTGTGAGAGTGGCTCCCTTCCAAGAAGAAAGTTTTGCAATAGGTTGCAGATGATGTTTTCTGACTTTGCCTTTAAAGATTGGAACTCCTAGATACTAAAAAGGAAGAGATCCTCTAGAAAACCTATCAGTCTTATGAAGTCATTGGCACTGCTAGAGAACATGAAACCCAATAAGATGGAAGATATAGAGTTGTTAATGGTCTGACCTAAAGCATTGGAGTAGGCGTTATGACTGGAGGCTTTCATGACAAGGAAGAACTATGAGATTTGAGTTTAAGGCGTTATGAATGCCTTGAGAATGTTTCAGAGGAGTATAATAAATTTTGCAGAAATCAAGGCATAAAAATGCATGTTACGCGTGCAAAACATAGACACGTCAAACACTACACATACATTATGAAATATCTATTTGCTTCAAATAGACGAAAAGAACTTATGTGTCACATTTCTAATAGATAAATGATTTATTTAAATTTTTTAAAAATTAAGGGATTAAAATAGATTCCGAAATAAAATTAAGGGAAAAAAATATTTTACCTATTATAAAAACCTATACTATACCTAAATTAAAAGAGCTTATACTACCAATTAACTATAGTTACTTTCGTGAACACAAAAGCTAGATAGTATCTACCAATTAACTATAGTTACTTTCGTGAAAAACAAAAGCTAGATATACTATTTAATCAAGATGGCATAGAACATAAAATTTCCCATATTAATCAATCCTTGATAGGAAGAATGAAAAGGGACATTTTTGTTAACAAAAAATGCGACTTCCCAATTTGGATTATATGTGTCTTCCACTAAGAAAAATCAAAATCATATTTGGATTCTATTGATAACAATCATGATTATACTTGCTTTGCGTTATAGAATACCATAATTTATTTGTATTTTTCTAGGATTTGCATCCTACACTTAAACTAGTCAAGAATAAAATTGGTCACTAATAGATATGAAACTCTAGACTATTTAATGATACAGCTCAATTGTCATTTTAATTACTATTACTTGAGGAAAACTCAAATGAAAGAGACATATTTGAAAAGCATATGTTTTGGGAATAGTAGCAGCATATTCCAACAAAGCAGGAGAAGTTGATTGATTTGGGAATTGTTTCGATCTGATACTAGTAGTAAGAAAGGTATCTGTAAGGTTAATATTCCAACGTTCAAGTCAGTATAATGAAAAAGAAAAGTGAAATGAAATTGTGTAGAAAAAAACTATTACTTTTGATTTTACGCCCTACTTTATATATAGAGAGAGAAGAGAATACGGAACTTAACTATTTGTTCACACGTTTCTTTGCGAATAAGCGTTGGATGTACTTTGCGGTGGTAGGAGATCTCTTAGGATCATTAAAGTAGGTTATCTTCGTTGCTTGAGAAGGATTTGGCAAGAATGGGGTTTTATTATATTGCATGCTAGATAATAACAGTTTAGCAATATTCTTTCGGGGTTTCTCCGCTCGGACCCAAAACAGTTGCCCTCCAAGTTTGTCGAGGCATAAATAGGCGGGGACTTGATATTATGATCTCAGATGCAGACCATTCTTTGGTTCTTTGGTGACAGATTGAAGGATTGTTTCAACTCTACCAAGAACCATACATTTAATTCACCATACTTCAAAATTTTTTATTTGTAGGCATCATCATCGTGATTCTTGGGAATCTAAACTTGAGTGTTTTTCGTGTGGAAAGATTTTGATGTGTCTAGTGGAGTCTTTCTTCCTTTCAAAACGTGGTTAGATTTTTTAGGGGAAAACGAGTAGTTTGCTTTCTTTCTCTGGTTTTCTTTTTAACTTGCCAGTTCTCACTACATTCTCCTTCCATATTTCATCTCCAATAGCAGTCAAGTTAGTGCATTGTAAACCAAAAAATTACAAAAAGTTATTGTTATACGACATTAACATATCTAG